>CAWUFW010000553.1:1358039-2716079 GCA_963921515.1 Calotriton arnoldi | reverse complement strand
TTCTAAACAACAGCAGGTACCGGATAAGCAGTTCACAGGACCATATATTTGTTAGGAACTTTGATTGAGGTGCGATCTCTCCAGTCTGCCGTTGTTTCATGTGTTTGATTGTTATTTACGTTGTGGGCACATGTTTAACCTCTTCGGTGCTCAGGACGGCCCCCGGCCGTCCGACGTCACGGTGGGCGTGTGCGGAGGACGGCCGGGGGCCGTCCGAAACACACCCACTCATTAATTCTCCCGCACAGCGGGAGAATTCACGCAGCGTCGAAGGGGTTAACTTGAATTGCCCGGATCAATCATTTTAATGGCAATGCTCTTTAAAACAAACACAAAGGGGCCAATTCCGATTCGGGCCGGAAATCTCTCCGACCGAGCCAGACCCGGAGAGATTTCCGACCGAATCGGACCCGTGCAGCCCGACCGAACGAGTATGATGCGCACGTATGCCATCGGACTCGAGTCGGTCGGACTCCCATTGAAGTCAATGGGAGCCGGTCGTACAACGCGTACGCGGGCTCCCATTGACTCAATGGGTGCGAGGCGGACAAGGGCGCCCCTACAGCGTGTACGCGGCGAGCGACTCGCGCCGTACACGCACAGGTAGGGGGGACCCATGGGTCCCCTCTGTGTGCGACTCGCGCAGCTACGCGTACAGGGGGGTCCGACACGGACCCCCAAAGTATGGCTCCGACTGCTCTTTCGAGCCGGAGTGCACGGCTCGGTCGGACTGCTCGCGGCGCGCATTGTACTTACCCGGCCGGGAAATGTCTCCATTGCGCGGTGCGAGTCGAGTCCGAGCGAGTCGCTCGGTGCGGTTAGACCCGGGAACGAGTCGGTTGGAGCGGTCGGGACGCCCGGACGAGTCGGTCGGCGATTTCGCATCGTACTCGCTCGCCCGGACGCGCGTACGAATCGGTCGGGCAATAGGGCTCCGAATCGGATCAGGTTAAGCCGAATCCGATTCGGAGCCCTACCGGCCGAGATCGGAATCGGCCCCTAAGTTGTGTTCTGAAAAGGGAGGCCTACTCCTCCACACAAATTCAAGTGCTACCAGTTGCAGCGGGAATGTACCCAGAAAAACTAAATGTGCACAGCAATGGCCACAAAAATGCTAAATTGTGTTGGAACCAGTAAATCCAGGCTCAGCATGCCATTTCCCATTCTGGGGCAAAACAATTATAATGTAAGTTAACTAAAGTGAGGGAGGGGTGTCTGGTCAGAAGCGTTAATTCTGGCCCGGTAACTGCCCCTCATATTCCTATTCCAGGGTGTCTCTCAATGAGGCCCTACGAGGAACACCTGCTTCGTTTAAATGACATTCTTGCTGATATTTTTATCTGTTCTAAACGTTTATGTTTTATGCTTGATTGCACGAAATAAAAAATGGTGCTCATTGTCAAGCAACAAGCCAATTCTTCTGAATCATCCAGCGCAGTGATTACTCTAAAAACAGAGCGCAAATCGTATACCTGTTTGTGAAGTAATCAGCAAATCACACTCAAATCATCACAGACAGTTACAGCTCGTAAAGTAATCAATGAAACCCTCAAAGCATCTTCAAATCACAACACAGTTTTAAAACTTTTAGCATGCATGGACTCCCAAGTGCTTCGTTTTCTTTGTGAATTTTTCTACGTATCCCTTTACCGTTGGCTCTTTTACTGCCTCCGGCTTGCCTATTTGCTTTTTCTTACTAATTCCATTTATGATCATTTCTGAATTTATTGTTATTTTCTAATTCCATTCACAAAAACAAAACTAACAAAGCTGAAATAGCCCTACTCTTTCATGCTGGTAAATCAGAAACCTGGGATTTATTTAATGAATGTAGTAGTGTAGAAGCTGCGGGGTAACTAGTGGGTGTATGAGAATTGACACAGTACTATTATCCACATAGAGAATAACAGCTGCACTGTTCCTGTGAAGAGGTGGTAATTCTAGTTATGGTAAACCTGCTAAAGGTGGCAGACGTGCTGTAGTCACTGGTAATCAAAAACTTTACTGCAGATATGTAGATCAGGCTTGTTGACATGTGGAAATATAGTGAGCACAAAATGATAGAATGGAATGCAACTAAAGACAACACCAGTGAATATAATTAATTCAAAGACTTAGGGGCATATTCTCAAGGATCTATCGCCGAGTTATCAGCACTTTATCACAGCCAAAGTCGCAATAAATTCACCGCCCCATTCACAAGCTGGCGCAAACAGCCAACACCACCAGTTTACCTGCGATAGCAGATGCTAAAATCATCGCCACGGATGACCCCAGCAACTATCGTTAATGAGATGCAGAGTAGGCGTTCCCGTGCAAAAAGCCGCGACAACACCACACCTCAACATTCTCAAAGACCAGCCAGATCGGCGATGAGAACACAAAACATGCGATAAGGCGCGTTAGCTGCAGGAAATTAACACCTGCTCTGACCTTGTGCAAAGTCGGACTACAACCTGCACCATCAAAGGGAGTACAGCCCAGAGTCACACCTGAAGAACAACAGATGCCATGGAGCCAATGATCATGCAGCTCGGACACCCAAGAGGGCCACAACACCCATCGCCACCCCCCCCGTACCACCCCCCGTGGCCCTACCCCGGGCACCCCCACCTCCCCCGGACCAAGAGATTGCACAATTGCACATCAACGTCACGAAATCATGAACAAAACCATTCGCCTGATGCCGCAGAATCACAGCAACTAACAGTCATGTGAGTACAGAAAAAGCAGAATCAATCATTCACCATTGAGAGTCCAAACAAAATATCACAATCAAATTTCACACCAAACAACTATTTGGAAGAGTCATGGTGGGTCATCCCTGGAAAATCCGTAAGTGACAGCCTGCAAGACAATATCCCAGATAAGAAGGTGTGTCAGGCACTCATCAAAGGACAGAGAGAGAGAGAAAGAGAGAGAGAGACAGACTGAACAAGGAGCGCAAGGACAATCGGGCCCTTGGCACATACATGCCAACTGTTGTGTGTGTCTCGCAATTGGTGCACCCAAAATCCAAGGCCTGGCAACAATTTCAGCGCGAAGGCCACATCACATTTCAGAAATGCAAGCAGTAGTCAGACTAAAATCAGGCATGAAGGCTCCTTTGTCCCGATACACAAGGCGGAAGGACATCCGAACCTCCGACCTTGGTCTCCAATGCGCCCGGCACCCCCTGAGTGAGATACCATACCAGGCTCTGGCGACTCCCACACCACGAACTGCGCTAATGAAAGAGCAACGTGTCCACACCCCACACACACTTGTCCCTGCTCGAGCTACACCTGCATGGCATGCCCCCAACACATCGGTTAAAAAAGACAACCCATACGTCCAAACATTGAACACACATACGACTCATTACTCTGAGCTGTGGCATATCGTCCACAGAACTGCCGCCGGTCTGAGGAGTGCCGGTGGTACGAGACCAACAAACGCAATGGCAGGCAATCCCGGGCACATGCACAACCCCAGTCACGTGGAACTGTACCGTGCACGAATGCTGCATCTGTTGGGAGCTCTGCCAATAGCAGTTTTGCGAATCAGTTACCGTCTGAGTTTCTGGCTTGCGTACGTCACATGCGTCCAACCATGGTTCCACTGTCAATCATGCACATTCGAGTGGCCCATGGAGGTCTGCCTATCCAACACAACGGTAGCTGAACTGGATTACGACTTGTGTGTGCGCCCCCTGTTGGCCCACGAACAGGAGTGCAACCAGGATACCCGGGCATGGGATGCCTTGATATGTGGTGTCTGTGCCGGCAGCAGTGGATGGGAGATTGCACAAGTCATCGTGTCCAGTGACCACATCGAGGCGCGCCCCTATTGGGCTGTGTTGCGGATTGGTGAAACTGCGTGGTCGGAGCACATCTGTCCGGACAAGATAATGGATTGGCTCTCCCTCGTGTTCCTTGAATACGAGAACGATGAACTTCTGGAACTGATTGCCTATGAAGCAGCGCTCGCATTCATGGACGAGTAACTACCTTCCTGCAGCCACAACTGATTGACACCCGGAGCACAGGTCCCAACACTGTGTTGCATCGTGGAGGAATGGTCCCATAAGCCAGTACAACAGTGGACATGTCTGCATTCGCTCAGACTCAGAATGCATGTGCGTGCACCTATGCGTGTTGTCACACACCTGTGCAAGGTGCTGCAGCCCCATGGGCAGAGCTGCACAGCGTCGCTTGGCAAAGTTCCTAAATCTTACATACTGCTGGAGGGAGACTACACACATGGCAATGTAGCACGACATGTGACCTTGTTGGTCCCTTTCACCTGCTCACTGTCAGCAGAGCACACAGTCGGCGCAGTCCGGTGGTACAGTTCCATGCAGATCCCATGGGCTGTGAGTCGTGTCCCCTGACACGGGGCAATGAGCAGACGCCAGACATCACATGACTCGACCAGCAAGGCAAGGTGGGCTGAGACCGTTGCCAACCGTAAGGATATGTGTTCATTTTTGCCACCCCATTCCTTGCACCTCGACACGTTCCCATTCTGCCTGTAAGTGTCTTAAGCATTTGTCTGCCTGTTGTGGCCCATCACTTGCCCGTACTGACACGCACATGCTAATAAAGTCTATGCAACTTCACCAGTGTACAACTGTGATGAGTGTTGATTAGTATGACAAATTGTGTGCCTCAATGAGCATTGTCCGTACACAGGGAGGGACAGACTGCCTCTGGTACATAGGTGGTGGATCCCTATTGGCAGCTCCACCTCTGTGAGCCAGACATTGTGTTTGGGATAGTTGCTGGTAGACCTGTGCTCTTACGTGTCTTCAGCAATGTGAGTATGGTGTCCAACTTCTTGCCATGTGGATCAATATGATACATTCAAACAGACTGTGTCCACACTGATGTGTGTGAGTACGCCATGCGAAGAGATGTTCTGTAGCCACATGCGATGGGGGACACTACTTTAGGCGGACTACCGATTCTGACATTTACACACACATCCCTATATGATACATGGACGTGGGGCTACGTTGGGGGATGCGAGATTGTTGTTCATGTGCAATGAGGCCACAGCTAGTTCACACCTTTACATTCAACTAATTGGCCATGTGGGTCAGGCTCAAACATGCGCATTGATGACATTTACCAGGGTGTACCTTTTAGTGCAATCAACGTCCCTATATGCCTCCGTACTTGTGCACGTGAGTGAACATAGACATGACACATCTGTGTGATTTGGAATGTTTATTCACATACTGGGGAGTCTCGGAGCTGGAGGGGTACATGGCCAGTTCAAGCCCACATTGAGTGGTTGCCCATTGGTGGGCCAACCAGAGTCCTTGGGGGAATGCAAAGTTAATCTGAAGAGGAAGAGTACAGTCCTCAGCCGGATTACTGTGTCATTGGTACAAGAGCAGATGTGGCAGTCCATGTCGGGGTCCAGGTGAATGTCGCAGAGTGTTCCGGGGGACAGTGGGAGGTGTTGTTCCAGGGCATGATGCATAGGGCTGAACCATGCAGGGACAGGCCATGTGGTGGGTACGGATGCTACTGCCTCCTTCCTCACACAGTCATTACCCTCCACATCTTACTCCTCTGAGACGTCTTCTGTGTCCGGTGTGTCAGGTGTGTGTGGTGGTGTAATGGCCGCATCACTGTGTGCCAATGACACATCAGAGGGTGGAGATGTGTGTGTCGAAGTTCCTGCAGCAGTCATCTGGTACAGGCTCTGTGGCAGCAATGGCAAGATGAGGATCTGCAAGGCCTGGAAGATCCCAGATACATGTCGCTGGTGTTCAGCCGTGGCAGCCCTACTTCCAGCCTGCATCCGCTCCATGGTCTCCATTGTCCTCTGCATCTGTGCCAACTCTGTGCTGTCATCGCTGGAGCCTGTCTGACTAGACAGTTCTTGTATCCGAGTAATGGCCCCAGCGAGGTCAGCCAGGGATTGAGCATGGTGTGGACAGGGGGTGTCTGTTAGGGACTGTACGTGGTCCCTGATGGGATTCAGACACCCATGTATGGCATCGAGTTTGGCTGCCACGAGGTCGAAACCCACCCACAGCAGATCAGCCAACTCCTCCTGGCACGCTAACACACGGTGTTGGTATTCCATGTGTTGGTCGTGTGGGTCCTGTGGGCCAGCCCTGGTGGTGTGTGCTTCCTGCTGTGTGGTCTGTGCAGGGTGTGGGCTCACCGTAATGCAGCTGGGCTGCCCTGCTCCTGGGGATGGGGTGCGGAGGCTGTCCACGAGCCGTTGGAGGGTGTCTGGGCAGATGTGTAGGGTGTCCTCTTCATCATCACTGTAGAGATGTGTGGTCTGCTCTGCAGGAGGTGTTGATTGTCCCTCTGCAATGTAACGGGGAGATGCAGGTTAACGGTGTGTTCCATGTATGTTCATGCATTGTATATGTTTACATACAGACTGCATGACAATGTACATTGTGACTGTTTTGGAGGAACTGGCTATTTGATGGGTGACAGTGGACATTTCGACTACATGACGGATGTGAGGTTTTACTCGTACATTATCATCTCACAGTGTCATGCAATGCCAGATGTGATTGGCCATTTTCTATGCACGAGCAGCACCAGTTGTGTCCTCTGTCCTGTTGTGTGAGTGTTGCACTTTGTACCACATTGTCGTCAATGTTGATGTGCTGTGATTGCTATGTGTGTGTGCTGCATTGTTGGCGAGTCGGCCCTGCAGCTCTGATTTGGCGGCCCCTCATCCCTTTGAGTCGGTGTGCCTTTGACTTGTGTGCTTTTCGGGTGCTGTGATGTTTGCGACTTGGGTCATTTGTGCTCTTGGACATATTTTGTACTCTTGTGCATTGTTTGTCTGCAGATGTGTTTTTGACGTCATGGGTTGTAGGTGCACGTGGATGTGTCAGAGTGTTACCTGCTCCTTTACGGATGTGGTCCACACTCAGCCACCTCAAAGTCGTCTCGTGCACCATGTCATGTATTGTGACTGCAGCCATGCTATCTGTCATGCAGTGTCACTTGCATAGTCCGTGTGGCTGACAGAGCCGCTGCTTTTCTGGATTCAGCACATGTGCATGGGTAGGTTGTGGCATTGGTGATATGGAGGAGGGCCCCTTTGTGCACATAGTGGACGGGGGCCTACTTGGTGTTTCTATGTGTGCTGCAGTGTGCCAAGGGTATCAGGGACATGTTCCACACTCCTTGTGGGTGTGCAGTGTGCTGCGCATGATTGTGCATGTGTGCCATTGTGCCCATCTCCCTCCGTCCCCCCAGGCCCTGGTCGTTACTCACCCTGTTGCTGTTGGGTCAGGTCATATCGAGCTGTGTCCAGTCCACCAACTCCTTGCACCGTCTCCGCACTGATGACTGTGGCCACCATTTCCTCCAGCTCATCCAGCTCCTCCTGTGGCACAGGAGTCCCACCTCCAGTCGCCTTTGCTGCCTTCCTGTTGGCAGCGAGTTTCTCCTTGGTTTGGCTGTGCACTTCATGCTAGCGCCCCTTGACCTCCTCCATTGACCTCCTCGACACTCCAACTGCATTCACGTTGTTGACGATGGACTGCCATATTTCCGTTTGTGTTGCCAATGACGTAGTGGAGGTGAACAGTTGTTGGTAGTGTTCTATCACCTCTGTGACGATGATCCGGTCTTCCTGCGGACTGAACCGCGTCTTCCTCTTCCTCTTCTCCTTGCCCTTCCCCGGGCACGGGGTCCCTGGCTGGTCCTCCGTGGGGCTTGTGGGGTTCGGGTTGTCCTCTGCACTCAGTCCGGGTGCATCCATGGTGCTACGCAGTTTGATTTGGTTTTGGTGTGTTCTTTATTTTCCTTTTATAGTGCATTTTCCCGCATGACGCTTGGGAATTGCAGGCCTGTGGCTGGTTTTCGCTGATTTTTGTATCGCGCTTGGCCTCATCGCTGCTTTTTTTGCATTCGTGTTTCGCATTTTTGTGGCGTCGCGTTGACTTCATCGCGGACATTTGACGCGTTATCGTGGGCCTATCGCATGGTGCCGCCGGCTTGGGAATGCCGCGTTACCACGGTGTTATTTTCCTGCGATAGACTGCGATGTGGAGTTGCGTTAAGCTACTTTTGCAGTAGTTATCACACGTTCTTGAGAATATCCCCCTTAGTTTGTTGTGCTGTGTACAAAAAGTGATGGATGTGAATGCTACTCAGAACAAGGCTAGCAATTATGATTGTTTCAACCATTCTATTAAGCACGGTTTTGGTTATGCTTGTGAACATTAAAACCATGGTCTCCTTTGATGTTTAGCAGCAAGGTCGGACTGTGACAGAAAATTGGCCAATGTAATAAATAAAGCTAGCCCACATTAGTGAATCAGACAGCGGAAAAAAGCGGCCCACATTGGCCAATCGGGGCCAAGTCTTTACCTTGTAAAGACTCGTTGAAGAGGTGATTGCAAAATATGGGAGACTACTTGTATTTATGGTTCCTGCAGGAAATGCTTAGGATACCAGTCTGGGGAGAAAACAAAGAGATGAGAGGAACCAGGGAAACACCGAGCAGCTGGACATAAATTATGCTTGTTGCTCGGTGACATAGTTGACTGAATTTGTATATGTTGTAAGAAAGGGGAAGGGTGGGGGCGATGGTCTCCTGCATATTGGAGGCAATGACAGTGACGTCTCAATTGTTGGCGTTGTCTGTTTTGCTGCTAAGACTAGCTTTACTTGTTTGGGTGAAAATTTGAAAGGCCCAGGGTGGTTTGAAATGCCTCGATTAATCTAAATGGCCGGGGTGAAGTCTTAATATATATGATGCGATGTGTTTGTAATGTCACCTGTGAGCGTGTGTAGAATAGCGAGCGAGTATTCCAATGGCAAGGGGCGGGTGCGGTGGGGATCCAAGCCGGATACTACGCGTCTTGGGCACGTGACTTTTAAATAAACCCAAGTTCTTACTTGAATACCACTTGGCCCTTTTGGACAGTTTGACTAACTCATGCAATAACGCCCCTGTTCACAACAGTTTACTTTGCAACACTGCTACTCTTACCTGCTGCTGTGTCACTCACTCACAGGGGAAGAGATTTTGCTCCCAGCAGCATCGTCTGACTGGAATGGCCCCCCAACCTACTTCTTTTACAACAGCGAGGCCTTGCACCAGCTCCATTGTTCGTCGGTCTATGAAATTAACCACAGGCGATCCTTATTTCGGCATCATTCCTCCAATCAAGTCAATGGGAGCATGTGGCAGCACTCCAATGACACGCTCCAGCAATGAAGGCACTGACTACTCCCCTAATACCATGACACTGAGTCTACCATCAGGAGCCTGTCCCTATGTGTTAGTCTTTGCAGGAGTACCCCCTCTCAAGCGTAATCAAACAGAGTCTTGGGAACAGCTGTTTAACAGACTCATCCACTGGCTTGGTACTCGTAAAAATTGTAATGCTAAAGATTGTACTGAGATTTTAATTGTGCGCAGGGTTGGCTGGGTGGGGCCAAAAATTATAGAGTGAGACTGCATTGTGGTACATTTTATGCATCGGTCCAGTGTGAGAAAACTATTCACTTTCAACGAGGTGGACCATTTCTCCACTACCAACCTTGTTTCCTTACCACTGGGGTACTTCTATAAACCCACTCAGGGGCCAATGTCCACACCCTACACCATCATCTTCAGCTTGAACGAGCCTTGCCGGGGCTGGAATGTTATAACAGGTATATAGTTTTATCTGGCCTCTCTGAAATTGATTGACTGGGGGAGCAGAGGCCATCAGTGAACTAGACCATCTCAAATCAGGTTGTGGCTGCTCCCCTTCTTCCAGTCACAATCCCCCACATGCCTATCAAGTCGGTGTGCATTCCTCATCAGAAAATCCTAAATTGGAATATCGTAAGCCTCCACTCAAAGATACATCTTCTAGAATGGCAGCCATAAGTAAGAAAACTAAGACATTCTGTTGTTGCAGGAAACCTGGGATCTCCAGCCTATTGTGTTGGAGGGGTTTCAGTGCTTTAACTGCCGGCTACTCCTTCTTGCTCTTGCCGTGCATCAGGGGGGTCTATCGGTATGGATACATTTGTTGACTGGCAGCCATGCCTTGCCCTTGGCCACGCCATGTAGTGATTTCCAAGTTGTGCTCTTCAAGGGGGTCTTAACACGATATCTGATTAATTTTTATAACAAAGACTTTGAAGACATCCCTAATTCTAGGTTCCCTGACCTGTTTCAGTACATTGGCTCCCTTTTGGATAAAGCATCTGGGGAGAGGTGCCAAGTGCATCTGTGTCTCCAAGGGTACTTCAATGCTAGGCTGTCCCCTTACCCAAAGCCATGGAACACTGGCCATGCCCCTGCTGGGCCTGACCAGAGGGGTAAGGAGGGAGAGGCTTTTATATCATCACTTGATCTGCACAATGTGATGGATGAAGTAGGTATTAGCGACCCAGGGATACTAACATTCAGGGACAGAGGGTATTCATCTGTTATAGAGCACAACCTCACTACAGGCAATTTAGTAAACTCCTTATGGCATGGCGCCATCATAAGTTCACATTACGGAGACCATAATCCCATTGAGGTGGCTCTGATCATGCCAGCAAGGGCATCTTTTGATGTGGGGGGCTGGGATCAGTGACTTACAGCCGCCTACTGATAACCTCAGAGTGGCATGGAAACTCCCTAACCCGACCCAATTTCTGGGCACAGTAGTGAGTGAGAATCTGGGACTGGTGCTGAGCTTCCTTGCAGATGATGGAGCCGATGGAGGTATAATTAGTTATTTTGTTACTTTTTGTCTAAACATTACAAAAACAACCTCTTGAAACCCTTTAAAGCACCCGTCACAGTACCACGTTGGTTTAAGCACGAATGCTCAGCAGCTAGTCGTCTTTTTCATGTGGGTCCTTGTTGCTAGACCTAGGGGTCCTGCTGCAGTGGCTACCCTCCGAAAACAGGACAAAGCAGTTACGGCCAAGAGGCGGGAGGAGGTCATCCCTCCACAGTGGAGTATCCCAGCGTATGCAGCGTCCAAGAATGACAATAAGTCATTTTGGAAAGCTGTGTCGTTTATGGAAACTGTTAATTATACCCAGACCTCGATTGACTGCCATAGCGCTAGCAAGGTGTGGAAGGAGCACTTCACCAAAATGCATTCAGCCCCCGCAACTACCTTACAGTTTAGCCTGATGGACAGTAATCACGCAGCGACTCAGGTGACAACAAGCAAAGTCATCACTGCCATCCAACAGAGTGCAGGAGGCAACGCTCCCAGACCTGATCAAAAGTAACACTGCTGACTAATGTTTATAACAATCTTAAGCACTTAGCAGTACCGAGCTCCTGGGCTGCATCCACAATTCTTCCATCTTCAAGAAGGGCAATCGTTCTCCGCCACGTTGCTACCAACCCATCTCACTGAATGGGAGTGGGCTGCGGATAATGCCATTATAAATCCCTGCCAATGCGGCTTCAGAAATTGGAATGGCACCACCGAGCAATGCCTGAACCTCAGGCTGATCCTAGGCAAATACACAATCGCAAAGCAATCATCCATATATCTTGCTTTCATGGATCTGTCCATGGCATTTGACTGTGTCAGGTGCCCCAAGCTGTGGCAACTCCGACTCTCACTGGGGATGGACACGGCCCTCATTCATTTTCTAGCTTACTTGCATGAGAACATGAAGGTCAGGGTAAGATTTGGGCAAAATGGCGTTCTCCAACTAAATTAGCATCGGACGCAGGGTAAGGCAAGGGTGTGTGCTTGCCCCCTTTATTGTGTATCTTATATATCAACAAGTTTAGTCCTCACCTTTCCACTTGCATCCAGATGTCTCCAAGGTAAAGGGCGCTCCACTCCCAGTGCCGACGATGGCGTGCTGATGGCGTGTACTCCAATGCCCTAAGAGTGCTGGCACACTCATTCATACAGTTTGTGGCCGCACGAGACGTACAGACTCATTTTTCCAAGTCTTATATTATGGCGTCCAGCCCTAAATGTTCCCAGCTTTCCAGCACTGCAGCCAGCACAGACCACTTGCAAAGCACCAGCATGTTTTCCTATTTGGACGTCACCTTCGATGCCCCTAGCTCATGGAGACCAAACATAACCCAATGCAGAATGACACTTCCTAGGGCAATTGGAGGCATCATTAGCGATTGCGTTGCATCTGACAAAAGGCATCTCTATCCCGTGGATAGCGTACGTAAGCAAAACCTTGCGAGAGATTGGGTTGAACCACGTGTTTTTTAACCCTGCCCTGAGCACCAACTAACGTAGAAAGCATGTGCACAGGCCCAAACCAACAGTGAAAATCGGAGGAGACAAAGCCCACCATTGCAGCGTATCTGCACTGGAGGGCAGATAGTCCACCAATCAATTATCTGTTCAGTACGAAAGGGCAGTGGGCACTCTGTCTGCTTTTTCACTTCAGGGCTGATTCAATTAAATATTTGCTGCATTTTCCTTTTGGCTTTTAAAGAAATCTGGAATTCATTTTGTGACCCTGTGACATCAGATCGGGTCAAATTATGATGCAATTTCTTTTTCATTGTGGTTTTTATAAAAGATATACCAAAATGTTTTTAATTCCTTTTATGAAGTCACGTAATTTTAAGCAATGTGCCTTGGCTTGCAGATTTTTACAACAGCTTCCTGATGATGAGTCCTGTTTTTCTGTTAGTTTCTTCCTGCCAGCTGCTGTGCGGTCTCGCTGTTCTATGCACCCAGGATAAAGGTGCATCGTTTTGCTATCTTGATTTTTATATGAGTCTTATCATGGTTTTGTATTGACTGATGAGTATTTTCTTATGATTCATTTGCACTGATGTAAATATGTGTGTACTTGGCGTCTTGTAGTGTTGTATTCTGTATACATTTTTAGTTCCTTCGACAACCGAATAAAGTTGAATTGAATTGAAACTGAGTTACATTATCATTTAAATTCAGATGATTCAACCTTGAAGGCGAATTCTTTAACCTGGGAAGTTTAGGCTGTGTGATTTCCCCCGCAGGGAACCACTGTTTTGTTTTGCTGGCCATAGCCCTACATGCAAATTTGGTCTCCTGTTTAGCAGTCTTGGCCAGACTTGACGGTCTCCCTTCCTCACGGTCAGTCTGGAGATATACAGTGGAATATTTATATCGAAGCAGTGGATAGACTATGCAAACAAATCTCAGATGAAGCGAAGCATTATGCTGGAGAGGCGTAATTTTTTCAAACGTAAACCATTTGGAGAGGAAGGCATAGAGGAATATGTGTCAGCTTTGAGAATCTTGGCTGCAACACGTGGAGTGAATTTAGATATCTATATTTGAGATCAATTTGGGTTTAACTGTTTGTTAGAAAGGGGGTCTCTAGTTGTCAATGGTTTGCCCCTTCGTCCAAGTAGAGACCCTTGCTTCTAGTCAGGGTGAGGGAGTTATGCCCTTAGACAACCACTGTTCCCCCCTTGGTAGCTTGGCACAAGCAGACAGGCTTATCTCAGAGGCACTGTCTAAAGCATTGTGCACACATACAGTAACACAGTGAAAACACCACAAATGGACACCACACCAGTTTAGAAAAATAGGAAATCTTTATCTAAACCAAAACAAGACCAAACTACAACAATCCACCATCCATATGTCAAGATATCATAAAAAATAGTTAATTCACAAATATAAAGCTTGGAGCAACAAATAGCTCCACCTGGAACTATTACGACATCGTGACAGATGAAAATCCAAAGTACGGCGCCGATCGTGAGGTGCGCGGCGTTGGGCACAGAGTCACTTGGACCCTCATAGAATAGTACCTTGGCAAACAATGAAAGCTAAGATGGGGCACGGCTTCGGGGAGGTGATGCTTCGCTGGCACCAATTGGCGTCGGTTCCTCACGACCCCAGGGGAGGTGAGGGCTCGGTTCCTTCCTGCGATGCAGTAGAGGTGATGCGTCGGTTCCTTACTGTTGTCAGGGAGGTGACGTTGTGGTGGCGTCGAGGCATTGGTTCCTTACGACTATGCGGGATCCAAGGATTCAGGAGGTCACCCACTTTAGATTCCAGTTCCGCGATGATGAAGCACCAGCGTCGGAGAGGTCGGGACTGCGGTGCGAGTTAGGGCGGTGCGTCATGAGTGTCACGAGCGGTGCCCTTGGCTCCAGTGCAGGCAGCGGCCTCAGTGACGGCATCAGAGTCGATACGTTGCGGCATCGGCAGGTGTCAGGGCTGCGGTGCACTTGGGGCGGTGCGTCGTGAACTTCACGAGCAGTGCCCACGGCTTCCTTGCAGGTCGCGGCGTTGCTTGCCGGCTTCGGTGTTGCAATTTCCCTCTGTGGCTGCTGAAACAGCAGTTCCAGATGCAGGAGGACAGAGGAAATTAAGTCTTTGTGTCCCTGAGACTTCAGAACAGGAGGCAAGCACTACACCAAGCCCTTGGAGATCTTCTTCAAGCCGGATACACATCAAAGTTCAGTCTTGGTCCTCTCCTTGGCAGAAACAGCCACTGCAGGCCAACCCCAAACAGCACACAGCAAAGGGGCAGTACTTCTCCTTCAGTTTTCCCAGCTCTTTTCCTTGACAGAGGGTCCTCTTGAGTCCAGAAGTATTCTAAAGTTCTGGGGTCGGGCCCCAATATTTATACCACCTTTTCCTTTGTTCTCTTGTGGCAGAGAGTCACTTAGCTCAGTCCAAACCCGTTCTGTCTTCTCTGGTCCAGCTTCCTGGCAGGAGGTGGAGACAGGGCCTATTCGGTGCAAGGAAATCTCCTTCTACTACTCTAAATGCAGCCCAGGTCTATTCAGCCCAGCCCTGACTCATCCAGGAAAGGCAGGACATCCCTCAACCCCCACAGTGGCTGTCTACAGAAAATGCACATTCTCAGCCCGTCACTCCAAAGTCAGACAGTCAATCATCAATGCAGCAGAGGCACACAGGATGGCTAAGCAGTAAAATACCCACTTTCTTTAAGTGGTATTTTCAAACACACAATTTAAAAACCGCCCCTGGGACAGACTCTCAGTCAATCCCTGCGCTGCTCTATAGCACAGGGATTGGTCTGAGTGGGCGGAAAAGACGGCCTGCTCAGACCAGGGAGCCTTGGGGGTTTCTCAAGCCCGGCATGGCTGGTGAAATCTAAGTGCGCATGTGTGTTTTGGTCGGCCTGAGACTACTGTCCAAACACACATGAGCTCTTAGGGACTAGGGAGTGCACAAGCACTCCTCCTCCCCCTCCCATGCCCCACCTCTCCATGCACAAGCTGGCAAATGAAAAATAAAACAATGCTAGAGCATTGTTTAATTTTCCTTTGCTGGCTCTGCACAAGGCAGGGTGGCCATTGCGTAGGAGCCGCCACTGACTCGAAGTTTCCTGTCGCGCTGTGCAGAAGAACGGATCCAGGGTCCATGTGGAAAAAAAACAGCACCTGTTCTATTCTGTGACCTTTGTTGCTGCCCACCAGGGCCGAGGCCAGTTCTCCTCTGCCAGCCATGGAGTCCTTGGTACCACCATAAGGCAGAGTACGGATCTTTGCAGCTCACAGCAGTCCCAGGCAGTGACTCCCCTCCCCCACCTTCCCCTGTCTCACCAGCTGCCACCAGCAGCATTTGGTCGGTGAGCAGTACAGCAGGTATTTCTCTGAGCAGTCACCACGATATGCTCAAGCCTGAGGCAGACTGAAACCAACACTGCTCTGAGTGGACATGCTGTTCATTTTCAAAATGTTGTATAACAGTGGAGCATAAGTTTGCCCAAAGCACCACTTTTTTGCCATCATTTCTTATTGTGCAAAAAAAATAGTATTAGTTTTGATGCACTAAAAAAATTGATGACAACAAAACAAAGCAATGGTTTATTTATTTTGATGCACTAAAAAACATTATCAAGAATACAAAGTGGTGCTTAGGGCACTCTAAAAAATTATGACGAGAACAAAGCGTTACTTTGGGAAAAATTCATATCATTGTTTTCATTGTACCACCTTTACCTCTAAATTGTGTCTTTAAAGTAGCATACGAAGGCTGCCTCGGGCACCAGCTGTCTGTGCACAAAAGGACCTGGGGCCCCTAGTGCTGCACAGCAACCTAAACCCCTGCCCTGACTCGAACCATGCTTTTTGTCAGGCAGTACTGGCTTCAGGGTGGTGCAACTGGTGCAAAACTTGAGTTGGAGTGGAAGGGTACCATTGGAGCGCTGAGCCTCCTGTATCTGCATTGTCTCTATTTGTGTTTGTGTGTTACTTGCACATGTGAAGAGTTGCATACCAGCATCTCTCATTCAGATGCCTGCACCCACGCAGCCAGGAACCAAAGTCGCCCTGGTGCTCTGCTCTGCACAACAGATATCTCAGGCTCCCCCAAGTCAGATGTGAGCAGCTCGCCTAATTCTGTGGTTTGGTTGCACAGTTGTACCCGACTGAGAGTGAGGAGAGCTCCACATGGCTGTCAGTGATGGGTGGCCCCGAGGGAGGGAGGCATGCTAGACCTGAAATGAGGGAGGGGTACCAGCAGAACTGTGGGGGAGGGGAATGGTGTGAGGATTACCTGGTTCTTGAAGGGCTGTAAGAGCTGTTCGTGTTTTTAAGATGCCAGTAATTAAGGTTCTTACATTTCTTCTTCTCATCGAGGACAATGTGCTTTACTCTCGGGTTTCAGATTATGCATTTGGTGAATTCTGGGAGTAGTAGTGCACGAGTAGTTCAGTTCATCGGAGTGAACAAACACATGAAAACTTGAATTTGTGAAAGAAAAGCCCATTGCGTCATTCGGTAGCCTTAGATGTAAAGGGAGGGATTAGCTGTGATAAGAGCTGCAGGAGCTGCGCACAGCAGGGCGAACGGGGGATGTGCCGCTAGAGGGGTGCAAGTGCCTTGAAAACGGTGTGTGCTTAGAAGGCTTTTGAAGGGCACACACTTAGGACTGGGGTGTATTATTGGTTGCTTAGGTTTCAGAAAGGCTGAAGAAGTGCGTACATGGTTGTGAGAAGGAATGTAGAAGGTGCCTAGTTGGGGGCAGTCCAAGAAGAGTTCATGGTTGTGGGAAGGGTTATAAGAGCAGTGCACACATGGCTGACAGGCTGTACGAAGGGTGCCAATAGAAATACTCTACTGGGAGGGCTTGTCAGAGGTCGGGTGCACTGATAACAGGAGGGCTTTAAGACTGATGCACATGGTAGAGAGGGTTGCTTGGATGTAAAGAGCTGAAAGAAGTGTGCTCCCTTTTCATCCAAACATTTGTAGTAAATTTGTGCTAGAAAATCCATCATTTGAATCTATTTTTAGGTCGAGCCTGGGCAGCGCATGCGCTGCTCTTCGGCATGCTGTACTGGAGTATGGAATAGAAGCCCCGCCCACTCTCTGCCCATATTTGTCACTGGCTTGTGCCAATGTCCTTCGTAAATGCTGGCTTCTGATTCATTAATAGGCTTGTTATTCACTCCTTAGTACCGCCTTGTCTTCATTTGTAACCTCCCATGAGGACTGACCCTTATACTTCAGTTGTTACATGGTACGTCTTTTTTAGTCTGTAAGCACTATTTTCTTTAATAAGTGTCTCCTACTGCAGGCACGACATGCTTTCATGCAGCATTCAGCGCGCCATGCCTGCTTTCACTTTCTGAGCAGCCTGGGACAATGGCGGCCGCTTCTTTTAATAGGTCTCTCATTTACAAGAGTTTGAGCGATTGGCATTATAAATGACAATGCCTTTTATTTATGTGTTAATTAGCAAAACAGATAAATAAAAGGCATTGTCATTTACAATGCCACTGGCTTAAACTCTCGCAAATACGACACATATTGCATTGCAAATGCTTGTCAAACATGGCTCCTGGTGCACACTGGTGGCGCACATCCTGATGTTCGTTTTTCACATGGCTCGTTTTCGTACACAGATACTGGTGCACGCTCGTGTCTCAGGCTGCACAGCACGTATTCTGGCATTAGTTTCTTTACTGCCTTTGTTCATACAGGGATCCTGGTGCACACTGGTGGCCCACGGCACACATTCTGATACTGGCTTCCTACGTGGCAGGTTTTTGTACAGGGATTCTGGTGCATGCTCATGTTGCACGCTGCAGAGCATACTCTAATACTGGTTTTCCACATGGCAGGGCAGGTTTTCCTACACAAATCCTGGTGCATGCTGGTGTCTCACGCTGCACAGCACACTCTAATGCTGCTTTTCCACATGTCTGGTTTACATGCACAGATTCTGGTGCACGCTTGTGTCTCACGTTTCACAGCACACTCTAATGCTAGTTTTCCACAGGTGTATTTTTTATGCACTTATCCTGGTGCATGATCATGTCTCGAGCGACACTGCACACATTGTGATGCTGGTTTTCATACACAGATCCTGGTGCATGCTCATGTCAGTTCACAGCGCATTCTAATGCTAGTTTCCCACATGGCTGGCTTTTGTGCACGGATCCTGAGGCACGCTCGTGTCTCACGTTGCACAGAACACACTAATGCTGGTTTTCCTCAGGGCTGGTTTTAATGCATGGGCCCTGGTCAACGCTTGTGTCTCGTGCTGCACAGCACTCTCTAATGCTGGTTTCCCATGCAGCTGGTTTTCCCGCACGGATCATGGTGAACGCTCATGCCTCATGCTGCCCAGCACACTCTAATGCTGGTTTCCCACATGGCTGGTTTTCGCGTACGGATCCTGGTGCACGCTCATGCCTGACGTTTCACAACAAACACTAATGATAGTTTTCATAGACAGACCCTGTGCACGCTCGTGTTACACTCGGCACAGCACACTCTAATGCTGGTTTTCTATAGGGCTGTTTGTAATGCATGAGTCCTGGTGCACAATTGTGTCTCATGCTGCACAGCACACTCTAATGCTGGTTTCCCACACGGCTGGTTTTCGCGCACAGATCCTGGTGCACGCTCATGCCATAAGCTGCACAGCACAATCTAATGCTGGTTTTGAAATGAGTTTCTCCTACTGCAGGCACAACATGCTTTCCTGCAACAATCAGCGCGCCATGCTCTCTTTCACTATCCAAGCAGCCCGGGACAATGGTGGCCGCTTCTTTGCAAGGAAATAGGTTTAGTATTTACAAGAGTTTGAGCTATTGGCATTGTAAATGACAATGCCTTTTATTTATGTGTTAATTAGCAAAACAGATAAATAAAAGTCATTGTCATTTACAATGCCAATAGCTTAAATTCTCGCAAATGCAAGACCAATTGCATTGCAAATGCTTGTTTAAAATGTTCTAGTGGGGGAGGAATCCCCCTTAACGCACTCTCCTCTTTCACTTCAGGTTAGCTTGCTAGGCTCGCTCACGCATTATAGCTAGGTCTGAAAATTCAGCCTCACCACTTTTAAAATCCACCAGCTGCCCCTGGTTAGCAGTCGGACAAACTATCAGCAGTATCCTCAGTGCTTAATTTGAGCCGATGGTTTCCAGTGCTCGCAACCAACAATTAATTGTCCACACCTGCGCTCATGAAAGTCTGCCCCATGGTGGCACTGCCTGTCTAATTTACAGGTGAGCATAACAATAGTTGTATATTTATCCAATATACGTTAAAAATGGCTAATCTCTCCTCCAAAGCCATTCTTATAGCTTTGGGGGACTGGAATAATTTGAATTGTAATACTTGTAGGAGTGTAATGATGTGTAGTTGTGTTCATTCTGTCATTGACAGCGCTGGCAGGGGAAATGGGTGGTGTAAGGTGCAGTCGGCTCCTGACGAGAGCCCTAGCACTTATTTTTTTTTTACATATTAAGCACTGAAGCTTAAATATTCAAGATGCTTTAAAGAGAGTTTATATTGGAAAATATTCCTCTTTGAGAAACTGGCAATGACAGCCTGCTGGCAGAAGCTGCTAAAAGGCACTCGAAGCGTGCGTCAGATGTTGGCGCGTGAAGGCCCTTGGCATGGATTACTGCACGGTGTCTTCCCAGGTGGCTCCACAGGCGTGGCGCAGAAGTGATGACCCTGCTGCTTTTCTGCCAGACTTCATGTGCAGACTTCGAGGCTAGAAACACATTCATCTCATTCACACCAGCGCACTGACAAGAAAGCACCGGTGCTATGAAAGTCAACAAACCGCTGGGCCGCACGGAGAGCAGCAGGTCACGAGTGAGACAGGCGTCTTCTGGGTTGTCGAAGCAGCTGTGACCCAGAGGTGCTCCACTACAGAACTGTAGTGTTTTCCTACATTTGCGGACTCTCCTAGTCTCACATACATGTTCCCACCCTGTTTCCCAAAACATTATGGGGCATATTTACACTTTTTACGGCATTCTGGTGGCGATAAGCCCTCTGCTTTTTTTACAAGGCGGTGTTAAGCGACTTAACAGGGCTTAACACCGCTTGTAAATAAGGCCCCTTTTCACACAGCACTTAGGGGCATATTTTCAAGCCCCTATCGCCACCACAACGTCACTTTTCAGGACACTGTAGTGGCGATAGGGGCTTCGCCTTTTTCACAAGGCAGCGTTAAGTGCTTAACGCGGCTTAACGCCACCTTGTGAATAAGGCCCCCTCTCACGCTATATTTAGAATAAATGGGGTGGGCAATGGGTGTTGCGGTGGGCGTTCCACCGCAACACCCGTTGCTTTTGCAACACCCGTTGCCTTCCTGCACATGAACAATCATTCCCTGCAATGTAGACACGCTTGCACTATGGTGCTAGGGTGCCTGCATTTGCACCAGATAGCTAGATTTAGCGCTAGCACTAGAGAAAACACAGGGGTGCTCCACATTCTTGTGAATGCGGCTCATGCCTGCGTTTTTAAACTGCCGGAGCACAGAGTTAGCAATTTTGGAGCTACACTTCGCTCCGCCAGTTTATTGCAAATATGCCCCTATATTTCTATAACCCCATTCACATAAAAAACGTAATTCCTATACAGGCATGCACGCACACAATCATGCAGACAGCACTTAAAATGTGCTTGTTTCTGTCTTTGGTAGGCATTTATTCCTTGATAAACTTAGAAATCTGGTACATGTGTTAACAGAGCAGGCACCATTTTAAAAATGCAATTATACTCTGTACTTTGACAAAATAGAGTCAAACCAATTTTCCAAGTGCTGCCCGTTACAGTAACTTTTGATTATGTTGTTCTTCAGCCCCACAGCACTTGATTAGGGGTGAACTTTTCACACAATTAGTAATCAGCTAGGAGCAGAAGTATTTATGTCTAACTGTTGCTAATGTGGGCAAAAACAAGAAAACCAAATTATAGTGTGATAAAGTGCCTCCTTTTGTGTGGTCACCCTCAATTTTTGTGGGCTGATCAGGCTGGCTTTGGAAATCTGCACAGTGGGACACTGCTGACAAGTCATCACTGAATATGCTCTGATTACTAAAGCATTGTAAAATTGGCAAACCCTTAATTAGTATATTTAGCTTCCAAGTAAGGACATCATATATACTAAACCACAGATTGTGCCATCCACTTGCTTACAAAAAAAAAAACATGGCGTCATGCCTAATGTGTAGCCTGACTCTTGTATCTTTTAAACCTGCAAGAGAACCTGTTAAAATAAAACCTTTTAACATTTTTTAACAGGAAAAACTCTTCTTTTAAATATTAAAGAAGTCACCCCTAATTAAGCCTTACAGCCAACAGGGTAGGGGTCTAGCATTTATAAATGGTAGATGCCATGGTCGGCATCTACCTACAGTGACTAGACCTCAAAAACTATTATCACTGAAAAAGGAGAGTACCTGCCCTATGAGGAAAACTAAAGTTCATAATAAATATGTGAGAAATTGGGTTGTTGGTTGAAGGGGGTGTGAGCCCTTCTCAAGCAACAGCCACAATTCTTGTGCGGATGAACCACAAGAGTCACCAAATTAACCTGTCTGTCCCCTTTGGTAACTTGGCAGAAAAGCAGTCATGCTTAACATAGAGGCAATGTGTAAAGTATGTATGAAGCACACAAACAATAATAAAGTGAAAACACAACACTAGAAAAATACCACACCAATTAGGAAAATTAGGAAAAAGTTAATACATGATTTGACACCAAAATTACATAAATCCAATCAGTAGAACGGGAGACATGCAATTTCAAAGATTTCAGGTAGTATAGCGCTTAAAAGCACAGAGCCCCACTCACATTTATCTGGTAGTGAGAGACTGGGTGGAGGTCACATGTTCAGGCAGAGTACAATGGAGCGCAGGCCAGATACAGGGACTAGGTTAGCCCAGCTGAAAAAGTTACCTACTCAAAGTCCTGCGTGAGGAGTCCAGATCACGGCGGAGGAGGCTGCAAGGGGCAGGGAGAGGGTCACAGATGACTGTCATTGTAGCACGGAGAGCAAGCCGGGTAGCATGGATGTCGCTGGAGTATGAAGATTCTGTCAGGCATCGTGGAAGGTTGTTGCTGGAGCTTTAAATTGGCAGTCACTGAGCTGTCGATGCTGTAGCATGTAATGCAGATCTTGCATTGTTGGTTGTGGCTGGTTGCTGCTGTAGCACAAAGAGTTGGGTCCACCTGAGCTTCGCATCAGCAGTCATCACAGGTGGCAAGATCTGGGTGAGAACAGGCCAGTTTGTGGTCGCAACAAGCCCAAAACATCAGGATTTCTCCTTCTTCAGAGGAGTGCACTCTGATGGCAACCAAGGGCCCAGGACCTGTGGAGGCACCCCCTTGGGGATCAGGGACTCACTCTTGCCAAGGCCAGCAGGGCCTGGGCAGGTCCAGTTGCAGGTCCATGCAGGTCTAGTTGCAGCAGGTCCCTTTAACTCTGAACAGGTGATTAATCACCTGACCCTTGTAGTCACATCAGGTAGCCTGGGATAAAGAGAGCAGGTCCAGTCTTTCTTCTCAAACAGCAGGGCAGACCGTAGGCAGCAGGGCAGTCCTCTGGTAGCAGGGTAATCCTTCTTCTGTAATATCCACAGGTGCAGGAGAGTACTGAAGAGTTGGTCTGAGGGTCTAGTAGTTATACCTGATGCCAGTTTTGAAGTGGGAGAAACCTCTAAACATTCCCCCACATCTGGTGCTGGAATTTCCTTCTTTCTCCTGGCTCCGAGGGACCTGTGGTGAAATTAGATTAGTGTGAAATTCTTTGTGAGTGTGCTGAGGCAGCCCCTTTGAAGTGCAAGTGTGGTAGGTGAAAACTCTGTCCTTCATATCCTGACAACACCTAGTCTCTCTTTGTCTCACTGTCTGAGAGAAATACACAAAGGCCAGCTGCCAATGACACCTAGGCAGGTGTCCCAAGATACAGGTTGCACGCACCATATGGTTAGGAAAAGAAAACGTCAACTTTCTCAAAGTAGCATTTTCAGAATTTTGACTTAAGAATCTGACTTTACCATTAAAGAGTGTTTTAAATTACATATAATTAGAGACCAAACATGGCATTTCTACCCGTTTCCAAGCAAAAGTTATCACTTCCTAAATGTATTAAGGTAATACAGTGTTATCCTATGGGAGACCAAGTCCTGGCAGTAGTGAAAATCAAATTTAAGAGTATTTCACTACCAGGACATGTAAACTTTGAAAGTAAATGTACATTTTTTTAAGTACACTGTATTCTGTGCTAAGGGATGTTTAGGGCCTACTCTTGGGGTGGCTTATATGTATTAAAAATGAATGATGAGTGCTGGCAAAAGGATTTTTTTACCAGGTCAAAATGGCAGTTTACAACTGCACAAAGGCTGCAACGGCAGGCCTGAGGCATGTTTAAGAAAGACTACAAAAGAGGGTGACACAATATGTGCTGCAGGTTTAATAGTCACAACGTAAGAGTAGGGTGAAGTAAATTAAACTATAATTCCGTAAGTAGTTTAATAAGCACTACAGTACATCATTATACAATGACCATGACACACAACGTGAGCACTGGGCGTGCTAGTGAAGGTGGACGGCGCAGTGACATAAGTGTGCAAAAAACAGCGTGAACGGCGAAAATAAGTAAATTAAATTAAAGGTGGTCAAAAAATTGCAGAATATATACAGTTTATATATACAAGATAGTCAGAAAATTAAATTTGACCACAATAACGCCTGTGTTCTAGGCTGGATAGTCGACGGCGTTTCAACCTGAATGATTGCAGGTCATCATCAGGACAATGGTCATTAATTTGACGGTAGTGCTCCAGTAAAAAGAGCGAAGTGGACGTGAGGCATCACGGAGGGATCACGATCTGCGATTTCTTCAGGGTGGCTTGTGAAGTCCAAGATGTAGGTCCAGAAGCGCGATGGCAAAGTAAGGGGGGGGGGAGGAAGGAATCCAATATCAGCCCGGTTGGTGGGCGGTGAGGATAATTTTGTTTGTTAAACTTAGTCAGGGCGGTCTCCAATGAGTCCGCAGCGCAATGGAGGGGGGAATGAATCACCGTCCCAGAGGAGGGCGAGTAAAGCGGGGTTAACACCAGTCATTACTTTGTTACACCATTACATTTGTTCCCACATCCTGGAAATCAGAATGCTAGTGCAACCTGTAAAGATATGTGTTGTAATCTCTTCTTGTTTCAGCAAGTTACTTAAGTTCAATTATCCACTGTGATGAACTAGGTCTCCTATTCTTCCAACTAAGGACTGTACCATTTCCCTCCTACACTCCAATCTCCCTTCTACCACACTTCTCACCCTCACTTATTATGTGGATGGAATGTCCCCCTTTATCAAACTGTCAACTTAGAACGTTGAATGTGCACAGCTGACTGGAACTGGCGATGCACAATTAACCTACCCTGTTTACTTGCTGAAGCCTTTGCTAATTATTGCAACAACATGAAATTAGCAATTTCTTACTGTAGCCACCTAAGGAATGACTGATGGAAAACCTGATTCCTTTTGAATCTACTGAGCTGAAGGCAATTCCCAGGATCTCAAAACCTACCTCCTGGAGGTGAACAGGGAGAAGAACACTTGGCGCATCTTTGTTGAATAATAAGCAGGCCAGTGGAACTCGACTTTGGCTGAAGCCTGGAGCCCTGGCTGAGGAAAGTGTCTGAGACTCATATCACTCACTGTAATATATGGATTGTGCTCTAGGACTTGCTCATCAGTGTTTGGGAAACGTGGGGGTAACCAGGAAGAACATATTCAACACATAGTGGTTCAGCACCCAACATTATATCAATCAAATAATCTTCTATCAAATAGGAGTTCAGCAAAAGCACTTTGGATAGTGTGACACAAAATACATGTTTTCTTTATACAAAACACCAATCAGACATATTTAGTTTATGATCCTTTATTCTTTTATCTTTATCAAAACAGTCAAGGTTATGAGCTGAAATCAGAAGATTTGCTGTCATTTCAACGCCGAGCAAACACTGACACACCTTCGATGCTGATGTTTGTCCCATGGTGATTTGCTGTTTTTTTTTTTTATTGAGGGTACCCCTGTACTCCTGCTTTTCTCCTACTTCCCTCCCCACCCTCACCATGGGCATTTCTCCACCTCAAATTGCAGCACTGTTTCATTAGGCGCTCCAGAGCAGGCACTTAATTGTCCATCCAAAAACCAGATGGATTAAGAAAGTTAGAAGGGACTGGCCATGAAAGTAGTACTCTGGACAGTTCAGCGGGATGTAGCACTTCAGTGAAATGAAGTAAGTGGGAAGTTATAATGGAGATTATATTGTTAGTGTGTTGAGTTTGATACAATTAGGCTCTGTCAATACTTTTTCCAGTGTTAAGTGTTAACTAAACTTTAGTTAGACTTCCAAGTGAAGCAGCTCGTAGGTGAAGAGAGCAGTGAAGATGACAAAGATTAAAAATGCAAGAATAAGGATAGGATAGGATAGTATTTGTAAAGCACACTATACCTGAAGGTGTCAAGGCGCTGAGCGGATGAAAGCAAAGAGAGAAACGCTATCAGCTGATTAGGAAGAAAATAGCCATGTTTTCAGAAGTTTTCTGAAGATCGAGAAGGAGTCTGCATTGGAAATGAAGGGGGGCAATAAATTCCAAAGCATGGTGGCGGCTACAGAGAAGGAGCGGCTGCCCCATCTGGACCTGCGAAATCTGGGACAGACCAGTTTTTTCTGTGTGGATGATCTCAAGGTCCTCCCAGGAGTGTACAATTGAAACATGGTTTTTAGATGAGGCGAACCTTTACTATGCATAGCCTTGTATACCGTGCTCAGGACCTTGAAGGAAATGCATTTCCTGATGGGGAGCCAGTGCAAGGTTTGAATCTCCTCCCTGGCGGACTAATGCTTAGGAATGTTAAGAATCAGTGCCTCTGCGTTCTGTACCACTTGGAGCTTATTTAGTGCTACCGCATTGATGTTAAGGTACAGGGCGTTGCAGCAGTCAAGACTGGAGGTGATCAGTGCAATGATGGTGGACCGATGCAGTTCAGATGGAATATATGGCAGCACCTTTCTAAGAGTTCTTAAAATATAGAAACAGGTGCTGACTGTACGGCTGACTTGGGCATCAAAGGTTAAACCCTCGTCAAAAATGACCCCCAGATTTTTCACTGTCCAAACCGCTACAAGAAGGGGAACGCAGTCTGCAGGCCATCAGCCGTTAGACCATATGGAATTCTGTGAGCCGAATACTAGCACCTCGGTCTTGTCTGCATTGATCTTTAGTGAGTTGCCCTTCAGCCAGCAAATAATGCTTGACATACACTGATTAAACTTCTCTGCGACTGATTGCAAATTATTCGAGATGGAGACAATGATTTGTGTGTCGTCCGCATATGAGAGCACCTGGAATCCGAATGATCTCACCAGCTCAGCCAGAGGGGTCATATAGAGGTTAAAAAGAGTAGGGCTCAGTGATGATTCCTGAGGGACCCCACAAGGAAGGCCGAAAGCCTTAGTTCTGAAGCCTCTGCAGCTAACAATATGCGTTCTACCTGTCATAAAAGAGTGGAGAAGCTGCAGGGCCTTTCCCATAACCCCTACTTCCCGCAGGCACTGAACCATGCGCAATGGGGAGACGGTGTTGAATGCTGCCGAAAGGTCGAGCATAATCAGCACCGCTGAACCACCCTGATCAACCTGCAAGCGAATACAATCAGTTGCCACGATAAGGGCAGACTCGGTGCTGTGGCCGGCGCGGAACCCGTTCTGGGAGCGATCTAGGATTTCCTGGGATTCAGCGTATTTCATCAGTTCGATATTGATGAATTTCTCCAAGATTTTAGCAGAAGCGGGGAGAAGGGAAATAGGTCAGAAATTTTTCAGCTCCAAGCGGTCGGCATTGGGTTTCTTGAGAAGTGGTGAGACAATGGCTTCCTTCCAGGTAGCCGGGTAGCTACTGGATAAGAGTATTTCGTTGAATACCTTGCACAGAAAGTTGGCTACTAGATCAGGCACCAATTTAAGTGTGGAGGGCATGCAGGGGTCCGAGGGAGCCCCGGATTTTAGGCCAAGTAAAAGTTCTTTAGTTTGTTGAACCAAGATTTGTGGAAAAAAGGAAAAGACATTCTTCCCGGAGGCCTGTAAGAGTTGCCCAGCAACCGGTTCAACCCCATCCTCTATGGCTTCCCCACTAACTGAATCATCATCTTCAGTAGGGGTGAACTTGTGGAATATGTTAAGGAGTTTGTCCTAAAAGTAGATTGCTACTCTGTCACAGAAATCTCAGGGGGGTTTTCATGGCTGTTGCACTGGTGGCTCAGAAATCTCCTTTATTACTTTAAAAAGCATGCTGGAAGAGTTGTCTGCCGATAAAATCTTTTCGGTTAAGAAGCATGTTTTAGCCTGGAAGATGGCATGTTTATATTTCCGCAGAAGAGATGTCTGCTTGGCTTTTTCCCTGGGACAAGGGTCACTACACCATTTGCGTTCTTGTCTGCAACAGTGAAGTGTTAAGGAAACCATGAGAGGAAGCTCTAGTGATAGTGCATCTAACAGAAACCAATAAAATGCAGCAACATTAAGAATTTATCAACATGCATCTGAGTGGCGATTGAATGTAGAAAAAAAGCAAAAAAGCCAAAAGGAATGGGTTATGAAGCAGAGCACAACCCCAGGATGAGACTGTTGGACTTGGCCCTTTTTGCAGGGTCATCCCTGAACTTTTTGCCTTCCTCCTAGCCTTTCTTCTGACATGGTGTTGGTGGTTTTAGGACTCTGGGCACTTTACCACTGCTGATCAGTGCTAAAGTGCATATGCTCTTTGTGTAAATTGATGTTGTGATTGGCATATTTGTTTCACCAGTAGGTCCCTAGTAAAGTGCACTAAGTGTGCCAGGGCGGGTGAAACAAATGCTACTAGGGGGCATGCAGCACTGATTGTGCCACCCACATGAATAGCCCTGAAAAGTTGTCTTAGGCCTGCCACCGCAGTGCCTGCGCGCAGTTTGTTAACTGCCATTTTGACCTGGCCAGTGTAGCCACTTGCCAGGCCGGATCACTGACAGAATATCGATAACAAGAATATCGACCTACAACAATATCGAAGTAAAAATATCGAATGCCAAAATATCGACTCCCTATCTACAAACAGGTAAGTACAAAAATATCGACTCCAAAATATAGTTGTAAAAAATATAGTCAATCAAAATATCGAATTTTTTAAATGTATGAAAAGTAATGTAAAATTAATGAAATAATATATATAATTAACTAAAACATACTTAAAAATACTTAAATAACTTTAAAATTAATAAATAATTAATGTAACTTAAAAAAAAAAACATACATTTTAATTTTTTAATACATAAATATATTAACGTAATATTTATAAAAAATATTCAATATTTTTAGCGTAGGATAGCGGGACGGTAAAATTTACTATTACCACTTCAGTCAGTGCAACAGTAGGGAAAGCGTTGGATAGCGGGAGGGTAAAAATTACTATTCCCACTCCAGACAGTGCAACAGTAGGGAAAGCATTGGATAGCGTAGGAGTAAAAATTACTATTCCCACTCCAGAGAGTGCAACAGTAGGGAAAGCGTTGGATAGCGTTGGGGTAAAAATTACTATTCCCACTCCAGTGAGTGCAACAGTAGGGAAAGCGTTGGATAGCGTAGGGGTAATAATTACTATTCCAACTCCAGAGAGTGCAACAGTAGGGAAAGAGTTGGATAGCGTAGGGGTAAAAATTACTATTCCCACTCCAGTGAGTGCAACAGTAGGGAAAGCGTTGGATAGCGTAGGGGTAATAATTACTATTCCCACTCCAGAGAGTGCAACAGTAGGAAAAGTAATATTTTAATATTTTACTAAAAAATAATTAATTATCAATACTAATAAATATTATTAATAACACTAATTACCAATTAATGAATTTAAAAAAATAATTACCAATTATCAAAATGTAATTACCAATTAATAATTAATTAACAATGAAGTAATTATCAATACCAATTAATATTTATTAATATGTACTTAATTTCAATTAAATTACTTCCCACCCTATTCCCTATAAACCCACATCCCGCTACAACTATTTAATTAATAGAATTAACATAATTACCATTTAATCAATTTTTTTTTTACCAATTAATAAAATTTAATTACCAATTAATAATTAATTAACAATACATTAATTATCAATACCAATTAATATTTATTAATATGTACTTAATTTTAATTAAATTACTTCCCACCCTATTCAACTATAAAACCACATCCCGCTACAAGTATTTAATTAATTGAATTAACATAATTACCATTTAATCAATTAAAAAAATTCCAATTAATAAAATTTAATTACCAATTAATAATTAATTAACAATAAATTAATTATCAATACCAATTAATATTTATTAATATGTACTTAATTTTAATTAAATTACTTCCCACCCTATTCCCCTATAAGCCCACTACCCGCTACGGAATTAAATTACGCAAAAATTAAATAACATAAAATTCATTACTTTTAAAAAATTAAACATACATTACAACAACTAATATACACTTTTAACACATATACTAACATACAATACACTTAGAAAAAATTCGATATTATTAAAAATTCGATATTTTTTAATGCCTATATTATGTACTTCGATATTTTAACTATCGATATTACTTACCTTAATTTCGATATTTTTAACGACTATATTATGTCCATTCGATATTATGTCCATTCTATATTTTAGACTCGATATTGTGTCCATTCGATATTTTTGTTTCAATATTATGTCTGTTTACCGCCAGGCCTTACCCTTCCCTTTTCTTACACATAGGACACCCCTATGGTAGGCCCAAGGTACCCCTCTGGGCAGGGGCAGTGTATGGGAAAGGTAGGACATGTACTGGTGTGTGTAACATGTCCTGATAGTGAAATACTGCCAATTTCGTTTTTTCACTATTGAAAGGCTATCTTGCCCATAGGACAGAATGGGGAATGCTCTGTAACATTTTTACAAGCATATCTTCCCATAGGAGTAAGATAGAAAATTGGAGTCTGGTATCCCTGAACCCAGAATTTAATAACACATCTTTTAGTAAGGATGGTTTTTAAATTCTGTGTTTGAAAATAGCACTTTTAGAAAGTGGCTGTTTTCTTGTCCAACCTTCCTGTGTGCCTCTGCCTGTTTGTAGAGGGAAGAGGTGTGGTGCCGCGGCCAGGGTGACTGACGCTGGAATCTGGGGCTCACGGTTCAATCCCTGGCACCATGTGACTCTGGGCAATAGCTTGCTTAATCTTCCCGATGGCCCCCAGCGCCGGGATGCCTTCAGGTAGCTGTTCGCGCTTTACAAATACTGGATTTACATTTTACTGTCTGGCATTGGAGTGACAGGGGCTGGGGTGGCTCCAGGAGTCTGGGTGAGTCAGCCCTAGGCTGAATAGGCCAATCTGCATTTGGAGTGGTGGGAGGAGTAGCACCTGTACCTGATTAGGGCTGTGCCTGCCTTCTACAAAAGACTGGCTCCACCTCCTGCAGTGTGTCTGAAGATCCTGGCCCACACTGACAAAGGAAGAAGTTGTGCACTGGCAGAGTGCACCCAGAACTGGTTTGGACTGGGTTCAGGACCCCTTACACAAAGAGAGCAAAGACATTTTGGGGTATAAATATTAGAGCTGAAACCCCTGAACTTTAGACTACTTCGTGATCAAGAGGAACCTTTTGCCAAAGAGGACAGCTGAAGAGACTGAGAAGAAGTACTGCCCTTGCTTTGTTTCTGGGGTTGGCCTGCAGTTTGCTGTTCTTGCTAAGGAGAGGACAAAGGGACTTTGCTGTGTGCTGTGTCCCCCCTGCTTGAAGAAGGACTTTGCTGTGTGCTGTGTCCATCTGTAACCTGAAGAGAAGTCTCCAAGGGCCTGAGGAGAGCTGGCCTCCTGTTGTGGAAACTCAGGAACACCAAAGTTTCCATGACCTTCACAACACTGTGTGCGTGTGTCTGGGCACAGGGTGTAACCTCTGTGAAGCCTGCAGGGATATCCAGAGGCCCTGATCATTTTAAGTGCTGTTTATCTGATACCCTCGTCGGCCCGAGTCGCAGCGCCGCTGTGTGCGTGTATCAGCACACACCCCTGCCTGCACTGTGATCCCGTGAATTCTGCAGTGAGTTAAAGCTTCTGAGGGCTTGTCACTGCCGCCGGCCCGAGCCGTGAATTCCAGAGTGCTACGTGCCTTTCACCGTCGCCGACCCGAGTCGACTGCCCGAGACCGCAGCTACTAGGAAAGGAGCAACGCTGCAACCGGAGCGGCGACAAGGGGTTGCCTAGCAACCGGGATCCCCGTGCGCCAATCAGCTGCTGCCGCCGGGACTGCCTGCCAGGACGTCAGCCGCAAGAGAAGGAACCGCAACCCCCAGGTAACGCTTGGACCGAAGTCCGGAGCCGCTGTGTGTGTCGCTGCCTGGGGTCGGTTGGGGGCTGCGAGGGGCTGCTCAGGCGGGCATTTAAACAACGGGGGCCTGTGCTACGCCTCCTATTTAGTTACTGCGCATTTGGGGGCATACCTTCATGATCGCTGGCTGCAGAGTCAGCTTTGGAAGAGGATTGAAGGGCTCAAAACAGTAGGGGCACAGTCCGTTGGTGCCGAAGTGACGCATGTTTGTGATACCACGTTTGGGCCCATAACTTGCTACAATTTAAGGACTGTTTCGCCATAGTGCTCTTGAAATACAGGGTCTACTTGTTTACTTTAGTAACACCTGTGAAGGAAATACAGAATCTACAAGTTTATTTTTGGCAACACCTTTAAAAGACATTTTTACTGAAAACCTTTTTCTATGTATGTCGGATTTTTGTCGTTTTGGTCTTGTGAAGCTTAGATAAAAATACTTTATTTTTCTAAACCTGTGTGGTGTCCATTTGTGGTGTTATCACTGTGTTACTGTGAGTGTTGGTACAAATACTTTACACATTGCCTTGAAGATAAGCCTGTCTGCTCGTGCCAAGCTACCAAGGGGGTGAGCAGGGGTTATCTAGAGTGTTTCCCCCTTACCCTGACTAGAAGCAAGGCTCCCTATTTGTACAAAGGTACCTACCTCTGCTAACTAGAGACCCCCATTTCTAACAGAGACATAAAAGGATAACATGGGAAAAGGATATATCAAACTCTGGGGCATATTCTCAAGGACCTATCGCCGATTTATCGGCACTTTAGCGCTGCAAAAGTGGCAATAGACTTATCGCCCTATTCTCAAGCTGGTGCAAACTGCCGATATCGCCAGTTTACCAGCGATAGCTGCCGCAAAAAACATCGCCACGGATGAGAGAGACAACTAACGCTAATGATATGCAGAGTAGGCGTTCCCATGCAAAAACACACGAAAACACCACTTTGCGATATTCTCAACGACCAGCCAGATCTGCGATGCGACCCAAAAACAGGCGATAAGGCGCGTTAGCAGCAGGGATTTAACACCTGCCTTTTGCTGGTGTTAAGCAGGATGACAACCTGCAGCATGAAAGGGTGCCCAGCCCAGAGCCACATCTGAAGACCCACAGATGCCATGGAGACAATGAACATGCAGCCCGGAGACCCAAGAGGGCCACAACACCCACCGCCGCCACCCCCAGGACCACCCCCCTCCGGACCCACCCCGGACTACCACCGAGGCAGCATAGGACAAGACAGCGGACCGTCCGAAAACGGCATGGCCCCTCAGCCACACAAGTGCAGAATGTGGGGAGAGGTGGGAACCAAGTATGTGTGAAGGAGGCAACTCACCCATGAAGAAGAATGTACACAATGCCAAGTGTGGCGGTGATGTGCTGGACAGACCACAGAATGCAGAGCACAGACATGTCCATGTGGACATATACTGCTGGTGTGTGTAGTTTTGTGGACAGTGGAAGCAACCATGTCACCTCAGGCAGTGGGGAAGACCCTGGACATGTAGCTGCACTGTCCCCCCCTGTAAGCGTAAGCGCAGTGGGATGTGCCGGCCTACGCCACTACAGCGTAGGAGTGCTGATAAAAAGGCCGGGGCCCTGGGCGTGGTTCTCTTCCGTGATGGGCGACGCGTCTGCCAGGGCGGTGCACCTCACCCTGTCACGAGTCCACCGCTGTGACCCCAAGACTCCGCGACACAGGCCCCCAGCGCATCCAGCGGCTCAGCAACTCGGAGTCATGTGTGTGCCGGATACTGCCTCAGTCCTACACTGCGGTCAGCAGGTTCCACAATTCAAATCATGCCACATTTCTGTTAATGGAGGAAACCACCAGTCAACAGACATTGCCCCCAGTGCGGCCTGCCCGGATGACTCATCATCGTTGGCTGCAAACCCGCTGAGCACTCCAGGTGCCACTAACTCAGTGCACCACAAGTCATCGCCACGTGGATGTGGGCCCTCGCTGACCGCTGCCTCCGGACTACACTGCGGTCAGCAGGTCCCCCAAGTCAAACGACGCATCATCGTTGGCTGCACACCCGCTGAGCACTCCAGGTGCCACTAACTCAGTGCACCACAAGTCATCACCACGTGGATGTGGGCCCTCGCTGACCGCTGCCTCCGGCCTACACTGTGGTCAGCAGGTCCCCAAAGTCAAACGACGCATCATCGTTGGCTGCACACCCGCTGAGCGCTCCAGGTGCCACTAACTCAGTGCACCTTAAGTCATCACCACGTGGCTGTGGGCCCTCGCTGACCGCTGCCTCCGGCCTACACTGCGGTCAGCAGGTCCCCCAAGTCAAATGACGCATCATCGTTGGCTGTGCACCCGCTGAGCGCTCCAGGTGCCACTGACCCTGTGCAACACAAGTCATCAACACGTGGCTGTGGGCCCTCACTGACCACTGCCTCCGGCCTACTCTGCGGTCAGCAGGTCCCCCAAGTCAAACGACGCATCATCGTTGGCTGTGCACCTGCTGAGCGCTCCAGGTGCCACTGACCCTATGCAACACAAGCCGACGCCACGTGGCAATATTGAGGCAGAATTCAGTATGCGAAAAACATTGCACCCAGTGCGGCCCGCACGGACGGCGCATCGTCGTTGGCTGTGCACCTGCTGAGCGCTCCAGGTGCCACTGACCCTGTGCAACACAAGCCGACGCCACGTGGCAGTATTGAGGTAGAATTCAGTATGCGAAAAACATTGCACCCAGTGCGGCCCGCACGGACGGTGCATCGTCATTGGCTGTGCACCTGCTGAGCACTCCAGGTGCCACTGACCCTGTGCAACACAAGCCGACGCCACGTGGCAATATTGAGGCAGAATGCAGTAGGCAAAAAACATTGCACCCAGGGCGGCCCGCACGGACGGCGCATCGTCGTTGGCTGTGCACCTGCTGAGCGCTCCAGGTGCCACTGACCCTGTGCAACACAAGCCGATGCCACGTGGCAATATTGAGGCAGAATTCAGTATGCAAAAAACATTGCACCCAGTGCGGCCCACACGGACGGCGCATCGTCGTTGACTGTGCACCTGCTGAGCGCTACAGGTGCCACTGACCCTGTGCAACACAAGTCAACGCCACGTGGCTGTGTGCCCTTTCTGACCGCTGCCTCCGGCCTATACTGCGGTCAGCAGGTCTCGCAAATCAAATTGAGTCTTGATTCATTTATGGCAGAGTCCAGTAGGCAACAGACATTGCTTCCAGGGTAGGCCGCCCAGACGAAGCATCAGCGCAGGCCACGCACCCACCGAGCGCTCCAGGTGCCACTAACTCAGTGCACCACACGTCATCGTCATGTGGCTGTGTGCCCTTTCTGACCGCTGCCTCCGGCCTACACTGCGGTCAGCAGGGCTCGCAAAACAAATCGAATCCTGACATGCAAGGACACGCCATCATCGCTGGCTTCATACCCGCCACCACCGCCAGGACCACCTCCAACCAACAACTGCCAGAGTCGGAGGAGTGTCACAGCCAGCCTATCAAGTTGCTCACACCTGTCTTGGATGCTATCATCAGCTTGATACCCTGCTCAGCTCTTCAGGTGCCACTAACTCAGTGCACCACAACACAAGGACCCTTCATGATTGAGTTTTGTGCTGTGGACAGCGGACGCAACAATGTCACCTCAGGCAGTGGGGAAGACCTGGGACGATGATGATGAAGATGAGGCAGGTGTACCACACCCCACTGCAGCTGCAGCAGGAATATCCCGAAGGGACCAAATCATTGACAATTCCTTCACATGAGCACGCTCAGCTCTGGTGCCCCTACCTCAGTGCACTGCAAGTCATGGACCCTTTATGATTGAATCTGTGTGTGTGATTCGATGATCACTGTTCTAGTTGTTGCCAGCACCAACCACTCCCGAGGGCTGGCTTACACTCACCCCACACCCATCCAGCACAGGCGTCACTGGACATGTAACCCTGGTAATAAAAAGTGGCCGGGCGCACGTGCCCGTAGCCAGTTCAACTATCTATCTAAGTGTGTCCGTGTGGTCATTATGTATGCATGATGGGCCAGGGCCCGACCACATTACATTGTGCTGTGGACAGCGGACGTAACCATGTCACCTCAGGCAGTGGGTATGACCTTGGACACGTAGCTTTGTCGTCCCCCCCTGTAAGCGTAAGCTGAGTGGGCTGGGCTGACGTATGCCAAGCCAGCGTAGGGGTGTGAAGGATTTCCCCGGGGCTCTGGGCGTGGTTCAGTTCTGGCCTGGACAAGGAAGTAACTAATTTGTGTGTCTCTGTTGTAGTGTCGGCGCCAGCCAGTCCGCAATCGACAATGTTGCAATGTAGCATGCACCCGGAGGGCGGGCTCGCACGAACGGGAAAATGAAGGAGCGCAAGACCGCTCGGGGTCTTGGCTCATACATGCCAAGTGTTGTGTGTATCTGTATTGCTGCAGCATGAGCCAAATGCCTAGCCTTAATCACAGCGCGAGTTCAGCCAGGCATGAACTCTATGTCTGTGTCTGCCCTATCCTTCCCACAGGCCTACACTCACGTGGCCGCCCACCTCCAATGGCCAACATCACAGAGTCATCGTCAGGCTTGTGGACATGCGCAGACAGGCATGACAATGGTGTGCCGTAGGAGTGCCAGTGATGCAACCGTGCAGCGCACACACGTAAATAGGCTCGGGGAGGGAGGAGCAGCTGTGAGGCAACGTTACACACAGTGATGCCACTCATTTGCCACATGCAAGACATGTCGAACATGAATCCCAAAGTCGCACACATCCCACCCCACCCCCAACAAGCCACTTCACAGTACCTGAATGCAAGCAGATGAGAAACTAACATTAGGGATGAATGCTCCTTTGTCTGAACTATTAGGCGGAAGCACATCTGCACCTCCGACCTGGGAATTGCATGTGCCTGGCACCCCCTGACAGATACTATAGCAGCTGATGACGACTCCCACACTACGCACAGCAAGACGAGAGACCAACGTATACACACCCCACACACAGAAGTCCTTGCTCGGAGTTATCTTGCATGGAAAGGCCTTCATTAACCCAGGCGTACAACCGTTGCACACTAAAACAACTCATTGCTCCGAGCTGTGGCATTTCATCCACAGAACTGGCGCAGGTCAGAACAGTGCTGCTTCAACCAGAGCCACTAACGCAATGGCAGACCATCACGGACACTTGCACAACCCCTGTCAGGTGGAACTCTACCGTGCACTTATGCTGCATTTACTGGGGGCACTGCCATTGGTAGTGCTGCGGATCAGTTACCGACTGAGCTTCCGCCTTGCCAACGTCACCTGTGTGCAGCCTGTGTTGCATTGTCGCTCATGCATATTCGAGTGGTCCATGGATGTCTGCCTATCGAACAGGACGGTAGCCAAACTGGATTTCAACATCTGTGTGCGCCCCCTGTTGGCCCACGACCATGAGTGTCACTGTGACACCCGTCTATGGGATGCCTGGATACTTGGCATACATGCTGGCAGCTGGACCTGGGAGATTGCAGAACTCCTCGTGTGCAGTGAGCAAATTGAGCTGCTCCCCTATTGGGCTGTAGTGCTAATTGTTGAAAGGGGGTGGACGTAGCACATCTCTCTGGACCTGCTAATGGTTAGCCTCGCCATCCTGTACGATGAAGTCGACAACGACCTCATGTTGGAAATGATTGCCTACGAAGCTGCAGTAGCTTTCATGGACGTGTAACTACGTACCTGCAGACACAACAGTTTGGAACACATTGCACATGTCCCGACAACTTGTTGGAACTTGGGGTTCTGGTCTAAGCCTGGGCGTAGTTCGCGAAGTAGCGCTACGCGAAGCTACGCAAAGTGCAGTTTGCACTACGCGAGCTACGCGTAGCACTACGCGAACTGCGTAGTGCACTGTTCGCAATGATTGCACAGTGCCGGATGCTTGTCCGCACTGTGCAATCATTGAAAACGGCATCTTGCACAGTGCGAGCTGTCTTTTACTGCCGCTCGAGTAGATTTTTACTCGAGCGGCAGCTTTCTCAACGCGGACTGGTAGTTTCTCATCGCGAGCGGTCGCGAGCATACGCGACCACTCGCAATGAGAAACCTGACCTCCCCGCGTTGAGAATCTCGCCGGGAGGTTTATTTTCCACGCTCGCGATCGGCAACTTGATGTTGCTGATCGCGAACGAGGAAAAAGTCTCGCCGGGATGTCATTTTGCTTGCTCGCGGTCACCAACTTGACGTTGAGGACCGCGAGCAAGCAAAAAATGACCGCTGCACTACGCTACGCGTGTTTGCACTGCGCTACGTGCAATTCGCGTTGTGCGAAGTAGCGCAAACTTCGCAAACTACGCGAGCGTGGCGTAGTGCTTTGCCCAGGGTTATTCTGGTCACATCTCCCACGACGACAGTGGACATGGCTGCATTCGCCTGGACTCCGAATACATGAGCGGACAACACCGCGGGTTAACACACACTTGTGAAAGGTGAGGCACTCCCCTGGAGTGGACAGCGGCGCTTGGCAACTTTCCACATTCTGACATACTGCTGCATTGGTCTGCATGTTGTGGCACTTATCTTGGCCGTACTGACACACATATGCTAATAAAGTCTACGCACCTTCACTTGTATTCAACTGTGATGAGTGTTGATTTGTATGACAATGTATGTCTCACTGCCTATCTGGGTCACGGCCATACATGCATTACTACACCATCAGGGATGTGGGGTTGTATTAGTACATTATCATCTCACAGTTTCCTGCTATGCCACATGCGAATGGCCATTTTTCACACACAAGCGGCAGCAGTTGTGTCCTCTGTTCTGTTGTGCTGGTGTTGCTGTTTGTTCAACATTGTTGTAAATGTTGCGGTGCTCTGGATCTTATGTGTGTGTGCTGCATTGTAGGTGAGTTGCCCCTTCAGCTCTGATTTGGCTGGCCCTTATCCCTTTCAGGCGGTGTGGCTTTCACTTCTGTGCTTATGCAATGCTGTGATGTTGCAGACTTGGGTAAATTGGGCTCTTGGTTGGTGTTGTGACTCTTGGGCATGGTTTGTCCGCAGATGTGCTGTACTTAATTGTGCATGTGTGCCATTGTGCCCATCTCCCCCCGTCCCCCCAGTCCCTGGTGGTTACTCACCCTGTTGCTGTTGTGTCAGATCACAATGAGCAGTGTCCGGCCCCCCAACTCCTGCCACCGTCTCCACACTGATGACTGTGGTCACCATTTCCTCCATCTCATCCAGCTCCTCCTGTGGTGCTGGTCTCCCACCTCCAGTCTGCATTGCTGCCTTCTGGTTGTCTGCGAGTTTCTGCTTGGTCTTGCGCTTCACATCATTCCAGCGTCTCTTGACCTCGTCCATTGTCCTCCTCAGCACTCCGACTGCATTCGCCTTGTCCAGGATGGACTGCCATATTGTAATTTTTTGTTGCCAATGACACAGTGGAGGTGACGTACAGTTGTTGATGGTGTTCTATCACCTCCGTGATCAGGATCCTGTTTTCCTGCGGACTGAACCGCGTCTTCATCTTCTTCTTCTCCTTGCCCTTCCCTGACCCTGAGGTCCCAGGCTGGTCCTCCGTGGGGCTTGTGGGGTCCTGGTTGTCCTCTGTGCTTGCTCCGGCTACCTCCATAGTGCTTCACAGTTGTTTGTGTTTTGTTTGTGTTTTGTGATGCTGCTTTTATTGTGCTTTTTGCAGCCTGACTTGTGGGACTTGCAGGCCTGGCGCTGCTTCTCGCTGGATTTTTTATCGCGGTTGGGCACATCGCAACTTTTTTCGCGTTCGGGTTTGGATTTTCATCGCCGTCCCGGTAATGTTATCGCAGACATTTGACGCGTTATAGGGAGACTATCGCATGTTACCGCCGTGTTGAGAATACGACGTTAACCCGGAGTTATTTTCCCGCCATAGACGTCGATATGGAAACTTGCGTTAACCTATTTTGGCGATGTTTATCGCACGTTCTTGAGAATATGCCCCTCTGTGTTTTAAATAAATAACGGGAATGATGGGTGCTAGCAATAGGAATTATAAAAGTAACACAAATCAAGATGGCTGCCAGAAAGAAAGCCAATGAGGGAGAAGACCCAGAAGGGGCGGACTAGAACCTCTAGAGTAACAAAACTTGAGGGGGTGTTCCTGCAAACTACATGGGGGGGGACTCTCTGAACTCAGTCAGGAGCTCTCAGGCTATGGTACTGACCTGAGGGGGCCCCCTGGAGCTCAACCCCCAGCAACGCGTGGGCTGCGGGGGCCTATGTTATGCCACTGACTAGAATACAGAGGGCAGGCGAAGCTGCAAAAAGGCTGATGCAGAGATGAGCTCACAATGCATCCACTGATGGGAGAGCAGGATAGGGCAAAGCTTGATGCTACAAGCTGATATAAAACTGTGGAGGAGCACGTATTCAAAAATGGCAAGATAGCTATGGAACTGGAATGGCCTTCCTGGACTCATGGAAGTCTTACGGAGTGCGAGAAGCAAAGGAGAAGGTAGAGAAGAGCCAACAATCTTGAGAGGCCATTGCAGCAGCTGAAGAGAAATTAGAATTACCCTCACTGCCTCAATTCAGGAAGGACCTCAAGACCTGGCTCTCTGACTGAACTGGCTCTTTGACTGAACTGCAGAACCCCCCCAACCCCTCCCCCAGTGGCTTGAGATCCTAATGGGTGATTAGCCACACTCTATAAGAATCCTAATTGATGGATTATGAACTCAATGGGAATTCCTACCGCTAAATCCATAATTGAAACTCAGTAATAGCTCCTTGAGACCCTCACCGGTGATTTGCTGTCCTTTATTGAGTGATTGATTGATAATAGCTGCACATACAATTTGAGCACAATAAGAGCCCATAAGATAAGTCAGATGTCCATTCCTTATCATCCATGCAATTCTGTTACTCGAAGAACCATACCACATGTTGTGTATAATATTTTATAACAGTCGTGGCTCGTTTATGAGAAGTGGAATATAACTCTTGGTCCTTGGTGCTAGGACTACTATACAGTTGTCTCCAGCATCGCTACAAATGATGCAAACTTCCTTACTGCAGAGCATTACATTTACAAGCCTGCCCATAATGGCTGCTCTGGACCTCAGCACCTGAAGTGTCCGCTCATAACAAATTAAAGTTCGAATAAAAGACTCCTCTCGGATGCTTCCCTACTGGATAATTAGCAGTGGAAGGGTATCATGGCAGCCTCAGCTCGTGATAAGGCAATAACATTTTTATTGTAAGCTTCTCTTTGAAGTCATTTTGCTTGAAATATTAGCAGGGGAGATAGATTCACTCCAGAAGTTATTGGCACAGTGCAGTACAAATATTTACACCGCTGTGCCATTGTACTTAATACAGAGGCCATGTTCTCAGTTTAGCTTCTTCTTTTATGAGGTCTTTAAGTAGAATCTGTCTCTTGTTTTTACTAGGTGTTTCTGTTGATATGTGTAAGTGTTTGTGCGTGCGCAAGGATTTGTGAGAATGTCTCTGTTTTTCTCTTTATCAGGGACATGCTGCTTTTGGTATCTGATATAATTTGCGTGTGTTGTTTCATCTCATATTTATCATGTTAATAGTTTCTCTTGTTCCCTAGTTCTAGGTGACCTCTACAACACCTCCGATACTCTAAATCTACAGCACCTCAAATGTCTATTTTTCTCGAAAATATTTAAGCTTCAAATAAACTCAATGGCCACGTCGTTCACACCGAGCTAAAAAAATCACAGTATATTCCCACATTTTGGCAATGTCTTTAAGCATAAGATCCAAGCCAGCTAAAAATAAAACTGCATTTTACCATCCCAGAAACAGTATTATAGATTTGGATTTATAAAGTTCCAAACAAGTGAACCTGGAAAAAGTAAAACCTTTACTCCTATTTAAAGCTTGTTGGAGAAGCAAAGCCTAGACACAAAGGAGCACCTAGTACAAGTCCCTTTTAGAATTAGACTGCTGCATAAATTATACAAATGAGAAATTGGGACCCTATTAGTGAACCTTCACACCTGTCTCTACAAGGAGCTCATTGTGCCATTGAATCGATACTGATTAGAATTAAAATGTACAGATTTTGTTTTCCTTTCAGTTCATTAAATAAAGGACTCGGTAGAGTGCTTTGGAAACAATATTATGATGATAAAACCCATTTCACATGTGATCAAGGCTGCTGGGCAGCCGAAACGCGTAATGTGTAAATAAACGACTTCCTGCATATCATTTTTCCTGGTCCTGAGAGTGCGTTTTATCGAACTTTGGATTGCAGAATCTTTACAGTCGGCGCGCTCCGCCAAGGTACACACCAGTTCCCAAGGGTCCTTTGGTTTTGGAAGGAATGCATTTTGTTTGGCATATCTATCTATCTATCTATCTATCTATCTATCTATCTATCTATCTATCTATCTATCTATCTATCTATCTATCTATCTATCTATCTATCTATCTATCTATCTATCTATCTATCTATCTATCTATCTATCTATCTATCTATCTATCTATCAAGCTATCCAGACAGACAGACAGAGAGACAGACAGACAGACAGACAGACAGATAGATAGATAGATAGATAGATAGATAGATAGATAGATAGATAGATAGATAGATAGATAGATAGATAGAGTCACTGAAAAAACAAAGGTTACTGGAACGTTATAGTGAGGAAATATAGGTATATAGATAGAGAGATAAATAGCTATATACCGATAGATAGATAGATAGATAGATAGATAGATAGATAGATAGATAGATAGATTCACTGAAAAGAACAAAGGTTACTGGGATGTTATAGTTAGGAAATATAATTAAAAAAGCCTTGGAAATTCACTAAAATAAAGAAAGGTTACAGGGGCGCTTAGTTAGGCTCACATTTCACTCACACAAAACTGGAGAAATTCAGCAGTTATAATTACCTGAGCTAACTGTAACTTACAGCCCCACAATGCACTGCTTCAGACCTCACATAATATACATCACTCATGACATGATCAGTGACATCACTGATGGCATCTCAAATGACATCACTAATGACATCATCCCGTGATTGTGAGTGTCTTCTAAGTGTTTATGAGTGTTAAACATGTATACTAAGGTACTACAAAAGTTTAATTAGTATACTTTGTGTGCTCCTAATGAGTGATGCTATTTCTAACATATATTATGTGAGATGCTGTGTGACTGTGTATATAGGTGTGTGAGTGGGTATGTGAGTGGGTGTGTCAGTGCGCTCTATGGGTGTAAAAGTGGGTGTTTGAATAGCTGTATGGGTGAGTGAGTGGCTGTGTGAGTAGCTGTATTAGTGAGTGAGTTGGTGGTATATGAGAGAGTGAGTGGCTGTGTGAGTGACTGTGTGGGTGGGTGAGAGGGTGTGTTAATGACCGTATGGATGAGTAAGTGGGTCTCAATGGCTGTCTGAGTAAGTGACTAGGTTTGTTAGAGGCTGTGTGGGTGAGTGAGTGGATGTTTGATTGGGTGTTTGGTTAAATTAGTTGGTGTGTGAGTGAATGTATTGGTGAGTGAGTGTCTGTGTGAGTGGCAGTATGGGTGAGTGAGTGGGTGTGGAGTGGTTGTATGGATGTATGAATGGGTATGTAAGTGGTTGTGTGGGTTTGTGAGAGGGTGTGTGAGTGGTTTTATTGGTATATGAGTGGGTGTGTAAGTGTCTGTATGACTGGATGTGTGAGTGTCTGTATTGGTGAGTGAGTGGGTGCATGAGTGGCTGTATGGGTGAGTTAGTGGTTGTGTGAGTGGCTGTATGAGAAAGTGGATAAGTGAGTAGCTCTATGGATGAGTGATTGGTTGTGTGAGTACTTGCATGGGTCTGTGAATGGGTATGTGAGCATGAGATGTTCCAAGGGGGTGTGAGTGGGTGTGTGAGTGGTTCTGTGGATGATGTCATCAGTGATGTCATTTGAGATGTCATCAGTGATGTCTCCAGTGATGTCACTGACCATGTTATGTGTGATGTAAAATGTGAGGTCAAAAGCAGTGCATTGCGAGGGCATAAGATACCTATAACTATACCTATAACTGAGGGAGTAAGACCTCTGACCTCCTGATCAGTGAAACTACTCTCCCCTCACGCAGCTCCATCATTGCGCCCCTTCAGGTAGGTGTTGAGGGTCTCCTCCACCCACAGGCTCCTGCCTGCGCCTCATACCTGGTGGTCCAGTGGGAGAGCCATGCTCTTCTGCTGGTCCACTCTGCCTGTCTTTGCTGTTTTTTGTCTCGTGGTGCCTTTGCTGTCTCTTTGAGCCTCCTTTGTGCTGCTTCTGTCTCTTTGTGCCTTTTCTGCCTATCTGTGCCTCGTTTGTCTCTTTGTGCCGCCTTTGTCCCTCTGTGCCGCCTCTGCCTCGCTGTGCCTTTTTTCTATCTGAGCCTCTTTATGTGCCTCTCTTGTCTATTTGTGCCTGTGTTCTGCTTCCACTGTTTTGTACTTTGGTCCCGTTCCTGCCGCTGCTGCTCCTGCAGCTGCCCCCTTCGTGTCCCCACTTCTGCCTCCCAGCTGCTCTCCCTCCCCCGACCCCTACTTAATGGCGGCCGCTGCGCGACAGGGTGAGTAAGACCTCTGACCTCCTGATCAGTGAAACTACTCTACCCTCATGCAGCTCTGTCGTTGCGCCCCTTCAGGTAGGTGTTGAGGCCCTCCTCCACCCGCAGGCTCCTGCCTGCGCCTCATCCCTGGTGGTCCAGTGGGATAGCCTTGCTCTTCTGCTGGTCCACTCTGCCTGTCTTTGCTGTTTTTTGTCTCATGGTGCCGTTGCTGTCTCTTTGTTCCTCCTTTGTCCCTTTGTGCTGCTTCTGTCTCTTTGTGCCTTTTCTGTCTGTCTGTGCCTCGTTTGTCTCTTTGTGCCACCTCTGTCCGTCTGTGCTGCTTCTGCCTCTCTGTGCCTTTTTTTCTATCTGAGCCCCTTTTTGTGCCTCTCTTGTTTATTTGTGCCTGTGTTTGGCTTCCACTGTTTTGTCCTTTAGTCCCGTTCCTGCCGCTGCTGCCCCCGCGGCCCCTCCCCCCTTCATGTCCCGCTCCCGCCTCCCAGTTGCTCTCCCTCCCCCAACCCCTACTTAATGGCGGCCACTGTGCGGCCGCGACACTGGCGCACCAAAGGTGCGCCAAAGACAAACCCATCTGTGCCCGTCCACGACCCGACCAGCGCCAGGAACCCTGGTACTCCAACCACCCACCGTTGCAACTCAGCAACACTCCTTGCACTCAAACCCAGAAGAAACACCAACTGCCAGCTGTCAATGCCAAACACCACCCAAGGCCAGTTCTCCTGCCGACATTGCCGCTGCACCTTCACCCACATCCAGACTCCCACCGCTACCTCCAACCCACCATACACCAGCAAGCCCAAACCCCTGAGCTGCATGCTCCTCAAAGTGCACTCCCTACACAGACATGCAGTAGATATCTGGGACCTATCACCCGACGTCACCTTCCTCACTGAGACCTGGACCAATGCCAGCTCCGCACCCGACATCGCAACCGCCATCCCCGACGGGTACAAGATACAGAGGAAGGACCACCCCGACCACCTTGGAGGTGGACTCACCATCGTACACAAAAAAAACTCCCTCTGACTCACCACAGCCAGCATGAACGACTCATCGTCCCCCATGGAACACCTCCATTTCCAGATCCAGATCAAACCCAAAATGACTCTAAGCGGCACTGTCGCCTACAGACCACCCGGACCTCACGCACCATTCACCACCACCATCACAGACCTCATAGCACCCCTCGCCTCCATGGACTACCCACTGCTTGGAGACCTGAACTTCCACCTTGCACAACGTCAGTGACCCTAACTCCACCGCCCTCCTGGACAACCTCGCCAACATTGGACTGAAACAGCTCCTCACCACCACCACCCACAAGTCAGGACACACCCTCTACCCTATCTTCGCAGGAGGAAACAACATCTGCTTCAGCCACACCACGCAACCCCTCTGGATGGACCACCACTACGTTCACTTCTCCTTCTCGAAACCAGCCGCACACAAGCCTATACCGCTACCCCGTGCAGGAACTGGAGCAAGATCACCGAAGAACACCTCAGCTCTGCCCTCAACCGTGCCCCTCCACTGACAACAACCGACGCCAACTCGGCGCCCAACGAACTCCACAGATGGCGCACCAACTGCGCAAACACACTCGCCCCCCTCCAGAAATCCGACAGACAACACACCACAAAAGCCACCTGGTTCACCACCAGCCCCCGAGAATCCAAGTGCTTGTGCCGATGACTCAAGAAAGCTTGGAGGAACAGCAAAACCCCAGAAGCACGCACCACATACAAGACCGCCATGACAGAACACCACCAACTCATCAGAACCACAAAGAAGAACTTCATCTAGGACAGAATCCTCTCCAACTCCCGCAACTCCAAGGAACTCTTCAGCATCATACAAGAATTCACCAAACCCCCCAGCGAAACCTCAGACGTCCCTTCCCCCAAGACCTCTGCAACAAACTCGGCTCCTACATCCACCACAAGATCAGGACTCTCTAAAACAACTTCGATGATTGGAACCTAGGCACCGACACTACACCTACCACTTGCAACGCCACCCTGCCTACCATCACCGCCTTGACCCCTGACACCACAGAAGACACTGCTAAGATAATGAGGACCATATAGTCAGGAGCCCCCACTGACCCCTGCCCGCCGCACATCTTCCACAGAGCCGCCACCGCTATAGCCCCTGAACTACGACGCACCATCAACTGCACCCTCAAAACAGGTACGTTCCCAGCCAAATGGAAATGCACAGAAGTCAAACCCCTCCTCAAGAAGCCCTCCGCACACCCGACGGACCTCAAGAACTACAGTCCCATCTTGTTGCAGGGATTCTGCACATACACAGAACTATGCGCAGGAAAAAAGGACCTCGGTGTATAGGGGTGTACCAACCTACCACCTTAGTACCCAAAATCCCAAAACCGACTAGCTATAGTGTCTCATTCGTTCTCCTCCAAAATCACGAAGCTACAAATGATTAGACAACCCAGAACACAACGCTCCCGACTCTCTCAGGAATCGCGGTAGCAAGACATACCCTTTCGCTCGCTCACTCGTACTAGTCCACAATAAGAATGGTCAGAGTCACTGTTATAATTCAAAATGTTTATTTTAACTATCGTGCTCTATAATGCAGTATACGAGCCACTACCAGCAGCAAAATGCATAAACCTAGAACAATTAGCATTGTTACAATTCCATAGAATATAAAGGGGGGTGTCATCATATACAGACAGTGGAAAAAGGACTATAAGGCCTAACCACCCTCCCCTTGGTAAGGTGAAGTTTATTATATAAAGGAAGATCTCTGGGCTTTGTCAGAAGACCCCATACCTTAGTGCCTAGATGGAAGCTTTACATCATAGGAACAGCATAGCTCTTCTCCCTGGAAAGGACCCGCTCCAAGTGTGTGTCAGAACAACATGCATCCCCGTAATATCAAAACACGAGCTTCCAGCAGCGCAGCTGTGTTAGCATGTTTTGTCTAGATGCTAGGGACTGATCAGAACAGAATAACAAGGGGCATTGTTTATCGACCTTGCACACCGTGTTCAGACTAAACTCCAGGAACAGGCAGAGAACGCAGAAAGCATACAGTTGTCATGTGAAAGGCACAAACAGAGTCTTGCAAAACAAAGTCATGTAGTAACATGCGCAAAAGCAGCATCATGGCAGCAGAGCTCATGCTAACTTAGCAATGTCGACAATGACCCTAATGGCCATATAACGATCGTTCTCCTCCCCTTTGCAGCCAAAGTCACTAAGAAGATCATCAACATCCAGGTCACGAACTTCATAGAATCCAACTCTATCCTCGACACCTCCCTATCTGGATTCTGCAGCAACCACAGCACCGAGACCGCCCTCCTAGCCACCAGGGATGACATACACACACTCCTCGACCAAGGCCACACGGCTGCCCTCATCCTACTAGACCTCTCAGCAGCCTTTGACACCATCTCCCACCGCACACTAACCGCCAGACTCCACGACACCGGCATACAGGGAACTGCCCTAGACTAAATCCGCTCCTTTCTCACGGGCTGAACCCAAAGAATCTGACTCCTGCCTTTCCTCTCCGAACCCACTGAGATCAGCTGCGGAGTACCCCAAGGATCCCCACTCAACTCCTCACTCTTCAACATCCACATGGCCCCTCTCGCTACCATTGTCAGAAAACACGGACTCAGCATAGTATCCTATGCCAACGATACCCAACTCATCCTATCCCTCACCAAGGAACCTGACATCACCAGACACAGCTTCCAGGAAGGAATGAAAGACGTTGCATCCTGGATGAGCAGCAGCTGCCTGAAGCTCAACTCGGAGAAAATGGAAGTCCTTGTCCTCAGACCCACCCCCTCCACATAGGACAACACCTGGTGGCCCACCGCCCTCTGCAACCCATCCACACCCACGGACCACGCACGCAACCTCGGCATCATACTCAACTCCTCCCTCACCATGAACTGACAGGTCAACGCTGTATCTTCCACGTACTTCAACACCCTCCGCATCCTCCACAAGACCTTCAAATGGATCCCCCTGAATCCAGAAAGACCATCACCCACACACTCATAACCAGCAGACTGGACTACGGGAAACCCCTCTATGCACGACAAAACCACATCACCCAGCACCTATAAAACCTCCACTGGCTTCCCGTCAAAAAGAGAGTGACCTTCAAGCTGCTCACTCATGCCTACAAATCCCTCCACAACACCGGACCCCAATACCTCAACGAAAGAATCCCCTTCTATGCACCCGAGATACCTCCACTTCGCTGACCTTGCCCTGGCCGAAATCCCATGCATTCGCAGAGCCCGAGCGGGAAGAAGAGCGAAACCCCTATGCCACCCAGCACCTTGAGACCCTTGCGGTTGAGTAGTGCGCTTCACAAATTCCTGATTGATTGATTGATAACTACTGAATTTCTCTGGTTTCGTACTAGTGAAATGTGATCCTAACTCTAATTTTCCTGTAACCTTTGTTTTATTCAGTGAATTTCTAAGTTTTTTAAAATTATTCTTCCTAACTGTAACCTGTAACCTGTGTGTGAGTGCCTGTGTGGGTCTGTGAGTAGGTGTGTTTGTGTCTGTGTGGGTCTGTCAGTGGGTGTGTGAGTGCTTGAGTGGGTCTGTAGGTGGATGTGTGAGTGGGTGTGTGAGACTCTGTGGGAATGTGACTGAGTGCGTGAGTGTCTGTGTGGTTCCGTTAGTGGGTGTGTGAGTGGTGCTATAGGTCTGTGAGTGGGTGAGTGAGTGCCAGTGTGGATTTCTAAGTGGGTCTGTGAGAGTCTCTGCAGGACTGTGAGTGCCTATGTGAGTGCCTGTGTGGGTCTGTGACTGGGTCTGTGAGTTGCACTATTAGTCTGTCAGTAGGTGTGTGAGTGACTGTGTGGGTGTGTGAGTGGGGGTGTGAGTGTCTGTGTGTCTGTGAGTGGGTGTGTGAGTAGTGATATGTATTTCAGACATTTGCATACTTAGGGCATTTAAAAGCGAGAACCACAGTCACTACAGAAGAGATTCTGCTCCGATACATTAACGACACATTCACCTCCATCAAGAATATCAGATGTTTTTTCAAAGTGGAATTGCAAAGAAAACACACTTGTTTTGTCTTCACCAAGCCCAAGAAGATATGATCATTTTTCCTTCACAGAAGTGGAGCTTCAGCTGGGGCACCTGCTATGTTTATATTTCTAAATGCTTCCCATTGAGGTTTTATTTTTGTGAAATAAGCATCAGAGCCAGAATGGAACCACACCTGCATATTTATCCAAGATGAGGCCCCAGACTTGCACAAAATATCTGTCCAATTGGAGTACTTTCTACTGGATAAGTAGGAAGTGCTACCTGGTTGGGTAAATGTGAAAATTAATGGGGAGGGAGACCATATGGTTCCTCTCCCCGGACCAATTTCAGCCCTGGGGACCACATCCCCCGGCTGAATTTTAATTGGGGAGGGGGCAGCGCAGCCACCACCCCAGTCGTTTTTTGCCCTGGAGACCTCATCCCCCTGGGCTCAGCCACAACTGAATAGGGGAGGGGGCTGTGCGGCCCCCCTCCCTGGCCCAATTTCTGTCCCAGGAACCCAATCCCTGTTGCCTTACCATGTTTTCCTGGGTGCCCTGGAGCCTTCTCTGTCAATCAAAGCTCTGCAGATCTCTGCAGGACCTCGTCATTATACCCAATGTCATCATGGCCACAGATATACAAATTTGGATTTCCTTTAATTTCTCAACAACTACTGAATGGATTTACAACAAATAAGTGAAAGTGTGATCTGCTTAACCAAATCTACCTTTCTGGAAAATTCAGTGTAATTCTGTCCAGCGGTTCGGGCTGCAGTCATGTTCAAAGCCCCTATTGGAACTAACATGGGAAAACAAACTTCATTTGACACCCCCTTTTTCTCAGCCCCCACTTGATGGATCGCCACAAAACGTTCCATGCTCAGCACGACCTAATTTGGCACTTTTGAGGGGAAATTTGTGAAGATTCATCAAACTGCGCCAAAGTTATAAGCAAGTAAAAAAAAGCTTTTCCTATGGAAACATGGGGGCTGATTACGATGGCGGGCGGTAGCACATCCGAGGTGCTGGCGGTGGCGGAAAATGCCCTTTTCCGCACTCCATCGGCGGTCCCTGCATTCGCCGTATTACGATGGGCAAAGATAGCCCATTTCCCGTCCGCTGCGGTGTTCCGGGAACCGCATGAAATCCCCCTCCGCAGCGGTGGCGGACGGAGCCAAAAGGGAGGGACCGCCGTGCGGAATGCGGTTACGACCGCTGGTTGTATTACGATGCCACAAACAGCCCACCACACCGCTGCGGAGAATCCGGCCAATCGAGGATGGCGGTGGCAATACTGCGTATAGCTCCATGTGTTCCTGTCCGCTGGGGAAACGGTGGTCTTTGGCCTTCCCGCAGCAAATCCGACCGCCGCAGACGGATTTTCAGCTTTTCCGCCGCTGAATCCTGGAATCCGACTGCCGCGTTAGGGAGTTTTTGGCGGTGCATCCTAAACTGGCCGGCGGTTATGCCGCGGTACCTGCGGGCGGCAGGTCCCGCTAGCCCCATGGTTCTAACTATAACTACCTACTGGCAACTGCCTGAAGGATATATATCTATATATGTATATCTATATATAGATAGATATTTATCCATATATATGCAAAAACAGCTTGCCCTGCTGTCTCTGACTGCATCCACCTTTCGGGCTGGTGCACGGCGGTGAGAGCAGAACCTGCATTTCAAATAAACACAAATTTCTTGATGAGATTCCACCAAAGAAATGCCAGCACTCCAGGAATATTTACACCATTGACTTTATTTCACTGGCTGACGTGTTTCGACCTACACGGTATTTGTCAAATCCACTACAGTGAATTGCACAAATTTCCTTTAAAAACAGTGGAAAAACCCAATCCTGAAGTGACATGGTAAAAAGACTAGGGTAACGTCTCCAATGCTAGAATTATAGGCACTAGAGGATTAGAAGAAATATATTGTATTATCTAATTCATAGTGAAATTTCATCCTTCTTGCAAGATGTTTCAATCACAAAATTATATTACATCATATGCTTGTCATGTGACCTAACATTATTCAGGAATCAAAGAACCAAAAAGCCAAGTCCCATGTGGGTAACCAATCCTCTACTTATCCTATTGAGTTAATTCAAACTTAATAATAATTTCTCCATCTCAATACACATTATTCAATGGTCATTACCTCTGCAACATTTCACCAAGTGAGAAAACATAAGTGAAAAAAATAAATATAATGAAAATAGCTACTCCACCCATCTGATATTGTATGACATTATTAATGCCTATAACAATTCACCAAGCTGTATATTATATAATTCATTACCTCATGTGCAACAGATCATAATAGACATATATAGTTCGGTACGGGCAGTATCATAAAGCAAAACATGCAGTAAAAAAACAACAACACAAGTAATTCCTTATACATAGGGGTCCCCGACATAGCCGGCAGCTGCCACATTAATATTCATCATGAAAATGGATCCCCTATATGAATATTTCTTATTATCGAGAAAAATTATATATAATCATGATTTCAAGAGAATGCAGTAGACAAAAAAGAAGATACCAAGAGAAAGAAGAGTAAAAATTACATCTGGTCACTTCTGCTATTACCAAAGACCACAAAGACATCCATTGTCCTAATAATGTCAAATAAACAGTACACTTATCCCAGATGTACATGCATCACTTCATCTTGGTTGAGACATCCCGGGTAGAGACTATTCAACAGAATGATGCATTCGGATTCAAGTCTTCGCAAAATGCGTTCCCTGTCTCCACCTCGTTTGCTCAGTATCACCCTGTCAATTCCAAAAAAGGAAATCTTGTCACTTTCAGAGGCATGTTGTTTGTTCTAATGACGTGCACATGGATAGCTTGGGTCCTTATTTCTGACAGCTCTGCGGTGTTCTAGGATTCTTTTCTTCACCAGGAAGATGGTACTCCCCACGTATTGTAAACCACAATGACACACCACAACATAAATTACATAATCACTTTTACAATTCATGAATTTCTTGATCTTCACCTCTCTACACATAGGTAATGTGAATGTCCTTCTGTTCCTACTGTGTGTGCAGGCCCTACAATTGCCACACTTGTAGAATCCTTGTCGTTCCCTGAGCCAAGACCCAGTGCTACCTTGATGTTCAATATGATAACTGTGTACTAACATGTCTTTGAGTGACTTACTCTTTCTGTATGTTATCTGCGGGCGCGGATTTACAAGATTTCCAATCACCTGGTCAGATTTGATCAGACCCCAATGTTTATTCATAATCCTTCTTACTGAGTCTGATTCACTATTAAAGGCAGTTATCAACCTAGCGGTGTTCTCCCCTTGTTTCTCATGCTGGGGCTGCAGTAAGATCTCTCTCTCTCTCTCCCTGCTACTTACGTGCAGGCCGACTTGATGACCTTCGCTGGGTAGCCTCTTGTCCTGAACCTAGTTTTCATCTTTCCCTGCTCTTCCCTGAAAGTGCCAGCAGTGCTATTATTCCTCTTTGCCCTAAGTATCTCTCCATAGGAGATACTCCATTTTAGACTTGGAGGGTGGTGGCTATGCGCATGTAAAATACTGTTCCTAGCAGTCTCCTTCCTGAAAAGGCTGGTGTGCATAACACCACCCTTCTCCATTACAAGAATGTCTAGAAACTCCATGACAGATTTGTGTGTTTTCCAGGTGAACTTTAAGTTCAAATGGTTGGTGTTAATCCAAACCAGGAAGGTATCAAGTATTTTCTGTGGCCCATCCCAGATTATAAACAAATCATTGTTGTACCGTGTCCAAAATGCTAGATGTTGTGTCCATCTATGGTTGCTCTCAGTCCAAATGTGTTGGGCCTCCCACCATCCCATCCCAAAACTCGGAGCAAAGCAACTTTCCATTGCGGTCCCTGTTGGCTGTCTATACCATTTGTCTCTGAAAAGAAAGATGTTATTGGTTAAACAAAATCTCAACATATCTAGCAGCATAATGGAATGATCATACATTGCAATGGGCTTGTCTCTGAAAAAATATTTACAGGCCTCTATGAATATCTCATGGTCAATACAAGTGTGCAAAGGCACCACATCTATAGTAACAATGATGTTACTTTCTTTCCATGGGATGTCCCTTATTTTAGTCAGTAAATACGTACTGTCCCTGCAGTATGGCGGGAGGCTAAGTACATAAGGACAAGGAAAGAATCTAAGTAAATCGAGGTGTTGTCTAAAAGACTATTGTTGACCGATATCATAGGTCTACTTGGGGTTTCCCTCTTATGTTTGTGTACCACCGGCAGCAAGTAAAAACATGGTGCTGTAGGGGATTTGACCATCAGAAATTTCAACTCGTCCACACTCAATAAGCCATCCCACTCAGATAATAGCGTATGGTAACGTATAGCGGTCTGATTATACAATGTATTTGAAGGTATCTCATAACTGCCTGACATGGCTAATTGTCTTCTAGCATCCTTACTGTATTTGTCAACACCACATTGCCCCCTTTGTCCAATGGTTTAATTACAAAAGAGGTTTCTCCTTTCTAGGAGGTAAGAGCAATCCTTTGGCTAGATGTTAAATTCCTTGCAAATTCATTTTTGCTCCCCTCCCATATTTTCAGTAAGCAGCGTGTCACCATCTCACTGAAAGTGTCAATGTTGTCATGTGGGGCAATGGGATTATATCTGGATTTGGGTTGGAAATCATTCTTGCTTGTTCTATCCATTTCCAATCCCATATTTATGAGCAACTCTGTCTCTGTGTCCCAGTTCCTGTCACCTCTTTCAAATTCATGCAGTATGGCTAATCCTGGTACATCACCAATGTTCAAATTACCGAGGGTGGAAACACTATTCCCACACCTGGCTCCTGTGTTGTTCCTGGTCCTCTGCTGTGTGAACATCTTAAAACATTTCAACTTTCTAATAAAAAGAAAGAGATCAATTTGTGTTTCTGCATAGTCAAAATTAGCAAATGGGCAAAAGGATAGGCCTAGCTCCAGTAAAGAATGTTCATCCTTCATGAGTTCCTTGCATTGATAGATTATCAATATTTACGTTTTTCTCACCAATTGCTTGGTCTTTTTGGTTTGCTGTGTCTTCCTCCCATGTGGCAAGTTGCTTTTTTGCACTGGTTCCTCCCCTTCCGGTTTTCCTCCTTTGTTGTTGCCTCCTCCGCTTCCTCTTGGTGGCTCCTTCCTGGTCCCTGGTTTTGCTGTAAAAATCGGTACTCTTCCAAAGTTGAAAAAGGTAGGACATTGGTTGTATTCTCCTCCAAATCTGAAAAATTATCAGAGCTGGATTCCGAGGTTACTCGTTCTTGTTGCTTCAATGCGCTCATGTGTCTGAACTTCTTCCTTGCAGCATCAAATTTGCAGCCAAAGGTTAGAACTCTGCCTGTCACATAATCGATTTTGTTCCTGAGAAATTTGCACCTATTCTTGCTTTTAATTTCATCTTCATACTTGGATAATCTTGTTTCCATCCCCCTTAAAAAGGTCTTAACTTCCTCATGGCTGCTGTGTTTGTCTAAGGTGTCCTTCAACTTTTTCAAATCCTCACCCACTTGCTCTAATTCCATAGCCACATATTTGGACAGAAGTCCTAACACATTTTTGCATTTTGCTGCCATTAAAGTAGACCATTCCCGTAATAGTTTGGGCTGGGGTTTTGATAAGTGGGCGTAATTAGAATGCTCAGACCGCGCGGTACTCACCCTATGTCAGTGACAACATTAATATTTTGAACTAAAAAAACACAGAAATTCACCAGTTACAGTTAGCAGAGCTAACAATTACTTGCGCCTCCGACATGCACTGCTTAAGACCTCATATATTACATTACCCATGACATGTTCTATGACATCAGTTATGACATCACTGATGACATCATCTGATGAGTGTGTTAGTTTGTTTTATAGTGTACATAGTGGTGGGTAGCTACTATATTACTTTTCTACCTAAGTTTGCAAAGCCTAGGTCCAGCTAATGGGTCTAAGTGTTTACAAAACGCATGTGCTTCTAGTGCATCATAGATGTTTAGAGGTATTGAACATGTTATAAATCTTTGTATTGAAGAGTAACTCTGTGTGTAGATGACAGTTGACAACTTGTGTTCAGTCTGTTCCATACAAGTTTTTTGGTTCTGCAGAAACATTTTCCAACAGGGAAAAGAGTCTATGTAGTAGATACTAAGGGGCATATTTATCAAGGTTTTGCGTTGCCCCTGCACCACGCAGAGGGATGCAAAGGTGACGCAAAACCTAAATGAGATTTATCAAGCCATGCAAAGCCACCTTGCGTGGCCCAGAGTGGCTTGATAAATCTAGAGTAACACAAGGCAGCACGAGAGGCGCAAGGAGTTGTTTCAAATATTTATTGAAGCAACTGGAATCTTGTGTAAAATATATGCGCTGCAATGATTGATAGTATGAAGCAAACCAATGTCATCAACATGACAAGAATGGTGAACAGGATGAATAATTCAACCATTGTACAATTGCATTAGATTATATGAAGACTTATAATTGTACTCCTACCTAGCTTTGCCTATCCTAACAAGCATAGGTTTGCTAATCTGCCAGATCCCCCAGAGTGGTCTAACTCCCCATTTTCCTGTGCTTTTGTATCATCCAAAAGCCAGGTCAGGTGTACAGCAGGCCACCATCCTTCTCAGGATAAGGATGGGATCCAGTTGGGCCAGAATTCAGGCACAGAGTAACCAAGGCAATCCTGTTGAAATGCTCTTTGGCCTAAGCAAGGGCTCATGCAGTTTATAATTGAACTAAACCCATATATTCAGTGTCTGAGCTCTGAACCGGTCGCATCTTGTTTATTCTACCTAGACAGGGGTGTCACCTAACAGACAACAATCGAAAACATAGTTTGTACAGAGTACCAGGGACCTTGTATAGAGTGTTCTAAGAGACGATAATGTGCCTACAAAGAAATGTACATGTAAGCAATTATTTTCGGAGTACGCTGATGTGCAAGCAAAATGTGCTACAAAGTTCGCTGTTTAAAAAGATGCCAATTTTAAACGTGAATATGTAAAATGGAAGTGTTTGTAGCCTGGCAGTTTGGGCTGGACTGTTCCCATGAGGCACAGGGTCAAGACTGATTCGCATATGGCTGGGTCTGAACTGGGGTGGAGAAGTGAGCTAAAGAACGATGATGGATTCAGCCCAGGTCTGCGACAGGGGGTGAGTGTCTGAAAAGTTTCAGTGCTCTGTCCATCACCTACTTGGATTTGCTGTGTTTGTGTCCAGGGCCTATGCAACTAAACGACACCCACTCCTTGTCTGTAAGGAGAATAAATATTTCGGCTAAATATAAAAATACATCTTTAAACCAACACAATATTGATCAATATGTCCCTATCCTCGGCGTCTATCCCCAAGTATAGAAACACGCCAAAGTTGTTCCTTTGTTGAAAAAGCCAACATTGGAGGTGTCCAAGCCCGAAAACCTTTGACCGATTTCTCTGCTCCCATTCCTGTCCAAAATCAAGGAATCATATGTCAAAACTATTTTAACCCAATACCTGGAAGTTAATTCGAGACTGGATCCATCTCAAAATGGTTTCCGGCCACGACACAGCACCGAGTCTGCTTTGCTGGCAGTTACAGAACAGCTACGGACATCTTAGGATGAGGGCAGAACTGTGGCACTGATTCTGCTTGATCTGAGTGCGGCCTTCGACACGGTCTCCCATAAGCTCCTGCTCCACCGGCTGATGGAGATTGGTGTCGATGGCAAAGCCCTCTCCTGGTTCTCATCTTTTCTGGCCGACCGGACCTTTCAAGTCATCGCCCCTCCTTTTTCCTCCCGTACCCACCCGTTATGCTGTGGTGTCCCCCAGGGTGCAGCATTGAGCCCTACTTTATTTAATGTCTACATCAAACCGTTGGCTTTGATGGCTAAAGCCCGGGGCATCTCTCTGGTGTCCTATGCGGATGACTCTCAGCTGGTGCTTTCCTATTCTAATAACCCTAGCCAGGACGCAGCAAAATTTCAGGAAGCTCTAACTGCCATCTCTGATTGGATGGCTAACAACTATCTGTAGTTAAACTCCACCAAATCTGAAATACTCTTGGTGGGCAGGGACTCCCATTTCTGGGGCAACCAGTGGTGGCCTCCTGCTCTTGGTGCATTCTCCCTTGCCTAAATCTGTGATCAAGAACTTGGGAGTATGGGTGGACAATGAGCTCTCCTTTGAGGCTCATGCTAAATCAGTGGCAGGCACCTGTTTTGGACTGTTACGTGGCCTAAAGCCTATTTTAGGTCTTTTCGATTCTTATACCCGGCAGTTGATCATCCAATCCACCATCATGGCCAGATTGGACTATTGAAATGTGCTACTCTTAGGCTCCAACAAATCGGTGATCAAAAGGCTTCAGCGTGCCCAGAATGCTGCAGCCCGCGCTCTGTTCGTACTTCCTAAACATTGTCACTTTTCCGATATCCGCTGCCAGTTACACTGGCTACCCATGGAACAGAGAATTCACTTCAAAGCTCTCTGCATCATCCATAAGATCTTTTCGGGCCTTTGCCCTGGGATTTTGAGCACTATGTGCTCCCCTTATGTACCCACCTGCACCTTGCGCTCAGCGGATCTGCATCTGGCCTGAGTGCCTCGGATACGGAGGGCTAGAGCGGGTGTCCGCTAGTTCAAGGCATTGGCACCTGCCCTTTGGAACTCCTTACCTCCTTCTACCCATAGTATCCCTGACCACTGGATTTTTAGAAGGTTGGTGAAGACTTGGCTCTTCTCTAATCGCTAAATTGCCTTTGTCTCCCACTATACTAGACAGTTAGCGCTGGGACGCCCCGTTGCTGGGGGAGAAATGCGCTTTATAAATATTTTAACATAACATAGCATAACATAACAATATATATTATAAAACTTAAGGCCTAAAAATATTTGTATCACTTTAATAATAAAAAGCCTAAAGAAAGCCAAATTGCTAAAAAGGCAATAAAAATATGCAATTCATCTCTCCATAAAAAATTGTTTTTGACTTTTTAAAATATGCCGAATTAGAAAAAGCTCAAACTTTATGAATGTTCAAAAGTTCTGAGAGTCAGTAGGAACTTTATGGTTCCCAGCATCCACAGACGATGTAAGTTGGCACCACAAAGACAAGTTCGAAAGAACAAACTTGGTCATGTCCAACCCACGCAGCAGCCGCTGAAGGTGTGGCAGCCATTCGTGTTCCCGATGATGAGGAGCAAGTTTCCGCATCCGTGGATGGCTCATAATATGCATTCTGTAACAAAGGTAATCTCCCAAGAAATCTTTGCAGAGTATTCTTAAAGGACCCATCAACTACTCTATTTCCGTAGACTGGACCAGTTGTTTAACCAGGCATAAATCCATTGCTGACTCGAAGGTGGACAATATGCAGTGGAACACAGGCTGTACACAATGTCGTAATATAGGTAGAAATAACAGAGACCAGTTTGCGTACAGTCGCTGAAGCAAGGGTGCACCAAAATACTGTATCATTCTATCCCGACACAGCAGCACAAGTTGAAGTGCCATTCTCATTTGGCTGGGAGGTGGAACATCCATTGCGGAGCAGCAAAAATAGAACCAAAAGGCCAACAATCAGAACAGGATGAGCGGCAAACCTCCTAACACGTTGGAAATGATGAAGTTTATAAAAGACGGAATTACTCAGAAAATAGTCTGAAACGTACTGACAAACCCAGTCCCGATTACTTTAAAAAAGTGTACTACTGCTGCATTATTAGATGCATTAAATATGCAGTGCACAAGTTCTCCAAAATGTTGTGCGAGGTTGGTGTGTAGTAGCAATTACATTTCAACAGAAGACCTTGCAACTTAAAGATCAAACGTCTCTCTTGCAGATGTTAACAAAACTTGTTTCTGAAACAATAAGGCTTTTAGTCAGCTTAAACCATCAAAGTTCACAACATAAATAACAATTTGAGGCCAAATTGTCACTCCCCTATCTGTGCTGGCTGGTGGAAATAAAACATTGCCACAGTAGGTCACAATCCAGGAAACAGTAACCACATAGGGCGCTCCCAGTTTAATCCCACAGCAACCTTGGTCATTCAACATCAAATAACTTCCATTAGAAAGCAATCTAAATGTCAGATGAATTACAGCAGCTGAAGAACCTTTGAGGTAACAGGCTAAGTTTGCTTTGGACCCATTATAAGCCCTCTGAAGTGTCAACTTCCTGAAAACTAATGACCAGCCGAAAGTGTTCTTGCAGTCTGTACCACTGAGAAATACCTCAGATTCCCCATTTCTACACCTGTCCTCAAAAGGTAGGACCCATTTCTCATGCACAAATATCTCCTCTAACGCCTCACATCTGCCAGCTTGAAAATGTTTCAAACAGCTTGTGAAGTAGAATATTGGTATCAGTAGAGATAGAAAGCCATCTATTATCCAATCTGCTGATGGTGTTTCTGCCACAGTGAATGGTAACTTCTCTAAATGTTCTATGTGTAACATGGTGTATGTTGCATCTTTCTTAGCCATTGTTTTCTGCTCCTTGATCAAATTATAGGGCAAAAATAAATCTGTAATGTTCAAATGCTGCCATGACACGAGTTATACCTGTCATACTTAGGGTGGTCTTTTCCTAACTTTTTGCCTGCCTACCTCAGACACCAATGCTGACTGTCTGTTCCGGTTTTTCTGCCTTACTGATGACTACTCCCTAGAGGTTGGATAGATCTCCCCACTTTCAGCTGGGGGCACACGTGTTAGACCTGTCATCCTTAGGGTGGTCTTCCCTCTTTTTGCCTACTTACCTCCACATAGGTCGCTTTTTGTTGGCCTTAGTACTCTGAGCTCTTTATCACTGCTAACCAGTGCTAAAGTGCATATGCTTCTCCCCTAAATATGGTGACATTGGTATATACCTGATTGACATATTTAGTTTACTTGTAAGTCCCTTATAAAGTGGCATGCCATGTACCCAGGGCCTGTAGTGTAAATGGTACGAGTGAGCCTGCAGCACTGGTTGTGCTACCCACACAAGTAGCCTTTAAAACCTGTTTCAGACCTGCTATTGCAAGGCCTGTGTGTGCAGTTTACTGCCACTTCTACTTGGTATTTAAAACCACTTGCCAAGCCTTAAACTCCCCTTTTATTACCTATAGGTCACCCCTAAGAAAGGCCCTAGGTAGCCCTAAGGGCAGGGTGCTGTGTAACTAAAAGGTAGGACATGTACTTTCAAGTTTTACATGTTCATGTAGTGACAAAAGGCAAAATGTGTTTTTCAATACTGTGAGGCCTACTCCTCTCATAGGCTAGCATTGGGAATGTCACAAGCCACTCTTAAACTGTAATTTCTGTTTAGAAAGGAGTAGCTGCATCATGTTTCATATCTTTTGAATGGTAATGATAAATTCCCTTTAATGGTAAAGTTGGATTTAACATAATTGTTTTAGAAATGTCTATTTTAGAAAGTGGACATTTCTCTGCTCTTATATTGGCTCTGTGTGCCTGCAGCCTGTCTACAATACACATCTGGGCTGGATGGCAGCTACACTTTGTGCATTCCCTCTTGACAGCCACAAACCCAGGAAGAGTGGATGTGACAGAGGACTCATCTGCATGCTGATAGCCTTCCTAGGCAGGAAGGGGAGAGGAAGCTGACACATACATTTGAATAGGCCTTATCCTGGCCACACACAAAGAACTGTTTGCTCACCATAGAGAGTCTGGCAGACAGGGCTGGGATAATAGGGGTCCTGTGCACTACAAAGAGCTGCTTTGAAGTCACCCCCCACTTCAAAGGCACATTGGGGTCTAAGTACTGGAGCTCTGACCCTACCAAATCAGTACACTACTGGAAATGTGAAGAACTCTGCCAGGAGTAAGGACTACTGTGCTGCAATGATTGCCAATCTACTTGACTGACTGTCCTAATGAACTGCTTCACTGCTGTGCTCAACTGCCTTGCTGCCTGCTGACATCTGCTCTGCTGAGGACAAGGACTGGACCCATCTCACTTGAACCCAGAGTATTCCAAGGGCTTCCTGGTTTGCCTCCTGTTTTTTGAAGTCTCAGGGTCATAAAAGACTTCTTGCAACTCTGCTGGTGCTGCTGGATTCGGCCATCTGTGAGTCCTACCCTTGCCTGAGGTGCCCCCTATAGTCTAGGTCTCAGAAGTGGGTCAGCGCAGCTTTTCCAATATCGACGCAGCAGCGGCTTTGCACCAATCGGAACCAATGCATCGCCCCTCGACACCTATGCAGCTGCTACTCAATGACCACGACTCTGCAGCCGGCATGGCTCAACAACGACAGACAGTGCAGCTTGACGATGACACACTGCCTGCATTGTACAGAGGTTTGTTGATGAAGCTTCCATGGATGGCGCGGATCGGCGCCGATGCTTGCTTCCATCCTAGGCATCAATGACGACGCATCGCCTCCTCAAGTCCTTGTCTCAAGTCCTCAACGTCAACACTTTGCTCCATCCAAGGTACTTTGTTTGCGGGAACTGTCTGAGTCCTGTAGCTGGCCTGCCCTCCATTGTGGTCAGCCTGAATTTTGGATTCACCCCAGTCTAGCACGACCTCAAGTAACCTTATAGTGCTATCGACTTCTAAGCACTATTTTTGGTTTAATCTTTAAAAATTCATAACTCCGGTTCTACTTATTGATTTCTTTTTGTTTTGGTATTGGTTTTCTCATAAAAATATTCTCTATATTTCTAAGCCTGTGTGAAGTCTTTTTGTGGTGTTTTTATTCAGTAACTGTGTGTGTGTGTGTGTTGAACAAATACACATTGCCTATTTAGATAAGCCTGCCTGCTTTGTGCCAAACTACCAGAGGGTGAGTACAGGTTCTTTTTTAGTGTATATCTAGCTTACCCTGACTAGAGTGGTAGTTTCTGCTTGGACAGTGTGCATACCACAGCCAACCAGAAGCTCCATTTCTAACAGCACATGACCACTGCGTAGAGTTTCCAATGTACAATAACATAATAGATTGGAGCTGGCTCTGTCCATGTTGTAAGAGGGACATATCACTCTGTATTATGTCAATAGCTGATGACAAAATGTTACTCAAAGAATAAATTCAATTGGCTAATATAGTCAAACAATTGTATACAACTGCTAATGCTTTTTCCAAATGAACACCGCCAACTTCACATATCAATTCATCAGCTTCCTGTTGGGAAACTTTCCAAAGCTCGTTGTATACTGCATACAAGAGATGTTTATGACGTGGTGAACCTAACAAAAATCCTGTAAATCCATATCATTGGATAGGCAAGACAAGTATGTTTTTACATCACTAATATGGAGTGTCATAACCAATCAAGGCATAACCTCCCCACACTATGAGTTGTTACTACCAGAGTGTTGTGTCTACACATAATGAGAGTCAGATCTGTTTATTCTAAAGCCCTTATTGTTGTTCAGAAAATGTGCATGACACCCATTAGTGTTTAATGATCACACTAACCACCCCTCAGCACTGGAATGTGAAGAACTGTATGTCCCATTCTTAAGCATGTTGTTGAGCTCTTCCTCTGTGTGGCTTGTAAATTGTTGTCAATTGTCTAAATGTGTCAATATTTGGTGCGTTCTAGTCTATTTTTCTTGACGAGGCCCAGACAAGAGGTTTGCTGCACTGTTTTGTTCAGGAAAATTATCCGTCTTGGTATTCAACATGCTCTAAACAAAGCCTCATTACCTTGAACTTGCCAGTCTTTCGTTTCCTAAACAGATTTTAGGTCAATATTGTCTTTCCAAAATGTAAACCCTTGTATTGACAACTGGGAAATAAAAGAAGCCGAATATATCAATACGGTATCCATCAGCATATTTTTCTTTGCCGGGGAAGGAACACATTTATTATAATATGACACTAAGTCAACTGGGTTGTTGCTGGAAAAATATGCAAACTTCTTGAGGTATATTTTTGAACTGCCCACAGGTGGTGAAGGGCAATGCTCCCATTGTGTATAATTAAATACTGTATGTGAAGTACTAACTCTGTGTAAGAAGTGGTGCGCATAATTGTGAAAACAATGCATTTCATAATAATTAGACATCCCACTATATATATCTTCATTCTCAAATACAGTATAATGATCTAGCTCAGCGAGCATAGACTTAATGGTATGTAAGTCTCAATCATCTGAGATGGTGCCAGGAGTAATAACATCTTGAAGTGTCAATTTAAAAACATAAGGTATTGGTAACATTTCTGTCAGTCCAAATATTTCAAAAGGTACTTTATCCCAAACAATTCCACCAAATACTGGAACCACTGAAATGTTTACAACGGACAGGCCTCTTCGCACTTTGTGTGATGACAAATGAGGCTTCAAAACCTCAACTACAGGTTCAACCGCAGAGCGTTCTGGGAGATAGTGTCCATTTATGAGTAGAAAGAACACAGTTACAAAGCCGATCCAGATTGAAAGAAAAAGCAATGCCAGTGATATCCAAATATAAATCCACGGTGAAACAAAATATATTGGCCTACATGTATCAATATTAGAAATAGCGATTTACTGAATTGCAATTTTCTGCAAATCACAATTAGATAATCGCTATTCCTAATGTATGAAACTCCATTAGTTTCATTTTGCGTTACCTAGGGGGTCACAAATCGACCTACCTCATTAATATTGATGAGGTGGGTCACTGATTGCAACCCATTTCGAATCGCTAAAATGACGGGGATGGTGGCCTGCTGGGGTCAGCAGCCCACCAGGTCCATGATTGTTTTTAAATGAAGCAATATTTTTTTTTAAATGCTGCCCATTTTCCTAAAAGAAAAAAATGAAAGGTTTTCTTTTCATTTGTTAAGAGCAGGCAGTGGTTCGTGGGATCACTGCTTGCTCTTAAAAAACGCTTTTGCCACCATTCACAAAGGAGAAGGGGTCCCTTGTGGACCCCTTCCCATTTGCGAAAGGGTTACCACCTACTAAGTGGCAAACTGCAAAGGTTTTGCAACTGGTATTTGGTTGCAAAACATTCATACATACCACTGCGATTCGGTATTAGGAAGGGATGCCATAAACACGCCCCTTCCTAAAACCGACACGCAAACTCATTTTGCAATTTTGTAAAAAGGTTACCAGTTCGCAAAATAGAGGTTGGGGCATTGGAAAAGCCTTTTTTTGCATTCGCCAAAAGGCCGATTCTGCGTATCCGCCTGTTTGCAAATGCAAAATAGCTTCATACATGTGGCCCATTGTTATGAGCTAAATTGTAAATGCATGAGTTCCATGTGGTGTTGGGTCTGACGAATCCGAAGAAAAGTAATCAATATCCATGAAATAGCCAGAAGTAGTTTGTACAAAAACAGGGACATCATATAGTATTATTGAACTTGTGGTAACTCCAACAGTAGAGCATAGGAAACAACCTCGCTGCTGACATTTGTTGATGAATTTTGTGGAGTTGCATATGAAGCTTGACTGTTGTCAGTTGATGTGACTGGAAGTAGCATAACTTCAGTAACAGATGTCTCCTGCCGGGGTGTAGCAACTTCAACAGTGGTTAAAGTTTGTAACAGGAGTTCTTGTATGGTAGTGAAAGGAGGTGGGTAACTACTCAGGAGCCCTCGTGGCCTGCTCTTTTGGACTGGCCACATTGTGTTGTTTGATCAGATCGATTGAGTCAAACCTTTTGTTTTTTCAACCAGTAAGAGGCGCCAAAAGTACAGTTCTGGTAGCTTCAACCACCCATACAGACACAGGTGCTCTGTATGATGGGCCAAATTCCTTTTTGTGCACAATCTTCTCTTGGACCACATCCTCGATCTTTGGATTCGAGCCAGGAGTTGCTGGTTGCGGTCTCACTTTAGTGTCTGAACGTTTCTTCAATTCATTGCTTTGGTCTTCATGGAAGTCATTGAGTTCCTGTAAGACAGCCAAATTTACACTAATATCAAAAGGCGTTCCGTCGCCACTGGGGTAGGATTTCCAGGTGGGGTACACTCATCGGGACCCCAAACAGGATGTCATTGGTATTTTTTCAAGATGGGGGGGATGCACAGCCAAATGAAGTCCAACTGACAGATCATGGGTTTATAAAAATTCTTTTATTTTAAATATAAGTGCCTTATCAAACACAAACTCCAGCCAACACGTTTCATTCCCTTACTGGGAACTTCATCAGGGCTGAAAAAAATTCAACAAAAAATACACAAATTACAAACATAAAAATTAATAACAAAATTCATGACAAAATTTAAGACAAAATTTAAAAAACAACCACGGCACAGAACTAAAACATTTTGGACACATAATACCATTTAACAAACACACAAAAAAAGAAGAGAGAGGGGGAGGATATTAAATAACACAAATCTTCTCAGTGCCCTCCTATTATGTTGATACGACATAACAAACATAATTAAAATTCACGAAAGCATCACACACAAAACATAAAGAAATCATACGATATCTCAACCAACAGGGTTGATAAACAGTACATACACACTTTTTACCAAAGTCAGTAACTATCCTTTAAACAACCATAAATGGGTGGACCTGTTGTGGCCTCAGTAATATTCTTTAAGTTAAAAAAGAGAGGCGGATGGGAAAAAAGGAAAAAAGGAAAAGAAAGAGGGGGGGGGGGTCCGCCGTTGATCTGTTTTCGGGTTGTGAATATTTTGGACCGACCAGCACTCATAACCTTCCACAACAAAAAAGAGCAAAATGCCACGATTCGATGACAAACGAGAGGAAATGGCACAGGACCTTTTCGGAAAAAATACAAATGTACGACCAATGGGACTTAATGAACAAGGCACACCTGGTTTACGTGCTCAATTTGTAAAACTCGAACGCCTAAAAAAACAAGAGTTGTCAAGATGGTGGGATGGGGTCACCCTCCAACAATATATTGATAACAAAAAAACACCGAGGGGACTGCGCATTTTGATATTTCCCACCTTTGAGGACCTCAGTGATGAGCTCCTCAGAGAGTGGGAATCGAACTTAGAAGGTGCATCATTGGTCATGATGCAAATATTAATAAGACATGCAATAGAGAAGGGGCGAAGCTTTTATCTGAAATAGAGGCGATAGAAAAAGAGATCGAGGCTTGTAACAATAAAGAGCTAGTTGAGAAGAATTATGACATTCTCAAAGAAGTAATTGAGGGACATCAAAACTATTTTAAAGAGAAGAAGTTACGTAAAATTAAACGTGACGACAGGGACTACAGGGAGGGTAGAGTGTACACATTTGCGAAAAAATTTGATACAGTAGTAGGAGGGGAAGAAAGGAAAAGAGTAAGAGAGGAAAGTGAGGAAGTAAGGACAACAAGTAGTACTTCTCTTTCATCTACCGGTAGTATAGCTTCCAATAACACCACAGGTGATCGCCCTTAGGAGAGGGTTTAACTACGTTCCAAAGGGAAATGGCCAGAGTGAGGGTAAGTGGAAATCAAGGGAAAAAGGACAACAACCACAAAAAAGACAAGGAGAGGGGGCAGAAGGAGGCAGGGCAGGTCAGGTAGCAACAGTGGAAGATCCACTCAGGAGATCGGAGCGGGCCAAGGCCAGACAGAAATAGACACCTCAACAGATGCATGTAACACAAGGGTGGGGTATGACAACTTAAACTTGAATTTAGAGATCATAAATCTATCATGTAGAATTCTTGACACAGACGAAATAAGTTTACTATGTAAGGGTTTGGGCTTTTGCCCTACCCAGGATGGTGATTTTTCCAATGTACATATTGATCTATTTAAATTTGCAAGATCACTGAAATTAAAGGATTTCTTTGATGCGAAAGGTGTTCAGAGTACTGTGTTTGGGGGAATACGGAACAGACTACTATCACAATAGCAGAGATTAAGAACTTACAGTGCCTTCTTTCTCTCAGTGAAGGGGAGGAAGTGGATGTACAAACAATTTTGAAAGAACTTAATGTTAGTGAGAACAGTTCAGAGGACAGTGGCTTACGTCCTAGGTCTAAATTTACACCGAACACATACCATCGAAATATAGATATATTCATTGAACGTGTAAGCGTGGGCCTATATGAATTGGAAGAACTAGGCAGAATCAAGCGGAGATCACAGGGTAATCTAACGTATGGAGAAGGGAAAGCCCTAATCAGACTTAGGAACGACAAGGGAATTGTCATAAGGGAAGCCGACAAGGGCGGGAACATCGTTGTTATGAATACTGGGGACTATAAAAATGAAATTGAACGGCAATTGGGAGATTTCCTTTGCTATGAGAAAATGGTTAGCAATCCTGTCCCGGAACTGAAAATTGAGATCAATTCCAAACTTATGGAATGGCGGGACATTGGCCTACTTAGTGACCAGGAATATAAATATCTGAGGGTTGATAAACCTCGGTTCCCATGCATTTATGTCCTTCCGAAAGTTCACAAAACAGGGGACTTTCCCCTGGGAGACCAATAATTTCTGGCATTGGCTCCGCCACGGAAAAACTCTCTGAGTTTATAGACCTTAAATTGAGAAAACATGTCCTGGATCTACCATCGTATATCCAGGACAGCAAGGATATTCTGAACAATTTCAATGACTTTGACTGGTCTGACGAGCTAATGTTTGTTACCTTTGATGTAGCCAGTTTATATACTTGCATTCAGCATGATTTTGGACTCAAAGCTGCTGAATTCTATCTGGACAGGGAAGGGGCAGATCATATGGAAGGAAATCACATGGTTCTTGAAATGTTGAAATTGGTCCTTACTAGGAATTACTTTTACATGATGGAATATGGTATCACCAAAAGAGGGGTACGGCCATGGGATCCAGGTTTGCTCCCTCTTATGCTTGCCTCTTTATGGGGTGGTATGAGGGGGGCATGCTTGGAACAGATGTGCCGCCCCTTGGACCGAATATATTGTGTACTGGGGGCGGTACATCGATGATATCATCTGCCTATGGTCAGGTACGGATTTACAACTTCTGGATTACTTTAATTATCTAAACAGTAATCCGTACAATGTCAGATTGACGATGGAATACCACAGAGAAAGTATTAACTTTTTGGATCTGAAGTTCTATGTAAAGGACGGTAAGATTCAAAGTACACTTTTTCGTAAGGATACGGCATGTAATGCGGTACTTCATGCTAAAAGCGCTCATGCTAGTTCGACCATTAAAAATATCCCCTATGGGGAAATGGTCCGCATGCGACGTAACTGCAGTGAAGATGACAACTTTAGCAACAATATTGGTAAGGTCAAAAAAGATTCCTAGCTAGGGGATATAACAGAGAGGCTCTTGATTCGGCTGAAAGGAGAACACGAGGACTGACAAGGGAGTCCACCCTCACTAAGAGCAAGAGAGTTGAAACTACCAGGGCCACTATGGACATTCGATTTATAACACAGTACACGAGACACAATGATGCAATTTTTAAACTGTTAAAGAAGAATTGGCATCTATTGGAGCAAATTCCCAGTCTTAAGAATGTGATTCGCAATAACCCTTCTGTTACCTATAGAAGAGGGAAAACCTTGAGGAATGAACTCTGTCCCAGTTATGTTCAAACTGACACGGGGAAGGGACCTACTTGGTTACCAGTTAAGCCTAATGGTTTCTTTACTTGTGGTAATTGTAATGTCTGTGACTTAGGTTCCAATAAGATCAAGAATTTTGCGTATCATGGGTCTGGTAATTACATCATTCAAAAATGTATTAACTGTAACACTACTTATGTGGTGTATCTTATTGGCTGCCCATGTCACCTAATCTATGTGGGGAGCACTATACGTAGCCTGAAATTACGTATTCAGGAACACCGAAGGGCTATTCTCAAGCGTGATGTAAAATACCCTTTAACTGATCATTTTGTTAATATGCATAAGGGTGAAGCCAATTTTTGGTTCCATGGCTTAGAACATGTGGAGATAGGGCCTAGAGGGGGAGATCGAGAGCTGCTTCTCAGGAGATGCGAGTCAAAATGGATATGTAGACTGAGGAGCATTACGCATGGTTTTAACATTGACCATGAAATGCACTATTTTTTGGGTGACGGCTGAATGCGACGGAATATAGAGTTCAAAGGATTACTTGAGTTTCAAAAATCCTCCCTAGCCTGTATCCAAATGGGGATATATGGTCAGTCAAACAACTCTGGTAGAATACAGTCTCTAAGTATTTGAATCGCAGACTGGCAGTCTCTTTTCTTTCATAACCAATTCTCTATTTATATGGTATTAATTGAATAAGGATGTTTAATATGGTGATTACTATTATATCATTTGCCAATTGATTTGCTTATGGATGCTGTATTGGTCCTATTTAGAATTGGGCCTAAGATAGATATATATATCATATAGGGAATAGCTCTGAAGCTAAATAGTAAGAATTTCTACACTTTGTGGTTCAATTGTGTATCTACATGCCTTTCGCTTTTTCTGACTCTTTCTATAATAATTATTGGCCTTGTTCCTTGTTCTTTTTATTTGCACTGAGTGATACACATTTTTTACCTTTTACCGCTTTTGGTCAGAATGTACACATGAGTTGTTCTTTTGGCCCCTCCATTGCACAGCAGGCAAATCCATTCATGATAGAACAGCGTATCTTAGGGTTTGCCGTGGTAGCCCCGCTAGTATAAAGATCTTATTCTATTTGTTCTGAGGGAGGTTAAGATGGCCGCCGTGGGGTTTACAGATGTTTTGAGGTTTTTATTATTAGGACATGCCAATTGGATTCCTTATAGTGCTATTTATGAACGTAAGGTCTGTGATGCGCATCTGCAATATGGCCATTTATTTCAATTACTTCACTCTCGGCATTCTAGACGGGTTCTTTTGAATTTCATGCATAGTCTAGTAGTCATGCGTATCTTAGGGTTTGCCGTGATAGCCCCGCTAATATACAGATCACATTTTATTTGTTCTGAGAGAGGTTAAGATGGCCGCCGTGGGGTTTACAGACGTTTTGAGGTTTCTATTATTAGGATATGCCATCAGGATTCCTTAGAGTGCTATCTATGCACGTAAGGTCTGGGATGTATCTCTGTAATATGGCCATTTATTTCAATTATTTCACTCGCGGCATTCTAGACGGGCTTTTTTGAATTTTATGCATAGTCTCTCAGTCTCCTATTGGACATGTTAATATGGCCGCCGCGATCACTACAAACTTGGGTTGATGTTATTCTGTGAACGTGTGCTTTGGGGGGTGTGTGCACATTCTTCTCACCCATTGGTGGTCTGATGAAACACTGGGGCGGAGTCTCGCATATTTATATTGGAGGCGCGAAATACCCCTTAGCTTCAGGAGACTACTACGGGCTCGAAAATTCGGTAAGATCGCTGACTTGATGTTTTGGGACTGATGGTAGAGGGATGGGACCCTATTCTCACTTCCTCTATAATTGACTATGTGAGTGCTATTCTGGAATCTATGGGAGGACTTCTAATGCCGGTGATTTGAGGGGGACTGCGGTTTTTATCTAGGATATTGCGGGTGGTTGTTATATATTTTTTATTGGTTACTTCAGATGTGCTATACATTTTCGCCATATACTTTAAAATTCCAATATGGCACGTATTAACAAGGCTTCATCATTTGCACTGGGCTGTGGATGACATTAGTATTCTGTGTGTTGTGGTCCATGCGTGAATCGCCTGTGACCCGAGTTACAACTTTATAAATGTACAACTATGCCGGTTTCAGGCTGGTAGTTTTAAGATTTGAATTTAGATACTGTTGCTAATGGACAACACATTAGTATGGGAGTTTTGGTTTATGAGCAGGGAAGGGGCATTCTGGGAACTGTAGTTCGTGATTGTTTGGAAATAGGTTTACTAACCTTCGACGCGTTCCGTTCACAGTGTAATATACTTGGTGACATGGCTACTTCTGGGACGCTTATATGTCGTGATGTGACATTTGAAGTACACCATTAACATCTATAGGTGTATGGGGATTGGTGGGTGAGAGTATCTAGTTATTCTAGAGGTATGAGTACTTCCCACATTTGTATATACATGTTTTTTAGATGTTTATAACCCCTTAATTACTTTTTTTCTTGGCACCTTACACAGGTTTTTTCTTCTTTGATACGTCGGGCTTACGGTGCAATACACCTTGTGAGCAAGTTCCTTGTGGCATGTACATACGTCTTGGTTGGATATTACTTAACGTTGTCAATATTGGATTTTTGAAATGTGATTGGCATTGAGGGGAACCGAGTGACTTCAGAGGTATGATTATTCTCTATATTTATATGGGGGTGGTCTATACCTATGAGACATGGATAGGAATGCGGACCAGCTTCTAAGGAAATTGATCTGCTGTTTGGTGTTAATATTTGTGTTTTTTAAATTTGTTTCAGATATAACTGCCGTACTATTTGACTCGGAATTGACGTTTTCAATCAAATAAGGAACGCCTTGTTACATTCCAAAGTCACATATGACTAGGTATTTTTCCATTTACTGGCCATTTGTGGGCAATGTTCCATGTTCTAATGGTTTTGTCTATTTGTTTCGTGTTTTAGGATTCTGTCTGGCTTTCGAAGCCATGGGGGATACCGGTGGTATAGATATAATTTATGCTTATTCCGGTACCCTCATATGTTTTTTATGTATGTGATTTTATGCCCTAGTAATTGTTTTAGACACATGTTATGGTTTTTGCGATACCCTATCAGAGGTTATTCTGTAGAAGGTCTGTACTCTACAGAGATAATATATTCTCTATATATTGATTATTGGTTATTGCCTGTTTTTTCCTTTTTAAGTGGGATATTATATATATAGACTAATGGTTATATTTTTGTACAACTATTGTGTGCCCCTGCAGGAGCATTTAGCTGACTTTGAGATACGTGTCAGTGGATGCATCTCTTAGGAGTCTATAAACGTGATGTGGGTACACTGAGCTCACTACTACTCTTTTGGTAAGATAATACCATATGTATTGGATATATGTCGAATGTGTTAGGTTTGAGATAACTAGGTAACTTAATAGTGCAAATGCGGATTGATATGTTTTTTCCTCATTGGTCTGTCCCCTCCTCCTTTCTACTTCTGTTTTCTTTCCCCCCTCTCTTTCTTTTCCTTTTTTCCCATCCGCCTCTCTTTTTTAACTTAAAGAATATTACTGAGGCCACAACAGGTCCACCCATTTATGGTTGTTTAAAGGATAGTTACTGACTTTGGTAAAAAGTGTGTATGTACTGTTTATCAACCCTGTTGGTTGAGATATCGTATGATTTCTTTATGTTTTGTGTGTGATGCTTTCGTGAATTTTAATTATGTTTGTTATGTCGTATCAACATAATAGGAGGGCACTGAGAAGATTTGTGTTATTTAATATCCTCCCCCCCCCTCTCTCTTCTTTTTTTGTGTGTTTGTTAAATGGTATTATGTGTCCAAAATTTGTTAGTTCTGTGCCATGGTTGTTTTTTAAATTTTGTCTTAAATTTTGTCATGAATTTTGTTATTAATTTTTATGTTTGTAATTTGTGTATTTTTTGTTGAATTTTTTTCAGCCCTGATGAAGTTCCCAGTAAGGGAATGAAACGCGTTGGCTGGAGTTTGTGTTTGATAAGGCACTTATATTTAAAATAAAAGAATTTTTATAAACCCATGATCTGTCAGTTGGACTTCATTTGGCTGTGCATCCCCCCCATCTTGAAAAAATAGTAAGAATTAGATCTGGAGCACAGTTGCGCCACTCAACGGCTGGCGTTTGGGGATGTTTGCACGGCCCATCATTACGACGGAACAGGTGTGAGGTGCGGTATTGATGGTCCGCCGTTGATCTGTTTTCGGGTTGTGAATATTTTGGACCGACCAGCACTCATAACCTTCCACAACAAAAAAGAGCAAAATGCCACGATTCGATGACAAACTAGAGGAAATGGCACAGGACCTTTTCGGAAAAAATACAAATGTACGACCAATGGGACTTAATGAACAAGGCACACCTGGTTTACGTGCTCAATTTGTAAAACTCGAACGCCTAAAAAAACAAGAGTTGTCAAGATGGTGGGATGGGGTCACCCTCCAACAATATATTGATAACAAAAAACACCGAGGGGACTGCGCATTTTGATATTTCCCACCTTTGAGGACCTCAGTGATGAGCTCCTCAGAGAGTGGGAATCGAACTTAGAAGGTGCATCATTGGTCATGATGCAAATATTAATAAGACATGCAATAGAGAAGGGGCGAAGCTTTTATCTGAAATAGAGGCGATAGAAAAAGAGATCGAGGCTTGTAACAATAAAGAGCTAGTTGAGAAGAATTATGACATTCTCAAAGAAGTAATTGAGGGACATCAAAACTATCTTAAAGAGAAGAAGTTACGTAAAATTAAACGTGACGACAGGGACTACAGGGAGGGTAGAGTGTACACATTTGCGAAAAAATTTGATACAGTAGTAGGAGGGGAAGAAAGGAAAAGAGTAAGAGAGGAAAGTGAGGAAGTAAGGACAACAAGTAGTACTTCTCTTTCATCTACCGGTAGTATAGCTTCCAATAACACCACAGGTGATCGCCCTTTAGGAGAGGGTTTAACTACGTTCCAAAGGGAAATGGCCAGAGTGAGGGTAAGTGGAAATCAAGGGAAAAAAGGACAACAACCACAAAAAAGACAAGGAGAGGGGGCAGAAGGAGGCAGGGCAGGTCAGGTAGCAACAGTGGAAGATCCACTCAGGAGATCGGAGCGGGCCAAGGCCAGACAGAAATAGATACCTCAACAGATGCATGTAACACAAGGGTGGGGTATGACAACTTAAACTTGAATTTAGAGATCATAAATCTATCATGTAGAATTCTTGACACAGACGAAATAAGTTTACTATGTAAGGGTTTGGGCTTTTGCCCTACCCAGGATGGTGATTTTTCCAATGTACATATTGATCTATTTAAATTTGCAAGATCACTGAAATTAAAGGATTTCTTTGATGCGAAAGGTGTTCAGAGTACTGTGTTTGGGGGAATACGGAACAGACTACTATCACAATAGCAGAGATTAAGAACTTACAGTGCCTTCTTTCTCTCAGTGAAGGGGAGGAAGTGGATGTACAAACAATTTTGAAAGAACTTAATGTTAGTGAGAACAGTTCAGAGGACAGTGGCTTACGTCCTAGGTCTAAATTTACACCGAACACATACCATCGAAATATAGATATATTCATTGAACGTGTAAGCGTGGGCCTATATGAATTGGAAGAACTAGGCAGAATCAAGCGGAGATCACAGGGTAATCTAACGTATGGAGAAAGGAAAGCCCTAATCAGACTTAGGAATGACAAGGGAATTGTCATAAGGGAAGCCGACAAGGGCGGGAACGTCGTTGTTATGAATACTGGGGACTATAAAAATGAAATTGAACGGCAATTGGGAGATTTCCTTTGCTATGAGAAAATGGTTAGCAATCCTGTCCCGGAACTGAAAATTGAGATCAATTCCAAACTTATGGAATGGCGGGACATTGGCCTACTTAGTGACCAGGAATATAAATATCTGAGGGTTGATAAACCTCGGTTCCCATGCATTTATGTCCTTCCGAAAGTTCACAAAACAGGGGACTTTCCCCTGGGAGACCAATAATTTCTGGCATTGGCTCCGCCACGGAAAAACTCTCTGAGTTTATAGACCTTAAATTGAGAAAACATGTCCTGGATCTACCATCGTATATCCAGGACAGCAAGGATATTCTGAACAAATTCAATGACTTTGACTGGTCTGACGAGCTAATGTTTGTTACCTTTGATGTAGCCAGTTTATATACTTGCATTCAGCATGATTTTGGACTCAAAGCTGCTGAATTCTATCTGGACAGGGAAGGGGCAGATCATATGGAAGGAAATCACATGGTTCTTGAAATGTTGAAATTGGTCCTTACTAGGAATTACTTTTTACATGATGGAATATGGTATCACCAAAAGAGGGGTACGGCCATGGGATCCAGGTTTGCTCCCTCTTATGCTTGCCTCTTTATGGGGTGGTATGAGGGGGGCATGCTTGGAACAGATGTGCCGCCCTTGGACCGAATATATTGTGTACTGGGGGCGGTACATCGATGATATCATCTGCCTATGGTCAGGTACGGATTTACAACTTCTGGATTACTTTAATTATCTAAACAGTAATCCGTACAATGTCAGATTGACGATGGAATACCACAGAGAAAGTATTAACTTTTGGATCTGAAGTTCTATGTAAAGGACGGTAAGATTCAAAGTACACTTTTTCGTAAGGATACGGCATGTAATGCGGTACTTCATGCTAAAAGCGCTCATGCTAGTTCGACCATTAAAAATATCCCCTATGGGGAAATGGTCCGCATGCGACGTAACTGCAGTGAAGATGACAACTTTAGCAACAATATTGGTAAGGTCAAAAAAGATTCCTAGCTAGGGGATATAACAGAGAGGCTCTTGATTCGGCTGAAAGGAGAACACGAGGACTGACAAGGGAGTCCACCCTCACTAAGAGCAAGAGAGTTGAAACTACCAGGGCCACTATGGACATTCGATTTATAACACAGTACACGAGACACAATGATGCAATTTTTAAACTGTTAAAGAAGAATTGGCATCTATTGGAGCAAATTCCCAGTCTTAAGAATGTGATTCGCAATAACCCTTCTGTTACCTATAGAAGAGGGAAAACCTTGAGGAATGAACTCTGTCCCAGTTATGTTCAAACTGACACGGGGAAGGGACCTACTTGGTTACCAGTTAAGCCTAATGGTTTCTTTACTTGTGGTAATTGTAATGTCTGTGACTTAGGTTCCAATAAGATCAAGAATTTTGCGTATCATGGGTCTGGTAATTACATCATTCAAAAATTTATTAACTGTAACACTACTTATGTGGTGTATCTTATTGGCTGCCCATGTCACCTAATCTATGTGGGGAGCACTATACGTAGCCTGAAATTACGTATTCAGGAACACCGAAGGGCTATTCTCAAGCGTGATGTAAAATACCCTTTAACTGATCATTTTGTTAATATGCATAAGGGTGAAGCCAATTTTTGGTTCCATGGCTTAGAACATGTGGAGATAGGGCCTAGAGGGGGAGATCGAGAGCTGCTTCTCAGGAGATGCGAGTCAAAATGGATATGTAGACTGAGGAGCATTACGCATGGTTTTAACATTGACCATGAAATGCACTATTTTTTGGGTGACGGCTGAATGCGACGGAATATAGAGTTCAAAGGATTACTTGAGTTTCAAAAATCCTCCCTAGCCTGTATCCAAATGGGGATATATGGTCAGTCAAACAACTCTGGTAGAATACAGTCTCTAAGTATTTGAATCGCAGACTGGCAGTCTCTTTTCTTTCATAACCAATTCTCTATTTATATGGTATTAATTGAATAAGGATGTTTAATATGGTGATTACTATTATATCATTTGCCAATTGATTTGCTTATGGATGCTGTATTGGTCCTATTTAGAATTGGGCCTAAGATAGATATATATATCATATAGGGAATAGCTCTGAAGCTAAATAGTAAGAATTTCTACACTTTGTGGTTCAATTGTGTATCTACATGCCTTTCGCTTTTTCTGACTCTTTCTATAATAATTATTGGCCTTGTTCCTTGTTCTTTTTATTTGCACTGAGTGATACACATTTTTTACCTTTTACCGCTTTTGGTCAGAATGTACACATGAGTTGTTCTTTTGGCCCCTCCATTGCACAGCAGGCAAATCCATTCATGATAGAACAGCGTATCTTAGGGTTTGCCGTGGTAGCCCCGCTAGTATACAGATCTTATTCTATTTGTTCTGAGGGAGGTTAAGATGGCCGCCGTGGGGTTTACAGATGTTTTGAGGTTTTTATTTTTAGGACATGCCAATTGGATTCCTTATAGTGCTATTTATGAACGTAAGGTCTGTGATGCGCATCTGCAATATGGCCATTTATTTCAATTACTTCACTCTCGGCATTCTAGACGGGTTCTTTTGAATTTCATGCATAGTCTAGTAGTCATGCGTATCTTAGGGTTTGCCGTGATAGCCCCGCTAATATACAGATCACATTTTATTTGTTCTGAGAGAAGTTAAGATGGCCGCCGTGGGGTTTACAGACGTTTTGAGGTTTCTATTATTAGGATATGCCATCAGGATTCCTTAGAGTGCTATCTATGCACGTAAGGTCTGGGATGTATCTCTGTAATATGGCCATTTATTTCAATTATTTCACTCACGGCATTCTAGACGGGCTTTTTTGAATTTTATGCATAGTCTCTCAGTCTCCTATTGGACATGTTAATATGGCCGCCGCGATCACTACAAACTTGGGTTGATGTTATTCTGTGAACGTGTGCTTTGGGGGGGTGTGTGCACATTCTTCTCACCCATTGGTGGTCTGATGAAACACTGGGGCGGAGTCTCGCATATTTATATTGGAGGCGCGAAATACCCCTTAGCTTCAGGAGACTACTACGGGCTCGAAAATTCGGTAAGATCGCTGACTTGATGTTTTGGGACTGATGGTAGAGGGATGGGACCCTATTCTCACTTCCTCTATAATTGACTATGTGAGTGCTATTCTGGAATCTATGGGAGGACTTCTAATGCCGGTGATTTGAGGGGGACTGCGGTTTTTATCTAGGATATTGCGGGTGGTTGTTATATATTTTTTATTGGTTACTTCAGATGTGCTATACATTTTCGCCATATACTTTAAAATTCCAATATGGCACGTATTAACAAGGCTTCATCATTTGCACTGGGCTGTGGATGACATTAGTATTCTGTGTGTTGTGGTCCATGCGTGAATCGCCTGTGACCCGAGTTACAACTTTATAAATGTACAACTATGCCGGTTTCAGGCTGGTAGTTTTAAGATTTGAATTTAGATACTGTTGCTAATGGACAACACATTAGTATGGGAGTTTTGGTTTATGAGCAGGGAAGGGGCATTCTGGGAACTGTAGTTCGTGATTGTTTGGAAATAGGTTTACTAACCTTCGACGCGTTCCGTTCACAGTGTAATATACTTGGTGACATGGCTACTTCTGGGACGCTTATATGTCGTGATGTGACATTTGAAGTACACCATTAACATCTATAGGTGTATGGGGATTGGTGGGTGAGAGTATCTAGTTATTCTAGAGGTATGAGTACTTCCCACATTTGTATATACATGTTTTTTAGATGTTTATAACCCCTTAATTACTTTTTTTCTTGGCACCTTACACAGGTTTTTTCTTCTTTGATACGTCGGGCTTACGGTGCAATACACCTTGTGAGCAAGTTCCTTGTGGCATGTACATACGTCTTGGTTGGATATTACTTAACGTTGTCAATATTGGATTTTTGAAATATGATTGGCATTGAGGGGAACCGAGTGACTTCAGAGGTATGATTATTCTCTATATTTATATGGGGGTGGTCTATACCTATGAGACATGGATAGGAATGCGGACCAGCTTCTAAGGAAATTGATCTGCTGTTTGGTGTTAATATTTGTGTTTTTTAAATTTGTTTCAGATATAACTGCCGTACTATTTGACTCGGAATTGACGTTTTCAAGCAAATAAGGAACTCCTTGTTACATTCCAAAGTCACATATGACTAGGTATTTTTCCATTTACTGGCCATTTGTGGGCAATGTTCCATGTTCTAATGGTTTTGTCTATTTGTTTCGTGTTTTAGGATTCTGTCTGGCTTTCGAAGCCATGGGGATACCGGTGGTATAGATATAATTTATGCTTATTCCGGTACCCTCATATGTTTTTTATGTATGTGATTTTATGCCCTAGTAATTGTTTTAGACACATGTTATGGTTTTTGTGATACCCTATCAGAGGTTATTCTGTAGAAGGTCTGTACTCTACAGAGATAATATATTCTCTATATATTGATTATTGGTTATTGCCTGTTTTTTCCTTTTAAGTGGGATATTATATATATAGACTAATGGTTATATTTTTGTACAACTATTGTGTGCCCCTGCAGGAGCATTTAGCTGACTTTGAGATACGTGTCAGTGGATGCATCTCTTAGGAGTCTATAAACGTGATGTGGGTACACTGAGCTCACTACTACTCTTTTGGTAAGATAATACCATATGTATTGGATATATGTCGAATGTGTTAGGTTTGAGATAACTAGGTAACTTAATAGTGCAAATGCGGATTGATATGTTTTTTCCTCATTGGTCTGTCCCCTCCTCCTTTCTACTTCTGTTTTCTTTCCCCCCTCTCTCTTTCTTTTCCTTTTTTCCCATCCGCCTCTCTTTTTTAACTTAAAGAATATTACTGAGGCCACAACAGGTCCACCCATTTATGGTTGTTTAAAGGATAGTTACTGACTTTGGTAAAAAGTGTGTATGTACTGTTTATCAACCCTGTTGGTTGAGATATCGTATGATTTCTTTATGTTTTGTGTGTGATGCTTTCGTGAATTTTAATTATGTTTGTTATGTCGTATCAACATAATAGGAGGGCACTGAGAAGATTTGTGTTATTTAATATCCTCCCCCCCCCTCTCTCTTCTTTTTTTGTGTGTTTGTTAAATGGTATTATGTGTCCAAAATGTTTTAGTTCTGTGCCATGGTTGTTTTTTAAATTTTGTCTTAAATTTTGTCATGAATTTTGTTATTAATTTTTATGTTTGTAATTTGTGTATTTTTTGTTGAATTTTTTTCAGCCCTGATGAAGTTCCCAGTAAGGGAATGAAACGCGTTGGCTGGAGTTTGTGTTTGATAAGGCACTTATATTTAAAATAAAAGAATTTTTATAAACCCATGATCTGTCAGTTGGATTTCATTTGGCTGTGCATCCCCCCCATCTTGAAAAAATAGTAAGAATTAGATCTGGAGCACAGTTGCGCCACTCAACGGCTGGCGTTTGGGGATGTTTGCACGGCCCATCATTACGACGGAACAGGTGTGAGGTGCGGTATTGATGGTCCGCCGTTGATCTGTTTTCGGGTTGTGAGGATGTCATTGGTAGTCCGACCACCCAAGAAACTTCTTGGCAGATTATTTAAAGCTCTCTGAACCCCATATAGGTGATGCACCCAACTACAACCTGAACCTAATACTCTAGCTGTTAAAGACTGCTTTAAGTCACAAATTCTTCCTCTTCACAACAGAATTTCCCATGGGATGGTATGGGAAGGAATATTGCATAGTTACACCCAATGTTTCCATAGAATCCTGGTAAACCTTAAAGGCAAACGTGGGTTCTCAGTCTGAATGGAATGCAGCTACTGCATATGCCCTGATAAAGAATTGCAAATCTTCTAACAGTTTTAGTGTTAGCTGCTAGCTGTGACCATACCCACAGGAATCAAGAGCAGGAATCCACTGCTACTATGTATTTAAAACAGCTGTCACTGGTTAACATCCCACAGTTGTCCAAATAAGTGCAGATGAGAGGCTTGTGGTAAATTAAGAGAGGTGTCTGTGGTAGACGTTCTATGGTGGAAACTTTAATTTACTGATAGATGTCACATTTAAGGACTTAGGGGCAGATTTACGTTTCCTGGCGCATCCCTGCAAATCAGCAGGGGTGCGCCAGGAAAGATGCGTGACGCAAGTTTACCCTTGCGCCACCACAGATGCGCCGCATTTACAATGCGGCGCATCATGGCGCAAAGATAAACAGATGCGTGTCGCATCTGCTGGCGTAAGGTTGGCGCAGTGCTGGAGTTGTGTCGCGGGCGCGACGCAACTCCAGCACTGTTCCAACCTGGCCTATCCTCAACATGGTGCGTCATGCCTTACACCTGCTTCAAGCAGGCGCAAGGTTTTGACGCAGCGGGGTCGGAGAAGTGACTGAGTGAAATCTTGTAGATTTCACTCAGGCACTTTTCCGAGGCATTCCTGCACCGGTACGCCCACCCTGCGCCGGAACGCCCACATGAAACCTGACGCAGGTTTCATGTGGCACAGGGCTTTACAACGTGACGCATCTCCCTAGATGCGTCACGTTGTAAATCCCCCGCAGCATGGCGCTAGCTTTACGCCGCCGCTGCGTCACAAAAGTGACGCAACGGCGAAGCAAAAGTGGCGCACGGGGCTTGTAAATCTGCCCCATAGTCGTTAGTCTGTCTATATAGACCCGGCCATGAGTATCGCAGAAGTCAACCTCTTGTGCCGTTAAAATTAATTTTGGCCTGTGGTCCAAATTTAGTATTACTCTATTTCCCACTCCTGGAAGACGAGGTAACAGAATACTCTGCACACTCAGTAGATAGGAGTATTTTGCTGGATATGACTTGGCTAATGGAGTGCTACTGGACAGATCAGTTCATACAACGGTTTTAACGGTGTGCATAATCTGGTATGTATGTTCTACCAAAATTTAGAAAGCATAAAAGCAATTGTAGCTTTTTTATTGAGGTTGGTGGTTGTAAAAGCACACATTTTTCTTAGAAGTGTGGTGGTAAGCTTTTGCCTTCATTTGACAACTAGTATCCCAAAAATGGGGCATTGAGATAGGCAATTTTTTATTTTTTTTTAATTGAATTTGTATCCAACCAAAGCAAGTCCCAGGATTATGTGATCTACTCTGACCAGATGAGTGTCTAAGTCATCATCTGTAAGGTGTATTTCATTAACATAGCACAATGCTTCATTCTCCAGTCTTTGTAACAGTTCTAGTTCAAGGGCTGGGAACAAACCTGGCCTTTTCTTGTACCCTTGTACCAAACGGCAGAATACTTTTTGTGACCCTTGGGCGGGAAATGCAGTCAAATACCTGCTCTTAGGTGGAATGTTTTAGTAGAAAAAGCCATTTGATATATCTAATGTGGTTTTATATTTTATGCGCACTATGTTATTCATTAGTACTGCACTGTGCGCATGTTGTGCTGCAAATGTGCGAGCGTGACAGTTTATTTGTCTATAGTCTAAGACTAATTGGTATGAGTGATCTGGTTTCGCTACTGGAAACAAGAGTTGTTCATTGGTGAGTTACAAGGTGATGATTTCTTGATATTCAAGTTGCGTTAATATTTCCCTAACTGCTTTTTTAGCCTCATATTTTTTGGGGTCCTGAGGTTGCACATGCAGGCTGACCTGATGGGTATTTTATGATAAGGCGAATTCTCATCCCAGCCAACATGAGTGTGATATATTGCTGCGGCTTATGTAAGAGCCCACTCCTTGGCATACCACATATAACTGATTATAACGGACTATAAAGTCCATGCTGTGCAGGAACTGGGGGGCATGCACACAGGGGGGCACATGTTGTGCCCCCCTACATGCATCCCCATGCAAATGGTCTAAAGCTAAAGGGGGCCCTGTAGGACCCCCTTTGATTCAGGACCGCCAGCCTTTTCATGGAGTAAAGACCTCCATGATACCATGGGCAGTCCTGAAACTCGTAATATGCATTGTGGTGCCGCAGCATAACCACCATACATATTATTGAGGCCCTGACTGCTGCGCCACCACCAGGAAATGGCGTTTCCCTGGCGGCTGTGGTGGTCAGATGGCGGTCTAAACACCAAACTTGTAATGGAGCAGTCAGACTGCCGGTGCAGCGGTGGCTGAACCGCCTCCGCCACGCCCCCACAAGTCGTAATGAGGCCCTTAATATGCTTAGAGAGCTGAGTCTCTGATCTGGTGTTTCCAACTGAACAAACTCATCAGTTGCTCTGGCCACCAGACACTCCTGAAGATTCTGGCAAACTATTGATATCTCTGCAGTGCTGTCTTGCAGAGTCAGAGCCTACTCCATGTTGCAAGCAGAGTCCTCAGTATTCGTGGCATGTCTAATTGAAATACTTCCAAACACACAGCCTTGGAGGATATCCAAGGCAGGGAATTAGAGTCTATGGCTCCTCAAAGGTGAGCTGGCATCCAAACACAATACTTTAAACTCATCAAAGTCACCTGAGACTGTATTTAGTTTATTATATATCTCTTATGATTCTACCAGAAACAATCTACTACTGGACATACACAAAAATGTGACAGGATGTCCTCACACACCACCAGGTGTCATGCTTCATCAAGGGACACCCCACGCTCTCCAAAAACCCGGTTTGATGGAGAGTAGGCCTACACCTGAAATCAGGGAGGCACTTCTACCTAAGAACGGACCAGTGATCTAAGCAAACTAAAAGCCAATGTGACATCCTAAACAGACCTTTATATTTAGCAGAAATATCACTTGGTGTTAAAAACCAAACGTGGAGACAAGGGGAATTAGTACCCCATCACCAGAGGTACCATCTACATGTTTCTGCCTCATAAGAGTCTGTTGCATTCTTCAGGGCGGAAACACAGTATCCAGGTCTCACTAGCACTTGTGTGCTACTAATAACAAAAAGGGTGACCTTTGTCAACTTTTAATGTACCAGGCCCATAAGTACCTGTAACAAAACAGTATGATTTTTGACACCTCTAAATTAGGTAGATTTGTGATACATAGAAATAACCATCAGCATGTGTTAGAGAAGAGGGTCTCTATTTGGCAATGGTTTGCACCTTTTTCCAACTAGGGCCTCTTCCTTCGAGTCAGGATAAGGGAGATACACTACTTAAATTACCGCTGCTCACCCCCTTGGTGGCTTGGCACGAGCAGTCAGGCTTATCTTAGAGGCAGTGTGTAAAGCATTTGCACATAACTAACAATAATACAGTGAAAACACTACAAAAGGACACCACAGCAGTTTTAGAAAAATAACCAATATTTATCTCTGCAAACAAGACCAAAACGTTAAAATACCAACATACAGTAATCAAAAAAAAAGCACTTTGCAAGTATGACTTAAAAAAACAGTTCCTTGGAGCCGGTAGCTCCGTCCAGAGCTACTGTGGTACTGAAAACAACAGAATCCAACAGTTCCGGCTGACCGCATCGGTGCAGACTGGTGTTAGTGTCAGCAGACTCATAAGCAGTACCTTTGGTTTTGGCCGACAGTTTCAGTGCGGCTGGTCATGGCAACAGTCGTGGTTGTGTTGTGAAGCGCAGTGGTGCAGCGTGCGGTGCCCTTAAGTCACGTGCAGGCAACAGCTCGGTGACGGTCGTCCAGTGGTGTTGCTGAGACCAGGGCTGTGGTGTGGAGTGAGGCAGTGCTTGTGGCTGTGCTGACAGGTCAAGGTGCAAGCGACAGTACCGGTGGATGGGAGCTGGCGTTGGTCGGCCCAGACTGCGGTGTTGGACGGGGCGGTGCATCGTGTAACGTACGAGCGGTGCCCCCAAGCCACAGTGCGGTCACGGGTGTTGCAGTCAACAGGCAGCAATGATGTCGGTGAAACCAGGGCGGCAGAGTGAAGCGAGGCGTTGCAGAGTGGGGTGCCCACAGGTCACTGTACAAGCAGCCGCTCGGGGGTCGTGGCGGTCGTCGTCGTCAGTGAGACCAGGGTTTCAGTGCGAGATGCGGTGGTGCCCTCTGCGGTGCCTTCAGGACACAGAGCCTGCAGCGGTGTCGGTGACCATGTGGGCTGCTTTTCCCCTCTGTATCAACCAAAACCCACGGTTCCAGAGGCAGTACCCAGAGGTAAGTGAAGTCTTTGCTGTCCCTGAGACATCGTGAACAGGAGGCAAGCTCAATTTCAAGCCCTTGGAGATACTCAGCAACAAGTAAAGAAAGTTTAGTTCAGTCCTTTCACTGCCCAAGGCAGAAGCTGCAACTGCAGGCCAACCCAACAAAGCAACAACACAGCAAAGGGGCAGTCCTCCTACTTGCAGTTCTTCCAGGTCTTCTTCTTGGCAGGTTTCTTGATCCAAGCGGGTTCTAAAGTTCTGGGGTCTGGGCCCCAATATTTAAACTGCATTTCTCTTTGTTCTCTTGGGCAGAGAGTGTCTGTGCTTAGTCCAAACCAGTTTCGTCCTCTCTGGCCCAGCTTCCCAGCAGGAGGTGGAGACAGCACTGTCCAAGGCAGACCAGGCCCATCCAGGTGGAAGGAAATCTGCTCCCCCTACTCTAAATGTAACCCAGGTCTATTCAGCCCAGCCCTGACTTATCTAGGAAATGCAGGACACACCTCGACCCGCTCAGTGGCTGTCTGAAGAGAATGCACAAACCCCTAGCCCCTGTCACTCCAAAGCCAGACAGTCAATCCACAACCCAGCAGAGGCACAAAGGATGGCTAAGGAAGAAAATATCTACTTTCTAAAAGTTGTATTTTCAAACACAGAACATAAAAATCATCTTTACTAAAAGATACATTTCTACATTCTGAGTTCAGTCATACTAAACTCCATTTCTCTATCTTGTCCCAATGGGAAGATATACTCGTAAAATGTTGCAGAGTATTTCCCATTCTATCTTATGGGACAGATAGCCTTTCAAGAGTAAAAAACGAATTACACTTTAGTTCACTATCAGTATATGTCACACACATCAGGACATGTCCCACCATTCACATACACTGCACCCTGCCCATAGGGGTACCTTAGGCCTACCTCAGGGGTGACTCACATGTAATAAAAGGGAAGGTTAGGGCTTGGAAAGCGGGTGCACTTGCTAAGCCATGGCAGTAAAAACTGCGCGCAGACACTGCAGTGGCAGGTCTGAGAACCCTTTGCATGGCTGCTTGTTTGGGTGGCACAATCAGTGCTGCAGGCCCACTAGCAGCATTTGATTTATAGGCCCTAGCACTCTCAGTGCACTTTATTAGAGACCTACCAGTAAATCAAATATGCCAATCATGGAAATACCAATCCATAATCCAATTTTCAATAGTAGCACTTACACTTTAACAAAGGACAGCAGTGAGAAAGTGAGCAGAGACACTAAACCAGCAAAAACAGAGTCAAAACCGGGAGGTCAGAAAGCAAAAAGACAGGGGAAACACGCTAAAAGATGCCAGGTCTAACACATGTTCCCTCCAGCTGAAAGTAGGGAGAACTACCCAACCTCCTTGGAGTTCTCTTCACTAAGGCGGAAGAACCTGGACAGACCATCAGCGTTGGCGTGTTCTGTGCCAGGGCGGTGTTCCATTGTAAAGTCCATTCCCTGTAGGGAGATGGACAACCTCAACAGTTTTGGGTTCTCACCCCTCATTTGCATCAACCAACTGAGGGACCTGTGGTCTGTCTGAACTCGGAAGTGAGTCCCAAACAGGTAGGGTCTTAGCTTCTTCAGTGCCCAGACCAGAGCAAAAGCATCACTTTCTATGGCACTCCACCTCTGTTCCCTGAGGAGTAGACTCCTGCTACGGAAGACTACAGGCTGGTCTAGGCCCTCTTCATTAAGTTGTGAGAGTACCACTCCCACATCATGATCTGAAGTGTCAGTCTGCACTATGAATTCCTTGGAGAAGTTGGGTGTCTTGAGCACGGGCACCATGCACATGGCTGCCTTCAGGGCATCAAAAGCTTTGTGCCAGGCATCAGTCCATATCACCTTCCTGGGCTGCTTCCTGGAAGTCAGCTTTGTCAATGGGGCAACAATGGTGCCATAGCCCTTGACTAATCTCCTATAGTAGCCAGTGAGACCTGAAAAGGCTCTCACCTCTGTCTGGGTCTTGGGGTGCTCCCAGGCCAGAATGCTATCATTCTGGCTGTAGGGGTGCCGCCTGGCTGCTTTCTACCTGGTGCCCTAAGTACAGCACAGAGCCCTGCCTGATCTGGCACTTACTGGCCTTGACCATGAGGCCTGCCTTCTGCAGAGCCCTCAACACTTCCAACAGATGCTGTAAGTGTTCTTCCCAGCTGGAACTGAACATGACAAAGTTGTCCAAGTAGGCGGCACTGAAATCCTCCAGCCCAGCCAACACCTGGTTGACCAACCTCTGAAAGGTGGCAGGGGCGTTCTTCAACCCAAAGGGCATCACCTGAAACTGGTAGAGCCCCTCTGGGATTGAAAATGCTGACCACTCCTTGGCTCTCTCGGTTAAGGCAATCTGCCAGTACCCAGACATCAAGTCAAGCGTGCTTAAAAACTTGGCAGCTCCCAACCGATCATTGAGCTCATCAGCTCTGGGGATGGGGTGTGCGTCAGTCCTGGTGACAGCACTGAGCCCACGGTAATCCACACAGAACCGCAGTTCAGGAGTGGCACTGGGTGCAGCAGCCTTTGGGACCAAGACCACTGGGCTGGCCCAAGGACTGTTGGAGGGCTTGATCACCCCTAACGCCAACATCTTGGAGACCTCCTCTTTGATGCTGGTTCTGACCTGGTCAGTCAACCTGTAAATCTTGTGTTTCACAGGAAGGCTGTCACCAGTGTCCATGTCATGGGTACACCAGTGAGTAACACCTAGGGTCAGGGAAAACAGCGTGGCAAACTGCCCCAACAATTGGTGACAGTCACTCTGCTGCTCTGGGGTCAGTATAGGGGAGAGGATCACACCTTCCAGTGACCCATTGTGCTCCTTGGTAGACAGGAGGCCAGGGAGAGGTTCACTCTCCTCTTCCACCCCATCATCTGTCGCCAAGAGCATGCTCACTACGGACCTCTCAAAGTGAGCCTTGAGACGGTTCACTTGTAGGATCCTCAAAGGGTTCCTGGGAGTCTGTAAATTCAACAGGTAGGTGACATTACTTTTGCGCTCCACCACCTCAAAAGGCCCAGTCCACTTGTCCTGCAAGGCACAAGGTTCAGCAGAGGCCATGACCCACACTTTCTGGCCAGGCTGAAACTCTACCAGAGTGGCATTCTGGCCGTACCAGAGATTCATCTCCTCCTGGCTTGCTTCCGGGTTTCCAGTGAGTTTCCTGAAGCAGGAAGTTTGGTTCCTGAAGGCCAGCATGTAGCTAAGTACATCCTGTGGAGTTTTCTTCGGAGCTGTCTCCCAGCCTTCCTTGACGAAACTGAGAGGTCTTCTCACAGGGTGACCATACAGAAGCTCAAAGGAGCTGAACCCTAAGGACTTCTGTGGTACTTCCATGTATGCAAAGAGAAGACATGGTAAGAGGATGTCCCACTTATGCCTCATGGGTTTTGTTAGACCCTTGATCATGTCCTTCAAGGTTTCATTGAATCTCTCTCCCAAACCATTACCTTGTGGGTGGTAAGGAGGGGTGAACTTGTAGTTTATACTGCACTCCACCGACAGGGATGTCATATACTTGGATATGAAATTGGTCCCATGGTCAGATACCACCTCTCTGGGGAAGCCCACATGGAAAAAGATCCCCATTAATGCCCGGCCCACCACTGGCGCCATTGTTGTCCTGAGAGGGATAGCCTCCGGTTACCAGGTGGCGTGGTCCACCAAGACCAGGGTGTACCTGTTGCCCATGGCTGTCTTGGGATCCAGTGGCCCCACAGTGTCCATCCCAAACCATTCAAAAGGGGTTTCTACACTGGAAAAGGTTGGAGAGGAGCCTTACACTTCCTCCCACTCTTACCTGGCTGGTCTTGCCCGGCAAGTCTGTCAAGACCTACAATGCGCATTTGACTGCCTTCGATTTGGGGCCAAAAGAAGTGGGTGACAATCCTATCATTGGTCTTGTCCTGCCCCAAATGCCCTGCCAAAGGCATGTCATGAGCTAGACCCAGTATGAAGATCCTGAAGCGCTGGGGTACCACCAGCACACGAGCTGACCCAGGCTCAGCAACCTTAGGCTCACTGTATAGGAGACCATTCTCCCAGTAGATCCAGTGTGAACCATTCTGATCACAAGCTGCCTGGTTTGCCACCTGCTGCCGCAAACCCTCTAGAGAAGGGCATTCCTTCTGCTCCCTGCAGAATTATTCCCTGGTAGGAACACCTTCCTGCTACCAATGGGTCAGCTCAGATAAGTCCCCCAGTTTATCTACCTGCTCCCCTACAGGTACCGGGGTGTCCCCCTCAAGGTCAGCCTCCTCCCAAACCGTGGGAACCTCAGGGGTGGGTTTCTCACGCCCCCTGCCCATTCTCTTGGCAGGAACCTGTGTCACTGTTTCAGGCTTCAGGTCCTTTTGATCACCCTTACCAACTGCCATTGACCGTGTGGTCACGCATGCCTACTCCTGCAACCCAAGCATCTCCAAGTGAGACCTGAGCTCAACATCCTTCCACAAGGAATGCTCGAGGTCGTTACCTAGCAGACAATCTACAGCCATGGTAGGGCTCACAACCACCCTCAAGGGACCTGAGACCCCCCCCCCATTCAAAGGGAACCTACGCCACCTTACATCAAGTTGTGAGACCAGCTTACAATCTTACCCCACTATCTGGTCATCCGGGCCCCATGGAGAAAGGGCTCAGGAACCGCTGTAGTCAAACTCTAAAATAGCAATGAGGAAGGTAGAGTAGTTTCATTTTCAGTGTAATACAGTACCTGTCCCCATTCTTGGAAATACACATCATGGGATCAATATCCCTACACTCATACACCCTCTTACTTCATCAAGGTGTTTTCCTGTCTGCAAACTCGGCTAGGTCCGCTCATTTCTCCTGACGTGCAAGGGAGATGGGGCATAGCCAGCTATTTATAGTGCAGTCCATTATGTTTACATTCTCGTATGTAGTTGTAGCCACTTAAGTCAAGAGCACTTTCTTGCCGGGGGAAGTGCTGTCACCTGTGGCGGAATCGCAGTTGGAGCCCTAGCTTGTAAGCGAGGTCCTCCATGTGCGGCGTAACCGCGCCATGTGACATCCCTGGCGTCCGCCCAAATCACTCGCTCTAGGGAGATGTGGTTTTACATTGTGATGAGGGTAGATCAAGGCATCATGGGTAGCCTAATTGGAGCGTCCCGCCAGTGAAAGTGAGGACTCTTGGGTGATGTAGTCTCCTATCTAACAGTTCTTACCCTATAGGGGTGTAGGTTTTGTATCATAGCTAAGGATAATTACACAGCAATCCAACCTCTGGGAGTGCCTCTTATATCTAGTGCATATTATTATGCAATTCACACCCAGGGAAGTACCATGTCCAGCAATTTTGTCCTGCCTCCCAGTACTACAATACTGGACAATAGACCACCCATGGAGCGCCTCCCTGATGCAAATTAATGAAGGGAAGTGCAATGCTCTGCATTGTTTCTTTGAGTTTTTTTATAAGCTAAACAAATAGGTATTTGTATTGCTTTGTAAATGCCCCTGAAGAATTTTACATCGGTTCTGTGTTAAAAAAAAGTATTGCAAGCCTGACGTCAAACTTTTGTAAATCTGGGCTGAAGTTTTTAACTTGGGTGAGTGAAATTGCATATTTTTTGCCACCTCTTAATCTAAAAATACTTTTCCTTAAGCCAGGCTTCATGTATATATTGAAATAAAACAGAGCCAATCTCACCTACAAAAAAAAATAGATGCACAAAAACACAATATAAATGATTTTCAAGATGCTGCAGGCCAGCAAGGAGAACCAGTGGAGTTCCATCAGAGTGGAGTTGAAATCATATTATTTCTTCAGGGCTTTGAGGAGGCATTCTACAGCATATAGGATGCCCTTAAGTAGGACTCCTGTAGAGTCTGCGAGGCCATGGAGCAGGGTGTTTTCACCTTCCATGAGGACATGCATTGTCATTCTAAGGTCGCTGTTTGGGATGAAAGGTTTAATTTTCTTTATTAGGAAAAGCTTGTACAAAGCAATCTTCGTTTTTATGACAATGTGTTCCTTGAGGATGGGGTCGTTGTCCAGAGTGATTGGGAGTTACTTGGTATAGGTTGAAAGATGGCTCTGGAGCTATCAAGGCTGATGGTGTGGAGCCAGGTTTCCAATAGTTATAATAATATTATAATAGTTATAATAATATTATAATATAATATAATAACTTTTCTGTTTCTGGTGAATAGTACACATTTTGGGACTCATTTACAAGAGGCCTGCGCCACCAAAGTGTCACTTTTATGATGACCTGGCGGCGCAGGCTTCTCAATCATATCTATGAGGCGACGCAAAGCCACCCTGCATGGCTTTGCATGGCCTCATAGATATGGAGTAACGCAAGGCAGCAGAAAGCACTGGCTTGCCTTACTCTATGTCACGGAGGCTTTCCATGGGTGTTGCTGTGGTTGTTCCCACTCAACAGCAATGGAATTTGACACTGCCCCAGATTTACAACATCACGTAAACCTGGGACAGCGCCAAAAACGTATGCCTCCCCAGAGCAGGCGTCACAAGGAGAAATGTTTACATTTCTCCTTTTTTTCCTCTTTCCATGTGTGCTCCATTCTGCAGCACACAGAGAATGAGGAAAATGCCTCTCGTGATTATTTTGTGCAGGAAGGTGCCCCTTCCTGCACAAAAACCATCATGCCAACAACACAGACATTCTTGCACTATTGTGCAAGGGTGCCTGCGTTGGTCCTCAGCTGCAAATTGTGCACAGGCGCTGGCTGAAAGGACAGGCATTCCTGCCCTTTCTTATTGGCTTAGGGCAGCACAGCAAAATGACTTGTGGAGCTGCCCTATACCAGTTCTTTATAAATGAGGCCCTTTGTTTTTTCGATTTGGCTTTTGAACGGTGCTAGGCATCCAATTCTGAAAGAACTGCAGGCAACCTTTTAAGTATTGGATCTCTAGATCAGAGAAGTCTTTCAAGTGGAATTGTGTGTCGTTGGGGTATTTGTGAATTGTAATGCTGTTGTCAGTGAGTAGAATTCAAAGAGGCTCCATGTCGATGCCAAAGAAATCGGGAAAAGAGGTAACTCTGGGAAATTCCAAAGGTGATAGGGATTCTTCTGGTCCCTGAAGGTGCCTATGTGAAAGTGCTGTTGTTAGCTGAATGGGCAGTAGCAGTACCAGTGAACAGCATTGGCACCGAATCCATTTAAGAGTTCAAGGTGTGGATGAGGATGGTTGATCACGTCAAAGGCAAGTAAAGGTATCCAGAAATTTCCTGGGGGTAAAAAAGCCATCTTTCTCTGTGATCAGGAAGAGATTGTCTATTATTTGTAATGTAGCAGTTTCCTTGCTATAGTGTGACCTGAAGTCAGATTGGTAATCATGCAGAAGACGATTGGCTTTGATGTGATCCTGGAGTTGTGAATAGACTTCCTTTTCCATGGTGTTGCTGATTAAAGGTAAGAGAGTGATGGGTCTATAGTTGGCAAAGTCATTAGTGTCTAGTGTGAGTTTATTCAGGTGTAGAAGAATAATTTGGTCTATCTTGAGGGTTTCTGGAAGATGCTTTGAGTGAAGAAGATGATAATGATGATGAGTAGTGTTGAGAGATCTACTCCAGAAACAGTGTTGAAGAAGGGCGAGAGTAAGATATCTTAATGGGTGGTGTTTGAGAGAGCTGAAGATAGGACTATGAAGGATGACCATGGTGTTATTAATATCCTCTCAGAACTGTATTTTTCACTTAAGTGTTGAATTGAACAGTCGAGCTGGGAGTCTATGCACTGCTTTATTGTCTTGAGGAGTGTTCTGCTGCTGTTGCCAGCTTTATTACTGGCGTTGGTATAATACTTGGCTTTGATGTGATGAGTTATCAAGTTATCAAGTCCCTCATGTGTTGCAATGAGAGACTTTAGTAGTTTGAGCTCGTTGTGGGTTCTGTTTCTCTTCCATTTTCTCTTCTGTCTGCAGAGGAAAACATTGTTGTCAGTGAGGTCTTTGCAGTACCATGGTGCTGAAGATTTCGGCTTGCACTTGCTTCTTTTAGTTGGAATAGGTTCCCACAAATGATCAAAACAAAACTCATTTATAAAGATGTTGGCATTGCATGTGGTGGTTGCATGATAAGAGATAAGTTCAAGCATTTTGGTAGTAGATTGAGAAGTCTTTGAAAGATTTGAAGGTTTGCTGTTTTTTTTAGTTTACCTCATCTTGTTGATGGAATACTGAGAAGGAAGACAAGGATCTGGCAAATCCAGTTCAACGATATGGGACATCAGCAGGGGATGTTTGAAGTTGTTTAGAAGAGAAGGACCAGAGTTTGAAGTGTATTAGTTGGGTGACATGGTTTACGATTGAGTGGTAGTAGCAACAGGTTGAGTAGCACACTATGATTGTCAAGCTCTTGGCCCAGTGGGAAAGCAATTGCTTCTTGATCAAAAACTGTTAATATCAGACTTTTACTGACAAGGCCATGGTAAATACAAATCTGATGTTTTTGCATGAAATAGTCTGCTATGGTCACTGGGTGAACAACAGCACTAACTATATAGCCTTCCTGTTTTTTCCCATATGTGAAAAACTGGAGAAAGAGCATGACACAGGTACATCTACATTTCTATTCAAATCAGTATCTGTCAAGGCAAATGCAATGGAGTACCCTATCCAACTAAATTAGGAGCTGCCTGTCCTATTCAGGGTCAGGAGGATGAACAGATTTCCTTCAACAGAGCCTCAGTTGCCTCTGTTCACATAAAACTTCCTCTAACAGCCTTATGGAGAACAGTCCATCACAGGAAAGGCATTACACCACCAATCCTATTTAAGGTGGGCACCCTTTTTTTTGTCCGCCACCACCAGAGGGACAGAAAAAACAAATAATGTCTTCCACTGCGAGAGAAAGAACTCCCTAGGTGAGGGGATCACTTTATTTGTAGGTTTTTCAATAAGAAATGTAAACTTTTTGAGTTTCTTTTTGAAAAACAAAACGTTTCTAAATGTTTGGTGGACGGTCATCAAAACATTTGGTGGGTATCCAACAATCGATTTGTGTCTTGTCAGTAACTGCCATGACAGCAGTTCCTGTCAAGATACAGAGATCACCACTGCACCAGTAGTGATCTCTGAATTTGGAGGATGGTAGTCTGTTAGGGTGGTGGATGTAATGTCCTCCACCATCCTACATACAGAAGACTGTCTGCCATACTCGATATCTGGCCCTGTGTATAATGTCTTTGTCATTTAGTGTTTCATACCAAACACCTCCATCCTTACAAAACACTGTAAATAGTTAGCTTTCATATTACTGGGCTTATGGTACTGAACTTACTAGCCGTGGAAGGATAGAATGCTAAGTTGGCCTTGTTAGGAATCAAATTCATAGCCTTCAGATCACAGCATTTCTCAGTGGCATTAATATAACTGGAAAAAGTTGAGTTACTGGTTGAGGGGGGGTGGATGAAACGCTCCTCATCAGCAACTACAATCCTTGCCGTGCTAATGTGACAAGGAAACCCTAAATTAACCTGTGCTCAACCCTCTGGTAGCTTGGCACAGAGGAGTCAGACTTAATTTAGAGGCAATGTGCAAATCATTTATGTAGCACTTCAAACAGTAATAAAATGAAAACACAAGAAAAATCCCACACCAATTTAGAAAAATAGAGTAAAGTTTTATAAATAAATTAAGACCAATATGACAAAAATCCAATCCCTACTGCCGAAAAGCACAAAGCGCCCACTGTGGCAATTTAGTCGCCGTACTGGGCCAAAATCACAAGTTCACACTCACCGCGATGGAGTGTGGGCTAGCTACAGGAGCCCAGTTAGGCCTGCTGAACAAGAGTACCTTAAATCCATGATGCGTCACACAGCAGAGGAGATGCGATGTCTTGGTGGGAGTTTCATCTTGCAACGTCGGTTGTGAGGAGCTGAGATGCAAGGTCCTACATCATCATCAAGGAGGCCATTGATGAGGGGCCTCACGATTCGAAATCCTGCGTCAAGGATGTGTCACTCACCGGGGGGTTCTGATGAAGCTGTGGGGCTTGTGATGGGGAGTCCTACGTCATCGTCGAGGATGCCTTTGACGAGGGGCTTTTGATGTGAGGGCCTGAATCAAGTATGTGTTATGCAGCAGATCAGTTCAAAAGAGGGTGTGGGTTGTGAAGGCAATGAGATGTCCTGGTATCAGGAAAGTCCACGCAGCAGTGGCGATGCATCGGTTCTGTCTGGGGTTGCGCTGTTCAGCAAAGGAGATGTGTTGGTTCTGCTGGGTCCACTTCCAAGTGTTAAAGACTGTGGTGGCCCCACTTGACATGGTAGGACTCACAGTTGCAGAGGCCAGGTGCTGGTTACAAGAGACTAACCCCTGGAGTCACTCTGATGGTCCTGGGTACAGGTTGCAGGTGCAGTCCTTCTCATTCAGGCAAGGGGGCATCAGAGCAGCAGATCAGCAGAGTAGGGCAGCAGTCCTTCAGGGCAGTAGTCCAGCAGAGTGGCAGTCATTTCAGCAGCACCGCAGTCCTTCTTCCTGGCAGAGTATCCACAGGTCCAGAAGTGTACTGTAGAGTTAGTGTCTGAGGTCCAATATTTATACCTGGTGCCTTCTTTGAAGTGGAAGAAGCTTATAGAAGATTCCCTTTGAAGTGCACAGGTTCCCTGCCTCACCTGCCATAGCTCTAGATAAACTACAGGGTGTATGGAGCCCTTTGTGTTAAGGCAGGACACTGCCTATTCAGGTAGAAGTGGGGCTGTGCCCAGCTCCGCCCTCCCATCCCATCAGGGATGACCCATCCAGGCACACCTAAGTTCTCTATTGCGTATGATTGTCTGGGAGGAATACACAAAAAACAACTGACAACTATACATAGTGAGGTGACCTAGACACAGGCTGTAGGTACTAAACGGCTAAGGCAAGAAAATGCCAGCTTTCTAAAAGAGCGATACCAAAGGGGATGATGGACGGAGCGTTTGAGCTAATCAAACACTCACCCCCAGTCAACTGATCTGGGTTTAATCCATCATCATTCTTTAGCTCACTCCACCACCCCAGTTCAGACATGGCCATATGCAAATCAGTCTGACCCTGGGCCTCATGGGAACAGTCCAGCCCGAACAGATGCAGGCATCTGATTGCATTCTCATTCCTGAGGTTCAAGAGGAGGCAGAGTGTGTGTCTCTGTCCTCAGGCAGAGAAAGTCATAGTAAATGTAAATACTGTACTTGTATAGCGCACGAATCACCCCCGAAGGGGAATCTCGGCGCTGGGGGCCGTTGGGAAGATTAAGCGAGCTATTGCCCAGAGTTGTATGGTGCTGGGCAGATCCCTGCCGCCGGAGCCAGGGATCAAACCGTGATCCCCAGCGTCCAGCGTCAGTCGCCCTGGCCGCGGCGCCACACCTCTCCCCTAAATCAGACACAACAGAGAAGGGTGAGGTGACCGCATAGGCAAAACAATATCGTGCTGAAAGGTACTGCCTCAACAAAAGTAAAATATCAAAAAGTATGTTTATTGTTTTCTTTAGTTGGTGTTTAACAACATTACCTTCATGTTCGATTTGTTGAAATGGAATTAGAAATATTTGACATTCAAAATAAAAATACATGGTCACATTCATGGACTTGGTAATTGATTAAAATATTTTTTCTTAATATAGTTCCTAGGTCTGATAGCAATCTTCCAAGTCCAATAGCGGTAATAATTTCCTGACAAAAGTCCTTAAATACAGATACAAAGTCTCTATAATTTGAGGGAACCCAAGTCGGTCAGTTTTTGCAAAATAGCAAAAGAAGAAAGCAAAACGTTTCTCCCGGTTCCCCATATACACTAATACGTGTGTGTGCGCGCGTGCGTGAGTGTGCATGTGAGTGTGTGTGAGAGTAACAATTCAGTTTGAGGGTGTTTGGACATGCTGCTCATGGTCTTCTCAGGTTAAGTACCACTCCCTGAGAAAAGGTGAATCCGCAGGGCTCGTCAGCCAGGTAACTCCATGGAGGGGTCAATTAAAAAGGGGAAAGGGAGGGCACGCAGCCTGGCATTCCACAACACATTCATTTCTCCCAGATTCATTATGGTAAATGCAATGCATTAGTTTACTCACACGTAGCACATAGAGGTTTGTCTCGAAACAAGCACCTAAAATAACTCGTGTGTACTGAAGAAAGGCAACAATCCTGAAACACGTGTCCAGAGATACACAGCACTGGCTGCACCAGTCTGCCTCTTTTGCCTTTTTTGATGGCCTCCACTTTGGAGTTATTGGGTTGAGGAGCTCTTGTGGATGCACCTGCTCTCTGCGAGTGCATCTCTAATCCAGGTCACGGAGCTAACAAGCAGAGAACACTCTGATACATTACAGCCATCATTCTAACTCCTAGTGACCCACTAGACCACTAACCTAAAAGTGTTCTTATTGCATTAATGATCTACCATTCCAAAGATACAAATCAATTATAAATGGACCCTCCATCGGAAGACCTTAGATAAGAAAATCTAATCATGGACAATGCCAATCTCTTGAAGTGAACATACACAAAACAAAACTAGTATGAACTTAAAAACTCCCTGCCTGGGCTTCAAACATGTGATGGTGCTTGCAAATTTTACAAACCTCTAATATGCAATTCTCTTTGAATCAAACCCTTATCGGGGTCCATATCACCCACCTGCTATATTACCATGTAATATGGATCGAGAGAGAGAGAGAGAGAGAGAGAGTTAGAGAGAGAGAGGATCCGTTTGTAAACGTCTGAGGCGAAGGCTGCTCGAAGTCCGCCTGTCGTGTTTTTAGTAGACCTTCGGTCAGCCTTGCAGTCATGAAACGAATTTCATCAATGTTATATTCTTGAATGTTATCTTGGTTTTTAACAATAACTTTTTTTTTTAATATAGTGTCCCCTTCGGCTGCATTTTCCTTGTTCCTCTCTCAGGAAGTCCTACAACAGATTGTTCAACCCAATTCGTTCGAATATCTGCACCATAAATCACCACGTTTACACACGCTTGTCACACTCAAACAAACCCGATCTTTTTCTTCCATTTGTACAATCTTCTCTATATTCATACAAATAGTCAGTGCTTAATTTGAGCTGGTGGTGGCCGGTGGGAGACACCGGCACTTGTTTTTGGGGACTGACACTTATTTTTCCGCATCAGATATTTACGGAGAGCGAGAGAGGTAAAAACATAGCGAAAAGGCGAAGGAAGAGAAAGAGGAATCTCAGTCACAAAGGGAGAAGCCAGCAAACTGCAAGAGTGAGATAGAGGGGCTGCGAGTCTCTGATTATGGTGGGTTAAAGAGTGAGGTAGATTCAAGGATACAGCAGCCATGGTATACGCTGCACTCACAATTAATTACACAGTCCGCGAACTTCTGAGCACAGCTGCGGAAACCGGCACACTTTCTTTTATAAATGAAGCAATATTTCTCCAATGAATACCCGGCTAATCAGCTGTGATCTAAGAGGGAACTTCCTTCCTAATGCTACTTCGAACTGATCAGAAAAAAGATCAACACGTATTCCTAATAAAAACAGGAATTGCAGCCTAGATCACTATTAAATCGCCTGGATTATCACTGCTCACAGAAATGTGATTTCCAAATTGGAGCGCTTGCGCTTGGGTAAAGCTTGGAGCTGAACGGGATACCGATCTCAGCAGGAATTCAAGATTCACATGCACCGCTGCTGCTGTTTCGTGACGTGGCAGCTGCAGGAGCTGTCCGGTGCTGAATCTCCACATCCGTGAAGACTGAAGTCCACAGGGAGCTGTCCACTCCTGAAGTGGCAGAGAGATGCGAGGAACTCCTTACTAGGTAAGCGAACCAGGGACCATATGAACTAATATCTGTTAGCGAAATAATGGTCACAATTCGAAACCAGTATTTTTGTGACCAGTAAAGATTATTAAAAGCCCACCTATTTACTCATAGAATTTCAATCGCAGTGGATCGGATTCTAACATACCTCACGCATATTAAAAGGGAGGTTGCAAATTCTGACTCATTAAGATTCATTGTGAGATCTGGTGAACTCAACAGATTACCAGGTTGCTTTTAAATCATCAATGATTGCTTTAAAATAAAGTAATATTTATATATCCTTTAAAGGGATAACGGGCTGCCTTAAAAAATAAATTGGACTCATGAACCACTCACTGCCTAGATTAAAAAATGCTTTTTACCATTCAGAAATGGGAAAGGGTCCCTCAGGGATCCTTACCTGTTTACAAAAGGGTTTCCAATACTTTCCAACAGTAAATAAAATATTAATGTTTTGCGGCCAGATTTTGGTCGCAGAACATTAGTACATACCATAAGGAATTAGTATTTGAAAGCAACACAATAACATGTCCATTCAGTATGGTTTCCTAAACTCATTAAACAATTAACTTGGATTGAGTACATTTGAAAAACATATTTACTAGTGGCAAACCTTGTGATTTATTAAATGACAGAGTTTGCAGCCAAACAAATTAATTGTAAATCTGGCTCTTAGTAACAAGCATATTTCTCTGTTTATCATGTTTTAAATAGCACTGTGCCCAACGAAGTCACCGCTCTCACAACATTTAGAAATAACCGAGAGCACAGTACCTGGAAACATACTACTTTATCTAATATGAATGCACTGGCTATTTCTAGGTTCCCTTGACTTAAAAATCAAATTGATAAGCCTTGGAGACTTATTCTAGCTCGCTTCAAATGTCCGGGTATGAGCAAGACTTGGGGGCATATCACCACTGTTGGAGTGTGGTTCATTCGTTTGATAAGTAGGGTGCCACAAACACATTCAGTCAAGGACTCAATAAATTATTCCCTTGCTCAGTCAAGGACTCAATAAATTATTGCCTTGCTCAACCCTTGGTAGCTGGCAATGAGCAGGCAACCTTAATTTAGGAGACAGGTGTGTAAAGCATTTAAAACACCGATACATTGAATAAGTAAGACACAAAACATAAAAAAAATCAACACCAATTCAACAAATAGAGGTTATATTTTATGAACACACCATCACCAAAATGACAAAAATCCAATGTAGGCAAGCAGAGATATAGTTTCTTTAAAGGTTAAAAGTAAAACTACAGCTTAGAAATAAATAGCGCTCAAAGGGTTAGAAAATTTCGTGCTGGACCCTGACAAAGTCAAGTTCTTAGCAATTACTTCCAGGAGTTTTTCTTGATGCAGGAAAGTGGTCCAAAGGACCAGCCAAGGGTTCAGATGCTCCGTTTTGCCTTTTGGGGCCTGGAACTACAACTCCCACAATGCACCTTGTCAGCTTATGAAGTTTGTTACAAAAGTTGCTCCAAACTTCTCTGAACTTCTAGAACTTCTTCCTGATGTTCCTCTTGTGGGTTCAAAGTGTCCAAAACACCAATCCAAGGGTCTAGAAGCACTGCGATGGACCTTGGGATATTGGGACTACAATTCCCACAATGCACCCAACCAAGTCCTTAAAAGTCAATTGGACAAATTCCAGATGGGTTCCTCTTGGTGGAGATGATGCAGGTGCACTTTTAACCTGTTGTTGTCAGGGAGTCCACCCCTTCCACTTTTGAAGCAAAACAAATTCCTTAAGGCTGTAGTTCCAAGTGTGCAGCAGGTGCAGTCATCCAGAGTGCAATCCTTTGGGCTCAGGCCGGTGTCCCAAAAGGGCAGTTTATCTTCTTCTGTAGTGTTAGACAGGGAACTATTGTACCTCTTTTGTACCTGTTGCTTTCAGGCAGTCCTTCTTTAATTCTTTTGAAGTAAGGCAAGGTCCTTAGGGCTGTAGTTTCAAAGTGCAGCAGGTGCAGTACTAATGAGTGCAGTCCTCTTGGGGTGCAGACCAGGGGTTCCAGCAGGGCAATGTTTCTTCTCTTGATTTTCCCAGGCAGAGATCTGAGTTGTTTAGAAACGCTCCCATATTTATTCAATGTTCTTGAATGTCAAGCAGGGGGGGCACCCCTAAACAATGGGATGCAAGGTGCCACCCAGGTGTATGACCACTTCCTCTTGTGTGGCATATTCTTATCCCAGAAAGCACTATTCTCCCAAAATCCAAAATGAAGAAAGTCTCTCCTGAAGAGTTAGATGAGGCTAAGCTAACCCACTGGTGTGGATAAAATTCCCTAACACTCCCCTTCCACCCATTCACTTATCTAATTACTTGGGCTTCTGTCTGGCTGGGGATGCAGGGTGTGGGGTTGAGGCTGTGTCCTTTCCAAACCATCATTCCCTCTTTGAAGGCCAGTTTGGTCCCTCCCCCCCTTCCTGCCTTGTGCTCTGCAGCTTGAGTTCCCTTCCCACAGGAAATCCCTTGTCTCAAGGCAGGCCACTTCACACCTCATTGTGACAGCTTGGCTCAGCCGGACAGAGGCTGGCCAATCAGAGAAAGACTGCTAGAAGGCTGGATTTCGGCTCACAGAAAAGAAAATTCTATAACTTCCGTTCTGTATTACTTATAACAATTCTAACAATGGCAAGTTGTTGGATTTATTATAACTATTCATTTAATTCAATGAAGTACATTTTTAGCTCCTTTCCATCAATAGTTATATTTTATTAAAGTATTCCTATGCTACAATGTGGACAAAAGTGATTGGAAATATTTCCTCGCCAGGGTTAATAAAACATAATTTATAATGTCCCTTCTTATAATTACAAGGCACCCTACCATTCGAGGCAACTAATGGAGACCTAAGGGGGGGCCTATCTGTAAAAATAAGGTAATGTACAACTTTGGAAGTACCTTTAATTCCAAAGTCAAGTTTGCATATAATTTAAGTTTAAAAGCAGCCTGCAAGACAGGGCTGGCCTTCAAAATGACAGCAGGCACCACATTAGTGCACACTTAAGTACTTAAGTCTACTGGGCCTATAAACCTACATGCCCTACCATATCCTAGAGACTTACAGGTAGGTTGCCAGTAACAATTGTAATAATACCTAATTACCATGTACTTTCAATCAAAGCACAGGCCATGGGTCTAGTTAGCAGAGCCGAGGGCACAATTTGAGTCAGAAAACCAGCATCTAATAGTCAAAATGGGGGCAAAAAGTGGGGGACACTGCAAACAGGTCCTGGCTTCTCACAACTACAATTAGACATCCAGGATTACCCTAGTAGATTATTAAGGGGGCAATAAGAGTAGGCTCGTCACCAGCCAACAAAACATAGAATGAAATGCAGGCAGATGCATACTGGGAAAGTGCTTAATTTGTGAATGAAAGAGTGCCGTTGCCTGAAACCCTGCCCAGAAGCCAGTGGCTGGTGCAATTAAATGCTGGTGTGCTGAATACCAAGACTGTAGTCTTTAAACTCCCACCAGAAACTTCTTCCCCCTCTTTTCTCACTCTTCCAGGTTCCTGGTTTCTCTCTTTGTGATATTTTTGCTGTCTTTCTCGGCAAATATACAATGCAGAAAAATAAGTGCAGGTCCCCAAAAATAAGTGCCGGTGGCTCCCACCGTCAACCACCAGATCAAATTAAGCACTGCTGGGAAGACAATAGGAGTAAAGTCTGACTGAAAAGAACAAGGATAGCTTCTTGACATTTAGGGCCTCATTTGGATGTCGGTCGGAAACCCTTCAACTGCAGGTCAGAGGCTTTTCGACCGACATCCAAGGTTTAAACTCCAACTGCCCTATTATGAAGACGGCTGTCCGAGTTTAAACTGGCTGGTCAAACTGACTGGCTTCCGATGGGCTCATGGAGCCCAGCGGCCAGTCGTAAGCCACACATAATCCCTTACGGACCGCGTTTTCGCAGTCGGGATTATGATGTCGGTTTCTGACAGGCTATCTATGTCGGGCTTTCCGACATGGGAGCCTGTCAGAAAGTGACTTTGGGGGCCCCTAGCAGGGTCCCCTTCCCTCTGCAGCCTGCGGTTGTTGGCCTGGGGGGAACCTATAGTGCGCCCTTGTAAATCCCTTCACCTTGTCACAGGCACCATGAGGTGCCTGCCACAAAGTGCAAGAATTTACAGTAACTCTCATTTCTCTATGGGAGCTTGTATTGCGGACAGTTTTTAATTGCCGCACAAGCTTCCATGGGGAAATGGGACTTTGCGACTGCACCATGTGTGGTCGCATTGTAACTGCAGTTTTGGACTGCCGACTCGATGTCGGTGAGTTCTGAAACTGCAGAGATGTTGTTTGGGGGCAACTCTGCCCGACATTATAATCAGTCTCTTAGTACAGCCTGTCAAAAAGGCAACAGAAATGCAAAAAAGGCATATGTTTGAAAACAAAAATGCATTTGTGACACACTTAAGCAAACAAGGGAGAAATTCAAAAATTTATTGAAATGGAAAAAACAGGTGCACAAAGGAATACCCCTAGAGTCTCTCTACAGCAGTGAAAACCTATTGGAGCTGTTCTCACTGGAGGAACCTCTTGTAACAGCCTATGATACTGCAGCCTGCTAGAAAAAGGACTTGTGTCTCACTTGTAAAACCTCTAATAATAGCCTAAGGTAATGCAGCCTGCTAGAGAAAGGACTTGTGTCTCTCTGGAGGAACCTCTGGTAATGGCTTTAGTTATTGCACACTGCTAGGACTTCTGTCTCACTGGTGGAACCTCTAGGAATGGCCTAAGGTACTACAGCCTGCCATAGAATGGACTTGTGTCTTACAGGAGGAACCTCTGGTAATGGTTTAGGGTACTGCAGCCTGCTACAGAAATGAATTGTGTCTCACTGGAGGAACCTCTGGTAATGGCTTAAGAACTGCACCCTGCTACACAATGGACTTGTGTTGTCGTGTAGTTCCTAGGACCCCCCAGGACCTGCACGTTTTGGATGAGCTAAACTGAGGGCCTGGTGTGCATACAGACTCTGGACACCCCCACAGGATGAGTCAGCTGTTAGACCAGCTATCTCTACAGTGCCACTACCACCCCCCTGTATTCTACAGCGGTGTAGGCAGTTTCTGGCAACCACTGAACATGACAACCCTGATTCCTCAGGTATCGTGAAAAACGATACAGTATATTTTGCTCAGTCACTCGTACTTACTTTTCTCAGAATACACATAGAATGACGATTGGAACGGTTTCAATATTTATTGATCAAGCGTCAGTCTAGTATGAAACATATTCGCTGTGACAATCAAAAGACAGGAGCAGACAAATGTGATCGCTAGCACTAATATCGCAAATAGCTGATACATTTCTACCATAGTGCTAATAAGATGAGTAAAAGCAGTTTATATAAAACAATAGCATTGGCGTACTCCTACGATGCGTACCCTACCTAAATGTACCTAGCCTAGATATGTAGGTGAAGCATATGTATATAAGTGCTAGCCTATATCCTAATGGAGCTAAGAATCCCCCGGGGAAGTGCTAACCCCTCACCTGATGGTTCTGAATGAAGGACCCCGTCTCTGCGTCGAGGATGGCACCCCGCAAGGGATGTGTAGGAAGCTGGCTCTGTATATACTATACCAAAGTGAGGTATAGTGTGCACAGAGTCCAGTGGATCCCCAAAGGTAGGCAGAGGTAAAGTTAGATAACACCTCACTCTCTATTTGTGGTAGTGTGGTCGAGCAGTAAGGCAGTATCACAGGACAGTGTTAAGCATTTGCTGTACCCACTCAATCAGCAAATGATTTCACACACTCAAAGACTGAACTTCAGACCAATTGGTTTTGTATAAAAATATTCTTTTAGTTATTTTATTTCCTAGAACCAAGCAAGCCTGGCACAGGTAAGTTGATAAATACTTTGCAGTAAATATACAGTTTGGAATGCAATTGTAAATGTACTTTGAAATGGTTACAGTTTGAATTACTGGTAATGCAATACTGTGAAATACTGTACATATACTTTGAATCGATTTTGCAATAAGAATTACAGGTAAGTTACTTCTACGTTACTTTTGAGATTACTTTTTAGATTACTTTTTCTACTCAGTGTGATATGCCTAGATATCACACTGGGACATTTCCTAGAGAAAATGTAAGTAAAGTCAGTTTTGCACAATTGTTATTTTTCAGGTTTCCATACAAATCAACTCCACATAGAAATTGTTTCAGAGAAAAACAGTCAATAGGTTTCTATGGAGAGAAATGAAGTTAACGGTTATCAGGTAAGTAATCGGTCTTTGGAGTTGAGCTTCTGGGGTTAGAACGAGGGTTCCCCCAGGGTCAAGGATTCACTCTCGTTACACCCTCAGCGGCACTATGGCGGCCGGGTGCAGAGTGCTGAGGCCCAATGTTATCCAATGGGGGATAGGGGTCCTCCGGTTGGCGGCTGCTGGCAAGCAGGCCACTTGGGTGTGGGAGCAAAACTCCTGGACTTTAGCTCAGGGCAAATGGGGAAACAAAGTAGCACCATAGGTGCACCCTCAGTGGCACTAGGGCGGCCGGGTACAGGGTGCTGTTTCGACGTCGGGCGCCCTGTTGGTTTCAATGGGGAACCTCCGGTTTACAAAGGCACTGCAGGCTCGGGGACGAAGGTCTTCTGGGTGTGACCACCACTTCGAGAGGTAAGTTGGGAAGTTAGGAGTTGGCTAGGCACTGTCCGTTTGGGCAAACAAGGCCGTGGGGCATCGGGTGCAGGGGTGCCTTTTGGGGTCGGATCTTCTTACCAGCTCCTGGTCGCGGTTGTGGGGACCTTCTGGATTTAGGCTGCAGGCGGCGGCTGGAGGCTTGAGGCAGGTCAGGGGTTGCCGGATCTCGGGTCAGGATCACTGGGGTGACCACCTCGTGGTGTTTACCCACTCGAGCTCGGGCCGTGGACGGCGGGTGCAGAGTGGGTCGGATCAGCGGTGCCCGGCAGGAGCCAGAGGTTGCAGATGAACAAATACGGTGTTCATGGGAGACAGACTCTTTGTAGTTGAAGGCAGACAGGTCCTCCGGGGTTTTCGAGGTTGCTGGCTGCAGGACACACCGGGATTTCGCAGGAGCAGGTTCGAGGGGGAGACAGGCTGGTAGGGCTGGGGCCAAGTCAGTGAGCGTCTTCCTCTTGTTAGCTGCTGTACGGCTGTTTGGTCCTTCTTCTTCTTCTTCTTGTTGCAGGTTCCTGTCTCAGGAAGCAAGGTTCGGGGGTGCCCCTAAATACTAGATTTGGGGGCGTTACAGGTAGGTAAAAGGCAGGGACCAATGGGTCCCTTCCCTGGGGTGGGTACACCCCCTATTATGCCACCCTCCAGTGGGAGGGGGGCATGAGGCTGTCCCTGGTTGGCTGAGTCCCCCCATCTTTAAGATGACATGGACTGAGAGTTGTGCTTCACCTCGCCTCCCCCACCTGAGGGGTGGAGTTGGCGGACGTGGGCACACCTCTCCTCCTCACTTGTTTTTCCCGCTGGTTCTCCTGTCCAAAGTGGGGGTCAGAACCAGTGGGGACCAGTTGCGGAGATAACATTGATTGATTGACTGATTGATTGAAACTCCCAGCCCCATATACTCTTAATGGCAGCACTGCACTTACAGTGTCTAAGAATGGACTTAGACACTGTAGGGGTACAGGGCTCATGCACCTGTACCCTCACCACTTTTATAGTGCACCCAGCTAGAGGGGTGACTGATCTATTCCAGGGCAGTGGGTTGTAGGCATGGCACACAGAGATGTGTGCCATGTTGACTCTTTACTTTGTTCTGCACCAAACCACGCAGTCTGCAAAGGCAGTGCGTGTGTGTAAGGGTACAGGACCTCTAGGTCCAGGTCCAGTGTGTGTGTGTAAGGGTGGCACAATAAGTGCTGCAGTGCTTAGAGGCCTTCTCCGGTCACAGTGCCCTGGGTACCTGTGGTACCATTTACCAGGGGCTGACCTGTGGCCCGAGATGCCAATTGGGTTTAGGCTTCAGTGCAGTTTTAGGGAAAGAACATAGGCCGTGGGTACCTGATTAGCAGGAGCCCAGGGCACACTCAGTCAAAGCACATCAGCAATTCAGCAAAAAGTGGGGGCAACCATGCAGAAAGAGGGCACTTTCTCACAGGATGGCAGGTCTCTGCCTGTCGAAGGATCAGTCTGCAAAGTCTTGGTCCAGCCTGGAAGGATTTGTCCTCTCTTTCTGTGAGGGGAAGTGAGGGACTTTTATACTGAAGTGGTCACTCCAGGGTTTCTTCTAGAATCGATATGTTTTGAAAACATTCACTAATCCTTTGCTAATCCTTTTCTAAACAAAAACATTCATGCGCAGCTGGCTGTTGGCCATGGATGAAAAAAGTGGTGACCCTTATAAAGAATAAATTTGCCGTGCCTGGGGACATGTTTATGTACAATAGGTACAGGGATTAAGATAGGGTACCGAGAGCCTGGTGTCGAAGAGACAGAAGTAAGCTACTAGGTAAAGGTCACCTGTGTAGGACCGTTATGTCACGTGGTTGGGACAAAATGTATGTAATTGGTATGTACATGATGGGACTATCCTAAAGGACATGACACCCACTCCTCTTCAAAAGGTCAACAAGGTCAGCTAGTCAATGTTAAAAAAGGAATAAAAGTCATGTATATTAAAAACATACTAAAAAGCACTTAAAAAGGCTTAAAAAATGTCCATAAAAGCAAGGTCTATAGTGAAAGCATTGTCCCCTAAAAAGTGTTCATAAAAAGGTCCTTTATATGTTAGAATATATTGTCATTGTTTTTCTGAGCACCATGAAAGCCACTATGTTCAAATAGAGCAGAGAAGAATAAAACAAAAGTCAGTTCGATCTTCAATTTGGTACATGTTTAAAAAGTTGCCATACGGTTCTCAGCACAGGAAAAGCCAGATTGTTTAAGAATCCTGCACTGAAGACTCAACATCACTGTACATGGCATCCGCAGGAGGCAGTCCCACCAGTACCTCCAGTATGATATCAAGTTCCCACAGCAGCCACCAGGGAATAATTTGATGCCTGTGTGCCTGAGACTGATGCCTGCACATCTGTAGAAGAACCAATATCCGTTCCAACAGGAGCTGAATTGTCCCGTGAAGGCTCTGTGAACGCCATCATCAACATGGGAATACGCTGTGGACAACTGTGCACATGGGCCCGCAAAGGCGCCAGGAGCATGTCTATGTCCGGCTGCGCAACTAATGGAAGTGTCAGACAGAGGTCTAACACGCGTTCCAATATGCAAAAGAGGCAGCGGAATACTGGCAGAATGCAGTCAGGCCAGGCCGGTCTGAAAGACAGGAACCAATGCTCACTCAGCTTTCGAAGCCGAGGTACACCCACAAAGAACACCAATCGCTCACAACAACTTTGCTCCAGCAGTGTTCTCTCCATGTCTCGAGTGATGCTGACATCCATTACGAAGCAATAGAATTAAAACCAGGATGCCCGCCACTGAAAGCAGGACCAAAGGAAGCCCTCCAAAACGCTTCCAAGTACGGACTGTATGAATGATGGAATCACTTCAAAAATGGTTTTAAAGGTGGTTAACAGACCTGATCCAATGCTCTTAAATAAGTGTACTATCCCAGCGTATCAGACATGTTAAAGATACGATGGACCATTTCTCCAAAATCGAGCAGGCAGTTCGTACGGACCAGAGCCTGTATCTCTGCCGAGGACCTTGCCACTTGGAAATCAAAGATCTCTCGGGCTGAAGTTAAGGCCACATTTTGCTGAAACAGCATGGCTTTCAGTCTGCTCAGAGATTCAAACCCTATGTTGGAAACATTCAGTGAAGGCCACAGTGGTGCCTCCCTAACTGTGCGAGCTGGGGGAAACAATACTAGCTTACAACAAATAACCCTGGAGTTCACAGTCACTAGATAAGCGATGCCTAGCGTCATTCCGAAGAGCCTTGGTCATTCCGCATCAAGTAACTCCCATTGGAAAGAAACTAAAAAACTGGATGAATTACAGCAGCTGGGGAACCCTTCAGGTAGCAGGACAAGTTCGCTATTGACGCATTACATGCTCCGTGAAGCAACACTTCTTTACACACTAAAGAGCCACTCAGGGCCTTTTCGCAATTTGAACCACTCAAGAAAACTTGCTTGTTCTTGTTCCTGCACATATATGTGTATGGCAACTCCCAGGTTTCTCGTATGTACCCTTCGCCCAACGCTTCATACCTGCCTACTGGGTAATATTTCAGGCAGTATTGGAATTGAAATGTCGTGATTGGCAGTGTGATATAGCCATGGATTAACCATTCCATAGACGGTGATTCTGCTACAGTAAAAGGTAACTTCTCTAGTTTTTTAATGAGCAGCATGGTGTACTTCGCATCTCTGCGTGCCATGGTCAATTGTCTGTCGGTCAGATTGTTAGCTGAAAACAGATCTGTGTCTTTAATGTATCACCAAGGAATGTGGCCAGAACGCAATGATTGAAGTGTCCAGCTCAAAAGCATAATAGCGTGCAGCTGTGATTGCCCTTGTTGTAGAATAGACAAATCCTGTTCCATTATGTTGATAGCTGAGGACATAATGTTGCCCAGTGAATAAATACGAGACGAGAGTGTGGTCATGCCGTTGTCTACCACAGCTAAGGCCTTTTCTAGGTTAATTCTATCGATTTCACGAAGTCTCTCAGCAGCTTCCTGTTGGGAGACTTTCCAGACTTCATTGTAGATGGTATATAAGAAGCGTTTCCTACGTGGTTTTTTTGGGACCTAAGAAGAAATTCCTAAGATCCCTGTTGTCTGACAGAAGGGACAAGTGTTGTTTCACCTGTGATAGTCGAGGTCTTTAGCCTATCTAAATATATCAGCTTCGTATTAGTCAGCATAATCTTCTTCACTGTTGCATTAGTCTGTGCAAGTTTGTAGTAAAACGATTCTGGGTCTGATGTATTGAACCCTGAAAAGTATGCGAATTTCTGTGCGAATGTGGCAGAACAACCCTTTGGTGGTGTCAGGCAATGTTCCCATTGATGGTAAGTGTTAGCAGTGCGTGGTACACTTGCTCTATGCAAAACAATTATGACCATAATGCTGGTAACAAAACATGGTATCGTAATCAGTTGTATCTTCATACAATTCCCTGTAAGAAAATGCAGCCGACTGTTCTAAATCTGAAAGCATAGTATTTACAGTTTCAATGTCCCAATCATCAGAGAGTGTACTGGGGTAATGAAATCATTTAAATAAATTTTAAACAAATGTGGAATTTTTAAATGTTCAGTAGTACCAAATACATCATATGAAAACCTTATCCCAAACTATTCCATCAGGTACTGGAATTTCTGTAATGTTCCCAGGGACAAGTCTCTTTGTTCATGGTGTGATGACGTATGTGGTTTCAGGACCAAGTTCACAGATTGTACTGCAGAGCGTTCTGGGAGATAATGACCGTTCAGAGGCAGAAAAAAGACAGTCACTGTGTCAATCCAAATTAACAGGTATACTACCCCTATTGCAAACCAAATATGCAACAAAGGTGACACAAAGTAAGTCTTTTTGAGCAAAAGATATTGGGGCCTATTAGCAATAACCGGCGATAATTATCACTAAGCGCACTTAGCGCTAGGATAATTATCGCCGGCTATCGCAGGTTTCTATTGCGGAGATAGCGTGCTATCAGCCACGCTTATCTCCAATGCGATAGAAACCCTGGAGAACAGTGTGAATATCGCTTGAAAACAAGCGATATTCACACTGTGACCAGTGTTAGCTTGGTGATAGGGCGAGGGGGATTTAGCCATGTAATCCACCTCTCATTGGATTACATGGCTAAGTCAGGTTTGGACCAGGCGTTAACAAACCAGCGCTAAACGTGTTTAGCGCTGGTTCGTTAATCACCTCCCCAGCCTTGCTAATAGGCGATAGCGACCTTAGCGACTGTTTCCAGTCGCTTTTAGGTTGGGAACGCCTACTTTGCATGCCATTAGCGATAAATATCGCTGGCATGCAAAGCGGCACCCAACCCGGTCGCTATCGCCTAGAAGCTGTCGCTAACAGCAGTTAGTGACAGCTTGCTAATAGGGCGATTGAATTATCGCCGCTTTAGCGGGAAAAAGTCCAGCTAAAGCGGCGATAATCACGTTGATAATATGCCCCAAAATTGTAGAAGTTTCTCTTTCTTTGAAACAGGTGGCGTTTGAGCAGGTTCACTTGGATCTGAGGAGAAATCATCGAAGTTGATGAAGTAGCCAGAAGCAGTTTGATCTATCTTTTGTAGCTCTGTGGGCTTTGTAGTACTGGCAGATGTGTCGTTAGAAGGCACATTAATGTTGACATCATTATTGGGCCGAATTGCAACTGGAATTGTTGTTTCTGCTTGATGTTTTTCAATTTCAACTGGAATGATTTGCGCTCCATTATTTGGCACTCCCTCACTTTGTGTAGTGGAGTCTTAAAAGGTTATTAGTCTTTCCATCTGAACTTCCTGTATAGTAGCAAGAGGAGATCTGCGGCTACTCAAGACCCCATGCGACCTACTGTTGAGAATCGGCCACATGATGTGGTTTGATCAGATCAATGGAGATGAATCTTTTCTCTTTTTTGCCGGCAAGAGGCGGAAGAAGTACTGTTCTTGTTCCCACAACCGCCAGGACAGGTACAAGTGCTCTGTAAGATGGCCCAAACTCTCTTCTGTCCACGATCTTTAACCTGATCAGGTCCCCAAACAGCGGGACCCAGGCAGGTCTTGCCGGAAATGTTTTCACTTCCCCAGTGGCGGTGCGTTTGACTTGCACGTTGCTATGTAATGCCCAGAACTCATTGAGTTCCTGTAAAACAGCCAAACGGTCATTCAGTTCAAATGCTTTTGCATCCGCCACTGTGCTGGCACAATAGAGATCAGGTACCCACATTCTTGTCCCAAACAGGATTTCATAATGGGTACGGCTGCCCAAGGATTTTCTTGGCATATTATTGAGTGCCCTCTGGACCCCGTTTAGGTGATTGACCCAACTACCACCTGCACCTAATACCCTAGCTGTTAAGGATTGCTTTAGGTCCCGGTTTTTCCTCTCCACCACCGAATTTCCCTCTGGATGGTAAGGGGAGGAGTACCGCAAGGCCACGCCCATACTTTCCATGGCTTTCTTGTAAGCCCGAGAGCTAAACGCAGTGCCACGGTCGGAATGTAATGTGCCAAATGCATATGTCCCGATGAAGACTCGCAAATCCTTTATAACAGTTCGAGCGTCAGCCGAGTGCTTGGGCCAAACCCGTAGGAATCTAGAGCATAATTCCACTGCCACCAAGATGTACTTGTAAGCCCCGTCTGAATTTAAGGGGCTGCAGTGGTCCAAATAGACACATGCGAGAGGTCTGTCTGAAATCAGTAATGCTGTTTGTGGTGGCCTGTGAATGGTGGAACCCTTCAACTGCTGGCAAATATCACACTTCAGGACATAGTCCTTTGTTTCTTTTGTCAGCCCGGCCACCAGTAACGCTGCTTCAATAATGAAATTGTTGCAGTGACTCCTGCGTGTGCAGAGCCCAGACCCTCATGTGCAGCTAGAATTAAACCTAACCTGCTATCTTTGTTTGGTATTACTCTATCCCCCACTTCTGGAATTTGAGCATACTGTGTGTTTTGCGCATCTAACTTGTAGGGGTACTTGAGTGGAAAGCCTTTTGGCAGGACAGCAGAGCCTGATACCTATCAGGCTTCCTAATGTTATCACGACTCCTAAGGTCATACCTCTTTTCGGAGGTCTCCCGTTGGGGAGACCCACCCCTTGATCGTGAAGTGTTTCTTTTATTGGTATTTTTGGATTGATTTTGATTGTTTTCCCATTTCTTTTTAGAAGAAATGGGTGCTTGTTTTGAGTTATCCTAATCAGAATTACTCACCACTTGTGGTTTCCCTTGTTTGGCTCCCAAACTATCTCTACCTAGTGAAGCATAGGTTTCCTCGATAATTTTTGGTAATGCACGCTCCTGATTTGCAGTAGTTGTTTCCCTTAAGCGTTGCCATATAACCTCTACTGCTGCTTCCCCCTTGATGTTGCTCAGCATAATTGCCAAGACTTGGTCAAAATTACCCATCAGTTTCATCCCCAACTCCAGGGCAGGTCCTGCCCCGTACTCATTTTGTATCTGTTTCAATGCTTCAGGAATAACTGATATGGTCGGGGTACCATTAAGGGTGGGCAGCAAATTCCGTTCCGCTCGCGGAACTTGCGAAATTTCGGCATTTCCGCGTTTTGCGCGGAACGCGGAAATGTCAAAACTTCCGCGATCCGCGGCGGAACGGAATTCGGGTGCATGAAGCACTTACAGATTTCAATAAAGCAGGTGCCCGAGTTGAAGCTCAAATTCTGTAACGCATTAATCAGCACAAAAAATTCGTGAGCAAGGGCGAGGCTCAGCAGGAGTGCTTTCTGCCCAGATTTACCGCCAAACATTAGCTGTGATCCCTGATGGAGGTCTTTGTATCCTTGATTTTCCCGAGCGCAATCCTCGTGCAGAATTCGTGAGCGTGGTTAAGCAGACGTGCCTTCTCTCCATTTCCAACGTGAAAAGTTAGCTGTAATCCTCGTGTAGTTCCTGTGACCAGGAGGTTCCTTCTCCTCGTCTGCCGCTGATGGGCAGCTTAATCAAAGGACCCCGGTGCTTTCGGGCGGTGGCAAAGTTACAGACACACAGGTCACTGGGGAAAATTCTTCAGGTCCTGTACGCAGCTGTAGTGTAGGAAAGGCACTATACATTTACCCAACGAGGTAGAACTTACTGATTAGCCAGTAGAAAGTACTCCAGCTGAGTAGAGGTATTGCACAAAACGGAGGCATCTTCGTGGATAAATATGCAGGGCAGGTGTGCAGAATTCGTGAGCGTTGTTAAGCAGATGTGCCGTCTCTCCATTTCCAACGTGAAAAGTTAGCTGTAATCCTTGATGGGGGCTGGCACGATGCTCCTGTCACAAAAATTACACCTCAACAGGAAGCACCCACAGATATAAAGGGGCGCAGCAAAATCTCCGCGAGCACGCGAAATTCCGCGTGCTCGTGGAGATTTTTTGCCGTTTCGCGGAATTTTGCGGAACGCAATTCCGCAAATTCCGCCCACCCTTAGGTACCATATATTCTAATGTATACTGCAGCAAAGATTGTTCCCCATGTGGTACAATCCTCAAGTGAGGCAACCAATCCCTTTGGCAAGCAAATTTTTACCATTCTGTGTTTTTCCTGTGGACCCGTATGGAGAAATACTGCTTCCAACTGTGCTATTTTTTGAGCGATCCAGAATGGTACTTGATCTCTCTTTGATGGCAATGCTCCCATTATTGCTTTTAGTGTTTGTGGGCTGATTATTGGTGTGTGTTGAGTCTGGACTGTTCCAGGTTGAGCAGATCTCGCAGGTTGTAATGTGAGTGTTCGCATGACGAACTGGACAATGTGTCTATGTAGTCTGACTACTTCTTTGTAAAGTGTATGCACTTCCCCTACTTGGAGTGTGTCTATCTCTGGAGTGTAAGTCACTAAGACCGCCATGTTGCTCCTCCTGTGCTGAGCGGACCGAGTCTTATGACCGAAGTGGTGTGATTTATGGCGCCTTTAAATCAATTTTTATGTTGCTGGTAAGTTAACGGGGCTTCAATGTCCTCGTATGGGATGTATTCTTCCGGTCGATCCACTTCAATGTATTCGTGGAATAAATGTGTCTGTGGATCTGCTGGTGGGAATTTCCCCCAGGAATAGAATAACTCTGATCTGAACACCTCGTTTGCCTCAATCACATGGCCACCTGTTACAGGTACGCCATGTTCTACCAATTTCAGAGTTACTGCCTGTCTGCAGTTCTCTGTGATATTTAGAGCGTTAGCAAATTCGTCTCCTTCCGCGCTCCCACTGCTACTTGTAGATTCAGTCATTTTGAAAGGATAAGAAAGTAAAGGTTTAAGAGGTAGGGTTTAGCACAATATGGGAACTTTTAATCCTTACAAGCTTGTCTAAACCTTCAGCCAATACAGAGGGTGTACCTGCTCAGTTGAGGCGGATATTCCTTCCCACTTCAGACGTCTCTGAAAAGTGTGAGTAGGACTTTCTGAGAAAGCACGACTGAACTACTCAGATTTTACTGTTAATATAAGAACCAAACCAACGTTGGTGGCGCAATGTCGTGTAGTTCCTAGGACCCCTCCAGGACCTGTGCATTTTGGATGACCTAAACTGAGGGCTTGGTTTGCAGACAGACTCTGGACACCCCCACAGGATGAGTCAGCCGTTAGACCAGCTAGCTCTACAGTGCCACTACCACCCCCCTCTACAGTGGTGAGGGTAGTTTCTGGCAACCACTGAACATGATAACCCTGATTCCTCAGGTATCATGGAAAACAATATGGTATGTTTTGCTCAGTCACTCGTGCTTACTGATTGGAACTGTTTCAATAATTATTTATTGATTAACCCTGGGCGTAGTACTACGCTACGCTCGCGGAGCATGCGTAGTTTGCGCTACTATGCACTACGCGAATTGCACGTAGCAGATTGCAAAAATGCGTTGGTGACTGCCAGCGAGCAAAATCAACATCCCGGCGAGACTTTTTCCTCGTTCGCGATCAGCAAGATCAAGTTGCCGATCGCGAGCGTGGAAAATAAACCTCCCGGCGAGATTCTCAACGCGGGGAGGTTAGGTTTCTCATTGCGAGTGGTCGCGTATGCTCGCAACCGCTCACGATGAGAAACTACCAGTCCGCGTTGAGAAAGCTGCAGCTCGAGTACAAATCTACTCGAGCGGCAGAAAACGACCGCTTGCACTGTGCAAGATGCCATTTGCAATGATTGCACAGTGCGGACAAGCATCCAGCACTGTGCAATCAGTGCGAACAGCATTTCCCTACCGCACTACGCAGTTCGCGTAGCTACACGTAGCGTGCGTAGTGCGAAGTGCACTTCGCGTAGCTATGCGTAGCGCTACTACGCGGACTACGCCCCGGGTTATTATTGATCAAGCGTCAGTCTAGTATGAAACATATTTGCTGCGACAATCAAAAGACAGGAGCAGACAAATATGATCGCTAGCACTAATATCGTATATAGCAGATACATTTCTACCATAGTGCTAATAAGATGAGTAAAAGTAGATTATATAAAACAATAGCATTGGCGTACTCCTACGATGCGTAACCTACCTAAATGTACCTAGCCTAGATATGTAGGTGAAGCATGTGTATGTAAGTGCTAGGATATATCCTAATGGAGCCAAGAATCCCTCGGGGAAGTGCTAACCCTCACCTGATGGTACTGAATGAAGGACCCCGTCTCTGCGTCAAGGATGGCACCCCGCAAGGGATGTCAGGTCTCTGCCTGTCAAAGAATCAGCCTGCAGAGTCTCGGTCCATCCTGGAAGGAATTCTCCTCTCTTTCTGTAAGGGGGAGTGAGAGTCTTTTATACTAAAGTGGTCACTCCAGGGTTTCTTATAGAATCAATATTTTTTTAAAACATTCACTAATCCTTTGCTAAGCCTTTTCTAAATAAAAACACTCATGCACAGCTGGCTATTGGCCATGGATGAAAAAAGTGGTGACCCTTATACAGAATAAATCTACTGTGCCTGGGGACATGTTTATGTACGTCAGGTACAGGGATTAAGATAGGGTACTGAGAGCCTGGTTGGCAGAAATAAGCTACTAGGTAAAAGGTCACCTGTGTAGGACCATTATGTCGTGTGGATGGGACAAAATGTATATAATTGGTATGTACATGATGGGACTATCCTAAAGGACATGACAGTGTGTCACTGGCGGAACCACTAGTAATGGCCTAAGTTACTAAAGCCTGCTGGCAAAAGGACTCGTGTCTCACTGAAGTGAAATGATTTGTATTTCAATGGAGGAACCTCTAGTAACGGCCTATGGTACTGCAGCCTGCTAGAGAAAAGACTTTCTAAACATCTAGTAATGGCCTAAGGTTCAGCAATCTCAATCACACAAGTGCAATTTTTCCTCCATGGACATGTCAATGCCACATTTTGTGAGATATTTGTGTGCCTTTTTTAAAAATAAACTTGAGTCTTTGGCAGGCGCAGTGTCTGAAAATGGCAAGTAGTGAAACTGAGCATACAATATGACCAAGATTGCCAAAGTGGTTGGGTCAAGCCGTAATTTTCAGTTACAATTCAGACCAGTTATCTTCGGTAATAGCTGTTTTAAAAAAAGGGGTGGAGTTGTGGTTGTGTTTGCAAGTGTTTGTTGAGGTACTTGAGTTAAATATTCACTGGAGACAGAAGCTTATAATTTTGCTTGTGCCGCTGTGTGCATCTGTGCATACATGGACCAGATCTTGATACTAGTACAAGCTACACTGGGAACATGAGTGAGGCCTAACACAGTGCAAACCTATTTATATTCTGTTCACTGATATTAAAAGTGCATCAATTACTAGATATTACTAGGGCAAATTCCTCCTTTCTCCAAACAGTAGCTTTCACTAGAATTTACCTGGTGAAATTCCAGGGGGTACAGGGAATCAGTTTTACTGCAGGAGTTGGAATGAAGGATTAAGACAGTCTGTGATAGGACATTCATAGGTTAAAAGGGAGAAAGAAAATGTGCTGCAGCAGCGCAGGGGTTTTTGGCGACGCCCACTTATTATTATTAGCTAGCTTGTAAAGCGCCTGGTTACTCCAACGGAATGTCCCCGTGCTAGCACATCAATGAAAACCCCGCAACAATCCAGACCTAGAAGCCTTCCTGCGCAGAAGACTGACAGAATAATAAAAAGCAGAAATATTACTTCCGTCCACCAGATGGGAGTCGGAAAAGCCACGTTTTTAGGTTTTTCTGGAACAGAGACTCCAACTCGCAGGTCCTAAGATCCATAGGGAGGTCATTCCATGCCTTAGCAGCCAGGAAGCCAAAAGATCTCCCTCCAGCTCGAACCTTCCGCACCATGGGCACAATCACCCTGGCAGAGCCAAGCGATCTCAGATCCCGTGCGGGCCGATAAGCTGTAAGAAGGGGGAGCAGGAAGCGCGGCCCCTTCTGACTAAGGGTCCTGTGACCAAAGCATAAGGCCTTGAAAGTGACTCTGGCCTGAATTGGGAGCCAATTCATTATATGCAGACAACATGCTACTATATGTCTGCTGCCCAGACACACAGCTAGCCCCGCTGATATGCAAATATATAAAGTATGATAGACACTCTAGCCTCAGTATTAACTAGAATAAATCAACCATATTCCCCCTGACACCAAGCACTGTGCCACACACCCATGACTTCCCTCTCGAGTGGAGTGTGGAACATGTCAAGTATTTAGGAGTATGCATCCATAGAGATCCCGAGATTGTTTTTGGAAAAATTATGGCCAGGCAATGTCCAGACTAGAGGTACAGGTGGCACGGTGGATAAAACTATCCCTGTCATTAGTTGACAGAGTGGCTATTATGAAAATGGTCATCCTACCTCACTTCCTTTGTTTGTCAATGTACCAATCATCCTAACCAAAGCCTTCTTTAATACTTTATATTCCCACTTGATCACACTAGCTTGGGTGAGCAAACAGCCCCAATGGAGCTGGGAGACACTCACAGACCATATGCACAAGGAGGGTTTGGTGCCACAGATATGTACCTATATTACTAATGCGTGCGAGAGCACTTTGCTCATTACTGATATTCCCCCACTCCCCATTTACCACTCTTAGCAATTGAAGCAGATGACACACATCCCACAACACTTGCGGCTATTCTATCACATACATGGTTGGAGGTTACTAGGATGGAAATTAACACAATCAATAGTACTGTTAATTCCTGGCAAAGACTGGCATTATTGGAGGGGAGGGTACCACTGTGTGCCACTGTGCACCGCCCAGCCATTTCCATCACACAGGAACCTAGAGCGCTGGACATCCTAGCAGAGGTTTGACTGATAACGATGTTTACCTGGAGGACAAGTTTATATCCCTAGAAACTATTTTACTAAATCACCATAGTACCCCCCTTTTAGTATTTACTTACCACCGACTCCGTTAGGCACTATTTCACTATACTACCAGTATCCGGAATCTGCCTGCGTTAGGACCACCACAGGCCATGCTACCAACGCCTCATGCAAAAGGTTAATAACTAGATTGTATAACATTGCGCAGAAAGAGGCTTCTCCCAACCACATTAGAAACATAGGCAAATGGAATAAAGTATTGGACCCTCCGCTGTCACTGAAAGACTGGGATTTTTTTGCGCACTCACTGGCCGCTTGATGGCTGATTGCAATTTACAAATAATACATTTCAAATTCTTACAGCAATTATGCTCCACTCCACTCCATCTATACGGCTATGGACGATGCGGCATGCCTAATGCTGATTTTATGCATCTAGCTGGAGATGTGAGAAGGTGCAACGTTTTTGGACACAAGTTACCCAGGCAATATCAGACATGGTAATGGACTGCACCCCACACATTTGTATTTTAGGAGTCATCACAGATCTACATCCTTCTAGCCATAAATTAGTGGCGATCACTCTGTTACTAGCAAAGAGGAAAGTAACTGAAAATTGAGGAGGTAGATTAGCACCAAAATTCGAACAATGGCTAGTGGATGGAACGTATTGCAAAGACAAGTTAAACATATATGCAGAAGAATTACCAGTAGCTTCGAGACCCAAGAAAATATATCGGCCCTGTTTATGACATACCTAACAGCACATTCGCCAGGGGACCCACCGGAGGAGCTGAACCCGCCCTGAAATGTAACTACACCATACATACAAACCAAACGCTATTGGTGATGTAGTGCTATGATAATGTGTTGATAATGTAATGTATAAGATGTGATGATACTGTGGTTGTAACGCTGTATGTTTTATACTGAAAATATGAATAAAAAGTCACTGTAAAAGCAGCAAAAGCAGCAAACTTACCGCATTTCACAGTTCGAGAGTCCGGGACCGGGCCAGGGGAGGACTCCGTCTCCCAGACTCCTCGGTTCCCCCAGTGACGTCAGTTTCATCAGCTTCACGCCCGGAGGCGCTTAAATTCAACACCGCGGCCCAGCGGCTGGGGGAAAGCCACTGTAAAAGCAGCAAATGCAGCAAACTTACCGCTTTTCACCGCTCGAGAGTCTGGGACCTGGCCAGGGGAGGACTCCGTCTCCCAGACTCTTCGGTTCCCCCAGTGTCGTCAGCTTCACGCCCAGAGGTGCTTAAATTTAACACTGCGGCCCATGGCGCAGGATACACGCGGGCGCGTGCCCGTCACAGCCCGGAGGAGGCTGGGCTGGGCCACCCCCTTTTTAGGTCTCGCCTAGCGAACGCAGCGCATGCGCTGCTTCGCCTTGGCGAGACTATTGTTGTCGGTTTGGTGCGTGAAGGGAGACAAAACATGTGCGCACCCGGACAGCCGATGTGCACGCTCACGGCGTCTGCATCAGCTTGGGCCCGGACAGCACATGGGCACGCGCACGGCGTGTCTTTCAGCTTGCATCTGGACAGCCAATGTGCACGCTCGCACGATCACGAGGGCTGTTTTATCTCCATGGCCATCAGTGCAGTTCTCGTCCGTCCCGTGAGTATCCAAACATCCTGCTTCAGAGCCTACATGTCTTACTACGATGCTTGTTGTTGTAGGCGGGTGTTGCTAAGCGTCGCTGCGAGGAAGCTGTCACGGCGCGCCTTTCACAATCTGTGTTTGCTGAGTCAAGAGGGAGCCCTAATCTTAATCTCCCGTGTTTTGTTCGGCGTCTGTGGCTTCAAAGGCTCGGCCATTGATGGCAGATTCTGACCTCCTTATCTGAGATTAACTTGAGAGTCACCGCCCTCGAGCCCGGACAAAAATACAGAGTCTGTCAACAAGAACCGAGCACAAACCGCACTCGAGCTCTGAGACAACAAGAACAGGCGTTGCGGCTCTTAATGGCCTGTGCAGGGTGTACACTGGCATTACCGAACCTCAGTCTGCACACAGAAGAGTCCTGAGTGCCAGAAGCGATGCTTCGGTAGTTGGAGTACGGATGGCCCTCACCCACCCGACGGGTGGCATGCTTCATGCAGCCACAGCATCACAAAGCCCTCCTGTGATAGCGCACTCCAAAATTCTGCATGGAGCTTATGAGGTGTTTGGGGGTTGAGTACTAGGATGAGGTAATGATGAGTGGTAAAATTTCCAGGGAGAGAACCAAGTTACGGAGGGGAGTAGAAAGCAAACAGACCTAAACTAAAACCACCTATTGGTGGACTGAATTACTTTTTATTGGGTCCCCAAGGGTAGGTTAAACAAGCATTTGCAATGCAATAGGTCTCGCATTTATGCGAGTTTGAGCTATTGACATTGCAAATAACAATGCCTTTTATATTTGTTTTCGTTTTAAAAACATAAATAAAAGGCATTGTCATTTACAATGCCAATAGCTTTAACTCGTGTAACTGCGAGACCTATTGCATTGCAAATGCTTGTTTTGCCTTTGGTGACTGGTCTCGGCAATATTTCACTGGCTTTAGGACGGAGCTGCTTCGGAACTGGGAAGAGGAAACCTGGGCTCCCGGGATTCCAAGTGGAGGCAGGTAGGGACTCGACCTCCTATCTTTTACTTCTGGCCAACCTGTTTGTCATCTTACTGCGATGTCTGCTCAAGCACAAGCACCTTTTCCATCATTTAATGGGGCCTTCCAACTAATAGACTCTCTTCACCTGTCCTGCTGTTGCCTCCGATATGGCCATGTTATGACATCTTTTTGTAGCCTGTAACCCGGCTTGTGAGCGATCCCTCTAATTCCAAGCCTCAGCCAGCACAACTAGTCTTACGGTGATCGCAAGCAGTAGTGCTATCTAGTATACAGCCTGATTCCATCTAGGCCGGGTGGGCACGTCGTCATGGGTAAGCGTGGGCAAGCAGGAGGATTGGCAAAAACACCCACGAGCAACGCATCAACCATGGACGCCTTTTTGCAAAGAGCTGTTGGCGTCTTGGACAAGGAGATGGAGCTAATTGCCTGATGTCTCTCTCGCTCCTCAGTAAACCAGGCCCTCAATGGCCCCTTGATTGCCCCTCCCCTCACATCTCTAGCTTATCCGGGTCCCACTGTAGTTCGTGAACAACCACATATTGACATGTCTGAGGGCAGGGGAACCAGCTCACATCTGACCAAGGCACCTCTCGGACATTGGTCTGGGGGGTAGCCGCAGTAACACCAGCATTATCTGCACAAGATCCAAAAAAAGAGAAGGGAGCGAGATCTGAAAGGAAGTGCCACCCCATCAGGAGTAACGTCAAACGACGCAAGAGCATTGGGATGAATCCCTGTTCCCTTTGAGGTCACGGTTATATCCAAATCAGACATGACCGCCATGTTGGAGCCCTTTGTGGCTTCTATCACAGCTGTTCTGGACCTTAAACTAGATCCTATTGTCAAATGCCTAACAGCACTAGAAAGTTGTCTTTCCTTCATGAACTTGTCCCTTCAAGCTGACCCCGGGGCAGGTGGTGCAAGGCCCCCCTGGCTCCATCTGCCCCATCAATCTTAGCGAGGCACAGTGTGCTGGTGCATGACACTAGAAACCAATCAAGTCAGCGCCTACTCTCACTGGAGTTAGCACCAGACGGCACCTCCAACTGCCCACGTTCATTCTTACCCTCCACCTACCTACCACCACTATCCATAAAATCGAAAGAGATAGTCCCTTCTTATTCCACGCCTAATGCTGTAGAAGCAGTGAGTACCTCAGTCGCGACACCGGGAGGAGAGGCAAATAACTTTGGTCATGAGGTATCTAACAACCACACTCAAAGCTTGAGTACACTTCAGCTACCAGAATCTACCCCCTTCATAGTAGTACTCGCAAGCGTCCCAGTTCTTCCAGTGGGAGTAAAGGAGGAATTAGGCCAACTTAAGAATAAGGTGGTGCATTGGCTGAACTCCAACACTGCCCCAGGACCGAGGGTGGAAAGCCAAATCATCATGCTGAGGAAAACAAGCTGGGTGGGGAGGGCCAGGAAGGTGTGGAATGGTGACTGTATCGTTATTAACTTTAACAATTGCCACATTGCAGACAAAACACTCACATCAACCTCTCAGTCCACCAGTATCGGACCTACCTCAGCCAATATGGCCCTCTCCTTGGGTTACTTTTACAAGCCCCCGACCTACCCGCCCTTTACCAGAGCTAGGTTCTTGTGTGGACCCAATGCCCCGGACTTGAGGACATGGCAGGTGGTTTCCCTCAGCATTTATACATATAATAGGTTTGCACCATTGGGATCGCTTGATTGTTGTGACTGACTGCCCGCTAGAGCCGCACCTGAACCTAAGACTCTTCCAATCCAGCAGACAACTGGGCCCTTGGGGCAGGCCATTTCGGCCTCTCTTCTAAATGCAAATTTATCTCCTGGAATTTCGCTGGGTTGGCGAGCACGTTTCATGATCCAAGCTGGATACTTTTTATAAAACGGCACAACGTAATATGCCTGCAGGAAATGTGGCCACTTCCAACAACTATTTCTTTTGTAGGCTTTAAAACATTCTTTGCACCAGCTACTTCCTCAAGTGTGGGTAGAGCCAAGGGGACCTGGTTAGTTTTGTTTCCCTGACTGTTTGTAGTAGTCTTGTGGCAGTGCCCACAGATTTTTCCACCTTGCAGGACTTATTGTTTTCCAGGAGGCTCAACAAGTTGTAGGTTTTGAACATTTATAACGCTGTACCCTCTCTCATTGAAGGTTGTAACATCTCCCAACTGGGCTCCTTTCTGAGAAACCTGCGAGTGAAAAAACAGAGCCACACCAACCTTGTGATCACAGGAGATTTTAACATTCATCTGTGTGGGGACTCGAGGTGAGGAGGGATTGAATACATGGGCTGTGCACGGCTGTCCTGTTTACATATGGAGCACAGGCTACAGGGCAACTTACTTAATGCCATTATAAATGAGTACGATTTAATGTCATCCATGAATAAGTTGCCCCCGGACACCAATGATATTAATCCCACTTTCACTGGTAGAGGGTGAGTCATTTATTGATTTTATCTTTGTCTCTACTCCCTTTTTTGCACACATTTTGAGAGCGAGCATAGTGATCATATACCTGTGGGCATGTCCACTCGTTGCCACAGGCCTCCCAAACCAATAGGGGGACCCCAGGGAGCAGCTGTCAACGACGGACGGTGGGAAAAGATTGAGGTGGGTACAGATTCCCCTAGATAAGTTTTACGACTCCTTGCCCTCCCAGTGCCATAAAGAGTTTGCAACCTGTATAGATAGTCTGGCCAAGCCATCAGAAATTTTAGGGGCCTTTAATGCAATCTCAGGCACAATTATTTGTTTACTAAAGGCCCCGGCGGTGCAGCAACCCTCTGCAGTCCCAGGATTGTTTGACCCGGAATGCTTACTAGCCTCCAGGAATCTGAGAGCAGCTCTTGGCACGAAACCAAGAGATCCCTCCACTGTTAAGGCCTGTCGTAAACTCTATAAACCTGCCCTGGCTACCTGTAAATCTGTATTGAAGGATGAAGCTTGTGCAAACCTTATAGAAGCCAGCACTCTGTTGAACAGCTCTAAGTTCTGGTGTATTGTTAACAACCCCTTTTTGTCCGGAGACGACACCAATCTCTTGGACTCGCACATTACTGAAGACGAATGTGTAAGGCATTTTGAGGACACGTTTATGTCCTCTTCTGCCATGAAGGTAGACCTGTGCCTAGGCGAGGGGATCCCCTATGTGGTTTTTACATCGGAGGAAGTTAGAGAAGGTATAGCAGGGTTCACAAAATAGAAGTCCCCGGGCCCTGATTGGATATCACCGGACCTTTATATCTCTAATATGGAAATCTGGGTGCTGATCCTTACCACTGTCATTAATGCCAAAGCTGTGTCCAGTTGTATAGCCTCTTGGGCTCTATCTACAATTGTACCGGTCTTCAAAAAGGGAGATTGTGACAGCACCCATTGTTATAGGCCTATCTCCCTACTCGACTCAGTGGTAAAGGTGGTAGGCTGCATTGTTCTCAATAGGCTTTCCACCTGGGCAAAGGACAATACCATCCTGTCTGATGCCCAATATGGTTCCGCTCGGGTCGATCCACAGTGAACCAAAGCTTAAATCTGTACTTGATACTCAACAAGTACACTGTTGCACACCCCGGCACTGTTTACCTAGCCTTCATGCATCTGTCCTCAGCATTCAACCTTGTTAATAGATCAAAGCTTTGGCAGATCATGTTGTCCCTAGGAGTTAGCCGAGACATTGTACGATTTTTGAGGGTTTTACACAGAGACACCAAGGCGGTGGTCCGATATACCAAGGATCTGAGAGTGACCCGCCAGCATACAATTGAGAGAGGAGTTTGACAGGGGTGCATCTTGGCCCCCTTCCTTTTTAACTTGTATATCAATAACTTGGAGCAGACCCTTGTGGAGATGAAAACTGACTGTCCACAAGTGGGCTGGCGGACCCTCCCAGTACTATTGTATGCGGACGATGCCGTCCTCATGGTTAGGACAGCCAGGGGTTTGCAAACTTGTTAGAACTGGGGGTCTCTAGTTGGCAATGGTATACACCTTTGACCAAATAGGGACCCTTGCTTCTACTCAGGGAAAGGGGGATTACACTACTGGATAACCCCTGCTCACCCCCTTGGTAGCTTGGCACGAGCAGACAGGCTTATCTCAGAGGCAGTGTGTTAAGCAATTGTGAACACATACAGTAATACAGTGAAAACACTACAGATGGACACCACACAGGTTTTATAAAAAATAAGTATTCTTTATATAGACTTAACACAAGACCATAAACGACAAAAATCCACAATACTGTACTCAAAATAGACTTAAAGATGGTAGAAGTAACTTAGTTCAAGATGATAAATGCGACACGTTCTCACAAAAGTACCTTGGATGCGTAACGCAAAACAAATAAAGGGTCCGCAGGGAAGGCGATGCGGCAAGCAGGCACCTCGATGCGGTGCGACGATCCGGTATGATGCGATGAGGGTGAGCCCTTGATGCGGTGCGACAACGTGAAGATGATGCGTGCACGCCTACGCGAACTCTGTACCTTTGGAGCTGCGACAGGGCCTGCGACACGCCTCTCTGGTGATGCGACGGCAGGCAGCTGCGACGGCGACAAGCTTCTCCGGTGATGCGACGGTGACCCTTGCGGTGGCAACACGCTTCCCCGGCGATGCGATGGCAGGCAGCTGCGACGAAGACACGTTCCTCTGTGGGGATGGGGCGGCGGCCTCTGCGGCGGCGACATGCTTCTCCGGCTATGCGACGGCAACAGCTGCGACAGCGACACGCTTCTTCTCGTTGAGTCGTGCTTCCAGCTCCCAGCGACACGCAGGCTTCTGCAGACAGAATCACCACCAAGGGAATTCAGGAGGGAGCTGGTGGTGAAGTCTTGTAGCCCTGAGACTTCAGCAGGAGGCACGCTCTAGTTCAAGCCCTTGGAGAAATATTCTGCAAGACGATGAAAGTTCTTTGAAAGTTCCTTCTCCTTTCCTTGGCAATGAAGACCACTGCAGGCCAACCCAGCAAACAGCACACTGGCAGAGGGGCAGTCCAAACTCCTGCAGCTTCCTTGGTTCTTCTCCTTGGCAAAGGTTCGTATTGTTGTTCCAGAAGTGATCTAAAGTTCTGGGGTCTGGGCCCCACTATTTATACCAGTAAATCCTTTGTCCTCTGAAGGCAGAGGGTCCTGTACCTAGTCCAAACCAGTTCTGGGTGCATTCTGCCAGTGCACAACTTCTTCCTTTGTCAGTGTGGGCCAGGGTCATCAGACACACCACAGGAGGTGGAGCCAGCATTGTGGAAGGCAGGCACAGCCCTATTCAGGCCCAGGTGCTACTCCTCCCACCACTCCTCATGCAGATAGGTCTATTCAGCCTAGTGCTGACTCACCCTGTCTCCTGGAGTCCCCCCGCCCCTGTCACTCACAAAACCAGACATACAATACACAAGCTAGCAGAGGCAGGCTGGATGGTTAGGCAAGAAAATACCTACTTTCTAAAAGTGGTATTTTCAAACACAGAATGTTAAAACCAACTTCACTAAAAGATGTATTTTCTCATTCTGAGTTCAGGCATACTAAATTTGTTTTTCTACCATGTTCCCTGGGTCAGTTAGGATTATAAGATGTTATAATCAAACTGCCCATTCTGGCCTATGGGAGCAAGTAGCCTTGCAATAGTGAAAAACGAAAATGGCTGTAATTCACTATCAGGACATGCCACACACATCAGGGCATGTCCTATCTTTCACATACAATGCACCCTGCCCTAGGGCCTACCTTAGGGGTGCCTGATATGCAGAAAAGGGAAGGTTTAGGGACTGGAAAGTGGGTGCACTTGCCAAGTCAACATGGCAGTCACAGACTGCACACAGGCTCTGCAATGGCAGGCCTGAGACACACTTTACAAGCTTCTTCGGTGGGTGGTACAATCAGTGCTGCAAGCTCACTAGCAGTATTTGATTTACAGGCCCTGCGCACACAGGGTGCACTTTACTAGGGTCTGACAAGTAAATCAAATAATCCAATCATGGAGTCACTAATCAATACATCAATTCAACATAGGGAGCACTTTCACTATGGCACTGAATAGCAGTGGCACAGTGCCCAAAGCATCTAAACCAGCAACACATATCAAAAACAGAGGAGGCAATCAGTAAAAAATGGAAGAAGACTCACGCCAATGGTACAAGGTCTAACAAAACTTTATTGAATTCATTTGCCCACTTAATGGAGGACCTGGACCTGCTGGTGAATAACAACAAATTCTTTGTAATGCAAGTAGGTTCACGCCCCAGTAAACCGTACAACTTTGTGGTGGGATTGACGCCAGTTCCCAAGACTGATGTCTTCTCATATTTGGGAGTAGTTTTCTACGCTGCCATGATCCAGCGTCCCCTCATCAGTAGGAAAAAAGGGGACCTTATCAGGGCCAATACTGCCATCTTTAACTTTGCATCCAGGCTGGGCAACAGACCTATTGGGGCCCTTTTGAAGATCTATAAGGCCAAGGGCACTACTAAGGGGGCCTATGGTAGCAAGAACTGGGGTTACATGGCGCACGAGGAGCTCTGAGTTGTTGAAAACACTTTTTTAAAATGTCTTTTATGTCTACCGCAGTGTATTACCTATATTATAGTCCATAAAGAACTGGGGTAGGCTTTTCTTTCTGACCTGTTGTCTTACCGCCCCCTATCATTGTGGATGAACCTGTGGCTCAGAGAGGGAATTGCCCTAAGCAAGGATATTTTAACTGATTGCCTTTCCCTGGATTACTATCATCATATTCCCTGGCTCAAGGACGTAAAGATTGTCTTGCGGGCTTGGGTAGGGTTGACTTATTCACCAAGCCAGAGAAGATGTGTAGTAGAGACCAGTCTTGGGTGAAGGAGAACTTTTTTTTAAAACGGCAGATGGATAGGGAAGAAGAGGAGCTGAAGAAGCCTAGTGTGCGTGGGTATTTCCCATTGAAAACTGTGCCATCAACTGAGCCCTATCTCTTATGGCTTAAAAGTTCCCACAACTGATTTTTACTGACTAGGTTTTGTTTGGACCTTTTTCATTATATTCTGGCCCACCCGGGTGGGGCACATAGGGGCCAGAGTCTCCCTCCCTGTGGCTGCGACGGGAAGTCGGCGCAGGACATGATGCATTTTTTAATGTTCTGCAGTTTTTATGAGCTTGCCAGGAAATCGTATCTCACCCCAATTTTAAAGAAGGGAAATTTTAGACAGGTCAGACCAGCGTTTATTTTTCTACAAATGCTTACTAGAAATTCTGTGTTACATGTCCTTAGCTTCTTGAGGTCCACAGTCAGGCTTAGATCTAGTTGTGAATAATCTATTTGCCAATGCCCTTAAAGTAAACTTGTGACCATCTTAACGCAATTGCCCCATCCTATCTCATAGCCTGTTTATTCTTGTAACTTAGTGGGCTGGTGGCTAGGAATTGAACCGCCAAAGGTACATTAGATGGTTTTTAACCAATTATTATTTTCTCTATATATTGGTGTACATACTGCACATGGTTTTGATGACGATTGGTGATTTTAATAGAAACTTGGGGAGATTGAAATGCATAGCGGATTGCTAACCGAGGTTGCCTTTCTCCCATTTTCTCGGATTTTTGTTGCAAATGTATACATTTTAACCATTTTTATAATGTATTGGATATCTCCTCATCGTCTTTTATTATACTGTAACCCTCTTACTTTTCTTGTATTTTATGGTCTATCTCGATAGATCGAATAAAGTTTATTGATGATGATGATGAATAAAATTAAATAAAAACCTTCAGAGGTCAAAAAAAAAGGAGAAAGCAAAGTTTTTTTTCTATCTGTCATTTTAAATGTAGCTTCATGTTTTAATCCTCTCAAACTCAGCAAACTGAAACTACGCATTAAGACCATTTACGTGTTCAATAAAACAGCAAAACATCAAATGCACTTTGCATAACAGAGCACCACGGAATTGACTGAGCAGAGAAAGAGCACTTCAGATTCCTTTTACTTCAAATGGACTGTGCGTATGATGGAAAAACAGAAAGGTAGAATGCTAAGGTAGTGAATATCGGGTTCATTCAGTTCATTCCATTCCCTTAATACAAAGGGACATCTTAAGTATTTTTGGGGTCCTGGATCAAGTGCATTTTGGGAACCTTGATCAGCACAGCTCTGAATATATGATCCAGTTTCACCTCTTTCATGCCCTCTTTGACCAGGTCACTGCCAGTGCACAGGCACACTGGCCCAAGATCTAAATGTGTTTACATCTCATATTCAAGGATAGTGGTGTGTGATTTTCAAATGGTAACACAACAGCAACTCACTAATATTACTGTAATTAATCTCTGTGACTCCCTCACATTTCTCATATGTGAGGTTTTGTTTGATCTAAAAGAAATTTCTCCTATGGATAGTGCTTGAAACATAAACACAAAATGTTTCTGCAAAATGTCTATAATAGACTCTCACATATCATCCGCATTAAACATAAATTAAAGGTAAACTTTTTAAAACAATCTGTTTAAGAATTTTTCAAGGTCCACAGGGCAAGACTCTGCAGGACAGATCTGGTTCAATCAGCCCCCTCCCCCCTGAAAGGCTGGGTCCTGCACCAGAGCCCACTTTGCCAATCCTTAAAACATCTCTGTCAATACAAAGAATACAGAATGTGTCATCTGTGTTTATATATCTAACACAGCTAGCTAGTTTGAGGTAGTGAATATTTTGGATGCATCACTAGTGCCACAATGCTTTAGTATCCAAAAGTCAAATATCACATCTTTAAAGAAGGAATGAAAACTTAACACTCTGCTGTGTGCTTATGAAACTCACTAAACTATATCATGTGTAATGCTTTTTCAGTAGAAACCCTGACCTACCTCAACAACCCAAGCAGACTCGAAGCATCTGCAATATATACAGGCGTCATGAGGCCCCTACCGCCCCTAAAAAATGGCGATAAGTACTCTGCATCTGCATATGTAGTTTATGTCCTGACATTTTTTTCACATGCACTTATGTTATGCTATTTATTGCCATTGTTGGAGGAGGAGAGAGGCAATGACTCACAAGAGGCAAAACACCTCTTTCTACTCAACAGCTGAAATTGGCCTGGTATATAAATTATTTTTAATAATATAAAACTTTCCCAATTAAATCAAATAGAAGTTTGTTTTGAGTACATCTAATAAAATACAAAAATACTCTGAAAATTAATCCCAAAAGAGGGGATTACATATGAATATAATTAAAATACGTAAGTAAAGCAGGGAAGCCAGCATTTTAAATCAAAGCAAAGATGCCTGACAGTCCAACCTGCGAAAAGCTAACCAGATATTTCCTTGACCATAGTTCTGGAAGTGACTAACTCCACATGTTTTAGGTTAGTTTTAGGTTTCTAACACTGAGAATCTCAGTATCGGATGATCCATTTTATCCTAGGACTGGCATACACTAGGCAAAGAAATTAGAAATGCATCTGTAAAAAAATGGATTATGGTGAGGATGTGAGTCCTTCTCAAGTAAAAAGTTCATATATTGTCAGGTCCAACACTCAAGTTTCATGAAAAAAACCTGGGCAAAAACCCCTGGGTGCTATGGCACAGCACAGACAGACTAATTTAAGAAAATGCGGAAAGTATTTAGCAGTACAAAACCAGTTAAAGAGCCAATGCACAATAGTATAAAGGTCCCACACCATATTCCAAAAATCAATAGGAAAAATAACCAAATAGCATGACCGAAGATATGATTTTTAAAAGTTGTTATGTTAAAAATGATCAAGATATAGCATAGTGTCTACAGGTGCACTAGACCATGACCCAGTTACACATCAAGACTGACTGCAATGCACCTGAGGCCAGTTTAGCCATGGCCCGATCAAAGAAATCACCTTCTGACTTAGGGCCTGACTTAACATCTCCCTCTTTTGCAGCATATCTTGTTTGCCTTCCTGTAAGCTGTCCCACAGTACATCACTCCCAGTGAAATCCAATATGGCAGAACCTTTCTGCCTTGGAGGAGGCGAATGGTCTACCTAGGGGTGTATCTATGGAAATAAGCAATCCATTCCTCCTCAACCACACCACACTATTTCATAGACAATCATTCTCCCATTGGAATGGAGCCAGGATTGTTACAGTGCGCCCTAGGATCCAATGGGCCCCACTAATCAGGTCTCAGTCTGCCCTCAACTATGAGTAGGCATGTTTTATCCTTTTCTCTTTCAAGTTTATAAAGTTTCTGAAACCTTTGCAACTGCTTTTCCTGAGAGAAAGACTCACATACCTCACAGGCAGGTCTTTCTGCCAAAAAACACCAACACAATTGTTTCTGCTCAAGGAGATTTGTTCACATCCCATCAAGGGGATAGCACTGATTTGGGCAGCTGCAGGCAAGTTCATGCTAATTAGCTTACTGGAGGGTCGGACAGGAAATGTGTGACTTTATAAAAGTTAATTTTCTTGTATATTTATAAAAAAATCAAACTTCACCTAAACACTGACTTTTTAAAAATTATTAAAAACAATGTTGAATGGACTTGATTGCTTAGTCTAAACCAAAGTTACTTAGCAAGCATTTTAATCTAAGTTGGTATTTCTGAAAAAAATAACTAGAGCCCATTACAGTGAAAATGGCTTGTGTTGGCAAGTTACTGTAGAAACATGCCAACCTTATATTCTTACATGTGGCACTTTTAAATGCTAGGCACCCTACCTTATGGGCTTCAAGACCTACCTCGTGTTGATTCATTTAATATTTAAAAACAGTTTTCCCTCCTGTCAACAATCCTTATATTGACAGGTCTGCCTGCAGTTTTAAAAACTGTAACAGGCAGGCTACACATTTAGGGCTGAAGCCATGTTTTAATCATCAGCCTGATGTCATATTTTAATAAATGCTACCTTCAGAGGTTGCTGTATTTCCTCACCATACACTATGGTATAGCATTACTGCACAGTTAAATATGTATGTTAGGAGATAGCCAATTCCATCATGTTTTAAGGACTAGAGCATATAGTGAAGACCAGACTGCAGTGCCTCGAGTGCAGAGTTCAAATCCCAGCAGCATCAGTCCACAAACAAATGGGGGTGACCTTGCAAAAAGAGGCACTCTATCACAGATGACTATCACTAGAGTACAATTTTTAATTAAAAGTAAAATGGTACAAAGGTAAATTTCCCACCTTAATTTGAAATACAAATTCTTTGCATGTGCTGCTGCTACCTTGTCTAAACATGATCCCAATTTCATACTTAATCATCTTATATTATTGGAGACATGTAAGTTACTAACACTTTCTACACAGGCATGAAGGAAATGTAGATTAGGGTGTCATGGTCACTTTTGGGATGATTCTCAATGGACATAACAGACACAGTGTTCCAACTGGAAAGGTCCACTATCATATACTCAATTTTACAATAAGGCAGCCCTTTCTTGTAGGTATAGTGCTTCAACAAATCCTATTTTGCTCTGCCGTTACAAGCTGTCAAACTGTGTGTTAGGGTCAAATATGATAGTTGATGTCTCATCCATGAAATGTGCATGATATCATTATCAATTATCCCGGGAATTCCCCACACATGAGCTTCTTTTTTCTTAACAACCCAATAAACACTGGTGGGTTTTCAGGAGGTAATAGAGTCCTCAGCTACAACCATGATGGGCCTATTCTTTTCAATATTACTCTAAAGAGCATTGAGACATACATCAAGTGCGGCTAATGTTGGAGATTACATATTTTAATTGGAGCCTCTATTGAAAACATTCTGTGAGTTCAAGCCAAATTATAAGTCCCCAAATCCTGTCAGATCAAATACGCAGTTTCAGTAATTTAGACCTGAGCTCAGTATCATGGTAGCTATGGTATACAGCAGGCAGGATTAAGTATGTAGCAACACTAAAACAGTCAAAAGGTCAAAACACTGCTAAAATAAAATCCCACAACCAAATGCTAAAACTAAAGAAAAATGTAATAGAATAAATGAGAATAAAACTACTAAGATACATTAAGGGCCAGAGATATATAATTTTGAAATTTCAAAGCAAAAGGAGCCAAGGAAAGCTAAAGCGTCAATCAGAAATCAGTTTGTGGTTGACTGGAATTTAGGTGCAATTCCAGGCTGACCACAATGGAGAGGAGGTTGGATACACCAAGCGGGTCATCCTGCTCAAAGATGTTTACATTCTGACTTGGAGCCTGATTACTATCTTGGTATACAGGGTTACTCCGTCACAAATGTGACGGATATCTCATCCGTCAAATTAGAATTCCATTATATCCTATGGAGCTTGTAACACGGCGGATGGGATGTCCGTCAAGATCGTAATCAGGCCCTCTGGGCCCGATTCACAAAAGTCATCTGAGACAAAATCCTAACTTTACCACTTTCGGTATTCACAAAGGGCATTTAGGAGTAGTAAAGTTAGGATTTTGTCTCAGTTAAACTTAAGTTTTGGTCTTAAGTTAAACTTAAGACCAAAACTTAAGTTTAACTGACACAACATCCTAACTTTACGTCTTTCGGTATTCACAAAGGGCATTTAGGAGTGGTAAAGTTAGGATTTTGTCTCAGTTAAACTTAAGTTTTGGTCTTAAATTAAACTTAAGACCAAAACTTAAACTTAAGACTAAAACCATGTCTCAGTTAAACCTCAGTTTTGGTCTTAAGTTAAACTTAAGACCAAAACTGAGGTTTAACTTAGACAAAATCCTAACTTTACTACTCCTAAATGCGCTTTGTGAATACCGAAAGTCGTAAAGTTAGGATTTTGTCTCAGATTACCTTCGTAAATTGGGCCCTTAGTCTTTTTGATAGAAATAAAAATTCTCATACGAGGCAAGGTTGAAAGCTTTATCCAGTGAAGTGCTCTCAATATCACTAGATGAGGTCCTGCTGAAGCTGTTGGCTTTGGTTAGAAGTGTGCAAAATGTAAAGTATGCCAGCATAATTTGCATATGTTTGGGATTCTCTCAGTATGCTTGTTACAAGAAATTCACAATACCAGACCATTATGGCATTTTGCATAATTATGTAACTTTTGTGGTAAGAAAAATTACATTGAAACGCTCCATTCGTGGTTAAAATTTATCATGAGTGCTCATGAACAATTTCACGAGTGGCTGTTGTACTCTGTGCTTTTGACAAATGAATTCTTGCACCAAAAATTGAAGCTGGGGTGCCTTTAGTGCTAATATATAGTGCAAAACAAGGGATTTGCATTTTATGTAATTACTCACAATTTTGCCAAAATTTCACATATTACGCAAAAGAAAATTGTGCAATAGGTTTCCCCTGGTCTTAATTTTGGCGTTGCCCTTATTTATGCTACTTGGAAATAGGGGGCGCCGTCAAAATCAATGGGTGTTGCGTTGAAACGCCCACCGCAACACCCACTGCTCACCCCTTTCACGCTAAGCATAGCGTGAAAGGGGGCCTTATTTACAAGGCAGCGTTAAGCCACGTTAAGTGGCTTAATGCTGCCTTGTAAATAAGGCGAAGCCCCTATCGCCTCGGGAACATCGCAAAAAGTGACGTTCCCGTGGCGATAGGGGCTTGTAAATATGCCCCAGTGTGTCTTTTCTTTCTGCAGTATTTGTGAGTGATATTCTAAAGCACGAAATTGGGTCTCACTTACCAATGTATCCCTGAACCCTTTATGGGTCTGCTAGTCACCCAAAAAGCGTGGACACCAGACTGCTCAGTGGGGTTGTGTGGGGCTACAATAATCTGGGCTTCATGGCTCACGTGCTGGTGCACTGTACTCAGTCCAGGCATTCGTGGGTGGGAAAGCCACACATTGTACACTTGGTCAGAGCCCTAGATTACTCAACAGAATAATCTCTGTAGCTTATTTCAAACCAAAGTTGCAGAATTAGAACTCTAACTATACTTTAGCATTTTCTTCATAGAATAGTGACTATAGCTTTTATGGGCTAGTCACTGTGGGAAAATGCAAACATTACATTCTTACATGTTCTTCTTTTAAACATGAGATAGCCTACTGTGTAGGCTACAATGCCTACTTATAGGTGGCTTATTTAATATTTAAAAGTAGGGTTCCTTTCAGTCAAAAACTGTTATTGTGACAGGTTTGCATGCAAAATTGAATGTGAGTAGATACCCAAGCACTCATAAGAAAGTCTGCTAAATTATATCCAGTCCATTAAAGTGAGGATTCATGTAAATTGAGTCCAATTCAATTTATTGTATCAGCGTTAGGTTTCAGGGATTTCCTTCGCTTCCTCACATCAACTTCCTGGAATCTACACTTTAATGGACTGGATACATGTTTAACCAAACTTTCTTACGAGTGCCATGGTATCAACTCACGTTCAATTTTTTGCAACGGTTCGTCTGATCCGGTGGCTCTGATACCCCTGGCAGTAGGTTGTCTTAATACCTGTTATAGCACCAACCATATGATTTCCTTTCAAGATATACTTACCCACTAGACCACACCCAACAGGAAGAGCAATTGTGTATACCACTATTACCTCATTGTAATCACAGTTTGCATGCATGTTTGAAAGCTGCAGTAGTTGGGCTGCTCATTTAGGCCTGAAGCTATGCTTTTAATGTCAGCCTGAGGAATGGCGTTCAACGCAGTATCTAGCTCAACTCTTTTGAAGAGATTAAGTCAGTACGGCTTTCATGGCAAGGTTCTCGCCTGGCTTATATGCTTCTTGGAAGACAGATCCCAATGAGTTCATCGTCACACTTTTTCATCCTCCCTAAACCACTCATATTTGGGGTGCCCCAAGGATCGACCTTGAGCCCACTGCTGTTTAATTTGTATTTCACTCCATTAGCGGCCTGATTGAATCTTCCCCCATCTAAAGCAGCTAAACTGGCTCCCAGTGGTAAAGCACATTAAATTTAAAGACCTCACTCTGGCTTTTAGAACACTTGCAGGGAAAGGTCCACTCTATCTAAGAAATAGGCTGGTTCTGTACAAACAACATAGAGCACTGAGGTCGAATAACCTCTGCCTGATACAGATCCCAAAATTCTTTAAGGCTCGATGTGGAGGTAGCACCTTTACAGTACTCATGGCCAAGCTATGGAAGGCTCTGCCACTTAATCTCCAAAGGTCACAGTCAGTCGCTATTTTTAACAGAGACTTAACACCTTGCTGTTTGACTTGGATTAATGCTAAATGTGGTTGAGTGTGGTATCACTGTTTTCACTGCTGTACAAATGCTTTTCCATTGATTGATGGTGCAAAAGGAGCTGCAGTCTGCAGGTGACATTTCTATGCTGAAGGAGGATGGGAGCACACTGCCTCAAACCCAGTACTCAATTTACCAAAATACATCATAGTAAATGCAGTGCATGATCTACTTACATCAGTAGTAGTCTTGAATTTTTCACTCTTGCTGGTGCAGCCGTTGCTGTGCATCTCTAGACACGTGTTTCTGGATTCATTTCTTCATAAGTAGAAAGCAACAAGTCATTTTGGGAGTGCTGAAAACCCTACCCAAAGTCTTTTCAGGTGTCTATACCACTCACTAGGCAGACGTGCATCAACACAAGCTGATCAGCTCAGTAGCTTAAGGCAGCCTTTTCAAACAGATGGAGGGTGGGAGCATGGGAGCATTGGGAACAAGGGACAGGCTTTGTCCCACCCTGAGTTCCTTCCTTAGTGGAAGGGAACAGACAGTATCCCTGAAAGAATTTGAGTCAGACCCTTTTGTCCTGCCAGGTGGAGTCCCCCAGGGATCTTTATTAATTCCCACACTGTTTAATATATATGTTACGCCTATGGCAGTGCTAATTAAATCATTTGGCTTTTCCTTAACATCTTACGACAATGACACACAAATTGTTGTATCCTTCTCCGATCCTCTCAACAACATCTGCCAGAACCTCCATAACTGTATGATAGCCATCAGTGACTGGATGGATTGTAACTCTCTTAAATTAAATTCCAATAGGACAGATGTTCTTCTCTATGGGAAGGATACCTCCTTCTGGACGCCATCTTGTTGGCATTCGGAGTTTGGAATCCTACCATCACTAACCAGCAAGGTTAGGAATCTAAGGGGCAGATTTTCAAAACTTTTGCGCTGGTTTAGCGTCACAAAAGTGACGATAACCAGCGCAAATTTTTGTTTTGCTATTTTCTTTCCAGCGCAAAACTTGTTTTGCGCTGGAAAGTACCCTGTAATTAGCACAAAGCAGCGCCAAGCACTGCTTTGCGTTACTTTGTGCCGAGGGGGCGTGACATGGGTGGTACATGGGCGTTTCTATGCAACCACCCATGCCTTTTGATGCAAAACCATATTTAAAAAGATTTGTAAACATGGGTTTGCGCCAAAAGTTATCGCCCCTTCAAAGGAGGCGCTAGAAGGAGAAATGTTTTCATTTCTCCGTGCTTTTCCGACTTTCCATGTGTGCTGCACTCTGCAGCACGTATGCAAAGTGGGAAAAGCTTTGCATCGTGCCTTGCATAGTGTTTTGTACAGGAAGGGTACCCTTCCTGTACAAAACCTATGCTACACTCATGCACACACCCTAGCGCTGCTAAGGTGTGTGCATGGTGCACGGCAGCTAAAAATAGCGGGGCACAAGGGAAAGGGGAGGAGAGAGCCATATCTCTGAAGATATGGTGCTCTCCTGCTCCCTCCATGTCGCGCAACACGGCGCAGCCTCGCTGGGGGCTACGCTGCGTTGCGCAACTTTTTTGAAAATCTACCCCTAGGTATTCTGATGGATAACAAACTTTCATTTGGGGATCAAGTGAATGCAACCATATCAGCATCTTTCTACACTTTTAAGATAATCAAGACAATCTTGCCTTATATCCCGGCTACTCTACAAACAACGATAGTAACTGCCCTAGCCCTAGCCAAACTTGACTACTGCAATGGTCTTAATCTCAATTTGCATTTGAAATATGCCCACAAGCTCAAGGCTCTCCAAAATGCAGCAGCCACGTTGCTATTGGGAATCCCTAAATCTCAGTCAGCCAAACCTGCACTACCGAAGCTTCACTGGCTCCCTGTAAAACATAGAGTGTGCTTCAAGGCCCTCTGTATCACCTTTAGGGCCTTACATGATTTAGGCCCTAAATTCCTCAAAGACAGGCTCAGATGGTAACAGCCAGAGAGATCCACTATGTTCTAGTGCTGCTATGAATGTTGTTGTCCCTAAGTTTAGGCTTTCTGCTTGGGATAGAAGAAGTTTCGCAGGAGGGGCCTTGAAACTTTGGAACTCCCGTCCACTGCACATTAAGTCACTCCCTGAACTGTTGACCTTTAGAAAGTCTCTTAAAACTTGGTTTTTTTAACCTTCAATGGGCAACATCTTCTCTTTATCCTTGCAGCTCCTAGATATCTTCAGGTAATTGCTGCGCTATATAAAAATACCTAACATAACATAACATCCCAGCACACATTTCTAAACCATTGATGTATTTCCTGCACCATATACTATGGCCTTACTGGAAAGTTAAATATGCTTATTGAGGAGTTTCCAATTTTACCACATATCAGAGGTCAGACCACTTACTCTGAGGATTTGACAGTAATACCTTAGTGCATAGAGGAGAGTTAAAAAAATAACCAGCAACATTCTATAATAATGGGGGTGTGGCCACGCAAAAAGAGGCACTTTATTTCACTAAGGAAATCCAAAAGGGCATAAGAAACCTGAACTGAAAAATAGACAAGGCATTTTAAACATATGTGGTAACAGTAAAACCAAGCAGAACACTAGTTAAAATGCAAAAAGCTGAATGATAATGATGTAGTCACAGGAATCTCCAAAAATAAAAATAATTCTGACAAAGCATTAGAAAAGCTTCAAAAGTGCTGCCACAATCTTTAAAGTAATTCGGAATGTGCCTACTATAACCTACAGAAAATCCAAAAGCCTCAGTCATGATGATACAATGCAACTTTCAGAAGAATCAATAATAGATAGCATAGAAAGGGATATGGAAATGCATTCATATGGAAATGAACCTTCTTCACAAGCTTCAAAAGACAACTAAAAGAATTTCTCCTAAACCAACACCTTTATCCTTCCAGAAAATAATCTAATAAACCGTACCATGAAAACGCCACCTTGTTACATATACCTCTGCCGCAAGCTCTACACAATGACTTGACGCTCAGCTCTACAATCTCAATACAGTATTACTGAATAAGAATGACTAGGATCTCAAAACTATATTTTTAATGCACTGTGATTGACTGATAATTGTCTAGACTTCTCGAAATTGTATTCTTATTGTACTGTGATTGACTGACAATCATCGCAACATTGCTGTAAAGCGCTTTGATACCCCTTCGGGTCTTGCCATTGCTATATAAACCTCCTACAAAATTACAAAGTCTGTAAAATTGGAGTAAATATGTAACAATACAACACTTTTACTGGTTAAAGCAGGAGGAAAAGGCACAAATCACATGTACAAAAAAATATTCAGTCTGTGTTCACTTATGCATGCAATTTAAAACATGTTGGTATCACTAGTTGTAAACTCACAAAATGATTATTAGAACATATAAGAGCTGTGAATAACAAAGACAGAACATAAGGCAATGGAGAAACACACGGAAAAGGTTTATAATAATGACTGGCAACAAATTAAATACTACAGGATTGACCTAGTGCATATAATTGAGAGAGATGGAGAGTAGGAAAAGGAACTCTGTGAAATTAAATTTCAATACATTGTTGGAACCATCCAACTGAGAGGACTCAATAATGAGGAAGAAATATTTTTACACTTAGAATGACAGCATTGGAAATCCCAAATGCAACTTAAAGCTACACTAGCAACAGTACTAAAGACAACTACACTATTTGCTGTGTAACATGTACACGTATGGTACATCCAAAATACTAAAGGTTAAGCATATTGAGTGAATCAATACATGTCTCTCCACGAAAAATCACATCGAAAACAAATGCTCACTAACTAATCAATCAATCACTTTGATAATTCACCAAAGGACAGGAATAATGCATGAATATTTATTGACATATTCACAGAGAAAGTAATTAGGATTACATAGTAAATATCATGAATTCAGAATATTCCTTTGCTGAGCCATTTTTGTTGTTTAAGGTAGTCCATGCTTATGTCTTCATAACTTTATTTTCTACAAATAGGCATTTTTGTGTCCTATTTTCCATTTTGGTTGGTGATTCTAAAAGTAACAGTAACAGTGTTTGAGGATTCTCCTGTAGGCAGCAAAGAAAATGGCCAAAATGTAGGAAAGTTTAATTTTGGGGGAAATTGGAAAAATTGCTGTGTAAGGAAGTTCATGCCTTTGTCTTTGCTGTGCTAGGATCACCCTTTCCCCAGCTTTCTGGAAGAGGCCAAGTTGTTGTTGATTTTTTACATATTTCTATGGTTTTTACCTACATGCAGTTTCTGATGGGAACAGGTGTGAAACCCAGGGGTCAACCTTGAGAGCTATACATTTATGAAAAGTAAGAAAAATTCTAAATTTAGCAATGGGACTTTTGTGTAGATTGCTTATAATTTTCCCAAAGAAACTAATTGATGAAATTAAAAACTAGCGAAAATATGTAGAACGTAACAAATAGGTGACAGCATTTTCATCAGACATTTTTGGCAGAGCTATTTAATGTTTGAAGTTTTTCCAAAAACATTCATTTGCCACAGCCATGAACCGAGCTGCAGCTTAGAGTGATTTTTCATTTTGTAATGACAGTGCATCAATACATATTGTAATACTGATTAGTAAAAATGGGTATGAAGAAAACCTATGTTTTTTTTAAAAAAAATGTGCCAAGATATGATGTTAGGGACATTGTGTATTTGTTCAACTGTGAATTTTGATTATCCTTAATGTCATGTGATTCTAGTTTACATTTGGAAGCCAAAATGGAGAGAAATGTAACTGATAATGATAAATAGTTTGCTACTCTGTGATCCCACTCTCCTCTGGATTACATTGGTGCCACAATTGAATTGCTGGGCCACAGAAAAAGCCCTAAACTGCAACAAGGAAATATAAAGAACTTTCCCTTAAAAGTCACCCATTCTGACAATGTGGATAGCTGTGGTATTTGGTGCTAGGCAAATCAATCAACCTCGGACATTTCTGAAAACTAGACACCCAGAGGACTCCATGGTAGTGAAACACACTACATTTTCTTTCCCAGAATGCCTTGCAAATGGCCAACTTTATCTAATTTCACTGATTTTCCTCACATTTCTGTTAGGGAAAGTTCTGGAATCTGCTGGGATTCACATAATTCCTAACGTTCCCACATTTGTTCCGATGTAATGGTACACCACTTGTGTGAATAGAAACTATTAGAGACCTCTGTATTCTGGGAGGTACTCCAGATTGGGCTAAACTGTCATAGAATGTCACAGTATATATTTATGAATGGACATTACGACTGCCTTGTGGTGCTGCATTACCTTGTTCTTCAGAAAAACAAAAAGAGGAGTCATCATCTGATGCAAATCCACAAATTGAAAAATCACATCCAAATTCTGATCCATGATAATCTCCAGCAGATGCAGTTTCCGTTTCAGAACCAGCCTCAGAGCTCTCATCCATTACTTGAATTAAGCCCTTGGAAGTAGTCATCTAATGAGATGCCATGACTCTATCCTATCTAATATGCAAACAATGTGGACGTACCCACTGAAGAAACAAAGAATCGGGACTCACTGTGGGTTGTAGCAGTGTCACACAACCCTTAGGTTTCATTAAAAGACCCCTCACACACCAACCTGGTTGGTGTCATGCTTCATCATTGGGGTCCCAACTGGGTGGCCTAATGCCGCCCGGTTGTGCTACAACGCCTGATTACAGCGGAGCTGGTGTAGTGTGATAGTGTGATGTGAGATGTGAAATTTAAAAATATCTCTGGGAATCCTTGCCAAATGTATTTAATTGTGATGGCCCAGGATATGTTAAAATCCAAGAGCGCAACTAATAAAGTTACTTGAACTCGTAGTTGTCTGTGGTAGGTCTAGATGTTTCAGCCCCTACAAGAAAGTAGAGGGGCTTTCATCAGGACCGGGTGAAGAAAAGTGAATGAGTGGCAAAATGTGGCCACGTGAATATTAAAAAATCACAACACACGCGCTAAGGTGAGTTGGAATTTTTTTGAAGGGAGTCGATACTTACGACCCCACTTGAAATAACACTCAATTCAAGTGTCTAGCAGGAAATCAGGGCCCGGGAGGGGAATCGTCTGTAGTCACACTTTCGTCAAGACAGATATCCCGCTACGACCTATTGCAGTCTCCCATGGTCTGGACCATTTCCAACTCACCTTAGCGCGTGTGTTGTGATTTTTTAATATTCACATGGCCACATTTTGCCACTCATTCACTTTTCTTCACCCGGTCCTGATGAAAGCCCCCTCTACTTTCTTGTAGGGGCTGAAACATGTAGACCTACCACAGACAACTACGAGTTCAAGTAACTTTATTAGTTGCGCTCTTGGATTTTAACATATCCTGGGCCGCCACAATTAAATACATTTGGCAAGGATTCCCAGAGATATTTTTAAATTTCACATCTCACATCACACTATCACACTACACCAGCTCCGCTGTAATCAGGCGTTGTAGCACAACCGGGCGGCATTAGGCCTCCCGGTTGGGACCCCAATGATGAAGCATGACACCAACCAGGTTGGTGTGTGAGGGGTCTTTTAATAAAACCTAAGGGTTGTGTGACACTGCTACTAGCACAGTGAGTCCCGATTCTTTGTTTCTTCAGTGGGTACGTCCACATTGTTTGCATATTGAATTTGGGGATAGGGACGTCCCTTGACCTTTCCTCGCTCTCCCCCCCCTTTCTTGTTGTATTACTATCTATACTATCTAAAACATTTTTCATCAAATACTGTTTTAGGTAGAAAGCAGAGCTACTCATTAAAATGTTAGTGCTCTCAGTATGCTGCACGTGTGATATCAACAGAAAGTGAGAATGTAATGCAATGCAGTGCAAGTGAAAGTGTGGTACACAAGTAATAGAGACAACATAAACAATGGAAGCAATCAATTACTTTTAAATCTTACCTCAAACTGCTCCAGTGAAACAGCTTCAAAAATGGGCAAAGAGCTAACTACAAGACAAACTGAACTGCAATTCCAATAAAATATTCAAAGAAGCAACAAAGCCAATCTTGCTTTCAAAACAGGATTACAATTCTTAAGCACAATTTACTTAGGAAATGAGTGGAAGCATTATCAGCCCTCCAAGTAAGATAACATTTTAATTTATTTTTTATCTCCCCAAGGGCAGTCAGCCCCTCTACCTAGGAGGAATGTACCCTAAAAATAGAGAATCCCTGGTGTCTAATGGTGGATTCCTGCTGGAATATTTTCAGGAAGAACACTATCAAAGAGTGTTTGCCTGACTGTTCCATGGGTTATGGTTTGTACTTCTAAACAAAATTGACAAATTTCTTGATTTTCTTGTTCAAATTCATAATTATGGGTGTTGAACAAGAAAGCGTGGTGAAATTACATGAAATTATGTGTAGTTACGTAAAATGCAAGCTGGTATTTAATGCTAATTTAGCGTAAAATGTGCCTTTGCATCAATTTCCGATGTGAGGATGCATTTTGAGCGAAGAAAATAATGCAAAAAAAATAGCATCTCAATTTAACTAAATTGGGTCAACATCTGATTTGTTTTTGGACAAAACTCATATAAGGATCACATTGAAGTTCTTGGGTCTGATCCAGCGTCAATATCAATAATTGATCAGGGATCTATACTCAACAACATCACTACAATAGCCATACACATTCACCCAGTATCCATAATGCGCTAAGGTCAATTTGTTCATTCCATCAAATATTTATTTTTATGAGTCCTTTTAGACATCCGTTAAATAATTGATCTCGATATCAACTTTCCTTCTATTTGGTCGATGGACCAATTCGTTGAATAGTTGATGGCAATGATAAATACTAACTTACTAACCATCTAGTAAATTAATTACAGACTCTCGGTAAGGTTAATAATGACATTTTATCTCAATTTTCAAAGTAAATGCTCATTTGCATTAGGTCACAATTCTAAACATCAAACCTCACGACAGGAGAAATTATGCATGTAATAAAGACTCAATTTGCAATGACATTATGCAATGAAGGAGTGGATAGGGTAAGAGACAAAAGTTCAGCAAAATAATTATGCTAGACAGTAATATTCCTAACGGAGGGATAGATGAAGAGACAATAGGTTCATCTAAAATAATGCATTTCAATATATTGTTGACGGAATGGATAGGTGGAGAGACAAAAGATTCAGCGACAAATACATTAATGCTGAGATTCTGAGAACGATATAGGCTAGATACAAACTTATCAATCTGTAGGAAAAACCACCCCCTGGACCCAGGAGATGATATGGATCCCCAAAAAGGAATCAGGGGTCAAGAGTTATAAAGACAGGAACAGGACAGGACAGGAAACAGCTAGGCCTCTCTGCAAACCGACGGACAGCGATGCATCTCCCCTTTTCTCTCTTGTCTTGCCTAAGCTGCAGCCTGCCACACCCCTAAAGGCACCCTAATTATATTCTAACATGACATGTCCATCCCTCAAATGTTGCATTTTTCCCTCTAACTCGCACAGGGATTGGTGGGCTGGGGAGGTGGCGTTGTCACACCACCATGACTTCACCTTTATTCAACAATTGCATTGTAGGAAACAGTTCCCATGGTCTGAATCTCAACTTATTCACATGTTACCCACATAAGTTACAAATTTACATTCTTCTTTTTATGAATTAAAGTCAGTCGCAGAAAACATCTCCGGTCCCTCGCTCGGGTACAGTAGTTGGCAGGCGTCTGAAACACTGGCCTTCACTCCTTCATGTCATCTGCGATGCGCAGCACATCCTTTTCTCCCATGGCAGAACGAACTCGCTCCTAACAGTTCCCCCCTCCCACCATTGCCAAGTTAAATAAAATGGTGTTTCCATTCGGCACACTAAAGTAAATAGAAATTAACATTTATTAATTATGTATAACGAAACCATCACTGTTTATCTCCCACCTTTCACTACTTCCCATTATTGCTACCTAGCATAAACTTAGTACGAAAAGCAGCATTAATCATTACTTTATAGCACAATGTAATAGGCAAAATACAGAAGCACATGCAGCCTACTCATGCAATTTCTTTTAAACCACAAAATTATTACATTATTATTCATTTACGTGTTAATTCAAAACATGCGCAAAGCAGTTTCGCCATGTTTATGTCGGGTGCATGGTTAATTTTACTACGCCTGTTTACTGTTAGTACGTATTATGGGGTATTTCGATTCGAGCAGGTTTCATTTTCACAAAACCCTGCTCCATCAATTCTCCCTCTGATGGCTGTTTAAGAGCCATCATAAAATACCTACTATACCAAGTACCATCTTTTTTTTTTTTTTAACTCTCTATTCTTTTCTCTTTTTATGGCACCCTCATTTAAATCTTTCATCAAGTCATAGTATTCTCCTTTCATCTCTTCTAACTCTATTTCTTCTCTTTTTCTCTTTCTTGCTCCCCTTTTATTTTTACATTCTGTTATTTCCTTTCTTTCACCCTTCCATTTACAACATTTATATGTTGTTAATATTACTAGAACTATTATTGCTATTGAAATATTGGTATTATTATTTTTCCTAATAGACTACTTCCGAAAGTCAAAAACCATTTGCCTATTGAGGAGAGACTCTTACCAAGTCTCTCCCAAACACCGTCAACCTCCAGTTGGGTCGAATCTTCATGTAATTTCGTAATAATCTTTATTTATCCCGCGATTCCTTTACTTTTATCAGGGATACAAAATAAGTGCAGCAATGTTGGACTTTCAGCATACCACAGACTCCACCCTCTTTTGCCAATAAAATATCAAGGGCAAGTCGATTTTGCAAAACCATTGATCTAATAGCAACCATTTCTGTGTCAATCATCAAGAACCCACCAGCAGTATCCGTAGATAAACAATCAACCACTGTAGACAATTTTCGAATTTTGTGCGAATTCAGAACGACTCCAACTGAGGGTATCAGTGCACCAAAAATATCACCGACTATTGCTGAGAAACCTGCTCTCTTGTTACGTGTTAGTCCTTGTTTTATTTCGGTCAGTTTATGATTGCTTCGGTCCATATGATACACTTTAGGAAAAACAATAGCAAAATAACAACTTCCATACCAATGTGCAGGCAATCTATAATAGGCTTTCTTGCCACATACATAATAAATCCATGGAAAAACAGGATCAGTTCCACCCTTCAATCCCCATCCTCCAGTAATTTGGAAGGTATGCTCGCATTCACTAGAACCAATAAAGTAGTAATTATAGTTAGTCTTAGTTCTAAGCAGACAAATCTTCCCTTTCTGTGACCAGTCCAGAGACATTGCAGCGTATTTTTCGCCCTTTTCATAATTTCCTTCTCTAAAGTCCCATGGTGGTATTCGGGACTTTTGTTCAGCAGCTTTCTTTTGGAAACTTTCTCTTCTATTTTCTAACATTTCTACGAAAATTCTCTCTTCATCCCTTAAACTACATGTTAAATTGTTCTTATAAGCATATTCTATGTCTAGAGTTTTAGTAATATGGAAAATTCTCCCATATATCATGCATTTTTACCACTTAACACCTTATTTAATTCTTTAATAACAGGAATTTAAGAAAACACTAAGTGGCCGAATCCGATTCGGGCCGGAAAAAATACCGACCGACTCGGTACGGGATTATAGTCCGACCGACATGTACCGGCGTTGCCCGACCTGGGAAGTACGATGAAATGCATGTGAATCACGACCGACTCGTATGGAACTCAAGGCGAACGACCGACCCGGACGGAAACAAGCTATCCGGCCGGAAAAGCACGCGAATAGAACCGACCAACACGCACCAGGAAGAAACCCGAACGAAACGTACCTGCGAACTCCGACCCGCGCAGTACGATGCAATGTGTGCAAAAGCAGACCGTTTTGCACGGAGCCCAAGCCGTACGACCGACACGCATACAAAACACAGCCGAACAAACACAATACACCGCGACCGACGCGTACGCCGTATATGAAACCGAGCTGAAACACAGCGGGAACGACTCGGAGAGGCGCACACGAGATAACTGCAACGTCCTACTCGGTCAGAAGAACGACTCCAACATGCACAATAATCACAAATGAAAAAATACAAAAAAAGAGGGCCAAACAAGCAATGACAAAGCCAATAAATACAGGGGGGGGGAAATGGAACAAGGACACACCCCCAACTCCACCTACATAAAGGCCACAAATCCCTACCATGATCCTTTGCAAATTCCACTGACCTGCCAGCAGAGAACACCATCACACAGCAAACACAGACACACACACAGCTCATCCAACACAAAAGCCACACACCATTAGCACCTCAACAAATAGCACCCTCACACACACACAGCAAAACCTACACTCACACACCCTCACTTGCACACACACACATCAATCACCACCACCACCCATCACCATGCCCCTAAAGAAGAATCCAAAGTTCCTAGATAGTGAATTGGAAGTCATGGTAGACGAGATCCTGAGGGTAGAGCCACAGTTGTTTGGCACATTGGTCCAACAGACCCCCATGTCGCAGAAAACCAAGATGTGGGCGAGGATCGTCAACAGGGTGAACGCACAATCACCATGTTTGCGCACAAATGAAGACATCCAGAACAGGTGGTATGATGTGCGCAGGAGGGTCAGGTACCTACTGAAGAAGGATTACCTCCTGAGCCAGCACACCGGCAGTGGCCCTCCTGCCAAACCAGTATACCTCAGGCCCTGGGAGGAGAAGGTGCGGGCCATCCTACCACCAGTGAGCGTATATGGACTAACAAACATCCCAGAGCCTGGTGAGTACACAACTAATATACACAATATTGTGTGCCAATACACACACATCACTGTCAAGGGGACAGTCAAACCATGCACCCCTAGCAAATCAACAGCAAACAAAAGATAATCATACCAAAAAGTGTATGTCAGTCAGATAAACACAATACATGCCATCTCATAGTGATATGTAACTGTGTCATGACATGTACAAATCCAATACCAAATTGAGCTAGGCAGTGGCACAAATCTAACCAACAAACACTGTCAGATATTTAGCCACCACTAGAACACCACCTCACAGGGAAGCTCACAGAAAGGAAGGAATCCTGTGTATGCTGGTGAAGTCAGTGTAGCCAAGAGCATGATGGGACTCGTAGTAACAGATACTGGGCAGCCTCACATTTGGACCATCAACACCACTCAGAACCATGCTCACAACACAGGGAGTGGATAAGGACTGACAAGATGGCTGACACTGGGTACTGCTGTGGGGAGCACAAGGCCCTGCTGGGAACTGTGCACCAACAAACAGCACAACACCACTGCCTGACATCCTGAAAGCCAACTTGCACTCCCTGCAATGCAAGCACGTTGCATGGTGGGATATCTGGCTGGGTGGGAAGGAGGACTCACAGCACTGACCATAGTTACAAGCAGCTCACCTCACACACCCCCTCAACACAAACTCCACATAACCCACCTGGGAGAATGCAATGCCTCACATACCAAATGAAGATCCCACAAAGAACCACCACCCTGGGTAATGCTGTGTGAAGCACAGGGACACTCTTGGGACTTGTAGCCAAACAAACGCAAGGACAACACTGTCAGCCTTCCTGTCAGCACAGGCACACTACCCCACAGGGAAGCAGAGTCCAATGGAAGGAAGTACGGGCATGCTGGGAAGGGGAGTGTAGGCAATAGCATGATGGGAGTTGTAGTCACAGATACTGCTCACACTCACAATTGGCCCATCAACCCCACTCTGAACCATGCTCACATCACAGGGAGTGGATAAGGACTGACAAGATGGCTGACACTGGGTACTGTTGTGGGGTGCACAAGGCCCTGCTGGGAACTGTGCAACAACCAACAGCAAGACACCACTGAATGACATCCTGAGAGTCAACCTGAACCCACTGCAAGGGTGGCATGCTTCATGGTGGGATAACTGGGCTAGGTGGAGAAGGATGGCCGGATGTCCACCAAATACAACAAATGCTGGCCATGCACACACCTCAACATTCACATTGAAATGCCCCAGGTATGCATGACAATGTGCTACACCAATATCAACCTCTTACTGTGACAACTTAGGACAATGCAATGTACATGCCCGCATCCAGAGGTACAGTCACAACTGTCAGGTGTGTGAACCATTGATGCCTGTAGAAACATAACATACAATGTGTGTCTCTTCCAAATACAGGTGATGATGATGGGGACACAGCAGCAGGCGAGGAGTAGTCCCTGTCCCAGGCTCCGGGGGACACAGAGCTCACTGGTGTGGAACAGCCTCTGCCCTCCTCGGATGGCGAAGACCTACCTGGCACCTCCGGTGTGAGTCATCATGCAGCATCAGCTGGACCAACACCTGCACCCCCTGCACCCACCCCTCCAACAACTGCCAACACACAGACCACCCCCGCCGACACGGACAGACCAAGGACCACCGATGGCAACAGCACAGGGCCCCAGGCCCAGCGTGGAGCAATGGACGACAACACCACTAACAACCCCCAAGGGGGCCTTGGGTCACCTGTGCGTGCCACCGCAGGTCCTGCACGTGTCGCCAGGGGTGGTGGGAGGGGTGGTAGACATAGGTCGCTGCTTGCAGAGGGGTCTGGACTGCATGATGACCCACAACTGGCATGCATCGCTGATGCGTACCAGGATAGCACCGGAGAGGTCAGACAGGTCGTGGGGATCCTCAAGGACATACAACAGCAGCAGGCTGCCCATCATGCCCGCTTGGACTCCCACATGTCCCGTGTGGAGACACACATGTCTCGCATGGAGTCCAAGTGGGACACATTGCAAGAACTCACAGCGGTGCATAGGGACATATTGACATGCCTCCGCCAGATTAGCACCAACATGGCCACACCTCCCTGTGTGCCCACAACATCTGGTGCTGCAACAACTGACACCGCCACAGGGAGGGAGGAGGACTCTGGCGGAGAGTCCCCTGCACCGCCGCAGCCTGCACGTGAGGCTCCCCCCCAAAGAAGAGGGGTCGTCCGAGGAAGGAAAACTGAGAGGTTGATGGCCACGTACATCCCCCAGGAAGCCAACACCTGTTCCGCAAATTCTCCTTTGTGTGCAAACGTTTCACCCTGTCGAATGCAACACTACTCTCCCACATGACATGGGGAGTTCAAGTTGGGCTAATGTATCATATGACCGTGGACTTCACTCAGGACATTTCTGCTACCAAGACTTCCAACTCATCTGGGAACTTTGGATCACAATCCCAATGTACAGCATCCACCATCCTGTGCACTATACACACACACATTTCTGTAAATAAAATCACTAGTACACCATACTTGCCTCTGTTGTTATTCAAATGTGGATACTGTTATGGTGATGATGATCTGCTAAATTACACTGTGTATGCTAACTGCTACAGCAAGTACAACACCGTCGTGTGAGTCATGGTGACGTGACACATATGAGGGAGACACACCACTAGGGCTACACAACACAGAGACACCAGGGCCATCGGACTCATCGCCCACAGTGATGTTGCCAGGAAATACAGTGGAATGCACAGACACCACACCTATTCAGAGTCTGTGTCAACTAGCCCACAGGTGCAGTAAGCAAATGTCAGTCAGATGTGTGACCACAGACAACGCACATCCCAAAGTGAAGCACAGGTTCATTACACCTTTGCAACATGTTGTTTCCACTACAAATGCAAGGTTTACCCACGTGGCAGTGGCCACACGGTCAACAAGTGCAGAAGATATGAAGTCCAGGGGTGTGTGGCACATCACTTGTAGGCAAACTACTGCTGCCACCCTGAAAGCTGAATCAAGGTGTCGGGGGATCCAAGTTGACCAAAGTACTCAGTAAGCACCCTGTGAAGGACAGACATGACACACAGTTAAAACCACTGAAGAACAGGACAGAACTGCAATACTCATGCCCAATACATGTCACAAGACAACTACACAAAACCAAGTTAGCATGTCAAAACTGTTGGGGAGTACAGACTACCTGTAAGGACACATTGCTGCACGCATCCAGTCAAGTAGCACATGGCCACACTAAAACAGCACCAGAGCACCACCCACACATATCATGCAAACTCACATCATTCACATTACATCTCCCTGGATACTCACATTCAGCTGAAGAAGTTGGTGATGAGCTGTGTGCGAACATCACCATCATCATCATCATCACTGGCATCGTGGTCCAGGCCAGGATCCTCCACAGGTGGCGGACATTGGTCATCGTCATCCAGGATGAGAGGCAACTCCTTCCGCACTGCCAGGTTGTGTAGCATGCAGCAGACGATGACAATCTTGCACACCTTTGCTGGGGCATATGGGAGGGCCCCTCCCGTCTTGTCCAGGCAGCGGAAGCGGCTCTTCAGGAGACCAAAGGTCCGCTCAATCACTCTCCTGGTCCGACCATGTGCCTCATTGTAGCGCATCTGGGCTGGTGTCACAGGGTTCCTGAGGGTGTCAGCAACCACAGCATGTTGGGGTATCCGGAGTCACCTACGGACAGACAAGTGCACATTAGCTGAGTTGGAAAAGTGGGTGGAATACTACAGATCAGAACACACACAATGGTACAAAGTCAGTACACACCGACAAGCAAGGCACGCTGGTTCTGCATCTGTGCCATCATCCTCGGGATGCGACTACTCCTCATCACGTAGGCATCGTGTGCTGAGCCAGGGAAACGGGCACACACATGTGTGATGCTCATATCTGCAAGACATACCACCAGAGCATTGATCGAATGGTAATGTTTACGGTTCCGGTATGCCTGCTCATGTGCCTGTGGTGGTATCAAAGCCACATGTGTCCCATCAATGGAGCCAATGACATGTGGCATCTTCCCCAGGGCATAGAAGTCACTCTTGACATCAGTGAGTTGTGAGTTGTTGACGTGTGGGGAAATAGATGTACTGGTTCAGGCATCTCAACATTGCCTCCAAAACATTGCGTAGCACACGGCTGAACATAGTCTGTGACATCCCACCGGCAGTCGCCACAGTGTGTTGAAAGGTACCGGTGGCAAAGAAGTGTAGGGCTGCCATTACCTTCACCTTGGGTGTCAGCGCCGTAGGGTACGTCCGGCCAGGTTGCAAATGTGGTGCCAAGCGCACTGCCAAATCATCAATCAGCTGCCTGGTGAAGCGGTAACGTCGGATGCTGTCACGTTCCACCATCGTTGCCAGGTCAGGGAATGGTCTATGGACAGCTGGAGCCCTGCAGTGCATAGGTTGAAGAAAGAAAGATTGTCAGTCACCCCACATATGTGCCATTCACCATACTCAATTTCACATGATACATCATTACGAGACACAAGTACTTGATGTGTGTGCCGTTCTGTTCGGACATAACTCACACCTACATGCCCATCATCTAACTTCTCAGTACAACATGTGTGCACAACAGGTACCAGGTTGTGCTATGGGAAACCATTAGGCTGTGTCACAGTACCCATTTCCTGCTGTCACGTTCCACACACACACCACAGTGACATGTCTGGACAGATGCGCCACAGGCATCACAGCTCATTGACAGGTAGATTCTCAGTGGCCCTGTCTTGCCACATGGACACTGGCATGACATGGCGTATCATGTACACGTCAGAAAAACAAACATGACTCCCACAGGTAGTGGCCCCTGTTGCCTCTGCAGGACAGACATGGACATCTGTGACACACACACGCACAACATCAAAGTCCATGCACAAACAACGTTGATGTGGAGACTGTCTCCCATCGTGCACATGGAATCAGAGACATCGGAAACACAACATGCACACAGACTGTGGAGGGACATCACTATTGTGGCAATGGGTCATCCTGTGACGTACATGCCTTCCCCCATGGGACCCTGGGGGTATGTGACATGTCACACACATACACAACCTGGAAATGTGACCATGCCACATGCTCCGAAATGAACTGTTGCACATCACAGTGGTCATGTGCACAACACACAAAGGACCCTGTCCCCATTAACACATGCACAGCCTGGGTGTGGCTGCCCACAAGTGCCACCACAGAAACCACATGTTAACCCCCATACACAGAAAAGGTAATGCAGCATTACATGCCTTAGGAAACAGTGTGGACTGGGTGTGGTGTTGTAGGTGTGCCCCTGTGTCTCTGGCAGGTATATGTGGCTGGCATACGTTCACCAGTGACAAGCATGGTGACATATGCGACTGACCTGTACAGGTACGCGTTGTAAAGCAATGGACCGATCGGTGTGCCCGGCCGGCCCATTGCATCTGTTGTATCCCGAAATACGCGTTGTACAGCAATGGACCGATCGGTGTGCCCGGCCGTCCCATTGCATCTGTTGTATCCCGAAATATGCGTTGTACAGCAATGGACCGATCGGTGTGCCCGGCCGGCCCATTGCATCTGTTGTGAGCGGGTACGCGTTGTACAGCAATGGACCGATCGGTGTGCCCGGCCGGCCCATTGCATCTGTTGTGAGCGGGTACGCGTTGTATCCTGTAATACGCGTTGTACAGCAATGGACCGATCGGTGTGCCCGGCCGGCCCATTGCATCTGTTGTATCCCAGAATACGCGTTGTACAGCAATGGACCGATCGGTGTGCCCGGCAGGCCCATTGCATCTTTTGTATCCCGTAATACGCGTTGTACAGCAATGGACCGATCGGTGTGCCCGGCCGGCCCATTGCATCTGTTGTATCCCGAAATACGCGTTGTACAGCAATGGACCGATCGGTGTACCCGGCCGGCCCATTGCATCTGTTGTGAGCGGGTACGCGTTGTATCCCGAAATACGCGTTGTACAGCAATGGACAGATCAGTGCGCACGCATTGGCTGGGGCCTGGCATGGCAACGGACGCGTTTTCGAAGCTCCAACGAGTCTGATGCAGTGAATTCAGTTGGCCAGCCACAACAATGTTGCAAAATCATGGGTGTCATGAAGTTGACGATTTGAAGGATGCTGTGGGCGTGTATTAGTGCTGCTTTTCCATGGATTGGTTAGATTCAGAAGATGCAAACGACTTGGACCTATCACTTTGGACACATGGGACAGTATCTGCCTCTGCAGCACACATATAATGCTGGCTGTTCCCCTGAGAGCTCACTTGCCTGCACTACATGCTCCAGGACGACATCTGCCACCAACACTGCTGCTGTCTCTGCATCCTCTGGCTACTGCAATGGCACGTACTGTGGAGAGAGCCCCAGCCTTCAGCCTTGAGGAGAACCAGGCCCTGCTGGACAGCCTCCTTCCACAGTACAGCAAGCTGTATGGGACACTAGGGGAGCAGGTGAGCGTGCTGTCCACTGCCTTTCTAATTTTGCATGTTGTCTGACTAGCAGGACTTACAGTGTGCACACCACTGGCTAGCATGCTCACTGAGTAGTTCTGAGCCCCCAAAGTGTGTAGTTACATGCACTGAACAGGTACAGTGCAGTAACAGTGCATTCCAACAAGGTTTACTTTCCATGCAATGATACCATGTAGTAACTGCTGGCAAACTGTTCATAGCCATCGTTGCACTGCCTGTGTACATCATGTGCCCCAGTGATTGAGACATGTATATCCAACTGTGTGATGCACGGATATGTTGCATGTGTAGTAATGGCCTTTTCACTTTGTCATCCTCACAGGTTGATGCCCACCAGAAGCAGAAAATCTGGCTGACCATCGCCCGGGCAGTAAGATCCGTGGGGGACTACAAGCGCCGGATCCGCAACTGCCAGAAGAGGTGGCAGGACCTTCGAGGCTGGACCCGGAGGATCGCAAGGGTCCAGCTGAAGCTGTCGCCTCCTCGCAGGAGGGGTGGACACCGGACCCTGACCCCCACATGCTCAGGATCCTGGCGGTGGTCTTCCCTGACCTGGATGGGCAGCTGAAGGCCAGACAGCAGCAAGGAGGGGTGAGTCCATGACAGCACTGTGCACTTTGTCTGACATGCTATGTGCCCTCCTCTGGCCTGGTTAAACTTCCACAGTACATCAGTCTTGTGGTCCAGGACCCATGTCCCTCTATTGTGACATGCCCACTCCTCATCTGATACGCATATGTGTGGCCCTTACAGTCAGGAAATTGTGTCACTTGGGGACTGTGTCATTGCATTTTGCTTTGCTCAAGGTGGGGGACAGCATTTGTTCCGGTGACTATGTTGTGGGATTCATGGGTGGGTCAATTGCTCACACAATGCCCAAGCCCTGACATGTAATCTGGGTGTAACTTTGATATGTGGTCCACTTGCTGATCTGATTCACCACATGTCCCTGGGGTATTTGGCACACCCCCATGCTGTGGGTGGGAACAATGTTTGGGCCTCAGGAGTATGTATATCAAGTGTGTCACACATGCTTAGACACCTGCCTACTGTCCAGGACTCATCCCTCTTACAGGTGGAGCTGGACAGTCATGCCTACTCCAGGGCATACAATACACTCTGTACTCCCACTCCCGTGGATCATCTGACATGTTGTGATCAGTGACATGTTCCCTCAGGTGTCTGCCTCTGTGTCATTGTGCTGTGGCTTCGTTGTCAGGACTACTGGTATGTTTGTCGGTTAGGGCTCAGCATGCCATCTGAGATGTGACCATGAGAGACGATACTTCTGTGACTTATAGGTGTCTGATCACTTGACTGTGCACACAGGTGTATGCGACTGTGACTTTCAGGTAGCTGTTTTTCATTCACAGCACACTGTGAGGTGCTCATGTTCAGAGAGTTGTGTTTCGTGTCCCCCATATGTCCAATTGGTATGACGTGGACAAATAGCAGTTCAGATGATGTTGTTTTTGGGGGATGGACATGTGCACTTGTCAGTTACATAACTTGCATTCCCCATGTCCTAGGATTGTGACACAGTGCAGACTGTTGTTGGCTGGCTGCCATGGACATGTGACTGGAGACAGTGATGTATGACTTTGCACGCATGCCTGTGTCATGGCATTAAACTTCCTAAGACTGATCCTGCAGGGGAGTGACATGTGCAACATGCACCCCATTGTGGCATTGACTATCCGGACATGGGTGGATCATGGTGTCTGGTGCTGGTATGCTCAGGGTGTGTGGTGTTGAGTGTGTGCAAATGTGAGTTATTGCACGGCTAGACCCCTACCTCCATATTGGCCTTGGCTGGCAGGCCGTGCTGATTGATTAGAGCTTGTGTAGGTGTGATGGTAGTTTGTTGCTCAGGACACATGGCTGTGGTTCACAGTGTGAACGGCATCTACCTTTGTCATCACAGTGGGATTATCATGCAGGCTAGTGTCAGCACAATGTGGGGTCCCTGGGGGTAGTGCTGTGGTGGGTCTGTCTCTTGCTGTGTTAGTTGCTGTTCCTACAAACTTGTGTGACATGTGTAATTTGGGCTCCCTCTCATCTAACAATGCCTGATTGCCCACATAGGGGTATCCGATCCATGAGTAACTTTTGTATGGCACTGTTTACACATCTGTGTGGTTGGAATTCAGGCTTTCTCATGTGTTGTGTGGTTGCCTGGGGACACTGGCACACCCCCCCCCCATCACCCGTTGTGTTTGATATGCAGTGTGAGTCTGCCTGTTTGTGTTTGTGCCTTAGCACCACTGCATTGGCATATCTTGAGTGTGCCATTGGCTGTATGTTGTTTGGTGGCTTTCCCCTGCTATCCCTGGGACTCCTAGGTCATCAGTCAGCACAATAATCATGGTTTGTATGTCCCATTGCTGCCATGGTATGGTATTTGTTCACCTCACATCTACAGTCTCCACAGGATATCTACATTTGTGTGTCCATTGGTGCAGATATGTGGGTCAGCATTATGATGGTCACTTCTGTCATTGTGTTATTTGTGAATGTTGACAATGTGGGACCCCATGGGTGATGTTTGTATGCACATGGCCAAAACGATGTTTCAGTGACACTGCACTGTTTGCCTCAACCAATCTATGTTGCTATGGGACACAAGCACTACTATGCCACTGATGTGTTTGTTGTTGTGTGACCAGGATTCATCGATGCAGTTTGGCTTTGGCAGCTTTTACCACGACTACACTTACCTTATGATCACTGTGGTGATGGTGCTTTCGGCCCCATTGCCACACTGTTCAAAAAGTGCATCAGCTATGGACACCACACTTCCCTTTTGGTCACTGTGGTGATGGGGCTTTAGGCCCCATTGCCACACTGTTCAAAAAGTGCATCAGCTATGGACACCACACTTCCCTTTTGGTCACTGTGGTGGTGGGGCTTTAGGCCCCATTGCCACACTGTTCAAAAATGTGCATCAGCTATGGACACCACACTTCCCTTTTGGTCACTGTGGTGATGGGGCTTTAGGCCCCATTGCCACACTGTTCAAAAAGTGCATCAGCTATGGACACCACACTTCCCTTTTGGTCACTGTGGTGATGGGGCTTTAGGCCCCATTGCCACACTGTTCAAAAAGTGCATCAGCTATGGACACCACACTTCCCTTTTGGTCATTGTGGTGATGGAGCTTTAGGCCCCATTGCCACAGTGTTCAAAAATGTGCATCAACTATGGACACCACACTTCCCTTTTGGTCACTGTGGTGATGGGGCTTTAGGCCCCATTGCCACACTGTTCAAAAAGTGCATCAGCTATGGACACCACACTTCCCTTTTGGTCACTGTGGTGATGGGGCTTTAGGCCCCATTGCCACACTGTTCAAAAAGTGCATCAGCTATGGACACCACACTTCCCTTTTGGTCACTGTGGTGATGGGGCTTTAGGCCCCATTGCCACACTGTTCAAAAAGTGCATCAGCTATGGACACCACACTTACCTTTTGGTCACTGTGGTGATGGGGTGTTCGAGCCCATTGCCACAGTGGCCATGGCCGGCTTGCATTGTGGAGGCCACACACATTTATGTGTGACACATGTGATAGGGGGTCACATTGTATGTTCAATGTCATGTTCAGTCTTGTAGGCATTTGACACAGACTACACACGCTTGTCAGGGTGTTAGGGGGATGTAATTTTCTGTCATTCCTTATGTGGGAGTATGCTGGTTGTGTCATGCAGTACCCGTCCTATGAGTAGGGGTGGTGTTAGTGGTAGGCATCCATCCCCCCATGAGTGGGGATGGTAGTATTGACTGGCATCCAGCCCCCTGAGTAGGGGTGGTGGTGGTGGCAGGCATCCAGGTCCCCCTGAGTAAGGGTGGTAGTAGTGGCAGGCATCCAGCCCCTAAGGGTGGGTAGGGTAGTAGTGACAGGCATCCAGGCCCCCTGGATAGTGGTGGTGGTAGTGGCAGGCATCCATCCCCCTAAGGATGGGGATGGTAGTAGTGACAGGCATCCAGCCCCCTGGATAGGGGTGGTGGTAGTGGCAGGCATCCATCCCCTAAGGGTGGGGATGGTAGTAGTGACAGGCATCCAGGCACCAATGATTAGGGGTGGTGGTAGTGACAGGCATCCAGGCCCCCCTGAGTAGGGGTAGTAGTAGTGGCAGGCATCCAGCCCCCTAAGGGTGGGTATGGTAGTAGTGACAGGCATCCAGGCCCCCCTGGATAGTAGTGGTGGTAGTGGCAGGCATCCATCCCCCTAAGGATGGGGATGGTAGTAGTGACAGGCATCCAGCCCCCCTGGATAGGGGTGGTGGTAGTGGTAGGCATCCATCCCCCTAAGGGTGGGGATGGTAGTAGTGACAGGCATCCATGCCCCCGAGTAGGGGTGGTGGTAGTGACAGGCATCCAGGCCCCCTGAGTAGGGGTGGTAGTAGTGGCAGGCATCAAGCCCCTAAGGGTGGGTATGGTAGTAGTGACAGGCATCCAGGCCCCCTGAGTAGGGGTGGTGGTAGTGGCAGGCATCCATCCCCTAAGGATGGGGATGGTAGTAGTGACATGCATCCATGCCCCCCTGAGTAGGGGTGGTGGTAGTTACAGGCATACAGGCCCCCTGAGTAGGGGTGGTGGTAGTGACAGGCATCCATCTCCCTAAGGATGGGGATGGTAGTAGTGACAGGCATCCAGCCCCCCCTGAGTAGGGGTGGTGGTGGTGGCAGGCATCCAGGCCCCCCTGAGTAGGGGTGGTGGTAGTGGCAGGCATCCATCCCCCTAAGGGTGGGGATGGTAGTAGTGACAGGCATCCAGCCCCCCCTGGATAGGGGTGGTGGTAGTGGCAGGCATCCATCCCCCTAAGGGTGGGGATGGTTGTAGTGACAGGCATCCAGGCACCCATGATTAGGGGTGGTGGTAGTGGTAGGCATCAATCCCCCCATGAGTGGGGATGGTAGTAGTGGCAGGCATCCATCCCCCTAAGGGTGGGGATGGTAGCAGTGACAGGCATCCAGCCCCCCCTGGATAGGGGTGGTGGTAGTGGCAGGCATCCATCCCCCTAAGGGTGGGGATGGTAGTAGTGACAGGCATCCAGGCACCCATGATTAGGGGTGGTGGTAGTGACAGGCATCCAGGCCCCCCTGAGTAGGGGTGGTAGTAGTGGCAGGCATCCAGTCCCCTAAGGGTGGGTATGGTAGTAGTGACAGGCATCCAGGCCCCCCTGGATAGTGGTGGTGGTAGTGGCAGGCATCCATCCCCCTAAGGATGGGGATGGTAGTAGTGACAGCCATCCAGCCCCCCCTGGATAGGGGTGGTGGTAGTGGCAGGCATCCATCCCCCTAAGGGTGGGGATGGTAGTAGTGATAGGCATCCATGCCCCCCTGAGTAGGGGTGGTGGTAGTGACAGGCATCCAGGCCCCCCTGAGTAGGGGTGGTAGTAGTGGCAGGCATCCAGCCCCCTAAGGGTGGGTATGGTAGTAGTGACAGGCATCCATGCCCCCATGAGTAGGGATGGTGGTAGTGGTAGGCATCCAGCCCCCCCTGAGTAGGGGTGGTGGTGGTGGCAGGCATCTAGCCACCCATGAGTAGGGGTGGTTGTAGGGTGGTGTTGGTGGTAGGCATCCATCCCCCTATGGGTGTGTATGGCATTGGTGTTGGCCATCCCCCTATGGTTCTGCTGTTGCTTGTGTACGTCATTTGTGCATCCCTATGTGTGTGTGACATATTTCGGGTACGTGTAGTTTGTTTGTATTGTTGGTGTTTGACTTACCGTCTGCGCCGTACACGTCCGTGCCGGTTCCGGTAATAGATGTAGAGTATAGGTAGGACCTGCGCAATGGGATTCATGCTTGGATCGTCTCGTTCGGGTTTCTCGTGTCTTCGACTCGTACTCGTCGCTGGCTTGTTCGTCTCGTAGCCGTGGATCGTCTTGTGGCGCTCAACGGAGCTTATGTACGGCTCGCCCGGATGCTCAAACGTGCCGGACGTAGCGACGGGTTCGGCGCGTACGGAATGCGCATCGTACTAGTCCGGCCGGAAGGTGCTGTGTATTTGCTTCCGTGCGGCTCGAATCGGCGTTTACGGATCCGGCTCGGGTGGGGAACAGGAGCTGGATTGGGTGAGTACGGCTCGTTCGGTAACTGGTTTGTTATACGCATCGTACTTGTTCGTCCGGACGAGTGTACCATTCGGTCGGGAAACACGCATTCGGCTTGTATTTTTTCCGGACGAATACTGTTAGGTGCGATTCCGGCCGGGATCGGAATCGACCCCTTAATCTATATTTGAGAAGTGATACTCAAGTTTCCCCGTTAACATAGAACAGGCTGGTAAGTATACTACAAGACACACCATAGGTTAATGGAAGATGGTGATAAGACACCCCTTCAGAAACAGACGAAGGTAATTGCATGCACACATAACAATCACTCACATTCATCGTTTCAACATACTCATAAAGTAACTTGGTAAAGACATTTAACAAGAAATGATAAATTGATTTATCATGATGGAGTACGCTTCCATCAAAAGATACTAATTTAGTATTTGGGGTTTCATTAGTGACATCATTCATTCTTTCACTTATTATTTCATTAGTATTGTTTCTTTTGTCAGTTACCATTAGAATAGGTATAAGGACAGTTAATAGTATCCACATAATGGTTAATAACAAGACACTACATAAGCAAGCTTTAATACACCTAACGTTTTAGACTAGGTTTTGGAAGTTCAGTCACTTCTGCTTCAGCCATTTTTTTTCTAAAAGAAAATCTATCTATACCTCTAAATTTCTGAAAATATTAAAATAAAATAGTAGTGTAATCCTACACTTCAAGGCTTTCTTCTTTACACCCCTTTCTTTATTCTTTTTCTTTGGTCTTCTTTGAATTTTTCTTTCATTTTCTTTCAATCACTAAGGTTACACCTTAAGTTGTCACAGTTCTTTAAGGAGGTCTTAGTTTGCTTTCATCAACTTGCTCAGTGTCAGAATTGTCTTTTTCTTCACTTGGATCGGATCTTTCAATTTCTTCCAGTATCATGTAAGTCCATTCAGGTGCTCTGTATTTTCTACTTGGAATTCTCACTCTTCGTGTCTTTCGTACTAATTCTTTTCCTGACTCTTCTTGATCTGTTTGACTGGAGACCTCATTACTTTGTTCTGGTCTTTTTCTTAACCTTCTTTTCACAAGAGTGTACTTTAGTCTTTTCACTCCACTTGGCCAATTATCACTTTTTCTTGGTTTCTTTGCTTTGACCACGTTTTCACCTTCTGCGTCTTGTTCACGGGTTCTTTTGCTTGCCCTTTCTTCTGGCTGGTTTTCCTTTAGATTTTCTGTTTCTTCCGGTTTTTCTGTTTCTACAATAACTTCTCCTTCATCTGTGAATTCACTCCCTTCTGGTTCAAATACAGTTTCACCTGTTTCAGGTTCAACTGGAAGTTCACTTTCTTCTGGATAATCAGTGAACTTCTTTCTGGGTCAACGACAGTCTTCGGAACCCTAGAATTTCTCATCCACTCTACTCGACTTGTGTTTCGCTGCTCACCATCTGTTGGGTTGTTAGAATCTGTCACTCTAGATTCATCAGCTTCACACACTTCAGCCACTAACCTTTGATTTTGATTCACCAGTTGTGGCTCTTTCGGTCTTTCAGGTGGATCTAGGGTTCGTTTGGTGTGGCTCGCATGAATCCAATTTGGTAAGCCAGCACACTTCACTGCCGTTGTCGTCACCAGGATGATTTGATAAGGCCCGTGCCACCTAGGGTCTAAACACGATTTTCTTACGTGTTTCTTGACGTAGACCCATTCACCAGGACTCAGATCATGAGCTTGATTTCGATGTATTGTAGTGGCATCTTCTCCAACCTGGTGAGACACAGAACGTACCAATTCAGCCAATCCTCTGCAATAGTCAAGCACCAGATCATCAGATATACTTATCAGTTTGTTTGCTGGTATATATGCCTGTCTCATTGCTCTTCCCATGAGGATTTCATGGGGACTCAATCCAGTCTTTTTGTCAGGAATGCTTCTTAGACTCATCAGCACAAGGGGTAAAGCGTCAGGCCATTTCAGTGATGTGGTTGCACACACTTTCCCTAGCCTGGATTTTATAGTGCCATTTATTTGCTCGACTACTCCAGATGCTTCGGGTCGATAGGCACAGTGCAGCTTCTGTTCAATTTTAAATGCTGCGCAAATCAGCCGAATTATCTCATTATTAAAAAGAGTTCCTCTATCTGTCTCCAAAGTGACTGGAATTCCAAACCTTGGGATCAATTCTCTCAAAAGTAGTTTGGCTACTGTAAGGCTATTATTTCTTCTCGTGGGGTAGGCTTCCACCCAGCAAGAGAATAAGCAAACAATGACCAATACATATTTCAACCCATTGCAAGGGGGAAGCTCGATAAAATTAAGCTGGAGTCGGGTAAATGGACCTACTGCTCTCCCAATTCGTCCCCAACTTACAACTGTCTTTCTCCCTGGATTCTGCTGCTGACATATAATACACCTCTGGCAAAGGCTCTCTGCAATGACCCTGAACTTCGGATTATACCATGTCTGCTTGAAAAGTCTGATCATAGCATCTCTTCCAACATGCACATGTCCATGGTAAACCCTGGCCATATGAGAAAGCAAAGAGTCTGGATAAACTGGTCTCTCATCCTGATAAACCCATAGTTTATCTTCTGCTCTTTTTCTATAGTCTGTAAGTTTCCACATTTCCTTTTCCTCATCATTTGCCTCTTCCTGCATTTGCCTTACTTCATCCCAAGTTTCAAATGTTGTTGTGGTTATAAACATAAGATGGCATTCGGTATTTCCTCTTTCAATTGATCTGTTTAAAGCCATTTTATTTTGGGCACAATAACGTGCAATTTGGTCTGCGTATCTGTTGCCTTTTGTCACATAATCATCTCCTGATTGATGTGCGGCACATTTGACTACTGCAATCCTTTTGGGCAACTGTAAAGCATCCAATAGCTTTTTCACAATTTTACCATTTCGAATAGGGGAACCTGAAGAAGTCAGAAATCCCCTTTGCATCCATAGCTGGCCACAATCGTGCACAATTCCGAATCCATATTGACTGTCAGTGAATATGGTTACTTTCAAACTTTTGGCAACTTTGCATGCTCTAGTCAGAGCTATCAGCTCAGCTATTTGTGCAGAGTTTACTCCTTTCAGACAGGATGCTTCAATAACTCCTTCTAGGGTGCAAACAAGCATAGGCGGTGCATAATTCACCTCTGTCATTCCTCAAACACGACCCATCAACAAATATCTCACAATCTGATTCTTCCAAAGGACTATCTTCTATATTAGGCCTAGGCTTTGTGCATAACTCTGTCACATCCAAACAATCATGATCCACTTCTTCACAGTGAGAATTGGGCAACAATGCTGCCGGATTCACAGTAGTGCACCTGACCACTGTCACATTCTCTGCACCCAGAATCACCCTTTCATACTTAGTCAGCCGTCTAGAAGTGAGGTACTGGGTCCTGGTACGAGTCAGAAGAATTTCAACAGAATGTGGCACGTACACTTTAACTGGATAACCCATCACAATCAGTTCACTCTGTTCCAGACTCATACAAGTAGCTGCTACTGCTTTCAAACATCCAGGCAATGCTGCAGCCACTGTATCCAATGTAGCAGAAAAATATGCTACTGGACGTCGTGCCATTCCATGTTTCTGAGTTAGGACTGAGAGTGCACATCCATCTCTCTCACAACAGTACAATACAAATTCCTTTGTATAGTCTGGCATTCCTAATGCAGGTGCTCTACAGAGACTGCTTCTCAATTTTATGAAAGCATCCATACCTTCATCATCCAAAACAATCGGATCTTTCACATCCTTTCGTGTCAACCTCTGTAGAGGTTTTGCAATCAGTGAGAAACCACATATCCATTGGCGACAGTATCCAACCATTCCCAAAAACATTCGCACCTCTTTCTGAGTTTTGGGTGGATTCATCTGTTTGATCACACGGATTCTTTCTGGGGTTACTTTCCTAACTCCCTTTTCTATTTTGTGTCCAAGATACTGTACTTCCGGTTTACAAAATTGCAATCTTACTGGGGACACTTTGTGTCCTCCCTCTGCGAAATGGTTCAATAGGGCAATTGTGTCTGTTACACATGCCTCTCTTGTCTTTGATGCCACCAGTAGGTCATCAATGTATTGAACCAAAACCGAATTTCCTGGCATGACTAATGTCTCTGAGCATTTTTTCAAGATTTGATTAAAGATCGAGGGACTCTCTGTGTACCCTTGAGGGACTCGGAACCATGCCAAAACACGGTCTCCGAACCGGAAAGCGAACAAATACTGGCTATCCGGATGCAAGGGAATCGAGAAGAATGCTTGGCACAAATCAATCACTGTGTACCATTCAGCATCACATGGAATTTGATAAAGAATCACTGCTGGATTTGGCACTACTGGACAACAGGGCACTACAATTTTATTTATTTTGTGTAAATCCTGCACTATCCGGTATTTCCTACTGGGCTTTTTGATACCTATGATAGGCGAATTACAAGGACTGCCTATTATCTCTTTTAAGAATTCCTTGTTCAATCATTTGGTCAATTACTGGAGCAACTCCTGCAATCACTTCTGGGCTCATTTTGTACTGAGGTGTATTTGGATACACAGCACCATTCTTCACTATTACCTGAATCGGATCTACTCTTGTCATTAGACCAATCTCTTTTCCTGTAAAATCCCACACATCTGGATTCACTGCACTTTTTAATTCTTCAGGCAGATTGTCTTCAGTGAGAAGTGAAAATAACTCATTCACTTCTGTCCCTTGCTTTGCTAACATCATCTTAAATTCAACATCTTCATCTGGGGTCTGAAATGCAACTCCATCTGGGGTAAAATAGATTGTGCAATTCATTTTGCACAACAAATCTCTCCCCAAGAGATTTACCGGGCATGAGTCACATACCACAAACCGATGCATGTCTTTGAAGTTTCCAATATGAACTTCTATTGGGTTTGTGACTGGCGTTCTAATATGCTTATTCGAGACTCCTACAATCTTGGATAGTTTCTCCCGAGAGGGGTAGGTTCGGAATTTCTGCTGCTCTCACAGTAGAACGGGTAGCATCAGTGTCCACTAAGAATGTAATATCATTACCTTCCACCTTTCCGTCAACAAATGGACCTGACTGATCTACCGCCAAGGATGCGCCAAGTACGCACTCTTCCGCCCCTCTCAGGCACCATCATTGAGATGAGTCTGAATCACTCCCATTACATTGCATCCAATACTGCTGACTCACACCTTGATTCTTACCAAGCGGGTCTCTTCCGTGATATCCGGTGTTCACATTGTACCTTTGCACCTGAGCATTCACATTACTTGGTATGGGAGCTTGTGGTACCTGTAACTGTTGAGCAACTATCTGCTGCTGCTGCTGTTGATTTACACCCACCTCATTCTGCATCTGTGGAATTAAATTTTGATTTCCCCGTTATTCTTTTTAGCAGATCTACACTCATTCCTCCAATGTCCAAACTTTCCGCACGCATGAGAAGGAAATTTCTTCATAGCTTCTTCCTTACTCATCTTTCCCTTTCCCCCACTGTAATTCTGACTCTGTCCACTTGTTTGATTATTACTGTTTTCTTGTTGTTCCGCTACCTTCACTTGCGTCCACATAATTTTCTCCTTTAACTTTTTATGTTTACTCTCAATTTCGTCACTACAATACTTTGCATACCGTAGGATTTCATCCACTGTCTTACTCTGCCAACAGGTGAAATGTTGCTGTATCATGTTGCTAATCTCAGGCCTCAATCCAAACACAAAGCGATACACAAAATGTCCCATGTCTTTATCTCCAATATTTTCAAAACCACTATACTGTTTAAATACCTGTAGCAACCGTTCATAATAGGCATGTACTGACTCTTTTGGTTCTTGGGTGGTTCTAGCAATCTTAACCCAATCTGTTTCTTTTGGAGAGATTTTTTCCTTTAAGTAAGTGATCACCTTATTATACTTTTTCATTACTTCTTCTGATGGTGCACCTGTTTTAGGATCCCTAGGGTATTCCTCTTTTGGCCAATCAACCGTAATCTTACATTCTGTCCATAAATCAGCTGGAACAACAATATCAAACAGACCATCCAAATCTTTTAACAAAACCTTTGATACCTTTACAAACCTATCTACCTGTTTGTACCATTCAACAGGTTTTTCTCTCAATCTGGGAAAATCATTTGTAAAAGTCAATATATCTTGTCTAGACCAAGGAACATGAACATATCCACCACCTGGTACTTCTCTCATTGGACACGCCCTTTCAACCTGTTCTGCCTCTTTCATAGGAAACATGGACATTCCTTTACTAGCTGCTTCTTCTTTCTTTTTCGTCCACCTAACTTTCCAGCGATCCACATCTCCCCATTTCTTCAAAATATTCATTATTTCCTTTATCTGTGACCTTCTTCCTGAGGCATTCAAACTTTCTAAGTCCTTGTCAGTAAAAGCCAATCTGTACGATTTCTGCAATACTTTCGACTTTTCAATATCTACTCCATACTCACTGAGCAGCTTCAGATATTTTTTCATGTAAATTCTTTGCTCTCCAGGTAATACTTTTACACAGAAACAACAATTCTTCATCACGATAGGTCCCTAATCTGTCTGGGCTTATTGTTCCAATAATCATCTCTTCTAAGTCAACTTTCAATTGACTCACATTTATATTCTGAGGTTGTGGTTTTTGCTTCGTCATTTCTTTTATCCAATTATTTAATTCTTCTGGTGAGGTACCTGCTGAACTCCCTGCTATTGGAGTGTCATTTGGCCCTATTCTTCTTGGCTCAAGTTGGGTATTCCTCTGAGGGGTCTTAGTTATTAATTCGCTAATCGGAAGATCTAACAATGTATTATTTGCGTTTTCATGTCCATCCCCATTCGTACCACTCCTAATGCTACTTCCTGGCATGGCTAATGCATGCATTTCAGATACATTTTGTCTATTTCCGTACAATGGGAGTACAGGACCAATCGTTACCGGTACCGTCAATGCTTCTACATTCAAACTCAATTGATTCAATTTCTGTACTTGTTCTAGTCTGGCTTTATTCAACAGCTTTGCTTCATTTTCTTTCATTACCTTTGCTATATCTGGAACTTGTGGAGTCAACGGAGTTCCCATTTGAGGGGCACTTGGAATCACTACTCCTAAATTCTCTTCATATGGCGGAGGTTTTTTATTCATGATGACCTCTATCAATTCATCATCATCAGAATCATTCATATCACCTCTCACACTTGGAATTTCTAAATGGTTTCTTTTCTCCTTACATTTACTTCCAGTCTGCTCATCTACCGTTAAAACTGGGTATAATCCTTCTGTTACTACAGCTCTTCTCCATCTTTTCAACTTTTCATCTCTACTCTCAAAGGGGTATCTGAACATCATACTCCTGTAACCTCTGTTACCAATTCTATATTTTTCTCTCTCAAATGCTTCCACTTCCCATTCTTCCAATGCTTCGTACTGAGTCAATCTTGGGTTTGGAACTAATGAATTCATTCGATTTCTCAAATTCTGAAAAATCCTCACATTAAATGTACCATGTTGCGGAAAAGCTAAAACACCATCGCCTTTCGTATACTCAATCCAATTTTCCAACCACATACACGTGTGATATCCTCATTCTAACATCATAAAGGAAGCCGGTGTTTTGGAGGCGGAATCGGAATTCCCTCTCTAGTCACAATTGGTTTATCTTTCTTGAAAAAATTCTTTATTTTCTGCATTAACTTCATTTTCTGACTTTCTCCAATAATGGGTCTTATCATGAACAAACAAAAATAACCCTTACGTAATTCTACTTATTCTATTGGTTAACTTTTGTCCTATACCAGCGCGTCTCACACCAACCAACAAATCAGAACACTACTACGTAAGCAAAGCCTTAACCAATTCTAGCGCGTCTCACACCAATCAACCAATCACATCCCAGTATACACCCGCTGCCTGACCAATGTCACTCCTTCCACTGACCCTCCCTTTACAAAATTTTACAGCAATATTTTTCCGTGTTTTTCTTAATCAAAATTCTGTTAGTAACAACATAAAACAATGCTACTTTGTCTGTTCCACTAAGTAAAGAGATAGTTTTCACTTCTAAAAGATTTTCTCACTACGGGTCCTAATAACGACCAGCGCTATTTTTACCCTTCAGACAAGCTCCAGGTGGACCTATTACTCCTCTAGGGATAAAACCAGAATTTCACAAGAGGACTTTTTGGCGTGAAAAGGAGTCTTGCTATTCTCCTGGAAATAAGGCTAGAATTTCGGAAGCGGACCCTTCACTATTCAGACACTCTACTCAGATACGAAATTCCCTAAATATAACACCTGCAGCCCTCCATAGCTTTTAGGTATTATTACAACAGACAAAGTACTTCTGCAGTGTGGCTTCTTTACCACACTCTTCTTCTGCCTACTTCCAGCAGATTCCTTCCCAGGATTCCTCGGGTATCTCCGTACCTGTACTTCTAGACAACATAGAACATGACACTAACTCTGCATTTTAGGAACATATAATCAATAATCAATGATCATTACCAAACTAATCAATAATTAAACTGTCCTCTGCTACCAAGAAACTGATCCAGCGCCAATACCAATAATTGATCAGGGATCTATACTCAACAACATCACTACAATGGCCCATACACATTCACCCAGTATCCCTGATGCCCTGGGGTCAATTTGTTCATTCCATCAAATATTTCTTTTTATGAGTCCTTTTAGACATCCGTTAAATAACTGATCTCGATATCAACTTTCCTTCTATTTGGTCGATGGACCAATTAGTTGAATAGTTGATGGCAATGATAAATACTAACTTACTAACCATCTAGTAAATTAATTACAGACTCTCTGTAAGGTTAATAATTACATTTTATCTCAATTTTCAAAGTAAATGCTCATCTGCATTAGGTCACAATTCTAAACATCAAACCTCACGACAGGAGAAATTATGCATGTAATACAGACTCAATTTGCAATGACATTATGCAATGAAGGAGTGGATAGGGTAAGAGAAAAAAGTTCAGCAAAATAATTATGCTAGAAAATAATATTCCTAATGGAGGGATAGATGAAGAGACAATAGGTTTATCAAAAATAATGCATTTCAATATATTGTTGACGGAATGGATAGGTGGAGAGACAAAAGATTCAGAGACAAATACATTAATGCTGAGATTCTGAGAACGATATAGGCTAGATACAAACCTATCGGTCTGTAGGAAAACCACCCCCTGGACCCAGGAGATGATATGGATTCCCAATAAGGAATCAGGGGTCAAGAGTTATAAAGACAGGAACAGGACAGGACAGGAAACAGCTAGGCCTCTCTGCAAACCGACGGACAGTGACGCATCTCCCCTCTTCTATCTTGTCTTGCCTAAGCTACTGCTAACCACACCCCTAAAGGCACCCTAATTATAGTCTAAAATGACATGTCCATCCCTCAAATATGCATTTTACCCTCTAACTCGCACAGGGATTGGTGGGCTGGGGAGGTGGCGTTGTCACACCACCATGACTTCACCTTTATTCAACAATTGCATTGTAGGAAACAGTTCCCATGGTCTGAATCTCAGCTTATTCACATGTTCCCCACATAAGTTACAAATTTACATTCTTCTTTTTATGAAGTAAAGTCAGTCGCAGAAAACATTTCCGGTCCCACGCTCGGGTACAGTAGTTGGCAGGCGTCTGACACACTGGCCTTCACTCCTTCATGTCATCTGCGATGCGCAGCACATCCTTTTCTCCCCATGGCAGAACGAACTCGCTCCTAACAGTTCCTTCCTCCCACCATTGCCAAGTTAAATAAAATGGTGTTTCCATTCGGCACACTCAAGTAAATAGAAATGAACATTTATTAATTATGTGATAACGAAACCATCACTGTTTACCTCCCACCTTTCACTACTTCCCATTATTGTTACCTAGCGTAAACTTAGTACGAAAAGCGGCATTAATCATTACTTTATAGCACAATGTAATAGGCAGAATGCAGGAGCACATGCGGCCTACTCATGCAATTTCTTTTAAACCACAAAATTATTACATTATTATTCATTTACTTGTTAGTTCAAAACATGCGCAAAGCAGTTTCCCCATGTTTATGTCGGGTGCATGGTTAATTTTACTACGTCTGTTTACTGTTAGTACGTATTATGGGGGTACTCGATTTGAGCAGGTTTCATTTTCGCGAAACCCTGCTCCATCAGGTCTTTTGCACCTAAGTGTTTAGCTCCTTTTGAGCTTGGCAATCTCCCTTGGGAGGGATAGGTGAAAATTGATTGTTTCTTTAAAGTGTAAAGCAGTAGGCCAATATGATTAGAGACTATTGTAACCCACCATCTGCCATCAAAAAATCCAATATGTTTGAACATCAAAACATATTTCTCTAAGGCGGGCATTTGCCACATCAGATATCCACCATGTAACTTCTCCGTCACACTGTGCTCCTTAACTTAACAGGTGAGAGTTAACCAGCTTTTTTTATACTCATATCCTGAGCACCTATTTATGATCACATTTCCTGCCATTTTTTCTCCTGCTTATTGCAGACCGCACATGTTGTGAGGTGAGGTCTGTTAACTACTGTACCTGAGATGCTGAAATCATCCTCAGAGCCAGATACTACTCCATGTGACTTATTCTGCATGTATTATTTTAACTGCTACCTGTCCTATTCTATAGATCTCATCTGCCACTTCTGCTGTTCTATTCTAATGCCACAATGTGGTTTGTGGAACATCTCCTGTGTATATTGTGCTGCTGATTGTTTCCATGGCTCGTAGGCTTACACTTGTGAATTGCTTACACTATGGTTACGCTTCACTGCACATCTTGTGAGCCTAAACCATCTTACCAACTCCTTTTCTCAGATGCTCTGTCGGGTATAAAAACACTACTAAGACCTGCTAGGACATTTTCTGTAGTCACCCTAGGAATCACTGATGGTAGAACGTAAAGATATAAAGCTTTCTATTGGTACAGTGGAACACTCTACCTCAGTAACAAACAAAGAGGTCATAACCATACACTATGAACTTTCTCCTTTCAAGGAGAGATTAGGTGGAGCAGATACAGGACTAGGTGCAATTGAATCCTGGCTACTCAACTCAACTGAGTGGTAAAGAGATATGGAACATGAATGAAAAGCAAATAACTTGAAAGATCAAAGCAGTAAGGATAACATAAGATTTTTTGGGATGCTTGAAAATGAAGAAGGGGATGACATAATCTAATAACATAGGGCCCAATTTAAAAGTTGGCAGAGAGGGAATTGTGGCACAACAGCAACAGAGTTCCCTGTCCACCAACGTTATGATCTGCCCACCCAATTTTGATTCGAGGAGACCATAGACTGATGATGACGGAGACTACTCCCTTGGGCAATCAAAGTATTAGTGGTATGTCCACCAACCTAATTTAGATGGGCGGACATACAACCGTCTTTCAATGCCAGTGATTGCCAGGAAACACCTGGCGGGAGAGGGCATGGAAAGGTGCTCAATGTCCCCCATGCCATGGGAGGAACCTCCCATGGAGATGGGGCATTGTTTTTATATTTTCAAAAAGAAAACCCAGCTTTGGGATTTTCCCACCCACCAAAATATAAATTAGGCTCATAATGTGCTTTCTTACAACTCATCCTTGATGAAAATAAAGTTTGACCACTCACCTAGATTTCCGGGGGACCCACAGCGTTGATCCTGGAACCTTAATAGGAATGGTAAAGACAAATCCATTATTGTGTGTCTTTTGTGACATCAACACACAAGACATAAATTCCCTATAGCGAAGAACCATGGCCACTACCAATACAAATGATGCACAATGTCCTTCTCTGCTGCTTTTCTTGCAGAACTATCTTAATACATAAGAAATATCTAACCCTTAGATCGCTTCTCAAAGAATGGACATTAGTTTTAGGTTATTGAATCCTGCAACAATGCTCTTCATCTTTGATGGTAAATCTAAATACTATCATGACCCTATAGAAAAGGGTCAATTCTCGGAGTTCCTTGAAAATTCAGCAATTGAGGTCTCACTCAGTGGTGTAGCTAGGGAATGGCGGGGTGGGGCGGTCTGCCACAGGCAGCACTTTTTTAGTGGCAGCGGGTGAGGTGAGCAATTTCGGCGAGCACAAGGTAAGTTTTTTTTTTTATTTTCCTTCATTGTCCCCCCCGCGCTCTTACCTGCACCGGCGATTACTGGGCGGCAAAAGCTCTAGCTACGCCACTGGGCTCGCTCCCTGCATATCCTGAGGAATACACATCATCAACACCTCCTGGTGACTCAAAAACCTCATACCAAACTCAAAACCTCATACCTCATACAAAAACTCTTCAGGTCTACAATGTTTCCTCGTTCAGCCAAACAAAAGGACATCAAAACTAGAAACATGGATGTGCTTTTCATCGCAGAAACATGGTTCATGCCCACATCCTTGCAAATCATAGACGTCCTTTTTCCCACAGGCTGCTGCGTCCCATTATATGGACAACACATATTAGAAGAGATGATGCCTCACAGTCATCCATAAGTCCTCCTGGTCTGGCTATAGGTAGGCAAGTAACACTGAACTCCATGGAGTTTTCAACATGTCCTTTCCGACTCTCTGCAACTCAGACTGCTAACTCATCTATAGGCCTCCCAGGGAGAACAAGGACTTCATTGATGAATTCACAGATCCTCTCACCACCTCATCCATCTGACATGCCCTCATCCCCCTCTTACATGCTTTCAACCTCCCAGACAAAAAAAAAGACATGCTCTTCAACCATATCAATACCCATTACATGACACAGCATGTTACACAATGACAAGGAACAAACGCCACATCCTTGACCTTATCTTTTAAACATGAACCACAACCAAATGCAAACTACCTATACCCCTAGACTGGCCAGACTACTTTGCCATTCCTATTCTCTATAAACAACCTAGTGCTTGAATTCATCTCTCCCATCCTATCAACTCTATGTTTGACGCCAACACACTTCTAAGCAACTTCAGCAATTTTTACAAACCAATGTGAACATCCACGCCCAATTACAACACACAACTGCAAGTTAATCACTTCAGCACTGTAGTACTCTTAAGACCTTGCATACAATACATGATCTATCCACAGACATGAGCAGAAATGGAAGAAAACCAGCACTCCCAAGGACCTCTTGCTGCTGAAATCCCTCTGTGCAACAGGCAGACAGCTCATCACAATGCAAAGTACTATACCAATGCCATCAATGAAGTCACCAACAGAACAGAGTGCTATCCAAGACAATCAAGCACTGTTTCAATCACCTACCGGACCAACCTTTTCCTCACTCTCCAGAAAATGCAATGAATCTCTCCATCAGAGAAAAACCAGACGATCCAATAGCTCATCAATGACACCAAGCCTTCTTCATCAATGGTCAGCCTTCAAAGTCCTTTATCTCACAGGTTTTCCTGACATACTCAATTTCCTCAAAGCAACTTCTTATGAGGATGATGTCTTAACATTGTCATTCATCAAAGCTCTCTTACCCCTACTTACCAATGTCAATGCCTCCCTCACTCCAGGCATCTTTCCAGAAGCTCTCAAGACATGGTAGATCACTCCTAAAGAAACCTACATTAGACCGCAATGTCCTCGCAAACTATTAGCTTTACAAGCACCTGTCATTGATCTACAAGACCATTAAAAAATATGTCTATGTTCAACTAGAAGATCACATCAGTGCTAACCATCTCCTGCACGACTACAGTCTGGATTTAGATCAAGCTGCAGCACGTGGACCACAATGTACACATTGAAGACGATGCCCTTTTGACCACAGATGATGCACACAAACAGTAATAAACTGAAAACACAACACAGGAAAAATCACACACCAATTTAGAAAAATTGAGTCACATTCAATAAAGAAATAATACCAACATGCCAATCCAATCAGAAGAACTGGAGATATGAAATTTTGAAGTGTTAAGTAAAAATAGCGCCAAGAATAATAACGTGCGGTAGATAGGAACAAAGGCACAAGTTCAGGCCGAGCACAATGGAATGTGGGCTGGATACAGGATCCAGGTTAGTCCCGCTGAAAACGTTTCCATATCAAAGCCCAGTGCACAGAGTTTAAAAATTATGTTCCCTCAAGCTGAAAAGACACCCTGCTACTGATGGGTCTATAGGATATGGTTACCTACCGCCCTTACTTTTACATAATTTTACCTCTTCTGTGGCCTCCAATCTCAAGGGGCACTGTTGGACCTGGCCCTCTCTGCAGGGTCAGCCACAAACCTGTTGCCTTCACCTCTCCTGTTTTCTGAACCCATTTTTGTTAGCTTCTAGGACTCTGTTCACTTTACCACTGCTAACCAGGGCTAGAGTGTTTGTGCTCTCTCCATTAAGTATGGTAAAGTTGACTTACACCTAGTTGGGACATTTAATTTACTTATATGTCCTAGTAAAGTGGTACTACAGGTACCTAGTATCTTTTAATCAAATGCTACTAATGGGCCTGCAGCACACTTTGTGCCATCCACTTAAGTAGCGTTTGCAGCCTGTGTTTTTAGTTTTAAACTGCCATTTTGACCGGGAAAAATAAACCTTTTGCCATTCCTTAACCTTCATTTTTAATACATATGTCACTATGGGGCAGGGTGTGTTGTATGTAAAAAGTTGGACATATACTTTTAAGTTTTACATGTCTTGGTAGTGAAAAACGCTCAACTTCATTTTTCACTATTGCAAAGCCTACCTCTCCCATAGGATACCATTGGGTTGCCTTATTACATTTAACAAGTGATAACGTTTGATTAGAAGCCAGGAAAGTCATGTTTGGTGTCTCAGGAATTGAAATTTAAAAACCTTTTAAATGGTAAAGTTGGATTTTAAGTCACAGTTCTGAAAATGACACTTTTAGAAATGGGTCATTTTCTTGTCCTAACCATTTGGTGCCTGCAGTCTGTTGATGGGACATATGACTAGGTGTAGTTAACAGTTGGCCTTTGTATTCCTCCCAGACAGCATCAAAGCAAGGGGTCTCGATGTTGGCAGGATGGGCCATCTCTGGCAGGATGGTGGGGGTGGAGGCATCACTTACCACAATTGCCCTTCAAAGATACTAGCGCAGCTCACATACAAAGGGCGTTACACTAGCCTATTGTCCCCCAAGCAGATTGGGACCAGGACAGGGAAGCAGGGAATTCCAGATGCCTCTGTAGGGCATTCCAGAAGCTTCTTCCATTTCAAAGTGGGCGCCATGTATCGAAAGGGGACCCTCAGAACAACTCTCCAGATCACTTCTGGACCTCTGGAAGATTCAGAAGAAAGACTTCTCTACTGCCCTGCCGCTCAGCTGCAAGAAGGACTGCCCAGATACTCTGCTGCTCTGATGCTTTGCTGATCTCTCTGCAAGAGGGGCTGTTCTGTTGCCCTGCTATCTGTGGAAGAAGACTGGACCTTAAACCCAGGACCACCAAAATGACTTCAATGGCTAGTTGGATGGACTGCTGTTCTGAGCTATAGGAACACAACAAGCTCCAACACTCTTGAGCCCTGCACCTGGACTCTGCCTGATTGAGTGGAAACTCCTCAAGTGGTGCTTACCCTTGGAAGTGGGGATAAAGGTGCTCTGGCAGCCCAGCTGTGGTCCACAGCATAACAGACGCAGGGCAATGCAACCCGACGTGGACCTCGCATCTCAGCCTTTGCAGCTCCTCATCGGAACCAACACAGTGTGACACAACTAGACACCGACCTCGCAGCACTCGTAGCTTCTCACTGGAACACACACAGCTTGACCCAACGCAACACAGGCCCCAACATCACTCATTGAAACCACCCCCTGCACAGCTTATGCATCCAGGACATATGTACAATTCTCAGCGGGCCTAACCTGGTCCTTGCATCCGGCTAATGCTCCATCGCAGTCAACCTTATCTTGTGACTTTGTCCCGGTCCGGCACGACCAGAGAACCACAGTTGGCGATTTGTGCTTTTAAGCACTATTTTTACCTAAACCTTTAAAACTGCATATCACCAGCTCTACTATTTGGATTTTTGTCAATTTGGTGTCAAATAATGTATTAAAATGCACTCCATTTTTCTAAATTAGTGTGGCATTTTTCACCTTATAATTGTTTGTTTACTGCACGAATACTTTACACATTGCCTCTTAGCTAAGCCTGACTGTTTTGTGCCAAGCTCCCAGAGGATTATGGACATGTTAATTTAGTGATCTTTTTGTGGTTCACTGTGACAAGGATTGTGACTGTTGCTTCAGTAGGGTTCCAACCCCCTTAACCAACAACCTAATTTCTCATAGGCACCATCATGAACATTTTTAGAGCAGAGACATGGCTCTCAAAGTATACAGCATAACAATGCATTAACCGTCCACAATCCAGCTATCTCTCCTATTACTCATTGACTTTGTACGGGTCTTTGACCCTGTACAGCACTCGCTGCATTTTGGTGAGGTTTGCTCTATTGAAATACAATACACAAATACATACATACAGTATAATGTTGCCTGAATTCAAGACTTTCCTCTTTCTCACTATTGCGTTCTAGGAGTATATTATCCTCACACATTAATTTTTTCCCTTATGGACTTGGGAACTGTGAGAATTTGGGCTAAATCCCATTGTTAGAGAAGACACATCCTCACCATACCATTTACATGCCATTCACAAATCTTACGATTGCCACCTACTCAACACAACTGAAATTCTGATTAATCTGCCAATTTTTTTACAAGCTAACTGATCCTGATGATGACTTGCTCAACATTCTATTCAGTTCTCACAATATTACTCTTGAATGTAAATGATGTATCACACTATATCAAAAATAAATTGTTACCTTGCCATAAAAAACAAACACTTCTTTGTTTTAAGAGACGCGCCTGTTATGGACCGAAGGAGACGCATTACAGAGGGACTAGGTAGAGAAGATTATGCTCTCATTTGGTGTGAATGACCTATCCCTCACATTCATTCGATGATAGAATTAAAAAAGGAGGGCTTGGTATATGGCAAACCTACCAAATTGTATAGGGGAGCTAGCAGAGAGATTCTTTGAAAGCCACTCCAGTATTGTGGGACTATGGTCCATGTTTTACCAACTTGTTTTATAATAATGTGGCCCATAAACTACTTTAATCACTAGGGGGCTCCTTTAAACACGGTATAACGAGGGCCATTATTGTTCGTTGTCAGACACCACCTTCACCATGATTTTGAACTATGTCAAGAACATGCAACTTTGTAGCTCTTATAGACTCCTTACTCTAATCAATTCACATGCTGCACTGTTTACTAAGATTCTGGGTCTTGATGTACTAAACAATTTTGTAATCACAAACCCTCCAATTACCAAAAATCACTGGGTTGGTGTCCGCAAAATCCCTATTTGTTGTGTACAAAGCTTTTCTGACACAGAAAATAGGTTTCGCATCCCCATAACGAATCACAATTCAGAAGGGACATGAAAGGGAAGATAAAATCATGTGCACCACCCAACAACCAATACTGTCAACGCCTACCCAGCATACCCAGATGTAGGCACCACAGGCTTCACATAGCATTCACATATCACATAGACCCAACCTCATACACATCCCAAAATCACAAATTCCAAACCACAGAACATATATTCTAGCTCCTGCTCATTTACTCTTGTGCTGCAGTACTCCAAGCACCAGATATTGCAGCTCTCATCACGTATCAAAATGATTTTGATGTGCTTTTCATCGCAGAAACATGGTTCATGCCCACATCCTTGCACATCATAGACGTCCTTTTTCCCACAGGCTGCTGCGTCCCATTATATGGACAACACATATTAGAAGAGATGATGCCTCACAGTCATCCATAAGTCCTCCTGGTCTGGCTATAGGTAGGCAAGTAACACTGAACTCCATGGAGTTTTCAACATGTCCTTTCCGACTCTCTGCAACTCAGACTGCTAACTCATCTATAGGCCTCCCAGGGAGAACAAGGACTTCATTGATGAATTCACAGATCCTCTCACCACCTCATCCATCTGACATGCCCTCATCCCCCTCTTACATGCTTTCAACCTCCCAGACAAAAAAAAAGACATGCTCTTCAACCATATCAATACCCATTACATGACACAGCATGTTACACAATGACAAGGAACAAACGCAACATCCTTTTAAACATGAACCACAACCAAATGCAAACTACCTATACCCCTAGACTGGCCAGACTACTTTGCCATTCCTATTCTCTATAAACAACCTAGTGCTTGAATTCATCTCCCATCCTATCAACTCTATGTTTGACGCCAACACACTTCTAAGCAACTTCAGCAATTTTTACAAACCAATGTGAACATCCACGCCCCAATTACAACACACAACTGCAAGTTAATCACTTCAGCACTGTAGTACTCTTAAGACCTTGCATACAATACATGATCTATCCACAGACATGAGCAGAAATGGAAGAAAACCAGCACTCCCAAGGACCTCTTGCTGCTGAAATCCCTCTGTGCAACAGGCAGACAGCTCATCACAATGCAAAGTACTATACCAATGCCATCAATGAAGTCACCAACAGAACAGAGTGCTATCCAAGACAATCAAGCACTGTTTCAATCACCTACCGGACCAACCTTTTCCTCACTCTCCAGAAAAATGCAATGAATCTCTCCATCAGTGAAAAAAACCAGACGATCCAATAGCTCATCAATGACACCAAGCCTTCTTCATCAATGGTCAGCCTTCAAAGTCCTTTATCTCACAGGTTTTCCTGACATACTCAATTTCCTCAAAGCAACTTCTTATGAGGATGATGTCTTAACATTGTCATTCATCAAAGCTCTCTTACCCCTACTTACCAATGTCAATGCCTCCCTCACTCCAGGCATCTTTCCAGAAGCCCTCAAGACATGGTAGATCACTCCTAAAGAAACCTACATTAGACCGCAATGTCCTCGCAAACTATTAGCTTTACAAGCACCTGTCATTGATCTACAAGACCATTAAAAAATATGTCTATGTTCAACTAGAAGATCACATCAGTGCTAACCATCTCCTGCACGACTACAGTCTGGATTTAGATCAAGCTGCAGCACGTGGACCACAATGTACACATTGAAGACGATACCCTTTTGACCACAGATGATGCACACAAACAGTAATAAACTGAAAACACAACACAGGAAAAATCACACACCAATTTAGAAAAATTGAGTCACATTCAATAAAGAAATAATACCAACATGCCAATCCAATCAGAAGAACTGGAGATATGAAATTTTGAAGTGTTAAGTAAAAATAGCGCCAAGAATAATAACGTGCGGTAGATAGGAACAAAGGCACAAGTTCAGGCCGAGCACAATGGAATGTGGGCTGGATACAGGATCCAGGTTAGTCCCGCTGAAAACGTTTCCATATCAAAGCCCAGTGCACAGAGTTTAAAACTTCAGGATTTCACAGGAGGAGATCAACTGGTGTCAGTCAGGGTCAGTCCTTGACCTGGGAAGGCACCTCCTGAGGATCAGGAACTAACTCCAGAAGAGGCCAGCTGGGCTTATGCAGGTCCAGGCAGGCCCATCTGCAGCAGGCTAGCTGGACAGTTACAGGGAGGCCTTCGGAGTTTGTTGTATCCCAATAGCTCAGAACGAGGTCAGCTAACCCCTGGATTCACCCTTGCAGTCCTGGGTTCAAGGAGATGGTCCTCTCTCCATCAAGCAGCAAGGCAGGCCTCAAGTAGCAGGTCAGACCTCTGAAGAACAAGGCAGTCCACAAGCAGGAGGGCAGTCCTCTGGTAGCAGAAGGGCAGTCCACTGAGAAACATGACAGGCCTCAGGCAGCAGGGCAGTCCTCTGAGAAACAAGGCAGGCATCAAGCAGCAGGGCAGTCCTCTGAGAAACAAGGCAGGCTTCCAGCAGCAGGGAAATCCTTTGGAGTACAAGGTAGTCTTTCTGTAGTCTTCTACAGGTACAGTAGTGTACTGAAGAGAGGGTCAGATGGGCCACTAATAAAACCTGATGCCAGCTTTGAAGTGGAAGAAAATTCTGGTCCACTCTTCAGATCACTTCTGGACCTGTGGAAGACTCAGGAGAAGAACTGCTCTGCTGCTGGAAGAACTGCCCTGCTTAAAGAAGGACTGCCCTGCTTTCTGAGGAGGGAAGACTATACCTTCTTCTTGAACCTAGAACCACCAAAGTGACTCCATGGCTAGCTGACTGGACTCCTGTTCTGAGCTACAGGGACATAGCAAGATCCAAAGACTTGCCCTTCATCTTCCCCGCTACCCACACTCAACTGGACCTGCCTGTGCTCTGCTTCCGGGCTCTGCAAGAATGAGTCCTGATCCCAAGGATGTGCCCCCCAGGTACTAGACCCTTCATTGGCATCAGAAGGTACTCTTGATGGTCCAACTGGAGGTTTCCGCAGAACTGAGACAGTGCAATGCAGGACCTCACATCACAGCACCTTGCATCCCCTGATCGGAGGCCTCATTGGAACTGACGCAGTGCAACATAACTCAACACAGGACCTAGCATCCCTGCTCTCGCAGCTCCTCCTCTGAACCAATGCAGCCCAATGCAATCTGATACAGGACCTCACATTGCAGCCCTCGCAGTTCTTCATTGGAAATGACGCAGTGCGATGCAACAGTCCTCATCAAAGACTTAAGCTACATTTCTCAGTGGGACTAACCGGGTCCCTGTATCCTGTCTGCACTCCATTACAGCCAGCCTGAACTTGTGACTTTTTTCCAGTCCGGTACAACTAGATAACCACATTAGGTGCTTTGTGCTTTCAGGTGCTATACTTACCTTAAAACTTTGAAATTGCATATCTACGGTTCTACTGATTGGACTTTTGTCATTTTGGTGTCAAATGGTTTATAAACATTTAGACCATTCCTCTAAAATGTTGTGAGATTTTTCTTGTGTTGAGTTTTCACTTTGTTGCTGTTTTTGTGCGGCATAAATTCTTTACACATTGCCTCTTAGGTAAGCCTGACTGATGTTGTGCCATACTACCAGCGGTTTAAGCACAGAATAATATAGTGACTGATTTGTGGTTAACCCTGACAAGGGTTGTGACTGTTGTGTGAAAAGAACTCAAACCACCCTCAAACAACCCAATGTCTCATATTAGTGCTCAATGATGGGATTCAGTACTTGTGTTTGTACAGTGCCATTCAGTGATTTGATGTAACACTAAAATCCCATTTTAAATAACTTGATACCAGATTTAACCTCTTTTTAAATTCTCCTTGGTTGGCCTCTTTTTTCCCCCAATTCACTTATATTCCACCTTACTTTGTGCATCTATGACGCTATCTGAAAGCATGGAGTTTGACCTCAATGACCTGGAGAGCTACACTGTGTCTGATCTCAGAGGACTCTGTAGGATTCAGATCAAAGATTCTTCAGAGAGAGGGGGCTTCCAGCAAGAGGAGCTCCAATAAGTCAAAGCTCCAGAAGGTCCTCTGGGCGTGGTGTTAGGCCCGCCAGTTATAGGTTACAGAGGAGGAGGAGGTGGATGTTGAGGAGGTGCGGGTAGAAGAGATGGAAGAGGGGGAAGACAACCCACTGTCTGTGGCCTCAGAGGATAGAGGGGCCCCTGGCAGATCCATGGCCATCAACAGCATCTCAACCCACACTCTGTCCTCAATCTGGTGGACAGGAAAGTCGAAAGGGCGCTCAAGCTGCAGTTAACTAAATAAAAAATGGAGGAAGCCAAGGAGGAGGATGCTGCCAAGATGGCCCTTGAGGAAAGGAAACTAGCCCGGGAAGAAAAGCTGCCAGAAAACGCTAAAAGAGCCTTGGAAGAAAAACAGATCTTTTTGGCTCATGAAGTGAGTCTTACAGAGCCCGACCTGAAGACCAAGCATGGCACAGGGCCCAGCAACAATGGTGGCAGTAAAAGCACAGTGTCTCATGAGGCAAGGAGAGTCAGAATTCCCAAAGAACTATAGCTTTATATTGGGGGACGACATAGATAACTGGTTTGATTACTATGAGATAACTTTAGAAATGCAGTGTCCCTAAAGGAGACTGGGGTACCAGTCTGTGAAGGTACATACCTACAGAGGGGAGGGATTATTTTGTTGGCCCAAAAGGGTGACAGGTTGAAATACCCCCATGAAGGCCGCCCTTATCCAAAAATTTGGACTCACCCCTGATAAGTGTAGGGTGAAGTTCAGGGACAGCCAGAAACTGCCCCACCAGTCTTGGGTAGATTTTGTTAAGAATTTCAGTAAGGCACTGAATGATTGGGTTAATGGTAGTCAAGTAAACACTGTACAATCTGTTTTCCAGAGAGCACATTCTCAGTCATTGTTTTTTAGAGCTATGCTAACACCTGATAGACAGCAAGCTCACTAACTCTAAGGGAGCTTTCCAAGTGATGAAAACTCTGGCTTACCACCAGGGTCCAAAAGAAGGTACCTGGGAGTGACTCTAAGAAGGGTGATTAAGGTTCCCCACAGCAGAGTGAGGGGAACTCCAAGATAACACATGTCTTGGAGTAAGTTGGGAGAAAGGGTTACCATGCCCCTACTGAGAAACGGGGAGGAGGTTCTAGTGGGCAGTGTCCTTGGGCACCCCAATTCTGACCAGTTGCTTCAAGTTCTTCCAGTTAGTATACAAGCAGGGGAACACTGTCTGTCCCAAGAAACCACCCACTGGTAGAAATTCTACAAGAGTGGCCGGTGTGAATCTTAGGGATTGGTAATTCCCAGGAGCAGAGGGCAGAGTATTCCCTGGTGTCTCTTAGCCGTGAGGTGGATTCAGGAGAAAACGTGTGATCCCTGAGGGTGGGAGTCATCACTTCCATTAGATAACAGTTAATGTGATACCTGTTACTGCCCTAAGGGATGTGCCAGTCAGACAATGGTGCTGAAGTGATTGGTTTCTCCAGAGCAGTACACCAGACAGGTGTGTAGGGTAACTCAGGCCATGAGCAGATCTTCTTCTGCCCTATGTTCCTGGAATGGGATGGAGAGGAAGCTCAGAGGAGGGTCATGGTAAGTCCCCAGGTGCCAATTGACTGCTTTCAGGAGAAATTAATTACCAGCAGTGTCAGAAGAGCTGGGAGGGGCAGCTGCCCAGGGTGCCCTGGAAGCCCTGGTTTCTGGGGGTACTACTTCCAACAGGAAACTACGGAGGCCCATATGAAGGGGCAGGCAGTGGAGACAGTCCACAGTGGGAGGACAAGTGTATCAGGGGTTGCCAGCTCTGAGAACAGAACACCCCAAAACTGACCATGGTGTGGCCACTTCTGACCTGGGGGAGCTTCCTACATTTTCACAGGGCTACAGACCTGTACCAGGTGGACCCTTGCATGACATAGACATAGTGTGTCACCCATGAGGGGGATGGTGGTTCCAGCTTGGAAGTCCTGGATTGCCAGGCACCTGTTCAGCCTCAGGGTGCAGACCCTGGGCTGAGTGGCAAGTCTCAGAATACCATACCTGGGCTTGTGGAAGGGAGATTGGAAGTAGTGTGCCTAACACCCAGTGGTGTTGCTCTCCACTCTGAGAAACCTCAGAGGTGAGGGAACCCTGAACAGCCCGGAGCCTGGCTCTTGACACTGACAGCTGTTAATGACCTCTGTTGTTTGCTGTTCTTATGGACAAAGTTTTCCTTGGGTTGGGGATAGAAATCTGGTTGAAGGGGCAGAATGGGCATCAGTCAATCAAGCTGTACTTATATCACGCAGCTTATCACCCAAGAGGGTATCCGGCCACTGTGATGTGGGAGTCAGTCAAAGAGCTAGGTCTTGAGTCCTTTCCTGAAGTGGGTCAGGGAGGGTGAAGTACGGAGGTGGAGGGGAAGGATGTTCCAGGACTTGGTGAGGTGGGAGAAGGAGCGTCCTCTGGACCCTTGACCTTGCCAGGTAGGTCGCTCCCCCACCACACAGCTCCGCCTGTGCTGTCCGCCCGCTGCTGCTGCTGGTAAGCTCGCCCCTCCGCTTGTGGCCTCGGTGCCCGTATTTCTTGTGTTTTCTCGCTCCTTTTTGCCTTCTGTGCCCCCGCTGCCCCATTGTACTGTGCCCGTATTTCTTGTGTTTTCTCGCTCCTTTTTGCCTTCTGTGCCCCCGCTGCCCCATTGTACTGTGCCCGTATTTCTTGTGTTTTCTCGCTCCTTTTGCCTTCTGTGCCCCCGCTGCCCCATTGTACTGTGCCCGTATTTCTTGTGTTTTCTCGCTCCTTTTTGCCTTCTGTGCCCCCGCTGCCCCATTGTACTGTGCCCGTATTTCTTGTGTTTTCTCGCTCCTTTTTGCCTTCTGTGCCCCCGCTGCCCCATTGTACTGTGCCCATATTTCTTGTGTTTTCTCGCTCCTTTTGCCTTCTGTGCCCCCGCTGCCCCCATTGTACTGTGCCCGTATTTCTTGTGTTTTCTCGCTCCTTTTGCCTTCTGTGCCCCCGCTGCCCCATTGTACTGTGCCCGTATTTCTTGTGTTTTCTCGCTCCTTTTTGCCTTCTGTGCCCCCGCTGCCCCATTGTACTGTGCCCGTATTTCTTGTGTTTTCTCGCTCCTTTTTGCCTTCTGTGCCCCCGCTGCCCCATTGTACTGTGCCCGTATTTCTTGTGTTTTCTCGCTCCTTTTGCCTTCTGTGCCCCCGCTGCCCCATTGTACTGTGCCCGTATTTCTTGTGTTTTCTCGCGCCTTTTTGCCTTCTGTGCCCCCGCTGCCCCATTGTACTGTGCCCGTATTTCTTGTGTTTTCTCGCTCCTTTTGCCTTCTGTGCCCCGCTGCCCCATTGTACTGTGCCCGTATTTCTTGTGTTTTCTCGCTCCTTTTGCCTTCTGTGCCCCGCTGCCCCATTGTACTGTGCCCGTATTTCTTGTGTTTTCTCGCTCCTTTTGCCTTCTGTGCCCCCGCTGCCCCATTGTACTGTGCCCGTATTTCTTGTGTTTTCTCGCTCCTTTTGCCTTCTGTGCCCTCGCTGCCCCATTGTACTGTGCCCGTATTTCTTGTGTTTTCTCGCTCCTTTTTGCCTTCTGTGCCCCCGCTGCCCCATTGTACTGTGCCCGTATTTCTTGTGTTTTCTCGCTCCTTTTGCCTTCGGTGCCCCCGCTGCCCCATTGTACTGTGCCCGTATTTCTTGTGTTTTCTCGCTCCTTTTTGCCTTCTGTGCCCCCGCTGCCCCATTGTACTGTGCCCGTATTTCTTGTGTTTTCTCGCTCCTTTTGCCTTCTGTGCCCCGCTGCCCCATTGTACTGTGCCCGTATTTCTTGTGTTTTCTCGCTCCTTTTTGCCTTCTGTGCCCCCGCTGCCCCATTGTACTGTGCCCGTATTTCTTGTGTTTTCTCGCTCCTTTTGCCTTCTGTGCCCTCGCTGCCCCATTGTACTGTGCCCGTATTTCTTGTGTTTTCTCGCTCCTTTTTGCCTTCTGTGCCCCCGCTGCCCCATTGTACTGTGCCCGTATTTCTTGTGTTTTCTCGCTCCTTTTTGCCTTCGGTGCCCTCGCTGCCCCATTGTACTGTGCCCGTATTTCTTGTGTTTTCTCGCTCCTTTTGCCTTCTGTGCCCCGCTGCCCCATTGTACTGTGCCCGTATTTCTTGTGTTTTCTCGCTCCTTTTGCCTTCTGTGCCCCCGCTGCCCCCATTGTACTGTGCCCGTATTTCTTGTGTTTTCTCGCTCCTTTTTGCCTTCTGTGCCCCGCTGCCCCATTGTACTGTGCCCGTATTTCTTGTGTTTTCTCGCTCCTTTTGCCTTCTGTGCCCCCGCTGCCCCATTGTACTGTGCCCGTATTTCTTGTGTTTTTCGCTCCTTTTTGCCTTCTGTGCCCCCGCTGCCCCCATTGTACTGTGCCCGTATTTCTTGTGTTTTCTCGCTCCTTTTGCCTTCTGTGCCCCGCTGCCCCATTGTACTGTGCCCGTATTTCTTGTGTTTTCTCGCTCCTTTTTGCCTTCTGTGCCCCCGCTGCCCCATTGTACTGTGCCCGTATTTCTTGTGTTTTCTCGCTCCTTTTTGCCTTCTGTGCCCCCGCTGCCCCATTGTACTGTGCCCGTATTTCTTGTGTTTTCTCGCTCCTTTTTGCCTTCTGTGCCCCGGCTGCCCCCATTGTACTGTGCCCGTATTTCTTGTGTTTTCTCGCTCCTTTTTGCCTTCTGTGCCCCTCGCTGCCTCTCTCCATTCCCGCCGCTGCGTCCCCTGCGGCCCCGCCCCCCTGACTGCCCATTCGCTGCCCCTGCCTCCCGCCTCCCAGCTGCTCCTCCCTCCCACCTCCCCATATCGGGCGGCCGCTGTGCGGCCGCGCCGCTGGCGCGCCGAAAGCGCGCCTAAGGCAAGCCCGTCTGCGCCCGTCCACGACTGGACCGCGCCCAGCGCCAGAACCCCTTGGCCGCGCGCCCCCGCTCCAGCCTCGAGGATTGACGCCGATACGATGCCACCACACTCCACGCTCTCAACCCCGGACGGACGCACAACTGCTTCAAGGCCGCCCCGAAACGCACCCATGGTCCCTTCACCTGCCGGAACTGCAGCTACACCAGCCTCAGAGCCACCGAGGCGCCCGCCAAGAAGGACCTCAACCACCTCCGGTGCATCCTACTGAACACCCGCTCCGCATGCAAACACGCCGTCGAGCTCTGGGACCTGCTCGACACATCATCACCAGACGTCGCCTTCCTGACAGAGACCTGGATGAACGACTCCTCCGCCCCCGACATCGCCATAGCCATCCCAGACGGCTATAAGATCACCCGCAGAGACCGCATCAACGCAGTAGGAGGAGGAATCGCCATCGTCCACAAGAACACCATCAGGGTATCGACCAGCACCGACAACACGCTCAGCACCGCCGAACACATGCACTTCCAGATCCACACGGACCCCAACACCACCCTTAGAGGCACCCTTGTCTACAGACCCCCTGGGCCCCGACCCCAGTTCAGCGACTCCATCGCCGACTTCATCAGCACGCACGCCCTGACCTCTACCGACTACATCCTCCTCGGAGACCTGAACTTTCACCTGGAGAACAACAACGACAGCAACTCCACCTCCCTGATCGACAGCCTCGCCAACCTCGGCCTGAGCCAGCTCGTCACAACACCGACCCACCCCGCCGGCCACACGCTTGACCCCATCTTCTCCTCAAGCTCCCACGTCTCCTTCAGCCACACCACGGAACTCCTCTGGACCGACCACCGCTGCATCCATTTCACCTTCCAGAAACCCACCACACACCACCGCACCCAACAGATCCCACGCCGCTCCTGGAGCAAAGTCACCGAAGACCAACTCCGGGCAACCCTCGCTCTCAGCCCTCCCTCCGACCCATCCAACACTGACGACGCTGCCTGCAACCTCAGACAATGGATGGACGACTGTGCCAACACCCTCGCCCCGCTGAAAAAGCTCACCTACAGCGACACCACCAAAAGAGCCAGCTGGTTCACCTTGGAACTCCTAGCTTCCAAGCGTACCTGCCGGAAACTAGAGAAGAAATGGCACAGTGATAAGACACCGGACAGCCACGCAGCCCACAAAGACGCCATCCGTAACCACCACCACCTCATCAGGTCCGCCAAGAGAATCTCCTTCAAAGACCGCCTCGACAACAACGCACACAACAGCAAGGAGCTTTTCAACATCGTGAAGGAACTCTCCAATCCCAGCTCCAACACCAACGACATCCCGCCGTCGCAACCCCTGTGCGATTCCCTCGCCACCTTCTTTCAGCGCAAGATCGCCGACATCCACGACAGCTTCAACACCCAGACAGCCCCAACTAAGATCGATGCACCAGACCCGCCACTCACCATCGACCACGACCCCCTGCCAGCCTGGACCAGCGTGAACATCGAGGACACCATCAAGACCATGAGCACAATACACTCCGGCTCCCCGTCAGACCCTTTCACGCACCACATCTTCAACAAAGCCGGCAGCTCCATCGCACCCCACCTGTGCAACATCATCAATCTCTCCTTCAAGACCGCGACCTTCCCAGAGAGCTGGAAACACGCAGAGATCAACGCCCTACTCAAAAAACCCAAGGCGGACCCGAGAGACCTCAAGAACTTCCGGCCCATCTCTCTGCTTCCGTTCCCAGCCAAGGTCATCGAGAAGATCGTCAACAAACAGCTAACCCGATACCTCGAAGAAAACAGCATCCTGGACCCATCCCAATCGGGGTTCCGCAGCAACCACAGCACTGAGACTGCCCTCATCGCCGCCACCGACGACATCAGGATCCTGCTGGACAATGGTGAGACCGCAGCCCTCATCCTGCTGGACCTCTCCGCCGCCTTCGACACTGTCTGCCACCGCACTCTACGCGCACGCCTCCACGACGCAGGGATCTGAGACAAGGCCCTGGAATGGACCACCTCCTTCCTCGACGGCAGAACCCAGAGAGTCCGCCTCCCACCTTTCCGATCAGAAGCCTCCGAGATCATCTGCGGCGTACCCCAGGGATCGTCCCTCAGCCCAACACTGTTCAACATCTACATGGCCCCGCTCGCACGCATCGCCAGACAACACGACCTCAACATTATCTCCTACGCTGACGACACTCAACTGATCCTCTCCCTCACCAAGGACCCCTCGCCGCCAAAGCCAATCTCCATGAAGGAATGAAGGCCGTCGCCGATTGGATGAAGATCAGCCGACTAAAGCTGAACACGGACAAAACGGAGGTCCTCATCCTCGGCTCCAACCCCTCAGCCTGGGACGACTCCTGGTGGCCAACGACGCTGGGAGCAGCCCCGGCACCCACCGACCACGCACGCAACCTGGGAGTCATCCTCGACTCAACGCTCTCCATGGCCAAGCAAGTCAACGCCGTCTCCTCCTCCTGCTTCAACACCCTGCGCATGCTTCGCAAGATCTACAGGTGGATCCCGACAGACACAAGAAGAACAGTCACCCAGGCCCTCGTCAGTAGCAGACTGGACTATGGGAACGCCCTCTACGCGGGAGCCCCGGCCAAGCTCATCAAGCGACTCCAACGCATACAAAACGCCTCCGCACGACTGATCCTCGACATACCACGCCACATCCACATCACCCCCCACTTGAGGAACCTGCACTGGCTCCCCGTCGACAGGAGGATCACCTTCAAACTCCTCATCCACGCACACAAGGCACTTCACAAAACTGGCCCAGCCTACCTCAACAGACGACTCTTCTTCTACGTCCCCAACCGCCAGCTCCGCTCCGCCGACCTCTCCCTCGCCACCGTCCCTCGCATTCGAAGAACAACCACCGGCGGCAGATCCTTCTCACACCTCGCCGCCAAGACCAGGAACACCCTTCCACTAAGCCTACGACAGACCCAAGACCTGCTGACCTTCAGGAGGCTACTCAAGACCTGGCTGTTCGACCAGTAGCAGCATCCCCACCCTTCCCTCTCCCCAGCACCTTGAGACCCTCGCGGGTAAGTAGTGCGCTCTACAAATTCTGTGATTGATTGATTGATTGATTGACAGCGGCAGATGCATGTTGTCTGTGTGAGGGTGGAGTGAGTGGAGCAGAGGTTCCTGAGAGGTAGGTGTAGATTCAGGCAGTGGTTCATGTAGGCGGGTCCTTGGTCGTGGGTCAGAAGCTTGAATTGGCATCTTTTCTGGATGGGGAGACAGTGGAGGTCTTTCGGGTGCTGGGTGATGTGGGTCCTTTTGTGCAGGTTGAGGATCAGTCTGGCTACTGCGTTCTGGATCATCTGGAGTCTTTTCATGAATTTGGTGGAGGTGCCTGCATGGAGTGCATTGCTGTAGTTCAGCCGGCTGGTGATGAGGGCCTGCTTTACAGTTTTCCTGGTGTTCGTGGGGAGGCACTTGAAAGCTTTGTGGAGCATGCGGAGAGTGTGGAAGCAGCCTGAGGAGATACCATTGACCTGATATTTCATTGAGAGCTTGATGTCCAGGATCATTCTGAGGTTGCAGGTGTGGTCTTTCAGGGTGGGTCCGAGTTCCAATGGCCACCAGGAGTCATTCCAGAGGGAGGTGTGTCTGGCAAAGATCAGAACTTCCAGTTTGTCCATGTTGAGCTTCAGGCAGTTGTTCTTTATCCTGGCTTAGATGTTCTTCATGCAGTTGTGGAAGTCGGTCTTCATCGAGGTGAGGTCTGCTGAGAGCGAGAGGATGAACTGCGTATCATTGGTGTGGGAGAGGATGTTGATGTCGTGGATTCTGACAATGTCTGCAAGGGATTTCATGCAGATGTTGAAGAGCGTTGGACTGAGTAATGAGCCTTGTGGAATGCCACAGATGGTGTTCTGGTGTTGTGAGGTGAAGGGAGGGAGACGGATTCTCTAGGTGCACCCCAGGAGGGAGAATGCTATCCATTGGAGCATGTCATCTGTGATTTAGACCTGGTGCAGTCGATTGATGAGTGTATGGTGGGAGATGGTGTTGAAGGCTACAGAGAGGTTGAACAGTATCAGGACAGCTGATTCTCCTCTATCGAGTAGGGTGAATATGTCATCTGTTGTGGTGATCAGGGCTGTCTCAGTGCTGTGATTGGCTGTGATACCTGATAGGGAAGGGTTCAGCAGGTTATTTCTCTCTAGGTGTTCGGTGAACTGGAAGTTGATGGCCTTCTCCAGGACTTTGGAAGGAAACGCGAGCATTGAGATGGGATGATATTCTGGAGCCCACTGGGGTCAGTCGAGGTTTCTTGAGTAGGGGTCTCACCTCTGCATATTTCCAGGCATTGGGAAAAGTGGATGTGGTGATGGAGGTATTGAGGATGGTGGTGAGCTGGTGGCTGATCACACACTGAAAAATTCAATGGGGCCATGGGTTGGTGGGTGCTCCTGAGTATATGGAGTTCATTACAGTAATTGTGTTTGGTGTGCTGAATTGTTCCCCTGTGGTGAGCAGGTGGTCGGCGGTAGTGGTCGATGGGATGCTGAGGAGGTCGGTGGGTTGGGGATCAGATTTTGGTAGATGGTTGCAATCTTGTTGTGGAAGTGGTCAGTGAGGATGTCGCAGAGTTTCTGTGATGAGGGTATTGAGTTTTCAGTGGCTGACGGGCAGGTGAACGCTCTGACGATGTTGAAGAGTTCCTTGGATTGGGTGACGCAGGTTTTGATCCGGTTTTTCAGGGCCTCCTTTTTCATGGCTTTGAGCTGGTACTGGTAGTTGTCAAAGGCCGACTTGAAGGTGGATCGTAGGTGTTGTTCCTGCTTGTGCACCATCTTTTTTGCAGTTGTTCACATCTGCACTTCGACGTGCTGAGGTCTGCGATGTACCAGCAGGCTCGTTTAGTGGATTTTTTCGTTTTGGCTTTTTTGGTGGGGGCAACTTGGTCAGCGGCGCTGGTGATCCAGGCTTTGAGGTTCTCTACTGCCTGGTTCAGGTTAGTGGTGAAGTTGGGGTGTGGGATACTGAGGGCATCAGTCCATTGGTGCTGAGTGACCTTGGTCCAGCTGTGGAAGGTGGTGCTGTGGTGGTTGGGGGTTGGGCTTGGTGGTCCAGCAAGGGTGAAGTGTCTGATTCTGTTGCTGGACGTGAGGATGGGGCCCAGCTTGTGTCCTGTTATGTGCGTGGGGACTGTGATCAGCTGCCTGAGGCCGATGTTGTCCAATCTTTCCAGGAGGTCGGTGGAGTTGATGTTGGTGGGGTTGTCCAGGTGATAGTTGAGGTATCCCAGGAAGATATAGTGTTCAGATTCAGTGGCAAGCGGGGTGATGAATTCAGCTATGGCATTGCTGAGGCCAGTATGTTGTCCTGCTGGTCTGTAGGTGAGGGTGCTTTTGATGGTGGTTTTGTTGTTTGCGCGGAGCTGGAAATCCATGTGTTCCATGATAGGCAAGGTTTCGTCATTGGTGGTGGTGCAGGTGATCAATTCTTTGTGTATGATGGCAATGCCACCTCCGTATCTGTTGGTGCAGTTGCTGTGTTTCATCTTGTAGCCAAAGGATGTTGCAGCCATGGCCACATCGTTCTTGTTGGCCATGGTAGAACTGTCTGCCTAGAACGATGCTTCTGTGAGCAAATTAAAGTTTGGTGTCTCCCAGACATCTGAGTGAAGCATAACATCTAGGATTTATACACATGTGTTACATGATGTTACGTGTCCTCTTATAGAATGTGCCTAATTTTTAGTGTTTGGCACAAATTTCAAGTAGGCTTGGAAACTCCAATCCCTGCCTAAGGTTCACACAGGGCTCAGAATTTTGAGTTGTGTTGACGTCACACGGTAATTACCAGGTGCCAAAAATTCCTACAGCCCACATTGAATGAAACTGCAGCTGCACCTTGTTTTTGCTCTTCCAAGAACGAGACCGATGCTTGTCACAAGGATTTCCTAACTGCCCTTAAGTCGCACACGCTCCTAAGAACTGGGCTGGCAATAATGTCATGGGGCTTCTTTTGATCTGTGGGAAATTGTTAAGTCTGGGCAGTGAACTCTGCTCCACTCGTGGAGTTTGCGGAGCTTTCCGCACTCCGCGTTACGCGGAGCTCACGTAGTTCCGAACAACTCTGCTCCAATATGTGGAGCGGAGATTTTTCCCTCGCTCGCGTTCACCAACGTCAAGTTGGTGAGCGCGAGCGTGGAAAATCCACCTCCCGGCGAGATTTTTACTCGTTCGCGATCGTCAACATCAAATTGGGGAGCGCGAGCATAAAAAATCAACCTCCCAGAGAGATTTCTCAAAATGGGCGGTCAGATTTATCATTGCGAGCTGTCGCGCATGCTCGCGACAGCTCGCGTTTAGAAACCGTCCGTTCGCGTTGAGAAAGCTGCCACTCGAGTAAAAATCTATTCGAGCAGCAGAAAGGAAGCAGTGCCCGCTTGCGCTGTGCATGGTGGCGTTCACGATGATTGCACAGTGCGGACAAGCACCTGGCACTAAAAATCATTGCAAACAGCCTTTATCTAAAGAAACTCCGCTGCTTGCGGAGCTCCGCGTAGTGCGGAAGAGTTTTTTTTGCACTTCGTGGAGTTCCGCTTAGCAAAACTCCACGAACTCCGCCATGGCTTAGAAATTATGTTTGCATGCAGCATAGAAGTAAAGGACAAAAATATCTTAAACTCTCTTAGTGTTTCTTATAGAAGTTATAGCAGATTTTCAAGGATGTAGTCAACTTCATACTTAACCTGAGATATAGATCAACAACACAGGTTCTAAGGCCAAAGGGTTGTACATAAAAAAGGGAGAAATAGAGTGTGAGAAAAGAGAATGGTGATTTGAAAATAACTGCAGGCCTCATATAGGTATAATTTTCAATAACCACTGAGGTCTCTGGAGTTTGAATAAAAATGGGTCCACGTGTACTTTACTGAGTGGAGCGGGAGGACACGTTTCAGCTTAATGTAGCCTGCACACACACACACAATCAACACTCTGAAGACATTGAGGATTATGTAGATCACTGAGTAAAGCCTGTCTCTGGAGAACATGGCCATTTCTGTGCAGAGTATGGCGAGTTGTGAAAGCAGCCTTCTGAGTATTGATCACATTTGAATGTGCCAGTTTCTTTTGGAAGCTAACCCATCTGGTAGTATGAATGAGCAATTTCCATCTCTGTCTAGCACATCACAAATTATCACCCTATTTCAGCCTAAAATCAAATTGCCCTATAGAATAGTAGTATACTAAACAAGCATTTGCAATGCATTATGTCTCGCATTACTGAAAGTTTGAGCTATTGGCATTGCATTATTAATTGCAACGCCAATAGCACAAACTTTCAGTAATTCGAGACCTACTGCATTGCAAATGCTTGTTAGTGTATGTAATCATAGTGCAGTAGCCCTAAGCTGTTCCCTCACTGTACACCCAAGCAAGCACAGTTGTATGGTGGGTGAGGTAATTCAAGAACTGGAGTAATAATTGAGGGGGGAGGTGAGTACTCACCTCACATAACAATCACAGTCCTTGTCAAGGTCAACCACTAAAGTCCCTGAATAAACCAGAGATCAACCCCCTGAAGCTATGGCACAAAGCAGACAGGCTTACCTTAGAGGCAATGTGAAAAGTACTTATGCAGTCCAAAAACAGCAATAAAGTCAAACGCAACACAAGAAAAATCCCAAGCCAATAAAAAAAATTGAGCAATTTTAAATAAATAAAATTACATCTAAATTACAAAAATTCAATAAGGAGTTATGAATTTTTAAAGTTTAAATGTAAAAATAGCACCCAAAAGTGTTAAGAGTCAAGTGCGGTCATCTGGTTGCACTTGACTGGTACCTAGGCACAAGTTAAGGCCGACTGCCTTGGAGCGTGGGTCGGATACAGAAACCAGGTTTGACCAAGTCAGAGGTTTTACCTTGAATGGAAGTAAAAAGTCATCAGTGGGCCAGGGCAGCAGGCTGTGGTCGAAAAGGGGTCCACTTCGTCAGATAGCCACTGGACAAGGTCTTGGTAAAGCCACTGCCTTTTGGTGGGAAAGTTCTGAGCGAGAAGGTCCCTGAATCTTTGGCTCAGAGGCAACGCACCTTCGTTGGATCGTATTGGCAGGTTGGTCCTGTTTTTCTAGAGTGCATTGGAGCCAAAAAAGGTTTTAAGTCCTTGGGATAAGGACATGATAGGAGGAGTACACTTTGTCACCACCCAAGGGACCAGGACCTTTGGGACATCACCAGCCTGTGGGTGGGGGTGACTCCTGCCTTTTCCCTCACCAGTGGGTAAAAGTCCTCAGGAGTAACCCTACCTACTTTTGCAGATTTTTCTATGTCTGCTACTTCGAATAATTTTGAAAGACACTACAATTGGAGTCAATACATTTTGGTTTAAAATTGTTCTAATTGTAAGTTTAAATTAATTGAAGGGTTCACTACCCAAATGTATCTGTGTGGCTTTGAACTATAATTGACTTCAATTGTAGTATTGTCTCTTAAATATTCTGACCCAAGGAAGGATGGCCATCAACATTCAACTCTCTGACCACCTAGAGAGCCACCAACTCCTCAACTGATCTCAATCAGGTTTCTGCTCCAACCACAGCACTGAAACAGTCCTCATTGCGGCCTCTGATGACATCAGAAGCATCCTTGACCGATGAGAAACAGCTGTCCTCATCCTCCTCGAACTCTCCGCAACCTTCAACACCGTCTCCCACAACTCATCAGAAGGCTTCACCTCCTGGTCATCCGTGGTTCAGCCCTTCACTTGATATCCTCCTTGCTCATGAGAAGAACACAACATGTAATACAACCAACCTACATCTCTGAACCCAAAAATCTCATCTGCGGGGTCCCTCGAAGGGTGTGGTGTGTAGTGTACTTGTGTGTTGGAATTATGTGTCATGGTGAATAGATATGGGTGAGAGAGCTGCACAGAATATTTGGAAAGTAAGATAGAGACGGGTAGGTAGTTTGTGCATGAATTGGTGAATGAACTGCAGCTAGAGGAGCAGAAAGAGTGTGACAAAAGAGGAATAGAACTGCTACTGGAACGTGACACTTGATGGTAGCGCCTAGAGGCGGGGGGTTCTGTGTTACAGATTACCATACAGTGTGTTACTTTAAACATCCACTCAGGTTCCCAACAGATATCAGTAGCTGGTTATTTCCAAGGCGCTATAAATGGTGCTAAGTTTTAGATACACAGTTAGAGGTGGCTAGCGGACCAGTGCCTAAGGAATAAAAATGCCCCTATCTCACACCCCCTCCGGCTGCTGTATGAATTATAAAATACAGCAATAATGAAAGTTCAGTGGGTTTTTCAGGGATATATGTTGCTGCACTGATGAAAGCCATGCATCAGCACAATACCACACTTCGAATCCCAGCTCCCCAAGTTCACCACACTTTGTCAACATCCCGTTTCTCCATATACGCAATTGCCCTTATCTGACAATATCTATAGCGCTTAAAATGCCCGCTTAAAATGAGCGGACTATGGTATCTATTAGTAGATTACAGAGCTGCAGGAGTTTATGATACTTGCTTTAACTGTTGATATTTACATTAGAAAGCAGTGTGGTCAGAAAGGGTTGCTGGGGCGGGCAGTAGACAGTCTTGAGGCGCTAGGACAAACTTTGAAATCTTATCTAAACTGGGCTCAGTAACCACTTGCTATCCGGGAATAGTCCTAAGGAGCACGATGCTAACATTCTGATTGCATAATTCGTTTCAAGGGAGGGTAGTATTGTGCTTGTGTGGGGGGGCGGTATCCCCTTCCACTCCAGGGCAATGCAGTAACCAAAAGGTCGTCTAACCAGGGTGGAGGGGAGCTTGGTCTAGAACAAGATCTTGCAACATAGATACATGCATTGGTCGAAGTGGGGAAAAAAAGTCGGGAACTGTGGACGGAGAATCAAAGGGCGGGAATAACCTGAGGATTGGGTCAGTGGGTGGAGACAGAAGTGTGGCCAGAAAGGGCAAAACATCCCAATTTTTAGTATTTGTTTGGCATTTCACTAACTAGTTACAGCTTATTACGGTATTTAATTAAACAAATGGATACACGTTTACTTAAGGTTTAATATGAGCTATTGATATTAATATACATTCACAGAGTGGGATATGTTTCTAATCCTAGAATGTCCCAAATACACTTAAAAGTTGAATCACAAGCCATTTGTCTCCGAGCCATGCAGTTTCTGTCATCAGCAGTTCAAACATGAATGGCAAAATTTCCTAGTTTGCAAATGTTTTCCACATAATTATGGCTTTGCTATATTTGCTATATAATACATTATCTGCTGCATAATCGGAGGATTTAAACAAGAAAATTATTTGGAGCTCAAAAGGATCAAAAGTTACTAAAAAATATGACTTGTGTTGCAGCAAACTGAAGTGCAAAACGTAAGCAGTATGGTTATGAAAAGGCCACAACACAGAGCCAAGGCACACATTTATTTTCTAAACTAGAATAAGGAAAACAGCTGATAAGGATCACATTAAATGTTTTCCACTCCACGCATCAACCAGGTGCCCTTGCTCTATCACTGAGTTGGCTACTGGTAGTGTTGGCTAAAGCATAAAACAACATGCCCAAAACCGGACGAATGCAAAAACAATGTGAGCTAACCACTTGTGAGGACTGTTGCTCTGAGAAATTATAGTCTGCACCGCCATTATTCTTGTTTTGTCAGCTCGATGAAACACTGCAACTCACAGAATACTTACTTGAACAGACCTGCTAACAATTCAAATACCATTTTTTTCAAACACCTTTAAAACTTTCATGCTCAGAATCTAAAAATTGAGCTTGATTCGAAGAATGTGGAAGTGTAAAAAAAGCGTGTCAATGTCACCGGTTCCCGCCAGCCTTCAGTTTTAGTCTCTATTAATTAGATCTGGCTGCAGTTACCAATACCCTTTAAGCACCATAACTGAATTGTCCAAATGCAGGACGCCCTCTATCAGCTACACGCTTGCTAAAATGAAAGGCCTTTAATTCCTGCAATAATTTACTGCATCTCGGGTGTGTGATGTCAAACTAATGTGCGAAATAAAAGATTTCCAAATGAACTGAGTAAAAGCAATTAAACACTCTGAGGCCCATCTGCAAGAGGTGAGCACCCAAATAAGGCAAAAGGGCGGGTGAGAGAAGTCGGCAACTTAGAGCTTGCAGGGCCTCTGTTGAGAGGGCCAGCGTGGGAAAACATTAAGGAAGTAGCCCTGGCGAAAAGCAGCACCAGGCGGAAAAGCGAGCTTGCAGGGACTCGGTTGAGACTGCCAGCGTGGAAAAACATTAAAGAAGCAGCCCCTGCGAAAAGCAGCACCAGGCAAAATTGAGGTGGCCAGCGTGGGAAAAAATTGAGGCGGCCAGCGTAGGAAAACATTAAAGAAGTAGCCCTAGCGAAAAGCAGCACCAGGCGGAAAAGCAATGGGCAGTAAGCTACAACAAAAATAGTTCTCTTCAAACAACAGAAAAGCACTGCAAACCTAACAACACTGTACTTAGCTGGTGCTCCTCTGCTGAACAAGTGACGTTTCGCTGCCTGTACCAGTTAGGAGGCAGCAAAGAAGAGAGACGCAGGACTTGGCCAAATGGTAAGTTGCAGGCGGGAATAGAGTGGTATTCTTGATGACAGCAGGTCTTGCAGACAACGCTTGCTCGCTGAAGCTCGACCTAAAAAATGTTGTCATAGTAACAGACTTCACAAACAAAGTAGAAATAGTACCTCAATCACAGTGCTTGCAGGGGAGGGACACTAATTAAGTTTATTCAATCTGTAGTTGAGCAGTGCTCCACATACGCCACAGGAAGTGATGTATCGCGACTTCTGCCAAATTAGAAGGCAGCAAAGGAGATTGATTATGCTATTGACCAATGGTGAGTGTGGGTGGGCAAAATGCCACTTCTGACTTTTTTTTTTAAACACAACAGATCGTTGCGCGCTGCCTACAGGCTCGACCTAAAAAAGGGCAATCTTCAATCTCTTTTGCTTGACTCATTAGGCCCTTTATCAGTCTCAGCCCATTTATCTCTGTTCAAAACTGAGTTATTACTCGCCTTCCAAACAGTTAAGATCTTCTGATTAAGCCTTTCTGCAGGTTCCACATATTCGTACTGCCAGATTTGGCGGTAGAGCTTTCTCATATCTGGCTCCTCATCATTGAAACAACCTTCCTCTCCATATTCGCACCTGCCTAATTTTTATGAATTTCAGGAAGATGCTCAAAACATGGTTGTTCTAGACAGTTTTTACCTGTCCCCTCAGCTCAAGTGCCGAGATACTCTTTCGGGATTGAGTCGTGCACGATGCCAAGTACATATAACAATAACAATAGCAATACTGAAGTGGGTGGCACAATCAGTGCTGTGGGCCTGCTAGTAGCATTTCATTCACAAGCCCTGGGCACATGTAGTGCACTTTACTAGGAACTTATACTTAATTTAAAAATGCCAATTGTGGAAAAGCCAATGTTACCAGAAGCATCGGACTGGCATGGCGGGCAATCAGCCATCGGCTGATTTGCCGATTTGCCTGTGGCTGAGGCCAGTTGGTGGGCCGGTTTTTCTGTCTATTTAGCAGTCCAACCTGCTTGGGTCATCCCAGATGCCATCACAAGTGCACAATGTGAATGGCTGTTGTTACAGCATTTGCATACATATACTGAGCCTGGCCCAATGCACGTGAAGACAGGCCAGCCTGTTAAATGTCAGAGGCAGAATGACAATGGGATCCTCCAGCTGTCACAGCATGAGGTGTGCCTGCCCCCTCTGGCTCCCTCCATGTGCAACAGAGGCCACAAGGAGCTACTGATGGGAATCTATTAGCAGTTGCTTTGCAAAGGACTAGGGCCGGGAAGAGGACTGGAGGGTCAGCAGGATGGGAGTTGGGAAGAGACAGGGAGGGAACTCCTCAGTTTATTTGTGGCCCTTTTTCCTCCATGGAACAGGGGGGATAAAAGTCTCTGCTTTTCTCCTTTGCCTGCCAGACATCAATTCCTGCATCCAACAGGGAGACTTTGAAACAGCAAAACCATGTTCGAGTCCCATCATCAGCTCAACATCCTGTGACTCTGGGCAAATCACTTAATGCACCTGAGCCTAGAAAGAAATGAATCTGACCTACTGTGATGTTATCTGGTGCTCATGTACAGCACTCCAACACCTCTAGGCAAAGTATGTGCTGTATAAAACTGTATGTATGTAAGGAAGTGACACTTTTTTTTTGTATTTACACCTTAGCATCATTCCATTTGTCGGAACTTACCCGTTATTCTAGCACCAAGTAAAACAAAAATAGCAATCCACCTTTCACCAGTCTCTGAGAACTGGAGGGCCTCTCGTAAGTACTGTAAAAATCCTGTAAATATCTAAAAAGCCCACGGGAGTGTAAAAGGCCAAAGAATGAAGAGGGCTATTACTGGACCTTAGGGTGAGAAATATTCCAAGAGCACCTGGGAGAGCAGTAACCTCTGGGGACCTGTCTGTCGGCAGGAGCATCACAAATCTGAGTGTGAGTAAAAGCCTAATTGGACCCATCAGCAGAAATGAGCTTAAGGATTTCAAGGGTAACTGTGCTTCGGGAACTAACTGACGTATCCAAGAACCTTGAGGGGTTAGTGAGTGACAGCTTTTATATTTTGCTCCCTACCCCAAACAGTCTCTTGGTGCTGATTTAGTATAAGCAGGGGTCACTGGTCCCTGAGGGTGTAGAGAAGTCTCAAGACCTAAGAGTGAGTATGGTCCTCTGGAGACCTGCAGGTCTATGGGATGTAAGGACCCTTAAGGATGAAAAGAAGCTTGAGGGACTGGTGGCAGACAGGACATTCAGGGAGCTAAGACTGAGCTTGAGCAGCGTGGTCTAAGGTTGAGATGCAAATTTGTGGCCCTCAGGGTGAGAACGAGATTTATAGCCCTGAAGCTGAGCGCCAGAAATTTCTGTGGGTGTGTTGCAGTGGAATCATTTTGTTTACAGTCTTGACAAAGGTTACTCAGCCTATAAGCTTTAAAATACTTGTATTACTGCAAATGTTTACCAACGTTAGCGCTATGATTTGAAACAAACAGCGTTTCGCATACGTTTGCAAACTGTGAATGTGGGCCACTTTTTGTGGGCTGCCTGGGCCGAATTGTGACCCCACTCCAACCCTGGTTGCCACGTTTTAGGGAAAGAGCACAAGTACTAAAGCACGGGTCAGCGGTGGTAAAGTGTACAGAATTCTAAGGTCAGCAAAAACGAAGTCAGCAAAAACAGGAGGGTGGGAGGCAAAAAGTCTGAGGAAACCACGCCAAGAATGCCAGGTCTAACAACTATAAGAATGGAAAATTAGAACAATTGAATGGTTGTGCATTCTTCTTAGCTAAGTTCTTGAGCAAATTTAGCTGATCCTTTGAGCGAACAGGGAATTAAAATTGATGCAATGCAGTTCTCCACTATTTGAAACTGCACCTCTATCTATCTGAATTTCAATCAGTCTGAATAATGCGCAGGTTAAAGTACCATCTGAGATAAGACATAATTTTTATAGCAGCGCCACTCCCGCCACCCTTGACAGGCTCAGCAAACAGTGCAAGATTATCTCACCTGCGCACAGGGCAGCTGCTTCTGGCCTGAATCTTGGCGGCCGCGCACCTTGAGGAGGTCGTCTATGAAGGCGCCACCTGCTCCAACTGCTTGGATTTCTTCACAGAGCTTGTGACCACGGGCTGCAGCCACAACTTCTGCCATCCATGTATCTCAAAATACGTGGCGGACCCGTCTGCAAACTTCTCGTGCCCGCAGTGCAAGCGGACCTCCGACCAGGCGACGCTGAGGGCTAAAGTGCAGCTGGGCACCATGGCGGACCGGCTGAAGCGCCTCAGCCTCCAGCGGGGCCCGGAGGGCAGCCACTTCCAGTGACACAAGCACAACGAGAGGTTGAAGGTCTTCTGCAGGGACAACCAGAGTGCGATCTGCATGGTGTGCAACCTGTCCCGTGAGCACATTTCCCACATGGCTGTGCCCGTGGAGGAAGCGGTGCAGGAGTCCAAGGTACACCGCAACGCCCTTGTAATGTCCTGGTGTCGACAAAAGGAAAATGCTCACCCGGCTTGCACCAGACACTTCGTTTACACATATAAATTTAAAAAAGGTAGTCATGTATACTGTGGTTGAGATGCAGGGCAAATGTGCTGTACTACTGAACCTAGCACGTGTTAGGCTCTTGTATTCTTAACATTCCTTTAAAAAAATATATATACATTGTTCCAGCAATTCACGGGCTACCATGCAGCCTGCAGGCAGAGTAAAATGTCTCTTTCTCAGTCGCAGTCTTTGTATAGTGCTGTTCTTATCACCTTGTTTACCGGCGAACACAACTTCTGGTAAGTGTAGTTACTTTCATGTGAGTCATCTGCTGCACTGCATTCCTTAGGTGATGCTTGAATTAATAGGTTTGCGCTGTACATTGTAACATCACTGGTATCTGGCACTTCCAGGCCCAGCTATCTGAACCGTACGAGGCTTTGTGGGGCACTGTGGCGCATGGCCGCTGACTTTATGAAGGGGGCAAGGCCCAAGTAGTCGGTAGGGCTCGTGCTATCCCTAGCTGCTTCTGTCTGAAAGCAAACACTAGCAAGCGCTGGCAAGCACTAGTAAACACTGGCTTTACGTCCATGAACTCAATGTAACGCAACACTGGCCCATAAACCTTCCTGCATGCCTTGGGACCACTGCCAAGGATTGGAGTAATTGTTCCAGCCAACAAGCATTTGCAATGCAATTGGTCTCCCAATTTATGCGAGACCTATTACATTGCAAATGCTTGGCAACTTGGCATCACCGACAACGGGAGGGAAGGCGGGGGAGAGAAGGCACGGACATCGGTAGGGAGGGAGGGAGGGGGAGAAAGCACGGACAACGGGAGGGCGGGCGGCAGGGTGGTGGAGGAGAGGAGAAGGCATGGACAACGGGAGGGAGGGCGGGGACGGGAAAAGAAGGCACGGACAACGGGAGGGGGGGTAGAAGGCACCAAAACACACATTTACCTGGTCTGTCTCCTGCGGCGGGCTCCGGCTCCAAAAGGAAATAGTACACGTACCGAGTAACAACCAAGTAAAGGGGCCAGTAACCAAGGGAGGATACAAATGACAAAACGGCTGTACTAAGGAGGGACTAACAAGCCTCAATCAATCAGAAGACAGCATTTACAAAGGACAAACACACTAGCCAATGAAAAATAAGGGCGGAGGAGTGGGCGAAGCTTCTTTCCGTACTGAACTACCACAGCTCTTTGCAGAGCAGCGCTTGTGCGCTGGCTCACGCTCGACCTAAAAAGTGATGGATGGAATGCTTGAATCAATCTCAGTCACTAATAATTACTTACACAGCATTCCAATATTTTGCACACAATGTCACCTCAATTTGGACCTAGTCATATGCTAGTCAGTCCTGACCCTGCTCCAATAGGAACACTCCAGCACATAGTGCCAGGCTACAGAACAGTGTCATCACCAATAGGCATCTGGCCTAAGTACCAATCCTCTAGGTTCCTGTTTGACTTGGCCTTTTCTGCAGGGTCAACTCCAAACTCTTTGCTTTCACCCCCCCCCCCGGTTTTCAGAACCCATTTTTGTTGGTTTAAGAACTCTGTGCACTTTACCATCACTAACCAGTACTAAAGTGCTTGTGCTCTCATCCAAAAACATGGTGCAATTGGCTTACACCTGATTGGTGCATCTAATTTACTTGTAAGTCTCTCTTACATGGTACCATTGGTACCCAGGGCCTGTAGATTAAATGGTACTAGTGGGCAACAGCACTCATTGTGTCATCCACTAAAAGTAGCCTTTTAAAACATGTTTCAGGCCTGCCATTGCAGCATGTGATGCAGTTTTAAACTGTCAAATTGATCTGGCAAAATAAACCTTTTGCCAGCCCTAGACCTTCATTTTTAATACATATAGGCCACTACCAAAGTAGACGCTAAACAGCCATTAGGGGAGGGTGCATTATGTTTAAAAAGTAGGACATGTGTTTTTAAGTTTTACATGTCCTGTTAGTGAAAAACTCTTAAATTTGCCTTTCGTTTCTGTAAGGCCTACTTCTCCCAAAGGGTTACATTGGGTTACTCTATTACATTTAATAAGTGCTACCTTTTGATTGGGAGCAGGTAGAAATGTCATGTTTTGACTCAAATGAAATGCAATTTCAAATCCCCTTTAATGCTAAATTTGGACTTTAGATTACAATTGTGAAAGTGCCTCTCCTAGAAAGTTATTGACACAAAAATGGGCTACCCAGTTAACCCTTGTGAGCTTGGGTAAATAATAGTCAGGTAATGATGCCTAGAAAAGATGTTCTTGAAGAAGTATTTAAATAAAAAATCTCTAATTGCTCATTGTACGTCTAATCATGATGTAAAGAAACTAATTCAAAGCAGAATAGAAGTAGAAAAATAAATCAACACAACCAAGCGTATCTCTTAAATCTTTGTGTTTCAATCATAGAAAAGTGGTTTCATTAGGGTTTCAACATGAAGAAATACTTCAGCAACATTGATAACAGAGCAGGAAAGAAATTCTTAACAGTTAAAATTTACTAGTTGTCAATGCAAAAGAGCCAATTTTCAAGAACACATAGTTTGGAGAATATCCTAGACAAAGGAGCAAAATCCCCTAGGTTTTAATCTTAACAGGGACTAAAAGGAAATGGGTTAGAGCGTCGATGTTTCGGTCTCTTCTGAGGTAAAACTATGAGACCATCATCAGGACAATATGTTTCATATCAAGACCCCTCTGAAAGTTAAATTCAAAAAAGGAACAAAACAGCAACAATCAGATTTGAATTTAGAGAAGGAATATACACCTGGAAGATGTGATGAAAAGAGGTCTAGACAAAGAGCATTGTGAGTAGACCCCTAGGGAACGAGACACGTACACAGAAGAAGGAATAGTGCGAGTGAGCTCAGTTGAGATAACATAAAGAGCCAAAAGAAGTGATATCATGCATGGTTTAAAAACTTACTTTGGCAAAAAATCTAAATAATCTAGAAAGGAAGTTCTCGCAGATACATTGCGGTATCTGAAAAATAACATTAAAAATCATGTGATAACGTGTCTGGCTAACCTACATCAACTAGTATAGGAGACAAAAAAGTGAAAAATGAAAAATCACTTTCAGTTTACCACCTACTGCAAAGGCCAATTGGAACATTTTAAAAAGCTCTTGATTTAAATAGGTGGGTAACCTTTTGTTGTCACAGGTGATGAAATATAACCAACCAGCCACGCTGCATTTGGAGCATTACGTGAAGGCTTACATCAGAATAGATGAATAGCCTTCTATTATATCAGGTAATGAAATAAAGACAGACCCACTTCATTACATTTGGTAATGAGGGTAACCTCACTTGATACTTATAAAAATCAGTGTATGTCCCGAGTTGGAAAACAGTAACATGGAAATAGACCAAACAAAGCTTGCATTCACACTGAATGAGAGGCATCCCACAATGTACACAGTTTGATCCAGTATCGTTAGCTGTAAACAAAATAATAGGGAGCAGATGTTGCCATAAGCATCCACACTACCTTCAAAGTAAAAATATCAGTCCCTTGCTTTGTCGACAAAGTGAAGCAAATTTCTTGCTTTAAGTAATGGTGCCACAGTCAGGGGTCCCCGTTAGCTCTCACCAGTGTGGTGGGAGCCAGACAAAACATTGGAACTGAAGACGCTTATAAAAGGATGGAGCACGTCCAAAAAAACATGTCGGCCATCTTAGAGTGGGGTTATTCAAATAAGTGTAAGTGGCAGCCAGGTTATTTAAAGAATGTAGGAGGCAAACGGGTGATTTTTACAAAAACAGAAGAGCAGAAAAGTCATATTGAACTGAGACACAAAAGAATATATAGAGCATGAAATGTCAGCATATAACCAATTTAGTTGTACTGCATTTATACCTTGTTAATATATTCAATTTAAGCATAATTTGTGACAACAAAATCAAATAACGACAAACACAGGAGTATGAGCATGTCAGCCATCTTTCAGTATAGTTATTTAAATGAGTGAATAACAACTGGATGGTTTATAAAGATGCAAGAAACTGAAAAATTGCACACTGAACTGCAACACAAAGAAGCTATAAATCAGAGAATGTCAACATGTGACCAATTTGGTGACACTACATTATGCTGTAAAATGTTAAATTCTGACAGGTTCCACATGTTGAAATTTAACAAGGGCTGCAGGGCTTTATGGCGCCTGGAAATTACTGTGTAATGACAGCACAAGTTCTAGGCCAGAGCAGGAAAATTTCACTCTGCTCGTGGAATTGGCAGAATTTGGTGATTCAGCATTTCTATTGCTAGGCAGAGTACCGTCTGGCGGAATTTTTTTCCCTGTGAGACTCTAAAAATGAGTGTTGGCGAGTGAGAATTGGCATCCCCTACTATGCTTTCTGGCTGCTAGGAGGACTTCGGGCGAGGCAGTCACGAGTGGTCGGTGCTTCTCGAGTAGATTTTCTACTTGAGTGGCAGAAGAATCAACTCTAATGGCTGCGCACCCTTGCGCACCCGTTGGTGGCGTCCTCGCAGATTTTTCAGCGCAGAACGCACAATCAGCGCTAAATTGCAGCGCAACTTGCACATTTCCGCCCATTGGTGGAATTCCACAGAATTCTGACGAGGGAAATTGGAGAGTCTAAGCACAACTCACAATTCTGCTCTCGTATAAACTTTGGGCTGGGGTTGGAATTTCGCAGCCCGCTTGTAATCCAGGACAAACACTCAAAAGTAGCACAATTTGTAGTAGTGTACGGGGACACATAACATGCTGTAACACATGTATAAATCATAGCTGTTGTGCTTCAGAGTATGAGGTTGAGTTAAATTGGCCATGAATTAGAGGTTACTCAATGTTAAAACAGAGAGATTTGCAAAAGCAAATAAGCGTTAAAGACTGAGTTGACAGTATACCATGCATGCCACTCCCCTTCCTAAACATGCGCTTACTGCGAAACCTGCAAATAATGGTATACTTTAATGAACTATCTATCCCATTTGTTCGTTCTGTTTGGGTGTAAGATAAGTACTAAGAGACAGTGGTTGCAGGTGGGGCCCACTACCACTCATTTTTCCTGATCAAACTTTGCCCCAGAGCAAAAGAGAGGAAACACAAAAGGCAAAAGAAGGAGGAAGAGAAAGACAGATAAATAGTGACAGCAAAAGAAAGCAAGAATGAAAAAGAACCAGACAGAGTCATATAAAGGGGCAGGGAGTGTGGGGTAGTGGTGGAAAGAGGCATGAGGTGGAATCAAGACGTTGAAGCCTTGGCGTTCAACACCCCTGACATGCGATAGAGCTGGCCACGGGCTTCAACACCCCTGACTTTCGATCGAGCTGGCCATGGGCTTCGGAGTAAAACTTTGGGCACCAGCACTTACTCTTCTTCAAATTAAGCACTGCTGAGAGAGGTGAAGTAAGTGCCGGTCTGAGGATTGTCATTACGGTTACAATTACCCTGTTGTGAGTGGTCCCTGTGGCCTGATTCACAAACGGTCTCCTCAAACATGGCAGAGGCCTCGCAGTGGTGGGGGAGTGTCTGCACTCGCGGTGGAATCGCTGCAATGAGAATTCTAATTGCGAAGATTCCACCTGAAGGGCAGAGACACCCCCACGACTGCGTGGCCTCCGCCAAGAGTGCGGAGACTCCCCCACAACTGAGGGGCCTCTGCCACAAGTGCGGAGACTACCCCATGACTGCAGAGCCTACGCCACAAAGGCGGAGGCTCCCCCACGACTGCACGGCCTCCGCCACATGTGCGGAGAATCTCCCACAACTGTGAGCCTCTGCCACGAGTGTGGAGACTCCCCCACGACTGCTGGGCCTCTGCCACGAGTGCAGAGACTCCCCCACGACTGCTGGGCCTCTCTGCCACGAGTGCGGAGACTCCCCCATGATTGCTGGACCTCTGCCACGAGTGCGGAGACTCCCCCACGACTGCTGGGCCTCTGCCACGAGTGCGGAGACTACCCAATGACTGCAGAGCCTCCGCCACGAGTGCAGAGGCTCCCCCACGACGGCTGGGCCTCTGCCCCGAGTGCGGAGACTACCCCATGACTGCAGAGCCTACGCCACAAATGCGGAGGCTCCCCCATGACTGCAGGGCCTCCACCACAAGTGCGGAGACTCCCCCACAACTGTGAGACTCTGCCACGAGTGCGGAGACTTCCCCATGACTGCTGGGCCTCTGCCACGAGTGCGGACACCGCCCCACGACTGATGGGCCTCTGCCATGAGTGCGGAAACTCCCCCACGACTGCTGGGCCTCTCTGCCACGAGTGCGAAGACTCCCCCATGACTGCTGGACCTCTGCCACGAGTGCGGAGACTCCCCCACGACTGCTGGGCCTCTGCCACGAGTGCGGAGACTACCCCATGACTGCAGCGCCTCCGCCACGAGTGCAGAGGCTCCCCCACGACTGCAGGGCCTCTGCCGAAAGTGCCGAGACCCCCCCAAGACTGTGGGCCTCTGGCACAAGTACGGAGACTCCCCCAAGTCTGTGGGGCCTCTGTCACGAGTGCGGAGACTCCCCCACAACTGTGGGGCCTCTGCCACTAACACAAAGACTCTCCCACAACTGTGGGGCCTCCGCCACGAGTGAGGCGGCCCTTTGTGAATCAGGCCCTTAGTTTGCACTGAACGCTATATGCACACCTCTCACACTTGGGAACACCCACTTCTACACATTCAAATAACATTTACACGTGACTAGTGTGCACAAACTTCCCTATTTTTCACGCACATAAAATACACCTGCTCCCGATTAATCTTCATGAATTGCAAAAGCTTTTGTATGTGGTATGACTTCTTCGTGGTACAGAAAGCTGCGTAAATCGAGCCTTAAGTGCACCTGTTATGAGCAAGATAATGGTGGAGGCCAGACAACGTGGCCAGCAAACTTCACAGCAGCAAATGTTCTCCGTTCAACGAAGCGACTTTGAGCTGTTAGGAGGCAGAAAAGCTTGACATGCCATTGACCCCCTGCAAGTTGCTAGGCATGCTGTTATTATAGTGCGGGAAAGTGCCTCGTTGTATATTATTGCTTACTTAACACCCTGCGCCCAGCTGCCTATTTATATCTCGCTGTACAACTAGCAGAACCGGTCCTCATCAGGTCCATGGCTACATGGTTCACTGGAGACCTGCTGGATGTCCCCAGGCAGAGCTCCTGCCCACGTGACAACCTATCTACGGATACTGACGCATTGCCTTTCATTTGTCCTGGATGTCTGGACCCTGTAAATTTGACAAATGATGCAGCTTGTGATAATAACGCTCATGAAATTTAATTTTGATGTATGTGCCGTGAAATGTGTCAGGCCATTAAATAACTGTCGGAGGCAAAAGAATTGATTTTTAATCAATCTTTTACTTACAGTATTTGGCCGAAACTCTGGGGATGCCTCTTATATGTCATGTCCTTAGAGCACTTTAAGACCTTATTACAGAGTTAGGGTCGGACTGGGACAAAAAATAGGCCTGGGCACCAAAATAAAAGGGGCATCCATTAGTGAATTAGAAAGCTAAAAAAAGTAGCCCATATTTTCAAACTGGGGCAGTACTGAGGGGCAGATTTACAAGTCCCTTGCGCTGCCAGTACATCACTTTTTGTGACGCAGTGGCAGCGCATTTCTCTGCCCCATATTTACAAGGGCAGGAAAAGCCACCCTGCGTGGCTTTTCCTGTCCTTATAAATACGGCCCCTTTACATGCAGCACTTTGCGTGAAAGGGGCGTTCCATGGGTGTTGCTGTGGGTGTTGGCATGCAACACCGTTGGAACCAGACACATTTCCAGATTTACGAGGAATCGTAAACCTGGAAATGCGTCAGTATGCTACGCCACCCTATTGGCATAGCGAGGCGCAACGAGGAGAAATGTTTTTATTTCTCCTCGTTTTTTTCCTCGTTCAATGCGTGCTGCATTCTACAGCACGCATTGAAAGAGGAAAATGCCTGTAGTGATTGTTTTCGTGCAGTAAGGTGCCCCTTCCTGCACAAAAACAATCTCCCCATGACGCAGGCATCGGCGCATGGCAGCTGTTTGTGTGCCAGCGCAGGGGAGAGCACAGGAATTCGACATATCATTGTAAATATGTTGCATTCCTGTGCTCTGAAAGTGCTGCAGCGTGGCGCAGCCAAAGGGCTTGCGGTGCCGCGCTGCGGCACTTTCTTGTAAATCTGCCCCTGAGATTGTATGGCTGCTATTGCATGTTGCACTTTCTAACTCTTGTGGGGGTCCTTTTTATATTAAATTGTATTGTTAATGTCTCTTTTTTTTTTTAAGGAAAAACAACCTGTGCTGTATACTTTTTAGGATCTATGTGATCGTAATAAAAGTTTGTTGTATAAAGTATAGACACGGGGCCTCATTTATGGGGTTTTGGCATAGGGCAGCGCAGCAAGTCACCTTGCTGCGCTGCCCTACATCAAAGTGAAAGGGCAGGAATGCACCATATTTATCTAATATGGTCCATTCCTGTCCTTTCCACTAGTGCTGGCGCCATTTCGGCAGCCTAGCGCCAATGCAGGCACACTTGCATCATGGTTCAATGGCACCTTCCTGCACAAAAACAATCCCGGTAGGCTTTTTCCTCTTTCTAAGTGTGCTGCACATGGAGAAAGGAAACAATTAGGGGAAATAACGATATTTCTCCTCATTGCGCCTACCCTGGGGAGACATACGTTTTGGCACATCCCCAGGTTTACATGGTTTTGTAAATCTGGGGAAGTGTCAAAATCCAAGGGTGTTGCATGGGAAAACCGACCACAACAATCATGGAATGCCTTTCTAATGCAGAGTAAGGCAATGCATCGATTCGGGCTGCCATGCCTTACTCCATTTCTATGAGGCTATTTAAAGCCACACAAAGTGGCTTTGCGTGACCTCATAAATATGATTTCGTAATTTGCGCCGTCGGAGCATCGCAAAAGTGACACTATGGCAGTGCAAGGGGGTCATAAATATGACACGATGTATAAGTGTTTTTTCAAGGTATGGAAGACTGCATGGATTTGAGCTCGCTGCGGGCAATATTTGTTTTAATATCAGGGAAATCAATTGCAAAAACAAGTCCAGCAGACTATACAACAAGTCCACAAAAAGCAAAACAAATGGCTCACACATCGACTTGTCAGACCAGCCCATTGCTTGCTGCCTGACTTCCCTTTAGGCCAGTCCAACCATGCGGTATGTACCTGCGTAAAAAAACAGAAGCAAATTCAGGGGTATACTTACGAGCCCCTTGCACCGCCGTAGCATCACTTTTTGTGATGCTTGGGTGGTGCAAATCACAAAGTCATATTTATGAGGTCACGCAAAGCTACTTTGCATGGCTTTGAATGGCCTCATAGATATGGAGTAAGATAAGGCAGCGCAAATCACTGCATTGTCTTACTCTGCGTTAGGGAGGCGTTTCATGGGCGTTGTGGTGGGTGTTCCCAAGCAACACCCATGGATTTTGACTCTTCCCCAAATATATGAAACCATGTAAACCTCTGGATGTGCCAAAACCTTACGCCTCTAAGTGGAGCCGCAAGGAGGAGAAACAACTTTATTTCTCCTTGTCGATTCCTCTTTCCATGTGTGGTGCATTCTGAACCACACATAGAAAGAGGAAAATACCTCCCAGGATTGTATTTTTTGCAGGAAGGTGCTTCTTTCTCCACAAAAACAATTCTGCGGAGAACAGAGGCATTCTTGCACCAGGGTGCTAGGCAGGGCCGGACTGGGAACCGAAACCGGCCCTGGTAAACTGCTCGGCCGGCCCCCCCTGGAGGGAGAGGGGTGCAGCAGAGCTGTTTGCGAGGGCCGGTTTCGGACGATTTTGTTACAGGGGGCCGATATTGCCGACCCCCGGTAACAAAAACGGCCCCCCAGGGGCCCAAAACCGGCCCCCACCCTGGCGGCCCACCGGGGAAACGCCCGGTGCCCGCTACGGCCAGTCCGGCCATGGTGCTAGGACAGGAATGCATCCTATTAGATAAATATGGTGCATTCCTGCCCTTTCACTTTGACATAGGGCAGTGGAGCAATGTAGACTTGCTGCCCTGACCTACGCCACACCCTCATAAATGAGGCCATCAGCTTTCACCAGTTCAGCTGCATGTTTAAATATCAATGGAACAAACATAGTTTGCTCCTGTCCTAACTTAATAATACATTTCACCAGATCAAAATAGAGGAAACCATTTGTATTTGTGACACCATTAAAAACAATCATTGGCAATAAGCACTATGTTTTATGTTTGTATGGCATGCAATTAGGGTGGGTGCATGCCACACAAATGGCAAAAGTGCTGTCCTTAAGCACAGACAACTGCTTTTGAAAATGGATGCTACAGGAACAGAAGAGTTGCGTTTTTCTAAAGCATCCATTTATATCATACTTTTGTCAGCACTTGCTCCCCAGTGAGGGCCTGCTTACTGATTATAAACATGTCAGCCGTTTTGAGACAGTTAAAAAGGATAGAATGCTATAGAATACCAATCCTAGACAGTCACTGTTGGACTTAGCCCTTTCTGCAGGGTTACCCCAAACTTTCTGCCTTCACCCTCCTGTTTTATGAACCCATTTATGTTTGCCTTTAGGACTCTGCACACTTCACCACTGCTAATGAGTGCTAAGGGCTTGTGATCACTCCTGTAAGCATTCTAAAATTGGCTAACACCCAATTTGTTTATTTAATTTACTTGTAAGTCCCTAGTAAAGTGGTAATACATGTACCCAGGGACTGTAAATTAAATGCTAAAAGTGGGCCTGTAGCACTTATTGTGCCAACACTTAAGAAGCCCTGAAAGCACGACTCAGGCCTGTCACTGCAGCCTGTGGGTGCAGTTTTAAACTGCTATTTCAACGTGGCAAAATAACCCTTTTTGCAAAAACAACAAATGATGGATAGAATGCTCAACACTAACCCCAGTACAGAGATCTGGGCCTAAATCCATCGTTTTTTATTCACTGTGCCTTTCCAGTTTGGACCCAGCCATATACAGATCAGTCATGACCCTGCTCCCCATGGGAACAGTCCAGACCGAACTGCCAGGCCAGGTTCTCCCTGGACCGGAAACAATCATCCTGGACCCCTCATCAGCCAGGATAGCTTGACTGTAATGCAAAGGTGAGCGAAACTGTTCTTGGGTTTTTTGTGTTGTGGTTTAGGGAGGACCTGGCTTGGCAATTTGGGCTGGACTGTTCCCATGAGGAGCAGGGTCAGGACCGATTTGCATATGGCTGGGTTCAAACTGAGGTGGCATGGTGAGCAAAAGAACGATGGGTTGGAGTCCTACCCTGAGTTATTGCCAGAGGTCAGACTTATTGCAAGCAGCCTCCCATCATCTTTTGTGTGTTTCATGTACCGCCCTTAGTGGTATGGGTATGCCCAGACATAGGTTCTGTGCTACTGTGTCACTGGAAATAAGCTGTACCCGGCTGATGAGCCCATAACAGGGTGAAACCAGTCCTTGGTTGCTTGTGTTCTGGTTCAGGGAGGACCTGGCTTGCCATTTTGGGCTGGACTGTTCCCATGAAGAGCAGGCTCAATACTGATTTGCATATGGCTGGGTCCAAACTGAGGTGGCATGGTGAGCAAAAGAACGATGGGTTTGAGAGCTACCCGGAGCTATTGCCAGTGGTCAGAGTTATTGCAAACAGCTTCCCCTCACTTTGTGTGTTTCATGTACTGCCCTAAGTGGCATGGATATGCCCAGACATAGGTCCCGTGCTCACTGTGTCACTGGGACTAAGCTGTACCCGGCTCATGAGCCCATAACTAGGGTGAAACAAGTACTGGGTTGCTTTTGTTCCGGGTCAGGGAGGACTTGGCTTCAGGCTAGACTGCTCCCATGAGGAACAGGGTCAAGACTTATTTGCATATGGCTGGGTCCAAACTGAGGTGGCATGGTGAGCAAAAGAACAATGGGTTGGAGTGCAACCCCGAGCTATTGCTAGTGGTCAGACTTTTTGCAAGCAGCCTCCCATCACCTTTTGTGTGTTTCAAAATACACCTTTTGCCAGGCCTAAACCTTCCTTTTTAATATACATAAGTCACCCCTAGTGAAGGCCCTAAACATCCCATAGGGCAGAGTACAGTGAATTTAAACAGTAGTACATGTACTTTGAAGTTTTACATGTCTTGGTTGTGAAAAACTCCTAAATTTATTTTTCACTGCTGCAACGCCTGTCTTTCCCATAGGATAATATTGGGGTTACCTTATTAAATTTAATAAACTATAACCTTCAATTGGGACCTGGTAGACAAGTTTGATGTTGGTGTCTAAAGAATTGTAATTTACAGCCCCCTTTAATGGCAAAGACAGATTTTTTGCCACAATTCTCTAAATGCCACTTTTAGAAAGTTGCATTTTCTTGTCCCAACCATTTGGTGCCTGCAGTCTTATCCTGAGTTGCATCACTGTGTAGATGTAGTGGGCAGTTGATCTTTGTGTATTGCTACCATAAAGTGAGACAAAGGAAGGCGGGTTGGTGGCAGGATGTTCCGCTCTTAGTAAACGAGTGGGAGGAGCTGTCATCTACCACACTTGCACATCACAAAGGCTCTGCCTGAGCATTCTCACAAAGGGTTTGCCACTGGTCTTTGTGACCCCAGATAAGCTGGGGCCAGGATAGGGAGGAAGGGGATGCTTGACACCTCAAGGGGGTGGAAACCTTAAGAAACTTCTTTGACTTCAAAGTGGGGACCATGTATAAATATTGGTCCCTTAGACCCAACTCTTCAGTAAACTTCTGGACATGTCGACCCTTCCAGGAAGAAGGACTGCTGTGCTGCTGAAAAGGACTGTCAATCTGCTGGACTGCTGCCCAGAAGGGCTGCTGCCCCACAGTGCTGACCTGCTGCCCTCTTGCCAGGGTGAGGAGGACTGGGCCTGCATGCCTAGGCCCAGGACCCCAGATTGACTTCAAGGGCTAGTAGGCTGATCTCCTGATTAGAAGCCTCAGAGACAGAACAGGCTTGAACCCAGCACCTGGACAGTGTTATCTGTCAATCCTGCCATCCCAATATATAATATAACTATACTCAGTATTGTATGCTGCAGGAGTTAGAATAATGCATTTAAAGTTTAACAAGGCTGAAATCAGAATAATGTGGCGGAGGTTGTATTATTCTATGAAAGAGAAACTAATGCCCCCACAAACAACTCTGAAAAAGTATCCAAATGTCATCTTTCAACAACAAAAAAGATACTTAAAGCAGATTCATCTTATGAGAGTTCAAAATAAATGGCCTGAGTCATATGTTGTTGAAAGGGGTTAGTGACATAAGGGCAATAGAGTATATTACTGCGTTAGCCTGACGGAGTTCCCACCTACCATATTTAAAAATGACTGCCAAGCCAACAGTCATTCAGGCCTGATATATATCTTGGAGGTCAGGATAATAGAGTATACTACTCTGTACACCACCTAAATTTAGAAATGACCACCAAGCTGGCAATCATTTCTAAAGCATTGGCAGGAACCGCTAGCACAATGGTTCCTGTAAATGCTTTTTGAAGTTTGACGCACAACTCTGTCATCATGTCAGAGCCCTCCCTCAAGCTTATTTTTTTCTTATTTTCAAAAAGAAAATCTTGAAGTGGGATTTTCATTTTGAAAACAATAAAATAAAAAAAATAGCCACCTCACCAACTTACAATCTTACAATGTGGGCATTTTTAGTTTTTTCTGCCCCCTACCACCAAGGTTTGCCTGGTGGTGATGGAGAGTAAATAAATTGCAAAAATTCCACCCATATAGCCAATTCTCCAATGGCACTCACTCCATCAGGGAGTCGGAGAAGTTTGGCCTCGGCGGAGATGGAGTAGTCTCCACCACGGCCAAACAATGATCCGCCGGCACTTAATTGGGTGAGCGGATCATCATGTTGGCGGATAAGACCTTTGTCTTATCGTCAAGACATAAATCAGGTCCAAAGTTCCAAACAATATTTAGAATTCGAAGAAACAACATACCACACCTTTTCATAAATCTGGGTCTAAATTTGGCTGCGGAGCACCCATCCATCCCCATTGCCCATTCCTGCACCAGAGATGCCTTAACGAACCACCAGAACTTGGCAATTTATCGTTTGTTTAGTAATAGTCTCAGCCCGATCAGTAAGCACCGCACTTTCTTGTACCCTTCTTCTTCCATGACACCCAGCAGTGATAGCATGGAGGGGAGGATGATCGGTCAACTTAATCAATACTTTTGTCCGAACCCCAGAGCACTCATGCCAATATTTCTGAAGGATCTGACATCCCCATGTAATATGTAAAAAGTCTCCATGCTCCCTTCCACATCTCAGACACTGACCTATTCTCCAGAGATGAGTGACAAACATCAGATTTTGTGGAGGTATTTGTATTGAACTAGATGCAATTTCGTGGTGATGGCTAATTCATGTGCAATCATTGTTTACTCTCTCCAGTCGTCATCATCTAAATGGCCCAAGTCAGCTTTCCTTTTAGTAGTGAGTGTTTGGAACTACTCTGGAGCATTGATGACCAGTGTATGATATTTTTGCGTGACTTTTGTTCCCTAGATTACAAATGATCAGCTTGGCTTCCATTAGATTTAATTCTGAGTGAGGATATAATCAGTTCTTTTGGCCTCTTGGGCATGACGCAGTTAGAGACATTAAAAACATTGGCATTTGTGTACTTAGAATTCTTCACTCAGGGGCTGAAACATTTAAAGATTATTCCCATCCAGCACATCACCTAGTTTGGGCATACCAATATAATCCCACTGAGTAAAGCTGGATAAGCTGACCCCAACCATTTTCCCATCCACAGTGGTTTCTCCTGTATGGGCTTGCAGTGCCAGCACGTCTGCCAGAGAGTCCTTCATCTATATTCCAGGACCACTTTCATCAGGCGAGAATGCATGTGGGTTTTAGCCCACAGCATGGATATTACATTCACATCTAGCGAGTCATGAAGCTCCAGCTGGTATGCCATGTCATCTCGCTGTCCATAAATCATTTCTCACAATAAGCTGTGATGCCCAAGAGTACAATTCAATATTTGCCCTGGACAGACCTCCATTATATCTGGATTGAACACAGCTGTCCCGGGCCACCCTTGAGATTTCCCTGCTAACAGGAAGGGGCAGGAGCACTCCTGGACTTTCTTGGAAAAAGATATAGGGAACAGGCTTGCGTAGTTTTGAAGTACATACAGCATAAGATGTAAAGCAATCATTTTGAAGCGTGCAACTCTGCCAAACTTCACATTAGATGCAAGTGCCAGTTGGTGAGGGCTTTGCACAGCCTGCACAATAACACTGCCAGGTGAAGATCGCAGCATTTTAGGGGATTTTTTGTGATGTGCATTCCTAGATATTTCAAACTATTAGTAGCTATTTTCGGTTAGAACTGCCAGAAAAGAATAGATCATCATGTTGTCCCAAATTACTAGCACTTCAGAGGATTTCCTGTCCATCACCAAAATATCCATGAGTCTCTGACTTGTCCACCATGCACATCTGGCAAAGAACTGATTAGACCATCCACGTATAAGTAGACCCTGTCATTTATTTTGTTTCCCCAGTTCAAGCCTTCAACCTGCCTATCACAGCATATATAAGAAGTGAGGAGCTCAATGGCCAGAAAGAAAAATAGAAACAACAAGGGGCACTCCTGTTGCATGCCTCGTTCATATTGCATGAAGTATTGTCTCTTTAAAGAAATGCTTATAGTCCCTGTTCTGTTTTGGAGAACAACAACGACAGCAACTCCACCACCCTGATCGCCAACCTCGCCAACCTCGGACTGAGACAGCTCGTCACAACACCGACTCATTCCGCCGGCCACACGCTCGACCCCGTCTTCTCCTCAAGCTCCCACGTCTCCTTCAGCCACACCACGGAACTCCTCTGGACCGACCACCGCTGCATCCACTTCACCTTCCAGAAACCCACCACACACCACCGCACCCAACAGATCCCACGCCGCTGCTGGAGCAAAGTCACCGAAGACCAACTACGGGCAAACCTTGCTCTCAGCCCTCCCTCCGACCCATCCAACACCGACGACGCTGCCTGCAACCTCAGACGATGGATAGACGACTGTGCCAACACCCTCGCCCGCTGAAAAAACTCACCTACAGCGACACCACCAAAAGAGCCAGCTGGTTCACCCCGGAACTCCTAGCTTCCAAGCGTACCTGCCGGAAACTAGAGAAGAAATGGCACAGTGATAAGACACCGGACAGCCACGCAGCCCACAAAGACGCCATCCGTAACCACCACCACCTCATCAGGTCCGCCATGAGAATCTCCTTCAAAGACCGCCTCGACAACAACGCACACAACAGCAAGGAGCTCTTCAACATCGTGAAGGAACTCTCCAACCCCAGCTCCAACACCAACGACATCCCGCCGTCGCAAGCCCTGTGCGATTCCCTCGCCACCTGCTTCCACCGCAAGATCGCCGACATCCACGACAGCTTCAACACCCAGACAGCCCCTACTAAGATAGATACACCAGACCCGCCGCACACCATCGACCATGACCCCTTGCCAGCCTGGGCCAGCGTGAACATCGATGACATCATCAAGACCATGAGCACAATACACTCCGGCTCCCCGTCAGACCCTTTCCCGCACCACATCTTCAACAAAGCCAGCAGCTCCATGGCACCCCACCTGTGCAACGTTATCAATCTCTCCTTCGAGACCGCGACCTTCCCAGAGAGCTGGAAACACGCAGAGATCAACGCCCTACTCAAAAAACCCAAGGCGGACCCTAGAGACCTCAAGAACTTCCGGCCCATCTCCCTGCTTCCGTTCCCAGCCAAGGTCATTGAGAAGATCGTCAACAAACAGCTAACCCGATACCTCGAAGAAAACAGCATCCTGGACCCATCCCAATCAGGGTTCCGCAGCAACCACAGCACTGAGGCTGCCCTCATCGCCGCCACCGACAACATCAGGACCCTGCTGGACAACGGTGAGACTGCAGCCCTCATCCTGCTGGACCTCTCCGCCGCCTTCGACACTGTCTGCCACCGCACTCTACGCGCACGCCTCCACGATGCAGGGATCCGAGACAAGGCCCTGGAATGGACCACCTCCTTCCTCGACGGCAGAACCCAGAGAGTCCGCCTCCCACCTTTCCGATCGGAAGCCTCCGAGATCATCTGCGGCGTACCCCAGGGATCTTCCCTCAGCCCAACACTGTTCAACATCTACATGGCCCCGCTCGCACGCATCGCCAGACAGCACGACCTCAACATTATCTCCTGCGCCGACGACACTCAACTGATCCTCTCCCTCACCAAGGACCCCCTCGCCGCCAAATCCAATCTCCATGAAGGAATGAAGGCCGTCGCCGATTGGATGAAGATCAGCCGACTAAAGCTGAACACGGACAAGACAGAGGTCCTCATCCTCGGCTCCAACCCCTCAGCCTGGGACGACTCCTGGTGGCCAACGACGCTGGGAGCAGCCCCGACACCCACCGACCACGCACGCAACCTGGGAGTCATCCTCGACTCAACGCTCTCCATGGCCAAGCAAGTCAACGCAGTCTCCTCCTCCTGCTTCAACACCCTCCGCATGCTTCGCAAGATCTACAGGTGGATCCCGACAGATACAAGAAGAACAGTCACCCAGGCCCTCGTCAGTAGCAGACTCGACTATGGGAACGCCCTCTACGCGGGAGCCCCGGCCAAGCTCATCAAGCGACTGCAACGCATACAAAACGCCTCCGCACGCCTGATCCTCGACGTACCACGCCACAGCCACATCACCCCCACCTGAGGAACCTGCACTGGCTCCCCGTCGACAGGAGAATCTCCTTCAAACTCCTCATCCACGCACACAAGGCACTCCACAAGACTGGCCCAGCCTACCTCAACAGACGACTCTTCTTCTACGTCCCCAACCGCCAGCTCCGCTCCGCCGACCTCTCCCTCGCCACCGTCCCTCGCATTCGAAGAACAACCACCGGCGGCAGATCCTTCTCACACCTCGCCGCCAAGACCTGGAACACCCTTCCACTAAGCCTACGACAGACCCAAGACCTGCTGACCTTCAGGAGGCTACTCAAGACCTGGCTGTTCGACCAGTAGCAGCACCCCCCCCTTTTTTTCTCCCCAGCGCCTTGAGACCCTCGCGGGTAAGTAGTGCGCTCTACAAATTCTGTGATTGATTGATTGATTGATAATGTCTAGAAAATATGATGCTCCTTCACAAATCTGCAGTACATTGTCCCAACACATTCTCTGGCCTAGCTCATACTCAATAAAGATCATAAATAAATAAATACATTTGTAATAGCAAAAGCAAGAATAGTCAGTGTTAGACCTGGCGCCAGACTTTTTGTTTTTTGGCCTCCTGTTTTTGACTGTGTTTTTGTTGGCTTTAGGACTCTAGGCACTTTACCACTGCTAATCAGTGCTAAAGTGTATATGCTCCCTCTGTAAATTGTGAATATGGATTGGTGTTTCCATGATTGGCTTGTTTGACTTACTACTACGTCCCAAATACAGTGCACTGTGTGTGCCCAGGGCCTGTAAGTCAAATGCTGCTAGTGGGCCTGCAGCATTGATTGTGCCACCCACACAAGCAGCCTTTCCCTGGGGTCTCAGACCTGCCACTGCAGTGTCTGCGCTCAGTTTTGACTGCCATGTCGACCTGACAAGTGCACCCACTTGCCAGGCCCTAACCTTCCCTTTTATGACATGTGAGTCGTCACCCCTAAGGTAGGCCCAAGGTACCCCTGTGGGCAGGGTGAAGTGTATGTGAAAGGTGTATGTGAAAGGTAGGACATGTACTGATGTGTGTGACATGTCCTGATAGTGAAATACAGTGTATTTCGTTTTTCACTGTAGAAAGGCTATCTGTCCCATAGGATAGAATAGGAGTTTATTTGCAACATCTTATAAGTATGACTTCCCATTGGGACAAGGTAGAAAGGTGGAGTTTAGTGTGCCTGAACTCAGAATATCAAAATGCATCTTTTAGTAAAGATGATTTTTATATTGTGTGTTTGAAAATACCACTTTTAGAAAGTGGGTTATTTCTTGCTTAGCTATCCTGTGTGCCTCTGCTGGTTTGTGGATTGACTGTCTGGCTTTGGAGTGACAGGGGCTGGGGATGTGCATTCACTGTAGACAGCCACTGGGGGCGGTTGAGGTGTGTCCTGCCTTTCCTGGATGAATTAGGGCTGGGCTGAGTAGAGCTGGGCTGCATTTAGAGTAGGGGGAGGAGATTTCCTTGCACCTGAATGGGCCTGGTCTGCCTTACACAATGCTGTCTCCACCTCCTGCCAGGAAGCTGGACCAGAGAGGAAATAACTAGTTTTGACTGAGCACAGAGCCTCTCTGCCACAAGAGAACAAAGAGAAATTGATTATAAATATTGGCGCCCAGACCCTAGAACTTTAAAATATTTCTGGACTCAAGAGGACCCACTGCCAAGGAAAAGAGCTGGGAAAACTGAAGGAGAAGCAATGCCCATTTGCTGTGTGCTGTCTGGGGTAGGCCTGCAGTGGCTGTTTCTGCCAAGGAGAGGACAACGACTTTGCTGTGTGTTGTGTATCCTGCTTAACGAAGATCTCCAAGGGCTTGAAGTAGAGCTTGCCTCCTGTTCTGAAGTCTCAGGGACACAAAGACTTCACCACCAGCTCCCCTGAACTCCATAGCTGTGAGTTCTGACCTGCCAAGAGGTGCCTATTCCTGTTTTTGGCCTCTGGAGATTGTTCCTGCTGCTGGGAGCTGAGAAAACGTAAAGCAACTAAAGAAGCGTGACGCATCCGCACCAGTTTCCGATGAAACACCGCCATGCGGGAAGAATTCCCACTCATCGCCGCCGTGCCGCTGAAGAAACCGATGCAGCACCTGCCCGTGACTGGGGAAACCGCCGAACGTCGAATTTCGTGCACCGATCGCCGAAGTCTGAGATCACCGCACTGACTCCGACGCCGGCCCTGCTGTACGGCTGCAAGAACCGACACATCGGGAGACAGCAGCTGGAGAGATCGACGCAGCGCCATTGCCGCCACCGCATCGAGAGCCGATGCCTCCCGAATCCCTATGCATCGCACCAGGGCACCAAGTCTACAGCAACAACGCATCACCTCCTCTTAAGTAAGGAACTGACGCATCATCTACACTGCGTGGGAGTAAAGAACCAACGCATCACCTCCCCTGGAGCAAGTATCCAATGCAACACCTTCCCTGTGCGTAAAAAAACGATGCATCACCTTCCCTGCAGCTTTTTTTAGCCTATAATTTTGACGCATGCAAGGGACTTTGTGTTGAAAGTGTTGCATCTATAGTTTGCTATGGCCAGAACTGGTTAAATGTCAAATCTTGATAACTGTATGTTGGATTTTTGTCGTTTTGGTTTTGTTTGGTTTAGATAAAAATTACTTATTTTTGTAAACTGGTGTGGTGTCCATTTGTAGTGTTTTCACTGTATTACTGTATGTCTGCACAAATGCTTTACACACTGCCTCTGAGATAAGCCTGTCTGCTCATTCCAAGCTACCAAGGGGGTGAGCAGGGGTTGTCTAAGGGTGTAAATCCCTTACCCTGACTAGAAACTAGGGTCCCTACTTGGACGAAGGTGCAAACTATTGCCGACAAGAGACTTTGTGGGAGTGTTTACTCTGCAGTATGTTATGGTGATTCGTGAACAGCTGTAAAATAGGATGAAGATAGTGCATTTCTGATTGGTGCAGAAGAGTCACAAATAATGATTTAACTAAAGAAGCCAGTTCTGATTGGTTGAGGTCAGTTTGTCTCAATTGATGAAACAGTCTTGAGCAACTGCTGGTCCTCTGCTCAGCAGGCACAGGACTTGAATTGTGGTAAGATGACTATATTTCCGACTGCAAGGCACTGAAGAGCTTATTTACAAGACCTGCATCACTGGAGCGTCACTTTTTTTCATGCTCCGGTGGGACAGGCCTCTCTATCATATCTATAAGGTGAGTCGACGCAAAGCCACCCAGTGCGGCTTTGCATGGCCTCATAGATAAAGAAGTGCGGCAAGGCAGCGCAAAGCGCTGTGTTTCCTTACTCTACGTCAAGGAGGCATTCCATTGGTGTTGGGGTAGATGTTTCCCCGCAACACCCATGGATTTTGATGCTGCCCCAGATTTACAAAATCATGTGAACCTGGGGCAGTGCTAAAACCTTGTGAACCCCTCCTCCCCCCAGAGCAGGTGTACATTTCTCCTCGTTTTTTTCTCTTACCATGTGTGCTGCATTCTGCAGCATACAAAGAATATTGAAATCGCCTCCATGGATTGCTTTTGTGCAGGAAGGTGCTCCTTCCTGTGCAAAAACAATCCTGTCAACAACACAGGCGCCCTTGCACCATGGTGCAAGGGTGCCTGAGTTGGCCCTAGCCACTAAATTATGCACTGGCTGGCTAAAAAGGACAGGAAGGCACCTAAATATGATGCCTTCCTGTCCTTTCAATTTGGCATAGAACAGCGCAGCAAAAAGAATTGCAGTGCTGCCCTACGCCAAGTTTTGTAAACGAGGCCCAGAGTGTGAAAATGCACTTGTGCTCTCACCATGCATGATGAAGGCGAGTGGACAGTGGCGGCTATTGATAGGAAAATGTGGAGAGGCGCGATGGCCCCAAACTCACCAGAACTACTCCCGCTGGTGCAGCCCTTCTGTCCCTGGTCGTGTCCACGAGCAGGAAAGGGAATGATTTCCCTCCTGCTCTTCGAATGGAAATTCAGCCAATCCTGGAGCTGCTCTCATGCTGAGAGCAGCTCCAAGATTGGTGGGAGCAGGCTTACCCAGCACTTAATTTGAGGCTGGAGGCCTGTGCCAGCAGTCCCTTGGCTGTTTTTACAGCCACTAGATTGCTGGGTCTACAGTGCGCATGTCCGACATGCGCACTGCAGGGGCAGCTGTAATCCTACAATACAGGATTCAGCCCTGCCCTCACATTCGCGCGAGCCAGTAGGAAATAAAATGGCATGGCAATAAAATGCCATTGCCATGCCATTTTAATTATTTGTGTGTGCCTGGAGCGCTGCAGAAGGCGGGGCGACGCTCCTCCGCTCCTAAGGAGGAGCCGTCCCTGCTAGTGGGTACCAGAAATGGGTATGTGTGGGTCCCACAATGATGATAAAACAGAGCAAACTTTAGCATAGATGGTAAGGTGCTCTGCATGCAGAGTCAGCACTCACCTAACCTATGATTGACGGTTATTCTTTAGCAGCTTCCCTGCACTCTAGGGTCGTCTTTGCTAGCCCACCTCCTATTTTCTGGTGTGGGGGAGAAGGGACTTCTATTTCTGCATCTTCAGATGCTGGGGTCGTGGTTGGATTTTCAAGCAAGCAAACCAAGGGGGAATAGGCCTACCAAGCAGAAATAAGCAAACCACGCAGGGATAGGGCCAGCCAACAGGCCTTCAGCTGGGCACCTTTTTTGCATATAGCTATGACAAAATAGGCATCATACAGCTACGTGATTATGAAGCACCCCAACAAGGGCCATACCAGTCTGTGGTGATGGAGGTCTTCCTAGCGCATTAATGGAGCCTCAGCGTATATGATCAGTCATTGGTATTTAGTCAGCAGGCAGCTATCAAACAGTCTCAGTGGATTCCCAGTGTTCAAATATCCTACCAGTCAGCTTGAAGACAGTTTCCTCTCCTAAGTGATGATTGCTGGTATAGCAAACATTTCCCTTCTACCGGAATGCATGGAGGGGCTGGTACCTATGTGACAGCAGGTAAACAAATACACCACAGGCTTGCTTTTTTGGAAACACTTTTGTATTGGCCTTCATAAAGGCCCTAAAGATAAAAGAGCAAAAGGGAGGAAAAGCGCTGGATATACTGTATATGGTGTTTTCTGTGGATAATGCCATCCTGCATCTTTCATTCTCTGTTCATTTAAATGGATGTGCATGATGTTTTAAAGCTAACCCTAACCACAGGTGCAACAAAGATGATTGTCATCAGTCACCTATCCGTGCCAGTATACACATACATCCACAAGTGTAATCCAGACAACATTTGGGAACAGACACCTTGGGTAAATTGGCCTTAATTTACAAGGGGAGGCAAGTAGTCATCATCCCTGAGTCATTTATTGAAGACCAAAACAAACATAAATCTGGGTATGAGCAAAGGCCTCGGAAAAGGGGCTGAAGAGGAAACCTCTCGAGATTACAGAGTGCAGAGAACAGTTAAGAGTCTCCCATATTCTAGAGTACACCAGCGGTGACCATACGGAGCACATGCAGTTCAGTTTGGGTGGCCTTTGCCGTTAAAGGTTGATGGAGCAGGGGAAACAAAATATTTTTTGTACCCCTTGAAAATTAATGACCTCATAAGAATTAATGATACTAACCGTTTGAAACGCATGAATTAACCAACAAATGCAACACTTTATTAAACAGTACACGTGGGCAACATGCAGATTTGTGCAAAATCTAATTTACTTACAAATGTGAAGCTAATTAAAACAAGTATTGTGATTTGCGTAGTAAATAGAGTAAATTGCATGATTTGTATTGCGTAGTAAAATTGTATTGTGGCAAAGAATGCAGATGGTAAGTAAAATGGCTTTAAATGTCGCTTCTGCTAGGTAATATCTAACACAGGTCTTTAGAATGGCGGGTGGTAAACAGAAAGGCTTATTTTCTATGTTTTAATTTTCGTTGTGTTTGTTTTATATTAGTTTCGTTCGGGCCTGCTAGGCCATGCTTCTAAAATGGCCGCTGGAAAGGACGAGATCACGTGTATTGAATAAAATGGCCCCTGAGCAGACGCAGAATGAAAGCTCCAGTCACGTGTATGAGGCCTGTCCTCGGAGTGAGAGATGTCAAGGCCAATCTGACCTGCAACGAGGAGCGTGCCAAGTGTTCAGCACATATGCCTGGGAACGGATGGGAAAGAGCCGAGTGACAATGGATGAACTAATGTGTGACCATCAAAGATCGTTACAAAATGGATTAACAAATTGAACTACTTTTGACACTGCAATCATGAGACTTATTGTATGCTTTATTGTCCCCAAACCGGTTCGAACAAGGAGGGCGATGAGGTGACCATCACCACCCCTCCAATGGACCAATTAGCGTGATTCTTGCCCCTAAAGATTGCAACGTTTAAGTGTAGAGAGCCAGAAAATAGGGTATAAGAGAGTCTGCTCTTACGTTGTGAAAAAAAACTTCTTCCTTGCTTTCATTTTTTCACCTTGATGCTGCGAGAGACTCTGTCATTTTGGACTTTGAACTTTGACTGGGGAAGGAACGAGACCGTTGCGGGAATTTGCCCGGGAGGTGCGTCCGAGGAGGTTAGTGGGACAGTCAGTCAGTTTGGGAGTCCTATCCTGTGATCTGCGGTTCATCTTTCTTTCCTAATGAACCGTTCCTGTCATCGCCCTAAGGCCGAGGGTAATGAATATTTCTCATCCTTATTTTAATTTTTACTTAAATGCTTATTGATTTAATAAATGTTTTGCCTAATAACGAGTTTTACTTTTGCTTAAAGAATTTCGATAAAATTATAAGCTAAAACTAAATGAGTCTGTGGTTCTTTAAATAAAATTGTGAATTATAAAATGTTAAAGGTTTTAATTGTGATTGAGCTGGTCTTAATCACCATCAACTAATTCTACTAGTTGGTCCATCGACCGAATAGCAGAGTACCTTGATGTTTAGAACCAACAGGATTCAAAGATAATGTATATAATGTATAGATTATTATTCGGTCAAATTTAAGAAGGTATCCCGTTCGTCCAGCAGCTCATGCTCCTTAGTGTTTAATCCAGAAATTGAATGAATGTATGTATGCGGTGTCAATGCGGAGAAGTGTGGCTCAATGGTTAGAGCGGCAGACCCTGATGCAGAGATCTGGCCCGGGACCAGGGTTCAATTCCCGCCTCGGCGGGTCTTGGGCTCAATTTCCTCGGACCTGATAATTCTCGCCTCGGTGCCTATTCTAATCATGGGTCCCACTCTGCAACTCTGGGCAATAGCTTGCTTAATCTCCACAACGGCCCCAACAGCGCTGGGATGCCTGGCTTCACCCTGGGGGTGCCCAGGAGTGGACATTTCACAGGGAAAAGCCAGGAAGGGTTCCACAGCGGTATGCGTACAGCGCCTGGACACCCCTTTGGGGGTATGGGTGCGCTTTACAAGTACAAATTTCATTTCATTTCATGGGCCCCACAGACATACGTTTTAAATGACAAAGGTTGTGTAGGTGTTTTTCTGGATTGGTGTCCTAAGGAGCAAGTTATATTAGCCGCGCTGGATCAGATTTCTTGGTAGCAGAGTTATGGTTTCTATAGATTAGTTTGGTGACTATTGATTTTTGATTTATTCATGTCTAACACTTTATGTTGAGTCTGTATTATGTTATATGTAAGTCGGAATTTTGAAGCTTCCAGGAAGTAGGAAGTGGACACGTGTGGCAAGAGAAGTCACACGGAATTGTGCATTGTCTGATTTCAAATTGGTGATAACACAGGACTGTGTTATGTTAGGGAAATTTCACGTATAAATAGCATTTGAGTGAAATAGCAACAGGTTTTCTTGTGAAACTTTGGCCTTAATTCTCAGGAGCATTGTAGTCTCCACATGTGTTTTAACCCCAGAGAAACGGGTTTACCTCTTGCTTGAAAGAAGGGTAAGGTAGAGAGAAGTGCTACACTTATCGAACGAAACAGTATTCTTGTAAGTTAGAATAAACTATCTCTTTTGTTTAGAGAAACAGACAATGGGAATGTGTTTTACGTTGTAACGAATCGATTTAGTCAAAAAGAAAAAGTTAAGAAAAGTGCCGATATTTTTTGTAAAGGAGGGGTCAGTAGAAACAGGAGTAGAGCTGACGTCAACAAAAACCGCGCTGGTATTGTCCAGTGATGGAAGAATGAAGAGCTTCCTGATTGGTGCGTTAGTGTGAAGACGCGCTGGTATTGGTTAGTGTGAGAGTGACGTAAAGCTTTTGGATTGGTGCGTTGGTGTGAGACGCGCTGGGATAAGTCCGAATAGCCGAGCAGTAGAAAGAACAGAGTGGTGAAGAATTGCGGGAATTTGTTTTGGGAAAAAACAGTAAAATATGGCTTATTATGAGTATGGTAGAGAGAAACCGTCATGGTTTGCGAAGCTTAAAAACTTTTTCAAGAAAGACAAGAAGGTTGTGACTAGGGAAGGAGAAGTACTTCCTCCACCGAAAACGCCAGCATCTCATATGATGTTGAATATGGCTATCATACTTGCATTTGGTTGGAAAATTGGGCGGAATATACCCAAGGCGATGGAGTATTGGCATTTCCAGAAAATGGTTCGTTTAGCACAGCTGTACTTCGAAATTTGAGAGAAAAAATGATGAAACTTGAACCGAGACCTAGACCGACACCGTTCGAAGCCTTAGGTGAATGGGAAGATGAGATGTATGAAAGGGAAAGACACAGAGGTGCAAAGAGTTATAGTTTAGTCCATGGAAGAGTATGGGGTTTGAATCATGAAGACAGGATGAGACGATGGCGGTATGCTAACATGACGGATGGCATATTTCCTGTCAGAACAGTTGAAGAACTTGCAGGGAAAAAGTGTGCAGAGAAAAAGAAGCATGCAGTAACAGAGAGGTATGGGTATGGAGTTAGCGACACAGAGGATGAGTTGCTGGAGGACATTTTGAATAAAAGACTCCCTCCATATCAACAGGATTCTGCGGTGGTGACACCAAATGCACCGCCAATGAGAACTGTAATAAATCAAAGTCCCGAACAAATGTCTGAAATGAATAGTCCATTTAATAAACAAGAAATACCACAGACTGTGAAACATGATAATGGTAATACAACTGAATTAGCCAGAACCACAAGAGAGTTGACTGAAAAGATAAGAGAACTGACAAAGAATGTGGAAGCCGTGACTGTGCCAGTAACTATAGGGCCAGTAATCCCAGTATTTGAAAACCAAAAGATAGATGAACACTCCTTAACAATTCCATTAAATTCCAGTATGCAAAGAGTAAGAGAAGGGATAATTCCAGAAAATAGAGAGAAAGAAGATTCTGTTGGTCCTTTTAGGTCAAGTCCACCTGTAAATTTGAAAATTAATGAGAGTCAGATAAATAGAATTCCTATGGGAACTGAGTCAGCAACTCAAACTCCAGAGAGAAGTGCAAGTTGGGCAGAAATAAATAAAACCCCTGCGGGTCCGACTGCAGAAGAATTAAATGACTGGGTGAGGAGCTTGCAGAAAAAGGATGCTGAACCACAACTGTTGGATGTGGTCAGATTAAAGATAGACATGGAAGATTTGATTTTAGGGACTATTCGTACAGATCGATTGAAGTCCTATCAAGATGATGAATTAATGTTTATGTGTAAAAGTGTCACTTGGAGAGCTAGGAACTTGCATGAAAAATTGGAAGAAACAGCGAACGAGCTAGGAGTAGAGTTTGGAAAAATTAGAGGATTGCAGAAACCGTACAGGGTAGATTTTAGTGAAAAGGACATAGAAAATCTGAACACTTCAGGACGACTAACACAGATAAAGGAACTGATTGTGTTACTGAGAAAATGGGGAGATGTAGATAAATGGAGAAGTAGGTGGATAAGAAGAAAAGAGGGAACAACTGATAAAGCATCATTGGCTTTTCCAGTAAAAGAGAAAGAACTAACGGTAATGGAGTGTCCAATGAGAGAAACTCCAGGAGGAAGTTATGTACATGTGCCATGGTCCAGACAAGATATATTGTCATTTATAAATGATTTTCCAGGATTGAGAGAGAAACCTGTAGAATGGTATAGACAAGTGGAAAGGTTTGTAAAAGTTTCAAAGGTGTTGTGGGAAGATTTGGATGGACTGTTTGAGATTGTTGTTCCAGCAGATTTATGGACAGAGTGTAAAATTACAATTGACTGGCCGAAGGAAGAATATCCTAGAGATGCAAAAACAGGAGCCCCAGGTTCAGAAGTAATGAGAAAATATGAACAGGCAATCACATTTCTGAAAAATAAAATCCCACCAAAAGAAAAGGACTGGGTAAAGATTGATAGAACAACTCAGGAGAGTAAGGAATCTGTACATGCCTACTACGAGAGATTACTGTTGGTCTTTAAACAGTATAGTGGTTACGAGAACTTGAGTGAAAAAGACATGAGTCATTTTGTGTATAGATTTGTATATGGTCTGAGACCTGAAATAAGTGAAATGATTAAGCAGCATATGTTGTGTTGGCAGAATAGCACAGTAGATGAGGTACTACGGTATGCAAAATATTGCAGTGACGATATTGAGTGTAGACAGCGCAAACTCAAGGAAAAGGCAATGTGGGCACAAGTAAAGGTTGCAGAAAAGCAAGAAGCTCAAATGAATAATCAGTCTAGTAATGCAGGACAGACCAAGTCCAAACCGAACATTGGTAAGGGAAAAGGTCAGATGAGTATAGAAGAGGCTAAAAAGAAATGGCCATGTCATAATTGCAGAAAATTAGGGCACTGGAGAAACGAGTGTAAATTTCCTCCGAAAATTAATGCAGAAAATCAATCATTGAATCCACAGGTGCAGAATGAGGTGAGTTACCAACAGCTGCAACAGCCACAGGTAGTTACTCAACAGTGTCGGGTGCCGCAACCACCTCTTCCAAAGAGTGTAAATCCTCAAAGATACAGTACAGAGGCAGGATTCTACGGAGGAGAGCAGGTAACAAAATTGCCGCGCGCAGCTGCAGTTTCGCAGTATTGGTTACGGCAGGATGGGGATGAATCGGATGAAAGCTTATGACGGTGCCTAGGAGAGGAAGAGGAGTGCGTGCTTGGCGCAACTCTAGAGGTAGATCAGTCAGGTCCATTTGTGGATGGAAAAGTGAATGGTGTAAATGTTACATTCCTTGTGGACACTGGTGCTACCCGTTCTACTGTTAGATCAGTGGAAATTTCAAACCTTCCTCTCTCAGGAGAATACATCCAAGTTGTAGGTGTTTCGAACAGACAGATTAAAACCCCTCTTACAAAACCAATAGAGGTGGAAATTGGACCATTCAAAAAGATGCATCGCTTTGTGGTGTGTGATTGTAGTCCTGTAAATTTATCAGGACGCGATCTGCTTTGCAAAATGAATTGTACCATCTACTGTACTCCAGATGGTATTGCTTTCCAGACACCAGATGAGGATGTTCTGTATAAAATGACAATGGCAGAACTAGAACCAGGAGTGAATGATATGTTTCCTGTGTTTGATGCGGAGAAAAGCCCTATTGAATTGAAAGGAATAGTCAGGTCTGATGTGTGGGACTTCACAGGAGAAGATATTGGACTAATGAGAGGAGTTGATCCTGTAAAAATCACTGTAAAAGAAGGAACGAATTACCCAAATACCCCGCAGTACAAATTAACGCCAGAAATTATTGAAGGAATAACACCTGTAATTAATAAGATGATTGAACAAGGAATTTTGAGAGAAATAATGAGCAGCCATGTAATTCTCCTATAATGGGATTGAAAAAGCCAAATGGAACATGTAGGATAGTACAAGATTTGAGGAAGGTAAACAAAATTGTTATTCCTTGCTGTCCAATTGTGCCAAACCTTGCTGTAATACTGTATCAAATTCCACATGATGCAGAATGGTACACAGTTATTGATTTGTGCCATGCATTCTTTCTATTCCATCGCACCCTGACAGCCAGCCATTATTTGCGTTCCGGTTCGGAGAGCGTATTTTGGCATGGTGCCGAATTCCTCAAGGGTATACAGAAAGTCCTTCAATTTTTAATCAGATTCTGAAGAAATCCTTAGAAGATTTAAACATGCCTGAAAAATCTGTGATGGTCCAATATGTTGATGACCTATTAGTGGCATCAAAGACCAGGGAAGCATGTGTTACGGACACAATTGCTTTATTGAATCATTTGGCAGAAGGAGGACATAAGGTGTCCCCATCAAAACTGCAATTTTGTCAACAAGAAGTACAGTACCTAGGTCATAAGATTGAGAAAGGGATGCGAAAAGTAACAGAAAGGATAAGGATTATCAAAGGAATGAGAGCCCCAATGACACAGAGAGAGGTGAGAATGTTCCTTGGAATGGTTGGTTATTGCCGACAGTGGATAAGTGGATTTTCATTGATTGCAAAACCTTTACAGCGATTGACAAAGAGGGATGTTAAAGATCCGATTGAATTGGATGAGGAGGAAATGAAGGCTTTCGAGGAGCTGAAAACAAGTTTGTGTGAGGCACCAGCATTGGGAATGCCTGATTATGAAAAAGAATTTGAGCTGTATTGTAGCGAGAGAGACGGATGTGCACTTTCAGTATTAGTGCAAAGGCATGGAAAAATGAAACGACCAATAGCCTATTTTTCAGCTGTTTTAAAACCGGTAGTAAAAGCGTTGCCTGGATGTCTGAAAGCAGTAGCTGCTACTTGTGTAAGTCTGGAACAGAGTGAAGGCATTGTGATGGGATATCCTTTGAGAGTATATGTACCACACTCGGTTGAAATCCTTCTGACCCGAACAAAAACCCAATTCATGACACGTAGTCGGCTGACTAGGTATGAAAAGGTGATCTTGGGTGCAGACAATGTAACCATTGTAAGATGCACGAGTGTAAATCCCTCAACTTCACTGCCAGATGAAGTAAATGCAGAAGTCAAAGATGATGTTGATCATAAGTGTTTGGATGTACTTGAATTGTGCACAAAGCCTCGCCCTGGTATCAGGGATGAACCTCTAAAAGAGTCAGATTATGTGATGTTTGTGGACGGGTCATGCCTGAGAACAAGTGAAGGAGTTTTAAGTGCTGCGTATGCTGTGTGTACGGTGGCAACCATAATGGAAGCATCTTGTTTGAGAGGAATACGTTCAGCCCAAGGTGCTGAACTGATTGCTCTGATTCGAGCGTTCAAACTGGGAAAGAACTTCCGAATTACTGTGATCACAGATAGCCAGTATGGCTTCGGAATGGTTCACGATTTTGGACAGATCTGGTCCCAGAGGGGATTCCTGACTTCTGCAGGGTCTCCTATTAGGAATGGTGAGTTTGTGAAGAAGTTGCTTGAGGCGATACAGCTGCCTAAACAGATTGCAGTGGTAAAATGCGCTGCTCACAAAAACGGAAATGATTACATTGCAGTGGGTAACAAATTTGCTGACGAATTAGCTCAATATTGTGCCAGAAATATGACCTCAATGAATCGGAGAAGGGAAAAAGAGAATGTTTCATGTCCCTTGCTGTTTACTAACACAGTTGAAACATGGGATGAGGTAAAACAATTGCAGGAAGAAGCAGGGGATGAGGAAAAAGATGGTTGGATAAAAGCAGGTTGCAGACAAAGAGAGGAAGATGAAGTCTGGGTTTACAGAGATGAAAGACCAGTTATGCCTGATAGCATGATCTCTAACATGGCACGGATGTACCATGGACAAGCACACATTGGTAGGGATGCCATGATCAGTCTTTTCAGACAGACCTGGTACAACCCAAAATTTAGGGCTATAGCTGAAAGCATTTGTCAAAGATGTCTTATATGCCAACAGATAAATCCTGGAAGGAAGACAGTAGTGAGTTTGGGAACAATAGGACGTGAAGGAGGTCCGTTTACCAGAATGCAGTTAGATTTTATCGAAATGCCCCCAAGCAACAGATTGAGGTATGTCCTGGTGGACATCTGTTTGTTTTCTCGTTGGGTGGAGGCCTATCCGACAAGAAGGAATGATGGAGTTACTGTAGCTAAGCTCCTTCTGAGAGAATTCATTCCTAGATATGGCTTTCCAGTAACGATCGAAACAGTTAGAGGAACACATTTCCAGAATGAAATCATCCAACTGATATGTGAAGCACTAGACATTCAACAAAAGCTGCATTGTGCCAACAGACCAGAGGCTTCTGGAGTGGTAGAGCAAGTAAATGGTACAATAAAGAATAGGTTAGGGAAAATGTGTCAAGCCACAGGACTCAAATGGCCCGACGCCTTGCCATTGGTGCTGATGAGCATAAGAAGCATACCCGACAGAAAAACAGGTCTGAGTCCTCATGAAATAATCATGGGACGAGCAATGAGACAAGCACACGTACCTGTCAACAAACTGCTGACTATAACTGATGATCTCGTATTGGACTATTGCAAAGGATTGGCTGATGTGGTACATTCTGTGTTTCATCAGGTTGGACCGGATGCGACCACTCTTGAAAGAAAACCAGCTCATGACTTGAGTCCAGGAGACTGGGTCCACATAAAAGTCCACAGAAGAAGAAACTGCTTGGTTCCGCGCTGGGATAAGCCACGTCAAGTGATCCTGGTGACAACAACTGCAGTAAAGTGTGCAGGTGTGAAAAGTTGGATTCATGCCAGTCATACCATCAGAGTTCCAGATCCTGAAGCTCGACCTGTAAGTCGACATCTGGAAATATCAGATACCAGCTCAGCATCTGAAGCAGAGACTGAAACAATCAGAGTTCCAGATCTTGAAGCTCGACCTGTAAGTCGACATCTGGAAGAATCAGGTACCAGTTTGACAACTGAAGAACAAACTGAAACAATCAGAGTTCCAGATCTTGAAGCTCGACCTGTAAGTCGACATCTGGAAATATCAGATAGCAGTTCGGCATCTGAAACAGACCAACCTGAATCCAGTGAAAGACAAAAGGAAGAATCCGAAAACGAAAGAACTGATATTGAAACAGGAGAAACCGAACAAATAAACAGTGACAATGAACAGCCAAGTACAAGCTTTGGGGAAATTCCTCCGGAAATTGTAGAGGTAACTCAAGAAAATTTAGATTCAGATAGAGAGATTGGGGAAATAGTGGAAGAAACACGAGGAGGATTAGACTCAGAATTACAAGCAGAAGAAAAACAGGGAAATTTAGATTCAGATAGAGAGATTGGGGAAATTGCGGAAGAAACAAGAGGAGGATTAGACTCAGAATTCCAAACAGAAGAAACACCAGAAGATTCAGATTCGGACAAAGAAACTGAGATCATAAAGTTCAAAGTTAGAGGAAGTGAAGTGAGGTCTGAGACAGAATCTGAAGAAAGTGAAGAAGAAAGAAAGCAAAGAATAGGACCAAGAAAGAGAACTTGGAGAGCAGAACGAGAAGAAAAAGAAAGTGAACTGAAAAGGCCAAGAAAAGGAGACAATTGGCCCAACGAAATTAAAAGACTGAGATATAAAATAATAAATTTGAACAAAGACAATGCAGAACAAGTAAATGAAATAACAAGTCAGAAAGGACAAAGAAAGACAAGTGAAAAGATCCAGTATTTCCAGGGATCTTTTATATTTGCGGAAATAGAGCTTATTATAGGTTGCCGGACCATTGGTACGGAACATGCTATCTAGGCCTGGTCTTTCCAAAGATTTTTCACGTGGAAAGAGGAACGAAAGAAATTCACGAGATAGGTAAAACATTAACCCGCAGGAGGAGGGAAAGCTTCTCAGAGATAATAGGTGACATTTTTGGAGCATTGATACCAGCAGTGGGTATATCTTTGAATGCATACAAGATTCGGAAATTGTCTACAGTAGTAGATCGTTTATCAACGAATACTGCTGGAGGGTTCTTGATGGTAAAGACCGAAATGGTTGCCATGAGAGCTATGGTAATGCAAAAACGACTTGCCCTTGACATTCTTTTGGCAAAAGAGGGTGGAGTCTGTGGAATGCTGAAAGTACAACATTGTTGCACTTACATTCCAGACAAAAGTGAGAATATACAGAAGTATATAAAGAACATTACTGATTAGCATAAAGAAATTGCCCCACTGGAGGTTGAAGGTGCTTGGGAGAGACTTGGTAAGAGTTTTTCCTCAATGAAGAAATGGTTCACCGAAATAGGTAGTTCTCTTATTGGGAAAATATTAATTCCACTAACCTTAGCAATAGTGATAATATTATTATTAAGATTAGCATATGTGTGTGTTAAAAGAAGAAAAAGACAAAATAAAGTAAAAAGAGAAAATGAGAAAAACAAAGAAAGAGAACGGGAGATGGGAGAGACCGTATTGGAGGAGTTTAAAGAGAACATGTACAGAAGGTCTAAAAGCCAAGATGAAAAGAACACGATTGTCTAAACTAACAAATGCAAGTGGACAAGAAACATTTATCTGATAAATTTTGTAGGGATAGGTTTTAGTGGTGATATTAAAAATCACCAAAGGGGGAATTGATGGAGCAGGGGAAACAAAATATTTTTTGTACCCCTTGAAAATTAATGACCTCATAACAATTAATGATACTAACCGTTTCAAACGCATGAATTAACCAACAAATGCAACACTTTATTAAACAGTACACGTGGGCAACATGCAGATTTGTGCAAAATCTAATTTACCTACAAATGTGAAGCTAATTAAAAGTAAAACTAGTATTGTGATTTGCGTAGTAAATAGAGTAAATTGCATGATTTGTATTGCGTAGTAAAATTGTTTTGTGGCAAAAAATGCAGATGGTAAGTAAAATGGCTTTAAATGTTGCTTCTGCTAGGTAATATCTAACACGGGTCTTTAGAATGGCGGGTGGTAAACAGAAAGGCTTATTTTCTATGTTTTAATTTTCGTTGAGTTTGTTTTGTATTAGTTTCGTTCGGGCCTGCTAGGCCATTCTTCTAAAATGGCCACTGGAAAGGACGAGATCACGTGTATTGAATAAGATGGCCCCTGCGGAGAAGCAGAATGAAAGCTCCAGTCACGTGTATGCGGCCTGTGCTCGGAGTGAGAGATGTCAAGGCCAATCTGACCTGCAACGAGGAGCGTGCCAAGTGTTCAGCACATATGCCTGGGAACGGATGGGAAAGAGCCGAGTGACAATGGATGAACTAATGTGTGACCATCAAAGATCGTTACAAAATGGATTAACAAATTGAACTACTTTTGACACTGCAATGATGAGACTTATTGTATGCTTTATTGTCCCCAAACCGGTTCGAACAAGGAGGGTGATGAGGTGACCATCACTACCCCTCCAATGGACCAATTAGCGTGATTCTTGCCCCTAAAGATTGCAACTTTTAAGTGTAGAGAGCCAGAAAATAGGGTATAAGAGAGTCTGCTCTTACGTTGTGAAAAAAAACTTCTTCCTTGCTTTCATTTTTCCACCTTGATGCTGCGAGAGACTCTGTCATTTTGGACTTTGAACTTTGACTGGGGAAGGAACGAGACCGTTGCGGGAATTTGCCCGGGAGGTGCGTCCGAGGAGGTTAGTGGGACAGTCAGTCAGTTTGGGAGTCCTATCCTGTGATCTGCGGTTCATCTTTCTTTCCTAATGAACCGTTCCTGTCATCGCCCTAAGGTCGAGGGTAATGAATATTTCTCATCCTTATTTTAATTTTTACTTAAATGCTTATTGATTTAATAAATGTTTTGCCTAATAACGAGTTTTACTTTTGCTTAAAGAATTTCGATAAAATTATATGCTAAAACTAAATGAGTGGTTCTTTAAATAAAATTGTGAATTATAAAATGTTAAAGGTTTTAATTGTGATTGAGCTGGTCTTAATCACCATCAACTAATTCTACTAGTTGGTCCATCGACCGAATAGCGGAGTACCTTGATGTTTAGAACCAACAGGATTCAAAGATAATGTATATAATGTATAGATTATTATTCTGTCAAATTTAACAAGGTATCCCGTTCGTCCAGCAGCTCATGCTCCTTAGTGTTTAATCCAGAAATTGAATGAATGTATGTATGCGGTGTCATGGGCCACACCGACATAAGTTTTAAATGACAAAGGTTGTGTAGGTGTTTTTCTGGATTGGTGTCCTAAAGAGCAAGTTATATTAGCCGCGCTGGATCAAGGTCTCTCAAATTCAACTAATAAAAGCAAAATGAAGTTGAGCTGGCAATTAGAACAAGCACTGGAATGGCCTATAGGTCTGGCTTGCATTCTGATTCCTGACACTAGAAATAACCTGCTGCAGTGAAAACACAAGCAATTTCTTTCTGTATATAAAACACCTATAAAATAAAGAATGTAATGTGAGATGATTCCGTGGGCTTTTCAGACGTAAAATAGTCTTCATGCACTGCAATGCAAGTTCTCCGCAAATAACCGAATGATACACTAAGCAGATAATAGCATGCAATGAGAGGAAAATAGTCCTCTGGGCGATGCCAAAACACACACTATATTTATATTATGGTAATAATAGATCTTCCAGGCAGCTGTGGAGTCAGGAACAAAATGTTGAGAATGGGACTTCTGTAAGTAAACCGGGGACACTCATCCTTACAGCAGTACAATCACATCGGAGTAAAGGTGTTTCCTTTCAGAGAATCATAACCTTAATAGCAAGTGAAGTAAGAGAACAGGAAACCCATTTCCAGTGAGTTAGAGAGAGTTGTTTCCACGCAGGGGCGGCCCCTCCTTTTGAGCTGAGGAGCGTCCACTCCACTGAAAGGCCCCCAGAGAGAAAAATAACATGGTAATGAAGTTAATTCATTACCATTTCATTTTTCTTCATCCCGTCCCGAACGGAGCATCAGAACAGGGGCGTGGACGCTGCTGAATGACAGCAGCAGAGAGAGCAGGACACTTTCAGTTTAAAGTGCGCATGTCTTTTTGGCCAGCCATCTTGCGACGGCCAGCCACACATGGGTACTTTATACCTCTCTAACCCAGCTGTCTGAAGACAGCTGGATTAGTGAAAGCAAAAGCCTCCAGAGTGCTGTGGATCATCGAGTGAGGCCGCTCCCACCAGTCCTAGCACTGCTCTCATGCTGGTGAGAGCAGCGCTAGGATTCATGAAGGGAGTTTGTAGCCTGCCTGCAGGACGGCCTCGAAGAGAGACGACTATCAAGGAGGAGGAGGAGGATCTAACGTCACACTAGCAGGTAAGTTGTTTTAATTTTTTTTTTCATGTCCCGCCCGCCCTACCACCCTCGGAACTGGTTTCCAGTTCTGTCTCCAACACTCTTTTACAGGACAGGTGGCCCCAGCTTCCTGTCTCAGGATTCACTAGGACATTTGGAACTTCCTTCTTGAACAACCTGCTCCATGAAGACTATGTGCTGAGGAAATGACAAAAGCACGTCTGCTGAATGGCTCTTCTCTGCCCAGGAAACCTGTGTTTGAGGAGTATTAGGTGTTGAGCGGGCCTGAGAAGAGCATGCCCCTTAAAGGAGCTTCAAAGAGAGATTGTCAAGGATGGTACATATGCTTAAAGATGACATGAACAAACTTGATGAGAACATGCAAAATATCACTCTATCCAGTCATTTTAGCAGAAAATAAACAGGATATTTTGACATAGTCATCTACGAAAGGAACAAGACATTGCAGAACCTAACACTCTAGGTCAGAGGTGCTTTACCTGTGGTCCTCGGACCCCCGGAGGTCTGCGAAGCCTACTCAGGGGGTTCCACAACTGCTTAGAAAATTGAATGATATTAACAGATTAACAGTGTTTAATAATAAAGAAGCGAAATGTAAAGATGAACATTTTCGCACGTTCTCTAAATGTGAAGGAATTTGAAATTAAAAGCTAAATATTAAGCTTATATCCACAGATTGAATCGTGGGAGCAGTGCAAGTGCATCAAACAGATTGTAGTATGGCTGATGAGTTGCCTAAATTGAATTTAGAAAAGCTCCAATCTTCCCATTAAAATTAAAATGTTGTGTTTTTTTGTATATTTGTTTGTGAATTAAATAAAATATGTCTTCATTTGTGCTCTTGTGTGATGTATGTTTGTTTATGTAATTTTTGTGTTGAAATCATCGAAAATGCTTAGACAAGGGTCCTTGACTTCCAGTTGTGAGTTGACTCAGTGGGGGGAGGTGAGGTGTCGCTGGTTCCTAATAATGATTCAGTGGTGGTTCCCAGATTTCATTATTAAGTTGTGTCCACAGAAGTCAAAAGGTTACAAACCACTGCTCTAGCTGTTTCACATCCCTCTATTGGCTTACTAAGCATCATATAATATTCTCTTAAACACAGAAACTCCATTCAAGTCACTGTATTCAACAAAAAGCTGACACTATAGTTAAAAAGTTCCATTATTTATAGTATCCCTCCAGAATACTACAGAAAACATGAACAGAAACACTCTTCTACAATCAAAAATTAAGAAAAAATTGATGCACTCAGATTTATTACCAGATGTAATGAAAGATACAATATAATCCACAAACTCTCAAGAAAAATTGGTAACTACTAGGGACTGTGCGTCAGTGTATCATTAGTAAAAATATCTAATAGAAAATTTGTGTACGGAACATGGTTCACAAAAATAAAGTCCAACTGGGTGTAGATTATCTATTATTAACTCCAACAGGCGTTATTTTTGTAAACAATATTTCTGTTAGGCGGTATTTTGACTACAATTTTTTGCTGTCATAATCTATTTGCAAATAAACCAGGTCTATTGAATATCCAGCAATAACATTTCACAAATCAGAACATTTTAAGACAAAACTATGCCCATGAAAACTAAAGTTTACAGTGTGCAAACAATGAAATACTGTACACAGACTTCTTTAGAAATACAGTTTTCTTTACTCAAAGGATGAAGCACCACAAATAGCATGCTGTACTTACTTATGAAGCAAAGTGATCAGGTCAATTACACCATGTTTGACAAATTGGAACACTAAGGCCCATATTTATTAAACACTGCGCCAGTGCTTGTTTGATGCAAAGTGCCACAAATCAATCAATCAATCATGTCACTTATAAAGCGCACTACATACCCGCGAGGGTCTCAAGGCGCTGGGGGAAGAGGGGGGTGGTGCTGCTACTGATCGAAGAGCCAGGTCTTGAGGAGTCTTCTGAAGGCCAGTAGGTCTTGGGTCTGCCGAAGGTTGGTGGGGAGGGTGTTCCAGGTCTTGGCGGCGAGGTGGGAGAAGGATCTGCCACGGGCGGTCGTTTTCCGGATGCGGGGGGCGAGGGCGAGGGTGGTGGAGCGGAGCTGGCGGGTGGGGGTGTAGAAGCTGAGTCGTCTGTTGAGGTAGGCTGGTCCGGAGTTGTGGAGTGCTTTGTGTGCGTGGGTGAGGAGCTTGAAGGTTATCCTCTTGTTGACAGGGAGACAGTGCAGGTCTCTCAGGTGGGGTGTGATGTGGCTGCGTCGGGGGATGTCGAGGATAAGACGTGCAGAGGCGTTCTGGATGCGTTGCAGCCGTCTCAGGAGCTTAGCCGTCGTTCCTGCGTAGAGGGCGTTTCCGTAGTCCAGCCTGCTGGTGACGAGGGCCTGGGTGACTGTTTTTCTTGTTTCGGTGGGGATCCACTTGAAGATCCTGCGGAGCATTTGGAGGGTGTTGAAGCAGGATGAGGAAACGGCGTTGACCTGCTTAGTCATGGAGAGGGTGGGGTCGAGGATGACCCCTAGGTTGCGTGCGTGGTCGGTGGGTGTCGGGGCTGTTCCCAGTGATGTCGGCCACCAGGAGTCGTCCCAGGCTGAAGGGTTGGAACCAAGGATGAGGATCTCCATCTTGTCTGAGTTCAGCTTCAGGTCCTCATCCATTCGGCGACGGCCTTCATTCCTTCGTGGAGGTGGGCTTTGGCGGTGTGAGGGTCTTTGGTGAGGGAGAGGATCAGCTGGGTGTCGTCGGCGTAGGAGATGATGTTGAGGTTGTGCTGTCGGGTGACGTGGGCGAGGGGTGCCATGTAGATGTTGAACAGCGTTGGGCTGAGGGAGGAGCCTTGGGGTACGCCGCAGATGATCTTGGTGGCCTTGGATCGGAAGGGGGCGAGGCGGACGCTTTGTGTTCTGCCGGAGAGGAAGGATGTGGTCCAGTCCAGGGCCTTCTCTTGGATCCCGGCGTCGTGAAGGCGTGTTCGTAGTGTGTGGTGGCAGACCGTGTCGAAGGCGGCTGATAGGTCCAGGAGGATGAGGGCTGCTGTTTCTCCGTTGTCTAGCAGGGTCCTGATGTCATCGGTGGCGGCGATGAGGGCGGTTTCGGTGCTGTGGTTGCTGCGGAAGCCGGACTGGGAAGGGTCCAGGATGTTGTTCTCCTCGAGGTAGCGGGTCAGTTGTTTGTTGACGATTTTCTCGGTGACCTTCGCGGGGAACGGGAGCAGAGAGATGGGTCGGAAGTTCTTGAGGTCCTTGGGGTCTGCCTTGGGTTTCTTGAGTAAGGCGGTGATCTCGGCGTGCTTCCAGCTTTCCGGGAAGGTTGCTGTCTCGAAGGAGATGTTGATTATTTTCCGGAGATGGGGCGCGATGGCTTTACTGGCTTTGTTGAAGATGTGGTGAGGGCACGGGTCTAGCGGTGAGCCAGAGTGGATGGTGTTCATGATCTCGCTGGTGTCCTCGTCGTTGATGTTGGTCCAGGAGAGCAGGCGGTTGGTGGTTGTGGGGGCAGTGGTCTCGGTGGTTGCCGGGGCGGTCGTGGTGTTGAAGCTGTCGTGGATGTCGGCGATTTTGCGGTGGAAGAAGGTGGCCAGTGAGTCGCACAGGTCTCGCAACGGCGGGATGTCGTTGGTGTTGGAGCTGGGGTTGGAGAGTTCCTTCACGATGTTGAAGAGCTCTTTGCTGTTGTGTGCGTTGTTGTCTAGGCGGTCTTTGAGTGAGGCCCTTTTGGCGGATCTGATGAGGTGATGGTGACTGCGGGTGGCGCTCTAGTGGGCGGCGTAGCTGTCCGCTGTCCGTTCGTGGAGCCAGATCTTCTCCAGTTTTCGGCATGTTCGTTTGGAGGCCTGGAGGTCTTCGGTGAACCAGGTGGCTTTCTTGCTGGTGTGGCTGTTGGGCGCATTCTTGAGCGGGGCGAGGGTGTTGGCGCAGTCGTCGATCCACTGTCTGAGGTTGCGGGCGGTGGTGTCGGGGTCGGAGGGTTCGGCGGGTGGGCTCAGGGCGAGGGTTGTGGTTAGCTGGTCTTCGGTGACTCTGCTCCAGCAGCGGCGAGGCATTTGTTCGGTGCGGTGGTGCGTGGTGGGCTTCCTGTAGGTGAAGTGGATGCAGTGGTGGTCAGTCCAGTGGGGTTCGGAGGTGTGGTTGAAGGAGACGTGTGGGCTTGCGGAAAAGATGGAGTCTAGCGTGTGGCCGGCGGCGTGGGTGGGTGTAGTCACGAGCTGTCTGAGTCCGAGGGTGGCGAGGTTGTCGATCAGGGTGGTGGAGTTGGTGTCCTTGTTGTTCTCGAGGTGGAAGTTCAGGTCCCCGAGGAGGATGTAGTCCGTGGAGGCGATGGCGTGTGTGCTGACGAAGTCAGCGATAGAATCGCTGAACTGTGGTCAGGGTCCGGGGGGTCTGTAGATGAGGGTTCCTCTGAGGGTGGTGTTGGGATCGGTGTGGATCTGGAAGTGCATGTGTTCGGCGGTGCTGAGGGTGTCGTCGTTGTTGGTTGAGACTCTGAGGGTGTTCCTGTGGACGATGGCGATGCCTCGTCCGACGGTGCGGTCCCTGCGGGTGATCTTGTAGCCGTCTGGGATGGCAATGGCGATGTCGGGGGCTGAAGCGGGATTCAGCCAGGTCTCCGTCAGGAATGCGACGTCTGGGGAGGTTGAGTCGAGAAGGTCCCAGAGTTCGATGGCGTGTTTGCGGGCGGAGCGGGTGTTGAGGAGGATGCATCTGAGGTAGTTGGGTTCTTTCCTGGGCGGTGGTTTGGCGGGGCGGGTGCTGGCGAAGCTGCAGTTCCGGCAGGTGAAGGGCTCTTGGGTGCGCTTCGGGGTGGCCCGGTAGCAGGCGTGATCTTTTCCGGGGTTGAGTGCGTGGAGGGTGCTGGCGTCGTATCGGCGTCTGTTGATGTGGCGGGCACGGGGGATGCCCGGACCAGGGGTTCTGGCGCTGGGCGCGGTCCCGGCGCGGACGGGCGCAGACGGGCTTGCCTTAGGCGCGCCTTCGGCGCGCCAGCAGCGCGCCCGCTGCGCACGTCCGCTGCGCGGCCGCACAGCGGCCGCCATAAATGGGGAGGTGGGAGGGAGGAGCAGGGAATGGGGCAGCGAATGGGCAGTGAGGGGGCGGGGCCGCAGGGGCGCAGCGGCGGGAAACAGGCACGGAAAGGAAAAAACGAGCACAATCAGGGCAGCAAGGGGGCACAGAAAGGAAAAAACGAGCACAATCAGGGCAGCAAGGGGGCACAGAAAGGAAAAAAAAACGAGCACAATCAGGGCAGCAAGGGGGTACAGAAGGAAAAAAACGAGCACAATCAGGGCAGCAAGGGGGCACAGAAGGAAAAAAACGAGCACAATCAGGGCAGCAAGGGGGCACAGAAAGGAAAAAACGAGCACAATCAGGGCAGCAAGGGGGCACAGAAAGGAAAAAACGAGCACAATCAGGGCAGCAAGGGGGCACAGAAAGGGAAAAAAAACGAGCACAATCAGGGCAGCAAGGGGGTACAGAAGGAAAAAAACGAGCACAATCAGGGCAGCAAGGGGGCACAGAAGGAAAAAAACGAGCACAATCAGGGGCAGCAGCAGGGCACACAGACGGAGCTGTGTGGTGGGGGAGAGACCTACCAGTCAAGGTCAGGGGTCGCTGACAAACAGCAGAGACATTCAACATTCACACCCATGCAAAAGCTAATTTGCTCTGAAAGTAGAACCTTGCACCGCACACATATGGATTTGATTTAGGCCCCATTTAATTTTAGGCAAATTAGGCATATCTGGGCTGTGACAGTGAAAAAAATGTAGTAAGACTAGTACTTTTAGTAATGCCTATGATGTCCTTCACAGGCGACTATTGCTAAATCCAGCTGCTAACATGCAGCTCCCTTTGCCCAAAAGCAATTCTGCTTTGCTTTATGGAAGTGAGAGCATCTTTTCTGCTCTCACTTCCATGAAGCGAAGCAGTGTTTGCTATGGCATGGCGGGATCAGTGCTCCCGCCATGCCATAGCAAACTGCAATGTCCCAGGGGTGGGCATCTCCAGACATTGCTGGAGCCGGACTTGTGGGGTGGCGGTCCCCAGGGCCATTTAGGGCTCCTGGAGGGGGGCCTCATGGCCCCCCTCCCATCTTCTCTTTAGCCCGGGGAGGTGGTGGTCCCCGGGGCCAGGGGTCCGCAACAGACCCCCGCATTTTCTTAATTGGTGCCCCGGCGAGGTGGTGCTCCCCGCGGCTGTGTGGTGGGGCTCGAGCCCCCCCACACTTAATTTTTTTAAATAGCCCCGGGGAGGTGGTGGTCCGCATTTAATGAATATAGATAAGAGGAGGGGTAGTTGGACCCCAAGGACGTCCTTGGGGGTCAACTACCCCTCCTGTTTCCTCCACTAAGTCCCACACAACCCGATTGCTGAGAAATGGTGGGAGGCCATGCTCCTTTTCTCCACCACTCTGCAAATGCACCTCCTGGAGCACTATTAGTAGGGGGATGAAGTCCCCATGGCTATTAAGGGTCCTTGGGGGCCAACTACCCCTCATGCCACCTCCAGTAAGTCCCACACAGTGGGTTTAGTGAGCGGAGTTCGGTTGCCATGCCCCCTTTCTCCACCACTCTTCAAATGCGCCCCCTGGGAAATTACTAGTTGGGGGATGACGTTCCATTGGCACTTGAGGGTCCTTGGGGGCCAACTACCCCTCCTGCTACCTCTAGTAAGACCCACACAGCTGGATTGCTGAGAGATTGTCAGAGGCCATGCCCCCTTTCTCCACCAATCAGCAAACGCGCCTCCTGACGCACTACTGGTTAGGGGATATAGTCAACCTTAGTCCTGAGGCTCTCAGGAGTAAAGTGGAATTCATTCCCCAACCAGAAGCGTGCCAGGAGGAGCGTTTGCAGAGTGGTGGATAAAGGGGGCATGGCCATCAAGTCCTCTCAGCAATCCCGCTGTCTGGGACATACTGGAGATAACAAGAGGGCTTATTGGTCCCCTAAGACGCTCAGCATTCAAGGAGATTACATTCCCCAACTACCAACTGAAAAAGTACAAAATCCTACTAGCCGTTTATAAAAAACTGATCCTGTCAGAAAAGGGTTCCATTTTCTCTAAGCAAATTAAGGAGGCAGAAAACTCCTCCAAAGAGCTCTTTCGGGTGGTAACTAAATTGTCTACACCCCCCGAAATAAAAGGGAATGATCATTCTCAGGAATTCTGTAACGCACTTGCACAGCACTTTCAAAACAAAGTGGAGCAAATCTTCACCACCTTCGACAATGGGGCAAACTCGGTTACTTATAACACCATAAGGTTACAACACCCGAGTGCCCCCACCTTCGCAGATTTCAGAGCAGTAACCGTAGATGAGACAATTACTCATATTTTAAAAATCAATTCGGGCTCTCCCTATGATCCTCTCCCTCTTTGATATTTAAACAGGCCCCAGAGATTCTTGGACTAAGTCTAACTGCCATTTTTAACTCAATGTTCACAGAAGGTGTCTTTCCCTCTATTTGGAAGAGGGCCTTGATTCTACCCCTTCTGAAAAAATCCAACCTGGATGCACTTGGCCCAGGCAACTATAGGCCTATCTCACGCCTTCCAGTTCCAGCTAAATTGGCAGAAAACGTTATGAACAACCAGCTCACATCATATCTATATGAGCATAACTTGCTGGATGAGTCTCAATTTGGTTTTAGGGCAGAGCATAGCACTGAAACAGCGCTAATAAAGCCCACCGAGGAAATAAGAGCAGTAATGGACGCAGGGGGCGCTGCGGCTCTTGTCCTGCTTGACCTGTCGGCGGCCTTCGACACGGTAGACCATAAAACCCTGCTCAACCATCTGAATTCTCTTGGCATCTCTGGAAAGGCATTGGTCTCCTCCTTTCTAGCCAATAGGATACAGTCAGTTGCCCTGGGTAATTTCACCTCCCCATCCTTCACACTCCCATGTGGCGTTCCACAGGGTTCCTCTTTGAGTCCTACACTCTTCAATGTATATGTTTCTGAACTGGCATTATTAATAAGATCTTTTGGGATGGCACTAACAACCTACGCGGATGACACCCAAATTGTGGTGTCCATCAGCAAAAATACCCAACCACCAGTAAAAAGATTTAGGGACTGTATGACAGCAGTCAGCTCATGGATGAGTTCGCACTGCCTTAAGCTAAATTCCGGGAAAACCGAGGTGATTCTGTTCGGTAACTATTCCCCTTCCTGGTCTCAGATTTGGTGGCCAGATGACCTGGGAACAGCACCAATCCCAGTCCCCAAAGCAAAAAATCTGGGTGTGATGAAAGATCAGAGACTGGACTTTGAAACACAAGACAGTGTCATCATCAAGTTTCTTCATTCTTAAAGCGATCAAGAAAATTTTACCTCTGATTCCAACAGAAAGTAGGAAAACTGTAGTTACATCCTTAGTCCTTTCCAAACTGGATTATTGTAACGGGTTATATCTTGGTATACCCATGAAGCAATTACGTAGGCTCCAGATGATCCAAAATGCGGCTGCAAGGCTCCTCCTGGGGATTCCCAAATTTCAGTCCGTGGGAAAACACCTCCAGAGTCTGCATTGGTTGCGAATCAAAAGTCGTATTAAGTTCAAAACCCTGTGTATCACATACAAGGCACTACACGGGACCGGTCCTCAATTCTTGAAACGGTCACTCTACTGGTACTCTCCAAACAGATGCCTTAGATCACAAGGTGCAAAAGTGATACTTTCCCAGAGATTTTTTAAATCAAACTGGGGTGGTAGAAGCTTTGTGGTGGGAGCTACAAGGCTCTGGAACTCCCTCCCTCTTACCATCAGAAATCTTCCCTCCTTGACATTGTTCAGGAAAGCCATTAAGACCTGGCTGTTAGTTGAATAGTGCTCCTGCTCGCTTCTATTTGTTCTGCTAGCGCCAAGACACCGTTTGGTATTAGTGTGCTGTATAAATTTATAACATAACTGCGCCAGGAGGTGCATTTGCAGAGTGGTGGTGAAGGAGGTGTGGCCTCCGGCGACTTGCCGGAGTTTTATTTTTTATATTTTTTTTAGGGAAGGTGGGCTGCATAGCCCCCTTCCCTCGGCCGGTTTCGGCCTTTTTCTTTTTTTAATTTAAGGAAGAGTGGCTGTGTGGCCCCCTTCCCCAGGCCAATTTTGGCCCTGGAGACCCCATCCCCCGGGGCCTGCCCTTTATTTTATTCTCTTTTTGAAATGGGAGGGGGGCAGTGCGGGCCCCGTCTTAAGGCCAACTTCAGCCCCGGGCAACCCATCCGCCGGGGCTAGGCCTTTATTCATCTTTTTTTTAAAAGGGGAAGGGGGCCGTTTTTCTAGCTCACTCCTCTCAAAAGTTACGCTTTATTAAGGATTAATAAAGCCTTTTCATATTAGCCTTTAGTGATAGCAATGTGCAATGGAAAAAAATGAAATTGACAGTTTTTCTATCACCAGGGCATATAAAACAACTTTTATAATGTCCCTGCTTATTTTAACCATAGACCATACCGTGGGGGCACTTAGGGCAGACCTTAGGGGTGACCTATATGTTAAATAAGGTAGTTTAAGACTTTGGAAGTACTCTTAATTCCAAAGTTGAATTTGGACATAGGGGCATATTTACAAGCCCCTTTCGCCACCACAACGTCACTTTTAGTGACATTCTGAAGTGGCTTAATGCTGCCTTGTAAATAAGGCCCCCTTTCACGCTACACTTAGTGTGAAAGGGGCGGGCAATGGGTGTTGTGGTGGGCGTTCCACCGCATCACCCATTTATTTTGACGCTCCCCCATATTTACAAGAGTAGCATAAATAGGAGGCAGCACCAAAATTAAGACCAGTGAAAACCTGGTCTTAAACAGGCGAAACAAGGAGAAATGCTTTATTTCTCCTCGCTTTTGCTGTTTCCATGTGTGCTGCCTTGGGCAGCACACATAGAAACAGCAAAACGCCAATGATTGTTTATGTGCAGGAAGGTCCCCCTTCTTACAAATAAAAAATCATTTATAAGAAATGCTGTTTTGCAACTTCTATGTGTGCTGCATAAAACTGCACACATAGAAGTTACAAAACAGCATTTAAAGATTGTTTATGTGCAGGAAGTGACACCTTCCTGAACATAAACAATCTTCCTCTCAACACAGGCACCCTTGCTGTATGGTGCAAGTTTGCCTGCCTTGGCGCTAGGATGCTAAATTTAGCGCCAGCGTAAAGGGGAAATGCAGGGCTGCACCATATTCTAGTAAATATGGTGCAGCCCTGCATTTCTAAAGTGACCAAGCGTGTTGTTAGCCTTCTCGGCTTAACGACACGCTTCACCACTTTCTTGTAAATATGCCCAATAGTTTTATTTTAAAAGCAGCCTGCAAAGCAGAGCTAGCTTTAAAACGACAACAGGCACCACAGCAGTGAACACTTAAGTGCATTAAATCCACTCGGCCTCTAAAGCTACATGCCCTACCATGTACTAGGGACTTACAAGTAGATTGTCAGTACCAATTGTAATTACATCCAATTACCATGGACCTTTTAAACAGAGCACTATCCAGGGCCTGGTTAGCAGAGCCCAGGGCACAGTCAGAAAACCAGCATGTAGTAGTCCAAATGGGGGCAAATAGTGGGGGGACACCAGCAAAAAGCCCTGGTTTCTCACATACTGTGTCACGCATCATGTGGAAGCACAACGCAAAGCATGAAAAGTGCCAAAATTGATGCGCATCATCAAAACAGGCGTAGAAATTATGCAGTGGTTATGGTATAAAAACCTGAACAGCACAAAGCACTTTGGCAAGCTCAACTACACCATGGAGGTTGTCATACTGCAACTTGGAGTAGCTAGCAGACCACCATCACCACCACTACCACAACAACCACCGCCACGTAGTCAGCGTAGGAGGAGGGAGCATGTTTTCCAGCAGTGCATATCCCTCATTTGCCTCAGGGAGGAGGAGGTCATACAGTTTTACTGACTCAAAAGACATTCTGTCATGCAATTACTGGAGAAGATTGGGCCAAGTCTCCAGCCACTAACTGCAAGGCCTACTAACATCACAACACATTTACAACTTATGGCTGTGCTACACATGCTGGCATCAGGTACCTACCAAATCACAACAGTCAGATTCACAGGAATGGCGGTTTTCCAATTATAATGCGGAGAGAATCTTGATTTCATTAAAGACAACGAAGGCTAGCATTATGCAATAACCTTTTATTGCTTCCCCAACATAGAGCCCTTTAAAAAATAAACATTCCATCATAACTAAAACATTCCAACAAAGAATGTTCAAAACTGTATGTAAAGCAAAGACTACTAGGTATCTTCCTCATGAAGCTGAGATGAAACAAATGATTCACACTAGCTCAATCCGCGAAAAAACTTACTGCAAAGAATTATCTGGAAAAGAAGAAAAATCAAGTGATACCGACAGGATACATTCTAAAGTAAATATTTATTACCTCTGTAGGGAAAAAGAAGCAAGCTTATTATTAATCATAATAGTTTCACAATAATTCACAGTTAATAAAACTCTTACAACTTCATTGGCTTTGCCGAGCAGGCATAAAGCCCGCAGGCTCCAGCCGCAGAGAAGCTCCACGTCCAGAGGCATGCCCTTAAAGAAGGCCTCCTCAGCAATATCCAATATTTGGGCCAGTGGACCCAGAGAGTCTAATACTCTATCTTGACACTGCTTAAGGCAGCGCTCAAGCCTCTTCCTAGGATCTCTCCCAGTCTTACACAGGAAGGTCAACAACTCTTGGTCCAAGTTTGGTATTATTCATGATGTGTTGTCAAGGAACAGCCTGGACACTCTGCTCTCATTAGATTGCACTCCTCCTTATCAAGGGAATTGCAAATCCAATGTTTAATAAAGGACATCACATGGTCCATAGGCCACCAATCTGACCCTCTCTGGTGTGTACTGTGGGTGGGATTAAACATTTGCACACCCAAAGAAGGGTCTTTGATAGCGTTGTACTAGAAGGCTGGTCTAGGTCCTCATTGAGGAAACCATTGTCAAATGCCTATAGAGGATCAAGTGCATATTCTTCTACCTCTTCCTCAATCTCCATTTCAAATGGATATTAATCTTCATCAGTTTGTAAACTGCGGTCTCTTTTGCCATAAAGGCCAATCATTTGTTTCATGCCATGGGGGACACCCAAGCAAATTGCATCAACGTGGCTGCTCTTACAAATTGTGCTGCTACGGACACCACAGACATCTGTAGCACTAAGACTACCCAAAGATTGTTCTCGTTCTTTTGCAGCGCTCAGGTTGTCCATGGAATGCACTTCACTGGTCAGGTGTTTGGTCTTTATTGAGGCTTACCTCTTCCTAATTAAAGGTTTTCGTCATCTGACAATGTCAAAAGATACTTCTCAGTATGTGAATCCCTTTTCCTCTTACTGAGAATGGCTTCTACCGCCTCTTTCAGGGAAGACTTAAATTCCCTCTCAAAATACTCCCTAAATATATCCTCATTGCAGAAGTACCCTGCATCTCATTCTCAGATATACTGTCCCAGTTAAACAAATTCAATCAAAGGGTGGGGTTCAAAATAATGTGATCCTGTCCTTGTAAATATTCCTTTTTAAAAAAAAAAAAAGTGTACCAATACGAAAGAAATAGGCTGATGGTTAAGTTTCCTTCCTACCGCTCACCTGCTCAGGACCGTTGTCAGCTCATGCTACTCGCGTTGCCATGGCAATGCACTACGCGTTGAGCGTCTTGCACAAAAGGCCTAAGCCCAAGGAAACATGGCCGCCATATTCCTTAATCCTGTTTCTATTGCAGTGATTAAACGCTCCCAAAGAGCGTGTCATATTCCGCCTCCAAAAAAGAAAAGCGCTCTCAAAAAGCACAACTTGCTCAAAAAAAGGATGCAGTGCTCCACAAGAAGGACAAGAGAGCGCCTCCACTGCCTCCCTGCTGTCCTAAGAAACAGAGGGAGGCTCCGCTATAGCCCATGCATGTTTTGAGAAACGTGCAATAGTAATACAGATTACCGGCAGGCCTTGTGTAACAATCCGGGCCTCAAGAGCTCTAGGCTGACTGGAAACAAAAAACTAAGAAGCCAACTGAGGGACTGCTAAGATTACCTGTTTGAATCATTTTAGATATGCTAGAAACATTAAAAACATGAAAAAAACAACAACGATAACCCAGTTATAAACTGAAAAGGGAGGAAAAATATCACTACATCACTTACCTGAGTAAGTCCAAGTTAACAAATACAAATACATTATTATTAATACCAATACACGTTAAGCAAAAGGAAGTCAAAGTATACTTCACTGTAGAGGAGCAGCAAATAAAAGAGGAAGATACCTAGTTGGCATGGAGTAATATACTGTTTTGAATATTCTTTGTTGGAATGTTTTATTTATGATGTAATGTATATTCTTTAAAGAGCTGCATGTTGGGGCAGAAATAAAAGTTTATTGCATAATGGTAGCCTCCAGTCTTGTAATAAAATCTCACAGGGAGCATTTTTTGCCTTCCTCGCCTCTGTTTTAAATGCCATAAATAGACTCACACCCCAGTATCTTCTCTTCCCCAAAACAACAACTGGCAGCAAAGCAAGGATTCTACACCATAGTTGGATTTCCTCATGTCCTTGTTTTAACTGTTTGCTCAGATGTGCAATTAGTCCCCCCTGCTGCAACATCCCACCTCTACAGGAACCACAAGCACACATACTCCATCAATGATCAGGCCTACCATCAGGGAATGTTCATCAATGTGCTGGCTAATTATCCGGCGAGTACACATGATGCCTTCATCTTCCACCACAGCATCATCAATGACTGGTTTCAGAATGGCACATATGAGAACAGCCTACTCATTGGTAAGGAAACCACAAATATACTCAATACCAACTAGAAATGTGTAATGTATTATGTAATTGCAGTCTCTGTTTTTGTGTATGGATCTCGTGTCATATACACATACCAGGAATAATTGATTCCAACAAGATCCATTGTGTAAATCCCTACTTATCCTGCAATGGAAAAAGGGAAAAGTCAACTGTGAGAAGTATTGTGTCAACTCACACAGTGTGAGTGGACAGAATCACTTTTTCTGTGCTGGTCACCAAAGCAACACAAGAATCATGTGGTTCACAAGTGAAATCATTACGAGTAGAAGGGAACACATTAGCTAAGTGTGAGATGTGTTTTGTGTGTGTGTGTGCAGTAGTGTATCTAGGCTAGGTAATTTGTAAAACCTACACTAAAACAATGGGCGTTGAAAAAAATCATGTGTTCCTAAGGAAATGTGTCACACATGGCGGTAAACTTGTATGTTGACCGAAGTATCAGGAGCAACATTGGAAGAAGTAGTTGTAAATTCCATTTATGTCATGCACTGGAAGTGTAGCCTCAATTCACGCGTAAATGTCAAATCCAGGTACACATGTGATACCAAAACTACAAAGTACATAATGTTTCAGCCATTCTTACAGTCTTGGTCCACACATACACATAGTCATCCACCCACATTGACATACATCAATGTGATAGATGACCAGTTTGGTGGCTCAAGATGCCTATATTTCCTTCATCTCAGTCCATCAATGCAAAACTGACATAATCAACCAATATGCCGTCAAACATGCCATACAGTAAATAACATAATAAAAAAATGCAACCAGGGTAAGGTATCACATTGTATTGGGGATCCCTAACGCAACACTTGCCAAATCAATGATGTCATAATCACATAGTTCTCACATTTTTTCAGGTCAGCCAATTGTTTTTTCAGTAGAGGCCTTACAATGGCATGTTTTCATTTTCCTGGAACCATTCCTAGACTGAGTGAACAGTTAAACATATCCAACAGTGCAGAGATTACTACATTTCACTCTTTTAGCAAAATATCAGGGGTTGCTGGATCCAAAGGAGAACCTGCTTTTAGAGATTTCAGAATGTTAAGAGCCTTCTCATGAGTAATCTCTGGAAACAAACTCAGTTTTCCCTGCTGAGTGATTGAGGTCCAACTAGAGAAGTTGCCATTACCTAAGAAAAGGATTTTATTTACTACAAGAAATGTAAGCCAGCATATTACATCTTATTTGCAATGGAGGGGGCATGTTTTCTTAGTTGCTAGTTTCATTAGGCTATTTACCACATTGATTAGTTCCTTGGAGGAATTGGTGCATTGTTTATTTTTAGGGCAAAAAGTCCACTCTAGCCTTCCTAATGGCATGGTGGTAAATTTGTATTGCTGTTTTATAGATCAACTCTTCAGTTATATTATAGATTTTTCTTCATGTTCTCTCGTGTTTTTTAGCTATTTTTTTTAGTTCTTGAAGTTCTGGAGAAAAACATTAAGCTTTCATTTCTTTCCTAGGACCAGAACCCTGTTTGAGAGCAGAATGTAGCTGAGGTGCTTTTATTTATTCTTGAAAGCTATTATATCTGTTGTCTATTTCACCTGACATATCAGGGAAGGTACTAGTTATTTTATGGCCAGACCAGATAATCTCATAAGGTTCCCCTGTACTTAATTTCTCCATGTTGGAGAATATGGGTCAAGCAAGTAGCCAAGATTGTGGGTAGGGGCTGTGACCCATTGTGTTAGTTGAAATGTTGCTAAATCCATTAACAAATTATTCGAGATCTATTGATGCCAGGAATTAGTAAAGTCCTGGAAAAATATGTTAATAAAAGTTTGTCTTCATTTTTTGAAACCAATAATATTTTGCATCAGTCACAAACTGGCTTTCGGGCCGGCAGTAGAACCAAAACTGCTCTTATTACAGCCACAGAAGGGTTGAAGGCCATCTTAAATCAGGGTGGAACTGCGACACTGATCCTGTCGGATCTCAGTGCGACATTTGATAATGTTTCACATCAGGTATTAATCTCTAGGCTAAAAGAAACTGGAATCTCTGTATCTGCACTTAAGTGGTTAAGTTCATTTCTGTCTAACAGATCCTTTCAAGGCTGCGAACGGACCACTTTGTCTAGCATCTTCTTGCTTAATTGTGGGGTCCCTCACGGGTCCTCGCTCAGTCCTACACTGTTCAACCTGTATGACACTGAACTGGCAGAAATCATAAACAACTATGGTTTCACCAGAATATCATATGCAGATGACACTCAGATTGTCATTGCTCTCTCCCACCAAACTAGTAACACCTGAACCCCTCCTAATGCTGCCCTTAAACATGTTGTGGAGTGGGTGGTAGGAAGTGGATTTAAGCTGAACCAGGAAAGAAACGAGGTGCTGGTGGTAGGGAATAAACTCACAAGATGGATGGAAATGAACTGGCCTGGATCCCTTTGTAATCACCCCACTCCAATATCTGAAGTCAAAAGTCTTGATGGATTGATGGGAAAATTGCAATGGCGACTCAAGCCAGAAAACTGGCATCTACCTGCTTCGGCATATTAAGAGCTTTAAGAAAACTGCTTAGACAGCTATCAGAGACCTCTCTTTGTACCTGGTAATACAAGGTTTAGTTATCTCCAGACTTGACTACAGGACCTCTTTGTATTTGGGTATACCGAAGTCCGTCATAAAAAGACTTCAAATTATTCAAAATGCAGTGGCACTAATTCTTCTGCAAATTCCCAGTGCCACTCTGTTACCACTGCCCTGGCAAGCCTTTATTGGTTTCCTGTATCCAAGAGGATACATTTTAAAGTATTGTCTATGGCTCATGTGGCGATACACAAAAGAGGTCCTACATTGATCCAAAATATGCTTACCCCATTCACTCTTGCAAGAATGTTGCGTTCTAATAATCAACTTATGCTTGCAGTACCTAGGATAAGGAGAAACAGGAGTGGCTGCAGATCATTTGAGTTCCTAGTACCTAGACTTTGGAATGGACTTCTGCTGAAGCTAAGACGGACTAACTCTGAATCAGCCTCTATTAAAACGCAAAAAAACGTTCCTGTTTTAATTGTTTCTCAGCTGCAGTCTAACTGGATGTTTTCAGTGTGGAGAAGCCCTCACGGGGAGCCAAGCTCTTAAGAAATCTTTATAAATAGAGTAGAATAGAATAATCAAGGCATATAAGTACTGAATCACCTACAAGGCATATTCACATGCATATATGCTGTGTATAGGTCTGTAGTAGAAAGTTACTTTTATCTAAAACAGTTTGTCACAGATATAAACGTCCTACATTGCCTTACCTATGTGTCAATCCAACTTCAGCATGACACCTTGCCATACGAAAAGCATACATAAAGTAGTAGCATTAGCTGTTGGTTGTCAAAAATCATACAACTATCCATGTCATATATTTGAAATTCACTACATGTACTAAGCAAATAGTGAGGCTAAATAAGTGAAAGGACAAATGTATGTGTGAGTGTCAAACATGTTGGCACTGTCCCAACCTACATAGGGCTGAAGATAAGCCAGAGAATCCGATCATAAGTTTGTGAGTGCAAATAACATAGAGATGTTAAGAACATTCCAAAATACATATCATAGAAATCTACTGCCTAAACATGACAGTCAGCATGTAGATGTGTCCCATGTCTCTGGACATGGACACTATCTGCAATGACACATAGAACTTGAAGATACATGTGTAAACTAATGGTCAACTGTATCTAATACATATTAGTCAAAATTATAGGAAATGTGTATGTGTTTGCCAGCAACAACAACACACATGGACAGTTATGCCCCAGTAACAATGTGTAAAATCATTTACTGTTGTATTTTTGTAATTTCAGCTGACCAAAGATATGGGTTGCAGAAATGGGTCATCACCCCATTCATGAATCCCCATATGGAGGCTGAAAAATGATATAACATGGCACACACCATGAAAAGGAATGTTGTTGAGAGGAGTTTGGGGGTCCTAAAGTTCAGGTGCAGATGCCTGGAGATGTCAGGCAGAAGATTGATGTACTCACCCCCTATAGTGTGTGTAAAATAATCATTGTCTGTACTATATTGCACAACATCTGTGTAAAAACAAATGTCCTGTGGGAATATGAGCCACTAAATCCAAATTGTGGCCACTTTTTTTAGTTGAACAATATCACCTGACGGTAATTCTGACATAAAATATTTCAACCTATCAACCTATGAATTTATTTTGGAACTCATTCATTGTGTTATGCATATGTGAAACTCAACATAAAAATCTAGTCACTTACATCTTCTCAACTAGATGTAGCCCTTAGCATGTAACAATCATGTAGCCTGAGCTGTTGATCAACATGGGGCCATAACACTAAAAATTAAAACAATCAATGCACCAAGCCAGTGTGATGCAGTTTACTGCATTAAAGGGACAGGGCAGGATTGCCATATAGTTACATAGTAATGGACCATTCCTGTCCTCACGCACCTAAGCAGTGTGATGTAGCCCAGCAAGCTGTCTCACTGTGTTCTGCAGCATCAAAGTGTGTCCCACATGGTACTCAGCGTATGATGGTTCACAGATCTCAAAAAAGGTAGTCCCTGAGGCAAACCCCTAATTATAGTGAGTCCCACATATGGAGTAGCATGCAGAATGCCAGTGCTTTGCAGGAGAAAATGTCACAGCAGATACCATTACAGATCATGGGTGACAGTTGTCCTAGACAAAGGCCTGATCTCAGGTGTAGATGTCAAAATGTCAGTTCTTAAGAATGGATTAATGCATGTGTAAAGATCCACAAACAAGCACCCATGTGACACCTTTCCTGGGCAGATTGATGTGAAAATTGCACCTGCCCACAGTTGGCAAAATACAAATGTACCATACTTTGCACAGCAATGCAAGGAAGATCATAGGCCTGTAAACATAACAAACTGATGAATAAGCAATGTGTGACATAAATCAGAGAAGTAAGACAAGGGAGATGTTTGTCAACTGTTATATCAGGAAGACAGAGATAGTTAATGTGTGTAGTATCCATTTAAAACATCATACACACATGTATGTGTACATATACAATTTCATTGAACATGGTGCAATGAAGGTGTTGGGTAGGAATGTTCCCCAGCATAGTTAGAGCAGTCTACTCCTGCCCTGAGTGCCTAACTGCATAGTAGTGTGGCTCACTAATTCTTGTATAAACCCAAAGGGGAACATGGAATATGCATCTGTGCATGACATAGGCCTGTGTCATGGGTTGCAGTCTTCTTGGACCAGGAGGGCCACACAAAGACATGCCCTCATAGTAGATGTATGCTACTGCCATTGCCAGGAGTAAGACAGAGCTAAAGTGGGGGTGGCAGCATGTTGTGAAGTGAACAAAAGTAATGAACAGGACCGATCAACTGTGGTTAACTGCTGTGAGGCTGACTGGCTCACTCACCTCTTCAAAAGGTCTGTTGCTGTGTGTTACACTACCCCCTTCCCAAAAATCAGGTTGATCATAAAAATATGTGCATGTTAAAACCATGTGCAGAATGCATGTGTCTGTGCAAGAAATACACAAGACATAGGTTGTAATGTGGAACAGTGTGCATATGGTTAATGTGTGGGTGCTGGTAGTGTGAGTTCAGCATAACCCACTCTAGTATAGTTCAAAAGGATTGTAGAACAAAACAGTGTGCGGTGACTGAGTGTGTGTGCTGTGTGTCAGTATGCTGGTGGTAGCCTGATACATCTGGATCACAGTATTTGTCACCGAATGTCCTGTGACTGTACACTGAGGAGCATAATTTGAGCACGGTCACACAGTGCAGCGCAGCACGTCACCTTACTACACTGCCATGTATGAAAGTAAAAGGGCAGGAATGTGCTCTATCTAATAGAGTACAACGCATTCCTGCCTTTTCCCCTGCGCCTGTGCTGTTTTGGCTGTCTAGAGGCAACGCAGGCACCCTTGTTTGTTGCATGCAAGAATGTACTTGTGCATAAAGGGGCACCTTACCGCAAAAAACAAATCTTGAATGGCACATTCCTCCAACAAATGTGCTGCAGATTGCATCACACAGTGAAGGAAAAAGTAATGAGGATAAATAAATGTATTACTCCTTTCTACACTTCTCGGAAGGTGTAACTTTCTGGTAAATTCCCGGGTTTATCAGGTCTGGTAAATCTAGAAATGTGCCTAAAACCATGGGAGTTACATGGGTAAACCCATACAATGGACTTTGAACATCTCCCTGGTGCAGAGTAAGACAATGCAGTGATTTGTGATGTGTTGCTTCACTCGAGATTAATGACCCCATTCAGGGATAAGCAAGGTGGCCTTCGGTGGCTTCACAAAAAACCTATTCGGGATGCATTGTGCATGTACCATGTTGTGTGGTGCAAGTGCCACGCAACTGGGGTCACACATATACCCTCATGTGCATTAGTGGCTACCACTACATCACATGGAGGACCTTGGTTAGCTTTGAGCGTAAGACATGGCTGCTGGTCAAAATATGAGGATTAGTGGAATTACAGCAGATGGAGTTTGACGGTCCAGCAAAGCTGCAAGCTGGTTGGGACATACACTGGAGTATGTTGGAGCCAGCCTGTCTCTGTGCTTTCCTAATTGTATGTTGCATCCATGACACATCACAAAGAAGGTGTCTCGACCCAACGCAGTAAGAGAGGGATTGGGCTCATTAGGGAATCCAAAATAGTGGGGCATAGGCCCCAGAATCAATCTTCACATGCATATGTGACTGTCGGGGATATCCAGGTGTATACCCTGGTAACACATGTGACAATTGATGTGTGAGCAAACTGCTCTTTATTCCTGCTTTGCTATGCTGCTATGCTGCCTGCTGTTCCCCTGGCTGGGTGCTAAGGACTGCACATGTATTCCTTGAACCCAGACTAACACCAGGGGCAATCTGCCTGGCCTCCTATCATTGAGTCTCAGGGACTTTAAAGACTACCAACCACCCTGTTACAGCACCTGGACACTGCCATCTGTCACTCTGACCTGCCAAGTGGTGCCACCCCAGTCCTGGACCAATGGAAGTGTCCCTAAGGTGTTTGATCTAGCAGAAGTCATGCTTCTACTGTACTTCCAGTGCATTACCCCTGTTGTACGGGTCAGAACCCACTCATCACCCATGTTCTGTGGGTCAGATCCCATGCATCACCCCTGCTGCGTGGGTCAGAACCAGCGCATTGCCCCTGTTGCGTAGTTCGGAACCTGCGCATCATATCTGTTGTGCTGGTTGGAACCCATGCATCGCCATTGCGTGAAACTGAGTATACTTTACAAGTGCTACTGCGCAGTACATCCTTCATGCAATATCCATTTGGGTAGCAATGCATCAGAAAAATTGATGTAAATGTCAGAAGCATGCAGGATACACCCAGGAAATGATGCAATGAGTGCGGTTGACTGCTTACTAGGAAGTGTGAAAGTTAGTTTCACTTTCTCTTACACTAAGTTTGTGCTGGATGCTGGAGGTGTATTGAGAGTGTCTGGTGGTTTTGAGAGAATTTTGCTCTAGTCAGTGTCTGGTTTGTCCCTGTCTTGTGTCAATTGTGCTTCTTTTGTGTCTTTTCGTAGTACACTGTATATTTGTCATTGTAATGCCGGGTGTTCGTCTACTTAGCGGTATTATATATTTGGGATAGAAAACTAGGCTAAGGGATGTTTCTTGGGGTGTAGTCGGTCAGGGTGGGATAAGGACATGTTGGGAAAGGGTAGTGGTAGGAATTTTGACAAAGCCCTTATGGCTTATTATGCACTACCTGCCACACATGGTGGCTTCTGGGGGTAGGGTCAGCCAGCGCTACTCTACCAAAGATAGGAAGGACAGGTGGGAGCATGTGTTCTAGCACATGTCCAGAATCTTCGGAGTGAATCGCACTGTCTGGCAGCTAAAACATTAGTGGGCAGATGTAGTGGCACGTGAGGCTGATCTGGTGGACTTGCTGGGACTGAAGATCGGATGCCCCGTAGGTATGTATGTACGTACCATCTGCATGTAGTAATGTTGCTATAGCAGTGATGGAAAACATAAATATTTATGGGGCATATTTTTAAATGTGGTAGTTTGAAATTGCATCATGCAACTTGATTCATGCGCATTGCAATAATTAAAGTGAAATTATTAAAAGAAATGACTGAAGCAACACAAGACGAATCTGTGTGCCTCAGAGTGGCTACATAAAGCCAGCGACAGAGTCAAATTCAGCCAAGCCACAGAACTCACCTGGACCGACCACTCCATCATCCATTATACCATCGCAGGATCCCCATGCACCGCCACCAGCCCCGCCAACACCCCCTTCCACAGCTGGAACAAAGTAACACAGACCCAATGAAGGCACTCCCTCAACACCAACTAGCCCGACCCCGCAACAAACCTCGAACAAGCAGTCCAGAACTAAAACACATGGATCACTAATGCCCCTGACCGAGTCACCCCCAACAAACAAGCCAAGATCCAAAGAGCCATCAAACAAGCCAGCTGGTGCACAGCAGAACTCAGGATTATGAAATGTAACTGCAAACAACTGGAGAGATGATAGTGAACCAGCAGAGACACCACAGACTGAGCTACTTTTGAGTCAGCCCTCAAAATATACCACCAGCGACTCAAAGACATGAAAAAATGTCCCCTTGCAAACAGCATTGAAGCAAGCACCAACCACCCCAAGGATATTTTCAGCATTGTCAGAGAGTTCTCCTGCCCTACGGCCACCGAGAACATGATCCCTCCCTCACAGGAACTCTGCAACACCCTAGCAGACCACTTCCACAACAAGATATCGCCCATCTACAATAACTTCGCGCCCCAACCCACTCACCTCCACATCCTCCTCACTCTAACGGAAGCCACTCCCGATCGGCCACTCACTGCTTGGGAACAGCACACCACACAGAACACCACTGACATCATGAACTCTATCCACTTGGGCAGACCCCTGCCCCCACCACCTCGTCAACCTCGGAGACAAGGATATCAGCCACCAACTCACCACCAAACTCAACGCATCCATCACCAGAGCCACCTTTCTCCATGCATGGAAACATGCAGAAGTCAGACCTCTCTTCCATAAACCCTCCACCAACCCCAGCAAACTCCAGAACTAACACCCCATCTCGCTGCTCCCTTTCCCTGCCAATGTCCTCGAGAAGGCCATCAACCAGCAGCTCACCAAATACCTTCACAGAAAGAACCTGCTCGACGCCTCCCAATTTGCTTTCTGTGCTAAACACAGCACCGAGACCACCCCTAATTGCTGTCACAAATGACATCCCCACCCTCCTCGACAGAGGAGAATCACCAGCCCTGATCCTTCCTCGACATCTCTGCAGTATTCAACATTGTATCCCACCACGCGCTCAACAAGAAACTGCAACACATTGGGATCCAGGAAGATGCCCTCAGATGGATAGCATCATTCCTCACATGATGAACTCAGAGAATCTGCCTACCTCCCTTCGCTTTAGAACCCAAGAGCACCATCTTCCGCATCCCTCAAGGGTTTTCCTTCAGCCCCACTCTCTTCAACACCTACATGACACCTCTAGCCGACATCATCAGAATCCACAACCTCAACATCATATCCTAGGCCGACACCCAGCTCATCCTTTTGCTCTCAGCAGACCCCACCACCATGAAGCCCAACGTCCACAACTGCATGAAGAACGTCGCAGACTGGATGAAGACCAACTGTCTAAAGCTCAAAACTGACAAGAAGGGAGTGATGATCTTTGGCAACAACACCTCTGTAGGAGGGTTGAGTGGCTATAAGGGCGCAGAGGCTGGGTAGGTTTCTTAATGTTGGATATTTATTGGTTGTACAATTAGAGAAATACTGGTCTTTCCGGTCTTGAATGGTTAGGATGGTGATGTGGTCATCTTTCCAGAGGATGTAACTGGGGTCTGGTTTCTATTTCTCCATTCTTTAGGTATCCTCCATCAGGATGGTGCCACCAGAGTTTTGGAAAACAAAACAGCAGTAAGTAGGAGTTTTATATACCTGGGTTGTTCTATTTCTAAGTCATCACCAAACCATTGATTTTGACAAGCTTAGGGGTTAACTCTGGGTTTGTGTTCTATAGAAATAGTTTCTGTCTGGGATTCTTGGTTATGCCCTTTCAGGCGTGCCTCTTAACACCTGTGACCCTTCTCTCTCCTCTCCACTGAGGTAAAGTATTACAGGTTTTCTTATTGCCAGGTGACCAGAGCATGTCTGTTTTTTATCGGTCTTGCTGTATTATGCACAAACTCTCCTCTCCTAATTCACCATTGGTTGGTTAAAGTAAGAACAACACAGTCCCTTTAAGTTTGACCATACATCCAGTGGGCGTCGCACTCCCCTCATGCAGGTGCTGATTTATACTGTCTCCGTTCAAATGAAGGAGTACAAAATGCAAAACAAAACAATCAAGGAAACTAAATGAAACCCAGTGTGGTGAAAGCAGAAGGTGGAGAATCCCATCACCTTGAAACTTCCATCCTGCACCCTCCCATGCATCCCGTACCTGCTATGCCGCAACTCTCCTGAGTTGCGGTTTTTCTTCAGCATCCTCCGTTGGTGTCCACCATTCCTCGGGCCAGATCTCCTGGGTCTCTTCCAGGTTGGTGTAGTTGTCTTCCTCTGGTTGGCTTCCCTCTGGAGGCTCTCCCTACAGTCGGCTGTAGGTACCTTCCTCCTCAAACCTCGCGGTCCTTCAGGCGTACCCCCTCTGCACATCTGTGACGTCCTTTTCTCCACCTTCTGAGGTCCTTGATTATTCGTCTTTTTTTGGAGCTCTCTCCACATGTCAAAAGACACTGGGGTCATTCATTAGTTCGGTGGATGCTGGAGTTCCATTTCATTTAACTCATGAATCCTCTTTCCTTTCACAGGTGTTCCAGTGATGGCAGCGCTGGAATCCCTCCTGGTAAGCATGGGAGCTCCATAGTGTCTTCCTCACAGCCTCCCTACGAAACAAAATCTACCAAACTCGGATCCACTCCCACACAGACAGACCACGCAAGCAACCTCGGCATCATCCTGGACAGCAAGCTCACCATGAAGCAAAATATCAATGCAGTCCCCTCTGCTTGCTTCCACACCCTTTGCATGCTCTGAAGAATCTTCAAATCGCTCCCCACTGGTATGAGGAAAACAGTCACTCAAGCCCTAGTCACCAGCAGGCTGGACGGCAACAATGCACTGTACACAGGAACCACCTCCAAACTCATGAAGAAACTGCAGACGATACAGGACTCAGTAGCCAGACTCATCCTCAACCTGCCCAAATGAACCCAAATCACCCCACACCTGGTTCCTCATCCAGAAAAGATGCCAATTCAAGATATTAACACACACGCCTGCAAAGTACTCCACAACCTAGGGCCATCATGCATCAACCATCACCTGAAATTCCACCAACCATCCAGAGACCTTTGCTCCGCCACCCTTGCCCTCGGACAGACCCTGCACATCCGCAGAACCCACAGAGGAGGTTGTTCCTTCTCCTACTTTGCCCCCAAGTCCTGGAATGCCCCCCGCCCCAAGCTCCAGACATCACCCACGCTGGAGGATTTCAGGTAGAGACTCAGAACCTGACTTTTCAACTGAGCACTGCTACCCAGGAACGCAGGGCCAATAACCCCAGGGTAACGCCCCCAGCAACACACATTGCACGCCCCTTTAATGCAGAAAACTGTGTTAAAGGGAACAATATTTACAAGGCTGCATTAAGCCACGCAAAGTGGCTTAGTGCTGCCAGGTAAATATGGAGCAGACCCCTGCAGTACCGGAGCATCGCAAAAAGTGACGCTCTGGTGGCGCAGCCTCATTGTAAATGAGGCCCAGTGAGTGTAGATGTCCACATTGCAAGGTTCTGGTCATATGGCTTTGCAAGTGTAAATTGGATGTTAGGCTTCATATCTTAATACAATGTGTATTTCTAGAATACAGTGAAATGAAATGAAATAAAATGTATAAAGGGCTCTTCAATCCTAGGGTGTCTAGGTGTTGAATCTCGGAAGGAAAAAGAGACCTGAAACATAAACAGAGAGAAACACTAATAGTAAGAAACTTACCAATTGAAAAGCCAGGGGGCATATTTACAAGGACGGCGATAAATAAACGCAAAGCGCGCTTAGCGCTTTTCTATTTATCGCCGTCTATCGCTGGATTATATCGCCCTGTTAGCGTGTTATTTACAACGCATTTCCCCAGGGCGATATAATTACCAGCGATAGCGGGGAAATCGCCGTTTTGCAGGGAACATCGCTGGTTTTCCAGCGATGTTCCCTGCAAAACGGCGATAACCTTGCTGATACGACCCTGTGGTCGTATCAGCACAATCCACCCCCATATTAGGTATGCCTAAATCTGCATTTTAGCAGACGTTAGTTTTCGGCGAAAACAGCGGTTTTCGCCCAAAACTAACGTCTGCTAAAATGCGTTAGCAGCCTTGTAAATATCGCGATGTGCACATCAGCGATATTTACAAGGTTGTACTGCCTAGTGACGCCCACTTTGCATCTCATTAGAGATGCAAAGCGAGCGTCGGGTAAAGGGTGCTAACATGCGCTAATGCATGTTAGCACCCTCTTGTTAATAGGGCGATAGTTTTATCTCTGCTTTTTTGGCTTTAAAAGCCAAAAAAGCGGAGATAAAGCCCTTGTAAATATGCCCCTAAGTTTTTAGGGCTTTTCAGAAGAAAAGCAGTCCTGTTTTTTACTTGAGAACCGGCGGCAACGAGTTCCACAGCCTAGCTGTCAGGCCATAAAGCTCCTGCCTCCCCAGTTAGATCTAACGACTTTAGGTATCACAAGATTTGATGCAGAAGAGAAGAGAATAGATCTTTTAGGGGCGTACCCTTGAAAACAATGTTTAAGGTAATCAGGTCCCGAATTGTGCAATGCTTTAAACGTGATACAGAAGGCCTTAAAGTCAAACCGTTTTTTGATGGGAAGCCAATGAAGTTGAGAAAGGACGTGAGATACTGATTGATATTTGGTGACGCTCAGAAGAACCGCAGAATTCTGTAGAGTCTGTAGTTTGTTTAAGAATCTTTTCTGTATGTTGGTGAAACAGTGTTCCAGTAGTAAACTTTGGTCATGATAAGTGTAGAGATCATGGATTTCTGCAAATAGAGTGGGATGAAAGGAAGGACTTTCCTAAGACTTTTTAGCATGAAAAAGCAGGAGCAAGTGTTGAATTCATGTGGCCTTCAAATGAGAGCTTTTTGGCAAAGTGAAACGCCTAAGGGGCATATTATCAAGAACGACGTTAAAATTATCGCCGGTTTAGCGGCAGAAAACTGCCGCTAAAGCGGCGATAATGGGCTTGATAATATGCCCTGGAGAATTCCAATAGAAGCCCATGTTCACACCAGAACATGGACTTCTATTGGAATTCTCAAGGGCATATTATCAAGCCCATTATCGCCGCTTTAGCCGCAGTTTTCTGCGGCTAAGCCGGCGATAATTTTTAACGCCGTTCTTGATAATATGCCCCTGTGTTTTTACTTTGGTGATCAGGGTTGGGAGCTCCCCAAGCTCCTGTGGCTACTACCTTGGAGACCAAAAATCCATATTTCTGCCAAATAACATAACCACTGTTTTACCCAAGTTCAGATTCAGGCAGTTATTTGACATCCAGTTCCCAATTTGAAGTATGCAGTGGTGAAATCTGGAGGCAGCGTCATCAGGATTGCTGGCCACTGACACCACAATTTGGGTGTCGTCAGCGTAAGCACCATTGCGAATCCAAAAGATTTGATAAGATTGGTCAAGGGGGTCATGTACCAATTGAACAGGGTTGGGCTCAATGAAGAGTTCTGTGAGACACCACATGGCAAAGGGAATGGAGAAGATTTAAACTCATTGAACTCGACAACCTGCCTACTGTCTGAGAGGATGGATTTTATGAGCTTGAGAGCCTCACCCCTGATACCAATAGTAAAGAGATAATCAATAAGCAGGCTGTGGTTAACCATGCCAAATGCTGAATAGGGATCTAATAAGATTAAAGCAGCATTGCCACCTGCATCTAACGTTTGCCTGATGTGTTCAGAAGCTGTTATCAGAGCTAGTTCAGTACTATGTTGGCTTCAGAAGCCAAACTGGGTGGTATCCAGGAGCCCATTGTTCCTGATGAAAGAAGTTCAGAGTAAATGGCCTTCTCTACAATATAGGCAGGGAAGGAAAGGCGTGAGATGGGCCTATAGTTGTTTGGATCGTTACCATCTAAGTTGGGGGTTTTTAGGAGAAGGAGAATGGATGTTTTTTCCCCCTCCTTTGGAAAATATGAACATTTGATTGATGATGTCCCTGAGATGTCTAGAGGTAATCTCGGGTGCAAGATGAAGAATACTCGGAGGGCAAGGGTGCAAGGGGGGGCCTGATTTGATTTTGGGTAAGTAGGGTCTCAAAGATAGCTATAAATAAAGGGGAAAAAAGGTCAGAAACGTGCTTCTGGTGAGGGAATTCCTTCCAATTAAGAGAGGCAAGCGGCAGTCATGTTTCCTGCCATGAGGGTCTTACAAGAAGAAGTTGCTGCAACTGATTCTAGATTGCCAATAATGTCCTCCTCAGGTGGGCTAATGTGAAGATGGTTGGCCAAAAATGTATTATAGCTGGCTTCAACATTATTTTAAAAGAAGCAGGCTAAAGAATTACCAAATGCGTGGTCGGCTGTGTTGTTTTTCGATTCTGGGAAGCTTGCTCAGTTTTTTCATTGTGGCGAAGAGTTCTTTGGGAGCATTTGGAGAGGATTTGACTTTAGAGGTGAAATAGCTGGATTTTGCTATAAAAATCATGTCCTTGTAGGCCAAAGTGGCCTGTTTGTACGAATCTTTGTCTCTAGGGCTGTAGATGGAGTGTCATTTCCTTTCAATTCTTCGACAGACTTGTATTGAGCTCCAAGATTATCGTCGGTTCAGGGTTCTGAGAGGAAGGCTCTCTGATGTTTATAGGTTTTAGGCGGGGCAAGGAGATTAGGAGTGGAATCAATCCACTGATGATAATTATTAGTTGCAGCATCAAAATCTACAGAGGGCTCGGGCGTAGATTGGGCTGAGTGTGTATTAAGCGCATCAGAGTTAATTTTATGCCAGGGGCGGCAGGATGTACGACGTGGCTGATGGCGGCAATAAAGCTTTTAGCTTCGAGTTTCAGGTAAAAATCCGTATTTGTAAAGCACGAACTACTCACCCTTACGGGTCTCAAGGCGCTGGGGGCCGTCGTGGAAATTAAGTGAGCTATTGCCCAGAGTCACATGGTGCTGAGCTGAGCTGCCACCGCAGCCGGGGATCGAACCGTGAGCCCTGTGCTCCGAAGTCAGCTGCCCTGGCCGATGCACCACACCTCTCCACTGGGAGAACATAACCGTATGATGGTCTGACCAAAAAAGGGGGAGAGCAGTCGTTACTTGGAGGTGGTAATTAGCCGCAATAAGTGACCAGCTGAGTGTGTAGGTACTTTACTAATTGGGTAAGGCCCTTGCCAAAGAGTCAATAAGATGTATAGAATCGCTATTTGAATAGTTTTCAAGATGAAAATTGAAGTCCCCAAGTACGGTGGAATTAGAAGTGGTGGCTTCAATATCCCACAGATGACTACAGTTATGAAGCAAAGATTTCCTGGTGTTCAGAGGCCGATAAATCGGTATCTCATTAAAGGAATGGTGCTTTGAAATCAGGAGAAGCAGGCAGAAGTACAAAGGATGCTTTGAGGTGATCTCAATAAATGATCGCTAGGGGCTTGGCCAAGAGGTCCAACTTGGCGGACACGTCTTAGCCCGGCTCCCTTAGCCCGGCCCAAATCCTGCACTATCCTGCCGGCAAGCCCTGTATCCGAGTCCCAATCTGAAGACATTGCTGCCATACGACACCCTGGGATAAGATCCGGCCTCCCCGGTGCAGCAGTTCGCTTCTGAGGAGCCATGGACGCTGAGCCGGAGGCAGCGAACAGCAGGGAATGTGAGGCATGCTGGAGTCCTGCCGTCCCTGGGATACGGAGGACCAGTGCTGGTGTTGGGTGCCACCATCCTCGGCCCGTCGGCGTGTGGCGGCGCAGGAGCCCCTGCTGTGGTGAGGGAGTGCCGCGATCCTGATTGTGCGCTCCCGCGGCCACCGGCCAGCTCTCCCATCGCAGAGGCTCTTGGAGTGGCGCTGCGGTGGAGGGTGGTGTGGCCTGGGCTGTGACCGTGCCAGCTGACTGGTGCAGCAAAGCGGACCCGTAGCAGGGTGGCTGGACCTTACCTGAAGCTGCACTCCACCCGAGAGAATCGCACCGGACACGGGTGATGAAGTGAGTGGCCCTCTCATGATCAAGAACGTCAGGTGAGGCATGGGACGGTCCTGCACACCGCAGAGTTTATGACTGCGGCTCAACTGGGGGGCACGGTGGCCATTGCAGGCGACTCCACAAATCTCATGGCATATTGAGAGACACGCCTGCCATGCCAGGCAATCCAAATTATGGCAACCAGCATGATATAGGGCAGTGGCCATAGAAGTAACCGCTAAGATGTGCTGACTGGGGACCGGTAATAACACGGCCAGCATAACTTCATCTGGGGCAACTGCGCTCGGCAAGAATTTGCCAAGCCTCTTCAGGACTCTATCGGTGTCGCTCCCAGCTGAGGAGCAGCGAACTGTGGGGAGGCGCCCGTTAGAGGTTGGGGGTGCAGCCTTGCCTGCGGAAGTGGCCGGGTCAGGCCCTGGTGCAGTTTGTGGGCAGGACGGCCCCCCTTAGCGCTAGGCTCCCTAAACATGCGCCCGAGATCCCGGCATACCCAGGGGGAAGGCAAAAACCCTGCGCTTCGCATCAGGGCTCAGGATGCCCGTGTCGCTCTTCAGTGACATCCACTAAACGATCACTATGTCTCAGGGCCAGGCAACAGGCCACGCCATGAAGCAGAGAATGATGGACAAATATACAGGCGGAGGCACCAGCTCCACTGCCACAAGTGACAACCCCACCACATCACCAGATAATGCCACGATCCTGGCTGCGATAACCCAGTCAAGAGACATGCTGGATGCTAAAATTGGCACGGTCGGAGCGTATTTATGTTGGTACGTCAGGATTTTCGAAATGCTGTGGAACGCATGATGCAGGCCGAAACTAGGGTATCGGGAGCTGAGGATGCCATCACTGTCCTACAATGAAAAGTCGGCACCCTCGAAAAACTCACACGGGGGCTAGCCACACTCGTCGAAGACACAGAAGGGAGAGCCCACCATAATAACCTGCTATTTGTGGGATTTCCAGAGGGGTTTGAAGGCTCTGACATGTGCACGTTCCTAGATCAATGGCTCAAATCCTGGATCCCCGACAGCAACCTGTCATCTTGCTTCGTCCTAGAGCGAGCTCACTGGGCACTTGTGGCCAAGACGCCCCCTGGGTGCCCGTCCCTGACCAGTTGTTGCGCAGATCCTAAATTATCACGACCGTGACATCATCCTGTGGCAAGCCCGAGTGCAAAAGTCCCTTACTTACTTTTGGATCCCATCTGAGAATGATCTTCCCGGACAACACCAAAATGGTGCAACAACAAAGACAATCCTTTACAGCGGCCAAATCGGGTCTTCGTGAATTGCAGATTCCATATATGCTACTATTCCCGCCCCGTCTCAGAGTCAGCTATAAAAACAGTACTCTGTTCTTTGATACTCCTGAAGAGGTCTTTTAATGGGCAGATGAACGTAGTCCGGACAGGCCACACACGCCGGCACTGCGTGAGTCGGACTCATCCTCGGGCGATCCACGGCTCCACCAGAACAACACCAAACAAGATAAACAAAGACACCATTCAAGGTCATCCTGGCGCTCCCCGTCTCTTGGCAACAAATAAGCTGGAGACCTAGAGGACTGATTTACGAATCCAACATCTCGGCATATTAGGCCATATGGCCTATGACGACGTGAAACACTTGTCCAATAGCTCTCTTACCGGCAACTACACAGGCTACTATGAATGAACTGTTCGTTTCAGGTCCCTGAGACTTTCACTAGGGAGGGATCCTTGGGGAATCATTAGACTGTTTCAGCCCTCACCCTCGGTTAGGGTAGGAACTGCTTACATTCCGCAACAGATACTTTATTGTTTTTTCAGGTATTGGTGTGGGATATGGTGGGAGAGGGTGGGGGGAGTTACAATTACAAGGGGTTTTATTGAAGTAGTTCAACTGCGCCTACAATATGTAATTTCTTCTTGGTACTCGTGTCATACGCCTCTAAATCTTCCATTTCACATCCCATGACGACACATCAAAACATGTTAACTCTGCTAGGGGACCTTAAGATAGTCTCCTGGAATGTACGTGGCCTCCTGGATACAATCAAATGTGGTGCAGTTCTTAAAAACGAAAAATGCTTAGGAGCGGATGTCCTACTATTACAAGAAACCCACTTAATGGGGTCCCACACTCCATGTCTGGCCTGCTTCGCACATATTTATCACTCTGGCTTCATGAGAGGCTCCAGGGTGGTCGCTATATTAATCCAACGCAGAATCCCATACATACATTTGCGTGCATGGGCAGACACAATGGGCAGATACCTGTACATCCATGGCACGATTAGTGGAGAACCCGTAGTGTTGGGCAGCATATACGCCCCTCCGCCTCTCAGCCATGCATTCATTGAACACATCATTGACACATGGGAATCACTACCCGACAAACTCGCACTGGTAGGGGTGGACTGGACTAATTTCATGAACCCCACCTGTGATAGATACCGCCCCACATTTGCACAGCAAACACATAGGGAGTCACGTCTGGGGCCAATGGTGCATACATTGGGATGGTCCGACTCATGGATAATCCTTCACCAAACAGACACAAGATACACGTACTTCTCATCTGTCCATGGGTCATTCTCCAGATTAGATTATATCTTCATCACTAGAGAACACATTCATAGACTGGTCATGACAGAGATTCTACCCAGAGGTCTGTCAGACCACTCTCCTGTCCAACTTCAACTACGAATAGGTACCTAACGATCCCCGTTCCACTGGCATCTGTCGCTATGGCTCCTGCATGATCCGAATTAGAAAACAAACCTTCACAAAGCCCTGATAGAATATTTCTCACTAAATGAGGAGATGGAAACCTCAGCCGCTATGTTATGGGAGGCCATGAAACCCACAATTCGTGGTTTTGACATCAGTCACCGCACGGCTGCCAAACGTCGAAAAAAATTGACACTAATACAACTTGAAGCTCAGATCATAGAATCTGAGCGGCGAGCGTGAATGCTGGATTGCAGTAATGCCCGCTGACAATTGGAAACCCTACAGAGAAGATATCAAAGCATCCTACTAGACGAGGCCAAACATGCCTGGAAGGCCACGCAAAGTAGGATATACCAATGGGGGATAAATCTGGGAAACTCCTACACAGGCTATGCCAGTACACTTTCAAACCGGTGGCGCTGCCTATCATTACGGGTGAGATGATCACTAACCCTGCATCCATCGCTAGGACCTTTGCTGAATTCTATCACTCACTCTATACTAAACACAAAGGGGCATATTATCAAGAACGGCGTTAAAAATTATCGCCGGTTTAGCGGCAGAAAACTGCCGCTAAAGCGGCGATAATGGGCTTGATAATATGCCCTGGAGAATTCCAATAGAAGCCCAGGTTCTGGTGTGAACATGGGCTTCTATTGGAATTCTCCAGGGCATATTATCAAGCCCATTATCGCCGCTTTAGCGGCAGTTTTCTGCCGCTAAACCGGCATTAATTTTAACGCCGTTCTTGATAATATGCCCCAAAGTCCTTTCCGAGTCCCAAATTGAGGACTTCTTTCAAGATATCCTGCCTTAGGTGCTGTCAAACGCCACGCGCAATCTCCTCGAAGACCCCATCTCGCTTGAGGAATTAACCTCAGCAGCCTCCAAAATAGCGTCTGGTAAATCACAAGGACCTAACGGATTCCCTAGCAAATTCTTTAAAAAATTTGCAACCTTATTGGGGCAACGCTAATTCGCGACCATCCATGAGGCCCTTCAAAACAAACTCCTGCCATCTGACTGGAGACATGCCGAAATTGTAGTCTTCCCTAAACCAGGACGTCCCCCGGAACTATGCATATCCTACCGGCCAATCTCTCTTTTAAACATTGAAGCTAAACTATTAGCTAAGGTGCTGGCGAATAGACTGGTCCCACATCTTAAAGAATTGATCCATCCAGATCAGGCCAGCTTCATGCCACAAAGAGCGACCCGTCACAACATACGTAGAGTACAAAACGCGATAGCCGCCATTGATCAATTGGATAGACCAGCCGCCTTACTTTTGGTCGACATGGACAAGGCATTTGACTCTGTCAGTTGGACATAAATGTTTATATTACTAGGGCTGAGATGTACGACCGTTTTTCGTGGTTGCAAAAGGGAAATTAACCTGTTTGCGACCGCAAAAAACAGTGGTGGTATGTACAAACGCTATTTTGTGAGTCACTGACTCGCAAAATAGCGTTTGCGACTCACTATTAGAAAGGGGCGTGCCAAGGGCGTCACTTCCAAATAGCAACTCTAACACCAATGAACTATTGTTTTGCGACCGCATTTGCAGTCGTAATACACTCGCAGTTTACCACCTACTTCAAGTAGGTGTTAAACCACTCGCAAACAGAAGGGCGTCCCCAGGGGAACCCTTCCCCTTTGTGAATGGGTGCAAAAATATATATTTTAAGGGCAGGGACCACTGCCTGCCCTTAAAAGATGAAACTGAAAAGTTTCATTTTTCTTTTTTAAATGCAGCCCATTTTCCTTAAAGGAAAATGGGCTGCATTTAAAAAAAATAAACTGCTTTATTGAAAAAGCAGTCACAGACATGGTGGCCTGCTGACCCCGGCAGGCCACCATCCCTATGAGTGCTAGCCATTCCCAATGGGGTCGCAAATTGCGCTTGCCTCATGAATATTGATGAGGCATGCAATTTGCAACCCCATTGGGAATCGCAAAGTGTCTGAGACACTGTTGTACATTCAGTTTAGCGAGTTGCAAATTGCGAGTCGCAATTCTGCGCAATATGCGACTTGCTAAACTGAATGGTCGTACATCTGGCCCTAAGACACTTAAATATGGGGCCCCATTTTATTGCATTGATTAGATTACTTTACACAGACCTTACGGCCTTTGTTCGGATGGCCGGAGTTACAACAGCCCAATTTCCAATCCAAAGGGGAACCCGTCAGGGATGCCCTCATCCCCCCTGTTATTTGCCCTCGCCATCACAGCCAGGGTGAGACGCGATGCACTCTACAGCGGCTTCGAATGGACTCCCGAAATCTCTGATCGTATTCATTATACGCAGATGATATCCTATTCTTCTTGACCGACCCTCACTGGACCGGCCCAAGAATATTTCAAGTTATGCGTATCTTTGGTGAAACATCCGGTCTTTACATGAATGCCTCTAAATCACTGATCTGGCCGTTCAGGGAGTCATTGGGGGAAGGTCGATAGGCAGAGGGACTGACTTTGGTGACACATGGCTTCACTTACTTGGGCTTCTATGTATCAGACAGTCAAGCTATCTCCTGGGGAAAAATCCTAGAAGTTACGACAGCCAAGGTTAAAGCTGAGATGAAGAATTGGTCCTCACTTCCCATATCACTTTACGGAAGATCAGCCATCTATAAGATGTTCTCTCTGCCTAAATTACTGTACCAGCTGCAATCCCACCCCTACCCGATCCCTATGTCCTGGTTCCGCCAAATGAAAGCAGCACTGGGGGACTTCCTGTGGGGGGGGCACGGCCAGGGTCTCCTTACGCCCATGTACACAATCCACATATTGCAGAGGCATCGCCACCGCTGATTTACAATCCTATTATGCAGCAGCACATTTACAGATCCTGAATGAATGATGGCATCACATATAGGGTCAAACAGTGGATTATGGGAGAACCCTCCTTACACTTATATAGTAGATCTGACCCTAAAGGCCTTCCCTCTGCAACACGTGTAGTGATCAGGACCTGGCGACAAACCCTCCGCTGAAATCGCCTACTCTTGCATGTAGCAGACCTCCAGGGCTTTGGTGGCTGGTATCACATAGGATTCTCAACCATCGGTTATGTCATGAGGGGAACTGTCCTGAAATCATTCCAAGACATCCAAGAAGAATTCTCTATTCCCCACTAACAATTCTACAAATTTGTTCAACTACAGCACACTCTACATGCCTATATTAAAAAGATCTAACTGCTCTGCCAAAATTCAGCCCCTAGAAGGCAAGCTCCTGATGGGAGACTCGGTGACCATAAAATCTCCAAAATTTTGCAAACTTTAGTGACAAATACCCCCACAACCATAGCTACCCTACGAGCCAAGTGGGATACAGATGTGGGACTGACTGATGATGATGACTGGGCGGAGGCACTCCAATCACCACGGGAAGCCACAATATCTACCCGTCTCCGCTTTATCCAATTTAAATATCTGCACAGGGTACACTACACCAGACATAGATTGTGGGTGGCTGGACTGATTACCTCCCCACTTTGCCTTCGGTGCCATTCAGAAGAGGGCACTTTCTTACATACAACGTGGTCATGTCCTGCCCTTGATCGATTCTGGCGGGGTGTGCTTAATAGCCTGACTACAGTGCATGGGACATACCCAGATCGCCTAAACTCATACTCCTTCACTGCACAGAAGGAATTAGGGGAAACCACTACAAAACACATCTGTTATTCTTAGGTCTCACACTAGCAAAGCAAGATATTGCCAGAAGATGGAAGGCAGACACCCCACCCCGTATATCGATCTGGAAGAAACGCATGGACTATATTATGGATCTAGAACACCCAGTGTTCATGGCTCGGGGATGCCCACAGAAACACATCAAAATATGGAAGAGGTGGGCCACATATAGAAACATTCCCACAGAGACACATAATATAGCGGAGGGCCAGCTAGATAACGAGATAATAACATTTCAGTAGGAATAGCATGTCAATAATGACATCATCTTACCTATGCTAGAGACACGAACAACCAAGACCATACCGTAAAAGATAAACCGCATCATAAGGTTTTAGTTTTCGATTGAGTTACAATATCATGTTTGCAACTCAAATGTACATGAAGTGATGGGGACTAAAGACCATATTTGATGTATCCTGTTGATGTTGTATATGTCCCACACCGCTCTGATAATCTATTTCGAATATGTTAAAAAAACAATAACATTTGTTATTAAAAAATAAATGATCACTAATCCTCCACCCCTTTTCCCAGTGCAATATAACCTAAAGATGGAATAACCTGGGGGCAAAAATAAGATCGGAATTAGAGGCTGCGTCTGCCCAAGTCTCGGTGACAAAGGCCATATCCAGTAAGTGAGCATCTAACAAATGTGCAAATTCCAAGCCGTTTTTAAAAAGGGATCTTGTGTTAATGAGCGTACAACAGAATTTAGTAGGGAATGTGGCAGACTTAGGAATAAGGGGCCCAGGAGAGCTCAGATCTTGAATTGTAATATCGGTCAATGCTAACTTGCTGTTCAGGCACATATTCGCACTTGCGACATCTGACGGATATAATATAGGCCCTGGACATTTCTTACCTGGGGGTTCAATGTTAAGTAGCTCTTCCCGTGAATAACAGGTGATGGCTTCCGGTTGAGAAGTGATACCGGCAGGGAATATGGTTCCGTGGGCTGGTACCTATAGAAGAAATGTATGAACAATGTACAATAGATGTAATCTGTGGTTGCACTCACACTCAACACATGTTAGGTCTCTCCTGATTGGCCATGTGCATCCTTGTGTGGCACAGGTATGATGCTAATTCCAGAGGAATATGGGCATGAGTATCTGCCTATTATAAGTACAATCATGCAGATTTATGTACTGTAGAATCTCTTCAGTGTGAGCAGGGAGGTTATCATATTAGGATGATAACGATATCATGCTCACTGAGCGCCATTTATGTGGATGAGTGGAACAGTGTTATGTCCTCACATGCCTCACACATCCCATTAAAGGCGATAAGTATTTGTGTGATTAGAAGTAGATTCTCACTGTGCATCAGCCAAGTGACTGCAGCTTGTTATACACACTGACATTCCATTGGGAGTCAACACACTGCTCATTATACCATTGCAGTGGTTCTACTTGGTGTAGGTGCCTATCCAAAGACAGCATATGGAATTGACTTTAGCCCACTCTTCTTGAGATGCAAACAGGGGTTGGGATTTTTCACTTACACCACGGTATATGTAGTCCTTTTGCCAAAAAAATACAATACTCATTATGGATTTCCAAAAATTGGTATTTATGAGTAAATTATAGTCAAGATTGGAGGTCTGTCACACCTTTTATTATGGGTCTAATTGTAGATTTTTGGGCAACAAATACATTTTTTGGAAGGCAATGATGACCAGACAGAGTCCATTTGTGAAATATGTTGTATGACATGTGTAGGTGAGTAGTATTTCAGTGAGGAGGTACAAACTGCCATTAGGGAAGGAAGGCTTGTTGAAAAGTCCACATGTGGATAAGATTAACAGATGCACAAACAAAATGTACAGTACTGGATGACAAAGAAGGTGGCATGTTATTAAACACAGGGGGAGACATCGTTTAATTGCATGCGATACATCGCATGGCATTACAACGCGGTCGTTACAACTGCGTTGTTACATTGCAAACTATTACAACGCAAGTCGTTACAACGACTTGATGTAGGGGGCAGAAGGTGTTGAATTTAAAATCCAACATCTTCCCTACTGTTGCACAGACTGGAGTTGGAATATTAAATTATACTATTCAAACATCCAGCGCCCCCTACAGCAAGTCGTTGTAACGACTTGCATTGTAATGGTATGCGATGTAACAATGCGGCTGTTGTAACAACCGCGTTGTAATGGCATGCGATGTATCGCATGCGTTGTAACATCGCATTTTCAACACAGGACCACTAGGAAACTGGCCAGGAGGCACTGACCTGATTTATCTGGCATTTTGCCGATGAAAACTTGTGAAGTCCACAGCTTCCTCCTAAAATGGGTGTTAAGCCTCCCCTGCAGTTGGTGGTACTATGGAAGGCATCTGAGGTACACACACATCAGGGGCAGAAGATGTGGCTCCCCTGTCCTCACTGCATTTGCCTTTGCCAGCCTGGAAATCCCTGGCAAGGGTCTGGTGGCTTGCCAACAAAGCAATGCCATTGGGGGGACCAATGCGCTCCAGGGATTCCATGATGTTACATATGGCCTCCAGCTGCCTGGCAACTTCACTGGTGACCGATGTAGAGGGCTGTTTTAGGCCCCTCTGCATCATGACACCAGTGATGTCAGTTAGGGATTTATCAAACCCATGGAGCCAAGAGTAGGTGTCTGTAATAACCTTTGTGATATCCTTATTAGGGCTCAGACTCCTTCTAGGGTGCCCACTATGGTCTCTATCCCTGCCTGCACCTCATCAACAATTCGCTGCTGGACTCCTACCACGCACCGTTGAAATTCACCTTGGGGTCCTCTGAGTCCTCAGCTGGGATTTTACAGCTAGATGGGGCAAGTTCTGTGGGTGACGGCTCCTCTGGAGACCCTGCAACATTGTTGTACCTTGCCACGACTGGAGAAGAAGATTCAAAAGTGTCCAGGAGTTGTTGGAAGGTATCATCATCCAAAGGGGACAGGATGGCATCACCTACAGGTTGGTCATCAAGGACAAGCTGCTCTCCAAGAGATGTTGTTTGTCCCACTAGAAAACAGTAGAAATACTTCAATAATGATCAATGATAGACACATAGATGATTTTGGTGACATTCAGACTGATTTTGTATTCACATTCAAGTACACAGGAATATGTGGAATATATGGTGCCACAAGTAAATGAGGCCATGTTACAGTTCCCATGCCAATACCTTTATATTGTTCACACAACCTCTGTATACCCAAGGGGGCATGCTGGCCTGTGAGTGAGTACAGGTACGTTGCTTTTCTGGTTTGTTCCTTTACTGATTTGACATTAACTTCTTGACACCACTGCTGAGACCATTGCACCATGTCACCAAGGTAGCTGCATTCCCTCTAGTCATCAGTTAGTGTCCCAGCACTGACCAAGTAATTTTATTATGTTATGTATTACATATAATCCTGCGCTGTGCCTTTCACACAATCTGGCTTGCTGTACTGTCCTGCATGAAATTTGTGTAATATTGTGGCTTAGGGGTCATATTTGGCACACATCCACACAACTCCAAACAGAAAGCAACCTTGCTACACTGCAGGAATGGGCATGTATATACACTACTTTGCCTATTTGTGTGGAAGCCAGTACTTTCCTAGCCCACACACAGTCATCTCCAGAGTCCACAACAGTAGACATTGAGAGGCATCTTTGAAGGGGATCGACACTGTCACACATGGAAATATGCAACAGCTCAAGCTTACTCCATTTCCTCAGGACTCAAGATGCTAATCTGCAGAGCCCCGCAAATGTCTTCACTCAGCCCCACTCACTTGTAATTATACACGACCCCTGTAGCAATCATCATTCAGACCGAAGGACTCTACTTCATCTTACACACTGATGACACCCAGATCATATATCGCCTCTTAGGAGACACCAACAGCGCCAACATTTGTTACATTATGCCATTGACCAACATGCCTACCTGTATGTGAGAGTAATGTCTCATACTGAACCTCACAAAATAGTAGTGAGGAAATTCAGCAACATGTACCTACCCTGGCTGCCCACACAACCAGGCCCAAACGCATCACCCTCCAACCATCCCAGAAACCTGCCCCTCAGCCTGGACACCAACCCCACCCTGATACTTCACAATTCCATGTTTCATCTCCACCTGCTTTCACATATTTTGCATAGTCAGTCTTTTCTTCTTATGGCTTCCTCCTGACACCTGGGAGATCATCAAACAGGCCCTCATGACATGTAGACTGTAGTACACCAATGCCCTCTAGCACAGCATCTCTGTACAACTGCCACACAAGTGGCAAACTTTCAAACACAGCAGTGCTGGACTATAACAGCCCACCTTGAGGCACACACATCACACCTCACCTCCTTAAGATACAATGGCTCCCCCAAGGCACAACACTACCAGGGGCCCACATTGCTCATGCACCATCTATTCTTCCAACAAACAATTATGGACCTCTGCTGTGCATCACTTGCATTCACCCCACCCCCAATATCCATTTGAGCAAAACAGGAGGTAAATGGTCTCTTACATAGCTACCATTACCTGTAAAAACTCAGCCAGCACATCAGGATAGCTTCATGCAACATGGTTTAGTGCTACTGACGGTAAACCTGGCTCTTCGCATGATCCTACTTGGAGAGCCTGCACATACTGAGCACCTGGAAACCCTCTCGGGTGAGAAGTTAATCCTCTGGCAAACCACATTACTTTACATTACATTACATTACACTTTTGCCGGCCTAGTCTCAAGACAAGAACACTTGCTTCATAGTGCACAGGGGCCTGCATTGGCACTGACATATCTGCAAAGTTTCCAAGGTCTGTGCATGATGTGCTGCTCCAGTCCAGGCTTTTTCCTATGTATTGTGGAACTTGGTCAATCATATTGTAGATTACACTACAAGTCCCAGGATTCGAGGATATTTTGGACAAGGGCAACACATCATACATAGATCAAAGTTACTAGGCAAGGCTGGACAGAAATAAATGTGACTGGGCAATGAAATCACAGTTATGTGATGGAGGAGTTAATATTTTAGACATTTCTGACCCTTCACTTGCACACAGAGCAGCGCAGTGCAGCAAAGTGCATTGCTACGCTGCATGACAGTTTTACCTATATGGTCCCTTGTTTTCTCTTACCCTGTATTTCTTCCTGGTCCTCAACTGCAGCACTGTCCTATCTAGGAACTCATTGCACCAACTCTGATTGGAAGATTGACACCCCCTGCTCCTCCAATGGGTCCAACTTCTCCAGGACGTCAGGTCCTCCTCCAGTCCCCATGGCTGCCCTGGTTTCCTGCCCATTTTCTCTTTGGTCCTGCACTTGTTGACATGCCACCTCTTCCTGCACTCCAGCACTGTCCTTTTTGTTTGGCCTACCGCAGCGTCGATAGGGGGAATGCAACTGTCTTAGGGAGGTACAGAGAAGTACACTGCCGTCCGAATTACAAGTTGGCTTTCTGACAAGTCGACCCCGGAGGGAAGATAGCTTGCTTCGAGTCATTGGAATTGAAGGAATTGGGGTGCATACTCACCCATTTATTTTTCTTCTCTTCAGTCTCCGTCGTGGAACCCTTCCTCCAGGCCCCCTCTTCACAGCAGCATCTTGACCCTGAAGAAAATGATTCTGTTGGCGCCGAAATCCAGGTATGTCCGTTTTGCCATTTATACCCATTGACTGGACTGGGAACATATCGGCCAGACTCCAGCAATGGGAAAACACTCGTATTAGGTATTTTTTCAGATGTGTCATGCATATGTGTATATGTGTACATTCAACACTTGTGCAGTCAAAATATACACACATGCATCGAAAAATAGGAAAAAACACTCACCGCCGCCAGAAAGACTGCCACGGTGCCAGCGGTGACATCGTAATACGGTGGGCGGGAGACCGCCAGTTCAGTGGTCTTCGTGGATCGCAAACATGGCGGTACGGTGGTAAGAATACTGAACTCAAACTAAGGCCCTTAATAGTATAAATATATATAATATTTTTACTTTTGCATCCTTGTTATTATTATGTTAAGAAAAGCAGTTACTTGTTTTGAGTTTACTTACTTGTATGTTTTGTTGAGATGTTTTGCCATGTTTTGCAGTGTTTCATTTAAACTTGATTTAACATGGAGCAGGTGCTTACTTTTCTGTTGAAAAAGAAAAAAGTTAGATTAACTAAAAATGGTATGTTGTTGCTAGTTTGTTGAGGTTTAGGAAGTTAGGTTTATTTTTGGTCGCTGTTTGGGTGAGTTTATGATTTATTATTTATGTATGCTTACGTTTTAAATGTTCTTGGTGTAATTTGTTGATAAGATAAAAAATGACAGTGTGTGACTATTTATTTGCTACCTTATATTTGTTAGTTTAATAACAGTTAATTTTTAGTTAAATATAAGTATTATTTACTTACTTATGTAGTTGTTGAGATGTATTATTTCATGTTTAATCATTTTTTGTGAGAATCTGCCAGAGTTTCCTCCTCTTGCACTAGTTTGTCAATTTGGAGTATTGAGTTGTTTTATTAAAGTGCCTTTTATATTGTTGGTTTAATTATTTGTATGATTTTTTTGGTTACATTTATTTATAGTATTATATTATTTGTTGGTTTAGTTTAGTTAAAACATTTTTTTATCAGTTGAGTCTTTGTTTGATGAATGCTAACTTATGTTTTCTTATTATAGTATAATATATAGTTTGTTTTATTTACATATGAATTTATTTGTTAATATGTATAAAATTATGTTTGTGTTTAAATGTTTATAGTTAATATTAATGATTTTGGTATTTCTTGTATGTATTTTAGGGGTACGTTTTGTTTGTGGTTAATGTTTAATTTTTGTTAATATATTTTTTGTTTAATTATAAATGTTTGTTACATGATTTGGGTTTCACTGAAATTAATGTTTAACTTTAAAATTGATTTTTTTTTGTGTGTATTTTGTAAGGATTCACTAGTTATGTTGGCAATAATATTGTAGTCGATATTTTGGGAATCAATATTTTTGACAAGATATATGTGTATTTACAGATGGCATTATTTGTCTTTCCAATATTTTTGTTATCGATATATGTCAAAATCAGTGTTTTAGACAACGATATTTGTGTGCACGGTATATTTTTTTTATAGTTAGGTATATGGAGTTGATAGTTTTGTCCTCAATATTTAATTTCCGTTATTTGTGTATTTCAATATTTTTTGGATCGATATATTAGTGATCTTGAGAATATTTGTCCTCGTTATTCATGCCTCTGTGATGTGCAGAGTTTTGACAAAAAGCCCTGCATACAAATTTTTGTAGATAGGAATTTGAATCAAAACCCATGGGTGGTTGCACGTGAACACCCATGCTCCAAACATGGACTGTCCCCTTGATACAAAGTAACACAAGGCTGCTTTGAGTTACTTTCCATTACAATCCATAGCAAATCGCGGTTTACGTTGAATTGTAAAATACCAACAGAAAACGTTGTGTCAGATTTGTGTTAAAAAGTAAATCTGGGACAATATGTGTTCCCTGAACTCAGACTGATTCGCTTCATGTTTTTCAGGAGTTCCAATTTTCTTATAATCCCTATTGATGCTCCGCACTTCAGCCGGCTGTGGTAATCCCAATGACGCCCGGTCTGCAGTTACTCACTTTCTTTTAATATCTGAGCACCAGGTTGTTATTATTTCGCAATGTCTCCTTGTTCTGTAAGGCCCTCAGGCATTTTCAGGCTATAATAATTTCCTGCCTAGCAGGCAATGTTTTTATATAATATTAAGAAACATTAGCAGGAAGGTTTATTTTCATTGCATTTCATTATGCATTGCATAGTCAGTACCACACCTAATTAAATCCTATCTTGGGAGTGTGATCATCAATTATTTATTCATCTTGCTGGATCACACACACACAATGTTTGCCTCCCAGTTTGTAGAGATTCAATTTTAAAAACATAATTTGATTTCTTCTTTATTAGAATTTAATATGCCTGTGTGTTCTTCCAGCTTACCTTAGTTTCATAACCAATTGTCCCCTCTTCATATTAAAGCACATGTACAGCCTCCCGCATGTATATATTCATGAATTTATATATTCTGAGACATTCATATTTGAAACAATTAGACCTTGCATGTGATTAAATGACTTTGCCAATGCCATGGAAGTTTGGTGCTTAAAAAATAGATACAATTTCAAAAACAGTGCACAACTGTACAACTTCAGAGTCTCAGCATGAAATACTTCTCATATGAAGGGATGGACTGATGGGCAGAATCATGGATAGATCAAAATAGATCAATGAATGGATGGAAGGAAGGTTCGATGAATAGAACAGTGAATGCATGAGTGGATGGAGGAGGAGGATGGAGGGATGCATGTCTTGGGATACTTCTCTAGGATCTGTGTGAAATACCTTCTTATTCTTTGACAGCTGCCAGTCATCAATTAGCTTCATACACCCCCACCTTCTGTTTACAATCATTGGAACAACTGTGTCTTCTTTTCATGTCATTGCCTGAGAGATGCACTTTGCATCCCACTCCTACATCTACACAATACATATTTTCTACATGTCGAGTCCACATCTTTCACAGCACCAGCCCTCTGCCTTGATAAAGTCAAATGTAACCAAACGTGTTGACTACCTTGTTTCCCAATACTGATTACAATTGCCAAGTAGGCACTTCTGAGAAATAGTTGGATGAGAACTTTTGTGTATATATGATTTTGGTTTGTCTGTTATGTAATATAGTTACAACCTTGAAGTCTGCTGCACACTATCTATATCTTAACTCATGCGTATAGGGTATAACACATTCCTGCTGGTAATCTTAGTGTTTTCTTAGTGTTTAATGTGAAACCTTTTAGAAGCAGATTCCCTTGTGCTTAGCATAAGACCCACCCAAATTGTAATTCACGTAATTCACGTAATTTCACGTAATTTCACGTAATTTCACGTAATTTCAGAAAGTTCCTAAAATTACTAAAATCACACCAGTGCACTATTTTACATAACTCCGCAATTTACCCCAAGCATGTGATGGTAACGCAAATGGGCAGAACACAAGGGACTGTTGCATGTGCCACTCTTGGTTTTAGCACTATCCTTTTTTTTTTCCTATGCGCCTCCTCTTTCGGATTTGTCTCCATCTGCTCTACCTTCCTGTCCCTTTCTCCTCCTTCTTTCTTCCCTTATTTTAAAAAAATATATTTTTATTTGCAACACCATCAGTTAAATACATACAGATATATAAATACATAGATACATGAGGAAATTCAACCAAGAATAAATAAGCTATAAAGGGAAAGATAAAATGTCATATCTCACTGTAAAAAAACTGCAATTAATATCTTTCAATATACATGATATTGCAAACAGTTCATACCAATTCTCAACCAGTACAGCTATTGTTTTTACAGTTGTAAATCAGGGCCCAGATAAATTTTCCAACTTTTTTTGCCCTCCATCCCTTCCTTTCATATATCTCCTTTTCAAGATTAATAATAGATACAAGCCGCACAAGCAATTGGTGAAAGGTGGGGGGAGCCGGGTCAAACCAAGCAGAGGAAATACAAATTCTTACCACTGCCATTGCCAGGAAAATAAAATATTGGTGTGCCCCTGACATTCCTTCATTAGTGACCCCCAACAACATTAATTTCAGCTGTAAGCATTACTTTAATCTTCAGGGAATAAGCTGGACAAGTTTCTATATCCTTCTTCAGGGTTACTAAGGTCAGACAGGTAGAAAACATATGAATAATATCAGCTTCTGTACTGCAGCATTGGGGGCAGAGGACCCCTGCTAAGCCCCCCCATTGGGTACTCTTGGCCGGTGTATGATAAAGATAAAAGATTGTTTTATAGTGTTGCGTCTGTAACCCAGCTGGGCACAAAATGGAGTGACCAAGTTTTAGCGACTCTAAATAACTGACACTGTTTCTACCTAGTTATTGTTTCCATTTCTCAAAGTGTTTCTCTAGATCATCAGGCATCAGCTGGTTTAGCACTCCATATATTTAACCAATAGTGCATCCCTCATGATCCATTATAGCCTCCATTATAGGGTCTTGACTAAATCCTCTTTACCCCCTTTCTTCTTGACTGGAAACTCTGCACCTGCAACTATTTTGAAAAGTCTTTTCGATCAACCCTAAAATTCAGCTGAACTTCCTGTAAGGACATTATTCCGTCTGTGTCAAGGACATCCCCAAGCTTCCCCACTCCAAGGTCCTCCCAGCGCGACAGAACGCCATCGTGGAATATTGCCGGAAATACTGGGTTCCTAAAAAAAGCGGAGTATAAGAATTCATCCTTCCTAACCCTAATTTCCTCCTTACGGCCATCCATATGCGGGATGCCGCTGAGAGGGTTTTGAATCTAACCTTCTTGTAATAGCTGGGTTCGTTATATTTCAAGAGCCAATTATGAGCCTCATTTCCTAATAATAATTCATATATGTCAGGGTAACCATCACTGCTTCATTGATCCTTGACGTTCCTCCAGAGAAAGCCCCGCATAAACTGAAGTGCTGCAGCCCAGTAGTACATTCCTAGATCCGGGACAGCCCATCCCCCTCTCGCCCTAGGGAGTGTCATAAATATCGGGGCCCTCCTGGTCTTCCTGTGCTCCCATATAAATTTGTTAACCATCTCTTCCATCCCCTTGAACCAATGTTTTTCAATCTCCAGGGGTATTGCTCTGAAGAAGATTAGAATTTTTGGGAGAAACTTCATTTTAATAGTATTACACGACCCACAATTGAGAGATGCAGATTGCTCATCCTATCGAAATCTTTCTTCCCTTTCTGGATAACTGGGGTAAGGTTTAGCTCCACAATTTGTTCCAGCTCTGATGTTATATTCACCCCTAAATAAACTGCGGATTGCGTCACCTGAGAATGAAGTAAATGGGCCCTAGTGTTTATTACAATTTGCATTTTATCCTGATTAAGTGAATAACCAGACACTCTCCCAAAGACCCCGGTCTCTTTCTCAATTTCTGTTACTGCACGATCATCTGCATACCCCAACATTTTGGTGTCAAGTCCTTGAAACTGGATGGGTTGAATTCTCGGGTTACTATCAATTTTCCGAATAAGGGGATCTATGTAGAATGCAAATAAGAGAGGAGAGCAAGGACAGCCCTGTCTTGTCCCCCTTATAATACAGATAGGTTCAGTTTGGCTTCCCTTTAAACAAAGCAGAGCCAGGGTGGCTCTGTACATTACCCGTTCAGCATCAATACAGCCCTTACCTATCCCTACCCGCTCTAGAGAGGCCCACAGACACTCCCAGGAGACTATATCATACTTCTTTTCGGCATTAAGCAGAGTCAACGCCATAGGGTCTCTGGAGGTTGAGGCAGCATCAAATAATGTGACCATTCTACAGATGTGGATGTGGTTCTTCTGACTGGAATAAAGCTGTGCTGCCTAGGGAAATCACCTTTCCTATAATAAGACTTAACCGGCTAGCTAACACCCATGAGAAAATCTTAGCGTCACTGTTCATAAGTGTTATGGGACTGTAGGACCCAGTCTCATTTTTAGGTTTTCCCTTCTTCAAAAAGATAATAATACTAGCCCAGGCCCAAGACTCCGGGGGAGTCTCCCCCTTCTGTACCTGACAAAGTGTGTTAATCAATTCGGGCCCCAGAGTTAAAAAGAAAACTTTATAAAATTCTAGTGGGATTTGATCTGGACCCACAGCCTTTCCGGAGGGAAGGTCTTTAAGCGCCCTTTGTATTTCTTCACTTGAGAATGGAGGATCAATAGATTCCACATCTTCTTGGAAAAACTGCTCAGATTGAATAGAGTTAAATAACCCTTTATATATCTCTCCTCAGAACACCCCTCCTCCCCGTATAGGTTCTCATAGAATTTGCAGAATTCCTCTCGTATATCGGTAGAACCAGAGACTAGTTTTCCCTTGTCATTTCTTATCTCAAGGATCTCCCCACTAACAGCCTTTTTTCTTGTCCATATCACCAGCATGTGCCCAACCTGTTCACTGTACTCATAGCAGTCTTGCTGCCAAGCCATATATTTTTCAGCTGCTCCTGGGACTTCACCTATAGCTGCTTTTGCCAAGGCACGTTTATGCAGGATTTTCTCTATGCATACCCCATTAGTGATAGCCCCTCCTCGATGACTGCCAATGTACTGTATAATTTGCTTAAGTTTTGGGATTGCTTCTTATTGCAGTTCAAGCAATAACTAAGTGTCTCCCCCCTTACCCGTAGCCTTAAAGACATCCCATACCATACTGCTCCCGGTACTACCTCTGTTACACTCCAATAATTCTCCCATCCATTTCTTCATATATGCGATATAGTCTGGGTCATGCAACAAGCCCCTTTCGAATGTCCAAATACGTTCTGGTCTTTCAACCCCCGTACAAGTGACTTCCAGAACCAAGGGGTTATGGTCTGACATAACCCAGGGGTACTTTTCTATACTACATGTAGCTAATAGCTGCTGTGAGACAAGAAAATAGTCCAGGAGCACTACTGATTTATGCGGGCAGAAAAGAACATGCTGCCCCAGTCATGAGGCTATAAATATGGTCAAACATCTATAAGCCCATTATCATGTGTCAAGTGTGTAGGAGCTCTATAAACCTTATTTTTCCGACCAACATACTTGCCGGCTTTCCCATTCCAGAGCCCACCCAAACCATTAATGTTCAAGTCACCACTGAGTATAATCGGGGTAGGCCACCCAGCAGGATCTGTATTAAGGAATTCAAAGATATCAGGATCATCCCCTGTAGATCCATATACAGAACAAATAGTAAATCTAAATTTGGAGTAATAACATTCCGCAACCGCCCAGTGACCATATTTATCAGTTAAACACCTTTTAAATGTCGTACCCCCCAACGGGCAAGGATGCCCGGCCCTTTGGTTCTAGTTCCCTGTGTGGTATGGGCAATGAGATGATACCCCAACTGTTCCAGTACATTTTTCCTCGTTCCCTTAATATACGTCTTCATTAAGCACAAGATATCGGCAAGCAAGATTTTTAAATCTTCCTTAACTTGACGTTGTTTCACATATTCATTCAGACCACATATATTCACTGTTGCAATTCAGATTTTTATCATCTTATATTATGCTGTTCCGACAAATCCTCCCTCTTTTCCCATATCCTCATAGATTTCCTCATGTACCGGTGTTTTCCCATCTTATACCACGCCAGGCGACCCACCCCCCATGACCCATCCCCCCTTGCCCACTCCCAAGCGCCCTTGCCCCCTACCTCCCCCCAACCACCCACCAAACCCGTGAGGCAAGCAGACCAAGAGTGGCCTGGGTGATGAAATCTGTGCTCGGGGCCTCCTCCACCAGTCGAGCCATAAACCGCTGTAACAACTAAGTTTGAGAATAACCCTTACTATTAATGCTGCTTAGTCACAGCCACAAAGAAAACTACTACTGGATGTCGTTCCCTTCAACTCGTGCTTCAATGCCTAAGATCCTCAGGATGTTCCTACGCTGCCTATTCTCAAAATCTTCTAATTTTCATTGGATATTGATGATTTGTGTGCCTTGTGCCTCTGTCTGGGTTTGAGTTCTGATAACATCATTTTCTAGGGCAGCTGTCTGCTCTTCAGCAGCCGTTAGTCGTGTGTTTATATCTGCGCAGGCTTTCGCCATCTTTTTGACTGCCCCTTACATTTTTGCTGTTGTAGGCCAGTTTTTTTTCCCCGTCTACTCAGTTCTCTTCTTGGTGCTGTTTGATAGACTCATAGATCAGCTTTAAAGAGGGCTCCTCGGCTTCTGCCATCTTGACCTCGCTGCTGGTACATTCCTGCACTAGTGGTTAAAGATGGCATTTGTGTGAGCGGTCTCATCGGCCGCTCCCCCGCTGTTTGGAGCTAAGTCTCTGAAATGAAGAGAATTCACCTGGCTCAGACACAGAAAATGAAGCCCATATGATTCGTGGAACTCAACCTCGTTACTGGCCCTGGACTGGGGCTGTGAAACGAGCATGGGTGGCGGAAGTTGTGGCTGTAGCCTTAACCTGAGCATTGGTGGCTCGCCATGTACGGTGACTCTTCCCGGCATTTGCCTTGGCCCTCAGAGGAGGAGGGGCCAGCTGGCTCTGGTGGTTTGCACCTGGAGCTTGCACCAACGGTAGGATGCTTCCCAAGGCTGCTCGCACTGTGCGAGGAAAGATCTCTGACGCTGCAGCAGTACCTGTGAATGGAAGCCTAATCCAATTGCAGCGTCCCAAGACTGGGAAATTGGAGACCATTGCTACTGATAGTAATAAGGCAGCCCTGAAAGGTAGAAAGGGCTCAGAAACCACCAATTTGGGATATGGAAGGACTGCTGCCAGTATGCTACCGGGAGAAAAGCAAGACTCCCAGGGCAGCCAACAGCAGCAACAGAGTATTACAGAATTTTTTCCAGCTGCTGTGGCTACCGCAGGAGACCTTCTGGTGGGAATATCTGGGGTCTGCAGCATGAAAGACCCACAGGTTAACTATGGTAACTCAGTGAGTGTAAAGCACAGAGCGGAGTGCCTTTTGAGCGATATGGGAATAACCGGTAGAAGGGCAAATGGGGACCCTGAAGCCCTTGGAAAGTACCGTCGCTGAATCTGCCGGAGCGGGGGGGGCGGTTCGTTGGTGGATACTGATAACCAAACCAAGTCATGCAATCCCCCCCGATCTGAGCCAACAGTCATATATGGTCGCCTTGGCTGCTATCAGGAAGATGATTCAGCACCCCAGACGCAGCAAACATCAGCTTGGAACGATATTGATACTAGTGCTCTGGTTGAGGGGGCAATGGGTCTTAGAGGGCCGGAAGACTCGAAGGAGTTGGTGGATAAGTTTTTCTCCCTCACAGATGGCTGTGACGTCAGCTCTACAGTCTCGGAAATTGGGAGTATTATTCAATCATCTCGCTCTAGCCCTGGTAGTCAGCAGGGTGGCCCAGGGACAGTGGTAAGAAGGAAAAGGCAACCCAGAAGGAGCAAAGATACTCTACAGTCAGGATCAGCTGCAGAAGGATCATTCAAACAAGGCTCAAGTGCTACCCTTAAGTGGGACAATTAAGCTAAGCAGGTTACACCCAGCGGTCGTTTCAAGGTGCGGCGCACACGCTGCATAGAGCTACCAACTGACAGCACTCCTCGGCTCCACCCGCCCGATACAAATCCGGGCTCTTTACTGGAGCTCCTCGTTACTCACGGGCTCTACATATGAGTGAAGCCCTTTCCCGGCTCCAGCACATGGTCCACACATCCGGACCAGCCACAATTTTAGAAATCTTTCTTTCCCATTCCAGCCGGGACGGAAGTACAACCGGCAGAGAGATCTAACACGACCTTTCACTTGCCTACAAGCCCTGAAGAAGTCTTGGGTTACCCCCCCAGACGAAACACGTGTTGGCTGGGCAATCGATCAGAATTAAAAAGAAGAACAAATGATATTTCTGAGTGTTCTTCTTCATGTGCAATTTACTGTGTAAATACTGTAACACCAACTGATGAGAAGTGTAAATACAGAGAAACTGCTCTGCATACACCGTCGACGCGTGCACAGGCCAATTGTGATTTTGTTGACCTTGTGTCTATTCTCAGGGGTTCAGGGTTAGCCCCCACCTGTGGCACCGTCATAGATTTATTGCAGATTCATACTAATGCACACACGAGCAGGCGCCATCGCCTACCGCATACGCTTAAACCCTTTCTTTTGTAGCTCTGCCTAATATTAGATAACCTACCTCAGCTAAACTTCAAATCATGAGGATCTCTAGGAATAATCTTTAAAGATGGCATTGAGGCATATGCCCTTCTTATGACACATATCTCTATCCATTTGTCTTTCTCAGTAAAGTGATCTCCTTGTCAGGTTGTATCCATGTGTTCATCCTCCCTACTGAGTCTACCTAACAAGCAAAGGCCATAATATACATAGTGCTGAAGGGGTACCATGGATGTTTGTGCCCCTGGGATAGCAAGGTATTACAGAAGAGGCCACAGACGCCTTTTGTAATATGGATTGCGCCAGCGCTAAATGTATGCCTTAGAAGTCCCAAGAGGGCATGCCCTCCTTAGCACTGGGATGTGGCCACATGCAAACAAGCCAATTTTATGTCCTTGCACTAGTTTCAGATTAATCAATAGAGGTTGTCTACAGACAGTGTACCCCTGAAAGCACTCATTTTGAGCGGTGGAGAGGGGTCCTGGAGAACTGCTAGCCATCACTCTGCTTGCAGGTGCAGTCCACCTTTCACTATTACATTGTTCCCAGTGCAGGTGTGGATTTGGGCATCCACTGTGGACAGTGCATTTGCTGTAATACGGAACACTGTCCAATTCTGCACCTAGTGCCCAAACTTAAGGGTCATTTCAGTAACACAGCCCAAGAAGTTGTCTTGAAACATAGCGCTATACATGAAGTTTTTCTGGTAAAATGCTCTTAACATATTGCCCTTGAAGTCCTCCTAGGCCAGTTATTATCAGTCGTCACATAAACTATTGCTCCACTATGTCTGTAATCATACAGTCTCATCATGCTAAGGCATATCAAGTTCCTGGTCTATCTTGATAAAAAACCCAATACTGAAAACATTCTGTACACATGGGACCAGATATTTTATTTTTCACTCAACAGAGGAATGTGCCAACAGTTGTAGTGCTGCATTTACTGAAGGACAAAAAGCACCAAATGATGCTCAGCATTCAGGGACATGATCAGTTGCATCTGTGCTAAAAATGTTTGTTTTGGCATGATGTTCTGCCTTGGAGTATAGCACAAAGGTAAGCCATTAATTAATAGCGTAGTACATATTCCTATGTATGGACAAAGATGCACAGGGCAGACATGTAAGATATGTGTGTTAGGGCAGGTACATGTTGTACTTAGGTATATTATCCCATTTACTGCTTGACCCCGTCCTTGTGGCTGATTCCCCTTGGTAATAGCATTGGATGCTACTTTAATTATTGAGACTTTACTTCAAAATTATTTTTATGTGCTGCCTGGCCTCAGGAAACGCCCCCATTGTATTACTATACAGGGGACTTATGCAAAGCAGTTCTGACGTTGGTCCCTGTCTGGCCAAACAATGTGGATCACCTTGCTGTTCGCACTGCTTTGCATTATGCAAGAACCATTTGGTAAATCTGGCACACGCACGTCTATAGGTTCCCTTTTATTTTTAGACTGCCAATACCTCTGCTTATCACCTTTCCCTACCTATAATTGGGAGGGCTAAGACCAAAAGTATACAGTCTAATGTTTTTCTCTTCTTGAAGCATCCATCCCTGTCTTTGAGGCTGACATGATTGACAATGCTGCACAAACTAACTCTTGTATGCAGCAAACTTGATAGCCCCTCTTCAATGATTACAACTCACAGGTCAGCTACTTTAGTTCTTTGGTTCTTCGCAGAGCTGGCTATGGCTAGGCAGAAATTAATGTAATGACATTTTGTGAAAGGTTTTAAAAGTGACAAAAAACTCTGCAAAATATAAACAAATAAAGTTTCTGGTATATTGCATGCAAATTGAAAGCAAGAGCATTCATGAAAAATTCACTCACAACCCGTATAATTCCCTTCAATATCTCACCACAGTTCTTCAAACGTTTCAATCTACAGAAACCTCAATGACTCACTCAACTTCTGACTTTAGCCTTATTTAATCCTTACCTCAAGTCAATGCAAATGCCTGGCCACACTATTTTTTTTTCTACAATCAACCAAAAAGTGGAAATTCTCTAGATGAGTAACACCTTTCCTCTGGTTCCTCCTTCAATCCATGTGCTATGAGGACTGTGCAAGTCAATAACAGGGCCACTCCTTCCCTATTAATGTATTTGTGTAACTGTTGTATTGCCCATTGGTATCATTGTGGACAGATGGCAAAAGGCAAGTGGAATTCAGATGCTTTTGTATGGGCCTTCTATTATTGTCAACTTCAAACATACATGTTTGCTTTATCTTGTTTTCCAGCACAAGTCACAGTGAATATTGTTATCTAGAAACTGTCCTCCTTCGTTGAAAACTATGCCACTTTTGACAAAGCCCAAATGGAGATTAGGCTTGTCATGACCCTGAGGAATTACTGAGTTTTGCCCTTAATGACACCAGGCAGAATCAGAATGAGCACAGCTCTACTGCCCTTATACCTCTAGATCCGCCAGCAGCTTCTAACCAGGTCTCTCACTCCATCATCACAGAAAGACTGAGTTGAAAGATTGTGCCTTAGATGATATTTAGGTCCATGCCTTCGCCAATAACACACAACTTGTAATCCATCACCACAATGGTAAGCTCTTTATACAGTCATGCTTTAAGGATTGCATGCTTGGCATCTATGAAGAAGTAGGTTCTGACCTGCTAAAGCTCCTCTAGATTATTTTTTGATGACCACCTGGTTTTGGAATTCTTCTTTCACACATTTTGAGTCAAAACGCTGTCGACAAACACTCTGACCCGTTAAATTATCTTTAAATTCATTTTCGACCTGGGCCCAGCAGTGTTTCTCTTTTTCCAATAAGTGACCTACGTTTTGTATATATATATTGGTCACTGTTCTTCTTGCCTATCTATGTGTAAATGTTTGTTTAGTCAGTTTTTTAAAACCTGTTTTTTTTAAATTACTCAGGCCGGGGAACTTTTTATATTTTGTTTGTTTGAATTTATATGTTAGGGAAAAAATTTCAAATTTTTGATCATTGGAACCGTTCATGGAACTGATTATTGTATCCATGAGAACATGAAAAATGTAAACTATGTTAAGGCACTCCCGTTCCTTGAATCACTTATAATTGAACTAGATCTCAGAAAATAATGGCAAAAAAGGAACCAATTTACACAATGTTAAGCGTTGAATACTTAGAGAAGCTGGCTTTCACAGTAGCCGAGACATCATCTGCTGAGTGGTTATTCCATGGTTTTATTTCACTGCCAATTTCTACATTTCACTTTACATCGTGTATTTTCCAGTTGGTAGGTATGAGACATTAGGGGAGAGATTTGTACATTAGTCATGGGTCCTACCTACCGATTTCAGATGTAGGAATGGAGAAACTGAAGTATTTCTCAGTGGTAATGAATGCAAAACTTAATTTGGCCATTCTCTCGTTTGCAAGGAAGTCATGCTTCATGGCAAGTGTAATGTGCTTTTAGCCCACTTAGCATGTTATCTGAAGGTTATCCCAGCTGCTTTGATACGGTCAGCATTCAGATTACTTTCAAATGGAAGTTCTTTGGTGCTGAATGACCAAGGCTGTTGTGGGATAAAACATGGGAGTACCATATTTGGTGACGGTTTCCAGGTTTGTGACGTGCTGTAATAATGTACTATTTCAGAGAGGAGACAGTTTGGCTTTCAATAGCTATTTTTAATGTGAACTTGGATAAGTTGAGCAGACTGAAAGCCTTATTGTTTCAGAAGGAGGTTTCTTTAACATCTGCAAGAGAGACGTTTGATCTCTAAGTTGCTAGGGCTTCACCTAAAATATAATCGCTACTACGCACTAATCGCCAAATGCGATGCAGTGCGCGCAACGAAATTCGTTTTATTTATTTAAATGTTCACTTACCTGTATTCGGCCTTAATCCGTAGTTTACTACCCCCCACCCTGCCCCTCCCCTGCCCCACGTCACCGCCCGACCGGCACTCCTACCACCGACCGCGCCTGCAAAATTCTAATTATGAGCCTTTCTTGGATACTTCGGCTCCTGGATTCTCGGATCGTGGCTCCTCCTCTCAGGCTACACTACCTGCAGACACACAATCGGCAGCTGCTGATTGGGTTGGTTAAGACCATGTTTGTGCTTTAGATCTTGAGGTTCAGCCCACAACGGAAACATCATTTGCGGAAGCTGGATCCATTATGGTTGATACTGACTCTCGGAACATATAATATACTCCTGGAGTGTCAAAATTTCAATGCAACATTTTTTATTTTTTTTATTACATTTATGCTCCTATTAAAAGTGTTTTTAAATGGCATTTTGAGGCAATATTGGCTTTCATTTTGCTTCATTGTTAAAGTACATTTTTTAAAGTTTTATAGATTTTTAGAAATGAATGCCTATGAAGTATTATTTTAGTATGTCCTTTTAAGTTTAGTTTGGAGCATTAGTCCCCTCTCAGCCAAGGAGTGGATGTAGTGAGGTTTAAAAGGCCATGTGCACAAAAGCTTCCATTTTACATTTTCACATTTAAACCTGACATCTCTTTGGACAAGTGACTATTTGCCAGCTTTGCACGTACACAATAATGTACTCTGAAAGTGTTCTGCTTGCAAGCATGCTGCCCTGTGTATTGTTGTTGTCCGTTCAGATACAGATCTGGATTAAAAATACAAACAATGAATAGCTGAGGACCACAGACACAGTGTGAGCGAGGCCAGTCTTTATTACATAAAATGCTTCTGACATTTAGCTCACCAGAGGAGCACTTCCATGGATTACCCTGGACGTTTGCCTGTGGCTGATTCCCACCCCTGCTGATTTCTGTCACTATCCTGCAAAGGACGGAGTCCTGTTCCACTCCTGGTTGGCTTCCTGATAGATAACTCAGACAGGTAAATGAGGAGTTAAGCTGCTTTAAGAGATCTAGCAGAATGCACTTCTTACTATGCTCTCTAGAGAAGAGTTAGGTTAGGTAGAATTTTCACTATGATATATATTCATATATGCATATAATCACAGCAACGTAATAATGGATGAATTATTCATCTTCTTCACCATTCTTCTAATGGCAGTAACAATGCTTTGTTTCCCTCTGATAATAATTGCAGCTCATGTATTTTACACAAGAATCCAATTCCTTAAATAAATATTTGAAATGACAATTTGCATATTCTTGTGTCTCCCTCTGGGCATGCCTAAGGAAATAATGAAAAGGTAGATCTGTTTCCACGATTTCCCTGGGAAGGGGGGTCAGAGTGGTCATATTCCAAGGTTGCAGGCACCATCCGCTACCCTGTCAGGTTTAGGGTTTCAGATGTCACACTGTGAGCTAGCCAGGAATTGGGCCCACATATTTTGATGATGTGTTGATCTAAGTACTCATATTTTGATGCAAATGTAGTACAACCGCACAGTCTTACTTGATTAGTATGATCCATAAGATACCATTGTCCACCTTTTAAAATATGCCTTGGTGCTGCTCACCTGGATTAAGAGGATCTGTGTTAGTTAGAAGTGAGCACATGCTGATACACAAGTGTATCTGTGCTGAGGTGATCTGTTGCAGATGGGAACTACAAAATATTGGTTATGGGTGGTGCAGAGATTCTAATATAATTGGGCAGCCAAAAAGAAGTACGCCCATTTCTTTTACACTATAGAAAGACTCTGTAGTGCTTTACTTTAAGTATGTGAACCTTTATTGTACACACTATATTTGGAACCTGCACCAAATATTTATTTGTATTGACTCAACATAGAAAGATGATTAGCACTACTTTCCCTATGTTCATAAAGGTTCTGAGCACATATAAAATAATATTTTTGCAATAGTTGCCCTCCATCACATACGTTGGTTGTTGCAATAATTCCATCAGCCAGTCTTTTATGAGATTTGAGCCTTAAACTATCCTGCTGGACTAAATTAATTATTGTGCTGCCCAGCAGGTAGAACAAAGCAACACCTCAACAAAAGGCCAAGGTGCATGGGATTAGCCTTCTCCTAACACAGGAGGAGGGTGGGGGAAAAATTGGCATTTGTTGCTAAACTAACACTTTACTGACAATTCCTGAGTATGCACGTGCCAGTGAGACAAAGGGAAACAGTAAGACCTCTGGTATCAGTTACATCAGTGGAGCCCTTTGAAGTTTTGGAGGGAATTGTTAGTTAGGGGTGGAGCTGAGGCCCTTTGAGATCTCTTACAAACCATAACTTAATTGTATGATCTTGGTAAATCTCAGGATGCCATGTAAGAAGTTAGACATGTCTGTATGTACTCCCAGAAGGTTTCTGCAAGTGGTGGAGGGGGTTATACCTCATCTTTGAACTAGGCAGAGACGCCTACCTTCTAGAACTCTCCACCTTCAATTTTAAGTTAGGCTTGGGTGAAATTTAAATTAAGCTGGTGTAATTCTCATAATTGTGGGAATTTCTCTTTTCACTTGATATGCAAAATACCTGAAGTTCCTCCATTAGGCTTTTTTATGTAATTACATGCCATTCATTGTAAAAATTCACCCCAAATGCACGGAAACAACAGAACATAAGCAGCTGTTGTTCCCAGTGCTCTTGTTTAAATGCATCCTCGTGCCAAAAAGTGACGCATGGAGGCATATTGTGCTTAACTATACCAAAAAATGATGGACTTGTGCTTACTTTCCGTAATTTTGTGTAATTTTGCCACAACTTTCTGAAAGCAAATTACATGGATTTGGCACATTCCTATTGTATACCCTTGCAGAATAGAGAATGACTGAGAAGAAGAGAGAAATGCAGAAGAGAATGGAAGACCTCATGGAACATGCTTAGTCCCCAAATATTCGCCAGATCTCTCCTACACAGTACCCCCCAGTTAAGAGAAAATGTCACCCTAGCCAACTCTCAGATTGAGCGTTGGATATCGAAAGCCCTAGATGAAGCTGCGCCATGGACAACGGGAAATAAAAATCCCAGGGCGCAGACCTCCGCTCCGTGGTTTAACAAAGAGCTGAGCCTAGCTAAAAAAGCTTGCAAACGTCTGGAACGCATTTGGAGGAAAAAATACTGCCCTATCAGCAAAGATAATTATAAATCAGAACTTAAAAAGTACCATGCGCTTATTAGGAAAACCAGATGCAACTTGTATACAGAAAAAATTGAAACTGCCAATAACTCATCTAAGGAATTGTTCTTTATTCTGAAATGACTGTCTTCATTGGACCGAACTACAGCGTCTGCACCTTTCTCGGTTGAGAACTGCAATAGGTTTGCACAGTTCTTTTCGTCCAATGTAGCTACCATTTATGATACCTTCTCTTTAGAAGCGAGTAGTCACATCAATCTTAAAACCCTCCTGGAAGAACTGGTTAGAGTGGACGGTCTTACGGAAGTCTAGAGGAGCTGAAGAACATAGTGTCAGGTATCAAGTCTGGCTCCCATTCAGACCCTGCCCCACCTAAGGTCCTGTTGCAGCAGAAGGATATTATTCTCCCTAACATTCAACAGCTCATTACACTCTCCTTCCGGGAAGGCGACGTCCCCCTGAAGTGGAAGTGGGCGATAGTCCTCCCACTCCAGAAGAAACCTTCTGCAGTCCATACGGTATTGGAAAACTTACGTCCTATCTCATTGCTACCTCAATTTGCCAAAATATCTGAGAAAGTGGCGAATAGACAACTAACCACATACATTACCATGAACTAACTATACCATCGGACCCAGTCTGGCTTCTGAGCATCTTATTCCACGGAATCTACTCTCTTGCCAGCCACTGAAACTCTGAGAACGTGCGCGGATGCTGGACAAACAGCCGCACTAGTTCTACTAGACTTAAGCGTGGCTTTTGACACCATACCGCACAACTTACTCCTTCGGAGGCTTAATCAATGCGGTATTGGAGGTCGTGCCTTGCGATGACTATGCTCCTGTCTTCACGAGCAGAACTTCCAGGTCTCTCAGAATCCCTTTCTATCAGAAAGCATGCCCCTAATGCAAGGGGTTCCACAGGGCTCTATCTTGAGCCCTACCCTGTTCAATCTATATATTGGTGCCTTGCGGACATTGTGGAAAGACACAATGTGACAATTGTGTCTTATGCAGATGGCATGTAGCTAATTGTTACCCTTTCTCAGGACACTGAACCTACGGCCCACCATTTTTCCAGATGTCTAGAAGAGCTAACATCCTTGATGTCCAATCATTGCCTCAAACTTAACAGCAATAAAACCGATAGTTGGTAAAGCTCCCTCTATCTGGTCCTCAGCTTGGTGGCCTGAGTCATTGGGCAAACCCCCACCCCCAAAACAGAAGCCAGAAATCTGGGGGTATGATTCGATTTGAAACTCTCTTTCGATAACAAAATTAGGAAAGTCGCTGGCAAGTGCTTTGGAACTCTTAAAGTTCTAAGGAAACTCATCGATCTCTTACCTATAACAGCCCGGAAGACTATCGTTCATGCCTTGGTCACAACACAATTGGACTACGGCAACATTCTGTATTTAGGAGCATCCAAAGGCAGTCTTACCAAACTTCCCCGCATTCAGAATTCAGCGTCGCGTTTAGTTCTCAATCTTCCCAGATCCTCTGCCGCTAAGGCTCTGACCTCCCTTCACTGGCTGCCTGTAGAGAAGAGAATCATCTTCAAGGCCATGTGCTTCTGCCACAGAATTTGGTGAAATAAGAGCCCTAGCTATCTTCGACCCTTGTTAACTGCCTACACTCCCATTCGGAATCTCAGATCAAGAGGAACCCTTCTGGCCAAGGTTCCTAAAATTCAAAAAGCCAGAATGGGAGCGCGATCATTTAGCTATCTTGCAGCCAATTTGTTGCCCCTGCCTATAAAACTGAGATCAGATTCGGTAGAACACACCTTTCGCAAACATATGAAAACCTGGCTATTTGCGTCCTAATCCTATATTTTCCCCATTCCAGTGTCCCCTTCTGTTTGAATTAAACTGTTCTTCCTAGGCCTGGGTGGTAAATTCCGTTCCGCTCGCGGAATTTGGGTAATTTCGCGTTCTGCGGAGAACGCGGAATTACCCAAAATTCCGCAATCCGCGGCTTCGCGGAATTTTTTGCTTGTTCGCGCTTTCAAAATGCGTGTTCGAGAGATATTTCTCCCCGAGCACGCAAACAGCGTTCGCAAACAGGAAAAAAGCATCGCGAACGGGCGGAACAAGCAATTTCACGTGTTCGCGGAACTTTTGCGTGCTCGCGGAGATTTTTTACCATTTTGCGGAGCTTTGCGTAGCGCGACTACGCAAATTCCGCCCACCCCTAGTTCTTCCTCTGTGGCCACGATCCTAGCGCAGGGACACGCCGTTGGTGTAACCAGGTGCTTTATAAATGGAATTTGATTTGATGTGGAACTCTCTGGACTTGTATTTTCAGATACTCTTTTGGACCCTGTCTCCATTGCCAGAGGCACTGCTCACCCCAACTCCCACTAGGCAACGGTGGACTTGCTGGGTACTCTGATGGAGAGGGTTCCCTTGAACATCAGTGGACCACCAGTCCTGAAAGGGGGTAACCCACATCAATTCAAGACACTCTTGCCTGGAGTTTGTCATACTATCCTATTGTGGATGGACTCTAACACACTACATATTTTTTTTTTTAGTTTTATATGGCGCGAACTGAATCCGAAGGTATCAGAGTGCTTTACGTGAGCACCAGTTGTGTTACAGATGGACACATTCATTTTGTTAGGCACAGGGAGATTCAAGTGATTTGCCCAGAATCGCAGAATGTTGAGCGTCCCTGCCGAGACTCGAACCCAGTTCCCCAGCTTTGAGGGTCACCAATTTAGCCATTAGGCCACATCCTCTCCCCTTATCTTATGTGAGAAATTACATCAGTTCTGATCTTTGAAAACACATGCTTGGAATTACAACTGGTGACCCTCAGAACTTAGGGTCTGATTTAAAGTTTGGCAGACAGGTTAATACATTGCAAATGCAAAGGAGTACTCTGTCGGCTAAATCTTCAGTCATCCTCCCTCATTTAAAGATGGGCAGACCTTAAGTTTTCTGTCGACGGAACCCCTGTAGAAAAACTTCCTCTGACAACCTGACAGAGTAGGAGGGAGTGGAGAGAGGACATTACACCACTCACCCTATTAAGTTCGAACTATGTAATGTATTTCTTTTGTCTGTCACTGCCTACAAAACATGTTCACTTAGGGACAGAAAAAAATGATGTCCTTTACAGTCTGGAGAAAACCTCCCAGGGTATGGTGGTCATAAGTTTTTGTTTTTCAGAAACAAATTTCTAATTTGGGAATTTGTTTCTGAAAAACAAAAATCTTTGGTAAAGTTTGGTGAACAGCTGTCAAAAACGCAGGCATCAGTCCAGCAAATGTTGTTCAATGTAAAGAGGTGACCACTGGGCCACTACCCTGACCAAAGGTCAAAAGGGATCTTTCCCTACCCGCAATTCCTTGCACTTTGATCCGTAATGAAAGTATAATCTTTGATTTGTATATCTTGTATAGAACCCATTTCCAAACGTATACAAACTTGTTTATTCATTCTGAAAATGAAATTCAACATTTTTGCTCAACTTCCTTTATCATATTCCATATGTGATGCAATCCACTATACTTTCACACCTAGATTATTTTAATTTACTCTTTTTTGCACTTCATAAATATCAATGGCATAAACTTCAACCCTTTCAAAACTCCACTGTGGATCTGCTAATCTACTCATATCTCACCACATTTGGCCACATTGCACCGGCTTCCTTTGCAAAAGTGTGCCATGTTTCAAGTGCACTATATGTGTGTGTGTGTGTGTGTGTGTGTGTGTGTGCCTTGGTCCCAAAACAAAATGTTCTAGTCTTACTTTCTATTTCCATGTTAATTTAGGGTTGAACAGGTTATTTCGTAATGTCCTGTTTTTTCTATTTCAGTTTTGGTGGGATGGTGCCACCAACTCCCTTGAAGAAAGAAGAAGCCCAGGAAAGTGTTTGGAAATGTTCCATATGAACACCCCTATCTTGCTTTATGATATGCCTTCTCCCTTTTTCGCTAGAGTATATCCTATCACTAGAACTCCAGAGGGCTTATACTCAATTGGAACAAACTCTCTCACCAACTTCGCCCATGCGCTCATTATTGCCAGGTGTTAGTCAGGGAGCGCTATATCCTTCCTTTCTCTTTGGATTTTCTCACATGCGTCTGGTGATTATCTCTACATGTCTTATGGGGTGGTTTCTCTCCACCATCATCCAAGTGCACAGGCCCAAGCACAGCCCCTCTTTTCACCAGTTTCAAATTAGAGAAAACACTTAAAGAAAAAACACAAAACACCACTATTCCCCACTGCCCTGGTTTACGGGTACCCACCCGGGCAGCCACAACTCTTGTGAGCTGTGGCAGGCGTGCCAGCTCCTGTTGGTGGCACCCACCACTCCTCCGTCCAGGCGTCCTCCTCTTTTCCCTCGTCCTCTCCACTGCTGGGGTCTTTGGTGTTCGGGTCCATGGTGTTGTCCCCCGCACTGCATGCGCGGTTTGTTACCTGCACACAGCACTGTCAGATGCCCACTAGGCTATTCAGTCCATCCTCTGTTCACACATTGAGCCTACTGGCCTTGATCTCATCCCCCAGGGCCACTGGCTTCTACAATCATGAGATGTAGGCAATGATGGCCATCTTGGGCACAGTGTTATAAATACTGCACCCACGGCCTTGCAGCCTTGCTTGGCTTCAATCCTCCTCAGAGGGAGAAAACTTCCTGAAACCTTCGGTCCACTTCCCTGCAGAGCACCGTTGGACTTCATCGTCTTTCTCGCCAGGTTCCTCATTCCTGCTGCTTCTGTCCCGGAGGGAGTTCCGAGTCCCTGAACCTGCAAAGAAAAATAAGAAGAAAAGTAAGTCGAATTATCGCAGCAGCGCCATCGCGCCGGAAGGCAACAACCTAACAAGGTTAGTGGGTAAATTCAGTCTTTACCAGCACTGTGTTAATAAATGAAAAGTGAGTTGTGAGACAAACAACTGGAACGTTAGTGTGTTCATTTATAAAGATTTTCCACTGCTGGAGATGAAGCAGTTGCATTCTTGATTTAGAGCACATTTTAAGAGAAATCTGCTAATTCAGCCAAAAGACCATGTTCAAGGGACGTACGAACGGTGTGAGGTAATGCACTATCATTCTTGAATTTAACCAAGAACCATAGGCACAGAGGTATTCTGAGACATAATCTGTTCTCCTATTTCCTTATACATTAGACATTCTTAGGGATCCCCTTTGAAATATCCACGATTTAAAGAACAAGGTATGTAGGGTGTTAAGACTCTGATAATGGCGTATGTTGAGTAAATTCTGAGTAAGAACTGATTGTTTATGCTTCCATCCCTGAGACATAATTATAGAAGTCCTAACTCAGAAGGAACCCGACAATAAGGAGGTTCCGGCGATTACATCTCCCGTCCAACACGCCTCTTTGTAAAGTACGCAGGACATGGTAAGAAGATGTAAGTACTTTATTTGTACAAATTACACCACCCACGAACAAGGCAACCATCCAGTCGTTGGTCGAACAGGCAACTGTCAAGGAGCAGACTTGCATTCTAAACAGGAATGCAGAATGCACACTTGACAGCTGTACGAGCCACAGAATACCGAAACCCCCAACACTACACACCTTCCCCCCAAAATAAAAAATAAAAACATAACCAAAATATTCAAGAAGGATAATCAGACATTCATATAGGTTTCCTTTTGATTCTTTTTCCTAAAGCGGACGGCACATCATGTATTACCTCAGCAGAAACAATGCTGGAGGATGAGGCTTCAACAGGGGGATAACTGACAAGAGAATTCTCATCAGCAATGGCCAAATCTCCACAAGAAGAATCCACATCATCCAAACAATTGCCCTTTACACAAGAGGTAGAATCAAAATAATCATTCTTGTCACCTTTGAGAATAGCAATACGTTTGAGATTCCAAACTTTACCATCATTTAACTTGACAGCATTTTTCAAAACTTTAGTGACCTCAAAGGGACCAAGAAAATGACTAATGACTTTCTTCACCTTCCAAGATTTCCTAACCTTGACAAGCATGCCAACATGTTGGTGTTAACCTTAGAACCTCTTTTACAGTCAAAAGAACTTTTGTACAAGTCATAAGTGTCCTTGATTTTTTGTTTAACAACCTCCAAATCTAGATTTGAGCTTGTGCTTTGAACCAACCAGGCAGGATTGATTTTAGTTCTGGCAATCCTACCTCTTATAATTTCGAAAGGGGTACAACCAGTCATGTCATTAATAGTGGTGCGAAAAGACCAAACAGTTTTGAAAATGCGTAATTCCCACTTACTATCCTCAGTACCAACAGATTGGATAGCACTTTTGAGCACCCTAATGAAACGCTTGATCATGCCATTCCTGCTAGGGTTGTAAAGAGAAGTGGTGCGATGCTTGAGGCCTAATCTTTCCCAAAAAATTGAGCTTCGCGAGAAACAAACTGTACACCATTGTCAGTGATGATATGAGTGGGTAAACCCTCCTCAGTGAAAATAGTGTCCAAAAAGGATAAGACAGCATCAGTATCAACCTTGTCAACAATCTTGATAATGGGCCACCTAGAAAATACATCAATAGCAGAAATAATATACTTAGACTCATTGCCAATAGGCTCCCTAATATCAACAGCAATGGTTTCCCAAGGACCATTGGGAATGCAAGGGGTACTCATGTTGGGCCGTAAAGTTTTAAGAGATTTGTCGGCATTGGCACAAATCACACAATTCCTGACAATGCGTTCCACAAAAATATCTAAATCTGGCTACCAGAAACCATTCTTGACAGATTGTTTAGTTTTAACAGTGCCACAATGACCCTCATGACACAACTTAACAATAGAATCCCTAAGTTTGAAAGGAGGAACAGCTTTATCACCTCTCCAAAGAATGCCCTCAGCAGAAGAAAGTTCATTGCGCACTTCCCAAAAACACCTTAAGTCAGGACTTAAAAGGCTTTTGCAAGGCCAACCATTGTTAGTAAAAGCCAAAACACTTTGCACAACGGAATCTTCAGAATAAGATTCCAACCAGACCTGCTTATGGATAAAAGCAATGCCTTCATCGTGAACCAGTGCAATATGAAAATCATCCCAAGAATTGGAAACACTTTCTTTAATTTTTAAAAGCATCCTGGACAAAAATCAGCAGAGACATTGTCTTTGCCCAGAACATAAAAAATCTTATAAACAAAATCCTGAAGTCTCATAGACATCCTAGCAATGCATGCAGAAGCCTTGATCATGCCATCAGTAGTAAAAAGATTGACTAAAGGTTTGTGGTCACTTCTAATATGACATTGTTTACCCCAGATAAAAGCTCTAAAATGCTCCAAAGCCCAAACAACGGCTAAAGTTTCCCTTTCAATAACAGAAAACTTTTCCTCGGCAGAAGTAAGGGATCTTGAATGATAGGCAATGATGGCCTCACCACCACCATCTTGTTTCTGGGATAAAACAGCACCTAAGCCTTTAGAACTGGCATCAGTAGTGAGCATATTAAGGAGATTGGGATCAAAACCATATAAAGTAGTGGCTTCAGCAATGGCCAATTTGACATCCTTGAACTCTCTCTCACAATCAGAACACCAAAAGAATTTGGACTTATTTTTTAAAAGTTTTCTGATTTGGTACACCCTGCAAGAAACGTTTTTATATACTTGGCGTAAAATGCAGTAAGACCATGAAATGATTGAACATCATCTTTGCTTTTGGGAGCAGGTGCAGAAAGTATGGCTTCGACCAACCCCGGTTTGGGTTTAACACCATCAGAGCACAAAACATGACCCAAATAAGTTACAGAGGTTTCAGCAAACTTACACTTGGGAAATTTCACAGTAAGGCCTCTAGAGTCTAAAATCTCTAAACCTTGGTTAAGAATGGTGTCATGTTCAGCTTTATCCTTTCCGTACAAAAGAATGTCATCCTTAAAGCATTGGACATTGTCCAGTTGACCAAATAAAGAATGCATGAGACGCTGGAACACAGCAGCAGCGGACGCAAGTCCAAAAGGCATTCTTTTGTACTGATAGCATCCAACAGGAGTGATAAAAGCAGTTAACATTTTGCAGTCATCATGTAAAACAATTTGGTAATATGCTGCCGAAGGATCAATGGACGAAAAAAATTGGCACCTTTGACAGAAGAAAGCATCTCAGAAATTTGTGGTAATGGAAACTGGTCGACAAGGATATTGTTAAGATATCTTAAGTCTATGCATAATCGAATATTGCCATTGGAACGCCTGGCAATAACAACAGTAGAAACCCACTCTGAAGATTCATTTTTTTCAATTATATCCTCAGCCGCTAGATGGCTCAATTCTTTTTCCTCCTCCCTCCTGACAGTAATAGGAATGTTTCTAGCTTTGAACATTTTAGGACAAGCACCTTTTTTGAGGATAATTTTAAGATCAAAGTCAGTTAACTTACCAATTTTCTCATTAAAGACATTAGGAAACTTCTTGAGCATTTTTTTACCAGTAACCTCACTCTCGGCTAGGACCATAACATGTTCGGGGCTATTAGGATCTAATAAAATGCCAAGTTCACCCTGGTCAAACCAGCCTAAAACAGAAGGGCCTTTTTTTAGAGACATAGAACTTATCAAGACTTTCACGGTTCTTGAGCCTGAAAACTAAATTACAGAATCCCAATAAATCAATTCTTTCCCCAGAATACCCTTCCAGAGAAATATCAGGTTCTTCCAGCTCAGAACCTAGTTTGGCGAAAAATAAGGAATTCCAAACACTTTCATTAACAATGGAATACGGAGATCCTGAATCAGCATACATTTGAATATCCACCCCACCAATCGTCATATCACACAAAGGTTTTTTCTTGTTGGAAACATTGTAGATATTCTCAGCAACTTTATCCTTAATATTAAGAACAAATTTCTCATCAGGAAAAGAAGAAGAGTTACATCGTCATCACTGTAATCACCATCTTCAACACATTTAACTTTTTGTTTAACTTTCTTTTTGCAGACTTTTGCGAAATGGCCAATTAAACCACTAAGAGAGCACTTTTGTCTTAAAGCAGGGCAAAACTTATTGTTGGCAAGGTGAGAAGGGCTATCGCACCTAAAGCATTTTAAGGTTTCCTTAGAATGAATTTTGGATTTATCTCTAATTTTATCTATCTGGTTGTGATCCATTTTACCAGAACTCTTAAAAGAGCGAGAGCCGGGATTCACTTTACTGACGACTTCAACTTGTTTGGAAACAGATTCAGCTTGAATAACTTTGGCACTTCTACTAGACATTTCAGCTTTCCTTACTAAAGCTCAGATATGTTGCAAATTGGAGTCCCCATTAACCCATAACCTCTCTTGAATAGAGGAATCATTGACATGGATGACAATCTGGTCTCTGATAAAATCCTCTTGAAGAGAACCAAACTGGCAGTCAAGAGATAATGTTCTAAGGGCAGCCACATAATCATCAAAACTCTCATTAGACTCTTGTTTTCTATGAAAAAACTTGTATCTAACAATACTGATACAAACTTTAGGAGAAAAATGCCTATCAAAATCAGCAATGGCACAATCAAAAACATTAGAGTCCCCATCTCCAACAATAGCTTTGGACATTTGAGTAAAAGCTTTTAGACCCTCAGGACCAATACAATGTAAACAATTGCGCTTTTTTTGCTCAGGAGACATTTTCCCTCGGTCGTCTAAGGTCTCAATGTAGTTTAAGAAGAAGGTTACCATTCTACCCACTTCATACAGGGAACTCTACCAGCAGGCCAGAACGATTGAGGTGGATTAAGAGCATAATTGTATGCACACATGTTGACAAGATGGAAAGTTTGTAAATGAGAGGGACAAGTTCGCTGAGGAAATGTAACAAAGTAGAATGAAGAAATAGTAGGCACTTGCAGCGTCCTTTCTTCACCCTCAGAAGTTTGAGCAATCTTTAAATAAGTGACAAGTGAAATGAAAGGATAGTAGGCACTTGCAGCGTCCTTTCTTCACTTTCAGGATTTTAAACAATCTTGAAATAAGCACTGATAAAAAAAAATAAACTTACCCCAATAAAAAAAGCGGAGTGTATAATGATGAAGATGAAGAAAAGTGCACCAAAAAACTTCCACTAGATGAACGGGAAGTGGAGTGCTGAGCGTTAGCGTGAAGGCAATAACAAAATAAATAAATAAGAGAAAAAAAAATGGCGTCACGTAGCGTGAAGCATCGGAACGGACAGCTGACCAGACTGCAGAAGATGGCGTTACGTGGCTTAGGTCATAGATATGGCTACGACGTGTGAATTGCAGAGAAGTGTTGGTCGTAACCAGGGTTATGACGTCTGACGTCAAGCACAGCGAATTGCAGAGAAACGTTGGTCGTAACCAGGATTACGACATCTGAAGTCAAGCGCAGCTGCTTGGTGGGGAGTGGAGAAGCAAGCACGAGCTGGTGACGTCGGTGCACAATGAAGGAGGTAACGGCCATCCAACACTGGAAAACAGCAAAGAAATGCACTACTCACGGAGGAAAAGTGCTAGGAAGGCGCGGAAATCACCGTCAGGTGTGCTGCAGAAACGGTTGAATCCGTCGGCAGAAGAGAAGGCAGTCAAACGAAGATCATGAAGAAAAAGACTCGCTGAGGAATGCAGGGTCCGTCAGGGTGGTGTATCAGCTCATCGCCAAATTTGTAAAGTACGCAGAGCATGGTAAGAAGATGCAAGTACTTTATTTGTACAAATTACACCACCCACGAACAGGACAACCATCCGGTCGTGGGTCGAACAGGCAACTGTCAAGAAGCAGACTCGCATTCTAAACAGGAATGCAGAATGCACACTTGACAGCTGCATGAGCCACAGAATACCGAAACCCCCAACACTACACACTTCCCTTTGGGGCTATTCTCAGCGGTGGCGTAGTCTAATGTCGTGTTGAGAACTAGCCACATGGGGCAAACACAGATAATCTTTGCTTCCGCAGAGACCTGGAATTCTGGTGAGAGGATTTGGTCTTGACACATGGCCTCCTTTGAGTTCCGCTCTGTTCCAGGATCACCAGGGTCCAGTCTCCTTTTAGCTGCAGCAGGTCCCAACTCTTCTCCTGGCTCCCAGCTCTTCTCTGCTTTTCCTATCTACCTGAGTCCTTCTCTCCCTTCCACTTTCTCCTCATAGTTTTTTCTCCCCCTTGCTCTGCCCTCTTTCTGTTAGGAGATGTCTGTGGTATTCTATACATGTTACATGGGTCACAAAATCTCTGGCTCTGGCATCGAACCTAAGAAAGAGTTGGTTGATACTATCAATAGTATGGCCAGTCCTAGTAATAAGGAGGAAGTAGTCATTTTTTTGGGCATGTCCGAATATTATACTAAATTCATACCCAATTTTGCTGACAAAACGCGTAATATGAGGCTTCTTTTGAAGAAAGGTGTGAGTTTTACTTGGAATTCTGAATGTGAGAGAGTTTGTTTTAGTCAAACAGCTGTTGTCCAAAGCCACTTGTCTGAACATTTTCGAGTCAAGTCAAGAGAATGTGGTCATGACTGATGCTAGTTCTGTAGGTTTGGGGGCTGTCATGATGCAAGAAGATCAAGGTGTGGAAAAAACAATTTTATTTTTATCCAGGAGTTTGAGAAGTGCAGAATTTAATTATTCTGTAATAGAAAAAGAGGCGCTAGGTATATTTTGATCAGTAAGGAAACTTCGCAAACTTTTGTGGGGTTGCAAATTTACAATTTAAACTGATCACAAGCCATTAAGGGAGATTTTCAAAAAGAAAGGTCTGGACAATGTATCCTCTAGAATAAGGAAATGGGTGGTCACTCTCCAAGAGTTTGAGTTTTGTGAAGTATATGTTCCAGGTGTGAAGAATAACTTAGCTGATTGCTGCTCACGCTTGGTTGATAAAAGACTTCCTAAAAATGAAGAGCAAGAAAGAGAAGAGTTAGATGATTTTGATGACTATGCAGTTTGTCTTGTTAATGAAAGCATAATCAAGGAGGATGAATGGGTTTGTGAACTTGGAAAAGATGCTACACTGCAAGCTGTGTTGTGCGGCATTAGAGGAGGTTGGAGCAAACATTCCAAAGTGGATGAAGCACCTTCTGGGTTTTTTCGAGTAAAAGATGAGTTAGCATGCCAGAGTGATCTCTTAGGGCCGAAGTTAAGAATCCTAACTTTACTACTACTAAATCCCTTTTGTGAATACCGAAAGTCGTAAAGTTAGGATTTTGCCTCAGTTTAGTAGTAGTTTAGGAATCCTAACTTTACTACTACTAAATGCCTTCTGTGAATACCAAAAGTAGTAAGTTTAGGATTTTGTCTCAGATTAGTTCTGTTAATCGACCCCTTAGTGAGGGGTACAAGATTAATTCCCCCAACAAACCTTAGGATGCAACTAATTGACTTCGCCCATGAAGGTCATCCGGGCATCTGTAAAACAAAGGAAATACTTAGACAAACATACTGGTGGCTGGGTATGGATATATGCGTGGAGAGATGTGTGCGAGAATGTGTAGAGTGTGGGAAGAGCGATAAAGTATTGAAACCCTGAGTTCAACCCATGACATTGAGACAACTTCCCAAAGAGGCTTGGGATGAGGTTGTCATTGACATTCTGGGTCCCATTAGGCACACCAGAGTGGACAAATATGTTATTGTGCTCCTTGATGTGTACTCTAGGTGGCCTGAGGTAAAGATCACGAGCTCTATAGAAACTAAGAAGGTCATAGCTTTTCTTGACGATATTTTTGAAAAAGAAGGTTTTCCCTCAACTTTGTTGTCTGATAATGGGGTCCAATTTACATTTAAGGAAATGGTCAAGTTTTTGGGTGACAGAGGGATTGTTTACAAGAAATCCTCTCTTTATCACCCGGAAACAAACGGAATAGTTGAGAGGTTTAATCGAGTACTTAAAGAAACCATTGAAAGGGCTTTGTCCAATCAAAAGTGTTGGTATACCGAAATTCAAAACAAAGTGAAGAGTTATAGATTTTCTCCCCATTCAATGACCGGGAGGACTCCATTTGAGTTGTTTCGTAAGAGGAAGGCTTGTACTATGTTGTGTCCCTCCTGGACACATAAAAAATCACTAAGTTTAGAGCATATAGGGGGGGACAAAGAAAGAACTGAGAAAGAAGTTAAGAAAATGAGTATGAACAAAAAATGGCTCGATATATGAAAGGCTGTGAAAGAAACAGTGGTGAGAGTGGGGGATATGGTTAAAATTTGTAGTCCGCGTAAAGGTTTCTCCACTCAAGGTTCAAAGTTTTTACCACCTATGAAAGTCATCAAAGTGTTTAAGAACGCCATCAAGACAGAAGATCACAGAGTGTGGAATCTAAACGGGGTTGCCAAATTATCTTCCAATGATTGTAAGGAAATGGTTGCAGATTGCTCTAAAAAAAGTCAAGCTACAAACGGTGAGTGTAAAGTTAGAAATATGAGACTACGTAGTAAACCAAAGTATCTGAATGATTATGCTCTGTGTTAGGATTTTATGTATGTATTACAGTTTTGCATGGTTTTTATGGTTCTGTAACATGTTTCTTAGTACTTTAACTGTTATTATTAGGAGGGAGATGTGTGGTATTCTGTACTAAACTATTGCAAGCATTTCTTCATCAGCCATTGTAAGAACTTCCAGCCATTGTAAGAACTCCCAGTATATGTCACCATTGTAATGTAACTCTGTGTTTTCTGAACTTCTGCCTAGAATGTATCCATTTGAGTGTGAAGACAGTTGTACTGGAGCCAGACCTGAAGCTAAGTCTAGCAGGCTGAGGTGTGAAGACCAACTTGAAATAAAGAACATTGTTTATCTTTTTCATGGCGTTGGATTGAACTTTACAATGTCCTTCCTTACTTTCCACAGTTTTTTTCTCTCCGCTCTGTTTCCTCCTTTCCCTCTAACTGTTGTCCTTTTCCCTTTCCAGCTTCTCTCTGGAGTTGAGGCTACGCTTTACAGGTCCTCCCTCCTTGGATGCAGGGTACTAGGAGTTTACTTAGGATAGTGCACTGTGCAGCAGTTTTCAGTAAGGGAAACAGGATGTGCTACTAAAGTGCGAATGTTTGCTTTTGGGAACTTTTTATTCATTGGTTAGAGAAATTCAACCCCACCCACTGGCTAGTAAATCCTGCAAAAGTGGGCATTTCACCCACAGCTCATTAGAACACTTTCTGGATGTGTGGTACATAGATGACTGGGCTTGCTATTTGACCTGTGAGGAGACTTTAACGGCTCATTTCCACTTGTACCCAGGAATAAGAGGTGGACTTTGATGGTTAGTTGGCTGGGACACAACATACTTGAAGAGGCCTCTTCCTGAAGTGCCTGACTGACCAGTAGCCGCTGGAGCTAGACTGGACCCTACAGGTGGCCTCTGCTGGAGTGCATCTTGGCCCTAAGTGCTGCCCCTGAGGCCCTGCAAGTCCTAAAGTGCCAAAGAGAATCTGTTTCAGAAAATCTGAAAAGTTGGGACTCTGTGCCAAATACAGCTCGAGGTTTGGCCCACTGGAGACCCACTGGATGATTTTGAGCTCCATAAAAAGGACTAAATTTGAAGGTAGTATTTTGGACCTAGCAATGCAGGAAATGTATCTACCTAATGCAAGGACTGCAACGGCCACACAAATTTAGTTTCTCCTGCTCTCATCTTTTTCCATCAAACACAGTAACGGCTAGCTATCTTCAAGAGGACCTAGGCAGGCAGAGCCTGCAGTCTTGCAGGGAAGGAGGATTTTCACTTCCATTTCAGAGATTAAGTCTGAAGGTAAAATATTGATCGGGATGAACCCGCTTGGTCTATCTAACCCATGCTCTATCGCAGTCAGCCTGAAATTGCACAAAGGTCTGGTCAACCGTGATCAGTAACTACTTATTGGTGCTTTATTTTTTCTTGATATTTTGTGCCTTGAATCTTTAAAATTCACATCTCTGGTTCCCTTCTTGGATTTTTGTCATTTGGATGTCATTGTACTCATTAAATCTGTTAAAATATATTTATACATTTGTTGTGGGATTTTTGTATTATTGTGCTTTGACTTTAAACTGTTTTTACTGCTAAATATTTTACAAATTTTCTTAATTTAAGCCTCTCTGCTCCACTCCAGGATATCACCGGGTCGAGTCCAGATCTAAGTTACTGAATCTGTGTTTTACCATCAGAAGTTGGTGGCCTTATTGCTTGTGGTGGTCCCCCATCAATCACAATTAATAATCCACATTCTTACAACTGTGTTTTTATGAATATGGGGCTTTAGTCATAAAAGGCATTGTGCAATGTATAATGCCTTAAAGAGGGTTATCTTTGCTTTTGGGCATTATTGAAGGGGTTGAAGATCTATGGAAATGTGTTAGCACCCGTTAGAAGCTTGTAGATTTCATGCTGCAAACTTCTTTGTCAACTGAAGCTATTGAAGCTGATTTGATTTGTAATGATGGATTGATAGACTCACAGATATGGGGCAACAGCAGAGTAAGCATTTTTTCACAAAATCTTACAAGTGTAGAAACAGGTCAAAGTGACCTTCTGAATATTGTCCTTAAAGGACAATTCAGCATTAACGATTAAAGCTATATCGAATGCAAACTTCTAAGTTAAAAAAAAGCAACCATCTTTGACTAAGGCATGATGACTACCTGAAAGATTATCGAACACACAAATCTGTGACTTTTTGAAGTATAAATAAGGCAAGTTGTAGTTCATCATCAGAAAGACAGCACTTGAATTTTTTCTGTGAAGGAAATTCGATTTGTGGCTGCTTGGGTTGTGAACCTCAAGCAACAACCACAATCCTTGTCACGGTAAACCACAAAATTCACTAAATTAACCAGCGCCTAAACATATGGTAGCTTGGCACAAAAACAGCAAGGCATAACTTAGCGGCAATGTGTTTTAGTATTTATGCAGCACACAAACAGTAATAAAGTGAAAAAAACACGAGAAGAATCCACCAATTTTGAAAAATAAAGTAAAATGTAGTAATATGACAACAAAAAGAATTAAATCCAAACAGTTGAACAAGATTACAAAGTTATAAAGTTTTTAGTGAATAATAGCACCTAAAAGATCAAAGCGGCAACCGAGGGGCATCTAGTCGCGCAGGACCAGGGCAAAGTCAAAAGTTATGGTCAACTGCGATGGAGCACTGTTCGGAGACAGGTAGATACAAGGTGGATTGAGCCCAGTCTCCACTTACCTTAGGACATAGAAGAATTTTTAAGACAAATATCTGAGAAGGTAAAGTTAAGCAGGGCAAGGCAGCCAATGGGTCCAAGGAGGGGCCGTCATCACCAGGGAGCTGTTGGCCGAAGTTGGAATGAAGATTTCTATGTTCAGACCTTGTCACTTTATTGAAAGTTGAAAATCTCCAGCGGGACAAGGCTGAATACCCTGCTGAAGAGGATCCGCTGAACAGGATTTGCTGCTGTGGAAAAGAACATAGCAGGAGCAACTGCAAAGTCAGGATAATTGGCAATGCACCTTGGCAGAATGGCGATCAGGTATGTCCTGGTCTCTTATTTGTTCTCAGGCTACTTCTTAGTGGAAGATTGTAAAAGTCCCAAGTTTTGTTTTTTGGCTATTTGGGCGCCCCTACCACCACTTCACAGGATCCAGGACTGTATGGGCACCACTTGGAGAGCTGGACTCCATTCAAGCATGGTCCATGATTGTTGGAGCTTGTTGTGTTCTTGTGGCTCAGAATAGGAGGCAAGCCACCTAGCCCTTGGAGTCATTCTAGTGGCCCTGGGCTCAAGCAACAAGGCAGGCTTTAAGCAGCAGTGCAGTCCCCTGGTAGCAGCAAGGCCGTCTTGTGAGGTACAAAGCATGCCTTAATCAGCAGGGCAGTCTTCTGAAGTACAAGTCAGTCCTTCAGGGGATCCTCTTCCAGGTCCAGGAGTGAAGTGAATAGTAGTTCTGAGGGTCCAATATTTATACATGGTCCAGCCTTTCAAGTGGGAGAAACATCTAGACTTCCACCCACATCTGGATCTGGAATGTTCATTCCTTCCCTGCCCATGTTCCAAGATGTCTACGGTGATAATAGACTATTGTCAAGTTCTTTGTGAGTGTGCTGGAGGCAGCCCCTTTATAATATAAGTGGGCAGGGAACAGCTCCGCCCTCCCATCCTGGCAGTATAACCCATCCAGTTGTTAATTACTTAGGCATCCCGCTTGACCAAATTTTTACTTGGTGCAATCTATTCTACAATAGGGCCATTCTGTCCCAAAGAGCTGTAGGGGTGATTTTCGCCTTTGCATGCCGGCTAGGGCAAAAACCGGTGTGCAAGATGATTAGCATTCATAAAAGCAAGTGCACTTCCGTAGCTTCATATGGAGCTGGGCTGTGGGGGTACAAAGGTGCTGGCCCTCTTGAGAAGGTTGAGAACAAGGGCCATATTTACAAGCCGCTATCGCCACCACAATGTCACTTTCAGTGATGTTGTGATGGCGATAGGGGCTTCGCCTTATGTACAAGGCAGCGTTAAGCCACTGAACGTGGCTTAACACTGCCTTGTAAATAAGGCACCCTTTCACGCTGTACGTAGCGTGAAAGAGGAGGGAAATGGGTGTTACAGTGGGCATTCCACTGCAACACCCATTGTTTTTGCCGCTGCCCCCTATTTACAAGCGTGGCGTAAATAGGAAGCAGCACCAAAATTAAGACCAGGGAATACATGGTCTTAAACAGGCGAAACGAGGAGAAATGCTTTATTTCTCCTCGTTTATGCTGTGTCCATGTGTGCTGCGTTGTGCAGCACACATAGAAACAGCAAATTGCCATTGATTGTTTATGTGCAGGAAGGTGTCCCTACCTGCACATAAACAATAAAAAACAGAAATTACATTTTGCAACTTCTATGTGAGCTGCATTAAACAGCACACGTAAAAGTTACAGAACGTCATTTAAAGATTGTTTATGTGCAGGAAAGGAGACCTCCCTGCACATAAACAATCTTCCCCTGAAATCATACACCCTTGCACTATGGTGCAAGGGTGCCTGCGTTGGCACTAGGCTGCTAAGTTTAGCCCAGCACAGGGGGAAACTCAGGGCTGCATCATATTGTTGCAAATATGGTGCAGCCCTGCATTTCTGAAGTGGCGGAGTGGGGTGTTGAGCCAGAAAGGCTAAGTCCGCACTCTGTCAGTTCGTTGTAAATATGCCCCCAAGTTCCTTAGAAGACTCCTTGCTGTTCCACAAGCCACCGCCTCTTTCATGTGCCATTCTGAGGTAGGTCTGTACCCCCTAGAGGACGGGATTAGGTTGGACACTCTGTTGCTTTGGGTCAGAATTTGGGGTAAAAAGGGAGCTTCACTGTCAAAAGATCTTCTGGAAGATTGTCTGTCCTTGGATCATGCTTGGGCGATCCTCTGGATTAATTATGTTAGAGAGGGGTTTGTGGACTTGGGTTTTGCAGACCTGTATCACAACCCAAATAATATTAAACCAACTATGATGGCATTGGTGAAGGAGGCATTCAGGGAAAGCATAGGTTCCACCAGGCAAACATGGATAAACTAAGTAGTAGTGCCAACTATAACTCCATTAAAACATTGCTGAGTTGTGAATTTTATTTGATCTCAATTTCTAATGCAAAATGTAGGTTTTTGCTTACCAGGTTTTATTTCAAACTTCTTTATTTGTTAGTGGCCTTCCCAAAGATGTCGACTAGCGTACACCCCTGCCAAACTGCCCTTGTGATGATTTATCAAACCAAAGCACTATGCACTTTACTCATAGAGAAGCGTTGTTTTATTTGCAAAGGCTGTGTGAGATGTATCTTTGTGAAGCAGTGCTAAACTTTATTTGTTGTGCAATCATGATCAGAAATCCATATGGGGCCGTGTGATGAATGTTTCTGCTATGTGAACTTTGGGGACCCTATGAATTGGAATTGAACCACTTTTAATTATGTTTTTACTATTCCTGTATGTAGTTTTATGATTTTACTGTTTTATTCTGAGCTTTTATGACATTAGATTAGCTGAAATAAAGATATTTTTAATGACTAATGGACCAAACCCATCCAGCAAACACCTAGTCCCCCTTTGCCTCACTGTCTGGGAGGAATACACAACGGCCAACTGCCACTCTATTCACAGTCATGTAACCCAGGACACAGAATGCAGGAACCAAATGGTTAGGACAAGAAAATGCCAACTTTCCTAAATGTGGAATTTTTAGAATTGTGATTAAAATCCAACTTTACTATTAAAGAGTATTTTAATTGCAATTTCTCAGACAACAAACAGGAAAGGTTTATCTGTTCCAGATCAAATGTTAGCACTTATTAAATGTAATAAGGTAACCCAATGTTATCTTATAGGAGAGATAGGCCTTGCAGTAGTGAAAAACAAATGTAAGAGTTTTTACTATCAAGACCTGTAAAAGTTAACAGTGCCTCTTCACTGTTCAAATACACTGCACCATGCCCTATGGGATATTTAGGGCCTACCTTAGGGGTTACTTATATGTATTTCAAAGGGAAGTTTAGGCCTGGCACAAGGTTTATTTTGCCAAGTCAAATTGGCAGTTCAAAACTGCACACAGGCTGCAATGGCAGGCCTGAGTCATATTTTAAAGAGCTACTTAAGTAGGTGGCACAATAAGTGCTAGGGGATCACTAGTAGCATTTAATTTACGGGCCCTGAGAACATGATGTACCACTTTACTAGGAACTTATAAGTAAGTTAAATGTGCCAATTTGGTATGACAACTTTACCATGTTTTAAGGAGTGAGCACACACACTTTAGCACTGGTTAGCAGTGGTAAAGTGCACAAAGACTCTTGCAGTCAACAAAAACGACTTTCAGGGAAGAAGGGAAAATGTTTGGGGAAAGATTACACCAAAGGCTGTCAAGTCCAACATTTGGTCCCCCCAGCTGAATGTGGGAAGAACTACCTACCCTCAAGGGAGATCTCATCACTAAGGCGGAAGAACCTGGATAGACCATCAGCACTGAAGTTGCCCAGGGCCGTTTCCACTGTAAAGTCCATTCCCTATAGGGAGATGGATCACTTCAACAATTCCCTCCCATGATCTGCATAAGCCATCTGGGGGTTTGTGGTCTGTCGGAAATCAGAAGTGAGTCCTAAACAGGTATGCTCTCAGCTTCTTCAGTGCCCAGACCACTTCAAAAGCCTTTTATTCAATAGCATCCCACCCCTGGTCCCTGGTTTTGGACCTGGCATCTTTGGTGTGGTTTCCTCTGACCTGTTACCTTCAGATCACCTGGTCTCAGGACTCGGTGTACTTTACCACTGCTAGCCAGTGCTAAACTCCCCTGTAAAGTGCACTACATGTGCCCAAGGCCTGTAAATTACATGCTACCTATAGGCTCACAGCACCAATTAGCCCTTTAAACATGCCCTAGGTGTGCCACTGCAGAGCCCTCGAGGTGCAGGTTGCTGCCACTTCAACCGGGGAAAATAACCCTTTTGCCAGGCCCAAAAATTCATTTTTAATACATTTAAGTCACCCCTAGAGTAGCTCCTAGATAGCCCCAAGGGCAGGGTGCAGTGTATTTAAAAAGTTGTACATGTCCTTTCAAGTTTCAATAATCTTGGTAGTGAAAAACTCTTAAATGTATTTATCACTACTGCAAGGCCTATCTGTCTCATAGGATAACATTGTAGTTGCATTATTACATTTTATAAGTGTAAAGATATAACCGATTCATGTTTGGTGTATCTGGAATCCTAGTTTAAAATCCTAACTTATGGTAAAGTCGTATTTTAATTTACAATTCTGAAAATGTCACTTTTAGAAAGGTGGCATTTTCTTGCCTTAACCATTTGGTGCCTGTAGCCCGTTTCTGGTCATATGACTGGGTGTAGTTGGCAGTTGAGATTTGCGTATTTCTCCTAGCCATACACATTGGGATCTTAGGTGTGACTGTTAGGGCCACCACTGGATGGGAGGGAGGAGCTGGGGTCACCCACACTGCTGCCTGCTGCCTCCTTGCCTGGACCTTCATCCCATCTTGAATGCAGGACCCCTGAGTGACTCACAGGGCAAGTCTTCTGGCCTCCTGATCTGAGCCTCAGGGACATAAAAGGCTCCCCAAAAGCTCCTGGACCCGTCTTCAGCATGTTTCTGACCCCTGCGTGGTGCCCCCGAGGTTCTGGACCCTTGGTGTGGCTCAGCGGGTTCTTAAATCAAGCATTTGGGCTCTTCATGCCCGAGAATGGGCCCTTTCATACCGGAACTGCGCTACACACAATGAAAACTAGTGCGAGCTGCTGCCAGCCCATCTCTTCGCTGAGCAAGCATCAATCGCTGTGGAGGACTACCAACGCAAGGGTCCAGCCCGCCAATCCAATATACCCAGCCTACTCCTTGCGCCACACCGTCCACTGCCAGCATCACCCTCCTTGCACCCTGCCGTCCGCTCCAGTACAAATGGGACTCTTGGCACAAAACTTGAGACGGTAAACCTGTAGCGGGAATAACGTGGGACTGTGCCCAACCCACACTGCATCTTCCTTCTTAGGAGTCAGCTCTAGCAAGAGGGCAAAAATGTTGCCATATCGCTTGACAAAACTCCTACAGTATCCAGGGAGGCCTATGAAGTCTCTCACTTCAGTCTGAGTTCTGGGAGTTCTCAGGACAGAATGCTCTCAGTTCCGACTAGGAGGGGTTGCCCCTTGCCCCCACCCACTAGTTGTCCCAGATACACCACAGATCCCTGCCCTATCTGGCACTTGCTGGCCTTGATAGCCAGGACTGCCTGTTGCAGAGCCAGAAGCACCTCCTAGAGGTGGAACAGGTGGCCCTCGAAATTGGAGCTGAAGACACCCATGTCCTTCAGGTAGATGGCACTGAATGCCTCCATCACAGCCAGCACCCTGTTGACCAACCTTTAAAAGGTGTCAGGGGCATTCTCTAATCCAAAAGGCATCAGCCTGAATTTATAATTGCCCACTGGGTTGGAGAAAGATGATCTCTCTTTAGCCCCGTCAGTCAGGACAATCTGTCAATTCCTTGATGTTAAATCCAAGGTACTCAGGAACTTGGCAGCTACCAGTCTGTCTATGAGCTCTTCTGTTTGGGGGATTGAGTGAGCATCAGTTTTTGAAGCTGAATTGAGCCCCCTATAATCCACACATTGCTTGAGGTCCTGGGGTAATGCCCGGTGGGACGGCTTTGAGTACCAGCACTATTGGGCTGGACCAGGGATTACTGGAGTGCTAAGGCCCTCCAGCACAGGCTAGCAACAGGGACTCTTGGAGCGCCCAGGCACTCCATCACAGGCTAGCAGCAGGCTCAGGCACATTCAGTTGCAGGTCCCGGCAGCTCAAGTTGCAGCAGGTCAGCTGGGTAGTGACATGGAGTCCACCGAAACTTGTTGTGTCCCTGTAGCTCATACAGGAGGTCAGCCAACTGACCGTTGAGATCTCTGAGGGTAGCCTGAGAGCAAGGCAAATGGGTCCAATCTTCCTTCTTCGGACTGCAAGGCAGTCCTTCAAGCAGATGGGCAGTCCTCTGACAGCAGGCCAGTACTTTTGAATCTTTCACAGGTCCAGGAATTTTCTGGTGCCAGGGTTGTGTGGGGGGAACTCCCTGTCCTATTCCCACAACTGGATCACAGAAGTTCTTCCATTTCCCCTGGTCAGGGTTCCAAACCGTTTGGGGTGACAAAAGGCAGAGTAGGCCTGGTGTCAGGTTCCTTTGTGTGTGCTGTTTGCAAAACCTCTTGAAGTGTACATAGAGATGGGTACTGCCCCTAACCACTCATCCTGCCTGGATGGCCCATTCTGCCCCCATCTAAGTCCCCTTTGTGTCAATTTCTGGAAATAATATACAAACCCCAACAGCAGAACCATTCTTAGTCATGTAATCCAGTCACTGGCAGAAAGGTACAGTTGGTTGGGACAGGAAAATGCCAACTTTCTAAAAGTGGAATCGACAAAATTGTAACTTGAAAATCAACTTAGCCATTAAAGAGGATTTTACATTAAAATTCATTTGCTTGTAAACATCATATCTCTAGCGGCTCCCAATCTGAAGTTAGCGCTTATTAAATGTAATAAGATAATCCAGTATTAGTCAATGGGCGAGATAGGCCTTTCAACAGTGAATAATGACTTTTGGAGTTTTTCACTGACAGGACATGTAAAACTTAAGTACAGAAGTCCTACATTTTAAATACAATGGACCCTGCTATATGGACTTTTTTGGCCCACATTAAGGGTGATTTTTCAGTATTAGAAAGGAAATTTAGGCCTGACAAAAGGTTTATTTTGCCAGGATAAAATGGACTGCAGGCTGCATTGGGAGGCCAGAGACATGTTTTTAAAGTGTTATTTTAGTGGATGGCACAATGAGTGCTGAAGGCCCACTAGTAGCATTTAACGTACAGGCCCTGGGTACATGTAGTACCATTTATTAGGTAAGTTCAAGTAAATTAAATATGCCAATTGGGTGTAGGCCAATTTTACAATGTTTGGAGGAGTGAGCACAAGAACTTTAGCCCTGGTTAGCAGTGATAAAGTGCACAGAGTCCTAAATCCACCAAAAATTATTTCAGCAGATATGAGGGTTGAAAGCGCAATTTTTGGGGGAATACCACACCAAGGATGTAAAGTCCAACAGAGTCATATCACACCCAGTTCTCAATTCGTAAAAGAATCAGTGCTGGTTCCCAAAGCTTTGCTCAGAAGCTCATGGCCGGCCCTATTTAATGTCTTTTTAGTCTTCAATCCACCTCAAGTCTCTTTAATCCAGTACCAGACACATTCTTCCCCTTTATCTCATTCTTGCAGGTTCCTACATTGTAAGTTTTTGGCAGTTTTTCCGTCGTTCTCTTTCCTCCAGCTGACAGAGATGGCATATGGCTTTACCTCCATAGAAAAATAATGCCCTGTTCCTTAAATAATGTCAACATTATTTATTCATTGACATCTCTTAACAATAAAGTGGTATATAGATAAACATACTGAAAAATGGAACGTGTAGATCATTTGATAAAAACATGATGCATTAGCAAAGGAACATGCTGAGCAGACATTTTTCTCTTGCAACCAGATTCCCTGTGGCAGGGCTGCATTCATCTTCCTCCACATTTCATTTGTTATCACTAGCATATTTTCTTATGCTTTATCTCGTGTCACTCCCATGCACATATGCCTACAAAGATTTATCCTGCTAACTTCCTGACTGTGGAAACAGCAGATCTTTCTGACAATTGGAGCTATACGCTTGATAGATGAACATGAGTAGCAGATAATTGGTTATCATGTCACCAAGGCTCATTGATCTGCAATACGTACACGATCAGGCGGCACCTCCCTCTATATATCTTCTTCTATTTACAGGAGAGGCACAGCAGTTAAATTTCACATGTTTGCAGTACATGTGAGACTTCAGGTGAAATACAAAGTCCCCAATTGTCGTGTGATGACAGATCTTCAGCATTCATCGTGCATACTTTGACATCTAGCATAAAAAAGCAAAATATAAATTCAGTTTAAATATAAGAGTATGCAGTTCCTAAGAGAAGTAGTGGTAGTCAGGTCTGTGGAATAACCTCCAAATGGAGGAAGTGCCCTCACACACCCCAAAAGGTGTCATGCTTCATCATTTGGGCGTGCTCCTTGTCGGGCCGGTGCTGCAATGCCCGACGGGCACCTGCGATGGGGCTCTGTGGCGGAGTTCTTTTGGATAAAGCCGTAAGGTGAGTGAGGGTGTGTGGGCTGTGGTGAGTAGTGTAGTGAAGTGGTTAGAGTGATTTAAAATAAGTTTAGGGAAGCTCTGTTTACTAAACTTTTATTCATGCGGCTCGCTAACCTCAGTAAAAACAGTGTAGCCCGAATCGGAAATAATGGCCCTTTAGAGCATGCGTGCTATAAAACTCAGTCAACGTGTTTCTTGCCTCATCCAGCCTCTAAGGGGCCTATCGGCAATTCGTCAGGACCAAGCAAAGAAAACTTTCTAATTGTCTTACACTACTGCAAGGGTGGTGCTTCCAATTTTACAGACTGATCAAGTTACCATCCGTGCTGTGTCGTCCAAGGTTAGGTGTCACCTTGTATCGTTGAGAGACCTGAAAAAAGCAACGAGTTGGAAAAAGGAGAATGACATCAAATTGAAATAAAATAACAGTGACAGCTCGATATTTAGGACACGCTAGAAGTGTTACATACTTTTTTTTAAAAACGTATTTACAAGTGGTGACCAGTGCCAGCATTACCCACTTTGTGTCAAACTGATTTTCGGTGTTTAGCTATCATGAGGTTGACTGCATGCATGTGTATGGCCCGTGGTGTGTGGGCAGTCATTATATGAGACTGTTACAGTAGACTTTGGATTGGTTGCATTAGGATCAATCTCAAAACTTCCCACTCGACCTATATTTCTTTTCCTAAGGCTGAACCAGCTCAATTGGGCTATCTACATCAGAGACATGATTCACAAAGAATTTTTTTTTTTTATCAAAACATTGTTTTATTTTTTTATGTGATAATTTTTTCATCATTTATATCAAAAAAGTTAAAAAAACATTCATTATATTCATAATACAATTTCATTATTCCTTTGCATCAGTGTTATACATTTCATGATTGTACTAAGAGAAACAGTCTATGTAGACATATTCATTCATGTGGAAAAAAAAATTTGTGTGACCCCTATGAATTTAACCATATACACATACTAGCCTCTAACATACACATGCGCACTCACTCATACCATACAACGTATCCTACCCTCCAAAAAATCACATACACTTAATGGTCATACAAAAGACCGGTGTATTTCAGTCTTCGTGACCGTGTTGCAGGCAGGGTACTACACAGACAGGTCAACGCACGTTTCGGTGGTGTTAGGAAGTTTATGACCACCTTCTTCAGGACCGCCAATGTTAACAACTTAAGGCGAGTGGTTGGGTTATATCATCTGGGTGGACAAGTGGGTTGTTGAGCCACTATAAGATGAACTATGTCAGTATGATGAAGTTACGTCGATATTATGTGGACCTCACTCAGAGAGATAGCGCGCAGATCTGTACTTTGTTCTTGTATAAATTGTGTCAAAACGCATCCATTTCCATGCGAACCAGTTAGAGTTTTAAGAGTCTTAATGGGACCCCCGACAGGTTATCCAGTGCATCACAGAGACCTGTATGATCCTAATATGGTCTTTGTGGCTCAAGGACGAGCTTAACCTAGTAGGTCCATGATGGAGATTGAAGATATGTCCGTAGTTGCATGAATTTCCAAACTGCCTTTATTGGAGGTCGGCGTGTCGGCGGGTGTGAACTGCTCCACTCACTTTACAGACGCGGGGTGCATTAGGTAAACAAAACGAACACATCCTTCATCATTGCCTGATATTTGAGTCTGGATTGAGTAATCTCAGCTTGCAAAACCATTGATGTGATTGTATAAACAAAACATTACTTTTCCTACAGATTACGTTTCGAGCACTCACCCCACAATTAGTAGGTCAAAAGCTGATGGGAATGATTCCAGAGCAAGTCGCTCACTCACAACCTGCATGTAGAGGAGGACAAGCGGGATCAAGTAATAATAAAGACATTCGCTTACCGGTGTGGCTTGCGTGTGTACCCGAGCATCTTGTACTCACTGAAAAGTAGTGAGGTGAGTAGCCCTTTACCTACCCTGGCTCTGTCTCCCATACTGTGATGCTACGGAAGTAGGCTAATTATACGTACTTCCTGTCTGGAGTTTGGAAGACTAAAGCGGCAACTTCGGCGGCCATTTTGGATGGGTCGCGAAATCCCGATTGTCCAAAGACAATACCAAGAGGCTTGGGAGAGGACGTGCCTGTTCAGGGGAAGTGCCCGGTTTCTTCGTGTGAGAGGCGGGTCCCATATTTGTGTCTTATGGTATTCTAATTGGTAATTGTGAGTTTGCCTAAAAAATTATATAAATTAAGAGAGCTAATATGTGGGCACAGATGTATATTGTGCATGAAGTGGTAATTGTATCACTATGAAGCGTGGCCCATGTAGGGATATGTAAGGTAGATGAAGGGTATGTTATATGGGATTTTCAGGATTCTTAACTTTTAACAGTATATATGGTATACTATGACCTCCCAGCTGGGAGAGATTGAACGGATCTGGAGACCCTAATGAAGTTGACTTTTCTGAATTCATGGTGTTCTTCAGATGTTGTATACTGTTATCTATTTAGCTCCACCCATGGGATGTCATTGTTTAATCCTCTAGTATGGGACGAAAGCCTAAAAATCCAGTTTTGCTCTTTTTGTAAAAGGGCTTCTTTTTGTATTTGTGGGTGGGACTCTAGGATGGTCCAATGCAAATCAGTTACTGTGTGGCCTAATGTTGTGTAATGGGCACACATTTTCGTGTTAGTTTTCTTGCACCTGATGTTGCTTCGGTGCTCTGTTATTCTGATTTTGACAGCCCGTGTAGTCATGCCTACATATTTTAGTTGGCAAGGACAGGTGATGAAGTAAACACAGTTGCATGTGTTGCAGTTTGTGTGGTTAAGCTGTTTCCATGTTAATGTTTCTGTTAGTTCTACAGATTTTGTTGAACTAGTCAAGGAACAAACGGTGCATTGGCCACAAGGGTAGTGTCCTGCTAGTGGGGGTAGGTCCCACAGTGGTTTTTGTTAGGGGGGATCCCTTTCTTTTGGGTCTGGTGTTTACCAACATATCTTTGAGGTTTGATGTCCTTTTAAAAGCAAACCTCGGGGGACTAAATGTCAGTTCGCCCATTTGTAGGATTTTCCAGTGCTTTTTTTACCACCCTTTTGATCAAATTGGATTCCGGGGTATAGGTGGTAACAAAAGTCAGATTATTGGTTTCAGGTTTTGTGTGTAATTCTAAGAGCGATTCTCTGTTGTTATTTCACGCTCTTTTTTGTGCTGTCCTTATATTCCTTAAAGGGTAGTCGCGTCTGGCTAGATGCTCTGATAGATCGTTGGATTGGGTAGCAAAGTCACTTAGGCTACTGCAGTTGGTTCGGATGCGCAAAAACTGCCCATAGGGTAGGTTCTCCCGTAGGGCTTTTGGGTGGTAGCTGCTGTACAGTAGGGGACTGTGACTGTCGGTTGGTTTTTTAAAGGGTTTGGTCTGTAGTTTGTCAGATGACATACTAATCATTAGGTCTAGGAATGGCAGTTCATTTTCTGAGGTGTTAGCAGTGAATTTTATTTAGGGGTTAAGATTGTTAACCCAATCAACAAATTGAGGGACCCTCTCCCTGCCTCCCTTCCAGAAAATTAGAATATCATCAATGTATCGACGCCAAAGGGTGATATTCTCCTTGTAGTGATTGTTGTTCGATACAAGATGTTTAGCCTCAAAATCCGACATGTACAGGCATGCCAGACTAGGGACGAAGGTGCTGCCCATTGAGGTCCCCTGTATCTGGTGGAAGAGACTGTCTTCAAATTGGAAGAAATTTCCGTAAGGGCTGTGGCTGCACATTCCATTATGAAGCTGACAGGGGTTGGAAATAACCAGTGCCTTGATCTTAGAATTTCTTCTATGACTTTCAGTGTTGCGGGATATTTGTATATAGCGCCTCTACATCGAGGGTGACGATGCAATCCATTTGAAGTCCTTCAGTGTTCTTCGTTTCAATGAGATTCAGAACATCTCTTGTGTCCTGGATAAAAGATGGGGTCTCTTTTGCTAGAGGTTTGAAAAAATAATCACAGAATATGGAGAGAGGTTCCAAGAGGGACCCTATCCCGGACACTATGGGCCTCCCTGGTGGTGGTAGGGTCCCTTTATGTATTTTTGGAAGGGTGTAGAAGTAGGGTAATCTCGGGTTCTCAGTGGTGAGTGTAGGAAGCTGGCTCTGTATATACTATACCAAAGTGAGGTATAGTGTGCACAGAGTCCATGGGAACCTCAAAGGTAGGCAGAGGCAAAGTTAGATAGAACCTTACTCTCTATTTGGGGTAGTGTGGTCGAGCAGTAAGGCAGTATCAGAGGACAGTGTTAAGCATTTGTTGTACACACTCAGTCAGCAAATGAATTCACACACTCAAAGACTGAACTTCAGACCAATTGTTTTTGTATAAAAATATTCTTTTAGTTATTTTATTTCTAGAACCAAGCAAGCCTGACACAGTTAAGCAATAAATACTTTACAGTAATAAATGCTGATTGTAAAACAGTTCAATTGCAGTTGTAAATGTACTATGGTTTGACTTACAGTATTGTTTCAGAGAAATGCAATCACTTGTAAATACAGTACATTGACTTCAATGGGATTTTCAGTAAAAGGCTTGAGGCAGGACAGGGGTCGCCGAATCTCGGTTCAGGATCGCCGGGGTGACCTCCTCGTGGTGTTTGCCCACTCGAGCTTGGGCCGTGGACGGTGGGTGCAGAGTGGGGTGGATCCGCGGTCTCCGGCTGCTGCCAGAGGTTGCAGTTGAACAAATCCGGTGTTCACGGGAGAAGCAGGCTTTGGAAGTGAATGCAGACTGTCCTCCGGGGTTTTTGAGGTTGCTGGCTGCAGTACACACCGGGGTTTCGCAGGAGCAAGTTCGAGGGGGAGACTGGCCGGTAGGGCTGGGGTCAAGTCAGTGGGCGTCTTCCTCTTGTTAGCTGCTGCACGGCTGTTCGGTCCTTCTTCTTCTTTTCTTCTTGTTTCTAGTCTGGATCTGAGGAAGCAAGGTTCAGGGGTGCCCCTAAATACTAGATTTAGGGGTGTTACCGGTAGGTAGAGGTCAGGGACCAATGGGTCCCTTCCCTGGGGTGGGTACACCCCCTATTGTGCCACCCTCCAGTGGGAGGGGGCAGGAGCCTGTCCCTGGTTGGCTGGTTCCCCCCATCTTCGAGATGGCGGGGACTGAGAGTTGTGCTTCGCCTCGCCTCCCCCACCTGAGGGGTGGAGTTGGCAGAGGTGGGCACACCTCCCTTCCTCACTTGTTTTCCCGCCGGTTCTCCTGCCCAAAGTGGCGGTCAGAACCAGTGGGGACCAGATGCTGAGTACAGCAAGTGGCCTGGGGAAGCTCACAAAGGCGGAAGCCTTTGTGGCTTCCCCTTCGTGAACCCTTCCCATCCTGGGGGAGCAGGCTTGGCACCTCGTCCCAGGATGTGCATTGTTTCAGGCCCCAGAGAGCGTTAGGCTCTCGACCCAGGGGTCCAGATACATGTCTGGTGGTGGCAGCTGAAAGCAGCCACTCAGCCTGGACACTAGAGGTGGGTTAGGTTTCAGGGGGCATCTCCTAGGATGCCCTCTGTGTGCATTTTACATTAAATCCCACACTGGCATCAGTGTGGGTTTAATGTGCTGAGAAGTTTGATACCAAACTTCTCAGTTTTCAGTGTAGCCATTATGGTGCTGTGGAGTTTGTAATGACAAACTCCCAGCACCAAATACTCTTAATGGCAGCACAGCACTTACAATGTCTAAGAATGGACTTAGACACTGTAGGGTACAGGGCTCATGCACCAGTACCCTCACCACTGGTATAGTGCACCCAGCTAGAGGGGTGACTGATCTATGCCAGGGCAGTGGGTTGTAGGCATGGCACACAGGGATGTGTGCCATGTCGACTCTTCACTTTGTTCTGCACCAAAACACACAGCCTGCAAAGGCAGTGTGTGAGTGTAGTGGTACAGGGCCTCTAAGGGTGGCACAATAAGTGCTGCAGCCCATAGGGGCCTTCTCTGGTCACAGTGCCCTGGGTACCTGTGGTACCATTTACCAGGGGCTGACCTGTGGCCAGAGATGCCAATTGGGTTTAGGCTTCAATGCAGTTTTAGGGAAAGAACATAGGCCCTGGGTACCTGATTATCAGGAGCCCAGGGCACACTCAGTCAAAGTACATCAGCAATTCAGCAAAAAGTGAGGGCAACCATGCAGAAAGAGGGCACTTTCTCACAGTGAGGAAATCTGCCTCATGTTTAGTTCCTCTCATTTTGAGAAAAAAATAAAAATTCAGTCATAACCAGCAATGTGAAAATTGCTTCTCCATTGAATTGAGCATCACTCCCTGCAGATGCGAGCTGCATGCTTCATGGCTATCAAACCAAAAGCAGCCTATTCAGAAGCTAACTTGTGTGAGAGATGTGCACACTCACTGCACAGAAGGCTGCTCACTGCTAAGCAGCCCGTCTGATCCAGTTTGCTGACAGCTCCCACCTCAGCACTAAGACCTAGTACAAACCGACAGTCAAGAGTAATCTAATCCTGTTTAATAGCTTTCACCTACATTCACTAAAAGAAAGCTTACCATGAAGCTAATATTTAGGCTAACCACGAAACTGTAATGACATCAGAGACTTCAAGATCCAAGCTGAAGCACTGACCAACAAAGTGGAGTCTAGAGATTATCCTTCTTATATTGTCAATAGATGTTATAAACGACCCAAGAACCAGCATTGGAAAATTCTCTTACAAGAATAGGAAAGGATTATCCTTCTCATATCGTCAATAGATATTATAAATGAGTAAAAAACCAGCATAGTGAATTTCTCTTACAATAAATGGAAAGACCTCCAAACCAAGACTTGTGGACTTGTGTAACTACTTTCAGCGCAGCCTCAAACCATCTTAAGAAGTTGGTACAAAAAACTGGAGAATAGTCAGGAGCATTTAATTGGCCAAAGCCTCGCTTAGCCCCAAAGAAAAACAGAAATCTGTGAGATCTTTTGATTCACACATGACCCAGGAAAACTGAGATAAGGAGTGAAACCATCACAACCACATGGGGCCTTTCCCCCCCAGTTGTGGGTCACTATCCCTGGTGGTCCTGCTCAGTCTGTCATTTGACCACAACCGCAAAAACAATTGAATTAAAACCGGACCTCAAAGGGACTACGAGAAAACACACAAGATGAAATAGCTCCCATGTTATTTATATGATCACATGCCCTTGCGAATTGCGCTACATTGGTATGACATGTAGAAAGGAGAAATCTTGCATCGACAAGTATAGGTCCAAAAACCAATGACAAAGATGAGTATTCATTTTAAACATTGGGCATTCTGCTTTTGACTTGAAATGAGTGACACTTAAAACTCTGGACCGTATTGATACAAATGCTGATAGGAACTTGCTACAGAAGGAACAACGGTAGATTTATTGTTTGGGTATATTCCAGAATGGACTCAATGATAAAATTCCATGGGTGCACTCTATGAAGTCAGAATGAGGCATTTATTATTTTAACAGTAGCACAACCCTGCTCATTCACGGAAGATAGAACTACTCATTCACTATATCATTATAAAGGGATAAGCTACTTCCCTAGACTAAGAGAGAATATTATAGTATATGCTCCTTTGTAATTGGCTGGAGAATAGAAGCCTCATAACTTAGGCAGCCTGTACTGAGAATAAAAGCAATGAGAACATTATTCCCGATCCGCTCATAACCTCTTGCAGGATCTCGACACACGGACAACATATATGTTCTTTTATTGGCGACAGGATAGAAGCCTCCTAATTTAGACACCTTGGGGCAGATTTACAAGCCCCATGCGCCACATTTACGCCGCCGTTGCGCCACTTCTGTGACGCAGCGGCGGCGTAAACCATGCACCACGTTGCGCCTTATTTACAACGTGACGCATCTAGGGAGATGCGTCACGTTGTAAAGCCCTGTGCCACATGAAACCTGCGTTAGGTTTCATGTGGGCTTTCCGGCGCAGGGTGGGCGTTCCGGCACAGGAACGGCTTGTAAAAGTGACGCAGTGAAATCTACAAGATTTCACTGAGTCACTTTTACGTCCATGCTACGTCAAAACCCTGCGCCTGCTTGAAGCAGGCGTAAGGAGTGACGCAGCATGTTAGGCATAGGGCGCCCCTGAGCATTGCTGGAGCCGCGTTGCGCTTGCAACATGACTCCAGCAATGCGCCGCCCTTACGCCACAGGATGTGACACGCATCGCCCTATCCTTGCCCCACGGTGCGCCGCATTGTAAATGCGACACATTCGTGGTGGCGCAGGGAGGGAATTGCGTGTCGCATCTTTTCTGGCGCATCCCTGCTGATTTGCAGAGATGCGCCAGAACTCGTAAATCTGCCCCCTTGAACTTAGAACAACATCATGAGCGTAGTATTCCATATATGCTCACATTCGCTTTGACACCACAATTACATTTGGGATCACATGCATACGTTTATATTTTTTGTCTTTTTAGCAATATTTAAAAAAAAAAATCATGTACCCTTAAAATGTAAATATCAGTATATGAACGAGATACGTATAAACACTTTTAATAAACTTAGACACACTGCCACGTGTCATGAATGACGAGACAAATACTCTCTTGATTCACTCAGAAGTATGTCTTCAGTATTTACTTTTACTGACGCCTACGCGAGTTATGAACAACACTTGTTGATCATTCTTTACCCCGTACGACAAGATAAAAAGAGCCACCGCTCCCCCACTCTCCAACATTCAGGACGGGAGGGACTGGACACGCAAAGCAGGTCTTGCAAATCACCACTTTATTTAAATGCATGGCGTGTCTCGCCATATGCAGTTACATTAATTTCTTTGCCATTTAGTTCACGTTTGGCTAACTATAACTTGTGATCCTTTCTAAGGAGTGCAACCTTTCCGCCACCCCCGCCACCTATGGGGCCCTGCCGCGAATTTCAAAAGGCACTTAGGGGCAGATTTACGAGCCCCCTGCGCCACCAGTACGTCACTTTTCCTGACGTACTGGTGGCGCAGGGGGCTGCTCCATATTTACAAGGAGAGGAAAAGCCAACCTGCGTGACTTTTCCTCTCCTTGTAAATACGGCCCCTTCATACGCAGCACTATGCGGTGAAGGGGCGTTCCATGGGTGTTGCTGTGGGGGTTCCCACGCAACACTCATGGAACGAGACACATCTCCAGAATTACGAGAAATAAGAACTTCTTTATTCTATAGTGGTTTACGTGATAACTTAAAAGATGCCCTTGCTCATATCGTAGAGCTGCCAAATGATTATTCAGATTTTGTGGACCTTGTCGTAAAGCTAGATCGTCTTGCTGAACGCAAGGGAGAAAGATAACGCTTTGAAAATAAAATCATTTCTATCAATCAATTAGGGGTTTATATAGCGCGCTACTCACCCGTGAGGGTCTCAAGGCGCTGTGGGGGTGGGGGGCGGCGGCTCCGGATTAGTCGAAGAGCCAGGTCTTGAGGTCCTTCCTGAACATGTGCAGGGTCGGGGAGCGTCTGATGTTCACCGGGAGCTCGTTCCAGGTTTTGGCTGCGATGTGGGAAAAAGCTATTCCGCCGGTTCTGTTCCTGCGGATGCGGGGGACCTCTGCCAGGGTGAGGTCGGTGGAGCGGAGGTTCCTCTTGGGGACGTGGAAGAATACTCTCTCGTTGAGGTATTTGGGTCCGATGTTGTGGAGGGATTTGTAGGCGTGGGTGAGGAGTTTGAAGGTGACCCTCTTCTCGACGGGGAGCCAGTGGAGGCCTCGTATCTGATGGGTCATGTGCTCATGGCATGGTAGTCCGAGGACGAGTCTGGCTGCGGCGTTCTGGATGGTCTGGAGTCTGTGTAGAAGAGTTTTGTTGATTCCGGCGTAGAGGGTGTTGCCGTAATCTAGTCTGCTGGTGATGAGTGCGTGGGTGATGGTCCTTCTGGAGAAGTGGAGAAGTGTGGCTCAATGGTTAGAGCGGCAGACCCTGATGCAGAGATCTGGCCCGGGACCAGGGTTCAATTCCCGCCTCGGCGGGTCTTGGGCTCAATTTCCTCGGACCTGATAATTCTCGCCTCTGTGCCTATTCTAATCATGGGTCCCACTCTGCAACTCTGGGCAATAGCTTGCTTAATCTCCACAACGGCCCCAACAGCGCTGGGATGCCTGGCTTCACCCTGGGGGTGCCCAGGAGTGGACATTTCACAGGGAAAAGCCAGGAAGGGTTCCACAGCGGTATGCATACAGCGCCAGGACACCCCTTTGGGGGTATAAGTGCGCTTTACAAGTACAAATTTCATTTCATTTAATTCATTCTGCAGTCGGCGGGGATCCACTTGAAGGTCTTATGGAGGATGCGAAGGCAGTTGAAACTGGTGGAGGCGACGGCGTTGATCTGGCGGATCATGGAGAGGGAGGAGTCAAGGATGATGCCGAGGTTCCGAGCGTGGTCTGTATGGGTGGGTGGGCTCCTGAGGGCGGAGAGCCATCAGGTGTTGTCCCAGGCGGAGGTGCAGGGGCTGAGGATGAGGACCTCGGTCTTCTCTGAGTTTAGCTTCAGGCAGCTGTCCTTCATCCAGGCTGCCACGTTCTTCATACCTTCCTGGAAACAGAGTCTGGTGTCTTTGGGATTCTTCGTGAGCGAGAGGATGAGCTGGGTATCGTCGGCGTAGGATACGATGCTGAGCCCATGCTGTCTGACCATGGCTGCGAGGGGGGCCATGTAGATGTTGAAGAGCGTGGGGCTGAGTGATGATCCCTGGGGTACTCCGCAGTTGATTTCCGTAGGTTTGGAGAGGAAGGGAGGGAGTCGGATCCTCTGGGTTCTGCCGGAGAGGAAGGATTGGATCCAGTCGAGGGCGGCTCCTTGTATTCCCGCGTCATGCAGTCTGGCTGCGAGAGTGCGATGCGAAACGGTGTCGAAGGCTACTATAAAAAGGCAGAAAGAAAAGAACCTTTAGTTAAAATATCAGAACCTGAACCTATGCAAATAGGGGGCGCAAAAGGTCCTTTATCTACTGAAGAGAAAGAACGCAGGCGAAAATTAAACTTGTGTTTATATTGTGCCAAGTCCGGACATTTTGCCCGAGATTGCTTAATAAAACCAAAGGGTCCCAAAAAGGTGAAAGCTGTGGTTACAGCTAGCATGACTCAGGAAAACTAAATATCTCGTCAAGAAAGGAGGTTGCCTTGTCGAGAGGAATAGAGTTTTCAGATCTCCCAGCACTTAGCGAATACAGTTGTACGTATACCACGACATTTTACTATTCAAGTCACTCTCATCTTAACTACTCAAATAAGACATGTAATTTCAGTATTATTAGATTCTGGGGCCACTGGTAATTTTTTTGACATTCAGTTAGCCCAAAAATTGGGTATTTCCACAGTTTTAAAAGCACAGCCAGAACCAGTCCGTGCATTGGACGGATCTGAATTATCTTCAGGTTTAATTACCAATCAAACATGTCCTATTACATTAGTTTGTCAGAATGGTCATACGGAACAGATGCGTTTCGATTTAATTGACACAACCACATATGGAGTCATCCTTGGGGCTCCATGGTTAATTACCCATAACCCAAATATAGATTGGGATTTGTGAACTGTTACCTTGGATTCTTTACACTGTCGTACACATTGTTATCGAGAAGCACAGGCGGAAACTTTGACGTTACTTCATTGCGCTAATACTACAACTTCTGCTGATATAATACCTATTGAATATCAGGACTTCAGTGATGTATTTGATCCGGTAAAGGCAACTACACTACCTCCACATAGAATGTATGATTGGCGCATAGATTTATTCCCTGGTTCCAGTCTGCCTAATAGTCGAGTGTATGCACTTACTGAAGCTGAAACACAATATTTAGGACAATATTTGGATGAACTGTTAGAACTAGGCTTCATTCGTCATTCAACTTCGTCTGTTTCCTCGCCTCTGTTCTTCGTTCCATAACAGGATGGTGGCTTGAGGATTCGTATTGATTATCACAGACTTAATAAGGCAATATTAAAAAACAAATACCCATTGCCATTGATTCCAGTGCTTCTGGATCAGCTACCACACTCTACTATCTATACAAAATTGGACCTTCGTGGGGCATATCATCTTATACGGGTCAAAGAGGGTGACGAGTGGAAAACTGCATTTAGAACTAAGGGGGTCAATACGATGGCGGACGGAAGTGCATCAGCAGTGGAGGTGGTAGCGGAAAACGTTGATTTTCCTGCTCCTGATGCGGTCATTGCGACCGCCATATTACAATGTTATGTTATGTTAAGTACTCTTATAACGCACAACAGCTACTCCGAGGAGTGTCCTGGCGTGAATCCAAGAGGAGTCCCTGAACTACACCACCCATATTTACGGAAATAGGTAAGTTTTTAAAAGTTTCTTGAAAGCTAACAGGTCATGAGTATTGCGCTGTGAAAACGGAAGGGCATTCCAAGCCTGGGCCGCCTTAACAGCCAGGGAGCAGCCGCCCATCTTGTGACGGGTGAAGCGGGGCACCCTAGCTTGAAGGAGGGATGAAGAGCGCAGTTGTCTCAGCGGGACATAGAAGGAGAGCCGCTTCTGTAAATAGGCAGGCCCACGACCATAGAGGGCTCGGTGAGCAATGACCAGGGATTTGAATTTAACCTGATCCACCACGAGGAGCCAGTGGAGAGCGCGAAGATGTTCCCGCACGCTGCACTTCTTCGCGATTCTCAAGAGAAGCCTGGGGGCCGCATTCTGAATGACCTGGTGTCTATTCAGAGAATATTCAGGGATGCCTATGTACAACGCATTAGCGTAGTCCAAACGGGAAAGGATCAAGGCACGGATGACCGTCTCTTTGGCCGGCCTAGGGAGGAAGTGTAAAAAAACTCCTTAGTGTTTTTAGAAGGCCAAAGCAACTGCCTGAGAGCTTTTTCACCTGAACGGAAAAGGAGAGGTTATCCTCGAACCACACTCCAAGGTTTTTGGTGGATTTGCCATTAGAGGTTGGTAGGGGGAACCCCTGAGGCCAGATCGCGTCTCTGAAGCCCAAAGGGAATTTGCCGTAGAGTAGGATCTCTGACTTGTCTTCGATGGGCTAACATAGGCAATTTTCCGACCGCCGCGGTGTTTCAGGCTCCGCACGTTTTTTCCTTACGCAAGGGCAGCGGACGGAGCCTATAGAGCAAGAACTGCGTGCAGAATCACGTCCCGTCCACCAAACAGATTACGATGTATCAAACAGCCAGTCCCACCGCGGCGGTAAAACCACGTCATCGCGGATGGCAGAAGCACAACTACGGAGCGGAAAAGTCGAACCAGAACACCTGCATAGGACCAAAGCCGCTATGGATCCTGCTCTACAGGCCTTTCCGCTGCTCTACCTGATGCATCACCAGCAGATAAGACGCCGCCACGCTCTACAGCAGAGGTACATCCAAAACTCCAAGCAAGAATGCAGGCAGGGCTGGCTCTACGATGTTTGGGGAAACCTGCGAAATACAGTGTGTGAGGCTCCCTCAATTTACATGAGTGACACCCTCAGGGCTCCCGAAGGCTGCCTTGTGCTGACTCCTCCTGGCACGCTGCTCCCCTCTCCCCCACCTACAAGCACCACTCACACAGCTCCGATCGGGCTCAAGGTGGTAGACTTGCTTGGGGGCTGGGAGTGTATACACTGCAGACTGCAAAGTGAGGAAGATGTGTGCCCAGGATGGGTAGCAGTGTCGCAGCAAACAGCTACACACTTTTGCTATCACCTACTGCCACACAACCCAAGCAAACATCCATGCTGGAACAAGACAAGAGGACTGTGCTGGAAATCCATCTGTACTGTACCTCAGCAACCATGACTGAAATCCAGTAGGCTCAAATAGCACATATCACATACTGAAACAGTGCTGAGGGCCACAATGCTTCTAGATACAAATCATTTGCACACAGTACAGTGTCACACCATGAAGTGGTGGGAAGGGTCAAACATGTGCATGGCATGCAGTGGCACATGTGTTGACTGAAGTGTATACACGAGAATTGTACAGGTGAGGAGTGTACAGAGCAAAAAGCCATAGTGGAGTATCTCACATTGTGTAGGCCTCAATGGTATGACTGTGACTGCCATGAATCAGACCAACACATATTGGAGCCCATAAAGTGGAAAGTGACAGCAATGCATGTGAAAACTCACATATCATGTTTGTATCCCAGAGACATACAGCACAGTGAGAACAAAGGTAAGCAACAGCCAGGCCGGATCCCAAGACTCACAACACAGACATTGCAGTGACACACTCTGAATACTCACAAATGATGTGGATAAGATGTAGGTGTACCCGAGGACTGCAAGGTTACAATGACACACTGCACACTGCTCTGGCAACAACCACAACATGTCCACAAACACTACACAAGGTGTCTGACCATGGAAACAAACAGGCGCTCATCAACTGGATCATACATGTGTGAAAGGGCACTGCTCAAGGGCACATACACATGAACCTCTGCTAATGACAGTACACTCACACTGTCTGATGACTCCAGTAAGCACATGTACATCCATCCATTTGACTATGAAGCCATACCTATCCAAGATGACAACACACCTACACTGGTGTGTATACATCAAGATAGATCACACAGATATGTTGTACCATGTCCACCCCTCAAGTCATGTAAATTGGAATAGATTCTCATGATGGAGATCAAACTAATCTGACATGTGTGAATAAGTAGAGCTCAGCCAACATAATGAACAGGACCAGAGTGGACCATCACAGACTAGCAGCTCACCCCCATCAATCCTCAGAGTCAAAAGTGGACATCAGTTGCCGGAACCTCTGGGAACACCTGAAATATCAACTTAAGTACATGAGAATGGGAAAGTGGGAATTCAGAGCATGGAACCGATGAACATATACACATATATTGTACAGCATCATAAGTAAGGCCAGCAACAACGCTCAGAACATAAATATATTTTTTATTACATAAACTCAGTATCAGCATGTAAAGTGCAAAACATTAAGGCCAACGGCCAGTACAAACTCAAGACCGCACATGTGTGCTTTGAAATTTCACACAGATGATTGAAACACAGTCCACCGCATGGGAATATCACCAGGATAGGGCCAGCAAATGGGCAGCTCAGGCACCGCTCAGGGAGGAATGGGGTGGGAAGGGGGACTCTGCTTCATATTTGTGGAGAACTGGAACTGGGTGGGGGATGACTGTCTGGAGTAGTCGGAGGACTGGACCTGGGAGGGGAAGAACTGGTTGAGGCAGAGGGATCCCTGGATTTGGGAGCCTGAGGGCTGGCTGGACCTGGTAGAGTCGTTGCACGGGTAGGTGGTGAAATGCAGTGGGGAGGCTCAGTGGCTGATGTTGCATGTGGAGGGCTGGGCCTCACTTGCTTGGGGATACAATAGCCCCCAAATGTCTTGGGCCAAGGGATAGGTGAGGTGGCCACAACAGCTTCCTTCTTCCCAGAAAGTGGAGCAGGTGCTCGTGGATCCTTCCTGGAAAAACATTTGGATCTGGTTGTATGCTTGGGGGGGTGGGCTTTTACCCTGCCTCCCCTGTTTTAGAGCTACCACTACCTCACTGCTTCTCTGTCCATGCTTCCTAGGGGGTGGGTGGGTTGTATGTGGAAGTCCTGGGCACAACAGCCCTCTGAACTGGGGGGGGGGGGCAGTTGTGGCAGGCAACAATCTCACGGCAGCCAGGGCAACTTCCTGTGCTGATTTAGGATCAGCTTTGGATCTTGGAGGGCTCTTGGAGGGCGAGGAATGTGAGGTCTGCAATGTGGATGCATGTTTCGGCTTCTCTGTGTCCTGTGATATGCTTGTGGTGGGGCTGGCATGTGTGCTCCTTGTGTGCATTGGGGATGATGTCTCGTGTCTTTGTCGCTTGGACTGCTGTTGTGTGCTGTGTGGGGATGACTTGGTGCCTGAGTGCTCTGGTATGTGTGTTCTCTGGTCAGGCGGGGTCACTGGCAGGGTGGTTGCGGAAGGGACAGGAGCCGGACTGTGAGCCTGTGACTGCAGAATGGCTGCCATCAGTGTGGAGGCCAAAGACTGGACAGTCCTGTGCAGGCTACCAACGTCAGAATGAATGCCCTCCATGAACGCAACAACCTGTGACAACTTGTTGCCATGATCTTGGAGGGCATTCGGAAGCAAAGTCTGCCCCACAGACACCTGCCGCAAGATGTCAATGGCCTCCATACTGAGGGCAGCAGGGGACACAGGGACTGGGGCAGCGGTGCCTGGGGGAAAAGATACCCTACCCATCTTAGGGCAGCGGGCCCGGATACCAGTTGGGGGAGCATTAGGGAAGGTGGACACAGGACGGGGTGTGGCTGACGATGAAGCAGAGGTCGATCCGCCTTTGTCCGACAACACTGAGGAGTCACCGCTGGAGTGTGAGGAAGTGGAGGTAGGCGTTTCTGGAGCAGAATCCTCAAGGGCACTCCTGTCCCCCTCCGATGCTCTGGTCCCCTCAGTGTCGCTGTACTCCCGGGGAGCAGTGATCCAAGTAGCTTCACCAACGGTTTCGGGCCCCTCTCCTTCTCTGACCTCTGTAGATTCTGTAGGAGACAGAGGCACTGTTCAGTGAAGTGGCCGGATCACAAACATGTTAGGCAATACTAACCAAAATGCTTGAACTCAAGGCACACATTTGACTCCATGTACTGTCTGCATAATTCAAATTCTTTGTATGAACAGCTGATGCATGTTAACATGCTTATTGGACAGTCATGCTCCATGTTGCGTACATACTGGCAATTTGCTAGGCATGTGTTGGCATCTGAACATCACATCCTATTGTCTGTAGGCACATCTACATGCTTTCAGCTAAGAGAGCTACACATCTGAATTCACTGTGTGTGTCACACTGAAAGTTTGAGGTGATAGAACCCCACACATAGTAAGTTAAAGGAAACTATTGTTAAGTGACATGACATCCTTACATCCACTAATTTGGGTACTTCAACACAACTAGTGTTGAACATTGGTAAGCAATCTGTAGATGTATCAATTACATGGAAATGCACAACATGAATCTCGAAAATCACCTTGACATGATGCTCACTGATGTTCACTTCCAGTTGATGCCACAGAGACTGACACTTATGCTGATGTTAGTATTTGAAAGTGTGAAAAAGGTCCAGGGATCCTGGAACTGGATGAAATCGCCTTTGTCAGTTGAACAGTGTTGGAGGAGCTTTGCTCAAGGCACTGGACCTTTCCAGCCTCGTATTCGTAACTGTGCAAAGGGGTTTGAACATATGCTCCTCTTTAAATAATAAAGGTAGTTTCAAACACGCAGCAGGTTTGCTTTATTTTAAATCTGATGTTTTTTTGAGAGAAACCAATGCCATGTGATGTCTTTTAAGGAATCTTTATTTGTCACATCCTTTTCATTCCAGAAAAGATTTTTTAAATTTGTGCTCTGGAGGTGCAACATCCGACACGTGTTTCGCCCTAAGTGGTCAGTGAGACCAGGGCTTTCTCAAGGCTGTAAAAGATGTAATGTGAGAGTATAAATAAAATTAAATTCAAGACCCCATTCAAATGACACCTATTAGGTGCATGGTGTGTGATCTTGAAGTAAGTGTCTATATTAAAGTGAATGAAAGGTGAATTAAAAAGTGAGTAGGTCCTAAGACCATCATATGTTATGCAGATAATAATATGCTCATTACAATGGTGATCAATGCAGTAGTGAACTAGGACAGATAAGAACATGGTTGATTAGTTAGGTGCTGGCAATATGAGATTAGAGGTGATGGTAATTGTAGTATCTGCAACAACTTAATGCACAATGCAGGTGTGTACTGGGAGTCATGCAGGGTCGTGGGTGGTTTACATCCAATTATATAGACACGAATTCTAATAGTCCTTAGTAGCCCACAGGAGAAGATCATGCATTTGAATATTATTGAAAGTGCTTGATCTAGTGATAACACAGTATGTTATTGTCATATTATACATTTCAATTGTACCTTAGTGATTATTCTGAAAATCAGAGAACAATTCTCTTATAGTACAGAGTATAGGTCTTCAAAGCAGAATACAATAAACGCTGATTTCTGTAAATAGGGAGGGAAGGAAAAACAGAAACACTGGACTGTAAACAGAAGGAAAAAAGACTTATTTCTGCACATATACCAGTGTTTACAACGAGGCAGAACCATAAGTAATTAGGAAAATAAATAATCATTCTATTCGAATAGTATATTGTCCATGCAGCGAGGAGGTGGTATTTTTTATTTTTAATAATATTGTGGAGCAAGGCTATGTCAAGTGCCCTATTTTTGACACATGGGTTTATTTATTTCAGTGATTTATACGTTTCGTTACAATACAAGCGATTAGACACCTACATCATAAGGGATTCATAGTTGCCTCAAAGTGGGAACTGATGACAAAGTAGAAAAAAGACATGAGAATACAGCAGGTCTTTTTATGTACATAAACAGCCAATATTCATATCTACGGGAGTAGGAGAGTCCGATTATGAGTCCTAGTAAATCTTGGACCGTATTGCAAAGGCAAAGGACGGTCACTCGCAATAACTCCTATAACTTTCCTAAGGGTGGCGCATGCCAGTCAGTGACATTATTGTAAGATTGCGGGCTAATGTTGCTCCGTGTTGGTTCTCACTGAAATATTTGCTACTGCGTTAAGGGGTCAAAGTAGAGGTGTCTTAATAGGAGCAAGTGCGTATTATTCTTAACAGCGCACTGTCCATTAACGGACATGTCACTTACTTAACAGCGGGGTGGTCGTCCCGGGTCAATCCCTTGTAACGGTCTCCATGGCGAGCTATCAGCTTCCTCGATAGCTGCCATCTTTAAATAGGTATAACTTATGGTGGTGCCTGAGAGCACGTTAACTCAACGACGGGTGCCATTACTGAGTGGTAAAAAAAGGGGAAGTAGGTTTTACATAAAGTGAGTGACAGTGTTTAAGGATACTGATTTATCCCGACATATGCATGTTATTTAAAGCATGCCCCAACAGAAGGCTGGCATATATTTTGCTGTAACAATTTGATGTATGATTCAGACAGGCTCGCGTAATATTCCCTAAGGCGGGCTATCAGGATACTCTATAGCCGCCATCTTAGAATGGATATGGTTATCTAAGAAGGCCTTGGAGTATCGATGCTTAACGTGGGTTACCATAACTAAGTGGTCAGATCAAGGAGGTATGTCATATATCGAGTGTGCCTCCATTGTGTTTGTGCCGCAGGAGTATAGGGGGCATTTTAACAGGTTTAAAAGGCAATTGCGCAGACAAAGATTAAGCTAAGGTGGATTGATATTTCAGGTTTGTATAAGATGCGGAATAGCTTCTGGCCAGGTCAATGCCTTGGCCAGAGCACCATTATTAAGGGATCAAAATGTATTATGATACGAAAGGGTCAGAGGATTGAGAAACATATATCGACCATTGATTGGGGATGTATGATGATATGCCAGTAACCAGCAGGGTTGTTTCTGATGCGCTAGTATTTTGTGTAAGCACAACAGTGGACAGGTATTCAGTATATTTGTATATGCGAGGTAATGTGAGCTCGCTCTTTGTTGTTTAGCCCATCTGCAATTTTACGCTGGTTATTCAAGGAAATCCTAGTGATTACCTATTTATATAGATAGAACAGAGATTTAGGTCTTGTTGTATGAGACATTACAGTAAGTATTTTGTTAACTGAGCTTGTAAGAGTGGGATGATAGAAAGCCCTTGTCCATGGCAATTAGAATCTTAAAGCCTATGATTTTTTTTTCAAACAAGTTTTTATTGGTTTTCTGAAAATGCCATACATATTATTCCATGAGCAACATAGGACAATAACTGAAATATGGACGTACATTACAATTATAAATGGTGGTAGGCTTGCACCCACTCCAGCACTAACTGTACCCCAATAAGTGCTACAGGGTTTCGAGAGTACTCAAGCAAGTCTCGGCCCTCCTCCCCCAGGTATCCCAGCACGCAGTTCGGACCATCTCCAGGCAGGATGTCTTCCTAAAAAATTTAAAAAATAACTAGTGTAGAGCCACATAAGAAACCCCCAACGCCCTCCCTCCCCACTCAGTCCCAAAACCCCCAAGTAAGACCCCCCATCCACCCCCCAAGCATGCCGCTGACCGTTGAAATACCCAGGGAATCAATCAGATCTCCTACACCGCCCACCAGAATCCTTGCTTCGTAGGTCCTAACCTAGGGTAGCCCGGGCACATCGAGGAAAAGGCCCTGCGGGAGCCCCAACGTTCGTCCCATGCCTCCCTGCCATCAAGGGGCGGTCACACCATCCGCCTGAGTGCCCTCCATCTCATCTAGTAGAGTCTCGCCATCTATAGTTGGGTGTTTAAGCAGGTGTACGAGCGCCACCCACGCCCTAGCCATCTCCATGGTCTTCTCGTTCCCAGTGCGCCTGGCCATGCCCAGCCTACAGTTCCCTTCACTCTCCGCCCATTTCACTAGTTCCGTGCGCCAGCGCGCCAAGACGGGCCCCTGCCTCCCCTTCCAGTGCGCAGTAAGTTCCCTTTTACAAGGACCAGCCCCAAATCAATGAACTTACTGGTGATTTTGGTCTTGGCAGTGTGCGGAAACCAGTGCAATAAGCAAGCCCGAGGCGTCATATCTATGTCCCTCTCCGTCACAGTTGCCAGCGCAGCCGTCACCCCACGCCAATAGTCCCCCAGTACTGGGCAGTCCCAAAACATGTGTAGAAACCTTGCCCCCTCAACATTACAACGGGGACAGGTAGATGATGCCCCATAATAGTCGTTAATTTTGCCAGGTGTCAGGTATGCCCTATGTAAGACATAAAATTGGATCAACTGGAAGCGCACATTCCGGGAGCTCTTCCACGCCCGCTCGACAACTGCCGCCCAAGGTTTTTCCCCAATAGGTTCCCCCAAATCCTCCTCCCATTTGAGTCGCAGCGCCGTTAAGGGTTGACGCAAGTCCTGGGTAATCCGCTGATAAAGACAAGTTACCGCTTTAAGGGTTCCCGCTGCTAGCACCACATATTGACAGGCAAGAGACGTGTCGGGCTCCTCCAGGCCCCGCCGCCAATGCCTTCTGATTGCCGCTGTCAGGGCCGCATGGAATAGAAAATCTCCTCGCGGTAAGGCATGGCGCTCTCGGAAATCGTTGAATGGGAGGAGATTGCCATCCTCATAAATGTCTCCCAGTGTGAGGACTCCTGCCTCCCCCCAGGACTGCAGTTTACTCCAGTCGCCCCCATGGGGCAGCACCTCGCACATCCCCAGCGGGATCTCAGGTGCGTACGGAATCTTAACGCGCACCCTCCTGGCCATGCTCGGCCAGCACTGTCGCACCACTCGCAGATCCGGCGGCATCAGCCCACCCCTTATTGGTACACGCAGGAGAACATAGGACAACAGTCGCCAACTCGGATCAGACCCATCCAAAGCCTCCGGGTGTCGGATATGGCCCGCCACCCATTTCGTAAACCATTGGAGTTGCGCAGCGTGGTAATAGGCCTCAAAATCTGGCAACGCAAGGCCCCCCTCTGCCCTGGGCCGTTGCATAGTGGTCAGGGCCACCCTCCGTCTCCCAGTCCCCCACAAGAAACCGGTAATTAAGGAGTTAAGCTGGGTGAAAAACCTACTGGGGATCCAAATCGGGAGCGTCCCAAAATAATAGAGGAACCTGGGCAGAGTGACCATCTTCACCAGTGCCACTCTACCCGCCACAGATAATGGAAGAGTTCCCCAGAAGTCGAAGCAGGTTTTAGTGCTGCGCAGCGCCCATCCCACATTACCCTCTACGAGATCGGTAGGATCGTGATAAATCTGGGTCCCCAGGTATGACAAGCAGCGAGGTTCCCAGGAAACCCCCCTCATTTTGCGGGTCCACTCTTTCCGCCTTGACGGGAAACAAACACGACTTGGCCCAATTCACCCGCAGCCCCGCCAATCTCCCCAGGGTCTCTAACAATTCCCTCGCTCCCCGCAGTGCCTCCCCGGAGTCTCGCAAGAACATGAGTAAATCATCTGCATACAGCGCTATATACTGGAGGTGTCCCCCCACCAATAGACCAGAGTAATATCTTCCCGTCCTAGCATGGGCAGCCATAGGCTCCATCGCCAGGGCAAATAATAGAGGGGACAGCGGACACCCTTGTCTCGTCCCCCGGGCAACTCCACAGGCGGCAGAAATCAGGCCCCCGTCCGGACTCTAGCTGTGGAAGCACTGTACAACAGCGCCGTCCATCGGACAAAGCTTTCCCCTAGGCCGAATGCTCGCAATACATTGAAAAGGTAAGGCCACTCCAGACTATCAAAGGCCTTTTCAATATCGACCGCAAAAATGCAGGCCCGATCCACATCATAGGAGTCGGACCCCAAGATTCGCATGAGTCTGCGAACGTTCATCGCTGTATTCCGCGATGGTATGAATCCGGCCTGATCACCGTGAACCAATGGCGTCATATGAGGCAGCAAACGACTAGCTAATACCCGACTTAAGATCTTATAGTCTAAATTAAGCATCGCGAGGGGCCTATATGAGGAGCAGTCCCAGGCAGGTTTGCCTGGTTTGAGAAGGGGACTATGATGGCTTCGCGTGTGGTGGCAGGGAGAACACCCTCTTGAAGCGCTCTATTGTACATTGCCACCAGGCAGGGAACCAAGGTATCGGCATAGGTCGCATAAAATTCCACAGGTAGCCCATCCGTGCCCGGCGTTTTGTTCCTGGCCATGTGTTTTATAGCGCTGCGCACTTCTCCCGTCTCCACGTCTCTGCCCAGGGTTTCTGCCTCCTCGACCTCAACGGTAGGAAGCTCCGCTCCCAACAGGAATCCCTCGTCACCAGGGAGACGAGGATCCAGCCTACTCTGGTATAGCACTGTGTAGTATTGTAAGAACTGATCATTAATAGCTCGCTGGGTATAAAACACCTCATCATTCTGGCCTCTCAGTTCCAGTATCGCTGTCCCTCTCCGCGCAGGATTGGCGAGCCAGGCCAGCAGCGCCCCCGACTTATCGCGCTCCGCGTGTGCCTTGTCCGTGTAAGCCTTATAGTCAAAACAGCGTAATCTTTCCAATTGGACCGCCAGTGCCTCACGGGCCCCAAGCAATGCAGCTTGCCTATCCGGATGTTCCGGGCGTTCCCTCTCCTCAGCACGCACTTTCTGTTCTGCCTCCAGTACGTCCCGCTCCAGTATTTTACGCACTCCAACTATTTCTCCCATGCAGCGCCCCTAATCACTGACTTGAAAGCATCCCATTCAACCAGCAAAGAAGACGCTGTGTTAGCATTAACCTCAAAATAATTTTCTATGGCCGACCCTACAGTATCCCGGAACACCGGATCTTCTAGTGTATCTGGCCTAAGTCGCCATGTGGGAATAGCAGGACGGTCGCGCACCCAATGGAGCATCACCAGTAACGGGTTATGGTCGGATGTTGTCCTAGTTAGGTATTCGCTATGCACCATTCCCCCATGTACATCTGGAGAGCAGAGGATCGAGTCTAATCTAACATGCAGATCATGTAGGGATGAGAAGTAGGAGTAATCCCTGTCTGTGGGATGATGGGCCCTCCACGTATCAGTCAGCCCCCATTGCTGCTGCCAAGCTCGCCGCGCCGCAGCCAATCTATGTACTGGGGCATCTGGCAGAGGAGGGTGTGAGCGGTCTAGGGAGACGTCGGTGATGCAGTTAAAGTCACCCCCAATAGAACAGAACCTGTGAGCAGGGGCGCCAATTTCCCTGATAGGTGCGCAAAAAATGAGACTTGATCGGAGTTAGGGGCATAGATACTCCCCAGCACAATGTCCTTCCCATCTAAGCGCCCTGTTACCACAACATACCGACCCTCTGGATCGATCAACTGCCCAGTACTCTGAAACGGGACCCCTGACCGCACCCAAACCAGCGCGCCCCGAGCAAAAGCAGAGTATGTGGTGCAGTACACCTGGCCCCGCCATCTCCGCTGCAAAGCCACCCCCTCTTGTTTAGTTAAGTGTGTCTCCTGCAGCAGCGCGATTTGCACCCCCCTTCTTCTTAGATAGGCATGGATCTTGTGGCGTCGTGTCATAGTATTCATCCCCCTAATGTTCCAGGAGAGACACTTAAAGCCTACTGCGGTTCCCATAGTGTGGGTGTACGTACATTATCCTCCACATCTTCCCCAGCAGCATGCTTGGTCCCTGCAATCCCACCCCTCCCTTCCCCCCAAACTCCCCAACTCCCCCTCCCCCGGACAGGTTCCCTGAAACTAGTTCCCATCCAAACAAAGAAAACCAGCAATCAGATACAAAAAAAGATAGAGAGACGTGTGCCGACCCATGGGACCCAAAGCCCCTCCCGGCCCCCCGCCCATTCCGCAGCAACATGGAGGGTCCCCTCCTTAACAATCTAATGGTGCCCCCTCCCGTCCGCAGTCGTTTCCCAGCTTCCCCAACAGGTAGTCTTGACCCTTGGTACAGACCCAGCACACCCTGTCGCCAATGTTCAGTTCAGCCGAACAGGTCCACCGTCTGCGGAGTAACCACCGGCAGCTCAGTGTCAGAGTCACCAGTCGCGCTCCCAGTTAGGGAAGTCTCAGATCCACCTAATGCCCGGCCAGCAGGCACGGAGGGCGGACTGACTGTTCCTCGACTGATCTCTACAACCGCCTGCACTGCTCTATCTCTCTCGAGGCGATGATGCGGCGATGTAACGGCCCTCTGCGGGCTCGCAGGGCCAGGGGATCCTCTCCCCGCAGCGCACTCCACGGGACTCCGTCAGGCCCCCGCTTGGCGCATCTCCAGCCAGCGCCATGCATCTTGCGGGGTGGTAAAGAAGAGCGTCCCTGTGCCGTCCACCACCCGTAGGCGCGCCGGGAAGAACATGGCATAAGAGATGTGAAGTTGGCGCAATTTTCTTTTAAGGGCAAGGAAAGAGGCACGCTGCTTCTGAACCTCCCTGGTATAATCCGGGAAGATCCTTACCTTAGAGTTCTCGATCTGCAGGTGCTGGTTCCCCCTGGCCCGCTGTAATAGGTGGTCCTTGTCACGATAGTGCAAAAGTCTCGCCACTATCGGGCGCGGAGGTGCACCCGGCTGGGGAGGTCTGGCTGGGACTCTGTGGGCTCTGCATGCTCCGTGAGCGTAGCAAAGTATTATGCCCAGGGTTACTCTGCACCAACATGAGGGCCCCCCCATCTTCGAACATTTGGTGCCACTCTGCTCGCTATAGGAACCAAGTACCCCACTTCATCTCAGTCCAAAGCTCGCCACAGATCTATCTCCCCCCACCACCAAGTGTCAAATCAGCCAAACAGGTCCGCCGTGTGCGGAGTGACCACCAGCAGCTCAGAATCCGAGTCCCCAGTTGTACTTCCAGGCAACGATGTCTCTGGGCTGCCCAGCACCCGATTAGTGGAGGCAGAGCTCGGGCTGGCCCCCCCCCCCGGCTGATCTCCACCACCGCCTGCACAGCTCTGTCGCGTTCCAAACGCCGATCCGGTAATGAAAGTGCCTTCTGCGGACTCTCGCACTCCGGTGACCTTTTCTCTCCACTACTCACTGTAGAGCCTCGCCTGGATCTCGCGCGGCGCATCTCCAGCCACTGCCACCCCTCCTGCGGAGTGGCGAAGAAGAGGGTATCAGCGTCATCCACCACTCGCAGGCGCGCTGGGAAGAACAGGGCATACGAGATATGAAGTTGGCGCAATTTCCGCTTAAGCGCAATGAAGGACGTTCGCTGCCTCTGGACCTCCCGCGTATAATCCGGAAAGACCATCACCCTAGAGTTCTCAATCTGCAGCTGTGGTTTCCCCGGGCCTGCTGCAGGAGGTGGTCCCTGTCCCGGTAGTGTAAGAGTCGTACCACCAACGGTCGCGGAGGCGCTCCCGGCTTGGGAGGCCTAGCTGGGACCCTATGGGCTCTCTCAAGGGCAAAGAACTGGGATAGCCCCTCCGGAGCAACCTCCCTCCGGAGCCATTCCTCCAAGTAACGAATAGCGTCATCTCCCTCCGCTCGCTCAGGAACCCCCACTATGCGAAGGTTGTTGCGGCGGGAGCGCCCCTCGCTGTCCTCCGCTCTCATCTCCAGGACCCGAACCTTGTCCTCCACTTGCTTTAAGGCGTGCTGCAGTGTGACCACCGCCTCAGGGACACCCTCCAGTGTCTTCTCCGTCACTTTCACCCGCTCCTTCAATTTCCTGTGGTCGTCCTTGAGCAGGGATAGGTCCACCCCAATAGTATCAATCTTCGACTCAAGGGCCTCTCTAGTCGAGGTGATGGCCTGCATGATATCGGCCAGCGTGGGGCCCCCCGGCCATCAGCCCCGGCGCGATCCGACACATCATCTTCGTCATCGTTCTGCTGCCCCGGCCCCTCCACCTGGAGGACCGCATATCCCTTCTTCTTAGAGACCCGCCCCATCTCGGCGGGCCACGAAAGGCGGCACAGTATCCCACCAACCGCCTGGGCACCTGGGCACCAGTATTCGTTCCCGGCCGGGGAGAACTCCTCTCGACGTCAAATCTCCACAGCAAGATGGGGCCTCCAGGCCCCTTGTTCAGGACCAAGCTTGAGTCTCAGGGCCCCCAGCCAGGGCGGAACACAAAACTCCTTCGCCGGTCCCCAATGCGCAGCACCGTCGACCCACTCACCGCAAGCCAGGGGGCCACAAGAGGCCCTGCAGTGCCCCACCGAGGTCAGGATCCCTCCGGTTCTGGCACCAGGGACTCTCCTCTCTCCCAGATCACCACCACTGCAAGGGGCCCCAGCCACTGGTATGGGCCCAGGGCAGGGCGAGCCAGGCACGATGATGTCCAGCCCTGAAGACCCACCGGGGGGCCGCCACCACCCCAGCAATCAGGAAGGTAAGTGAGTCGGATGCCTCCTGCTCAGTGTCTCGGGCCGCACAGATCACTCAGCAGGGAAAGGATCAACTAGGCGCGAACTCCCCGAAGAGAAACAGACCAGGCGCTCCGCCAGTAAGCAGCCTACGGCACACTCACCGCATCCAGCAGCTCAGGGCTATCACCGTGGCTCCAGAAGTCTACGCCGATCTAGCTCCTCTCAGGCCCGTCCCCAGGCAGACCGAGGCACATGCACAGCAGCCGGCAGTCTGGGGTGACTCCCGCACCTCCAATGGACTGCGCCGATCCGACACCTCTCGGCCAGTCCCAGGTAGCTCCGCTGCACAGGCGGGTCTCAGGCGTCGTTCGGGACCCCAACGTCGACCCACCAGAGCACGACTGCCCCACACTCTGTACCGGGCACTGGACCGGCGGGAGCCAGCCGGGGACGATCTCCCCACACCGTTGCCAATGGTCGTCCAAGTTCACCCCGTGCCGGGGCGTAGCAGAGCCCGAAAGCCCTCCAGAGCCTCCCGCGCTGCACCACAGGATCAGCGGGCAGCGGCCCGTCCGCGCGGGTTCCAGCCCCTCTCACCGCCCTGCATCAACGCCATCCGGTGACAGGGCTGCCATTTTAGCCTCCCCCTACAGCAGTCAGGCCAGCCGCGATCGCCCCTCCATCAACTTCTTACATGCGAGGGCGACCGCAGGATTCTCCATCACCACCGGGCACAAACTCCGCTCCGGGATATGAAGGCAGGAGGCTGGGCTCAGGTCAGCGCCGTGCTCGGCGAAGTCCGCATCCGATCGCCGCCACCGCCATCTTAGGTCCCCGCAGTCAGGAGACGAGACTCACAGAAAAGCGGAGATTTCTCCGCCGGATCGCCTCCCGGGCCGTCGCCAGCACATCCATCAGGGCACCAGGTATTCCGACGTAATGTGGCCAAAGAAGGGCCCCCTCAGACCTTCAGGATGACTGTAAACGAAGGGAGGCCACGGAGGAGCCCCGAGGTCCGCTTCCTTCTACATCGGCGTCAGGCCACGCCCCCAATCTTAAAGCCTATGATGCCACTCATTTTCTTTGTTCAATCCCTTCTCCACGGTTTCCAGACGGATAATAATCCAGACGGATAATAAGGGCACTCTCTTCCTTGCGTAATCTATGTTTAAGTTTTCCTCCTCTTTTGTGTTGTTTCAATTTTACGAGGCCAATAAAGGAGAAAGTACGGTGATGCGAATGATGGGTTTCAAAATGTTCAATCAAAGGTTGTCTAGTATCAGTTTTGTGGATATTCCGGTAATACTCTTGGATGCGGACCTTGAGCGGTCGAGTTGTGCTGCCTATATAATGTTTGTCACAAGGACAGGAGATTAGGTAAATCACATTTGAATTTTCACAATTAATGAAGTGTCTTATTTTGAGAGAATGGCCATTAACAGTGACATCCTTGGTTCTAGATCTGCCCAGTTTGCAAATTGAGCAGTTGGAACATGTATAAAAGCCATTAGGTTGTTGCAAGAATGTAGAGGAATCTTGTCTGGATTCAAAGAAAGATGGACAAAGGGTATCTCTAAAGTTCTTGCTCCTGGAGAAACTGAGTTGTGGTGTATCATGAAGGACATCTGTTATGGTGGGGTTGTGTGTTAAGAGATTCCAATGTCTTTTAAGTGTTTTGCGTATGTATTGTTCTCCATTATTGTATTGAGTTAAAAAGCGGATGACTGGTTTATGGTTTTTTGAACGATTGGATTGAAACAAAGTGTTGCGGTCTGTTCGGGCAAGCTGGTTCTGTTCTCTCTGAGGGTGTTGTTGTTCATATCCTCTTCGTTCCAGTCTTTCAGTTATTTCTACGGAGTTTTTTGTATATTCAGCTTCTGAGCTGCAGTTGATGCGAGCTCGTCGGTATTCTCCACACGGAATATTGGCAATTGTGTGGTGGGGATGACTGCTTGACGCATGCAGGATGGAATTTGCAGTGGTGTTCTTTCTATGAATTTTAGTATGTAGGGTATTGTTGTCAATGTAGATTGCAAGATCCAGGAATTCAATTTCTTTTTTTGAGATGGTATAAGTGATGTCTATACCCCCTCTTGTTTGGGGTCAGTGTGTCAATGAAGTGTTTCAAAAGTTCTTCCGTTCCTTGCCAAATGAGGAGTATGTCGTCAATAAATCTTAGCAAAACCAAAGGGACCCACGTCTGGGCATACCCTGCCAACTTAGGGCGAACATAGCAAAACCAAAGGGAATGATGGACGGAGTGTTGAACATTGCAAGCACTCACCCCCAGTCAACTGATCTGGGTTTAATCCATCATCATTCTTTAGCTCACTCCGCCACCCCAGTTCAGACATGGCCATATGCAAATCAGTCTGACCCTGTGCCTCATGGGAACAGTCCAGCCCGAACTGCCAAGCCATATCTTCCCTGGACCGGAAACAAGCATCCTGGGACCGGTTTCTGGCTTACAGCCATCATCAGCCAGGCTATCTTGAATCCAGTGGCAAAGTGAGCAAGGGACCCACGTCTGGGCATACCCTGCCAACTTAGGGCGAACATAGCAAAACCAAAGGGAATGATGGACGGAGTGTTGAACATTGCAAGCACTCACCCCCAGTCAACTGATCTGGGTTTAATCCATCATCATTCTTTAGCTCACTCCGCCACCCCAGTTCAGACATGGCCATATGCAAATCAGTCTGACCCTGTGCCTCATGGGAACAGTCCAGCCCGAACTGCCAAGCCATGTCTTCCCTGGACCGGAAACAAGAATCCTGGGACCGGTTTCTGGCTTACAGCCATCATCAGCCAGGCTATCTTGAATCCAGTGGCAAAGTGAGCAAGGGACCCACGTCTGGGCATACCCTGCCAACTTAGGGCGAACAAAGCAAAACCAAAGGGAATGATGGACGGAGTGTTGAACATTGCAAGCACTCACCCCCAGTCAACTGATCTGGGTTTAATCCATCATCATTCTTTAGCTCACTCCGCCACCCCAGTTCAGACATGGCCATATGCAAATCAGTCTGACCCTGTGCCTCATGGGAACAGTCCAGCCCGAACTGCCAAGCCATGTCTTCCCTGGACCGGAAACAAGCATCCTGGGACCGGTTTCTGGCTTACAGCCGTCATCAGCCAGGCTATCTTGAATCCAGTGGCAAAGTGAGCAAGGGACCCACGTCTGGGCATACCCTACCAACTTAGGGCGAACATAGCAAAACCAAAGGGAATGATGGACGGAGTGTTGAACATTGCAAGCACTCACCCCCAGTCAACTGATCTGGGTTTAATCCATTATCATTCTTTAGCTCACTCCGCCACCCCAGTTCAGACATGGCCATATGGAAATCAGACTGACCCTGTGCCTCATGGGAACAGTACAGCCCGAACTGCCAAGCCATGTCTTCCCTGGACCGGAAACCAGCATCCTGGGACCGGTTTCTGGCTTACAGCCGTCATCAGCCAGGCTATGTTGAATCCAGTGGCAAAGTGAGCAAATAAATCTTCCCCATAGTATTATGTTACTGGAGAGATTTTCTGTTTGATCATTCCATAGCCATTGGTGCTCCATTTCCCCCATCAGGAGGCAGGCGTAGGGTGGGGCGAATTTTGCCCCCATCGCTGTCCCCTGAAGTTGTAGATAGTATTCTCCTTTGAAGAGGAAGTAGTTTTTGAAGAGACAAAATTCTAGCATCTCCAGAATCATGCTGTTTCTAGCCGCATAGTGGACAGATCTTGTTTGTAAGAATTTCCTGGTTGCTGCTATACCATCTGGATGTCTAATAGATGTATAGAGACTCGTAACGTCTATGGATGATAAGAGGAAGTCCGGTTGCCATCTGATGTTCGGTACATTTTGTAAAACGTCCTTTGTGTCTCTTATGAACGATGGAAGATCCTTCATAAAAGGTTGTAATTCAGCGTCGATGAATGATCCTACATTTGAACATATTGATTCAATCCCTGCAATGATCGGTCTGCCTTTTGGTGGTCTTCCTGGTTTATGAACCTTTGGCAGGAGATAGAGTGTAGGGGTAATTGGATTGTCAATGTAAAGTAGTTGTTTCTCCTCCAGTGTGAGTATCTCTTTTTCGTGCCAGATGTTCAGTAATTGAAGAAGTTTTTCTTGTATCTCTTTAGTGGGGTTATGGTTTAGTTTTTTATAGCACGTAGTATCTCCTAGCTGGCGGTAGGCCTCAGCAAGATAGTCAGAGGTGTTGAGTAGGACTACGTTGCCTCCTTTGTCCGGTTCTTTCACTGTCAAGTTTGGATCATTTCTTAGTTCCATAAGTGCCTTTTTCTCCCTGTTGGTAATGTTGGAAGGTGTATATTTTTGTTTAGACAAGTATTTTTAATATTATTTGTCCAGATCTTTATTTACAGCCACAAAAAATATATCAATAGAATTTCCTGAGGCGAGAGCTGGTGTGAACTTCGACTTCTTTTTGAATGGTGTAGGTCTGGAATGGAAGATGTTTATTCCTAATTCCTCAGCAATGGTAGTCAAAGATTCGAATCCGTCTGGAGCATCATCCGTGGTCAGATGTGTTAGTGATTGATAGTTTCCAGATCTTGTACAGTAAGATCACTAGTTAGTTGAGGATTGCCACGTGGTGTTAATCCCGGCGTTTTGTCAGAGAAAAAAGAGTGTAATTTGAGCTTTCTTGTGAATTTAAACAAGTCAATTTTGGTTTGTGTTAGATCCCAGCGTGTTGTTGGGCAAAATGATAACCCTTTATTCTAAATTTGAAAGTGGGTATCTGTCAAGGTTGTTTTCTAGAGGTTGATTACCAAATCATTAGGCACTATTTCTGTACATGGGGTAATGTTTTGGTCAGTTCCTTGCTTCTGGCTCTTGTTTGTACTCCCGTAATATTTGGTTTTGGTGTATTTGTATTTGGTGGTCTGGTTCGATTGTCTTGGGCATTGACCAATCGATGTCTGCGTACTTCCTCGTGAAAATTTACTTTTGGTCTAGTATTGCTCGTGGTTTCTGGTTCTCCCATAGATTCTACTTCCGAAGATGGAATGGTTTCTGTTGAGACATTAAAGTGTGTGGATGGAGTTGTCGATGAAATATTATCGTACTTTTTAGCAAATGTGTACACTCTGCCAAGTTGGTAGTCGGTCAGATCACGTCTGAACTTCCGATTCTTTCTTTGGATGATGTCTTCCTCATAGTCATCGAGAACTTTGTTTAAGATTTTAAAGTTTTTTGTCGTAATATCTTCCCAATTTGACTCTTCAATTCTTTTGGAAAGTGTGTCTACCTCCAATTTATATTTTTCAAATTCATCTTGGGCTATATCTATTAGCTGGAGGAGCATGTTATTGGATGTGGTTAGTAAGTTGTCTTCCCATAGTTGTAGTCTTTCCAGAGCTGTAGTTTCGATCAGGGGAAATATGAGAATCCTGAGCCCCCTTGGAATTAGGTTGTGCTCTAAATATTTTTTAAGTGAGGCTCCTTCCCACCATTTTGATGTTTCTTTTCTGACTGCTTTTTCCAACGCTTGAAACATGCTTTTTGCAGAATGCAGATTGGTAGTACTTGGTTGTCTCAAGGTGCCCGCACCCGTAGGGTCAAAGATTTCTTCTAATCTTGTATTTCTTCGTTCTCTTCGGTTGCCATAGTTTGCCATCTTCAAAATCAAAGAAATAGCAATTTGGCATGGAAGTATTATTGAGATTGATAGACAGATGGCTCAAGTGTTATATTAGCTAGATGAGGAAGTCTTATTTGTTCATATATGAGAATTCTGCTCCATGGCAATCCAGAAGGTAGAATCCTTAATTGACAAATAAAGATTCCTTAAAAGACATCACACGGCATTGGTTTCTCTCTAAAAAACATCAGATTTAAAATAAAGCAAACCTGCTGCATGTTTGAAACTACCTTTATTATTTAAAGAGGAGCATATGTTCAAATCCCCTTTGCACACTTATGCTGATGTTACCTGCCCACATGACAATCCAGACGTTGTACAGGCGAAGAATATCTGCACTCACCACTGAGTCAACTGAGAGGCAATTACACCACACTAGAGACAACTCATAGGTTACTGCCTTGCTCTGGGCTGGGATTCGTGCAGTGTTTCATGCGCAACATCACACTTTGTACTATACTCACCCCCAACTTGCTGCTGCTGGGCCCTCAAGCGCCCATCCAGCGCTGGCTGTGTCACTGCCAGGATGCGGGTCAATAGTGGGGTCATGCTCTGGCGCGCCAACTGACCAGTCCAAGGAACCAGGCCCAGCGTCATTTCGGCGACGTTTTTGATAATGCAGCAGATGTCATCCCACCTCTTGTGGCAGTGGTTGTGTCGACGGTTAGAGACCCCTAGGGACCACACCTTCGGGCGATGGCCCTCCATATTGCCTTCTGCTGATGGACCTTGAACTGTAGGTATGGGAGACAAGAGGAAACATTTGTAACACTTTGTAGTTGTGCATTGTGTGTCAGTACACAGTGCATACACATGAGCGAGTCTACACATGACTCCAAAAGAAGGATGGCATGTCCACTGTACATTTATCAGATCGGAGAGGTAATTTCACACTAATCTAGACAGTAACAGGCCCTGTACTATTGTGTATACTGGGCTCATCTCCATAGTATCCCTGTAGAATGAGCACACCCCATAATCACTAACCTCTGCCCAATCGACACTTACCATCTCACTACTGTACATATGTACACGTAATGAACTCATAGAGGACATGGCACAGGGAATGTGTGTCTAAAAATAGATTTCATAAAGTCCTCATTGTAACTGTATTACTGATAAACCACGTTCTGGCAAAATCATCATTGCATGCACTCAGGCCTCAGGGGGAACAAGGCTCAACACCATGCACTTGAACTTGTTTGGCTACACAGACTCCAACACGTATACATCATCCTTTCTGAAATTCACATGTGTGATGTTTTGCACCTATGGAGCTGCAACATTGATGAGTGTGCCATCCTCCCCACATACTCAAGTGCATCAAGTAGTACGTAATGTATGGGAAATGCAGACGACAAAATAAGAAAGCACCAATATTGGCTTGCAGTCTGAGGCACAGAGCACTGTAGAGTAACATGTTGTGAGCCTTCTGAGCACTCTAAGTAAGTTTAACATTCACTTACCAGTACCTCTGGAGCACCATAGAGCCGGCCGTACTGTGCAAGGACCTCGTCCACCAGGACCTCCAGCTCCTATGTGGTGAAGGGACAGGCCCTCGTGTTCTCAGTACGAGCCATGACTGGTTCCAGAGATGAGGTACAGCAGTAGTTTGTGGTGAGGAATGGCAGGCAGCAGTGTCTCTAGGCAAGTGACAGGTGTGGACAATAGTTCTGTGCCCTGTGGAGGGCACAGAACTATTGGGTTTCCAGTTGAAGGATCTTGAAGGACATCTATTGACTGGCATAGTATGGTACAGACCCCCTGTTTCAGCCGGCCTCCAGCATCAGGCACTTATTGATATCTTTAGCAATATGGCACTTACCCACACTAGACTGCTTATTCTAGGGGATTTTAATTTATGGCCCAATGGGACCTTAGACTCAGCCTTTAAAAACCTTCTCCAATCCTGTGAGAACCTGAATTTGCAACAGAGGGTAACAGAACCAACACACAGGGGAGGACACGCACTGGATCTAATTTTCTCTGCGGAAAATGTTATAGGATTGGAGGATATTCTATCTGTGGAGTGGTCTGATCATTATCTGATTAAGTTCTTGATATTTAATCCCAGAAAGAATAACTCCACCACCATTAAGGAAAACAATCACCGAGGCAGGGACTGGAAAGGAATTTAAAAAAAAGCTAAACTATCTCCGGTATTTCCAGCACAAAGCCCTTTTAACTTTAACAAACAGGTGGAGGAAAATGATACGCTACTCTGTGAACAAATAGGCAATACGTTAGACCGGATCGTCCCTATGAAAAACCACAAAAAACCAAGTAGGCTGTCAGCCTCATGGTACAGTGAAAAGTTAAAAAACTTAAAAAAGGGCTGTAAACAGGCAGAACGAAAGTGGAGAAAAGAATATATAGATGAGGATAAAATGGCCCTGAATAAAGCAATAAGTAACTATAAAAAATAAATTTCCATTGTAAAAGCAGAATATTATGTTGACATTATCTTAAACCAAAGAACAAAAAAGATGCCCATGCTGCGTACTCGCTCCAATTGATAGAATATGGACATTGAAACAAAACAATGCCCACAGCAACCACTTTTTCCGTTGAATTTAATCAAAAACGTTTTTGCTTTTTTATCAAAAATTGCCACCTACATAGTATACAACATTTCACAATTTCGAGAAAACAGTCAATATACAAAAAACATTTACATATATATACAAATCCACATCACATATACCACTACTTCCAACCCATACACACAACTTCTCAAATATCCTATCACCATTCAAAACAACATCCAAAGCAACAAATTGTTTTTCAATGTTAATACAGACATTTTTAACAAAAATGGATAATCAGGCCATCTATCAAATTAGCTGCATAAATCATAAAATAAATTATGTGTTTATCAAAGATTGGCCTTAGAATAACGGTCTCACGCGTTTCAAACTCCTGCCAATTCAGGAGTTCTCATCAGGACCAGAATAGCTGAAAAAGACAAAACAAAATTCTTTGTCTTAATGATTGACCACATGCTGACCCTTACCTCAAAAAACCTCTAAGCTGCACCATTTCTTACCTTACTCACTATGAATGTTCAGCTGATGTTTAATCATTTCGACTTTCACCCAAACGATCGATCTAAAATAACATACATACAGTCTTAGTCTTATACTGTGGGAGGGCAGGGTATTGTATTGTCGAGTACACGATACCAAAAGAATGGTTCTTACTTTTAGCTGGCTGAGAAAGTAATGGGGTCACACGTCATATGCAGAATCGCTGCTACATATCTAAAAAATGAACGAATAAAATATCCATTGGCCATAATACTATATTCATGGCTTAAAATGCGAGATTAAATGAAGCCAAGGTGATGTTTTACCTTAATTGATGTGATTCATCTGTTTAATTTGGACGAATATGAAAAGGACGGTGGCAGATTGAAGACCGGCGTTTCCTTTGATTTTCTGGAGGAAAAATGAGGAACTGACTGAAGGACAGTTTTCTACAACTTAATGTCCGTTTTCAATAAACTAGGCCGATGTGGAACAATGTTCTGTGCCTGTAGTTCGTCTTACCTTTAGTCGTGTTTGAAGAGCAGCTCAGTTGTTGTCCGCGTTCTAAGTAGATCACAAGTCAGAACCCGGAAGCAGTCCTCACTTAACACGCAAGGGTAATGACGTGCTACCCCAGCTATTCATGGGAGTTGTAGTTTCGCAATTCTTAGTATGCCAATGATTTCGTCGATTAAACCCTGACTTTGTTTCAAAGATTGCAAATGAATAGTGCCTTCTGCTAGTGTTGGCCTATATTTGTATGTACCACAACAGTTGTTTAAGTCACTCATGATGATGAAACCACTCTACTGTGGGAAGAAATTCATTCTGCTAAAAAACCTTTTCCATTCAGCTAAACGTGGCGTCTTCTGGGAGTTGTAGTCACTCCAATGGCTTTTCCTTTTATTGTATTTTTCTTGTAGACTCAATATGCTCGTCCAATTTATCTTCCGATATAGTGATGTTCTCTACATGGCCTGTGTGCCCCAGTGTATCCAACTCTCAACTTTAATGCAAAATAAAAAACGAAAAAAACTTATTGATTACAGTTTGTAAATTTCCGAAAGTTCATTCAGCCCATCTACAGCAGTATTGAATTTTATAATCAACATTGCTTCATGTTTAGTTAGTTTGGCATCTAGATCACCACCTCTAGGGTTTGGTACCACCCTGGAGATAACAGTCCATCTTAGATCTTGCTCTGTATGCATATGTGCATTCCAATGATTTACCAACGGTGCTGTTTGTACATTCTTCCGAATTCTGGATTTATGTTGTGTAATCCTTGAGCGCACTTCTTGATTAGTCTTGCCTATGTATAATTTCATACATGGGCACAAAATCCCATACACCACATTTTTCGACTTGCAATTCGAAAAGGTTTCATGTTTCCAAAAGATTCCATTATGTGTAAACAATTTTCCTTCCATAGTCGAATCACAACTTACGCATGTCCCACATTTATGATGTCCTTTAACTGGGGAAGACCAACATAGTCTCGGAGGGTGCCCACTGTCTGTTTTGGTAAAGATGCTCTTACTATCTGATTTGAAATACTTCTGTCTTTTTTGAAAGCAAAAAGAGGGACTGCCGACAATGTACTTTCTAGGTTATTTACCAAATGCCAATTTTGATGAATAATCTTTTTTAGCCAGTTTGACCTTGGACAAAATGTGGATACACATACTATCCTTTCCATAGGTGTTTTCTCATTTTTCTCCAAAAGTGTTTCCCGTGGAGTCCACCAAGCTCTCTTCATCGCTTTTTTCAAGAGCTTTTTGGGGTAGCCTCTGTTGATCAATTTGTCCTTTAGGTTATTTGCATGAATCAAATATTCATCTTTAAATGAACAATTCCGCCTTATCCGTAGAAATTGCCCATAGGGCAGATTCTCTTTCAAACTACGTGGGTGGTTGCTTGTAAAGTGGAGGGCTTGATTTCTGTCAGTTTTTTTCTTAAACAAGGTGGTCACCAGCCTGCCTTCACTGGGATAAACCTCTACATCCAAAAATGACATTTTTTGGTTTGAATAATTCATACTGAATTTAATATCAGCTGTCCTGTTGTTTAACCAGTCATGGAAGGAGTGTAGCCCTTGTTCATCACCTTTCCACACCATAAAGATGTCATCGATGAAACGAACCCAGCTTCCAATCTGTTTCTTGAATGGATTATCATTGTGGACAAATTTGTCTTCATATCTGGACATAAACAGTACCGCTAACTCTGGAGCAAATGGGCAACCCATCGCAACTCCCTTTATCTGGAAGTAGAATTCTTCATTGAAGTTAAAATAATTCTTTTTCAGAGCAAATCGAGCCAATTCCATTATGAATTCTGTAGGTATTTTAACTGGTTTCGTTCTACTTTCCAAGAAAGAAATTAATACAGCTAGTCCTTCATCTTGCGGTATTTGGGTGTACAAAGATACCACATCCAATGTCACTAAAAAGTCTTTTTCGTCTTCAAAATTCATTAATTCAAGTTTATTGATGAAATCGGTGGTGTCCTGAATAAACGATTTGACTTCGACCAAAAATGGTTTTAGAAAATGGTCGACACATTTTGAAATGGGTATCATTAACGATTCACAACCCGACACTATCGGTCTTCCTGGTGGGGATGTTTCGTCTTTGTGTACCTTTGGAAGTACATAAAAGATTGGAATTCGTGGATATTTATTTTGCAAATATTCATATTCTTTCTTGCCTAAAAAACCTTGTTCATAGCCGGCCTTCAAAATGTTAAAAAGTTGTCCTTGGAGTTCTGGCGTTGGGTCTTTTGCTATTTGTTTATAACATTCTAGGTCTCCAAGTTGTTTCATGGCTTCAGCTTTATATTGTTCAATTCCCCAGACTACAATTGAGCCACCTTTGTCCGCTTGTTTTGTTATTACCGATGAGTCATTTTTCAATTTGAAAAGAGCATCCTTTTCAGCTTTTGAAATATTAGGTTTCACAAATCTTTTATCTTTTTTCTCTATTTCTGTAATTGCTGATAAGACCGTTCTTTCAAAAGTCATAACTTCTTTTGGAATATTGCCTGAGGACGGACAAAATGTAGATTTCTTTCTGAGTCCTGTCGTTTCCATAGTGCTTATTGATGGATTTATTGCAAAGAAAGTTTTTAAACGGATTTTCCTGCAAAATTCTATGACTTCCGCCTTTAGTTGTACAAAGTTGGTATTTCTTGTTGGAACAAAGTTAAGTCCTTTCTCTAAAATACTTAATTCTGCATCAGTCAAGATTTTTTCAGATAGATTATAAACAGGAGAGCGTTCTAATTTTTGTAATTTTGTCGTCTTGTCGACATCTCCCATGGCTGGTCGTTGAATCTCGTCTTGCTCCGTGTTTTTTGTTGGCCTCTTCCTAAAAAAGAAGGCTGTGGTTGTTGTTGGAAATTCTGTTGGAAGTTCCCCGTCTATTGAACCCTTGTCGTCTGTTATTGTTTTCTGATTCACTTCCACTGGAAGAGGAAGAAGTTTCTGAAAATGTAATAAAGTTGTTTTTTGATCTACCTTGATATTCTGGTAAAAATCTTCGAGACTCTGCTCTAGAATAAAAATCTGTCTGCAGGTAAGGGTAAACTTTATCTAGAGAAAAGGCTTTTTGTCTTTTTCAAATTTTGTGCCTTTTTGATTGATTGTATAATCCTTGAACTCTAGAATCTCTTTTTCGACTTGTTCCAATAGTGTCTTTGAATCAGTAATCATTTGGTTAGCTGTGATTTCACCTTCCAAGATCTTCAATTCTTCCAACTGCTGTTTTGAAATTCTTTGTGCTGTCTCTACAGTAAGGACCATAAGGTCCCTGCTGCATTTAGTTTCTATATAGCTATAACCTTTCTTGTATAAGGGATCATCAGTAAATATCACTGGTACATTTCTTATTTGTAAACCACTTGGAATTGTGCCTGCTCTTAGATGTTCAATTAGGAAATGTCCATGAAGGTCCGTTCTAATTTGTTTCTTTTTCAACCTAATAAGCTTGTCTGATTCATTATTGATTTTTGCTGTAGAACTAAGCGCAGCTGAGGCAAAAAGAGGAGGGTCACTCAAAAGTTTTTTAATGTGATCTTCACTATATGCAAAGGTCTCTCGTTCTGTCATAGTCCTTTGTGAATTGTTTCAATCTTACACAGTCGTACCTCACACACTCCCAACAACTATTATACCTTCTGTTTAACAGACCATATTCATTTAAACAACAGCGGTATCAGCCGCTTCAAAAACTACTTCTTCAAAAGAACTAAATCTCAAGGCAATAATCACTGCCCTACTACACCTCGCGAGTGTGCACCCGCTATAACAACAAGAACCTAGAAAGGGTTTTGGCCAACAATGCAGCAAGGCTGGGCCCAACAATAATCAAAGAACAAAAAAGATGCCCATGCTGCGTACTCGCTCCAATTGATAGAATATGGACATTGAAACAAAACAATGCCCACAGCAACCACTTTTTCCGTTGAATTTAATCAAAAACGTTTTTGCTTTTTTATCAAAAATTGCCACCTACATAGTATACAACATTTCACAATTTCGAGAAAACAGTCAATATACAAAAAACATTTACATATATATACAAATCCACATCACATATACCACTACTTCCAACCCATACACACAACTTCTCAAATATCCTATCACCATTCAAAACAACATCCAAAGCAACAAATTGTTTTTCAATGTTAATACAGACATTTTTAACAAAAATGGATAATCAGGCCATCTATCAAATTAGCTGCATAAATCATAAAATAAATTATGTGTTTATCAAAGATTGGCCTTAGAATAACGGTCTACGCGTTTCAAACTCCTGCCAATTCAGGAGTTCTCATCAGGACCAGAATAGCTGAAAAAGACAAAACAAAATTCTTTGTCTTAATGATTGACCACATGCTGACCCTTACCTCAAAAAACCTCTAAGCTGCACCATTTCTTACCTTACTCACTATGAATGTTCAGCTGATGTTTAATCATTTCGACTTTCACCCAAACGATCGATCTAAAATAACATACATACAGTCTTAGTCTTATACTGTGGGAGGGCAGGGTATTGTATTGTCGAGTACACGATACCAAAAGAATGGTTCTTACTTTTAGCTGGCTGAGAAAGTAATGGGGTCACACGTCATATGCAGAATCGCTGCTACATATCTAAAAAATGAACGAATAAAATATCCATTGGCCATAATACTATATTCATGGCTTAAAATGCGAGATTAAATGAAGCCAAGGTGATGTTTTACCTTAATTGATGTGATTCATCTGTTTAATTTGGACGAATATGAAAAGGACGGTGGCAGATTGAAGACCGGCGTTTCCTTTGATTTTCTGGAGGAAAAAATGAGGAACTGACTGAAGGACAGTTTTCTACAACTTAATGTCCGTTTTCAATAAACTAGGCCGATGTGGAACAATGTTCTGTGCCTGTAGTTCGTCTTACCTTTAGTCGTGTTTGAAGAGCAGCTCAGTTGTTGTCCGCGTTCTAAGTAGATCACAAGTCAGAACCCGGAAGCGGTCCTCACTTAACACGCAAGGGTAATGACGTGCTACCCCAGCTATTCATGGGAGTTGTAGTTTCGCAATTCTTAGTATGCCAATGATTTCGTCGATTAAACCCTGACTTTGTTTCAAAGATTGCAAATGAATAGTGCCTTTTGCTAGTGTTGGCCTATATTTGTATGTACCACAACAGTTGTTTAAGTCACTCATGATGATGAAACCACTCTACTGTAGGAAGAAATTCATTCTGCTAAAAAACCTTTTCCATTCAGCTAAACGTGGCGTCTTCTGGGAGTTGTAGTCACTCCAATGGCTTTTCCTTTTTATTGTATTTTTCTTGTAGACTCAATATGCTCGTCCAATTTATCTTCCGATATAGTGATGTTCTCTACATGGCCTGTGTGCCCCAGTGTATCCAACTCTCAACTTTAATGCAAAATAAAAAAACGAAAAAAACCTATTGATTACAGTTTGTAAATTTCCGAAAGTTCATTCAGCCCATCTACAGCAGTATTGAATTTTATAATCAACATTGCTTCATGTTTAGTTAGTTTGGCATCTAGATCACCACCTCTAGGGTTTGGTACCACCCTGGAGATAACAGTCCATCTTAGATCTTGCTCTGTATGCATATGTGCATTCCAATGATTTACCAACGGTGCTGTTTGTACATTCTTCCGAATTCTGGATTTATGTTGTGTAATCCTTGAGCGCACTTCTTGATTAGTCTTGCCTATGTATAATTTCATACATGGGCACAAAATCCCATACACCACATTTTTCGACTTGCAATTCGAAAAGGTTTCATGTTTCCAAAAGATTCCATTATGTGTAAACAATTTTCCTTCCATAGTCGAATCACAACTTACGCATGTCCCACATTTATGATGTCCTTTAACTGGGGGAAGACCAACATAGTCTCGGAGGGTGCCCACTGTCTGTTTTGGTAAAGATGCTCTTACTATCTGATTTGAAATACTTCTGTCTTTTTTGAAAGCAAAAAGAGGGACTGCCGACAATGTACTTTCTAGGTTATTTACCAAATGCCAATTTTGATGAATAATCTTTTTAGCCAGTTTGACCTTGGACAAAATGTGGATACACATACTATCCTTTCCATAGGTGTTTTCTCATTTTTCTCCAAAAGTGTTTCCCGTGGAGTCCACCAAGCTCTCTTCATCGCTTTTTCAAGAGCTTTTTGGGGTAGCCTCTGTTGATCAATTTGTCCTTTAGGTTATTTGCATGAATCAAATATTCATCTTTAAATGAACAATTCCGCCTTATCCGTAGAAATTGCCCATAGGGCAGATTCTCTTTCAAACTACGTGGGTGGTTGCTTGTAAAGTGGAGGGCTTGATTTCTGTCAGTTTTTTTCTTAAACAAGGTGGTCACCAGCCTGCCTTCACTGGGATAAACCTCTACATCCAAAAATGACATTTTTTGGTTTGAATAATTCATACTGAATTTAATATCAGCTGTCCTGTTGTTTAACCAGTCATGGAAGGAGTGTAGCCCTTGTTCATCACCTTTCCACACCATAAAGATGTCATCGATGAAACGAACCCAGCTTCCAATCTGTTTCTTGAATGGATTATCATTGTGGACAAATTTGTCTTCATATCTGGACATAAACAGTACCGCTAACTCTGGAGCAAATGGCCAACCCATCGCAACTCCCTTTATCTGGAAGTAGAATTCTTCATTGAAGTTAAAATAATTCTTTTTCAGAGCAAATCGAGCCAATTCCATTATGAATTCTGTAGGTATTTTAACTGGTTTCGTTCTACTTTCCAAGAAAGAAATTAATACAGCTAGTCCTTCATCTTGCGGTATTTGGGTGTACAAAGATACCACATCCAATGTCACTAAAAAGTATTTTTCGTCTTCAAAATTCATTAATTCAAGTTTATTGATGAAATCGGTGGTGTCCTGAATAAACGATTTGACTTCGACCAAAAATGGTTTTAGAAAATGGTCGACAAATTTTGAAATGGGTTCCATTAACGATTCACAACCCGACACTATCGGTCTTCCTGGTGGGGATGTTTCGTCTTTGTGTACCTTTGGAAGTACATAAAAGATTGGAATTCGTGGATATTTATTTTGCAAATATTCATATTCTTTCTTGCCTAAAAAACCTTGTTCATAGCCGGCCTTCAAAATGTTAAAAAGTTGTCCTTGGAGTTCTGGCGTTGGGTCTTTTGCTATTTGTTTATAACATTCTAGGTCTCCAAGTTGTTTCATGGCTTCAGCTTTATATTGTTCAATTCCCCAGACTACAATTGAGCCACCTTTGTCCGCTTGTTTTGTTATTACCGATGAGTCATTTTTCAATTTGAAAAGAGCATCCTTTTCAGCTTTTGAAATATTAGGTTTCACAAATCTTTTATCTTTTTTCTCTATTTCTGTAATTGCTGATAAGACCGTTCTTTCAAAAGTCATAACTTCTTTTGGAATATTGCCTGAGGACGGACAAAATGTAGATTTCTTTCTGAGTCCTGTCGTTTCCATAGTGCTTATTGATGGATTTATTGCAAAGAAAGTTTTTAAACGGATTTTCCTGCAAAATTCTATGACTTCCGCCTTTAGTTGTACAAAGTTGGTATTTCTTGTTGGAACAAAGTTAAGTCCTTTCTCTAAAATACTTAATTCTGCATCAGTCAAGATTTTTTCAGATAGATTATAAACAGGAGAGCGTTCTAATTTTTGTAATTTTGTCGTCTTGTCGACATCTCCCATGGCTGGTCGTTGAATCTCGTCTTGCTCCGTGTTTTTTGTTGGCCTCTTCCTAAAAAAGAAGGCTGTGGTTGTTGTTGGAAATTCTGTTGGAAGTTCCCCGTCTATTGAACCCTTGTCGTCTGTTATTGTTTTCTGATTCACTTCCACTGGAAGAGGAAGAAGTTTCTGAAAATGTAATAAAGTTGTTTTTTGATCTACCTTGATATTCTGGTAAAAATCTTCGAGACTCTGCTCTAGAATAAAAATCTGTCTGCAGGTAAGGGTAAACTTTATCTAGAGAAAAGGCTTTTTTGTCTTTTTCAAATTTTGTGCCTTTTTGATTGATTGTATAATCCTTGAACTCTAGAATCTCTTTTTCGACTTGTTCCAATAGTGTCTTTGAATCAGTAATCATTTGGTTAGCTGTGATTTCACCTTCCAAGATCTTCAATTCTTCCAACTGCTGTTTTGAAATTCTTTGTGCTGTCTCTACAGTAAGGACCATAAGGTCCCTGCTGCATTTAGTTTCTATATAGCTATAACCTTTCTTGTATAAGGGATCATCAGTAAATATCACTGGTACATTTCTTATTTGTAAACCACTTGGAATTGTGCCTGCTCTTAGATGTTCAATTAGGAAATGTCCATGAAGGTCCATTCTAATTTGTTTCTTTTTCAACCTAATAAGCTTGTCTGATTCATTATTGATTTTTGCTGTAGAACTAAGCGCAGCTGAGGCAAAAAGAGGAGGGTCACTCAAAAGTTTTTTAATGTGATCTTCACTATATGCAAAGGTCTCTCGTTCTGTCATAGTCCTTTGTGAATTGTTTCAATCTTACACAGTCGTACCTCACACACTCCCAACAACTATTATACCTTCTGTTTAACAGACCATATTCGTAGACCGTTATTCTAAGGCCAATCTTTGATAAACACATAATTTATTTTATGATTTATGCAGCTAATTTGATAGATGGCCTGATTATCCATTTTTGTTAAAAATGTCTGTATTAACATTGAAAAACAATTTGTTGCTTTGGATGTTGTTTTGAATGGTGATAGGATATTTGAGAAGTTGTGTGTATGGGTTGGAAGTAGTGGTATATGTGATGTGGATTTGTATATATATGTAAATGTTTTTTGTATATTGACTGTTTTCTCGAAATTGTGAAATGTTGTATACTATGTAGGTGGCAATTTTTGATAAAAAAGCAAAAACGTTTTTGATTAAATTCAACGGAAAAAGTGGTTGCTGTGGGCATTGTTTTGTTTCAATGTCCATATTCTATCAATTGGAGCGAGTACGCAGCATGGGCATCTTTTTTGTTCTTTGATTATTGTTGGGCCCAGCCTTGCTGCATTGTTGGCCAAAACCCTTTCTAGGTTCTTGACATTATCTTAAAAGCATCAAATAGAACTAGAAGTATATTTAAAATAGTGAAAGATCTCTCCAACCCTGATTGTACAAAAAATAAGTTTAATGTTACACAGGATCTCTGTCACAGCCTACCGATCTTCTTTGAGGAGAAGGTCAGTAAAATCATTGATGGCCTAAAATTGGGCGATTCAGACTAAGCGGAGGACTTTAGTTGCATGAATAAGGGGCCACCATTGATGCAGGAGGAGGAATGGGTAGGTAGGGATAGACTGGTAACTCTTGATCATTTTGAGATACCCTCAGAGAAGGAGTTTAATAGACTAGCGCTAAGTGTCTCCTCAGGATCCCCAATGGACACTTTATCACATAGGATTTGGAAAGAATTAGGTGCAGAACTCTTCCCGCTGCTCCGACAGATCTGCGGCCAATCACTCAGCAGCGGGGTAGTACTGACCTGTTGGAAACAAGCGATAGTTACACCACTTCTGAAGAAATCCACACTTGACCCCATGTGCCCAAAAAACTATAGACCTATTACCCTACTACCCTATCCTGTGAAGATCACAGAGTGCCTAGTTAGTAAAACACTTTTGCAGTTTTTGGAAAGTAACAACAAGCTAGAGGATGTTCAATTTGGCTTTCGGCCGGGACATGGAACAGAAACTGCCCTGGTGACAGTCTTGGATGAACTTCGAATGCGAACAGAGAAGAGACAACCAGTCATACTGATTTTATTAAACCTGTCTGCCGCATTGGACACGGTGTTGGAGGGTAAATGAACTGACTGTGGTGGTCACTACCAGTTTAAACGAGAGCAGGAATACAGCTTGTCTAGAAATGAGGAACAAAGGTGTGAAACGAAGGCACTTGAGATTGAAGTGGCACTTTATTTATCAAAGCACTAACACATTAACACAGAGAAACATTCATCTACTCATTAGCTCAGAGGAATTATTTAAAATCACATTTCAAGTCAAGCAAAAATAGCTGTGCATATGTATTAATAAAAGTGCAGGTGCCTAGAAGGCAAATCTTGAAAGAGAGAGCAACACCATCCAAGGCAACAATATTTAAAGTAAATTAAATGGAAGGAATTGGGTGCAGATGAATAACCTAGAGTAAAAGGCAAAGGCAGAAAGACTTTTAAACTGAGAAGAGCACTACCACCTCAGAATAGGCTTCTAGGCCCAAGATAGGAGATTGGTCGACCGGGAACTCAAGTGCTGAGCACTATAGTAGGAGTTCGGTGTTCTAGCAGGGGTACAGGTCTTCTACATCTGTTTAATGCAGAACTGTTGACCACATTGACGTGGGCGTTTGACCGCAAGCTTACAGTTATGTCGGTAAAAATAGTGAGAACACAGAAGTGGTATCATAAAAACACAGAAGTGGTATCATGGTGAAGCAGGTGTTGTATCAGGTGGTCAGTGATGCTTGACCGCATTTTATAAACAAACTATAACTTTTAACCTTCGCTTCTCGGAAATTTATAAGAAAAGTGGAACTTTTATAAGATGTTCTCGTGTCAAGGTGCTGTCTATGGTTTTGTTTGAGCAAGCTCGGAAAATTTCATAATAGAAATATAGCAATATCGCTTATGAAAGAACAAAATGTACCAGCTGGTCCTTGCCTATGTGTTATCTGAGCTATTCTTGTAGCTGTGGAAAATTTCCGTGGGTGGCCGGGCTGCCTCGCACTGCTGTACATGACAGAAATACGTTTTTAAGATCAATGGGGCCTGGTAGATTTTATTTATTGAAAATGACAAAAGGGGTAGTGAGCTTGGGCCTATGTGTGTATGTATCTAAAGAGGTGTGAACTGTTATGGCACCTACTAAATGTTTGAGATAAAATGGTCAAGTTAACACACTTCTTAAGTTCTGACTGGTGGGGCATATATGGGGGTTCATGCTACAGGTGTGGACAGAATGGGCCTGGGGTACTATATGATAAAAATAGACCCTGCTTCAACCCTCCTCTTGTTCATTCTTGAACAAAATTCTTACCGCATACCTTTCAGGCCCTCCTTCTAGTTGGTGTATCCCAGGGGTGTCATCCATATTGGAACATTGGCTCTCTCGTGTCTTCCTTAACGCTATAGACCCTCCTTCTGACCTGTCAGCTATTTTTCCATAATGATCTACACTAGGATCCTCCCCTACCAAGTGTCTACCAGGGGGAATTGGGGGAGCGGTAGGTACATGGTAGTGGGCGTCAGGAGGGGTCTGTAACAAGTGTGAGCCAGTTGTTGTGAGCCCAACTATCTCTAATAGTGCTAATTTATCCCTATTCCGTGGTCCACTGTCCCTACGTACGGACTTGCTGTATATCCCTGTCTTGGCATAGTTCATCCCTACTACTTTAGTACTGAATCTTTTCAAACACTGACATATTATCTGTAGGATGCAACAAAAAGAGCAACAGCAAATACATTTAGAACGACAGACAGCCACGGATGAATCCAGTCAAAGTTCAACCAATCAGTGGATGTGTCTGCTATGGCACGTCCTCCAGCAATCCTTTCCTTTTCAAGTCGTTGATGGCCTTGGTGATGGAGCCATTTTCTTCATTGATGGAAATGTTCAGCACAGACTCCTTATCCGAAGGTATACCCTCCTCTTGCTTTCTTGAAGATAGCTGGACCCGGTTCAATAGGCGGCTGTCCATCCATAGTATACAGCATACTGCCAAAGTCGGTGGAGCAAGGTAACAAACCAGAGATGGGCATGGATGTCGGAGATATTGGCTGCTGGAACGATCAGGGAGACTTTGCATTGTTCTACTGAGCACAGGCTGCTCCTTCGAGGATTCTGTTGGAGATAGAGACGTTCTCCGCAAGCCCAGTAGAAATTCATTAGGCTGGAGGTGCCATGTTTTATGTCCGAATTAAAAATGGTGCTGTTGCAATTTGTGTCCCACCCCACAGGTACCTGCCATCCTAGAAAACAGAGAAGAGGTCACTTCAATTTGTAATCATTTTATAATTTTGGACATTTTCTCCCCACCCCAAGTAGACTTCCAGTCAGTCTATCCCATCTTCATAATCCTAGTCTACCCTATGTTGCCCTAAGGACGCTGATCTATATCTCAAGTAACCTGGGGCACTCCATTTGTCATGTTTGTAACTTTGTTCAAATAATAAAGCAGTTCTATTCTGGCATGGGCAATGTATGGTGTGAGACAAAGAGCCATTACAGTCTGATAGTGCTCCTGTTATCATAAACCCATTGTTCCTACAAAAAGCTACACTACATCCATATCAGGAACACCTATCTAAAATATCCTTGTTACCTTCCCTTCTATTCTGCAATTGTCAGTGATAACCTTGTGCAACATTGGGCTGTGGTCCCATACTGTTCTATTTACAAACATTCTGAGATGTTGGCCTCAATAATCTGAACTTGCCCTTCTATTCTGTAAAGGAACAGGTGTAGGAGATATTCTACAGTGTGTGGTAGTATTTCCCTAGGAAAATCAGTCTATCTGAGCCTACTGCATGGAGAATGTATGAGTCATATAACAGTATTCCTTAGTCTTCTGTCTACCTATTGTTGTCATCTGACTTTACCAGATGTTGCTGTGAAGGGAGTCATGTGCAGTATGCTGTCTAACTGCTTGGGCTCTATTCACATTATTGCATGATTGGGTTAATACATTATTACTTCCAACAGGGGAAGTAGATGAGGACACAGGGTGCGCATAAGTATTTGGGGTGCTGACGGTACTTGGCAGAGGATGTTGAACCTTTTTTCCATTCCTACAAGGGCCATTTTCAGTGCATGTGCTAGCAGATATATTGGAGGTGACTTGGGGTGCACAGTGGTATTGGCAACTTCAACATTTTAAGTAATACAAGCCTTTTCATTAATACAATGAGCTAATTAAATCTTCCTAGTGCCACTCTGACAATAATGTAAAATATTACAATATGAATACATATCTTTCGCATGAGACACTTCTGTGCGGTGGGTGTTGCAGCTACGTCTGAATCCATAAACGACCAAGCGATCACCGTCTTCTTCTTCTTGGACAGTCAATGGGAACTATTACCCTCCTCTAGTTTGTCCTTTAGTGTTGAGGGGGTGCAGGGTCAACCCTGAAGTCTGTTCTGTTAATGCTTTCCTCTTGGCAATGCGGACAGCTGTTGGTGAGGAGTCTATTACTTTAAAATGTCTGATATGTGGGAGCTCCGGAATGATGGGGCCCTTCTCCTTCTGCCTGGATACCTGAGTAGAAAGAAACTTCGCAGCGCGTTGTTAACTCATACAAATATTTTTACATTTCATTTTTCATAAATACAGAAGAACTTTCAGTGTCAGTTTTAGGTCATGTCAGTTCTATGTATAGTTGCTGGTACTTATACATTTATTAATTGTTCAGGGACAAGCTGATGGGGCTTTAAGTGTTGATCAGAACTTGGAGTATGTCTTAGTGAAAACAGGGTGATCCCCAGGCAATAAACTATTTTTATTTTTTCTTATTTATTTATTTGTTTCTTTCTTTCTTTCAGTTGTGGTACTTATCTTGCCTATTTTATTTCTAAGTAGTCCGTTCAGGCACTGCTGAAATTTGTTGCTGCTTTAATATCACAGTGGACACATGGTCCAGCTTTGATCCAAACGTGTGGGAAACTTATAGTAGGGCATGTAGTATGACATTTTTTTCCTGTTACAGCCTAGGGGTTTTAGTTGTACTCCCCTCTTTTTTATTTTATTTATTTATTTTTTATGTGTTCACACCTAACCCACCAGTCATACCCAACATGTTGTCTTCTCTTCACCAAACATTCTCTGTCTATGACCTGTGGCTAGGTGCGCAACAGTAGCTGTGCCATTGTGCAGGCACAACATTCAGAAATAAAATATACACATACACTGGTGAAACTCCCAATGAGACATGAGGCGGTGGAAACATGACTATTGAGCATATGTATGCAAACCTCCCGAAAACAGGAAACCTAATATACTGCTTAGGGACATGGGGAAGAACCCACAAATAATGTCTGCAGTGTTCAAAACCTCAATTAACTCCGAAAGCGAGAGAAGAACCAAAACATTGTACTATAAATAATTGTTCCCAAGAGATACGAACATCTCAATAATCTCCATCCCAGTAACACAATTGGGGAATAAAAATTCATAGTTGTTGAACTGCAAAATATATGCAACCACCTCTAAAGACTGCAACTGCTGTTGAAAAAGGCACCTTTAAAGTTACATACTTTCTATTCTGACAATATTGCAATATTGAGCATCGCTACTCCATGCATATTATCCTTCTACATTGTAATACACTTTATATATGAACTTTTATTTATTCCTCACATTTCCTAGCACTGGGGCGTGTGTGGAGGAAGTCGTTTTGGCTGCTATCTGTGGTAATCTATTCCTACAGATCTCTGGTCGTTGTCTCATATTTTGTATGCTGCAGAGAGCTGCACATATCCCACAACTTATTCCTTCCCTCCTGCCACACAGCTACACTCATAGTGCCCCTGTGTTAGGATGGCCTCTAAGTGTCACAATTTAGAACACCAGTGAATTAAAATTTGATATAAAAGTTACAGTGTCTGTATCACACATACATCACGTGCCAATATAATGAAGGTGATACAGCAAGCTATCTTTTGGCATTGTTTTACTTAATACGAGACATCAAGTAGACCTATCTGTGCTATACGGGCACTAGAAGGCCATTTAGTGATCACACAGGTAGATATAAACAAATCATTCTCAGCTCCCTATCAGAATTTGAGGGCAACTTGTTTTCCCCCTCACAAACGAAGTATGCATTACAGAATGTCTAACCCAATATAGACCCCCACTGCTGAACAAGCAGCCATACTTAATTGAAATCTAGTGGTGCAGGCGGTGCAACTCACTATAGACCAGCCGGTAGGCGGAAATGCTCCGGAGTTATACTTATTACCTTCTGAATTTAACACCATAAAAAAACGTTCAACACATTGGTGTGGCCCTATCTTTTTGTGGTACTGACACGGACAGGGCTTCCTGGCCTCTTATTGCTCTAGATCTAGTTGTTATATATACTATGGATGGCCAGTGTTCGTACCTGGTAGGGTGTATTCAACTGGAGGACATATTTTCAGGGGCACCAGTGGGACCTCCAGACAGAGGTGTCTGCTGTCACCCATGCTAAGTACTAGAGAAATTAGTGTGCTAAAAACATGCATGATAAGGTACAGATGATGCCTTGCCTATTCTTAGGGACCCAATAACACGCTTATCCCCACTAATCTTGTTATTGCCGGAATTTGGGTGATATGCCTGGCCTCAAAGGCAATTGTGATAAATCCTGATACTGATCACCACCCATCATATGTCGGGAACTCCGTTCAATGTGTACTGGAAACTTTTAAATATCGAGGAATCCAAATTTATTTCATAGAGGAAAAGTTGAAGGGTGGCAATCTAGATAGATGTGTGTCTGGAATTCGATGGTGGACCATATTCTGGACAATGCTACTGCTGTCCCCTTTGGGCAGAGTGTCAATCATTAAAACAATTGTGTTACTTATACTCTTATTTTTTTACAGCACGCCAGTTGGTCCACCCCGTGCTCTTACTTCCAAAATATAAGGTCTATCTTGTCAGTGCTGATCTGCCCTCAGCATAAGTGATGTCTCACTCTCTCCATAGAAAAGGTAATGCGCCCGATACATGCCTGGGGAATGTGGTCCCCAGCTCTGAAATATACACAACTTGGCACTGCAGATGGTATTGATAGCATGATGGCTAGCTGTGGAAACAGACCCTGAGCCACTAGACCTGCTAAACATTGTTGGAAACTCTGAGTTATTACATGTACTTCATGCCAAAAGCAGACAATATCTGCATAGCCTCATTCTTTACCAACAGTCTGTTCTTGTTGCCGCAACTGAACAAATAAGCTGGGATCAGTTGCATCATACACACCGTCCCCTGTTGGTGATACCCCAGTTACCTTTAGTGGCCAAACAACACTCTCTGAAAAATGTGTCACTGAAGGACATGCGTATATTTATATATCCATGTACACTTAGCTGACTTTATTTCAAGCAATGGTGATGCGCGTAGTGATAAAAAACAATTATTTGACTTTCCTGCTGCCGCCAAAAACCCATCACTTTTCCTCAACACCACTCTAACCCACTCTAACCCATTTAATTGATGCCAGGCAAATATGTCGCTGGTCAGTAGTGTGTCCTAGGGGAGCGAAGTATATATATACATATAGATATATACATACCCAGTTACTAAACTGCAGAACGTCAAACCTGAATCCCTTAATGTAATCTCTGCTTCCCCACTTTTACCAAATTGTGTGATCCTGGGAAGTTTATTCCTCTTGTTCTCTTGTTCCTGTTTTTCTAACTTAACCCCAAGTTCAATATAGGCATGTCTGCCACGGTGGGGGAAGAGAATCAGTCTCTCCCCATATTCGTTCTTTAAAACTATTTCTTTTAATAACAATAATATTTCTCAGCGCACTTGACATAAATTGTTTTACTGGACAAGGAATTTATACACTAAACCTATTTTTCTCTCCCTTACAATGCTGTTCATTCAGTCACACAGCTCTTTGCGTTCTGCCAACTGTGTAGAAAAATATATATATATTCATTTTCAAGTTTCCTGTTCTGTTTCTTAACCCAGGAAGTCTTTTTCACTGTTTCTTTTCCTGCCTCACTCAACGCCCAGACTCTGCGGCCAGCGTTAATATAAAGGCAGCCCAAGAGAAATCCTTTAACCCTTCAATACCTCGTAACTTCAAAAAAAGCATGTGTTGTTTTTAATTGTACGACGTAATGCTAAATAGAGCCTATTTTAACAGAACATGTCTTTTTTTTTTTGGTAAGCACACGTTCACTTAGAATGGTATTTTGATGCTGAATACCGGATCTTTATTGTACCTCAACTCAATGGTGCTCATTTTATCCACCTCAGAATGGTGAAGGGCTGAACAGACCCCGCATCTATTCACTTCAGAATGATAAAATGCTAAGTAGACCTGGTAGCATCTGAACTTGTGACCATGAAGTCACACACATGCTCCCACAGACCCAACTGAGGGGCATTACCTGTCATGCATGTTGTGTAAAACGCCGTACACAGGTAGGAGTAAATTAGTTGGGTCTTAATTGCTTGGTGCAGCGGCTGCACGTGTCATGCAACACCTTGCATGTTGCCTGCTAAGGCACATCATGGTACTTGTAGTGTAACTGCATCTATGTGTCTGTTATTTCCTGGTCGTTATCAATCATTACGTGTGTGAGCCTTCCCAGTGCTCATCAACAACATAAACCGAGTGGTAGCCCTTTGGCTCCGTTCCAATGTTCTCCTCTTAAGTACTTCCTTCCACTCGTGAGCCTATTTTTGTAATTCCTAATATTTTTATTAACAGGAATTGTAAGCCTGTGTTTCCAGTTAAATGTAACAATGTATTTCAAAGCATTTATAACCTACCGTCATGACATGGAGCAGGGGGTGTCTTTGTGTGCTTTAGCTAATCAGGGAGTTTAGCTACTTATGGGAACGTAAATGTAAATGTAATATTAACTGTGATACTGCACCACTTTATTATTATTTTTTTGGGGGGTATTCTAACTAGCAGGGTCTCATCGCTATTGAATGATGATGAGACTTCAGCAACACGTAATAATTTGAAAACAGGATATACTAATATAACAGTACTATTCACGGGGGACTCAAGGACTCTCAACTTGCATGTTTAAAAATACATTTGCAGTCCTAGTTATTCTTGTCTCGCTAAAACAGATCAAATACAGTTATTAAATCAGTGTACAAGCCACCGGTCTTGATACTGAAAACTACACAAAATAGAACATGTGAACACGGAATAATCACAATCTGAATTTAAAGTGGAAGTGGTAGAAGAATCAGATAGATGATCAGGTCAAAGCAGATCAGGGTGAGTGGTATCTGGAGGTGGCGGGGAATGTGTGTGAGTGTAGGCGGAAGGAGGTAGGTCAGTCAAAGACAATAGGGAGAGGCGTACTTGAGTGGCAGGCGTGAAAGTGACCCCTAGGATGTCCCAGGCAACAGAGAGGATGTCACTCTGATGTGGTGTGAGGGGAATAATGCAATCGAAAGTGGAATTATACACGGCTGTGGCAGTACCGTGTACTAAATGGATAGCGAAATTAATGATATGCGGTGGGTTAATGGACATAACGATCAAGGAGGGCGGATTGGAGCTGGCAAGGGAGAAGGAGGAATACCTCCACCCCCCCCGTTTGGCTACCAGTTGGCTGGACAGATGGTAGGCAAAAACGTGAGAGAAAGAAGAAGAGACCGTGAAGAAAAGTGGTGAAGCGGGGCAGGGAGAAGCAATGTGGAAAAGGAGGTATTATTTGAAGAACAAGAAGAAGGGGCGCTGCCTAGCGGAGTTGCAGGCTAGGGAGTAGAGAGTGTGGATTTTGCAACCCAGACAACTTCTAACTAGCAGTCTCGACACTCGGCTATGGAGTGTGAAAATGCCGAGACAGCAACGGGAGGGGCAGGGGCTGAGCGTTGGGAAGAGAGCACCAAGCAGGACATACAACAGAGGCAAAAGCACGAAGAACAAAAAATAATGAACATAAAATAGTTACACATTAAATAAAAACATTCAAACATGTGAATGAATCATTCAGAAAAAACGTGCATAAAATAAGTACAGTGGTGAACCTTGTTATAGTGTGTCACTAAGAGAATTCTGAAGAGAAGAACCACCGGGGAAAGAGAGACCACAAATGAGGAAAGGGGAGAGAGGGTGTAGAAAAAGTGAGCGGGCGGAATGAAAGGCGAGAGAGACGAAGGAAGAGAGAAGTATGTTTTAAGCGAAAGAAGAGAGAAAAATATTTTGAATGAAAGGAAACAAGAAAAAAATGAAAGATAAGTGTATTTAGAAGCACGATGAAGAGGGTAGCTGTGGGAAGAGGCAGGAAAGCACAAGGGTTAACTAGAAAGGCGGGCGGAATCCGAGGAGCACCGAGAGTTAGTGAGAAGAGGCACTTCCTCTTTTAGAACTGCACAGGTAAAATTAAAAGATTACAGTAGAAAACAGGTGAATGTTACGGAAAAGACGAGTGTGACAGAGGAAGAGTAGTTTCATAGACAAAAGGAAGAACACACCCAATCCATGCAGAACAAGATCGTGAAGAGAAGAGAGGGACACAGCAGGGAAGGCTGTGAAGGAATGAGAGGCAATAACGTGAAGAAGGTAGGCAAGTGAAATGCGCATTGAAAAAGAAAGTTATACATAAGCCTCAAGATAGATAGATGGAAGCATGAATATTCAAAGGCGTAATAACAAAATGAGCATTGGACCCCGTAATAACACAATGAAACAGAGCTAAAACCTGTAGAACACAATAAATCAGGACGCAAACCTGTAGTACTGAAACCCGTAGAGAATGTAGGACTCAAACCTGTCTAGAATTTAGGACACCCCTGTAGGGTTCCAAGGACTTTAACCTGTATAGAATTTAGGACACCCCTATAGGGTTCCAAGGACTCTAACCTGTAGAATTTAGGACACCCATGTAGGGTTCCAAGGACTCTAACCTGTAGAATTTAGGACACCCCTGTAGGGTTCCAAGGACTCTAACCTGTAGAACACAATACTTCGGCGTACGTGAGCCGGATAACCACAGTTAATGTAACCACAATGAGAAGGCACTAAAAAATCTAGATAAGTTAACAGAAACCTATGTGCAAACATCAATGCAAAATAATTGTAAAAGAGCAAACCACAAGAAAACCAAGAACATACCGAAAACCCGGGGAATACACGGGAACGCAGTGGAGGTGTGACCACACACAGAGGTAAGAGGGCGGTGGTCGTGGCACGACAGAAACTACAGGGGACCAGGGAGGGGCACAGGGATACCCCGGAGGGCTCAATCCACCGGACCACACACACTGGAGACCGGAGGAAAGGCAAGGGAAAAAAGTGTCCCTGACTTACCCGGCTGGTGGTGGGGAGCGGCGGGGAGAGGCCGTAGGCAGCCGCAGGTGTGTCCCAGGTCCGCGCTGCAGAGGAACCGTCCGCACGAGACCTTCGTGGTCGTCAGCTGTTGGAGGGTAAATGAACTGACTGTGGTGGTCACTGCCAGTTTAAACGAGAGCAGGAATATAGCTTGTCTAGAAATGAGGAACAAAGGTGTGAAACGAAGGCACTTGAGATTGAAGTGGCACTTTATTTATCAAAGCACTAACACATTAACACAGAGAAACATTCATCTACTCATTAGCTCAGAGGAATTATTTAAAATCACATTTCAAGTCAAGCAAAAATAGCTGTGCATATGTATTAATAAAAGTGCAGGTGCCTATAAGGCAAATCTTGAAAGAGAGAGCAACACCATCCAAGGCAACAATATTTAAAGTAAATTAAATGCAAGGAATTGGGTGGAGAAGAATAACCTAGAGAAAAAGGCAAAGGCAGAAAGACTTTTAAACTGAGAAGAGCACTACCACCTCAGAATAGGCTTCTAGGCCCAAGATAGGAGATCGGTCGACCGGGAACTCAAGTGCTGAGCACTATAGTAGGAGTTCGGTGTTCAAGCAGGGGTACAGGTCTTTTATATCTGTTTAATGCAGAACTGTTGACCACATTGACGTGGGCGTTTGACCGCAAGCTTACAGTTATGTCGGTAAAAATAGTGAGAACACAGAAGTGGTATCATAAAAACACAGAAGTGGTATCATGGTGAAGCAGGTGTTGTATCAGGTGGTCAGTGATGCTTGACCGCATTTTATAAACAAACTATAACTTTTAACCTACGCTTCTCGGAAATTTATAAGAAAAGTGGAACTTTTATAAGATGTTCTCGTGTCAAGGTGCTGTCTATGGTTTTGTTTGAGCAAGCTCGGAAAATTTCATAATAGAAATATAGCAATATCGCTTATGAAAGAACAAAATGTACCAGCTGGTCCTTGCCTATGTGTTATCTGAGCTATTCTTGTAGCTGTGGAAAATTTCCGTGGTTGGCCGGGCTGCCTCGCACTGCTGTACATGACAGAAATACGTTTTTAAGATCAATGGGGCCTGGTAGATTTTATTTATTGAAAATGACAAAAGGGGTAGTGAGCTTGGGCCTATGTGTGTATGTATCTAAAGAGGTGTGAACTGTTATGGCACCTACTAAATGTTTGAGATAAAATGGTCAAGTTAACACACTTCTTAAGTTCTGACTGGTGGGGCCTATATGGGGGTTCATGCTACAGGTGTGGACAGAATGGGCCTGGGGTACTATATGATAAAAATAGACATGGAACAGAGACTGCCCTGGTGACAGTCTTGGATGAACTTCGAATGCGAGCAGACAAGAGACAACCAGTCATACTGATTTTATTAAACCTGTCTGCCGCATTCGACACGGTAAATCATAAAAGTCTCTTGACGAGGCTTAATGAAGTTGGGGTTAAGGACACGGCCTTGAAATGCTTCCAATGATACTTGTCAAACAGACAACAGGCAGTAGCATTGCCCCCATATCGATCGGATTTTACTAACATTCAGCATGGTGTCCCGCAGGGATAGGCGATTAGTCCAATACTGTATATTATCTACTTGAGCCCCTTGATCTCTGTTATCAATTCCCACAATGTCAGCCTGGTGAATTATGCTGATGATACTCAGCTCATCTTGTCACTGGAGGGGAACCAGTCACTATCACTGGAAAAATGTCATGCATGTATGCAGGACACTGCACAGTGGCTTAAAAATAACTCCCTGCAATTTAACAGTGATAAAACAGAATTGTTATGCTGTACAGCCAAGAAAGTTCCACGTCTACTCCTGACAAGCTTGTGGCCAATTCCTGTGGATAAGCTATTGATACCTTCTGAGGCAGTACGCAACCTGGGGGTAGTAATTGACGACAGGTTGAGTTTAGAAACTCAAGTAAATAAAACAGTGGGGACTAGTTTTTCCCTTATAAGAGTGCTACGGAAGATCCTCCAATGCTGCCAATTTCAACTAGGGCACAAATTGTGAGATGTGTGGTCTTGAGCCGATTGGATTACTGCAACGCCCTGCTGTTGGAGGCCCCAAAGTATCTGATTGAGAGACTTCAGAGAATTCAGATAATTGCGGCTAAGCTAGCCCTTATGAGACCACGTCGATCAACAGCCTCCCTGGCTCTTAATGAGCTTCACTGGCTCCCCCGTGTCACAGAGGATTCAGTTCAAATCACTCTGTATTGTATTTAAGGCTGTACTTGGTCTGAGGCCTAAACCGCTGCAGAGCAAGTTCAAATGGTATGCTCCTACCAGAAGCTTGCGATCATCGTAGCTAAACTGGTGAAAGCACCTAAGTTTATAAGAACAAAAATGGGAGGAAGAGCTTTTAGCTCTGCAGCCGCCCGGCTCTGGAATGATCTCCCGATCAGCCTCAGACAGATAGAAGATCTTTTGCAGTTTAGGAAGAAATTAAACACCTGGCTCTATCCTAAGGGTGCTGTCTAGGTCCCCTTTATCTTTAATGAGTGCGATTTTCACTGCAACATATGTAAATGTGCGAGTTAGTGTAGGTCAGCGCCAGGATGCCCGTGGGGTGATAGAGGGCTTTATAAGACTGTTTAACATTAACATTAACATTTCACAGGCATATATATAGGGTCCTAGGCTCGTTCCAGTGTTGCTCTGTTGATACCATTGGCCAGCCTGGTTCGAATCATTCAATTGGGGCCAATGCTGGGCCCCGCAGTGGCGGAGCACGCCTACAGCGAGTTTCACAAATGTAAGCCGCTGGCGGTTCCCATTGGCTGATGGCTATTTCTCATAGGCGGTGATGCACCACGGAGGTCAGGAAGCTGCGACCGCAATCCTGCATCATTCAATTGGGGCCAATGCCGGGCCCTGCAGTGGCGGAGCACCCCCACCGTGAGTTTCAGAAATGTAAGCAGCTGGCGGTTCCCATTGGCTGATGGCTATTTCTCATAGGCGGTGACGCACCGCGGAGGTCAGGAAGCTGCGACCGCAATCCGGCATCATTCAATTGGGGCCAATGCGTGTTACCGATGTGTATGCCAGCTACCACGCCTGTAAACACATTTTGCAATTCCATTCTCGCTTTGCTAATTGCATCACTCATCCCAACACATTTGCCTAAAGTGGTTTGTGCACCCTGTTAAGGTATTATAGAGTGTGACCTTTGAGTTAAGTCTTCACACACATGGTATGTCCAAGAAAAGGAGAGTAAAATAACATTCATTGTCATGTCTTGTGGCCAGAATGGAATGAAATGAGTTAAGGAGTCAAAAAGGACAAAGGCCTCTCGCACTGTACTAATGTTGTGTATTGAAACATTCAACCTGTGAACATTGTTTGAATATCCCTTGCTATTTGACTGTCAATTTCTCAGCCATGGGTAGTCTTATGAAGGGCCAGTGATGTTGGCTGACATTTAGAGGTGTCCATTGTACGGAAATCAGACATTCTTGTAAGCTCTAGCACTTTCAACACACGTACTGCTGTGGCATACAGTGTGCCTAGCTGCCATTGCCTGCATATGTTTTCACACACGTCAGAGGAGTGCACATGTGTTACAAACAAACATCGCTCTGGCCGACATCATTGGTCATTTACAGCCATGTGTGCATGTACACACAATCCATGTGTAATTGTGCATCATTTTGGTGAACATGGCAATGTCTATCACGCAAAATCCTCACACAGTCACGATTGACTGACCCCATAATGTTCATATTTGTCTGTCCACTGTGCTGCATATTCATGTATTGTTGTCCAGCTGACACTCACTGGCCTCATTTCACAATGCTGTTGTGTATTGTGGGACTGAAGCTTGAGGTTGTGCAGATAGATGCAACTCAGCATTGATGCTGTTAACCACATGTGCTGTGCCATCTACCCACAGGGCTGCTCACACTTTGATGTAGCAGTGTGCCATATGTCATACGCATCAACTTATTTTGATGTTGTAGTAGTTAGTATGTCGATTGAGTGAAAAAAATCAAGGTCTGTATGCATGTCACTTGTGCATTTCACGTGTTCTAGAGTCCTGTCAATGTTGTGGTTGTGTGAGTCTTTGGTTAAGCTGTTTCCCACATCTCATCTTTTACTCATCTTTTGCATGTGTCCCCTGCCAGAGTACGTAGGAAGAGACCATCTATCTATCGCCCTGTCCCAGACCTAGTGAAAATGGAGGACATAGAAATCAGAAAGAAATTCCGGCTGGATCGCCTTACACTGCGAGAGCTATGTGCTCAGTTGGAGCCCCATTTGAAGCCCAACAGAACTTATCCGGCTGCATTGTCTGCTACAGTAAAAGTGATGGCTGCACTGCATTACTTTGCCACTGGGTCTTTCCAGTACACCGTGGGCAGCACCGGTGGGATGTCACAGCCTATGTTCAGCATGGAGTTGCGTGATGTCCTGTCTGCATTGATGACCTACAAGGACATCGATATACACTTTCCAAGGAGAAATGAATTGGCAGCTGTGAAGGGGGATTTTTATGATCTTGGACGCATCCCAAATGTTGTGGGAGCCATTGACGGTACCCACATTGGCCTAGTTCCACCACAGGCACGTGAACACATCTATCGTAACCACAAACATCACCACTCCATTAATGTGCAAGTGGTATGCCAAGCAGATCAGATCATATCACACGTGGGTTCAAAGTATCCAGGTTCGGCACATGACTCATACATTTTAAGGAACAGCAGCATACCACAATTGATGGCAATTCTTCACCCAGAGCGTGCCTGGCTTGTTGGTGAGTGGGCTGTGTCAAGGATGTATGTGTGACATGCTGCTCTCCTCACATATTACCATTACATTGTTTGTCTGTGTTTCTCACATCTAGGTGACTCAGGGTATCCCAATCGTCCGTGGTTGCTGACCCCACTGAGGAATCCAACTACTCCCGGGGAAGTCCACTTCAATGATGCCCATGGGAGGACACGTCGTGTGGTGGAGCGCACTTTTGGACTTCTAAAGTCTAGATTCAGGTGTCTGGACAAGAGTGGTGGTACACTTCTCTACTCACCCCAGAAGGTGTGTCAGATCATAGTCGCCTGCTGCATGCTACACAACCTGGCCTTGCACAAAGAGATACCCCTGATTCAGGATGATGATGAGCAGCAGGAGCCCCCTGCTGCACACCCACACATGCCCAGTGACGATGATAGTGGTGAGGAAGAAGGTCTTGACCTGCGTGAACAGCTCATCGCCAACTACTTCCATTGAGTGTAAGTTAGCATTGAACAACTATGACTGTGTCTGTGCGCTTTGCTGTTGTCTCCCAAACTTAGAGGATTGTTGCAGGGATTTTGCCCACAGTCAGAACTATGTGCAGGATTATAGGACTTGGGCAGGCAGGGACTGAGTCAACCTACCACCTGAGTACCCCTAAGCACAGGACCGAATAGCTATAGTGCCTCACTAGCTCTCCTACTCACTGACAGTGAAACAAATGCTTATACACCCCAGGACACAACACTCTCAGATCTCTCAGGAATCGCGCTAACAAGACATACCCTGTCGCCCTTGTCCACAATAAGATCAGTTGAAGACAAGAAACATTTTCAAATGTTTATTTCAACTAACGTGTCCTAACATGCAGTATACGTGCCACAACAAGCAGAATAATGCATAATACAAAAACAGTCAGCATAGAAACATGTTCAGATATCATGAAGGGAGATGTCATATTAATAAGCCCTCAGGAGGAAGACCTACGAGCCTATCCCCACTCCCCTTGCTAGAAGAAGTCTTATTATGTATCCCAAGATCTCTGGGCTTTGTCAGCAGACCCCATTCCTCAGCCTATAGATGGTGAAATGTACATCACATGTGCTGTGTCGCTCTTCTCTCTGGAAGAATCCCTCTCCAGGTGTGGGACACCTAGCCCGCCTCCCCATAATATCAAAAAGGCACCCATGGGCTCTAGCAGCTGTGAGAGTTTGTTGAGTCTGGGTGCTAGGGCCTGACCAGAACAGAATAACAAGGGACATTGTTTTACGACCTTGGACATGATGTTCAAACTGTATCCAGGACCGCGCAGAGAACAATTTCTGCGGACAGTTCTCATGTGGAAGACATAAACTAAGCTACTTGTAAAACAACAAAGCCATGTATTAACGTGTGCTAAAGCTGCATAATGGAAGCCGGGCTCATACTAGGTGACAATGTCCACAACGGCCATTTAACAGCCTCCCCTTGCTCAGGTCTGTGGTACCAAGCGAAACAGATCGCAAAGGTAAGCAGAGTCAAAGCGTATGCAGACAGAGCCAAAGTTTGAGATAAATCAAAGGAAATTTATGAAGGAGGCGCGGAAAGGTAAAACAATATTGAATTAGTTCCAAACAGTTGCGGATGCTGGTAAGTAGTTACGAATCCAAGAAAGCACTTGCAGCTTCGAAAGCAAGCAGTTCCAAAAGACGATCAGAATCAGCTTCAGCAAAAAGGACCGCCATCCAATCCAGTAGTATGAAGGAACAGATGTGCTCCTCGCACCCCGTGGATGAAAGGAGCGTTTCAGAGCAACCTGGAAGAGGTTCGATGTAGGCATGGCACAGGAGACGTTGCGCAAACGCACAGGCGCAGCTGGCAGCCCATTTGCCACATTGTAAGGCATCCCATAAATGGCTATCACCAGAACAGTCCTGGTCGTGGGCCAACAAAGGACTCACCCACAGGTCATAATCCAGATCAGCAAGAGATGTGTTGGAAAGGCAGACATCCATGGCCCATGGAAAGGGGCATTGGCAACAGTAGAACACAGGTTGCATGCAGGTGAAATAGGCATAGCGGAAGGTTAGCCTATAACTGATGCGAAGCACAGCTAATGGCAAACATCCAAAAATAAGCTGCATTCGATCACGATACAGTTGCAACTGACCTGGGTTGGCCTGGACCACAGGACGGGCAGCCATTTTGTAAGAGCAGTAGGAGAACCAGCACTCTGCAGAACAGCCAAAGGAGTGATGCTAAACCGCTAAATGCACTTGAAAAATAGAATGAATGACACCCGGTAGTACTCCAAAAATTGTCTGAAACGAAGTAACAAGGCCATACCCCACAAGTTAATAAAATATGTGCAAGGCCTTCAGAATCTGATGCTTTTAATATTTGGTGTATCAGTTCCCCAAAATGAAGTGGGAGAGTCGTGTTTAGCAGTGACTGAAACTCACTGGACGTTCGAGCCACCAGCAATACGAAGGTCTCACGGGCTGATGTGAGAGCGACTTCTTGTTGAAACAAAAGCGCTTCGAGCCTGCTTAACTCATTGAAGTCTGCTTTCATAGTGGGAATGTGAGGCCACAACTAACTATCTACAATCCCTTATGGGGGAGTAAAAAGAAAATTGCTACAGCAAGTTACACGTTGTGAAACTGTTACTATATACAGGACTTAGCAAAACCAAAGGGGATGATGGACAGAGTGTTGAACATTGCAAGCACTCACCCCCAGTCAACTGATCTGGGTTTAAGCCATCATCATTCTTTACCTCACTCCGCCACCCCAGTTCAGACATAGCCATATGCAAATCAGTCTGACCCTGTGCCTCATGGGAACAGTCCAGCCTGAACTGCCAAGCCATGTCTTCCCTGGACCGGAAACAAGCATCCTGGGACCGTTTTCTGGCTTACAGCCGTCATCAGCCAGGCTATCTTGAATCCAGTGGCAAAGTGAGCAAGGGACCCACGTCTGGGCATACCCTGCCAACTTAGGGCGAACATAGCAAAACCAAAGGGAATGATGGACGGAGTGTTGAACATTGCAAGCACTCACCCCCAGTCAACTGATCTGGGTTTAATCCATCATCATTCTTTAGCTCACTCCGCCCCCCCAGTTCAGACATGGCCATATGCAAATCAGTCTGACCCTGTGCCTCATGGGAACAGTCCAGCCCGAACTGCCAAGCCATGTCTTCCCAGTGAGCAAAAGAATGATGATGGATTAAACCCAGATCAGTTGACTGGGGGTGAGTGCTTGCAATGTCAACACTCCGTCCATCATCCCCTTTGGTTTTGCTATGTTTGCTCTAAGTTGGCAGGGTATGCCCAGACGTGGGTCCCTTGCTCACTTTGCCACTGGATTCAAGATAGCCTGGCTGATGATGGCTGTAAGCCAGAAACCGGTCCCAGGATGTTTGTTTCCGGTCCAGGGAAGACATGGCTTGGCAGTTCGGGCTGGACTGTTCCCATGAGGCACAGGGTCAGACTGATTTGCATATGGCTATGTCTGAACTAGGGTGGCGGAGTGAGCTAAAGAATGATGATGGATTAAACCCAGATCAGTTGACTGGGGGTGAGTGCTTACAATGTTCAACACTCCGTCCATCATCCCCTTTGGTTTTGCTATGTTCGCCCTAAGTTGGGAAGGTATGCCCAGACGTGGGTCCCTTGCTCACTTTGTCACTGGATTCAAGATAGCCTGGCTCATGATGGCTGTAAGCCAGAAACCGGTCCCAGGATGCTTGTTTCCGGTCCAGGGAAGATATGGCTTGGCAGTTCGGGCTGGACTGTTCCCATGAGGCACAGGGTCAGACTGATTTGCATAGGGCCATGTCTGAACTGGGGTGGCGGAGTGAGCTAAAGAATGATGATGGATTAAACCCAGATCAGTTGACTGGGGGTGAGAGCTTGCAATGTTCAACACTCCGTCCATCATCCCCTTTGGTTTTGCTATGTTCGCCCTAAGTTGGCAGGGTATGCCCAGACGTGGGTCCCTTGCTCACTTTGCCACTGGATTCAAGATAGCCTGGCTAATGACGGCTGTAAGCCAGAAACCGGTCCCAGGATGCTTGTTTCCGGTCCAGGGAAGACATGGCTTGGCAGTTCGGGCTGGACTGTTCCCATGAGGCACAGGGTCAGACTGATTTGCATATGGCCATGTCTGAACTGGGGTGGCGGAGTGAGCAAAAGAATGATGATGGATTAAACCCAGATCAGTTGACTGGGGGTGAGTGCTTGCAATGTTCAACACTTCGTCCATCATCCCCTTTGGTTTTACTATGTTCGCCCTAAGTTGGCAGGGTATGCTCAGACGTGGGTCCCTTGCTCACTTTGCCACTGGATTCAAGATCGCCTGGCTGATGATGGCTGTAAGCCAGAAACCGGTCCCAGGATGCTTGTTTCCGGTCCAGGGAAGACATGGCTTGGCAGTTTGGGCTGGACTGTTCCCATGAGGCACAGGGTCAGACTGATTTGCATATGGCCATGTCTGAACTGGGGTGGCGGAGTGAGCTAAAGAATGATGATGGATTAAACCCAGATCAGTTGACTGGGGGTGAGTGCTTGCAATGTTCAACACTCCGTCCATCATCCCCTTTGGTTTTGCTATGTTCGCCCTAAGTTTGCAGGGTATGCCCAGACGTGGGTCCCTTGCTCACTTTCCCACTGGATACAAGATAGCCTGGCTGATGACGGCTGTAAGCCAGAAACTGGTCCCAGGATGCTTGTTTCAGGTCCAGGGAAGATATGGCTTGGCAGTTTGGGCTGGACTGTTCCCATGAGGCACAGAGTCAGACTGATTTCCATATGGCCATGTCTGAACTGGGGTGGCGGAGTGAGCTAAAGAATGATGATGGATTAAACCCAGATCAGTTGACTGGGGGTGAGTGCTTGCAATGTTCAACACTCCGTCCATCATCCCCTTTGGTTTTGCTATGTTCGCCCTAAGTTGGCACGGTATGCCCAGACGTGGGTCCCTTGCTCACTTTGCCACTGGATTCAAGATAGCCTGGCTGATGACGGCTGTAAGCCTGAAATCGGTCCCAGGATGTTTGTTTCTGGTCCAGGGAAGACATGGCTTGACAGTTCGGGCTGGACTGTTCCCATGAGGCACAGGGTCAGACTGATTTGCATATGGCCATGTCTGAACTGGGGTGGCGGAGTGAGCTAAAGAATGATGATGGATTAAACCCAGATCAGTTGACTGGGGGTGAGAGCTTGCAATGTTCAACACTCCGTCCATCATCCCCTTTGGTTTTGCTATGTTCGCCCTAAGTTGGCAGGGTATGCCCAGACGTGGGTCCCTTGCTCACTTTGCCACTGGATTCAAGATAGCCTGGCTAATGACGGCTGTAAGCCAGAAACCGGTCCCAGGATGCCTGTTTCCGGTCCAGGGAAGACATGGCTTGGCAGTTCGGGCTGGACTGTTCCCATGAGGCACAGGGTCAGACTGATTTGCATATGGCCATGTATGAACTGGGGTGGCGGAGTGAGCAAAAGAATGATGATGGATTAAACCCAGATCAGTTGACTGGGGGTGAGTGCTTGCAATGTTCAACACTTCGTCCATCATCCCCTTTGGTTTTACTATGTTCGCCCTAAGTTGGCAGGGTATGCTCAGACGTGGGTCCCTTGCTCACTTTGCCACTGGATTCAAGATCGCCTGGCTGATGATGGCTGTAAGCCAGAAACCGGTCCCAGGATGCTTGTTTCCGGTCCAGGGAAGACATGGCTTGGCAGTTTGGGCTGGACTGTTCCCATGAGGCACAGGGTCAGACTGATTTGCATATGGCCATGTCTGAACTGGGGTGGCGGAGTGAGCTAAAGAATGATGATGGATTAAACCCAGATCAGTTGACTGGGGGTGAGTGCTTGCAATGTTCAACACTCCGTCCATCATCCCCTTTGGTTTTGCTATGTTCGCCCTAAGTTTGCAGGGTATGCCCAGACGTGGGTCCCTTGCTCACTTTCCCACTGGATACAAGATAGCCTGGCTGATGACGGCTGTAAGCCAGAAACTGGTCCCAGGATGCTTGTTTCAGGTCCAGGGAAGATATGGCTTGGCAGTTTGGGCTGGACTGTTCACATGAGGCACAGAGTCAGACTGATTTCCATATGGCCATGTCTGAACTGGGGTGGCGGAGTGAGCTAAAGAATGATGATGGATTAAACCCAGATCAGTTGACTGGGGGTGAGTGCTTGCAATGTTCAACACTCCGTCCATCATCCCCTTTGGTTTTGCTATGTTCGCCCTAAGTTGGCACGGTATGCCCAGACGTGGGTCCCTTGCTCACTTTGCCACTGGATTCAAGATAGCCTGGCTGATGACGGCTGTAATCCTGAAATCGGTCCCAGGATGTTTGTTTCTGGTCCAGGGAAGACATGGCTTGACAGTTCGGGCTGGACTGTTCCCATGAGGCACAGGGTCAGACTGATTTGTATATCGCCATGTCTGAACTGGGGTGGCGGAGTGAGCTAAAGAATGATGATGGATTAAACCCAGATCAGTTGACTGGGGGTGAGTGCTTGCAATGTTCAACACTCCGTCCATCATCCCCTTTGGTTTTGCTATGTTCGCCCTAAGTTGGGAGGGTATGCTCAGACGTGGGTCTCTTGCTCACTTTGCCACTGGATTCAAGATAGCCTGGCTGATGACGGCTGTAAGCCAGAAACCGGTCCCAGGATGCTTGTTTCCGGTCCAGGGAAGACATGGCTTGGCAGTTCGGGCTGGACTGTTCCCATGAAGCACAGGATCAGACTGATTTGCATATGGCCATGTCTGAACTGGGGTGGCGGAGTGAGCTAAAGAATGATGATGGATTAAACCCAGATCAGTTGACTGGGGGTGAGTGCTTGCAATGTTCAACACTCCATCCATCATCCCCTTTGGTTTTGCTATGTTCGCCCTAAGTTGGCAGGGTATGCCCAGACGTGGGTCCCTTGCTCACTTTGCCACTGGATTCAAGATAGCCTGGCTGATGACGGCTGTAAGCCAGAAACCGGTCGCAGGATGCTTGTTTCCGGTCCAGGGAAGACATGGCTTGGCAGTTCGGGCTGGACTGTTCCCATGAGGCACAGGGTCAGACTGATTTGCATATGGCCATGTCTGAACTGTGGTGGCGGAGTGATCAAAAGAATGATGATGGATTAAACCCAGATCAGTTGACTGTGGGTGAGTGCTTGCAATGTTCAACACTCCGTCCATCATCCCCTTTGGTTTTGCTATGTTCGCCCTAAGTTGGCAGTGTATGCCCAGACGTGGGTCCCTTGCTCACTTTGCCACTGGATTCAAGATAGCCTGGCTGATGATGGCTGTAAGCCAGAAACCGGTCCCAGGATGCTTGTTTGCGGTATAGGGAAGACATGGCTTGGCAGTTCGGGCTGGACTGTTCCCATGAGGCACAGGGTCAGACTGATTTGCATATGGACATGTCTGAAGTGCGGTGGCGGAGTGAGCTAAACAATGATGATGGATTAAACCCAGATCAGTTGATTGGGGGTGAGTGCTTGCAATGTTCAACACTCCGTCCATCATCCCCTTCGGTTTTGCTATGTTCGCCCTAAGTTGGCAGGGTATGCCCAGACGTGGGTCCCTTGCTCACTTTGCCACTGGATTCAAGATAGCCTGGCTGATGACAGCTGCAAGCCAGAAACCGGTCCTAGGATGCTTGTTTCCGGTCCAGGGAAGACATGGCTTGGCAGTTCGGGCTGGACTGTTCCCATGAGGCACAGGGTCAGACTTATTTGCATATGGCCATGTCTGAACTGGGGTGGCGGAGTGAGCTAAAGAATGATGATGGATTAAACCCAGATCAGTTGACTGGGGGTGAGTGCTTGCAATGTTCAACACTCCGTCCATCATCCCCTTTGGTTTTGCTATGTTCGCCCTAAGTTGGCAGGGTATGCCCAGACGTGGGTCCCTTGCTCACTTTGACACTGGATTCAAGATAGCCTGGCTGATGATGGCTGTAAGCCAGAAACTGGTCCCAGGATGCTTGTTTCCGGTCCAGGGAAGACATGGCTTGGCAGTTTGGGCTGGACTGTTCCCATGAGGCACAGGGTCAGACTGATTTGCATATGGCCGTGTCTGAACTGGGGAGGCGGAGTGAGCTAAAGAATGATGATGGATTAAACCCAGATCAGTTGACTGGGGGTGAGTGCTTGCAATGTTCAACACTCCGTCCATCATCCCCTTTGGTTTTGCTATGTTCGCCCTAAGTTGGGAGGGTATGCCCAGATGTGGGTCCCTTGCTCACTTTGCCACTGGATTCAAGATAGCCTGGCTGATGACGGCTGTAAGCCAGAAACCGGTCCCAGGATGCTTGTTTCCGGTCCAGGGAAGACATGTCTTAGCAGTTCGGGCTGGACTGTTCCCATGAGGCACAGGGTCAGACTGATTTGCATATGGCCATGTCTGAACTGGGGTGGCGGAGTGAGCTAAAGAATGATGATGGATTAAACCCAGATCAGTTGACTGGGGGTGAGTGCTTGCAATGTTCAACACTCCGTCCATCATCCCCTTTGGTTTTGCTATGTTCGCCCTAAGTTGGCAGGGTATGCCCAGACGTGGGTCCCTTTCTCACTTTGCCAATGGATTCAAGATAGGCTGGCTGATTACGGCTGTAAGCCAGAAACCGGTCCCAGGATGCTTGTTTCCGGTTCAGGGAAGACATGGCTTGGCAGCTCGGGCTGGACTGTTCCCATGATGCACAGGGTCAGACTGATTTGCATATGGCCATGTCTGAACTGTGGTGGCGGAGTGAGCTAAAGAATGATGATGAATTAAACCCAGATCAGTTGACTGGGGGTGAGTGCTTGCAATGTTCAACACTCCGTCCATCATCCCCTTTGATTTTGCTATGTTCGCCCTAAGTTGGCAGGGTATGCCCAGACGTGGGTCCCTTGCTCACTTTGCCACTGGATTCAAGATAGCCTGGCTGATGACGGCTGTAAGCCAGAAACCGGTCCCAGGATGCTTGTTTCCGGTCCAGGGAAGACATGGCTTGGCAGTTCGGGCTGGACTGTTCCCATGAGGCACGGGGTCAGACTGATTTGTATATGGCCATTTCTGAACTGAGGTGGCGGAGTGAGCAAAAGAATGATGATGGATTAAACCCAGATCAGTTGACTGGGGGTGAGTGCTTGCAATGTTCAACACTCCGTCCATCATCCCCTTTGGTTTTGCTATGTTCGCCCTAAGTTGGCAGGGTATGCCCAGACGTGGGTCCCTTGCTCACTTTGCCACTGGATTCAAGATAGCCTGGCTGATGACGGCTGTAAGCCAGAAACCGGTCCTAGGATGCTTGTTTCCGGTCCAGGGAAGACATGGCTTGGCAGTTCGGGCTGGACTGTTCCCATGAGGCACAGGGTCAGACTGATTTGCATATGGCCATGTCTGAACTGGTGTGGCGGAGTGAGCTAAAGAATGATGATGGATTAAACCCAGATCAGTTGACTGGAGGTGAGTGCTTGCAATGTTCAACACTCCGTCCATCATCCCCTTTGGTTTTGCTATGTTTGCCCTAAGTTGGCAGGGTATGCCCAGACGTGGGTCCCTTGCTCACTTTGCCACTGGGTTCAAGATAGCCTGGCTGATGACGGCTGTAAGCCAGAACCCGGTCCCAGGATGCTTGTTTCCGGTCCAGGGAAGACATGGCTTGGCAGTTTGGGCTGGACTGTTCCCATGAGGCACTGGGTCAGACTTATTTGCATATGGCCATGTCCGAACTGGGGGGGCGGAGTGAGCTAAAGAATGATGATGGATTAAACCCAGATCAGTTGACTGGGGGTGAGTGCTTACAATGTTCAACACTCCGTCCATCATCCCCTTTGGTTTTGCTATGTTCGCCCTAAGTTGGGAGGGTATGCTCAGACGTGGGTCTCTTGCTCACTTTGCCACTGGATTCAAGATAGCCTGGCTGATGACGGCTGTAAGCCAGAAACCGGTCCCAGGATGCTTGTTTCCGGTCCAGGGAAGACATGGCTTGGAAGTTCGGGCTGGACTGTTCCCATGAGGCACAGGGTCAGACTGATTTGCATATGGCCATGTCTGAACTGTGGTGGCTGAGTGAGCTAAAGAATGATGATGGATTAAACCCAGATCAGTTGACTGGGGGTGAGTGCTTGCAATGTTCAACACTCCGTCCATCATCCCCTTTGGTTTTGCTATGTTCGCCCTAAGTTGGGCAGTGTATGCCCAGACGTGGGTCCCTTGCTCACTTTGCCACTTGATTCAAGATAGCCTGGCTGATGACGGCTGTAAGCCAGAAACCGGTCCCAGGATGCTTGGACTGTTCCCATGAGGCACAGGGTCAGACTGATTTGCATATGGCCATGTCTGAACTGGGGTGGCGGAGTGAGCAAAAGAATGATGATGGATTAAACCCAGATCAGTTGACTGGGGGTGAGTGCTTGCAATGTTCAACACTCCGTCCATCATCCCCTTTGGTTTTGCTATGTTCGCCCTAAGTTGGCAGTGTATGCCCAGACGTGGGTCCCTTGCTCACTTTGCCACTGGATTCAAGATAGCCTGGCTGATGACGGCTGTAAGCCAGAAACCGGTCCCAGGATGCTTGTTTCCGGTCCAGGGAAGACATGGCTTGGCAGTTTGGGCTGGACTGTTCCCATTAGGCACAGGGTCAGACTGATTTGCATATGGCCATGTCTGAACTGGGGTGGCGGAGTGAGCTAAAGAATGATGATGGATTAAACCCAGATCAGTTGACTGGGGGTGAGTGCTTGCAATGTTCAACACTCCGTCCATCATCCCCTTTGGTTTTGCTATGTTTGCCCTAAGTTGGCAGGGTATGCCCAGACGTGGGTCCCTTGCTCACTTTGCCACTGGATTCAAGATAGCCTGGCTGATGACGGCTGTAAGCCAGAAACCGGTCCCAGGATGCTTGTTTCCGGTCCAGGGAAGACATGGCTTGGCAGTTCGGGCTGGACTGTTCCCATGAGGCACAGGGTCAGACTTATTTGCATATGGCCATGTCTGAACTGGGGTGGCGGAGTGAGCTAAAGTATGATGATGGATTAAACCCAGATCAGTTGACTGGGGGTGAGTGCTTGCAATGTTCAACACTCCGTCCATCATCCCCTTTGGTTTTGCTATGTTCGCCCTAAGTTGGGAGGGTATGCCCAGACGTGGGTCCCTTGCTCACTTTGCCACTGGATTCAAGATAGCCTGGCTGATGACGGCTGTAAGCCAGAAACCGGTCCCAGGATGCTTGTTTCCGGTCCAGGGAAGACATGGCTTAGCAGTTCGGGCTGGACTGTTCCCATGAAGCACAGTCTCAGACTGATTTGCATATGCACATGTCTGAACTGGGGTGGCGGAGTGAGCTAAAGAATGATGATGAATGAAACCCAGATCAGTTGACTGGGGGTGAGTGCTTGCAATGTTCAACACTCCGTCCATCATCCCCTTTGGTTTTGCTATGTTCGCCCTAAGTTGGCAAGGTATGCCCAGACGTGGGTCCCTTGCTCACTTTGCCACTGGATTCAAGATTGCCTGGCTGATGACGGCTGTAAGCCAGAAACCGGTCCCAGGATGCTTGTTTCCGGTCCAGGGAAGACATGGCTTTGCAGCTCGGGCTGGACTGTTCCCGTGATGCACAGGGTCATACTGATTTGCATATGGCCATGTCTGAACTGGGGTGGCGGAGTGAGCTAAAGAATGATGATGAATTAAACCCAGATCAGTTGACTGGGGGTGAGTGCTTGCAATGTTCAACACTCCGTCCATCATCCCCTTTGGTTTTGCTATGTTCGCCCTAAGTTGGCAGGGTATGCCCAGATGTGGGTCCCTTGCTCACTTTGCCACTGGATTCAAGATAGCCTGGCTGATGACGGCTGTAAGCCAGAAACCGGTCCCAGGATGCTTGTTTCCGGTCCAGGGAAGACATGGCTTGGCAGTTTGGGCTGGACTGTTCCCATGAGGCACAGGGTCAGACTGATTTGCATATGGCCATGTCTGAACTGGGGTGGCGGAGTGAGCTAAAGAATGATGATGGATTAAACCCAGATCAGTTGAATGGGGGTGAGTGCTTGCAATGTTCAACACTCCGTCCATCATCCCCTTTGGTTTTGCTATGTTTGCCCTAAGTTGGCAGGGTATGCCCAGACGTGGGTCCCTTGCTCACTTTGCCACTGGATTCAATATAGCCTGGCTGATGACGGCTGTAAGCCAGAAACCGGTCCCAGGATGCTTGTTTCCGGTCCAGGGAAGACATGGCTTGGCAGTTCGGGCTGGACTGTTCCCATGAGGCACAGGGTCAGACTTATTTGCATATGGCCATGTCTGAACTGGGGTGGCGGAGTGAGCTAAAGAATGATGATGGATTAAACCCAGATCAGTTGACTGGGGGTGAGTGCTTGCAATGTTCAACACTCCGTCCATCATCCCCTTTGGTTTTGCTATGTTCGCCCTAAGTTGGCAGGGTATGCCCAGACGTGGGTCCCTTGCTCACTTTGACACTGGATTCAAGATAGCCTGGCTGATGACGGCTGTAAGCCAGAAACCGGTCCCAGGATGCTTGTTTCCAGTCCAGGGAAAACCTGGCTTGGCAGTTCGGGCTGGACTGTTCCCATGAGGCACAGGCTCAGACTGATTTGCATATGACCATGTCTGAACTGGGGTGGCGGAGTGAGCTAAAGAATGATGATGGATTAAACCCAGATCAGTTGACTGGGGGTGAGTGCTTGCAATGTTCAACACTCCGTCCATCATCCCCTTTGGTTTTGCTATGTTCGCCCTAAGTTGGGAGGGTATGCCCAGACGTGGGTCCCTTGCTCACTTTGCCACTGGATTCAAGATAGCCTGGCTGATGACGGCTGTAAGCCAGAAACCGGTCCCAGGATGCTTGTTTCCGGTCCAGGGAAGACATGGCTTGGCAGTTCGGGCTGGACTGTTCCCATGAGGCACAGGGTCAGACTTATTTGCATATGGCCATGTCTGAACTGGGGTGGCGGAGTGAGCTAAAGTATGATGATGGATTAAACCCAGATCAGTTGACTGGGGGTGAGTGCTTGCAATGTTCAACACTCCGTCCATCATCCCCTTTGGTTTTGCTATGTTCGCCCTAAGTTGGGAGGGTATGCCCAGACGTGGGTCCCTTGCTCATTTTGCCACTGGATTCAAGATAGCCTGGCTGATAACGGCTGTGAGCCAGAAACCGGTCCCAGGATGCTTGTTTCCGGTCCAGGGAAGACATGGCTTAGCAGTTCGGGCTGGACTGTTCCCATGAAGCACAGTGTCAGACTGATTTGCATATGGACATGTCTGAACTGGGGTGGCGGAGTGAGCTAAAGAATGATGATGAATTAAACCCAGATCAGTTGACTGGGGGTGAGTGCTTGCAATGTTCAACACTCCGTCCATCATCCCCTTTGGTTTTGCTATGTTCGCCCTAAGTTGGCAGGGTATGCCCAGACGTGGGTCCCTTGCTCACTTTGCCACTGGATTCAAGATTGCCTGGCTGATGACGGCTATAAGGCAGAAACCGGTCCCAGGATGCTTGTTTCCGGTCCAGGGAAGACATGGCTTTGCAGCTCGGGCTGGACTGTTCCCATGATGCACAGGGTCAGACTGATTTGCATATGGCCATGTCTGAACTGGGGTGGCGGAGTGAGCTAAAGAATGATGATGAATTAAACCCAGATCAGTTGACTGGGGGTGAGTGCTTGCAATGTTCAACACTCCGTCCATCATCCCCTTTGGTTTTGCTATGTTTGCTCTAAGTTGGCAGGGTATGCCCAGACGTGGGTCCCTTGCTCACTTTGCCACTGGATTCAAGATAGCCTGGCTGATGACGGCTGTAAGCCATAAACCGGTCCCAGGATGCTTGTTTCCAGTCCAGGGAAGAAATGGCTTGGCAGTTCGGGCTGGACTGTTCCCATGAGGCACAGGGTCAGACTTTATTTGCATATGGCCATGTCTGAACTGGGGTGGCGGAGTGAGCTAAAGAATGATGATGGATTAAACCCAGATCAGTTGACTGGGGGTGAGTGCTTGCAATGTTCAACACTCCGTCCATCATCCCCTTTGGTTTTGCTATGTTTGCCCTAAGTTGGCAGGGTATGCCCAGACGTGGGTCCCGTGCTCACTTTGCCACTGGATTCAAGATAGCCTGGCTGATGACGGCTGTAAGCCAGAAACCGGTCCCAGGATGCTTGTTTCCGGTCCAGGAAAGACATGGCTTGGCAGTTCGGGCTGGACTGTTCCCATGAGGCACAGGGTCTGACTGATTTGCATATGGGCATGTCTGAACTGGGGTGGCGGAGTGAGCTAAACAATGATGATGGATTAAACCCAGATCAGTTGATTGGGGGTGAGTGCTTGCAATGTTCAACACTCCGTCCATCATCCCCTTTGGTTTTGCTATGTTCGCCCTAAGTTGGCAGGGTATGCCCAGACGTGGGTCCCTTGCTCACTTTGACACTGGATTCAAGATAGCCTGGCTGATGATGGCTGTAAGCCAGAAACCGGTCCCAGGTTGCTTGTTTCCGGTCCAGGGAAGACATGGCTTGGCAGTTCGGGCTGGACTGTTCCCATGAGGCACAGGATCAGACTGATTTGTATATGGCCATGTCTGAACTGGGGCGGCGGAGTGAGCTAAAGAATGATGATGGATTAAACCCAGATCAGTTGACTGGGGGTGAGTGCTTGCAATGTTCAACACTCCGTCCATCATCCCCTTTGGTTTTGCTATGTTCGCCCTAAGTTGGGAGGGTATGCCCAGACGTGGGTCCCTTGCTCATTTTGCCACTGGATTCAAGATAGCCTGGATGATAACGGCTGTAAGCCAGAAACCGGTCCCAGGATGCTTGTTTCCGGTCCAGGGAAGACATAGCTTAGCAGTTCGGGCTTGACTGTTCCCATGAAGCACAGTGTCAGACTGATTTGCATATGGACATGTCTGAACTGGGGTGGCGGAGTGAGCTAAAGAATGATGATGAATTAAACCCAGATCAGTTGACTGGGGGTGAGTGCTTGCAATGTTCAACACTCCGTCCATCACCCCCTTTGGTTTTGCTATGTTCGCCCTAAGTTGGCAGGGTATGCCCAGACGTGGGTCCCTTGCTCACTTTGCCACTGGATTCAAGATTGCCTGGCTGATGACGGCTATAAGCCAGAAACCGGTCCCAGGATGCTTGTTTCCGGTCCAGGGAAGACATGGCTTTGCAGCTCGTGCTGGACTGTTCCCATGATGCACAGGGTCAGACTGATTTGCATATGGCACTGTCTGAACTGGGGTGGCGGAGTGAGCTAAAGAATGATGATGAATTAAACCCAGATCAGTTGACTGGGGGTGAGTGCTTGCAATGTTCAACACTCCGTCCATCATCCCCTTTGGTTTTGCTATGTTTGCTCTAAGTTGGCAGGGTATGCCCAGACGTGGGTCCCTTGCTCACTTTGCCACTGGATTCAAGATAGCCTGGCTGATGACGGCTGTAAGCCATAAACCGGTCCCAGGATGCTTGTTTCCAGTCCAGGGAAGAAATGGCTTGGCAGTTCGGGCTGGACTGTTCCCATGAGGCACAGGGTCAGACTTTATTGCATATGGCCATGTCTGAACTGGGGTGGCGGAGTGAGCTAAAGAATGATGATGGATTAAACCCAGATCAGTTGACTGGGGGTGAGTGCTTGCAATGTTCAACACTCCGTCCATCATCCCCTTTGGTTTTGCTATGTTTGCCCTAAGTTGGCAGGGTATGCCCAGACGTGGGTCCCGTGCTCACTTTGCCACTGGATTCAAGATAGACTGGCTGATGACGGCTGTAAGCCAGAAACCGGTCCCAGGATGCTTGTTTCCGGTCCAGGGAAGACATGGCTTGGCAGTTCGGGCTGGACTGTTCCCATGAGGCACAGGGTCTGACTGATTTGCATATGGACATGTCTGAACTGGGGTGGCGGAGTGAGCTAAACAATGATGATGGATTAAACCCAGATCAGTTGATTGGGGGTGAGTGCTTGCAATGTTCAACGCTCCGTCCATCATCCCCTTTGGTTTTGCTATGTTCGCCCTAAGTTGGCAGGGTATGCCCAGACGTGGGTCCCTTGCTCACTTTGCCACTGGATTCAAGATAGCCTGGCTGATGACAGCCGTAAGCCAGAAACCGGTCCTAGGATGCTTGTTTCCGGTCCAGGGAAGACATGGCTTGGCAGTTCGGGCTGGACTGTTCCCATGAGGCACAGGGTCAGACTGATTTGCATATGGCCATGTCTGAACTGGGGTGGCAGAGTGAGCTAAAGAATGATGATGGATTAAACCCAGATCAGTTGACTGGGGGTGAGTGCTTGCAATGTTCAACACTCCGTCCATCATCCCCTTTGGTTTTGCTATGTTTGCCCTAAGTTGGCAGGGTATGCCCAGACGTGGGTCCGTTGCTCACTTTGCCACTGGATTCAAGATAGCCTGGCTGATGACGGCTGTAAGCCAGAAACCGGTCCCAGGATGCTTGTTTCCGGTCCAGGGAAGACATGGCTTGGCAATTCGGGCTGGACTGTTCCCATGAGGCACAGGGTCAGACTTATTTGCATATGGCCATGTCTGAACTGGGGTGGCGGAGTGAGCTAAAGAATGATGATGGATTAAACCCAGATCAGTTGACTGGGGGTGAGTACTTGCAATGTTCAACACTCCGTCCATCATCCCCTTTGGTTTTGCTATGTTCGCCCTAAGTTGGCAGGGTATGCCCAGACGTGGGTCCCTTGCTCACTTTGACACTGGATTCAAGATAGCCTGGCTGATGATTGCTGTAAGCCAGAAACCGGTCCCAGGATGCTTGTTTCCGGTCCAGGGAAGACATGGCTTGGCAGTTCGGGCTGGACTGTTCCCATAAGGCACAGGGTCAGACTGATTTGCATATGGCCATGTATGAACTGGGGTGGCGGAGTGAGCTAAAGAATGATGATGGATTAAACCCAGATCAATTGACTGGGGGTGAGTGCTTGCAATGTTCAACACTCCGTCCATCATCCCCTTTGGTTTTGCTATGTTCGCCCTAAGTTGGGAGGGTATGCCCAGACGTGGGTCCCTTGCTCACTTTGCCACTGGATTCAAGATAGCCTGGCTGATGACGGCTAAAAGCCAGAAACCGGTCCCAGGATGCTTGTTTCCAGTCCAGAGAAGACATGGCTTAGCAGTTCGGGCTGGACTGTTCCCATGAGGCACAGGGTCAGACTGATTTGCATATGGCCATGTCTGAACTGGGGTGGCGGAGTGAGCTAAAGAATGATGATGGAGTAAACCCAGATCAGTTGACTGGGGGTGAGTGCTTGCAATGTTCAACACTGCGTCCATCATCCCCTTTGGTTTTGCTATGTTTGCCCTAAGTTGGCAGGGTATGCCCAGACGTGGGTCCCTTGCTCACTTTGCCACTGGATTCAAGATAGCCTGGCTGATGACGGCTGTAAGCCAGAAACCGGTCCCAGGATGCTTGTTTCCGGTCCAGGGAAGACATGGCTTGGCAGTTCGGGCTGGACTGTTCCCATGAGGCACAGGGTCAGACTTATTTGCATATGGCCATGTCTGAACTGGGGTGGCGGAGTGAGCTAAAGAATGATGATGGATTAAACCCAGATCAGTTGACTGGGGGTGAGTGCTTGCAATGTTCAACACTCCGTCCATCATCCCCTTTGGTTTTGCTATGTTCGCCCTAAGTTGGCAGGGTATGCCCAGACGTGGGTCCCTTGCTCACTTTGACACTGGATTCAAGATAGCCTGGCTGATGATGGCTGTAAGCCAGAAACCGATCCCAGGATGCTTGTTTCCGGTCCAGGGAAGACATGGCTTGGCAGTTCGGGCTGGACTGTTCCCATAAGGCACAGGGTCAGACTGATTTGCATATGGCCATGTATGAACTGGGGTGGCGGAGTGAGCTAAAGAATGATGATGGATTAAACCCAGATCAGTTGACTGGGGGTGAGTGCTTGCAATGTTCAACACTCCGTCCATCATCCCCTTTGGTTTTGCTATGTTCGCCCTAAGTTGGGAGGGTATGCCCAGACGTGGGTCCCTTGCTCACTTTGCCACTGGATTCAAGATAGCCTGGCTGATGACGGCTGTAAGCCAGAAACCGGTCCCAGGATGCTTGTTTCCAGTCCAGAGAAGACATGGCTTAGCAGTTCGGGCTGGACTGTTCCCATGAGGCACAGGGTCAGACTGATTTGCATATGGCCATGTCTGAACTGGGGTGGCGGAGTGAGCTAAAGAATGATGATGGATTAAACCCAGATCAGTTGACTGGGGGTGAGTGCTTGCAATGTTCAACACTCCGTCCATCACCCCCTTTGGTTTTGCTATGTTCGCCCTAAGTTGGCAGGGTATGCCCAGACGTGGGTCCCTTGCTCACTTTGCCACTGGATTCAAGATTGCCTGGCTGATGACGGCTATAAGCCAGAAACCGGTCCCAGGATGCTTGTTTTCGGTCCAGGGAAGACATGGCTTTGCAGCTCGTGCTGGACTGTTCCCATGATGCACAGGGTCAGACTGATTTGCATATGGCCATGTCTGAACTGGGGTGGCGGAGTGAGCTAAAGAATGATGATGAATTAAACCCAGATCAGTTGACTGGGGGTGAGTGCTTGCAATGTTCAACACTCCGTCCATCATCCCCTTTGGTTTTGCTATGTTTGCTCTAAGTTTACAGGGTATGCCCAGACGTGGGTCCCTTGCTCACTTTGCCACTGGATTCAAGATAGCCTGGCTGATGACGGCTGTAAGCCATAAACCGGTCCCAGGATGCTTGTTTCCAGTCCAGGGAAGAAATGGCTTGGCAGTTCGGGCTGGACTGTTCCCATGAGGCACAGGGTCAGACTTTATTGCATATGGCCATGTTTGAACTGGGGTGGCGGAGTGAGCTAAAGAATGATGATGGATTAAACCCAGATCAGTTGACTGGGGGTGAGTGCTTGCAATGTTCAACACTCCGTCCATCATCCCCTTTGGTTTTGCTATGTTTGCCCTAAGTTGGCAGGGTATGCCCAGACGTGGGTCCCGTGCTCACTTTGCCACTGGATTCAAGATAGACTGGATGATGACGGCTGTAAGCCAGAAAACGGTCCCAGGATGCTTTTTTCCGGTCCAGGGAAGACATGTCTTGGCAGTTCGGGCTGGACTGTTCCCATGAGGCACAGAGTCTGACTGATTTGCATATGGACATGTCTGAACTGGGGTGGCGGAGTGAGCTAAACAATGATGATGGATTAAACCCAGATCAGTTGATTGGGGGTGAGTGCTTGCAATGTTCAACGCTCCGTCCATCATCCCCTTTGGTTTTGCTATGTTCGCCCTAAGTTGGCAGGGTATGCCCAGACGTGGGTCCCTTGCTCACTTTGCCACTGGATTCAAGATAGCCTGGCTGATGACAGCTGTAAGCCAGAAACCGGTCCTAGGATGCTTGTTTCCGGTCCAGGGAAGACATGGCTTGGCAGTTCGGGCTGGACTGTTCCCATGAGGCACAGGGTCAGACTGATTTGCATATGGCCATGTCTGAACTGGGGTGGCAGAGTGAGCTAAAGAATGATGATGGATTAAACCCAGATCAGTTGACTGGGGGTGAGTGCTTGCAATGTTCAACACTCCGTCCATCATCCCCTTTGGTTTTGCTATGTTTGCCCTAAGTTGGCAGGGTATGCCCAGACGTGGGTCCCTTGCTCACTTTGCCACTGGATTCAAGATAGCCTGGCTGATGACGGCTGTAAGCCAGAAACCGGTCCCAGGATGCTTGTTTCCGGTCCAGGGAAGACATGGCTTGGCAGTTCGGGCTGGACTGTTCCCATGAGGCACAGGGTCAGACTTATTTGCATATGGCCATGTCTGAACTGGGGTGGCGGAGTGAGCTAAAGAATGATGATGGATTAAACCCAGATCAGTTGACTGGGGGTGAGTGCTTGCAATGTTCAACACTCCGTCCATCATCCCCTTTGGTTTTGCTATGTTCGCCCTAAGTTGGCAGGGTATGCCCAGACGTGGGTCCCTTGCTCACTTTGACACTGGATTCAAGATAGCCTGGCTGATGATTGCTGTAAGCCAGAAACCGGTCCCAGGATGCTTGTTTCCGGTCCAGGGAAGACATGGCTTGGCAGTTCGGGCTGGACTGTTCCCATAAGGCACAGGGTCAGACTGATTTGCATATGGCCATGTATGAACTGGGGTGGCGGAGTGAGCTAAAGAATGATGATGGATTAAACCCAGATCAATTGACTGGGGGTGAGTGCTTGCAATGTTCAACACTCCGTCCATCATCCCCTTTGGTTTTGCTATGTTCGCCCTAAGTTGGGAGGGTATGCCCAGACGTGGGTCCCTTGCTCACTTTGCCACTGGATTCAAGATAGCCTGGCTGATGACGGCTGTAAGCCAGAAACCGGTCCCAGGATGCTTGTTTCCAGTCCAGAGAAGACATGGCTTAGCAGTTCGGGCTGGACTGTTCCCATGAGGCACAGGGTCAGACTGATTTGCATATGGCCATGTCTGAACTGGGGTGGCGGAGTGAGCTAAAGAATGATGATGGAGTAAACCCAGATCAGTTGACTGGGGGTGAGTGCTTGCAATGTTCAACACTGCGTCCATCATCCCCTTTGGTTTTGCTATGTTTGCCCTAAGTTGGCAGGGTATGCCCAGACGTGGGTCCCTTGCTCACTTTGCCACTGGATTCAAGATAGCCTGGCTGATGACGGCTGTAAGCCAGAAACCGGTCCCAGGATGCTTGTTTCCGGTCCAGGGAAGACATGGCTTGGCAGTTCGGGCTGGACTGTTCCCATGAGGCACAGGGTCAGACTGATTTGCATATGGCCATGTCTGAACTGGGGTGGCGGAGTGAGCTAAAGAATGATGATGGATTAAACCCAGATCAGTTGACTGGGGGTGAGTGCTTGCAATGTTCAACACTCCATCCATCATCCCCTTTGGTTTTGCTATGTTCGCCCTAAGTTGGCAGTGTATGCCCAGACGTTGGTCCCTTGCTCACTTTGCCACTGGATTCAAGATAACCTGGCTGATGACGGATGTAAGCCAGAAACCGGTCCCAGGATGCTTGTTTCTGGTCCAGGGAAGACATGGCTTGGCAGTTTGGGCTGGACTGTTCCCATGAGGCACAGGGTCAGACTGATTTGCATATGGCCATGTCTGAACTGGGGTGGCGGAGTGAGCTAAAGAATGATGATGGATTAAACCCAGATCAGTTGATTGGGGGTGAGTGCTTGCAATGTTCAACACTCCGTCCATCATCCCCTTTGGTTTTGCTATGTTCGCCCTAAGTTGGCAGGGTACGCCCATACGTGGGTCCCTTGCTCACTTTGCCACTGGATTCAAGATAGCCTGGCTGATGACAGCTGTAAGCCAGAAACCGGTCCTAGGATGCTTGTTTCCAGTCCAGGGAAGACATGGCTTGGCAGTTCGGGCTGGACTGTTCCCATGAGGCACAGGGTCAGACTGATTTTCATATGGCCATGTCTGAACTGGGGTGGCGGAGTGAGCTAAAGAATGATGATGGATTAAACCCAGATCAGTTGACTGGGGGTGAGTGCTTGCAATGTTCAACACTCCATCCATCATCCCCTTTGGTTTTGCTATGTTTGCCCTAAGTTGGCAGGGAATGCCCAGATGTGGGTCCCTTGCTCACTTTGCCACTGGATTCAAGATAGCCTGGCTGATGACGGCTGTAAGCCAGAAACTGGTCCCAGGATGCTTGTTTGCGGTCCAGGGAAGACATGGCTTGGCAGTTCGGGCTGGACTGTTCCCATGAGGCACAGGGTCAGACTTATTTGCATATGGCCATGTCTGAACTGGGGTGGCGGAGTGAGCTAAAGAATGATGATGGATTAAACCCAGATCAGTTGACTGGGGGTGAGTGCTTGCAATGTTCAACACTCCGTCCATCATCCCCTTTGGTTTTGCTATGTTCGCCCTAAGTTGGCAGGGTATGCCCAGACGTGGGTCCCTTGCTCACTTTGACACTGGATTCAAGATAGCCTGGCTGATGACGGCTGTAAGCCAGAAACCGGTCCCAGGATGCTTGTTTCCAGTCCAGGGAAAACCTGGCTTGGCAGTTCGGGCTGGACTGTTCCCATGAGGCACAGGCTCAGACTGATTTGCATATGACCATGTCTGAACTGGGGTGGCGGAGTGAGCTAAAGAATGATGATGGATTAAACCCAGATCAGTTGACTGGGGGTGAGTGCTTGCAATGTTCAACACTCCGTCCATCATCCCCTTTGGTTTTGCTATGTTCGCCCTAAGTTGGGAGGGTATGCCCAGACGTGGGTCCCTTGCTCACTTTGCCACTGGATTCAAGATAGCCTGGCTGATGACGGCTGTAAGCCAGAAACCGGTCCCAGGATGCTTGTTTCCGGTCCAGGGAAGACATGGCTTGGCAGTTCGGGCTGGACTGTTCCCATGAGGCACAGGGTCAGACTTATTTGCATATGGCCATGTCTGAACTGGGGTGGCGGAGTGAGCTAAAGTATGATGATGGATTAAACCCAGATCAGTTGACTGGGGGTGAGTGCTTGCAATGTTCAACACTCCGTCCATCATCCCCTTTGGTTTTGCTATGTTCGCCCTAAGTTGGGAGGGTATGCCCAGACGTGGGTCCCTTGCTCATTTTGCCACTGGATTCAAGATAGCCTGGCTGATAACGGCTGTAAGCCAGAAACCGGTCCCAGGATGCTTGTTTCCGGTCCAGGGAAGACATGGCTTGGCAGTTCGGGCTGGACTGTTCCCATGAAGCACAGTGTCAGACTGATTTGCATATGGACATGTCTGAACTGGGGTGGCGGAGTGATCTAAAGAATGATGATGAATTAAACCCAGATCAGTTGACTGGGGGTGAGTGCTTGCAATGTTCAACACTCCGTCCATCATCCCCTTTGGTTTTGCTATGTTCGCCCTAAGTTGGCAGGGTATGCCCAGACGTGGGTCCCTTGCTCACTTTGCCACTGGATTCAAGATTGCCTGGCTGATGACGGCTATAAGGCAGAAACCGGTCCCAGGATGCTTGTTTCCGGTCCAGGGAAGACATGGCTTTGCAGCTCGGGCTGGACTGTTCCCATGATGCACAGGGTCAGACTGATTTGCATATGGCCATGTCTGAACTGGGGTGGCGGAGTGAGCTAAAGAATGATGATGAATTAAACCCAGATCAGTTGACTGGGGGTGAGTGCTTGCAATGTTCAACACTCCGTCCATCATCCCCTTTGGTTTTGCTATGTTTGCTCTAAGTTGGCAGGGTATGCCCAGACGTGGGTGCCTTGCTCACTTTGCCACTGGATTCAAGATAGCCTGGCTGATGACGGCTGTAAGCCATAAACCGGTCCCAGGATGCTTGTTTCCAGTCCAGGGAAGACATGGCTTGGCAGTTCGGGCTGGACTGTTCCCATGAGGCACAGGGTCAGACTGTATTTGCATATGGCCATGTCTGAACTGGGGTGGCGGAGTGAGCTAAAGAATGATGATGGATTAAACCCAGATCAGTTGACTGGGGGTGAGTGCTTGCAATGTTCAACACTCCGTCCATCATCCCCTTTGGTTTTGCTATGTTTGCCCTAAGTTGGCAGGGTATGCCCAGACGTGGGTCCCGTGCTCACTTTGCCACTGGATTCAAGATAGCCTGGCTGATGACGGCTGTAAGCCAGAAACCGGTCCCAGGATGCTTGTTTCCGGTCCAGGAAAGACATGGCTTGGCAGTTCGGGCTGGACTGTTCCCATGAGGCACAGGGTCTGACTGATTTGCATATGGGCATGTCTGAACTGGGGTGGCGGAGTGAGCTAAACAATGATGATGGATTAAACCCAGATCAGTTGATTGGGGGTGAGTGCTTGCAATGTTCAACACTCCGTCCATCACCCCCTTTGGTTTTGCTATGTTCGCCCTAAGTTGGCAGGGTATGCCCAGACGTGGGTCCCTTGCTCACTTTGCCACTGGATTCAAGATTGCCTGGCTGATGACGGCTATAAGCCAGAAACCGGTCCCAGGATGCTTGTTTCCGGTCCAGGGAAGACATGGCTTTGCAGCTCGTGCTGGACTGTTCCCATGATGCACAGGGTCAGACTGATTTGCATATGGCCATGTCTGAACTGGGGTGGCGGAGTGAGCTAAAGAATGATGATGATTTAAACCCAGATCAGTTGACTGGGGGTGAGTGCTTGCAATGTTCAACACTCCGTCCATCATCCCCTTTGGTTTTGCTATGTTCGCCCTAAGTTGGGAGGGTATGCCCAGACGTGGGTCCCTTGCTCACTTTGCCACTGGATTCAAGATAGCCTGGCTGATGACGGCTGTAAGCCAGAAACCGGTCCCAGGATGCTTGTTTCCAGTCCAGAGAAGACATGGCTTAGCAGTTCGGGCTGGACTGTTCCCATGAGGCACAGGGTCAGACTGATTTGCATATGGCCATGTCTGAACTGGGGTGGCGGAGTGAGCTAAAGAATGATGATGGAGTAAACCCAGATCAGTTGACTGGGGGTGAGTGCTTGCAATGTTCAACACTCCGTCCATCATCCCCTTTGGTTTTGCTATGTTTGCCCTAAGTTGGCAGGGTATGCCCAGACGTGGGTCCCTTGCTCACTTTGCCACTGGATTCAAGATAGCCTGGCTGATGACGGCTGTAAGCCAGAAACCGGTCCCAGGATGCTTGTTTCCGGTCCAGGGAAGACATGGCTTGGCAGTTCGGGCTGGACTGTTCCCATGAGGCACAGGGTCAGACTTATTTGCATATGGCCATGTCTGAACTGGGGTGGCGGAGTGAGCTAAAGAATGATGATGGATTAAACCCAGATCAGTTGACTGGGGGTGAGTGCTTGCAATGTTCAACACTCCGTCCATCATCCCCTTTGGTTTTGCTATGTTCGCCCTAAGTTGGCAGGGTATGCCCAGACGTGGGTCCCTTGCTCACTTTGACACTGGATTCAAGATAGCCTGGCTGATGATTGCTGTAAGCCAGAAACCGGTCCCAGGATGCTTGTTTCCGGTCCAGGGAAGACATGGCTTGGCAGTTCGGGCTGGACTGTTCCCATAAGGCACAGGGTCAGACTGATTTGCATATGGCCATGTATGAACTGGGGTGGCGGAGTGAGCTAAAGAATGATGATGGATTAAACCCAGATCAATTGACTGGGGGTGAGTGCTTGCAATGTTCAACACTCCGTCCATCATCCCCTTTGGTTTTGCTCTGTTTGCCCTAAGTTGGCAGGGTATGCCCAGACGTGGGTCCCTTGCTCACTTTGCCACTGGATTCAAGATAGCCTGGCTGATGACGGCTGTAAACCAGAAACCGGTCCCAGGATGCTTCTTTCCGGTCCAGGGAAGACATGGCTTGGCAGTTCGGGCTGGACTGTTCCCATGAGGCACAGGGTCAGACTTATTTGCATATGGCCATGTCTGAACTGGGGTGGCAGAGAGAGCTAAAGAATGATGATGGATTAAACCCAGATCAGTTGACTGGGGGTGAGTGCTTGCAATGTTCAACACTCCGTCCATCATCCCCTTTGGTTTTGCTATGTTCGCCCTAAGTTGGCAGGGTATGCCCAGACGTGGGTCCCTTGCTCACTTTGACACTGGATTCAAGATAGCCTAGCTGATGATGGCTGTAAGCCAGAAACCGGTCCCAGGATGCTTGTTTCCGGTCCAGGGAAGACATGGCTTGGCAGTTCGGGCTGGACTGTTCCCATAAGGCACAGGGTCAGACTGATTTGCATATGGCCATGTATGAACTGGGGTGGCGGAGTGAGCTAAAGAATGATGATGGATTAAACCCAGATCAGTTGACTGGGGGTGAGTGCTTGCAATGTTCAACACTCCGTCCATCATCCCCTTTGGTTTTGCTATGTTCGCCCTAAGTTGGGAGGGTATGCCCAGACGTGGGTCCCTTGCTCACTTTGCCACTGGATTCAAGATAGCCTGGCTGATGACGGCTGTAAGCCAGAAACCGGTCCCAGGATGCTTGTTTCCAGTCCAGAGAAGACATGGCTTAGCAGTTCGGGCTGGACTGTTCCCATGAGGCACAGGGTCAGACTGATTTGCATATGGCCATGTCTGAACTGGGGTGGCGGAGTGAGCTAAAGAATGATGATGGATTAAACCCAGATCAGTTGACTGGGGGTGAGTGCTTGCAATGTTCAACACTACGTCCATCATCCCCTTTGGTTTTGCTATGTTCGCCCTAAGTTGGCAGGGTATGCCCAGACGTGGGTCCCTTGCTCACTTTGCCACTGGATTCAAGATAGCCTGGCTGATGACGGCTGTAAGCCATAAACCGGTCCCAGGATGCTTGTTTCCAGTCCAGGGAAGAAATGGCTTGGCAGTTCGGGCTTGACTGTTCCCATGAGGCACAGGGTCAGACTTTATTGCATATGGCCATGTCTGAACTGGGGTGGCGGAGTGAGCTAAAGAATGATGATGGATTAAACCCAGATCAGTTGACTGGGGGTGAGTGCTTGCAATGTTCAACACTCCGTCCATCATCCCCTTTGGTTTTGCTATGTTTGCCCTAAGTTGGCAGGGTATGCCCAGACGTGGGTCCCGTGCTCACTTTGCCACTGGATTCAAGATAGCCTGGCTGATGACGGCTGTAAGCCAGAAACCGGTCCCAGGATGCTTGTTTCCGGTCCAGGAAAGACATGGCTTGGCAGTTCGGGCTGGACTGTTCCCATGAGGCACAGGGTCTGACTGATTTGCATATGGACATGTCTGAACTGGGGTGGCGGAGTGAGCTAAACAATGATGATGGATTAAACCCAGATCAGTTGATTGGGGGTGAGTGCTTGCAATGTTCAACACTCCGTCCATCATCCCCTTTGGTTTTGCTATGTTCGCCCTAAGTTGGCAGGGTATGCCCAGACGTGGGTCCCTTGCTCACTTTGACACTGGATTCAAGATAGCCTGGCTGATGATGGCTGTAAGCCAGAAACCGGTCCCAGGTTGCTTGTTTCCGGTCCAGGGAAGACATGGCTTGGCAGTTCGGGCTGGACTGTTCCCATGAGGCACAGGATCAGACTGATTTGCATATGGCCATGTCTGAACTGGGGTGGCGGAGTGAGCTAAAGAATGATGATGGATTAAACCCAGATCAGTTGACTGGGGGTGAGTGCTTGCAATGTTCAACACTCCGTCCATCATCCCCTTTGGTTTTGCTATGTTCGCCCTAAGTTGGGAGGGTATGCCCAGACGTGGGTCCCTTGCTCATTTTGCCACTGGATTCAAGATAGCCTGGCTGATAACGGCTGTAAGCCAGAAACCGGTCCCAGGATGCTTGTTTCCGGTCCAGGGAAGACATGGCTTAGCAGTTCGGGCTGGACTGTTCCCATGAAGCACAGTGTCAGACTGATTTGCATATGGACATGTCTGAACTGGGGTGGCGGAGTGAGCTAAAGAATGATGATGAATTAAACCCAGATCAGTTGACTGGGGGTGAGTGCTTGCAATGTTCAACACTCCGTCCATCATCCCCTTTGGTTTTGCTATGTTCGCCCTAAGTTGGCAGGGTATGCCCAGACGTGGGTCCCTTGCTCACTTTGCCACTGGATTCAAGATTGCCTGGCTGATGACGGCTATAAGCCAGAAACCGGTCCCTGGATGCTTGTTTCCGGTCCAGGGAAGACATGGCTTTGCAGCTCGGGCTGGACTGTTCCCATGATGCACAGGGTCAGACTGATTTGCATATGGCCATGTCTGAACTGGGGTGGCGGAGTGAGCTAAAGAATGATGATGAATTAAACCCAGATCAGTTGACTGGGGGTGAGTGCTTGCAATGTTCAACACTCCGTCCATCATCCCCTTTGGTTTTGCTATGTTTGCTCTAAGTTGGCAGGGTATGCCCAGACGTGGGTCCCTTGCTCACTTTGCCACTGGATTCAAGATAGCCTGGCTGATGACGGCTGTAAGCCATAAACCGGTCCCAGGATGCTTGTTTCCAGTCCAGGGAAGAAATGGCTTGGCAGTTCGGGCTGGACTGTTCCCATGAGGCACAGGGTCAGACTTTATTGCATATGGCCATGTCTGAACTGGGGTGGCGGAGTGAGCTAAAGAATGATGATGGATTAAACCCAGATCAGTTGACTGGGGGTGAGTGCTTGCAATGTTCAACACTCCGTCCATCATCCCCTTTGGTTTTGCTATGTTCGCCCTAAGTTGGGAGGGTATGCCCAGACGTGGGTCCCTTGCTCACTTTGCCACTGGATTCAAGATAGCCTGGCTGATGACGGCTGTAAGCCAGAAACCGGTCCCAGGATGCTTGTTTCCAGTCCAGAGAAGACATGGCTTAGCAGTTCGGGCTGGACTGTTCCCATGAGGCACAGGGTCAGACTGATTTGCATATGGCCATGTCTGAACTGGGGTGGCGGAGTGAGCTAAAGAATGATGATGGAGTAAACCCAGATCAGTTGACTGGGGGTGAGTGCTTGCAATGTTCAACACTGCGTCCATCATCCCCTTTGGTTTTGCTATGTTTGCCCTAAGTTGGCAGGGTATGCCCAGACGTGGGTCCCTTGCTCACTTTGCCACTGGATTCAAGATAGCCTGGCTGATGACGGCTGTAAGCCAGAAACCGGTCCCAGGATGCTTGTTTCCGGTCCAGGGAAGACATGGCTTGGCAGTTCGGGCTGGACTGTTCCCATGAGGCACAGGGTCAGACTTATTTGCATATGGCCATGTCTGAACTGGGGTGGCGGAGTGAGCTAAAGAATGATGATGGATTAAACCCAGATCAGTTGACTGGGGGTGAGTGCTTGCAATGTTCAACACTCCGTCCATCATCCCCTTTGGTTTTGCTATGTTCGCCCTAAGTTGGCAGGGTATGCCCAGACGTGGGTCCCTTGCTCACTTTGACACTGGATTCAAGATAGCCTGGCTGATGATTGCTGTAAGCCAGAAACCGGTCCCAGGATGCTTGTTTCCGGTCCAGGGAAGACATGGCTTGGCAGTTCGGGCTGGACTGTTCCCATGAGGCACAGGGTCAGACTGATTTGCATATGGCCATGTATGAACTGGGGTGGCGGAGTGAGCTAAAGAATGATGATGGATTAAACCCAGATCAATTGACTGGGGGTGAGTGCTTGCAATGTTCAACACTCCGTCCATCATCCCCTTTGGTTTTGCTATGTTTGCCCTAAGTTGGCAGGGTATGCCCAGACGTGGGTCCCTTGCTCACTTTGCCACTGGATTCAAGATAGCCTGGCTGATGACGGCTGTAAACCAGAAACCGGTCCCAGGATGCTTCTTTCCGGTCCAGGGAAGACATGGCTTGGCAGTTCGGGCTGGACTGTTCCCATGAGGCACAGGGTCAGACTTATTTGCATATGGCCATGTCTGAACTGGGGTGGCAGAGAGAGCTAAAGAATGATGATGGATTAAACCCAGATCAGTTGACTGGGGGTGAGTGCTTGCAATGTTCAACACTCCGTCCATCATCCCCTTTGGTTTTGCTATGTTCGCCCTAAGTTGGCAGGGTATGCCCAGACGTGGGTCCCTTGCTCACTTTGACACTGGATTCAAGATAGCCTAGCTGATGATGGCTGTAAGCCAGAAACCGGTCCCAGGATGCTTGTTTCCGGTCCAGGGAAGACATGGCTTGGCAGTTCGGGCTGGACTGTTCCCATAAGGCACAGGGTCAGACTGATTTGCATATGGCCATGTATGAACTGGGGTGGCGGAGTGAGCTAAAGAATGATGATGGATTAAACCCAGATCAGTTGACTGGGGGTGAGTGCTTGCAATGTTCAACACTCCGTCCATCATCCCCTTTGGTTTTGCTATGTTCGCCCTAAGTTGGGAGGGTATGCCCAGACGTGGGTCCCTTGCTCACTTTGCCACTGGATTCAAGATAGCCTGGCTGATGACGGCTGTAAGCCAGAAACCGGTCCCAGGATGCTTGTTTCCAGTCCAGAGAAGACATGGCTTAGCAGTTCGGGCTGGACTGTTCCCATGAGGCACAGGGTCAGACTGATTTGCATATGGCCATGTCTGAACTGGGGTGGCGGAGTGAGCTAAAGAATGATGATGGATTAAACCCAGATCAGTTGACTGGGGGTGAGTGCTTGCAATGTTCAACACTACGTCCATCATCCCCTTTGGTTTTGCTATGTTCGCCCTAAGTTGGCAGGGTATGCCCAGACGTGGGTCCCTTGCTCACTTTGCCACTGGATTCAAGATAGCCTGGCTGATGACGGCTGTAAGCCATAAACCGGTCCCAGGATGCTTGTTTCCAGTCCAGGGAAGAAATGGCTTGGCAGTTCGGGCTTGACTGTTCCCATGAGGCACAGGGTCAGACTTGATTTGCATATGGCCATGTCTGAACTGGGGTGGCGGAGTGAGCTAAAGAATGATGATGGATTAAACCCAGATCAGTTGACTGGGGGTGAGTGCTTGCAATGTTCAACACTCCGTCCATCATCCCCTTTGGTTTTTCTATGTTTGCCCTAAGTTGGCAGGGTATGCCCAGACGTGGGTCCCGTGCTCACTTTGCCACTGGATTCAAGATAGCCTGGCTGATGACGGCTGTAAGCCAGAAACCGGTCCCAGGATGCTTGTTTCCGGTCCAGGAAAGACATGGCTTGGCAGTTCGGGCTGGACTGTTCCCATGAGGCACAGGGTCTGACTGATTTGCATATGGACATGTCTGAACTGGGGTGGCGGAGTGAGCTAAACAATGATGATGGATTAAACCCAGATCAGTTGATTGGGGGTGAGTGCTTGCAATGTTCAACACTCCGTCCATCATCCCCTTTGGTTTTGCTATGTTCGCCCTAAGTTGGCAGGGTATGCCCAGACGTGGGTCCCTTGCTCACTTTGACACTGGATTCAAGATAGCCTGGCTGATGATGGCTGTAAGCCAGAAACCGGTCCCAGGTTGCTTGTTTCCGGTCCAGGGAAGACATGGCTTGGCAGTTCGGGCTGGACTGTTCCCATGAGGCACAGGATCAGACTGATTTGCATATGGCCATGTCTGAACTGGGGTGGCGGAGTGAGCTAAAGAATGATGATGGATTAAACCCAGATCAGTTGACTGGGGGTGAGTGCTTGCAATGTTCAACACTCCGTCCATCATCCCCTTTGGTTTTGCTATGTTCGCCCTAAGTTGGCAGGGTATGCCCAGACGTGGGTCCCTTGCTCATTTTGCCACTGGATTCAAGATAGCCTGGCTGATAACGGCTGTAAGCCAGAAACCGGTCCCAGGATGCTTGTTTCCGGTCCAGGGAAGACATGGCTTAGCAGTTCGGGCTGGACTGTTCCCATGAAGCACAGTGTCAGACTGATTTGCATATGGACATGTCTGAACTGGGGTGGCGGAGTGAGCTAAAGAATGATGATGGATTAAACCCAGATCAGTTGACTGGGGGTGAGTGCTTGCAATGTTCAACACTCCGTCCATCATCCCCTTTGGTTTTGCTATGTTCGCCCTAAGTTGGCAGGGTATGCCCAGACGTGGGTCCCTTGCTCACTTTGCCACTGGATTCAAGATTGCCTGGCTGATGACGGCTATAAGCCAGAAACCGGTCCCAGGATGCTTGTTTCCGGTCCAGGGAAGACATGGCTTTGCAGCTCGGGCTGGACTGTTCCCATGATGCACAGGGTCAGACTGATTTGCATATGGCCATGTCTGAACTGGGGTGGCGGAGTGAGCTAAAGAATGATGATGAATTAAACCCAGATCAGTTGACTGGGGGTGAGTGCTTGCAATGTTCAACACTCCGTCCATCATCCCCTTTGGTTTTGCTATGTTTGCTCTAAGTTGGCAGGGTATGCCCAGACGTGGGTCCCTTGCTCACTTTGCCACTGGATTCAAGATAGCCTGGCTGATGACGGCTGTAAGCCATAAACCGGTCCCAGGATGCTTGTTTCCAGTCCAGGGAAGAAATGGCTTGGCAGTTCGGGCTGGACTGTTCCCATGAGGCACAGGGTCAGACTTTATTGCATATGGCCATGTCTGAACTGGGGTGGCGGAGTGAGCTAAAGAATGATGATGGATTAAACCCAGATCAGTTGACTGGGGGTGAGTGCTTGCAATGTTCAACACTCCGTCCATCATCCCCTTTGGTTTTGCTATGTTTGCCCTAAGTTGGCAGGGTATGCCCTTACGTGGGTCCCGTGCTCACTTTGCCACTGGATTCAAGATAGCCTGGCTGATGACGGCTGTAAGCCAGAAACCGGTCCCAGGATGCTTGTTTCCGGTCCAGGGAAGACATGGCTGGGCAGTTCGGGCTGGACTGTTCCCATGAGGCACAGGGTCTGACTGATTTGCATATGGCCATGTCTGAACTGGGGTGGCGGAGTGAGCTAAACAATGATGATGGATTAAACCCAGATCAGTTGATTGGGGGTGAGTGCTTGCAATGTTCAACGCTCCGTCCATCATCCCCTTTGGTTTTGCTATGTTCGCCCTAAGTTGGCAGGGTATGCCCAGACGTGGGTCCCTTGCTCACTTTGCCACTGGATTCAAGATAGCCTGGCTGATGACAGCTGTAAGCCAGAAACCGGTCCCAGGATGCTTGTTTCCGGTCCAGGGAAGACATGGCTTGGCAGTTCGGGCTGGACTGTTCCCATGAGGCACAGGGTCAGACTGATTTGCATATGGCCATGTCTGAACTGGGGTGGCGGAGTGAGCTAAAGAATGATGATGGATTAAACCCAGATCAGTTGACTGGGGGTGAGTGCTTGCAATGTTCAACACTCCGTCCATCATCCCCTTTGGTTTTGCTATGTTTGCCCTAAGTTGGCAGGGTATGCCCAGACGTGGGTCCCTTGCTCACTTTGCCACTGGATTCAAGATAGCCTGGCTGATGACGGCTGTAAGCCAGAAACCGGTCCCAGGATGCTTGTTTCCGGTCCAGGGAAGACATGGCTTGGCAGTTCGGGCTGGACTGTTCCCATGAGGCACAGGGTCAGACTGATTTGCATATGGCCATGTCTGAACTGGGGTGGCGGAGTGAGCTAAAGAATGATGATGGATTAAACCCAGATCAGTTGACTGGGGGTGAGTGCTTGCAATGTTCAACACTCCGTCCATCATCCCCTTTGGTTTTGCTATGTTCGCTCTAAGTTGGCAGGGTATGCCCAGACGTGGGTCCCTTGCTCACTTTGACACTGGATTCAAGATAGCCTGGCTGATGATGGCTGTAAGCCAGAAACCGGTCCCAGGATGCTTGTTTCCGGTCCAGGGAAGACATGGCTTGGCAGTTCGGGCTGGACTGTTCCCATGAGGCACAGGGTCAGACTGATTTGCATATGGCCATGTCTGAACTGGGGTGGCGGAGTGAGCTAAAGAATGATGATGGATTAAACCCAGATCAATTGACTGGGGGTGAGTGCTTGCAATGTTCAACACTCCGTCCATCATCCCCTTTGGTTTTGCTATGTTCGCCCTAAGTTGGCAGGGTATGCCCAGACGTGGGTCCCTTGCTCACTTTGCCACTGGATTCAAGATAGCCTGGCTGATGACGGCTGTAAGCCAGAAACCGGTCCCAGGATGCTTGTTTCCAGTCCAGAGAAGACATGGCTTAGCAGTTCGGGCTGGACTGTTCCCATGAGGCACAGGGTCAGACTGATTTGCATATGGCCATGTCTGAACTGGGGTGGCGGAGTGAGCTAAAGAATGATGATGGAGTAAACCCAGATCAGTTGACTGGGGGTGAGTGCTTGCAATGTTCAACACTGCGTCCATCATCCCCTTTGGTTTTGCTATGTTTGCCCTAAGTTGGCAGGGTATGCCCAGACGTGGGTCCCTTGCTCACTTTGCCACTGGATTCAAGATAGCCTGGCTGATGACGGCTGTAAGCCAGAAACCGGTCCCAGGATGCTTGTTTCCGGTCCAGGGAAGACATGGCTTGGCAGTTCGAGCTGGACTGTTCCCATGAGGCACAGGGTCAGACTGATTTGCATATGGCCATGTCTGAACTGGGGTGGCGGAGTGAGCTAAAGAATGATGATGGATTAAACCCAGATCAGTTGACTGGGGGTGAGTGCTTGCAATGTTCAACACTCCGTCCATCATGACCTTTGGTTTTGCTATGTTCACCCTAAGTTGGCAGGGTATGCCCAGACATGGGTCCCTTGCTCACTTTGACACTGGATTCAAGATAGCCTGGCTGATGATGGCTGTAAGCCAGAAACCAGTCCCAGGATGCTTGTTTCCGGTCCAGGGAAGACATGGCTTGGCAGTTCGGGCTGGACTGTTCCCATGAGGCACAGGGTCAGACTGATTTGCATATGGCCATGTCTGAACTGGGGTGGCGGAGTGAGCTAAAGAATGATGATGGATTAAACCCAGATCAGTTGACTGGGGGTGAGTGCTTGTAATGTTCAACACTCCGTCCATCATCCCCTTTGGTTTTGCTATGTTCGCCCTAAGTTGGGAGGGTATGCCCAGACGTGGGTCCCTTGCTCACTTTGCCACTGGATTCAAGATAGCCTGGCTGATGACGGCTGTAAGCCAGAAACCGGTCCCAGGAGGCTTGTTTCCAGTCCAGAGAAGACATGGCTTAGCAGTTCGGGCTGGACTGTTCCCATGAGGCACAGGGTCAGACTGATTTGCATATGGCCATGTCTGAACTGGGGTGGCGGAGTGAGCTAAAGAATGATGATGGATTAAACCCAGATCAGTTGACTGGGGGTGAGTGCTTGCAATGTTCAACACTCCGTCCATCATCCCCTTTGGTTTTGCTATGTTCGCCCTAAGTTGGCAGGGTATGCCCAGACGTGGGTCCCTTGCTCACTTTGCCACTGGATTCAAGATAGCCTGGCTGATGACGGCTGTAAGCCAGAAACCGGTCCCAGGATGCTTGTTTCCGGTCCAGGGAAGACATGGCTTGGCAGCTCGGGCTGGACTGTTCCCATGAGGCACAGGGTCATACTGATTTGCATATGGCCATGTCTGAACTGGGGTGGCGGAGTGAGCTAAAGAATGATGATGGATTAAACCCAGATCAGTTGACTGGGGGTGAGTGCTTGCAATGTTCAACACTCCGTCCATCATCCCCTTTGGTTTTGCTATGTTCGCCCTAAGTTGGCAGGGTATGCCCAGACGTGGGTCCCTTGCTCACTTTGCCACTGGATTCAAGATAGCCTGGCTGATGACGGCTGTAAGCCAGAAACCGGTCCCAGGATGCTTGTTTCCGGTCCAGGGAAGACATGGCTTGGCAGTTCGGGCTGGACTGTTCCCATGAGGCACAGGGTCAGACTGATTTGTATATGGCCATGTCTGAACTGGGGTGGCGGAGTGAGCTAAAGAATGATGATGGATTAAACCCAGATCAGTTGACTGGGGGTGAGTGCTTGCAATGTTCAACACTCCGTCCATCATCCCCTTTGGTTTTGCTATGTTCGCCCTAAGTTGGGAGGGTATGCCCAGACGTGGGTCCCTTGCTCACTTTGCCACTGGATTCAAGATAGCCTGGCTGATGATGGCTGTAAGCCAGAAACCAGTCCCAGGATGCTTGTTTCCGGTCCAGGGAAGACATGGCTTGGCAGTTCGGGCTGGACTGTTCCCATGAGGCACAGGGTCAGACTGATTTGCATATGGCCATGTCTGAACTGGGGTGGCGGAGTGAGCTAAAGAATGATGATGGATTAAACCCAGATCAGTTGACTGGGTGTGAGTGCTTGCAATGTTCAACACTCCGTCCATCATCCCCTTTGGTTTTGCTATGTTCGCCCTAAGTTTGCAGGGTATGCCCAGACGTGGGTCCCTTGCTCACTTTGCCACTGGATTCAAGATAGCCTGGCTGATGACGGCTGTAAGCCAGAAACCGGTCCCAGGATGCTTGTTTCCGGTCCAGTGAAGACATGGCTTGGCAGTTCGGGCTGGACTGTTCCCATGAGGCACAGGGTCAGACTGATTTGCAGATGGCCCTGTCTGAACTGGGGTGGCGGAGTGAGCTAAAGAATGATGATGGATTAAACCCAGAATCAGTTTGACTGGGGGTGAGTGCTTGCAATGTTCAACACTCCGTCCATCATCCCCTTTGGTTTTGCTATGTTCGCCCTAAGTTGGCAGGGTATGCCCAGACGTGGGTCCCTTGCTCACTTTGACACTGGATTCAAGATAGCCTAGCTGATGATGGCTGTAAGCCAGAAACCGGTCCCAGGATGCTTGTTTCCGGTCCAGGGAAGACATGGCTTGGCAGTTCGGGCTGGACTGTTCCCATGAGGCACAGGGTCAGACTGATTTGCATATGGCCATGTCTGAACTGGGGTGGCGGAGTGAGCTAAAGAATGATGATGGATTAAACCCAGATCAGTTGACTGGGGGTGAGTGCTTGCAATGTTCAACACTCCGTCCATCATCCCCTTTGGTTTTGCTATGTTCGCCCTAAGTTGGCAGGGTATGCCCAGACGTGGGTCCCTTGCTCACTTTGCCACTGGATTCAAGATAGCCTGGCTGATGACGGCTGTAAGCCAGAAACCGGTCCCAGGATGCTTGTTTCCAGTCCAGGGAAGACATGGCTTAGCAGTTCGGGCTGGACTGTTCCCATGAGGCACAGGGTCAGACTGATTTGCATATGGCCATGTCTGAACTGGGGTGGCGGAGTGAGCTAAAGAATGATGATGGATTAAACCCAGATCAGTTGACTGGGGGTGAGTGCTTGCAATGTTCAACACTCCGTCCATCATCCCCTTTGGTTTTGCTATGTTCGCCCTAAGTTGGCAGGGTATGCCCAGACGTGGGTCCCTTGCTCACTTTGCCACTGGATTCAAGATAGCCTGGCTGATGACGGCTGTAAGCCAGAAACCGGTCCCAGGATGCTTGTTTCCAGTCCAGGGAAGACATGGCTTGGCAGTTCGGGCTTGACTGTTCCCATGAGGCACAGGGTCAGACTTGATTTGCATATGGCCATGTCTGAACTGGGGTGGCGGAGTGAGCTAAAGAATGATGATGGATTAAACCCAGATCAGTTGACTGGGGGTGAGTGCTTGCAATGTTCAACACTCCGTCCATCATCCCCTTTGGTTTTGCTATGTTTGCCCTAAGTTGGCAGGGTATGCCCAGACGTGGGTCCCTTGCTCACTTTGCCACTGGATTCAAGATAGCCTGGCTGATGACGGCTGTAAGCCAGAAACCGGTCCCAGGATGCTTGTTTCCGGTCCAGGGAAGACATGGCTTGGCAGTTCGGGCTGGACTGTTCCCATGAGGCACAGGGTCTGACTGATTTGCATATGGACATGTCTGAACTGGGGTGGTGGAGTGAGCTAAAGAATGATGATGGATTAAACCCAGATCAGTTGATTGGGGGTGAGTGCTTGCAATGTTCAACACTCCGTCCATCATCCCCTTTGGTTTTGCTATGTTCGCCCTAAGTTGGCAGGGTATGCCCAGACGTGGGTCCCTTGCTCACTTTGACACTGGATTCAAGATAGCCTGGCTGATGATGGCTGTAAGCCAGAAACCGGTCCCAGGATGCTTGTTTCCGGTCCAGGGAAGACATGGCTTGGCAGTTCGGGCTGGACTGTTCCCATGAGGCACAGGATCAGACTGATTTGCATATGGCCATGTCTGAACTGGGGTGGCGGAGTGAGCTAAAGAATGATGATGGATTAAACCCAGATCAGTTGACTGGGGGTGAGTGCTTGCAATGTTCAACACTCCGTCCATCATCCCCTTTGGTTTTGCTATGTTCGCCCTAAGTTGGCAGGGTATGCCCAGACGTGGGTCCCTTGCTCACTTTGCCACTGGATTCAAGATAGCCTGGCTGATGACGGCTGTAAGCCAGAAACCGGTCCCAGGATGCTTGTTTCCGGTCCAGGGAAGACATGGCTTGGCAGTTCGGGCTGGACTGTTCCCATGAGGCACAGTGTCAGACTGATTTGCATATGGACATGTCTGAACTGGGGTGGCGGAGTGAGCTAAAGAATGATGATGGATTAAACCCAGATCAGTTGACTGGGGGTGAGTGCTTGCAATGTTCAACACTCCGTCCATCATCCCCTTTGGTTTTGCTATGTTCGCCCTAAGTTGGCAGGGTATGCCCAGACGTGGGTCCCTTGCTCACTTTGCCACTGGATTCAAGATAGCCTGGCTGATGACGGCTATAAGCCAGAAACCGGTCCCAGGATGCTTGTTTCCGGTCCAGGGAAGACATGGCTTGGCAGCTCGGGCTGGACTGTTCCCATGAGGCACAGGGTCAGACTGATTTGCATATGGCCATGTCTGAACTGGGGTGGCGGAGTGAGCTAAAGAATGATGATGGATTAAACCCAGATCAGTTGACTGGGGGTGAGTGCTTGCAATGTTCAACACTCCGCCCATCATCCCCTTTGGTTTTGCTATGTTTGCTCTAAGTTGGCAGGGTATGCCCAGACGTGGGTCCCTGGCTCACTTTGCCACTGGATTCAAGATATCCTGGCTGATGACGGCTGTAAGCCAGAAACTGGTCCCAGAATGCTTGTTTCCAGTCCAGGGAAGACATGGCTTGGCAGTTCGGGCTGGACTGTTCCCATGAGGCACAGGGTCAGACTGATTTGCATATGGCCATGTCTGAACTGGGGTGGCGGAGTGAGCTAAAGAATGATGATGGATTAAACCCAGATCAGTTGACTGGGGGTGAGTGCTTGCAATGTTCAACACTCCGTCCATCATCCCCTTTGGTTTTGCTATGTTTGCCCTAAGTTGGCAGGGTATGCCCTGACGTGGGTCCCGTGCTCACTTTGCCACTGGATTCAAGATAGCCTGGCTGATGACGGCTGTAAGCCAGAAACCGGTCCCAGGATGCTTGTTTCCGGTCCAGGGAAGACATGGCTGGGCAGTTCGGGCTGGACTGTTCCCATGAGGCACAGGGTCAGACTGATTTGCATATGGCCATGTCTGAACTGGGGTGGCGGAGTGAGCTAAACAATGATGATGGATTAAACCCAGATCAGTTGATTGGGGGTGAGTGCTTGCAATGTTCAACACTCCGTCCATCATCCCCTTTGGTTTTGCTATGTTCGCCCTAAGTTGGCAGGGTATGCCCAGACGTGGGTCCCTTGCTCACTTTGCCACTGGATTCAAGATAGCCTGGCTGATGACGGCTGTAAGCCAGAAACCGGTCCTAGGATGCTTGTTTCCGGTCCAGGGAAGACATGGCTTGGCAGTTCGGGCTGGACTGTTCCCATGAGGCACAGGGTCAGACTGATTTGCATATGGCCATGTCTGAACTGGGGTGGCAGAGTGAGCTAAAGAATGATGATGGATTAAACCCAGATCAGTTGACTGGGGGTGAGTGCTTGCAATGTTCAACACTCCGTCCATCATCCCCTTTGGTTTTGCTATGTTTGCCCTAAGTTGGCAGGGTATGCCCAGACGTGGGTCCCTTGCTCACTTTGCCACTGGATTCAAGATAGCCTGGCTGATGACGGCTGTAAGCCAGAAACCGGTCCCAGGATGCTTGTTTCCGGTCCAGGGAAGACATGGCTTGGCAGTTCGGGCTGGACTGTTCCCATGAGGCACAGGGTCAGACTGATTTGCATATGGCCATGTCTGAACTGGGGTGGCGGAGTGAGCTAAAGAATGATGATGGATTAAACCCAGATCAGTTGACTGGGGGTGAGTGCTTGCAATGTTCAACACTCCGTCCATCATCCCCTTTGGTTTTGCTATGTTCGCTCTAAGTTGGCAGGGTATGCCCAGACGTGGGTCCCTTGCTCACTTTGACACTGGATTCAAGATAGCCTGGCTGATGATGGCTGTAAGCCAGAAACCGGTCCCAGGATGCTTGTTTCCGGTCCAGGGAAGACATGGCTTGGCAGTTCGGGCTGGACTGTTCCCATAAGGCACAGGGTCAGACTGATTTGCATATGGCCATGTATGAACTGGGGTGGCGGAGTGAGCTAAAGAATGATGATGGATTAAACCCAGATCAGTTGACTGGGGGTGAGTGCTTGCAATGTTCAACACTCCGTCCATCATCCCCTTTGGTTTTGCTATGTTCGCCCTAAGTTGGCAGGGTATGCCCAGACGTGGGTCCCTTGCTCACTTTGCCACTGGATTCAAGATAGCCTGGCTGATGACGGCTGTAAGCCAGAAACCGGTCCCAGGATGCTTGTTTCCGGTCCAGGGAAGACATGGCTTAGCAGTTCGGGCTGGACTGTTCCCATGAGGCACAGGGTCAGACTGATTTGCATATGGCCATGTCTGAACTGGGGTGGCGGAGTGAGCTAAAGAATGATGATGGAGTAAACCCAGATCAGTTGACTGGGGGTGAGTGCTTGCAATGTTCAACACTCCGTCCATCATCCCCTTTGGTTTTGCTATGTTTGCCCTAAGTTGGCAGGGTATGCCCAGACGTGGGTCCCTTGCTCACTTTGCCACTGGATTCAAGATAGCCTGGCTGATGACGGCTGTAAGCCAGAAACCGGTCCCAGGATGCTTGTTTCCGGTCCAGGGAAGACATGGCTTGGCAGTTCGAGCTGGACTGTTCCCATGAGGCACAGGGTCAGACTGATTTGCATATGGCCATGTCTGAACTGGGGTGGCGGAGTGAGCTAAAGAATGATGATGGATTAAACCCAGATCAGTTGACTGGGGGTGAGTGCTTGCAATGTTCAACACTCCGTCCATCATGACCTTTGGTTTTGCTATGTTCACCCTAAGTTGGCAGGGTATGCCCAGACATGGGTCCCTTGCTCACTTTGACACTGGATTCAAGATAGCCTGGCTGATGATGGCTGTAAGCCAGAAACCAGTCCCAGGATGCTTGTTTCCGGTCCAGGGAAGACATGGCTTGGCAGTTCGGGCTGGACTGTTCCCATAAGGCACAGGGTCAGACTGATTTGCATATGGCCATGTATGAACTGGGGTGGCGGAGTGAGCTAAAGAATGATGATGGATTAAACCCAGATCAGTTGACTGGGGGTGAGTGCTTGTAATGTTCAACACTCCGTCCATCATCCCCTTTGGTTTTGCTATGTTCGCCCTAAGTTGGGAGGGTATGCCCAGACGTGGGTCCCTTGCTCACTTTGCCACTGGATTCAAGATAGCCTGGCTGATGACGGCTGTAAGCCAGAAACCGGTCCCAGGAGGCTTGTTTCCAGTCCAGGGAAGACATGGCTTAGCAGTTCGGGCTGGACTGTTCCCATGAGGCACAGGGTCAGACTGATTTGCATATGGCCATGTCTGAACTGGGGTGGCGGAGTGAGCTAAAGAATGATGATGGATTAAACCCAGATCAGTTGACTGGGGGTGAGTGCTTGCAATGTTCAACACTCCGTCCATCATCCCCTTTGGTTTTGCTATGTTCGCCCTAAGTTGGCAGGGTATGCCCAGACGTGGGTCCCTTGCTCACTTTGCCACTGGATTCAAGATAGCCTGGCTGATGACGGCTGTAAGCCAGAAACCGGTCCCAGGATGCTTGTTTCCGGTCCAGGGAAGACATGGCTTGGCAGCTCGGGCTGGACTGTTCCCGTGATGCACAGGGTCATACTGATTTGCATATGGCCATGTCTGAACTGGGGTGGCGGAGTGAGCTAAAGAATGATGATGGATTAAACCCAGATCAGTTGACTGGGGGTGAGTGCTTGCAATGTTCAACACTCCGTCCATCATCCCCTTTGGTTTTGCTATGTTCGCCCTAAGTTGGCAGGGTATGCCCAGACGTGGGTCCCTTGCTCACTTTGCCACTGGATTCAAGATAGCCTGGTTGATGACGGCTGTAAGCCAGATACCGGTCCCAGGATGCTTGTTTCCGGTCCAGGGAAGACATGGCTTGGCAGTTCGGGCTGGACTGTTCCCATGAGGCACAGGGTCAGACTGATTTGTATATGGCCATGTCTGAACTGGGGTGGCGGAGTGAGCTAAAGAATGATGATAGATTAAACCCAGATCAGTTGACTGGGGGTGAGTGCTTGCAATGTTCAACACTCCGTCCATCATCCCCTTTGGTTTTTCTATGTTCGCCCTAAGTTGGGAGGGTATGCCCAGACGTGGGTCCCTTGCTCCCTTTGCCACTGGATTCAAGTTAGCCTGGCTGATGATGGCTGTAAGCCAGAAACCAGTCCCAGGATGCTTGTTTCCGGTCCAGGGAAGACATGGCTTAGCAGTTCGGGCTGGACTGTTCCCATGAGGCACAGGGTCAGACTGATTTGCATATGGCCATGTCTGAACTGGGGTGGCGGAGTGAGCTAAAGAATGATGATGGATTAAACCCAGATCAGTTGACTGGGTGTGAGTGCTTGCAATGTTTAACACTCCGTCCATCATCCCCTTTGGTTTTGCTATGTTCGCCCTAAGTTTGCAGGGTATGCCCAGACGTGGGTCCCTTGCTCACTTTGCCACTGGATTCAAGATAGCCTGGCTGATGACGGCTGTAAGCCAAAAAACGGTCCCAGGATGCTCGTTTCCGGTCCAGTGAAGACATGGCTTGGCAGTTCGGGCTGGACTGTTCCCATGAGGCACAGGGTCAGACTTATTTGCAGATGGCCCTGTCTGAACTGGGGTGGCGGAGTGAGCTAAAGAATGATGATGGATTAAACCCAGAACCGTTTGACTGGGGGTGAGTGCTTGCAATGTTCAACACTCCGTCCATCATCCCCTTTGGTTTTACTATGTTCGCCCTAAGTTGGCAGGGTATGCCCAGACGTGGGTCCCTTGCTCACTTTGACACTGGATTCAAGATAGCCTGGCTGATGATGGCTGTAAGCCAGAAACCGGTCCCAGGATGCTTGTTTCCGGTCCAGGGAAGACATGGCTTGGGAGTTCGGGCTGGACTGTTCCCATGAGGCACAGGGTCAGACTTATTTGCAGATGGCCATGTCTGAACTGGGGTGGCGGAGTGAGCTAAAGAATGATGATAGATTAAACCCAGATCAGTTGACTGGGGGTGAGTGCTTGCAATGTTCTACACTACGTCCATCATCCCCTTTGGTTTTGCTATGTTCGCCCTAAGTTGGCAGGGTATGCCCAGACGTGGGTCCCTTGCTCACTTTGCAACTGGATTCAAGATAGCCTGGCTGATGACGGCTGTAAGCCAGATACCGGTCCCAGGATGTTTGTTTCCGGTCCAGGGAAGACATGGCTTGGCAGTTCGGGCTGGACTGTTCCCATGAGGCACAGGGTCAGACTGATTTGTATATGGCCATGTCTGAACTGGGGTGGCGGAGTGAGCTAAAGAATGATGATGGATTAAACCCAGATCAGTTGACTGGGGGTGAGTGCTTGCAATGTTCAACACTCCGTCCATCATCCCCTTTGGTTTTGCTATGTTCGCCCTAAGTTGGGAGGGTATGCCCAGACATGGGTCCCTTGCTCCCTTTGCCACTGTATTCAAGATAGCCTGGCTGATGATGGCTGTAAGCCAGAAACCGGTCCCAGGATGCTTTTTTCCGGTCCAGGGAAGACATGGCTTAGCAGTTCGGGCTGGACTGTTCCCATGAAGCACAGGGTCAGACTGATTTGCATATGGCCATGTCTGAACTGGGGTGGCGGAGTGAGCTAAAGAATGATGATGGATTAAACCCAGATCAGTTGACTGGGTGTGAGTGCTTGCAATGTTCAACACTCCGTCCATCATCCCCTTTGGTTTTGCTATGTTCGCCCTAAGTTTGCAGGGTATGCCCAGATGTGGGTCCCTTGCTCACTTTGCCACTGGATTCAAGATAGCCTGGCTGATGACGGCTGTAAGCCAAAAAACGGTCCCAGGATGCTTGTTTCCGGTCCAGGGAAGACATGGCTTGGCAGCTCGGGCTGGACTGTTCCCATGAGGCACAGGGTCAGACTGATTTGTATATGGCCATGTCTGAACTGGGGTGGCGGAGTGAGCTAAAGAATGATGATGGATTAAACCCAGATCAGTTGACTGGGGGTGAGTGCTTGCAATGTTCAACACTCCGTCCGTCATCCCCTTTGGTTTTGCTATGTTTGCCCTAAGTTGGCAGGGTATGCCCAGACGTGCGTCCCTTGCTCACTTTGCCACTGGATTCAAGATAGCCTGGCTGATGACGGCTGTAAGCCAGAAACCGGTCCCAGGATACTTGTTTCCGGTCCAGGGAAGACATGGCTTGGCAGTTCGGGCTGGACTGTTCCCATGAGGCACAGGGTCAGACTTTATTGCATATGGCCATGTCTGAACTGGGGTGGCGGAGTGAGCTAAAAAATGATGATGGATTAAACCCAGATCAGTTGACTGGGGGTGAGTGCTTGCAATGTTCAACACTCCGTCCATCATCCCCTTTGGTTTTGCTATGTTTGCCCTAAGTTGGCAGGGTATGCCCAGACGTGGGTCCCGTGCTCACTTTGCCACTGGATTCAAGATAGCCTGTCTGATGACGGCTGTAAGCCAGAAACCGGTCCCAGGATGCTTGTTTCCGGTCCAGGGAAGAAATGGCTTGGCAGTTCGGGCTGGATTGTTCCCATGAGGCACAGGGTCAGACTTATTTGCATATGGCCATGTCTGAACTGGGGTGGCGGAGTGAGCTAAAGAATGATGATGGATTAAACCCAGATCAGTTGACTGGGGGTGAGTGCTTGCAATGTTCAACACTCCGTCCATCATCCCCTTTGGTTTTGCTATGTTCGCCCTAAGTTGGCAGGGTATGCCCAGACGTGGGTCCCTTGCTCACTTTGCCACTGAATTCAAGATAGCCTGGCTGATGACGGCTGTAAGCCAGAAACCAGTCCCAGGATGCTTGTTTCCGGTCCAGGGAAGACATGGCTTGGCAGTTCGGGCTGGACTGTTCCCATGAGGCACAGGGTCAGACTGATTTGCATATGGCCATGTCTGAACTGGGGTGGTGGAGTGAGCAAAAGAATGATGATGGATTAAACCCAGTTCAGTTGATTGGGGGTGAGTGCTTGCAATGTTCAACACCCGTCCATCATCCCCTTTGGTTTTGCTATGTTCGCCCTAAGTTGGCAGGGTATGCCCAGACGTGGGTCCCTTGCTCACTTTGCCACTGGATTCAAGATAGCCTGGCTGATGACAGCTGTAAGCCAGAAACCGGTCCTAGGATGCGTGTTTCCGGTCCAGGGAAGACATGGCTTGGCAGTTCGGGCTGGACTGTTCCCATGAGGCACAGGGTCAGACTGATTTGCATATGGCCATGTCTGAACTGGGGTGGCAGAGTGAGCTATAAATGATGATGGATTAAACCCAGATCAGTTGACTGGGGGTGAGTGCTTGCAATGTTCAACACTCCGTCCATCATCCCCTTTGGTTTTGCTATGTTTGCCCTAAGTTGGCAGGGTATGCCCAGACGTGGGTCCCTTGCTCACTTTGCCACTGGATTCAAGATAGCCTGGCTGATGACGGCTGTAAGCCAGAAACCGGTCCCAGGATGCTTGTTTCCGGTCCAGGGAAGACATGGCTTGGCAGTTCGGGCTGGACTGTTCCCATGAGGCACAGGGTCAGACTTATTTGCATATGGCCAAGTCTGAACTGGGGTGGCGGAGTGAGCTAAAGAATGATGATGGATTAAACCCAGTTCAGTTGACTGGGGGTGAGTGCTTGCAATGTTAACACTCCGTCCATCATCCCCTTTGGTTTTGCTATGTTCGCCCTAAGTTGGCAGGGTATGCCCAGACGTGGGTCCCTTGCTCACTTTGCCACTGGATTCAAGATAGCCTGGCTGATGACGGCTGTAAGCCAGAAGCCGGTCCCAGGATGCTTGTTTCCGGTCCAGGGAAGACATGGCTTGGCAGTTCGGGCTGGACTGTTCCCATGAGGCACAGGGTCAGACTGATTTGCATATGGCCATGTCTGAACTGGGGTGGCGGAGTGAGCTAAAGAATGATGATGGATTAAACCCAGATCAGTTGACTGGGGGTGGGTGCTTGCAATGTTCAACACTCCGTCCATCATCCCCTTTGGTTTTGCTATGTTCGCCCTAAGTTGGCTGTGTATGCCCAGACGTGGGTCCCCTTGCTCACTTTGCCTCTGGATTCAAGATAGCCTGGCTGATGATGGCTGTAAGCCAGAAACCGGTCCCAGGATGCTTGTTTCCGGTCCAGGGAAGACATGGCTTGGCAGTTTGGGCTGGAGTGTTCCCATGAGGCACAGGGTCAGACTGCTTTGCATATGGACATGTCTGAACTGGGGTGGCGGAGTGAGCTAAAGAATGATGATGGATTAAACCCAGATCAGTTGACTGGGGGTGAGTGCTTGCAATGTTCAACACTCCGTCCATCATCCCCTTTGGTTTTGCACTATATACGGGACGCCTGCCCATAAACCGCAGCGGTTGTGGTTATTCAGGATAAGATAACTTCCGTTAAAAAGGAGATTTAGCATGGGAATGTTTGCAGGGACTACATGCAAAAATCTTGCATGATACATTACAAGCCCCGTCTAACTGTACTTGAGTTAGTGAAGGCGACAATGTCCCCAACGGCCATTTAACAGGATGTGTTTGGATGCTGGCTCTTGTTGGCACACTGCTAAGGGTTACATTGTGCAGTGCTGTGTGAGTTTTACAACTTACGTCATGTCCATGTTGATGGTAGTAGGGGGATGGGAGGACACTGCTTCACCTCCCAGGACAGTTCACCCCTTAGCATCCTGGTAAATGCAGTTCAGTTCAAATGCTTACTTGAATTGTAGCTGAAGTGTTTCAACAAAGTTGGTCAGGGAGAGGTACAGAGACCTGAGAGGATTGTGGCAGCTTTCTCAGCAAACACAGAATTTCATTTTTTAGCTCTACTGATGAAGGATAATATCCAGGAACACATATGACTAGAGATTCGCAGCACTAACCTGCAACAACACTGGTGAAACACTTCAACGGAAATTCAAGTAAGCATTTAAACTGAAGTGCTTTTACTAGGATGCTAAGGGGTGAACTGTGCTGGGAGGTGAAGTAGTGTCCTCCCATCTCCCTTCTGTCCATGTTGATGGTGTTGGCCAGTGTTATCTGGAATGCATCTTGTACTGTGTTGCCTATTGGTGTGCTTTAGCTGTCATGCCATCATATGTCAACTCACTGTTATTTTCTTGCGTCGTTCTAGGTTCCTCCGCTCGCTCAATGGATTGCCGCATTCAAACCTTGTGATACATTGCAATGTGAGTTAACATGCTACTTACTATGATAAACATGTTACTGACACAAAGGCATAGGGGTGTGAATTGTGTTTATTTTGACATGAGTGACAGGTGAGTGGTGAAGTTGAAAGTGCTGGTACATGGATACTTAGGGTAGTACACACAATGGTGGAATTCCACAGTCCAACAGAACACTCCCATCATTGTGGCAATGTGGGATTGGATCTACAACAATGTCAATGCTCGGTGTGACACTGGTGTTAGGTCTGAAAATCCCATTCCTGCTATGCACTCGTATCATGCTACATTAGGTTAGCAGTGTGTGGCTAAATAGATGCCATTTGTATTCACGTTTTGCAACCCACTGAGTTATCCCTGCAACGTGCAAACTTTAGTTAGCAAGTGTGACTCCATTTTGTATTTCGTAATCCCTATTAGGCTGTGTCTGAACTAGGCCTCATTATTCGTATTGCCTGCCTCAGCAGAACACTGTATTTAGTTATTACTTTTCTTTCCTGTTCAAGGCTGCTTCCCGACTTTACTAATGAATAGGCCATTCTGCCCTTGCATGCCTACCAGAGTGTGTAGTTCTGCTCCCACGTTAGGAGACGCTGAGATTCAGCACTGTAACCTTGAGTTGCTGATAGCTTGTACCCATCTGGCAGGTGGTAGCCCATCCTTCTGTGCCTTCTTCGTTCATGTTCGGCCCAGGCCGGTAACTTTCCACTGTGGGCGTGGTTGGGGGGTTCTTGGGGGATGATCATGCATCGCCGGCCGTTGGGGAGCCAGTCCCTCGGCAGACATCTTAGGGTGCAGGTCAGATTGGACTCCTCTGCAGAGTATTACTAATAAATGCTTGTTTGTATTCTCTACTGTCTGACTGACTCTTCATTTCTTTGGAAGGCATAGCAGGTGGTTGTAAGTAACCCGAGTGGCCCTAAGGGCCACTTCCTTCACTGGTGACATCAACGGTGGCTACTAGAACTGGTATGGCACGGTGCTTTGCCACGTGATTGTCCCGGGGTCTTTTTTGGACGTCCCCTCTGCCGTTTGGCAGGGGGGTGACCTGCTGCATGTTCAGAGGTGTCTGAGGATTCGCTGTGTTGTGACTCACCCCTCCCTGTGGCCGCTGCTGAGGTGTTGTGACTAGCATCCGGCTGGCCACGGGGGTTGTGGGCATCTATTTGAGCTGCATGCATGTCCCTCAGAACACCCACAAGCTGGCCCATGTACTCAGCAATTTGACCCAAGGGTGTGTCAATGGACCTCTGCAGCAGGCGGAGTTCACGCATTTCTTCAAGGACCTGGCCCACCTGTCCCTGGTTCTGCTGGTATGCACCAAGGACAGTTTCCACGGTGACCAGGGCCTTAGTCTCATTGTCCTCCTGTGACTGTCCCCCAGTTTGCCTCCAACCTGCCATGCAGACACGGACCTGTGGCATTGCCTGTCGCCACCGCCGCACACTGTCCCCACGCGTCCCCAGGCTGCCTGGTGGTATTGGCAACAACTGCCACAGGGACAGTGTTGGAGGCAGCGGTGGTGATGGTGGAGGTGGCTGCCACACAGGTCGTTGTTGCAGGGGTCAGCGTTATTGTTGCAGTTGTTGTGGGAGTGGTGGTGTCAGTGAGGTCCTGGGACTGAGCTTGCCTGGCCACGCTGGAGGGGCCAGGTCGGTCCTTCTCATCCGAAAAAACCATCTGCATCCGCAAGTTCACCTTCCTGGGAGGGAGGCTGGCTTGGCTCATTCATGTCACGGTCGCCTGCTTTTGCTAGCGAGTCACCTGTTGAACAGATGTTAGATTGTCAGCATGTTCAGTACACAGCACAACTTTGAGGATCATGTTTTGCACATTTCATTTGAGATGACCTGACTTTTGACATTGGCATTACTTGGCATTCATAACAGTTTGTCAGCAGTCGAACATGATCTAGAGGTACATACATTGCTCGTTAGTGATGTGACATGGCTGAAGCAACAATTTCATATGTACAGATATTGTATTTCCAAGGACATGTCCTCTGGTACCAACTTGTTGCTCATCCACTTCAGTTGATGCTAGGATATTTGTGACTCTTCTATGAGTATCTGTCTACTATGCCGTAACTTCATGATTTCTGTTGTGCTTTTTGTACTGACCTCCTGTGGTTTGTGATGTTTGACTGAGTCTCCATGCATGTGTTGTGTTGATGTGAGCCTTTATGCTTTGAGACAATGGGACTTGCACATTGGATTTTGGCCATTGCGTTCTTGGGTTTTGCTTTGCAGTTACATGTGACATTATCAATGACACTGTGAGTAATATGACCTCTCAATGGGATTAGCTGTGTGTGCACTGGCTACAACTTATGGAGATTTACAGAGTTGGCTAACAAGTGCGGGATGTGGTGGTCATATAGCTCCATGCTGTTTGGGAGGGAGGCAAGGGTGCATGAGCTGACTACCTACCTGTTAAGTGAAGCAGAGGAGGGTGATGGCTGCCACATGGCTCTGGGGTGGGGAGGGTTCTCCATGCTGTTTGCGAGGGAGTACACAGGGCCTTGTGGGAGTGGTGGTCTTGCTGTCAGGTCTCAACAACTCCCTCCCCAGTAAGATGGCTACCTACCTGTTAGGAGGCACTGTCGACGCTGATGGCTGCCACATGACTCTGGGGTGGGGAGGGTGCTCCATGCTGTTTGGGAGGGAGTACAGAGGGCCTTGTGGGAGTGCTGGTCTTGCTGTCAGGTCTCAACAACCCCCTCCCCAGTAAGATGGCTACCTACCTGTTAGGAGGCACTTTCGACGGTGATGGCTGCCACATGGCTCTGGGGTGGGGAGGGTGCTCCATGCTGCTTGGGAGGGAGTACAGAGGGACTTGTGGGAGTGGTGGTCTTGCTGTCAGGTCTCAAAAACCCCCTCCCCAGTAAGATGGCTACCTACCTGTTAGGAGGCACTGTTGATGGTGATGGCTGCCACATGGCTCTGGGGTGGGGAGGGTGCTCCATGCTGTTTGGGAGGGAGGCCAGTGTGCATGAGCTGACTACCTACCTGTGAGGTGAAGCAGAGGAAGGAAATGCTAGCCTTGTGAGACATTCATATTGAAAGCGTGCATTCTACATGAGTTTGATTTGGTCTGGCAATTGAGGCTCACTTGTTGAACACAACAGTACATTACAGTGGGATGTGATCATTTTGTTTGTACTTACCAGCCTCCACTTCCCCCTGGATTCCTGTGAGACTCTCTGGATGCAGTATGGCAAGCACCTTCTCCTCCCATTCATTGAAGGTTAGTGGTGGAATGGGAGGGCCGCCACCAGTTCTTTGGGCCGCCTTGTGGTTCCTCTGGCCCCAAGCCTTGACCCGGGCCTTGAGGTTGGTCCACCGCCTTTTGATGTCACGCAGTGTGTGTAGGGTGGCCCCTACTGCATTGACTTTGTTGTAGATCCTTGCCCACTTCTGATTTTTGCGCAGAAGTGGGGTCTGTTGGACTAGGTTCCCATTCAAATGTGGTTCTACCCTAATTATCTCGTCTACCAGCACTTTCAACTCTGTGTCTGAGAATTTAGGCATTTTTTGATTGGGCATGGTGCAAATGAATGAAAGGTGCAGGCTGCAAGGTCATGTGGATGAGAAGTGGTGGTGTGTGGAGTTGGGTGGGTGTGATGTTGTGCTGTGTGCTGTGTGACAAAATGGTGTCTTGTCTCTCTAGCTCTCTCTGTATCAGCACCTGCTTTGCAAAGGATGCTGGTCCAGGAAGGGGTTGGTTTTATATTGTGGTATGTGGGTGTGTCCACATGTGTGATGACCACCAGGTGTATCTTCCATGCTGACCATGGCTTTTCATTTCAGACATACATTTGTGTTGTATCATTGGCGCGTGTCTGACGTGATTGAGGGCTGCGGAGAGTACAGGCACACTTTGAGCATTGTAGTGAAGTTTGTTCCGACCGCCATCCATTTTGCCTGAGATTGATCGCGGCGGTCGGAACAGCAATGATCGTTACGCCAGCTACGCTATCTCATCGTAATTAGCCGTGCGGTCATTCCGTGGCAGATGCAGCCTTTTTAATCCATTGAACAGCTTTCCCCGCCCGCCGAGGTCGGATTTGCAGCTTTTCCAACCGTTACGGACAGTCTTTTGTGTTATCCGTCCGCCGCGGTCGGACTTTACGTGCATTGCACCGTAATCTGACCGGCGGCAATGCCGCTGTACATGCGGGCAGTTTTTTACCATGAGCACGGCGGACGGATGGCTTTTCCGTCGTCATTCACAGCATTGTGGCGGGCAGTGCTGTGAGCACCGCCTGCCACAATGCTGGGAATAGTGTGTCCCACCGCCACGGTCGCGGTGGCATCCTAATGTCAGGTGAGGGACCGCCGCACCCCTTGCGGACGGTCCCGCATTCCGTTAAGGTGGCAGGCGGACTTTGTCCGCCCGCCTTCGTAATGGGCCCCATAGTTTGGAGTTGGAATAGTATATTTTATATATTTATTGTCTAGCACTTTCCCTGAGTTAATCTAGTTTGGAGTTGGAATATAATTTTGTATATGTTTAGTGACCAGTGCCTTTTGTGAGTTAATGTAGTTTGGAATGAGAATAATAAAATATAGTTGTTTATTTTGGAGCAAGATTAATGAAAATAATGTATGTTTAAGTGGTAATAGTATGTAATATATGTTTATTAAAAACAGTATTTATAATAGCAATTAAATGTAAAACAATTATTTTAATGCAAATATAGTATAAGAAAAATAATATAGGAATTAAGGGGCTTATTATGATGGTGGGAGGATCTTCCCGCCATCACAATGTGATTCACCCACCGCCAAATTAGGATGGCGGTGGGAATCACATTGGTACCGCGGCGGACGGAAAGTCCGTCCGTCATGGTCCCGCAAGGCGGTCCTTTTCCCCCCGCCTTGTGGAACCCGGAACCAGGGGCATCATTGTGGCGGTGCCGTGCAGGCACCGCCGTAGTGACTAGGATGAGCCCTTCCGCCTGTCTTTTTGCGGCGGATATCCCGCCGCAAAAAGACAGGCAGAGACTGGCTTTGGGGGCACGTTGCGGTCACCCTCTGTGGGGGGGGCAGTTGTGCACTGGGGGGGTACCCATGGAACCCCCTCCATTTCCATGTACATGGTGGCAGGCACCGCGTGGTGCCTGCCACGTTGTCCATGGAAATGCACAACATGGCCATTTACAATTTTTAAGCATAGTAAGTATGAAACAATTTTATGTTTTATATAATGTAGAAGTTGGTAAATATGTACATATTTTACAAACAAAAGATGCAGTTATCCACTGTCCTGAATAAAAAATTTTAAAATATATATTTTAACAGTTATACAATTTTTCTATATTGTAAATATACATTAGATAAATATATACAGTTTACATTATTCAAAATAAACATTTTGTAACAGTTTTTTCATTGTATTATTTTTTTATTTATTTGCATAATTGATACTAAATATTATTATATTTTGTATAATATTATTTAATTTGTCTCATAAATTATTATACAGCTAAGTAAGCATTTTGTAAAAGAAAGGTTTTTTTAACATTAATACAATTTTCACATTTTTAGCAAGCAGTACAATTTGTATTTTTACAGTAATAAGGGGCCCATTACGATGGCGGGCGGAAGCACAACCGCCGTGCTGGCGGATGCAAAAACCACCAGTTACCGCCGGCACGCAGCAGTCCACACGCCCGCCCAATTACGATGCGAAAAGCAGGCCAAACACCGCCGGCAAGCCAGCAACACCGTCCGCCATCAAAGTGCGCCCGCACACGTAGCGGCGCAGCACAACTGACACACACCGTCCGACGAAACACGTCCCGCCCGGCGCATAAATTACGATGCCGCAAACAAACGGCTCCCACGGCAAAGAGACACCGCACGTGAAAGAGAGGCGGAAACACGGACGCAGAGCACGGACAACGAAGAAGCGGCACCCCGGGCATGAATCCAGCACTGCAGGCCCTTCCCATGCTTCTGCTGATGCACCACCAAGGACGCAACGTACCGTGGAGACGCAGGTAGGCACACACACAACAAGTGCACGCAAACAGCGCACACAGTGCAAGGGCGGAAAAAGCGGACAACCCCCCACCAGCGCGTGCACACTACACATCCACCATTGCATCCACATATGACACACAGGCCAAATCCTAACATCGCGGAACACATGTGTACACACCAGTTGGGACTAGGAACCAACCACCCCGTCACGGCCCCAAAGCGCCGATGACGCCGCCACACATGCGCACAACGCAGAGGCCAACCGCAGCGCCATGCATGCGTCGCACACAGACACAGGGACACAACCAAGCAGCACACACATCAGCCCCACCCCGAACGCACATGACACGTGACAGGCCGGCCACAGACATGTCCCCAACGCCCAATTCACGGACAACACCCAACGCCACACAACCGACGCACACATGTCAGTGAAGACACGCAACTGCAGGACACACCCCAGTGTAACAAACATGGCGTAGCACACAGCGGCGGCAACACCAACTAGGAGAAGCAGGGCCCCTTCGGGAAGAGGAACGCCAGTACCACACTGAAAAACCCATACCACCCTGCACATATGAACAAGACATATGAAACGGAACACCAAAGAGCCCGGGGACCGACAACAGGTGGCCCAAGAATAACATCCACACACAAGGCCCAACGCAGAGCGGAAAGGCAGCCTGCCGCCCACACAAGGGAGAGCAGACAGCACTGAATGACCTTCCATTCCAACTCCGAAACCACAGCCCTACGACAGAAGCCGGTGAATACAGCCATTGTCCAAGAATAGACCAACACAGGCATGCCGAGGAGACCGACCACAGGGCAGATAGCGCATATCACAGAAGCACACAACGGACGGGGAAGAAAGAAGAAAACACTCCCCCATGTCGGCCACATGCAAGTTAATTGGAAGGAGTCACACAGCACTGACCTTGAACTGTCTGAGAAGCATGTGGGAAGAGGGCCCGTGTCCTCCAAACAAGCCAACAGAACACAAGTCCTGTCTCCCTACGACTACACAGAGCTCACAGCAACCCCGGAGCGTGCACATTGCAGACTGCACACACAGCTGGAGCACGCCATCTCAACGAACCGCTGCGAAATGGCAACCGCAACACACCTACCCAACTACGCCGAACAGCTCAAGCTGTACAAAACCAACACGATACATACATTGGGATGCGATCTCCTGTCCCTGCTGAACGTAAGTTACCGACTGACTTACCGCATCACATTGTTCAGCTGCGTCATGCCCGTCTTCTACTGTCGGAGGTGTCCCTACCAGCATCCCGTCGAGATATGCCTCTCCAACCCGGCATGTCTGAAGGCGGACCTGCTACCACTACTCCTCCCTCTGGACGCACACGACAGGGCCTGCTCTGCCTATGGGGGCATGGCGTATGTGGCCAACATCGCACCCGCACTGAAATGGAACCACTGTGCCTCCACATGACGGATCATCGAGAACAGCTACATCGAATGTCACCCAGCATGCCCCATCATGGTCCTCCAAGGGACAACCTACGAACAACACCTTGACAGCCACCATCCGCTTCATTGGCTGGCAAACATGTACACCACCAATGACATGGAAGCCCTGCTGGACGGCATCGCATACCTGACAACCTGTAAATACGTCGGACCACAACGCAGGTTCCCCGAGTGACCCATGAAGTCCAACCCCGCACCCATGCTCAGCTTCCGCACGGATCTGGCCAGTCACCACCACAACAGCCATACCAAACGACCGGCAACTGTAACCACACCATCAACGACATCGCCATGACATCGGATATGACCGGGACATGCACACTGTTCCCCATCACATCCAGGAACACCGCATGCATCGTGGGAGGCAGTGGCATGGGCTCTGTGTATCGCACCCACATGGACGGAACTGCACGAACAACCAGGACACGACATGGATCCAGCGCACATGGACACACACACCGCTCAGTGGACATGAATAGGTCGCCTGGAGTCTGTGGGTGCTGCACCCCTCCCACCCCCGCCCGGGAATCCCATACCAGGACCTTTGCATGGACGACAAGTGCATACAACAACAACACGACCCCAGTGACTGTGACATGTCCAGTAACCACCACAGTGCAACAACAAGTGGCACGCCGCTGCATGCACGCAAGCACATGCCCTGATGTCATCTCACATGCACGCGTGCATGAGGAACAACCGCAGCAAACCTGTCACATGGAACTGAGATGGACTGTGCCCATGATGCCGAGCGGTCTGGTAGGCTACATGTATACCGTCTGTGTCAAAGTCCGCAGCTCCGCAGCTATACGTAAATGTACATTAGCACAGCCTTGGCCAAGCAGATGTAACTCGGAAGCCCACATCCCACATGCAACAGCTAATCACATGTAACCCTACACCCTATCCCATTTGTAATCATGCTCAGTATATCCTCAACATGTATCCCGCTGCCAGTAGTGTCCACTATACTGCATCACAGAGGACAGAAGACTCAATATAATGTTTGAAACCAAAACTGTCTCCGCTGACTCATTTCACAAGTACGAATGAGAGAGGATGAGAGTATGTGAAGTACACGGCAGTCGTGACATGACCATGTAGTCCACTGGTATTGGATGTCAACGCAAATGAGTAGCACTACTGTGGAAGACACACATGTGTCGTGTGAAGTCGTATGGACGCAGTGCTCAGGTGGGTGGGTGCGACGGGTAGATGCGCACATGCCAAGTTGGAGCACGCCGTGTTGGGAGGGGTCATGAACAGTACACCACCGCTTCCCTGGGCATTGTGAGAGGACACCTGTCGGGGGAGTGAACACGTGTGTGCACAGCAGCCGGGCACACGTACAAAGCGGTACCAGGCGCACCTCAGCCCACCCTCTGTGGACAAGCTGGATCCTGTTGTGCGCCCGCCATGCCCCTTGACAAGGCACACACAGCCCCAGTCGACCAGGTGTAACCCCAACATAGTCAATCCGCACAGGCGATACAGGGCACGGGATGGCAGTGGAGCATGGTGTGTGTGAGGTCTCCTCGCGCTCCTCCTGGTCATATCACGCAGGCAATAGAACCTCAACGTCTAGCATGGCACAAGTCAGATGGAAGTGTAGGGGGACGCACCACAGCACGAGCAGCACTGACGTCACGGGAGGTGGCTCGCACCATCCCATCCATTGCCCATCATACCAACCACGACACATGCCATTGCGACTAAGTGCAAGCGCGTGCGCCACCACCCCCGAGCCCTCCCCAGAGAGGCCAAAGAGTGAATGTGTGGGCCAACAGCCACAGACGGACGCGGCCTGGCCGCAAGGGCAGCCACAGCCACTGGGTGTCGCAGGTGGCGGATCCGGAAGGCGAAGACTGTGATGCATAGTCCATGCAGGCCGGGTCTCCATTTGGGGCACCACGCAGGTGGACGGCGTCCCGCCACACATCATACCCTGAGACAGCCCACTCGTGCAACTGGACCCACACATACACTCCTTGCCCTCTCTGGTGCGAGCTTGGGGCTGCCTGTGCAAGCGCTAGCCTCGCAGGTGAGCATGCATATTGGGGGGCGAGGGGAGGACATGAGGGCTGGGGCGAAGATGACTGTATCACTGTCAGTTAGTACAAGGGATGACCCAGATGTGGAAAGGAAGAGACGTGTCCCGTGTGTACTGCAACTAGTCGCCAATCCAACTACCCTCCCATGTCCGGAATGTAAGCCCGCACCTAGGCCCGCCCATCCGCCACATCGAACATACCACCAGCACGACAACCTTCCCATTCGAAACACTGACTGGGGGTGGCGACCAGTGAACAATCATGTGTAGCCTACCCACGCGTACATGTGGGCCCTCCATGATCCATGTCACCTGCGGCAAAGACATGACATGCGCAATGAGGGAAGTGAGGAGAGCTGTCCGCCCCACGCGCAGAAGGTGCATCAGCTCCACAGACCCAGCAGCGAGTCCAGCAGGGGTCACATGTGCAGGGGCAGCTGTGCCTGGTGTGAAGGCACATGCATATAGACAGCACATCGACCAATGTGTAGTCTGCTCACATCCACAGTCCATCATCATGCGGACATAGGAATTGAACACAGGGCAACACATCTTAGTTGGTGCACCCACCGTGACCAACAATGCGCAATCATCGACGTACCCGCCCTGTGCATGGCCCCCCACCCAACGGAGGCACATCCAGTGCCACCATCCCACACACACAAGCCTTCCACGGAACATGCTGTGTCCAATGGTCAGTACAGAGTCAGCGCCCATCTGGTGGATCCTGAACAGGAGACACATGCACACACATGCCAGCTCCCACTATGTACGTCTGCCACCTGGCACGTGCAATGTAACCTCTCACCTGTGACGTGTGACTGCAAGCACACAGCCGTCTTGGCATGGGGCTGTCAATGTGGACACCAGTCAATGTTTCGGGAGCTGTGATCCGTACAGTGCTGTACATAGGGTGCAGTGCTGACACCTACTACTGTCTCATATCCCCTCGTGCCACAGGTCCCACTTGTATTGGCCGCTCAGCCCGTGCCCACATCGTCGTCGTCGTGTGCCATACTCATCCAGCCTCGGAAGCAGTTCCATGCTCAGCAGACATTCATGTTGCCGTGGCGTTGCCGCTTGACGAATATGCAGTCAGTCCCCATCAGCACGCCCCGCAAGTCATTGGGGCCTAGATCCCCATGTGCATGCACATGGCAGTGGTATGTCTCACTTGCCATTGCCATTGTTGGGAGACCTGTGTAAGTGTATTGTGGCCGTGCCGTCCCAGCTTGACAGCTGGGCTGTGGCTCATGTGCTTGCTCAGTCATGTCAGTGATGTGTATGCGAAATTGCTATGTGCCGTGTTGCTTTGACATGTGTCCTCTGCCATTTAACCCAGGCGGAGACCGAACATTGACCGCCCATACCAATTGCTGGCGGACATGGACGATACAGAGGTAATCAGGAAGTTTCGGCTGGACAGGCCAACTCTGCATCGACTGTGTGCCATGTTAGAGCCCCATCTCCGTCCCCGCAGGGTGTATCCGACTGCTGTCACCCCCACGGCTAAGGTGATGGCCGCCATGCATTTCTTCGCCACTGGGTCATTCCAGCACACAGTGGGCAGTGGAGGAGGGATGTCCCAGCCCATGTTCAGCAAGGTGCTGAGGGATGTACTGGCAGCCATGATGCTGTACCGAAACAGGTACATCAGATTCCCCAGGGCTCGTGAATTGGCGGCAGTGAAGGGTGCATTCTATGCCCTTGGCAGAATCCCACACGTCGTGGGAGCCATTGACTGCACACATGTTGGCCTTGTTCCACCACAGGCCACTGAGCACCTGTACCGCAACAGGAAGCACACGCACTCCCTGAATGTGCAAGTGGTGTGCCTTGCGGACATGGTGATCACCCACGTGTGTGCCAAGTTTCCAGGCTCGGCACATGACGCACACATAATGCGCAACAGCATCTTGCCACGACTGATGGCCAATCTGCAACAGGATCGTGGCTGTATTGTCGGTGAGTATGTGGAGTGGTGTAGCGTGCTGGTTGTGCGATGCTGTCCCCTGTCCAGTTGGAATAGCAACGGTTCTCTGTGTCCCTCACACCCAGGTGACTCTGCGTATCCGAATGGGGCATGGCTGCTCAGTCCATTGAGGAATCCTCGCACCCCAGCAGACGATCGATACAATGAGGCACATGGGAGGACCAGACGTGTGGTCGAGCGTACCTTTGGCCTCCTCAAGTCCAGGTTCAGGTGCCTGGACCGCACCGAGGGTGCACTGGCGTACTCCCCACAGAAGGTGTGCCAGATAGTGGTGGCGTGCTGCATGCTGCACAATCTGGCCATTCGGAAGCAGATCCCCCTCATTGTGGATGACGGAGATCAACCAGGGCCCCAGCCCGCAGACCAGGACAGCTCGAGTGAGGTGGACAGCGGAGAGGAGGAAGCTGGGAATGTGCGCCAGCAGCTCATCGCCCGCTACTTCACTTGACGGTGAGTGTCCATGTACGACGGATGATGTGTCTGTATCTGTGCAGGTGTGTGTGTGCTGTGTCAGGGTGGCCGTATGTTCACTGCGTGCAGTGTGTCAACGCTCCATGGCCAGGGTAGTATGCCACTGTTGGTGACTGTGGCATTGTGCCCTATTGCTCTGTGCGATGTGTGTACATTGCTTGTAGTTGTTGACATGTACTGTGTGATGGGTGTGTGACACACTCATTGAATGTGCTCCTGTTCTGTCTCCCACCCCTAGGTCCCTACAGGCCCTCCGGATTCCATTGCCATGCCACGCATCAGGTGCCTTTCCGCCCAAGGTGGCCGTTGTATTCCGTACAAATAAAACACAGGGCACAAACAGCAGTTAGTGAAAAAGGTGCATTTATTACAAACTGTGACATGTGATTGTGTGTAAGGTGATGACAAAAGTGGTGCGTGCAGTGACAATGAGCTGTCGGTCATGGCTGCGTGATGATCAGGGTGTACCCACTGGTTCTATGTCCATAGTCCAACACACACATGCCATCCAGCTGGCTGTGTGGAGTGGGATCGTAGAGCAAGTCAATGCAGTGGCTGGTCAAGGAAGGCTGGCGGAAGGCTGGCTGGCTGCCTCACTTGCGACTGGAGCGTGCGAAGTCCTCCCGGGAGATCTGTTTCCTCTTCGGACGGCCCCTTCCACGTTTGGGAGGGGGGTGTGGTGGCGACCTGCTGGTGGTGGGTGAGGTGTGCTCACTGGCTGTGGACGCAGGGGAAGTGGACACTGCTGCCCGACCCTGCGCCCTAGCAGGTGGTGGCGGAGGTGGTGTTGCTGGCCTTGCCTGTGACCCCACCGCCACCACCAGCTGGCCCATGAGGTCCACGAGTTGGTCCATACGGGACACGAATTGGCCCATATGGGCGTCCATGGACCTCAGCACCCCCAGCACCTCCCGCGTGTCAGTAGCAGACCTGGCCCATTGTCCTTGGGCCTCTTCATAGGCCCCAAGGACTCTGGCCATTTGAGGCAGGGCATGGCTCCCAGGGGAGGCTGGCGTTTCCCTGACCCTGCTCCTCCTACCAGTCCTGCTGCCACCGGCCTGCCCACTAGCCACATTGCACACCACGGTCCTCGCTGTGGCTCCCAGGGTGGATCCAGTCGGCCGGGCCACCACCTGCGCTGGGGCTGGTGCCAGCGAAGATGTGGTGGTGGTGGAGGCGGTGGTGGTCGGTGCGGCGATGGTGGCGGTTGCGGCAGTGGTAGTGGCCGCAATGACCGTGGGTGTGGCCGCAACGACAGTGGCAGCAGGGGACTGGGACTGTTCAGCATCCCTGGATGATGGGTTGGTGGGTAGGAGGGGTCCTGGGGAGTGGCTGGGCCCTGCCACGCCAGATGGGCCAGCTTGGTGGTCCGTGTCCGAAGAGGAGGACAGATCCTCCAGATCCGTGTGTCCTCGTTGGGGGCTTGTGGGCTGGCTGTGCTGGCTGCTGTCTCCATCCCCAGCATCCGGCAGTTCGTCACCTGTGGAGAGAATGAGATTTGTTATTGTGTTGCACCTGGCGAAGTATGTATTAATCGTCTGACATTGGCAGTTCGTGCAATCTCGTACATGGGTTTCCCGGAGGCGAGTGTGTGGCTGTGGCATCTGTAGTTGTGTGTGCTAGGCAATGGGACTGTGTGCTGTGCACATGTGGCATGGGACGGATTGGCCATGCCGATGGGTGTGTTGCTGTGCCCCTACTCATTGTGACTCTGGTGTATGCGGGCTCCTGGCCCATCCTGGGTCTGGTTTGTACTTTGCTTTTGGAGTTCATATGGAACGCTTAGGAACGCATATGGCAACATGGGGGCCATGCCCCAGATTCGCATTTGGGAGGGGATATGCTTTTGGGGTTCAAATGGAACGCTTAGGAACGCATATGGCTACATGGGGGCCATGCCCCAGATTCGCATTTGGGAGGGGATATGCTTTTGGGGTTCAAATGGAACGCTTAGGAACGCATATGGCTACATGGGGGCCATGCCCCAGATTCGCATTTGGGAGGGGATATGCTTTTGGGGTTCAAATGGAACGCTTAGGAACGCATATGGCTACATGGGGCCATGCCCCAGATTCGCATTTGGGAGGGGATATGCTTTTGGGGTTCAAATGGAACGCTTAGGAACGCATATGGCTACATGGGGGCCATGCCCCAGATTCGCATTTGGGAGGGGATATGCTTTTGGGGTTCAAATGGAACGCTTAGGAACGCATATGGCTACATGGGGGCCATGCCCCAGATTCGCATTTGGGAGGGGATATGCTTTTGGGGTTCAAATGGAACGCTTAGGAACGCATATGGCTACATGGGGGCCATGCCCCAGATTCGCATTTGGGAGGGGATATGCTTTTGGGGTTCAAATGGAACGCTTAGGAACGCATATGGCTACATGGGGGCCATGCCCCAGATTCGCATTTGGGAGGGGATATGCTTTTGGGGTTCAAATGGAACGCTTAGGAACGCATATGGCTACATGGGGGCCATGCCCCAGATTCGCATTTGGGAGGGGATATGCTTTTGGGGTTCAAATGGAACGCTTAGGAACGCATATGGCTACATGGGGGCCATGCCCCAGATTCGCATTTGGGAGGGGATATGCTTTTGGGGTTCAAATGGAACGCTTAGGAACGCATATGGCTACATGGGGGCCATGCCCCAGATTCGCATTTGGGAGGGGATATGCTTTTGGGGTACATGCTGTGAGCCATGGGTGCCGAACGTGACATGTGTTGTGGCAGCATGACAGTGCATGGTCTGAGGTGTGTGCATGCCTGACATGCCCTGCATATTTGCTGTCTGTTGTGATTACTGGACATGGCATTGGACGCATCGTTATGAGTGAGTGATAGTTGTGTGCCAGCCAACGTATTGCAGTTGTCCCATCTCCTTGGTGTGCGTGCTGCCCTGTGCCATGTGCATCACTGCAGTGCTCGGGGGGTGTGTGGCCCATGTTGTGTGTTGTTGCTCACAGTGTGTCGTGCGCTTAATTGACTTCTGGCACATGGTTGGTCATGGGCATGTGTCTTAGCGTGACTGCTGTATGTGTGGCAGCTGTGCGGATGACATGCCTTTCATGAGACTGGGGCTGACGGATGGGATGGATGGTATGTTGTATGTGCATGGTGTGTCTGTGAGTTTGATGGGTTCAGTGGTGTTCGTGTGCATTTATGTTGTTCCGCTCTGTTGCGTCTAGTGTTGTTTGTCTTACATAGGCGTAGTTGTGGGGTGTGGGGTTGACAGGCAGTGGGGGCTACATGGCCAGGACTTCAATGGTGTTTCGGTTGTGTGTGATGAGTTGCACAGTGGCTGCCGTGTGGGACTACATTCAGTGTGGCTTGTGCATGCAGACGTGGCTCCTTGGGTGTTGCTATGTCTGTGATGGGTCATGTGGGGTGTGAGTCTGTTGTTCATGTCCGTGTGCACATTGTTCACTTGTTCGTGACGGTGGGCGGTGCTGCGTGTTCGTCTGCTACGTGACATGTCCCATGTGTTGGTGGTGTTATGGTCCTCATGCCTCCAGTAATCCAGCCCTGTCCAGTTTCCCACCTGCAAGTTGTTCGTGCGTGCACTGTACTGGATGCCACATGGCTCTAAGCGGGGGTGCTCCATGTTGCAGGTCTGTGGGGGTGGGGGGTGTTGTGGGTCGTGGGGGTGGCTGTACACCCACTGACACCGATTGCTGTGGACCGTGATGTCTGCCTTTCGGCTGTCGTTGTGCACTGCGGTGGCTGACACGTGGCTGTGGGGTGTGGGGGATGCTCCTCCTTGCTGTGCTGTGGGACTGGGGCCTGGTGTGTGTTGTACTTGGGCTGTCCACCGTCCCACCCACTGCACTTTGTGTTCCTGCCACTTACCTGTTACTTGTCGGTTAGTGCAGCTGTGGCGGACACATGGGTGTGGTGGGTGCTCGTTGTGGCGCTTCTGGCATATTTGGGGACCTGTTGGTGGTTACGTGGCTGGCTTAGTGTACACATGTCCCCACGCATCTTACAGTTGTTCGGTTTGGGCTGTGTGTGGTAGTGTCTGTTGCATGTGTGTGTGATGTGTTGTGTATTGTGTGCTGGACATGGGGGTGTTTGTCCCTGGGAGCTGTGGCATGGTAGTTGCGCATGTGAGTACATAGCGGTGTGCTGGTATACATTAGTTTGTACTTACCAGCCTCCACTCCCCCTGCTATTCCGGCGAGGATCTCCGGATGGATTACGACTCGCACCTTCTCCTCCCACGCTTTGAAGGTCTTAAAGAGCGCGGGATTCCCTCCGCCAGTGACGGCAGCCAGCTCTCTGTTTTTGCCCTCCTTCTTCTTGACCAGGCTCTTTACGTCATTCCAACGTTTGTTAATCTCGACTCTGTTTCTGGGCAGGGTCCCGACTGCATTGACCTGGTCTACGATCCGGTTCCACATTCTGTTTCTGGTGGCTAGTGGTGTGTGCTGGACCATGTTCCCATAGATTTGTGGGTACACCTTGATGATCTCGTCGACCATGACCGTCAGCTCCATGGGCGTGAACTTGGGCATCCTTTGTGGTGCCATGGTGTTTGTGGTGCTGGTGCGGTGTGTGTTGTGTAATGTGCAGGGGGTTTGTGGTGCCGGGGGTGTGGTGGTGGTGGTGGTGGTGGTGGTGGTGGTAGTGATGTGTGCGTTTCTGTGGTGTGCTGCTGTCCTTGCTGTGTCACTGTGTCCTCTCCTCTCCTCTCTGGTTTGCAATGTAGCAAGGGGTTGTAGTCTGTGGGAGTGCTGCTTTTGTACTCACCTATGTGGGTGTGTCCTCATGGTCTGTTGTTTTCAGGTGTGTTGTGTCTGGGGTTCTGGCCTTTGTATTTTTTGTTTGTCCGGGGGGTGTTTTCGGGATGTGTACTGTGCTTGTGTATTTGTGCGTGCCTTGCTGTGTGGACTTGTTGGCCATGTTGTGTGCTATTGGTTTTGTGTGCGGATGGTTTCTGTGCAGGTACGTTGGCGCCATGGCTTCTGCCGTGTCGATTCTCATCGGCGTTGTTTGCGCTGGCGGGCGGTATATTTGTGGTTTTTCCGCGCTCATGGCGGTGCGATCGTAATTTCACGTGCGGTGTGTCGGCCGTGAGGGCGGGCGGTTTTGTGTTGTCGTGCGTGTTTCCGTCCGTGGCGGGCGGTTTGACTCCGACTCGGACGATGGCGGGCGGTATTTTGTGTGATTTTTCCGCCGATGGCGGTTTTCGGTTTGTGTAATCATAATGGCGTGGTCGGTGTTCAGGCGGTGTGTGCGGGCGGATTTTTGCCGCTTCCATGCCTGGCGGATTTATTTACGCCGGGTATCGTAATGTGCCCCTTAGAGTGGGGAGTAATTTGAAAATATTATCTGTAAATTTTTGAAATTTTTTAAGAGAATTTAGTAGTGTGGTGTTGATTTTATAGGGGATAAGGGTAGGGAGTCGTTTTTTAATGTTTAAAAATATTTTTTTGTTAAAAGTAGAAATTGAATTTGTTTTAAATATTAAGGTTATATTTATGTTTGAGAATATTTTTCTATATTTTTTTGAAATTTATTTACAAAAAAATTAAGGGGTCTATTACGATGGCGGTCGGTGACCGCGGCGGTGGGCAATTCCGACCGCCGCTTTACCGCCGGTTGCCATCCGCACTCCTGCCTGGCGGACGGAGCAGGACCGGGATAATGGTGGCGGTGCAGAGCAGGCTCCGCCGGCAGGATTATAATGCCGGCGGTAGCCAGCCTGTCCTCAGCGGTCAGACCGCCATTGAAAGGCATGCGGTGAGTGTCTTCCGGGGGCCCGTTGTGGGCCCCCAATGTGTTGGGGGGGTGTGGGTGCACTGGGGGGGTACCCATGGTCCCCCTACATTTCCCTGTACCAGGTGGCAGGCACTGTGCCGTGCCTGCCACGCAGTGCAGGGAAAGGCACGACATGCTCCTTTTGACATCGCGGCGGTGCTGCGTGCATCAGCAACCGCCGCAATGTTAAAGCCCGCGATCCGACCGCAGCGGTCGGATTTCGAGCATGGAACATCGTAATACGACCGGCGGTTATGTCGTGGGCCTTGCGGGCGGTCTTTTCCCATTACCATGGCGGTCGGGGAGGTTTTCCAACTGCCATCGTAATAGGCCCCTAATTTCTAGAAAAATATCATTCATTTTTAAATTTAAAAATGTATTATAAAGATAAATTTGATTAAAAAAAATATTTTATTGATTATAAATTTGGAGTTGAAATAGGTATTTATTATATTTTATTCTCCAGCACTTTCTTTGAGTTTTTTTAGTTTTGGAGTTGGAATAGTAATTTAATTATGTTTATTATCCAGCACTTTCCCTGAGTTTAGTTGGTTTTGGAGTTGGAATAGTAATGTATTATGTTTATTATCCAGCACGTTCCCTGAGTTTTTTTGGTTTTGGAGTTGGAATAGTAATTTATTATGTTTTATTATCCAGCACTTTCCCTGAGTTTAGTTTGTTTTGGAGTTGGAATAGTAATTTAATTTGCTTTATTATCCAGCACTTTTCCTGAGTTTTGTTGGTTTTGGAGTTAGGTATAGTAAATTTTTATTGTTTATTAGTTTTTTTATTTTTTTATTTTGTATGTACATTTAAATAAGAAAGGAGATGTATGTTAGTTATTTTTGTAAACCTTGTTATTGGTTACACATGTTTTATTTTATTTTACAGTTTATTTGTTCTCATTTGCATTTGTTATACATTTTTTCACAATATTAAAAACATTATCCACGTATTTTGATGTTGTTCAAAATTTATTACAAAGTATAAAATATTTTTAACATACATTGTTCATGTAGAGTTGGAAAATTAACAATATTTTAATGTACATTTTTCATGTAGAATTGGAAAATTAACATTATTTTTTAACATACATTTTTCATGTAGTATTGTAAAATTAACAATGTTTTAACATACATTTTTAATGTAGAATTGGAAAATTAACAATATTTTTAACATACATATTTTTTAAAACATAATTGAAAAATTATACATTTTTTGAAGTATAGTCATGTAATAATAAAGCAAATATAGTAACAGTTTATTTATTTTAAACAATTTGACTTTTGTTTATTATTTTCTATGACAAAAGGTAAACATTTGTATTTATTTTTTTAAACAATTTTTTTTATACATTTTATATAATTTTATTTTTTAATACAATTATATAATATGTATTTTACATATTTTTTGTATATTTTATTATTTAGTATATTGAATATTATTTCCATTCAAATAATATTTTATATATTCAATAATTTACAAATATATATTTTCATATATATATTTTCATTATATATTGTAATATTTTTGGTAAATTTACAGTACATGAAATAAATATATATTTTAATGTATATTAAAGATGATAATTTTTGTTTGTTGATAATATAATATTCAATATATATTTTACAATACAATAGTTTTGGAACATTTGTAAATTGTTTTAAAATATATAAAAATATACATTTATTTTATTTTAATATTATTTCTTCATTCTTTTCTATGGAGAGTAAGGGGCCGATTCCGATTCGGGCCGGAAATCTCTCCGACCGAGCCGGACCCGGAGAGATTTCCGACCGAATCGGACCCGTGCAGCCCGACCGAATGAGTACGATGCGCACGTATGCCATCGGACTCGAGTCGGTCGGACTCCCATTGAAGTCAATGGGAGCCTGTCGTACAACGCGTACGCGGGCTCCCATTGACTCAATGGGTGCGAGGCGGACAAGGGCGCCCCTACAAGGTCTACACGGCGAGCGACTCGCGCCGTACACGCACAGGTAGGGGGACCCATGGGTCCCCCTGTGTGCGACTCGCGCTGCTACGCGTACAGGGGGTCCGACACGGATCCCCAAAGTACGGCTCCGACTGCTCTTTCGAGCCGGAGTGCGCGGCTCGGTCGGACTGCTCGCGGCGCGCATCGTACTTACCCGGCCGGGAACGTCTCCATTGCGCGGTGCGAGTCGAGTCCGAGCGAGTCGGTCGGTGCGGTTAGACCCGGGAACGAGTCGGTCGGAGCGGTCGGGACACCCGGACGAGTCGGTCGGCGATTTCGCATCGTACTCGCTCACCCGGACGCGCGTACGAATCGGTCAGGCAATAGGGCTCCGAATCGGATCCGGTTAAGCCGAATCCGATTCGGAGCCCTACCGGCCGAGATCGGAATCGGACCAAAAAGTCTTTTTTTCATTTTTATTACGCAGCCATTTTTTTCTAGTTTCCTCACTTTTCTATCTGTTTAATTTTTAGGTCATTTGGAAAAAGGAACCTTGCGTTTGGGAGCTGCGTTTCATCGCTTAAGGTAAGTTTGTTTTAATTAACATTTAAGGTAGTTTTAGGGTAGGGGCGATGTAGTATTAGTGTAGTTAGGTTTGTGAGAACCGTGTTTGTTTGTTTTTGGTGTAGTTAGGTGTTGTTTTGGAAGTTTAGTGTTTTATGTGTTTGCCGTAGTGTTGGATTAGAGTAGAGTGTTATGTAGTGTTTAATTGTGTTATTTTGTGTTTATTGTTAATGTTAATGATTGTGGGTTTGTACGTGTTATTGTGGGTGGGTGTTCTTTTATTTTTTTTACTGGTTTTCCCGATCGTGAATGGATGGTGGTCTCGACCCTTTTTTTTTGTTTTACAAAAAAGGAAAATGTATTTTGTTTATTTAAAACAAGAATTTTTACATTTCCTTTTATTTTTCGGGTTTGTTGGAGCGTTTTTTTTTTTTTAAGCTATTTTTTGGGTTTATGAGAGGATTGCGTCGTTGGAGCCTTTTTTTGACAGTTTAATTTTTGCGGGTTTTTTTACAATAATTTTCGGGTTTTTGAGGGTTTTGTTATTGAGAGGATTGCATTGTTGGATCCTTTTTTCTACAGTTGTATTTTTGCTTTTTTTTGGGGGGTTCCCTTTTCAAATGGATTTGTTTTTCGATTTATCTCCTATGGATTTATTCGATTTCCTGGATCGTCTACTGCTACATAACTGTAAGTTATTTTTAATTATTATGGGTGGGAAATGTTTTTTGTTACATTGATTTATTTGTATTTTTTTAATTTAATAATTATAATATGTCATATATATTTGTGTTATTTTTTAAATTTAAATGACAGTTATAATTATTAATTTAAAAAAGAGTAGAATTATGTTGTTTAAATGTTTTGAAGTTTTAAATGTTTATGGTGTTTAGCATTGTTGTTTTTTAACAGTGTAGATTTAGCTATCATGTCTTAGGGGCCGATTACGATGGCGGACGGACTGGAGTCCGTCCGCCATGGTGGTGGCGACCGGGACCGTCCGCAATACCTGCGGCAGTTCCGCACACCGAATTAGGATGCGACCGCCACCATGGCGGTCGCACCTTGCACTCTTAACATTGCAGCGGGTGCTGCTGTGCCGCTATGTCAAAAATGCATGTGCATTTCACTGCACTACGTGGCAGGCACCACACGGTGCCTGCCACTTGGTACAGTGAAATGTCGGGGGTACGGTACCCCCCCAGTGAACAAACACACTCCCCCAACACATTGGGGACCCGCAACGGGCCCCCGAAACCAATCTCCACCAGCCTTTCAATGGCGGTTTACCCACCGCGGAAAGGCTGGCGGAAGACTGCATCGTAATTTGGAGGACGGTGCCTGCTAGGCACCGCCACCATTTTACGGATGCAGACTGCTCCGCCAGGCAATCGGAACGATTGCCTGTGGCGGTTCCGTGGCGGACGGTCTTTGCGTCCGCCGCGGTCGCGGTCTGGATCCCACCGCCATCGTAATCTGGTGGTGGGAAAATTGCGGTCTGATGTGGGAAGGACTGGCACCGCCGGGCTGGCGGTGACGGTCCTTCCACCATCGTAATCGGCCCCTAAGTATTCTAGACCTTTGGTGTTGCAAATAGTCTAGTTTTATGTTGTAGATATTCATACATCGTTTTTAGTTTGTTTACTTAGTTTAGGGCAGACTTTTGTTAGGGATTGCTCTAGTCTGAGCTCTTAATAGCTTTGTTCTTTTTTAATAGCTTCTATAAGTTTATGTAGGGTTGGTTGTCCTTTTCCAATTGTGGCTTGGAAGGCATTGTGCCATCCTTCCACTGCATTGTTTGTTTTTGCTTATTGAGCTAGAGTACTGTCGTATACGTTCCACCAAGGTATTTGGAATTTGGGTTGCCTACGGTCCCCTGACCTATTTAACCTTCCCACCTAAGTATCTTCGAAGTAGTCTAGGAAGGGGGGTAGTTTAGTTTCATTTGCCTGATAGTAGGGGCTTTCAAGAAGTAGGTTGTAATGGTTTGCTACTTCAGTTGTTGGTACATAGGCCAGGGCTATTAATTGTTTTATTTGGTAGGCAAAGTTGCTGTTGGTGGCGTAATCTATACTTAAAGTAGATTTTTGTAGGTGCCTCCAGATACTTTATGATTAAAGTGGTAGTAGCAACCTTGTATTGCAGTGTGTGGGTATAATTTTAAAATTGATTGAATCATTGATTGTTCAAAATCAATGATGATTTTTTGCGGAAAGTAGTTGTCGGTGTATTGTTTTAATATTGTTAGGAGCTCTATGTATGTGGTGTTCTTTTTATTATGGAGTAGTTAGTATCTTCATATTCACCGTGGATTGGGTATGATTGATAAAAAGGCCTGGGGCAAACTTTGAATGTGCCATCCATCATCCACATTTCGCAGTTTTTAAGTTTTTGTAAGTTGTTATTTGTTGCAAAGATGAGAATTCGTTTTTCATGAAGGATGTTTTCATCTTTGTGAGTGATGGTATATTCATGTAATATTTGTATTTCAGCAAAATTTTGAGGGGTGGGTGGTGTTTGAGCTGTAGCTCTTTTAGTTCGGGAAATTAATCTCTTCAGAGTGGGGATAGATGGTAGTTGTCCTGTAACATGCTCAGGTACCCTAGTTAACACATTTTTAAGTATTTGGGTACTTGTTTGTTGTGAGCTGGTACTTACTTCTCTTATTGTCTCGAGAGCATCTCTAACCTCAATCTCAGTTACATTGGGGGGATGGTTATGTTCTTTGACATTTACTACATTAGTTTCTATTGTAGTGGCTCTACCATAACAAGAGTTAGAGTAATATTTACTGCATTTCCAATGTGGTTTTTTTCCACTCATTTTCTCTTGGGTATAAGTGTATCCCATGTAGCAGAGAAGTAGTTTCCCTTTTGTTAAGTAATGAATTTTGCTCCCTCTGCCAATTTTTGGTTAATCTGTGAATATATGTATATATGTTTATTAATTACATGATTTTGAACAGTAAATATTTTGTATAATTAATATGTCTGAAAAAAACGTACATGTATTTTGATTTGATTTTCTTGATGGATTTTCTTTCTATTGTTGATGTTTATCCACTTGTTTTTTTCTGCTGGTTTGAAAGCAAAATGTTATTGTTATTAAAGTGTTATATTTTAGTGTGTTATTTTATTTATTTAGCTTCTATTTTTATTTAGTTGAGAAAAAAAAAGTACTATTTTTCGTTGATGATGTTTTTTTCGATGATTTTGTTGTAGGTTTTAATTTGTAGAAGCTGGCAAGAGAAAAAAGAAAAATATTTGTTAGTTATATTTGCTTTTTAATTTATTTTAATTTTGTTAATTAGTTTGTTGTATTTGTTGGTTAATTTATATAATTACTTAATTTTATCTTTTTCTGTAACATTGCTTTTGTCCCTGTTTTCGAAGTTAATTCTTGCTTTGTTGCTTTAAGGTGGACTTTTATTTAAGTGTAATCTGTGAAATATAAAATAGAAGGTTATAGTTTTAGTTTATGTTTGTTTAGTTTTTTTAGTGTATTTATTTTATTGAAGAAATAAAAATACTTACTGGATGCAGTTGGTGAAGTTTCTTTCATTGATGTTGTTTTTTGTTGAATTTTGTAGAAGCTGTTAAGAGAAAAGTATTTGTTAGTAATAATTAGCTTTTTATTAAATGTATCGTTTTTTAATAGCTAGGTCTAATTGTTGGTTATTTTATATACTTACTTTGTATTACAATTTTCTATTATCTTGATTTTGTATTTGTTTTCAAATGTAATGTTTGTTTTGAGGTTTTTGGGTGGAGTCAATCAATCAATCAATCAGGGAAATTGTAAGCGCACTACTCACCCGTGAGGGTCTCAAGGCGCTGGGGGGGGAGCAGCTCCAGTTCTTCCTGAAGATGCAGGGTGGGGGCGTGCCTGATGTTGATCGGCAGCTCGTTCCACGTCTTGGCCGCGATGTAGGAGAAGGTTCTTCCACCCGTTCTTGCTCTGCGGATGCGTGGTGTATTGGCGAGGGCAAGGTCGGCGGATTGGAGGTTCCTCTTGGGTATGTGGAACGCGATTCTGTCGTTGAGATATTGGGGTCCAGTGTTGTGGAGGCCTTTGTAGGCGTGGGTGAGTATCTTGAAGTTTACTCGTTTCTCAACGGGGAGCCAGTGGAGGTTACGCAAGTGCTGGGTGATGTGTTTGTGTCAAGGGATGCAGAGGACAAGTCTGGCTGCGGTGTTCTGTATGGTCTGGAGTTTGCGGAGCAGAGACTTGTTGATCCCGGCGTAGAGGGAGTTTTCGTAGTCCAGTCTGCTGGTTATGAGTGCGTGGGTGACGGTCTTTCTTGACTCTGTGGGGATCCATTTGAAGGTCTTTCAGAGGATGCGGAGGGTGTTGAAGCAGGTGCAGGTGATGGCGTTGACCTGTCGGGTCATGGAGAGGGAAGAGTCGAGTACGATGCCGAGGTTTCGAGCGTGGTCCGTGGGGTTGGAGGAGGTTGCCTAGGGCGGTGGGCCACCAGGAGTTGTCCCATGCAGAGGGGGAGGGTCCAAGGACCTCTGTCTTCTCCGAGTTGAGCTTCAGGCAGCTGCTGCTCATCCAGGATGCAACGACTTTCATTCCTTCCTGGAAGTTGAGTCTGGTGGTGATGGGGTCCTTGGTGAGGGAGAGGATGAGCTGGGTGTCGTCGGCGTAGGATACTATGCTGAGTCCGTGCTGTCTGACGATGGCGGCGAAGGGGGCCATGTAGATGTTGAAGAGCATGGGGCTGAGCGACGATCCTTGGGGTACTCCGCAGTTGATTTCCGTGGGTTCGGAGAGTAAGGGTGGGAGTCTGATTCTTTGGGTTCTGCCGGCGAGGAAGGAGCGGAGCCAGTCGAGGGCAGTTCCCTGAATGCCGGCTTCGTGGAGTCTGGTGGTGAGTGTGCGGTGGGAGACGGTGTCGAAGGCTGCAGAGAGGTCGAGTAGGATCAGGGCTGCGGTTTGTCCTTGGTCAAGGAGGGTGCGGATGTCGTCTGTGGCGGCGAGTAGAGCGGTTTCCATGCTTTGGTTGCTGCAGAATCTGGATTGGGAGGGGTCAAAGATGGAATTTTCTTCTATGAATTTAGTTAGCTGGGCGTTGACGGTCTTCTCAGTGACTTTGACCGCGAAAGGGAGGAGGGAGATGGGTCGGTAGTTCTTGAGGTCCGTGGGATCTGCTGATGGCTTCTTGAGTAGGGGTCTGACTTCTGCTCATTTCCAGTCATCGGGAAAGATGCAGTTTTCGAAGGTGGCATTGATGGTGCGTCGTAGTTCTGGAGCGATGGCAATGGCGGCTCTGTGGAAGATGTTCGGGGGCAGGGGTCCGTGGGGGCTCCTGAGTGGATGCCTTTCATGGTCGATGCGGTGTCTTCGGTGGTGACTGGGGTCCAAGAGGAGTTGGAGGGCTGGCTGGCATTGCTGGAGGATGGAGTGGTTTCGGAGTCAGGGTTCCAGTCATTGAAGATGTCGTAGAGTCCCTTGATCTTAAGATGGAAGTAGGAGCCAAGCTTGTTGCAGAGGTCCTGGGAGGGGGTGATGTCTGTGGTTTCGCTGGGGGGTTTGGTGAATTCCTGGATGATGCTGAAGAGTTCCTTGGAGTTGCTGGAGTTGGCGAGGATCTTGTTCTGGATGAAGGTCCTTTTGGTGGATTTGATGCGTTGGTGGTATTCTGTCATGGCGTTCTTGTAGATGGTCCGGTCTTCCGGGGATTTGCTGTTTCTCCAGTTCTTCTCGAGACGTCTGCAGGTGCACCTGGATTCTTGGAGGTCGGCGGTGAACCAGGTGGCCTTCCTGGGGTGCTGTCTGTCATGGTTACCTAGGGGCGTGAGCTCGTCTGCGCAGATGGAGATCCATCTGTGAAGTTCTTTGGCTGCGAGGTTGGCGTTGGTCGAGGTGGCAGGGGCATTTCGGCTGAGGGCGGAGTTGAGTTGCTCCTCGGTAATCTTGCTCCTATTTCTTCGTGGAGGGCGGGGTGCAGGTTTGGGCGCCGTGGATTTGTCGACGTGGAAGTGTACACAGTGGTGGTCCATCCATGGGGGTTGCGTGGTGTGGCTGAAGTGGATGTTGTTACCTCCTGAGAAGATGGGGTCGAGGGTGTGTCCTGCTTTGTGGGTGGGGGTGGTGACGAGTTGTTTCAGTCCGAGGTTGGCGAGGTTTCCAGAAGGGTGCCGGAGTTGGGGTTGCTGAGGTTGTCGAGGTGGAAGTTGAGGCCTCCGATGAGTATGTAGTCCATGGAGGCGATGGCATGGGGTGCGATGACGTCGGCAATGGAGGTGGTGAACGCAGTTCGAGGTCCGGGTGGCCTGTAGGCAAGGGTGCCTGTTAGGGTCGTTCTGGGGCTGGTCTGGATCTAGAACTGGAGGTGTTTGGTGGTGGGGAGGCTGTCGCTCCAGCTGGAGGTTGTGAGTCAGAGGGAGCTCTTTTGTGCGATGGCAAGTCCTCCTCCTGGGCACAAGACAGGGCACAACAAAGTGAAAAACGAAAACGAGCGAAGCTGAAGAAGGATGCAATTGACTAAGAAAAAATAGGGTAACACAGACAGGCAAGGGTACAATTAGTTAACGGGGGCCTCGAACTCCTACCAGCCCCGGGAGATCTGGGTCGGCGGCAGGCAGCACAACAGCGGAGCTGTACTGGGGGAGAGAGCAGGTCTCTGACCAGGAAGTCAGAGGTTTTGCTCCCGCTCCCTCACAGCAGCCGCCATTAAATAGGGAAGGAGGGAGGGAAGCGCAGCTGGGAAGTGGGAGCGGGAACTGGCAGGGGGGAGGGGCCGTGGGGACAGCAGTGGCTGTGAGGGAAGAAGGGCGTGAAACGGACACAAATCAGGGCAAAAGACAGTAAAACAAAAACAAGCGAATACAATTAAGGAAATAAGAAAACGGGCATAATAATAGGAAAAAATGAAACAGCGAAGATGAGCAGGGATACAATTAAGAAAATAAGCAAGAGGGCACAAGACAAGGCACAACAAAGTGAAAAACAAAAACGAGCAAAGCTGAAGAAGGATGCAATTGACCAAGAAAAAATAGGGTAACACAGACAGGCAAGGGTACAATTAGTGAAGGGGGGGCCTCGAACTCCTACCAGCCACGGGGGATCTGGGTCGGCGGCAGGCAGCACAACAGCGGAGCTGCTGGGGGAGAGAGCAGAGAGTTGTTGTGAATTATAATCTGTGAAAAATAAAACATTACGTTGTAATTTTAGTTAATTTGATTATTTATATTATTAAGTGTTTATTTTTATTTATGTGTAATTAAATAAATATACTTACTTTTTTTAGGTGAAGTAGTGTCCTTGGTAGATGTTCTGGTTTTGTCGATTTTTGTAGCAGCTGTTAAAAATAAAAGAACATTTGTTAGCTATGTTTTGTTATTTTATTCAGTTTAGTTCTTTTAAATAATTTACGTTAGTTGTTGGTGAAGTCATATACTTACTTTGGGGCCGATTCCGATCCCGGCCGGTAGGGCACCTAACACTATTCGTCCGGAAAAAAAACCAGCCGAATGCGTGTTTCCCGACCGATTCGAACAGTCGTCCCAACGAGCAAGTACGATGCGCATAACAGCCCAGATTCCGAGCGAGCCGTACTTACCCATTTCAGCTCCTGTTCCCCGGACGAGCCGGATCCGTAAACGCCGAATCGAGTCGCACGGAACCAAATACACAGCACCTTCCGGCCGGACCAGTACGATGCGCACTCCGTACGCGCCGAACCCGTCGCTACGTCCGGCACGTCAGAGCATCCGGGAGAGCTGTACATAAGCTCCGATTCGCGCCACAAGACGATCCACGGCGACGAGACGAACAAGCCAGCGACGAGTACGAGTCGAAGCCACGAGAAACCCGAACGAGACGAACAAACCATGAATCCCATCGCGCAGGTCCTACCAATACTCTACATCTATTACCGGAACAGGTACGGACGCCTACAGCGCAGATGGTAAGTCAAACACCCACTACACAAACAAACGACACGTACCCAACATATGTCACACACACATAGGGATGCAGAAATGACGTACACTAGCAACAGCAGAACCATAGGGGCGGGATGGCTACCACCAATGCCATACACACCCATAGGGTGCTGGATGCCTACCACTACCACCACCCCTACTCAGGGGGGCCTGGATGCCTGTCACTACTACCATCCCCACTCATAGGGGGATGGATGCCTACCACTACCACCACCCCTACTCAGGGGGGCCTGGATGCCTACCACTACCACCACCCCTACTCAGGGGGGCCTGGATGCCTGTCACTACTACCATCCCCACTCATAGGGTGCTGGATGCCTACCACTACCACCACCCCTACTCAGGGGGGCCTGGATGCCTGTCACTACTACTATCCCCACTCATAGGGGGATGGATGCCTACCACTACCACCACCCCTACTCAGGGGGCCTGGATGCCTACCACTACCACCACCCCTACTCAGGGGGCCTGGATGCCTGTCACTACTACCATCCCCACTCATAGGGGGATGGATGCCTACCACTACCACCACCCCTACTCAGGGGGCCTGGATGCCTACCACTACCACCACCCCTACTCAGGGGGCCTGGATGCCTGTCACTACTACCATCCCCACTCATAGGGGGATGGATGCCTACCACTACCACCACCCCTACTCAGGGGGCCTGGATGCCTACCACTACCACCACCCCTACTCAGGGGGCCTGGATGCCTACCACTACCACTACCCCTACTCAGGGGGGCCTGGATGCCTGTCACTACTACCATCGCCACTCATAGGGGGATGGATGCCTACCACTACCACCACCCCTACTCAGAGGGGCCTGGATGCCTACCACCACCACCACCCCTACTCAGGGGGGCCTGGATGCCTGTCACTACTACCATCCCCACTCATAGGGGGATGGATTCCTACCACTACCACCACCCCTACTCAGGGGGGCCTGGATGCCTACCACTACCACCACCCCTACTCAGGGGTGCTAGATGCCTGTCACTACTACCATCCCCACTCATAGGGGGATGGATGCCTACCACTACCACCACCCCTACTCAGGGGGGCCTGGATGCCTACCACCACCCCTACTCAGGGGGTCCTAGATGCCTGTCACTACTACCATCCCCACTCATAGGGGGATGGATGCCTACCACTACCACCATCCCTACTCAGGGGGGGCTGGATGCCTACCACTACCACCACCCCTACTCATGGGGTGCTGGATACCTGTCACTACTACCATCCCCACACATAGGGGAATTGATGCCTACCACTACCACCACCCCTACTCAGGGGGGCCTGGATGCCTACCACTACCACCACCCCTACTCAGGGGGGCCTGGATGCCTACCACTACCACCACCCCTACTCAGGGGGGCCTGGATGCCTGTCACTACTACCATCCCCACTCATAGGGGGATGGATGCCTAACACCCACACCACCTCTACACATTAGACGGGTAATGCATGACACAACCAGCATACTCCAACATAAGGAATGTCTGAAAAATACATCCCCCCAACACCATGACAAGCGTGTGTAGTCTGTGTCAAATGCCTACAACACTGAACATGACATTGAGCATACAATGTGACCCCCTATCACATGTGTCACACATAAATGTGTGTGGCCTCCACAATGCAAGCAGACCATGACCACTGTGGGAATGGGGTATAACACCCCATCATCACAGTGACCAAAAGGTAAGTGTGGGGTCCATAGCTGAAGCCCAATTGAACATTGTGGCAATGGGATCTAAACCCCCATCACCACAGTGACCAAAAGGGAAGTGTGGGGTCCATAGCTGAAGCACATTTTGAACATTGTGGCAATGGGGTCTAAACCCCCATCATCACAGTGACCAAAATGTAAGTGTGGGGTCCATACCTGAGGCACATTTTGAACATTGTGGCAATGGGGTCTAAACCCCCATCACCACAGTGACCAAAAGGTAAGTGTGGGGTCCATAGCTAAAGCACATTTTGAACATTGTGGCAATGGGGTCTAAAACCCCATCATCACAGTGACCAAAAGGTAAGTGTGGGGTCCATAGCTGAAGCACATTTTGAACATTGTGGCAATGGGGTCTAAAACCCCATCATGACAGTGACCAAAATGTAAGTGTTGTCATGGGAAAAGCTGCAAATGCCAAACAGCATGGATGATTCCTGGTCACAGAACAACAAACACATCAGTGGCATAGTAGTGCTTGTGTCCCATAGCAACATAGATTGCGTGAGGCAAACAGTGCAGTGCAAATAAGATATACCTTTGGCCATGTGCAGACAAACATCACCCATGGGGGCTGACATTGTCAACATTCGTCAATAACACAATGACAGAAGTGACCATCATAATGCAGCCCCACATATCTGCACCAATGGACACACAAATGTAGATATCCTGTGGAGACTGTAGATGTCAGGTGAACAAATACCATACCATGGCAGCAATGGGACATACAAACCATGATCATTGTGCTGACTGATGACCTAGGAGTCCCAGGGACAGCAGGGGAAAGCCACCAAACAACATACAGCCAATGGCACACTAAAGATATGCCAATGCAGTGGTGCAGATGCACAAACACAAACAGGCAGCCTCACACTGCATATCAAACACAACAGGTGATGGGGGTGTGCCAGTGTCCCCAGGCAACCACACAACACATGAGGAGGCCTGAATCACAATTACACAGATGTGTATACAGTGCCACACAAAAGTAACTCATGGATCGGATTCCCCTATGTGGGCAATCAGGCATTGTTAGATGAGAGGGAGCCCAAATTACACATGTCACACAAGCTTGTAGGAACAGCAAATAACACAGCAAGAGACAGACCCACCACAGCACTACCCCCAGGGACCCCACATTGTGGTGACCCTGGCCTGCATGATAATCCCTCTGTGATGACAAAGCTAGATGTCGTTCACACTGTGAACCACAGTCATGTGTCCTGAGCAACAAACTACCATCACACCTACACAAGCACAAATCAATCAGCACGGCCTGTCAGCCAAGGCCAACATGGAGGTAGGGGTCTAGCCGTGCAACAACTCTCATTTGCACACACTCAACACCACCCACCTTGATCTCCACCAATGTGCAGCAGTGAAGCTCACATGGACTGGTGACATTGCACATGCACCCATGACAATCCCAGGGGTGGTGGTGGGAACTAAGGTGCAGAAACCCATCACACATGGCCAGTAAACAAGACTCGTGAATGTCGGACACACTGCACAGTACGCCGTACATGGGCATGACGTGAAATCCACCACAATCAATGGGATCCCGGACACAGTCACACACCAATGAAGAAGTCAAGGTCACCCACAAAGAACACACATAGACATCTTCCAACATTGCAGCTCTGACCCTGAGGAGTGGCAGCAGTCACACACACAATGTGTCGCAATCACTGAAAGCTAACCCAAACTGTAAATTACATGACTTGTGTAACCAACAAGTGCCAAGGGAATCCTGACTGTGTCTCATCTGCGTTTGCCCACAAACTCAGCCCTGACAGCAAACACACCTATGGATGACACCCTGATGACCAGTAATGTTCCATGCACCCACATGCCAGAGAACCCAGTGCGAAGATTTGGGGGGAACATAGGTCAACTCAGCAAGCATCACAAACAGGAACATCATTAGGGATCCCAGCCTGCGTAGCAAAATGGAAGTGAACACACACAGACATGCTCACACAACACACACCTTGGGCTCAGGCAATGTCACGGAATTACACACTGCCATGAGGGGACTCCACTCCTGTGTAAGGAAAGCTGTGCCATACGTTGTCTCTGCAGGGCTCTATCATGTCAGCAGAACACTTGGTCACTCAGTCAACAATTAGCACAAAATGAAGGCTCTCGTCACATCAGCCTGGTCATGGGAGTGTCACCGAAATCATCTGCACAGATCCAACACACATGTATAGCAAGTTGCACCGATAACACAGATGAGTCCTTCCCCATTGATGCCCAAACTTGCATGTCCAGTGGAGATGGTCACACGGTCAGGAAAATAGACAAATTGAACAATGGCACGCACAACTGATGTGCAGGGGTGTAAGCCACAGATGTGATATTGCAAATAAATGTAGGAAATCCCATTGGCAAATATTGAAAACATGACACCCTCATATTGCTGCAAAGGATGACATGGCTACACGCCAGGATAGGACACATTCCCCCTGGACCACATGGGGTCCTGCACAGTAACACTTCATTTTCATGATATCAAAAATCACCATCACTGCAGCAAGGCCATGGTTAGCATCATCAACATCATGTACATCTGAAGCAAAACCACCAGAGAACAGAAAGGAGCTTTATTCAGCATATGTGTGTGAAATAGAAAGTCCAGAAAAAAGACAAAGGCCAATGGCCAGTCCAACAGTAAAGTTCGAACAGGGTGACAGTGGCAGATATCACCCTTTGCTTGCCTGCACTGCTACGGACCAGGGACATTCCCCTCGGAGGGGCATACGGGGGGCAGGCCAGGCACCACAGGGACAGGATCAGGGCTCACCAGAAGGAGGCAGGGAATGGGTGGCTGATGCTGGAGAGTCACTGACAACTGCAGTGGAGGTGTCTGACATGGTGTGTGCCGGCACAACTGGGGGGCATGAGTCAGATGGTGTGGGTGCCGGCACGACTGCAGTGGGCTGGCCAGATGGAGTGGACAGGTTCCCCACTGCAGTGCCCAAGTCAGACGGGGTGGTAGTGGACTCCACTGCAGTGCCTATCTCCAGGGGAGTAGAATGGGGTTCAGGTAAGGTGGGCAGGACAGAGGGGGAGGACACGGTCTCCACACCAGTGGCACAAACATGTGCAGCGGGGGTGTGAGGCTGGAAGAGCAAGTGGTAGGGGGAGAAGGCCGGATCATTTTGGGGATGGTGTATCTGTGGGTAGGGGAACCTGGGGCAGGGTGTGGTGGGGGAACCTGTGTTGTGGGGGCCTGAGGGACGGAGGAAGGAGACTGTGTGGTTGAGCTGCAGGGCGGTGGTGGGGTCTTGCTCTTCCGGGACCGGGGGGACTTTCGTGTGGGGGCCTCAGTTCGTCTGTGCCTGGGGGAGGGTGTCCGGGGGTGAGGGGCACTCCCCTCTGTGTGGGTGGACTTCCTCTTCCCCCTGTATGCTGGATCAGCTGGATCTGAGGGAAAGAGGCCGAGGTCACAGAGGAAGAGCTGCTTTTTAGGTGGGGTTGCAGGTGAGGCAAGGGAAGGGGTCTTGGAGGGAGAGGATTTGGAGGACCGCGGAGTGACTGTGGATGCCTGTGTGTGTGTCTGTTCCCCATCCCCTGTGGGTGTGGTATCAGTCCCCTGAGGATGCTTGCGTGCATGTTTTGCCTTTGTTTTTGGGTGTTTCTGTGCTGCTCGTGTCTGTGTGTGTGGGTGATTGTGCAGGTGTGCATGTGCTTGGGACAGGTAGGGTGCCAGGAAGTGTGGATGGGGTAGAGGTAGGAGGGGTGAGGGACTGTTGGAGGAGGGACACTGCTGCCATCAGGGAGGAGTCCATGGACTTATTGCTCCTCTGTAGGGCAGACATGCCCGATGAGATGCCCTCTATGAACGACACCAGCTGTGTCAACAGAGTGGTGTGTGCATGGAGGACACTCAGCATTGCTGTCTGCCCTACATGGAGCTGGCGAAGTAAGTACACAGACTCCTCACTCAGGGCAGCAGGGGACACAGGGGCAGGGGTGCGATGCCTGGCACGAAGGAGACACGCTCCCGAACACGGGAGCCTCCACGGACCTCTGGAATGGGAGCCGATGGGAGGGCGGTGGTGGTGGTGGTGGTGGTGGCGGGGACAGCAATACTAGCTGGGGTGTGGTGGCTGCTGACACCCACCTCCACAAGGGAGTCATCCTCCGAGCTGCTGTGGTCCTCAGCTGAGGTGGATGGTGCTGAGGACTCCTCGGTGTGGCTCCCCTCGCCCTCCGTGCCACTGGGTCCCTCCGACCACTCATCGGCTGCTGACCCAGTCTGGCACTGCAGCTCCTCCTGGTCCGTGGAGCTGTCCCCTCCTGTGGCCGTGGATGTATCTGCAAACAATTAGGGAAACAGACAAACATCAGTCACCTGCACTGACCACACACACCACAGAAAGTACAGCACATTACAGAGCAAGCCCTGGCATCCTTAGTTGAACATTGCCAAAAGTGCTCACACAGATTAGGAGAAGCCAATTGTCAGTCTGATGGTCAACCAGGGCACTCACACCCCTCCTGGCCTTTGAAGTAGGGTTCTGTTCTACCATATGACACAGACCTATGTACCTTTCTGCTCTGCCCATGAAACATGGCACTCCCATATAGGCCCCACCAGTCAGGCCCTGATAGATGACCTAAGTTGTCCATTTTTCTTTTAGCCTTTTAGTACCTGTCACAGTGGTCCACACCCCCTTAGATACATACACTTAGGCCCAAGCCCTCACAGTGGTCCACACCCCCTTAGATACATACACTTAGGCCCAAACCCACCTTCTTAGATGCACACACACATGTAGGCCCAATAGGCCACTGCCTCTTGCTATCATTTTTAATACAACAAATCTTGTAGGCCTTTCTGACCTCACAGCAGGGACCTGTGCCATCCACCGCGGCACCAGCCCTCCCTTGTAAATTTCCACAGTCACAAGAATAAGGTTAGCCCACACGTACGTGACACTCTGCTGGTACATCTTGCTCTTTCACAAGCAATGTTTGCAATATTTTAACTTATGAAACTTTCCACGCTTGCTCAACTGAAACTGAAAAGGCGGCTACGTGACAGAGAAATAACATATAAAATCTTAATTTCTGAGCATCTTACGGTAAAAGTTATCTTTTTCTTATGTTTGCGGTCAAGAGCACCGACCACCTGCTAAAAGTCCCTGTTTTCACCATGATACCACTTCTCTGTTCTCCAAAAAACTTTCCACAGTTACTGTAAGCGTGCGGTCAAGGACCCACGTCAGGGCCCACGTCAACTGTGGGTAGGAGTTCTGCATTAAGCCATATAAAAGGTTTGCACCCATGTCCACGCCCTGAATTCTTCATACCAGTGCATTGCATGGTGAGGGTTCCCGGTCGGCCGTTCTCCTGATCTTGGGCCTAGAACTTCTACTCTCAAGGTGGTAATGCTCTTTTCTGATTGCTAGCCTTTTGGCTTTGTCAGCCTCTCTAATTTAGCTCATCCACACCCAATTCATTGCATTTATCGTAGCTTAAACTGTGTAGCCTTGGATGGTTCTTGCTCTCTTATTTAAGATTTGCCTTCTAGGCGCTTGCCTATTCATGATCCCTCTTTTAAGACTTGCCCCATAGGCTGTAGCTCACTGATAGATAGTTACATAGATCTTTGTGCTTCACTTAAAATATGATTTGTAATATTGTTGATGCTTTCATTTTCATCCTGCTCATGTGTTGACGAGCAGCATTAAATGAACAGTTCTCGGTGTTACTGAATTGCTTAACAAAGTGCCACTGTATTTCACACCATTGTTCCTTCTTTTCAAGTGAACGAGCAGAGTGCGGGTCGTGCTCTCATGAGCCGGTAAGCAGAAGGGTGTGACCACCCATTTACCCTCAAACAGCTTGCACCCATCTGTCTGGTGCCTGTCGGATGGTAATACCCCAGTGTGGACACATGCACCACCTACCCAGTTGTTGGACATTGCAGAGAACACGGTGAAGTATGTGAACATGCACACATCACATCTCTTGCCACTGAGTCAGTACAGGTGTCCGGATAAAGGGATGGCCAGAGTCTAATTTGAAATGCATGTGATGCATACCAGCACCAGACACCATGATGCACCCATGTCCTCATAGTCAATGCCACAATGGGGTGCATGTTGCACATGTCACTCCCCTGCAGGATCACTCTTAGGAAGTTCAATGCCATGGCACAGGCATGCCTGCAAAGTCATACATCACTGTCTCCAGTCACATGGGCAGGGCAGCCAGCCAACAACAGTCTGCACTGTGTCACAATCCTAGGTCATGGGGAATGCAAGTTCTGTAGCTGACAAGTGCACTTGTCCATCCCCCACACACCACATCATCTGAACTCTTATTTGTCCACGTCATACCAATTGGACATATGGGAGACATGAAACACAACTCTCTGAACCTGAGCACCTCACAGTCTGCTGTGAATGAAAAACAGCTGCCTGAACTTCTCAGTCGCATGCACCAGTCTGCACAGTCAAGTGATCAAACACCTATATGTCACACAAGTATCGTCTCTCATGGTCACATCTCAGATGGCATGCTGAGCCCTAACCGATGAACACCCCAGTAGTCCTGACAACGAAGCCACAGCACAATGACACAGAGGCAGACACCTGAGGGAACATTTCACTGAGCACAACGTGTCAGCTGATACACGGGAGTGGGAGTACAGAGTGTATTGTATGCCCTGGAGTAGGCATGACTGTCCTGCTCCACGTGAAAGAGGGATGAGCACTGGACAGTAGGCATGTGGCTAAGCATGTGTGACAAACTTGATATACATACTCCTGAGGCCCAAACATTGTTCCCACCCGCAGCATGGGGGTGTGCCAAATACCCCAGGCACATGTGGTGAGTCAGATCAGCAATTGGAACACATATCAAAGTTACACGCAGATTACATGTCAGAACTCAGGCATTGTGTAAGCAATTGACCCACCCATGAAGCCCACCACAAAGGTACGGTAACAAATGCTGTCCCCCACCCTGAGCTAAGCAAAATGCAAGGACACAGTACCCAAGTGACACAATTTCCAGACTGTAAGGGCCACACCTGGGTATCAGATGAGGAGTGGGCATGTCACAATTGAGGGACATGGGTCCTGGACCACAAGACTGATGTACTGTGGAGGTTTAACCAGGCCAGAGGAGGGCACATAGCATGTCAGACAAAGTTCACAGTGCAGTCATGGACTCACCCCTCCTTGCTGCTGTCTGGCCTTCAGCTGCCCATCCAGGTCAGGGAAGACCACCGCCAGGATCCGGAGCATGTGGGGGTCAGGGTCCGGTGTCCGCCCCTCCTGCGAGGAGGCAACAGCTTCAGCTGGACCCTTGCGATCCTCCGAGTCCAGCCCCGAAGGTCCTGCCACCTCTTCTGGCAGTTGCGGATCCGGCGCTTGTAGTCCCCCACGGATCGTACTGCCCGGACGATGGTCAGCCAGATCTCCTGCTTCTGGTGGGCATCAACCTGTGAGGATGACAAAGTGAAAAAGGCCATTACTACACATGCAACATATCCGTGCATCACACAGTTGGATATACATGTCTCAATCACGGGGGCATATGATGTACACAGGCAGTGCAACTATGGCTATGAACAGTTTACCAGCAGTTACTAAATGGTATCATTGCCTGGGAAGTAAAACCTTGTTGGAATGCACTGTTACTGCACTATACCTGTTCAGTGCATGTAACTACACACTTTGGGGGTGAGAACTACTCAGTGAGCATGCTAGCCAGTGGTGTGCACACTGGAAGTCTTGCTAGTCAGACAACATGCACATTTAGTAAGGCAGTGGACAGCACACTCACCTGCTCCCCTGTTTCCCATACAACTTGCTGTACTGTGGAAGGAGGCTGTCCAGCAGGGCCTGGTTCTCCTCAGTGCTGAAGGCTGGGGCTCTCTCCACAGTACGTGCCATTGCAGTAGCCAGAGGATGCAGAGGCAGCAGCAGTGTTGGTGGTAGATGTCGTCCTGGAGCATGTAGTGCAGGCAAGTGAGCTCTCAGGGGAACAGCCAGCATTATATGTGTGCTGCAGAGGCAGATACTGTCCCATGTGTCCAAAGTGATAGGTCCAAGTCGTTAGCATCTTCTGAATCTGGCCAATCCATGGAATTGCACCACTTATACACGCCCACAGCATCCTTCAAAAGTTCAACTTCATGACACCCATGAATTTGCAACATTGTTGTGGCTGGCCAACTGAATTCACTGCATCAGACTCGTTAAAGCTTCGAAAACGCGTCCATTGCCATGCCAGGCCCTAGCCAATGCGTGCTCACCGATCGGACCATTGCTGTACAACGCGTCCCCGCTCACAGCATATGCAATGGCCAATGCGTGCGCACCGATCGGTCCATTGCTGTACAACGCGTATTTCTGTCCACATCATATGCAATGGCCAATGCGTGCGCACCGATCGGACCATTGCTGTACAACGCGTACCCGCTCACATCATATGCAATGGCCAATGCGTGCGCACCGATCGGTCCATTGCTGTACAACGCGTCCCCGCTCACATCATATGCAATGGCCAATGCGTGCGCACCGATCGGACCATTGCTGTACAACGAGTCCCCGCTCACATCATATGCAATGGCCAATGCGTGCGCACCGATCGGACCATTGCTGTACAACGCGTCCCTGTACAAGTCACTCGCATATGTCACCATGCCTGTCACAGGTGAACGTATGCCAGCCACATTTACTTTCCAGGGAATCAGGGGCACACCTACAACACCACAGCCTGTCCACACTGTATCCTAAGGCATGTAAGGCTGCATTACCTTTTCTGTGTATGGGGGTCAACATGTGGTTTTTTGGGTGGCACTTGGGGGCAGCCACTCCCAGGCTGTGCACGTGTTCATGGGGACAGAATCCTTTGTGTGTTGTGCACATGACCACTGTGATGTGCAACTGTTCATTTCAGAGCATGTGGCATGGTCACATTTCCAGGTTGTGTATGTGTATGTCATGTCACATACCCCCTGAGTCCCATGTGGGATGGTATGTACGACACAGGGTGACCCATTGCCACAATAGTGATGGCCCTCCACAGTCTGTGTGCATGTTGTGTTTACAATGTCTCTGATTCCATGTGCACAATGGGAGACAGTCTCCACATCCACGTTGTTTGTGCATGGACTTTGATGTTGTACGTGTGTGTGTGTCACAGACGTCCATGTCTGTCCTGCAGAGGCAACAGGGACCACTACCTGTGGGGGTCATGGTTGTTTTGCTGTGATGTATTCATGATACGCCATGTCATGCCAGTGTCCATGTGGCAATACAGGGTCCCTGGGAATCTACCTGTCAATGAGCTGTGATGCCTGGGGCACATCTGTCCTCACATGTCACTGTGGTGTGTGTTTGGAACGTGACAGCAGTACATGGGTACTGTGACACAGCCTAATGATATCCCATAGCACAACCTGGAACTTGTTGTCAACACATGTTGAACTGTGATGTTAGATGTTGGCCATGTAGGTGCCATACATGTCCTTACAGAACGGCACACACATCAGGTACTTGTGTCTCGTAATGATGTATCATGTGATATTGAGTATGGTCTATGCCACATATGTGGGGTGACTGACAATCTTTCTTTCTTCACCTATGCACTGCAGGGCACCAGCTGTCCATAGACCATTCCCTGACCTTGCAAACATGGTTGAACGGGACTGCATCCGACGGTACCGCTTCAACAGGCCGATGATTGAGGAATTGGCGGTGCGGTTGGCCCCACATTTGGAACCTGGCCGGCCATACCCTACAGCGCTGACCCCCAAGGTGAAGGTGATGGCAGCCCTACACTTCTTTGCCACCGGTACCTTTCAACACACTGTGGCGTCTGCTGGTGGGATGTCACAGACCATGTTCAGCCGTGTGCTACGCGATGTTTTGGAGGCAATGTTGAGATACCTGAACCAGTACATCTATTTCCCTAAACGTCAACAACTCACTGACGTCAAGAGTGACTTCTATGCCCTGGGGAGGATGCCGCATGTAATTGGCTCCATTGATGGGACACATGTGGCTTTGGTACCACCACAGGCACATGAGCAGGCATACAGGAACAGGAAACATTACCATTCGGTCAATGCTCTGGTAGTATGTCTTGCAGATATGAGCATCTCACACGTGTGTGCCCGTTTCCCCAGTTCTGCACACGATGCCTACGTGATGAGGAGTAGTCGCATCCCGAGGATGATGTCACAGATGCAGAACCAGCGTGCCTGGCTTGTCGGTGTGTACTGACTTTGTACCATTGTGTGTGTTCTGCAATGTAGTATTCCACCCTCTTTTCCAACTCAGCTAATGTGCAATTGTCTGTATGTAGGTGACTCGGGATACCCCAACATGCCGTGGTTGCTGACACCCCTCAGGAACCCTGTTACACCAGCCCAGATGCGCTACAATGAGGCACATGGTCGGACCAGGAGAGTGATCGAGCGGACATTTGGTCTCCTGAAGAGCCGCTTTCGCTGCCTGGACAAGACAGGAGGGGCCCTCCCATATGCCCCAGCAAAGGTGTGCAAGATTGTCATCGTCTGCTGCATGCTACACAACCTGGCAGTGCGAAGGAGTTGCCTCTCATCCTGGATGACGATGACCAACATCCGCCACCTGTGGAGGATCCTGGCCTGGGCCACGATGCCAGTGATGATGATGATGATGATGAGGGTGATGTCCGCACACAGCTCATCACCAACTTCTTCAGCTGAATGTGAGTATCCAGAGATGTCATGTCAATGATGTGAGTTTGCGTGATATGTGTTGGTGGTGCTCTGGTGCTGTTTGAGTGTGGCCATGTACTACTTGACTGGAAGCGTGCAGCGATGTGTCCTTACAGGTAGTCTGTACTCCCCAACAGTGTTGACATGCTAACTTGGTTTTGTGTAGGTATCTTGTGACATGTATTGGGCATGAGTATTGCAGTTCTGTCCTGTTCTTCAGTGCTTTTGACTGTGTGTCATGTCTGTCCTTCACAGGGTACTTTCAGAGTTGTTTGGTCAACTGTGATCCCCCGACACCATGATTCAACTTCCAGGGTGAAAGCAGTCGTTTCCCTACAGGTGATGTGCCACACACCCCTGGACTTTCTTTCTTCTACACTTGTTGACTGTGTGGCCACTGCCACGTGGGATTACCTTGCATCTGTAGTGCAAACAACATGTTGCAAATATGTAATAAACCTGTGCTTCACTTTGGGATGTGCGTTGTCTGTGGTCACACATCTGACTGACATTTGCTTACTGCACCTGTGGGCTAGTTAACACAGACTCTGAATAGGTGTGGTGTCTGTGCATTCCACTGTATTTCCTGGCAACATCAGTGTAGGCGATGAGTCAGATGGCCCTGGTGTGTATGTGTTGTGTAGCCCTAGTGGTGTGTCCCCCTCATATGTGTCACGTCGCCATGACTCACATGACGGTGTTGAACTTGCTGTAGCAGTTAGCATGCACAGTGTCATTTAGCAGATCATCATCTCCATGACAGAAACCACGCTGGAATCACAACAGAGGCAAGTATGGTGTATTAGTGAGTTTATTTACATACATGTGTGAGTATAGTGCACAGGATGGTGGGTGCTGTACATTGGGATTGGAATCCAAAGTTCACAGATGAGTTGGAAGTCTTGGTAGCAGAAATGTCCTGAGTAAAGTCAGCAGTCATCTGATACATTGGGCCAACTTAAACTCCCCATGTCATGTGGGAGAGTTGGGTTGCATTCGACAGGGTGAACAGTTTGCACACAAAGGAGAATTTCCAGAACAGGTGTTGGGTTCCTGGGGGATGTACATGGCCATCGGCCTCTCAGTTTTCCTTCCTCGGACGACCCCTCTTCTTTGGGGGGGGACCCTCACGTGCAGGCTGCTGCGGTGCAGGGGACTCTCCGCCAGAGTCCTCCTCCCTCCCTGTGGCAGTTGCAGTTGTTGCAGCACCAGATGTTGTGGGCACACTGGGAGGTGTGGCCATGTTGGTGCTAATCTGGCGGAGGCAAGTCAATATGTCCCTATGCACCGCTGTCAGTTCTTGCAATGTGTCCCACTTGGACTCCATGCGAGACATGTGTGTCTCCACACGGGACATGTGGGAGTCCAAGCGGGCATGATGAGCAGCCTGCTGCTGTTGAATGTCCTTGAGGATCCCCACTACCTGGCTGACCTCTCCGGTGCTATTCTGGTACGCATCAGCAATGCGTACCAGTTGTGGGTCATCATGCAGTCCAGACGCCTCTGCAAACAGCGACCTATGTCTACCACCCCTCCCACCACCCCTGGCGACACGTGCGGGACCTGCGGTGGCACGCACAGGTGACCCTAGGCCCCCTTGGGGGTTGTTACTGGGGTTGTTGTCCGTTGCTCCACGTTGGGCCGGGGTCCCTGTGCTGTTGTCATCGGTGGTCCTTGGTCTGTCCGTGTCAGCGGGGGTGGTCTGTGTGTTGGCAGTTGTTGGAGGGGTGGGTGCAGGGGGTGCAGATGTTGGTCCTGCTGGTGCTGCATGATGACTCACACCGGAGGGGCCAGGTAGGTCTTCGCCATCCGAGGAGGGCAGAGGCTGTTCCACACCAGTGTGCTCAGTGTCCCCCGGAGCCTGGGACAGGGAATCCTCATCGTCTGCTGCTGTGTCCCCATCATCACCTGTTTTTGGAAGAGACACACAATGTATGTTATGTTTCTACAGGCATCAATGGTTCACACACCTGACAGTTGTGACTGTACCTCTGGATGCGGGCCTGTACATTGCATTGTCCTAAGTTGTCACAGTCAGAGGTTGATATTGGTGTAGCACATTGTCCTGCAAACCTGAAGCATTTCAATGTGTATGTTGAGGTGTGTGCATGGACAGCATTGGTTGTATTTGGTGGACATCCGGCCCTCCTTCTCCCCTCAGCCCAGTTATCCCACCATGAAGCATGCCACCCTTGCAGTGGGTTCAGGTTGACTCTCAGGATGTCAGTCAGTGGTGTCCTGCTGTTGGTTGGTGCCCATTTCCCAGCAGGGCCTGGTACTCCACACGACAGAGGACCATTGTCAGGAATCTTAGAAGTGGCTTTTCACTCCCTGTGAGGTGTGCATGCTTCAGTGTGAGCTTGCTGGGCCATGTGGGGGGGGGATGTTGAGCTGTGACTACCACTCCCATCATGCTATTGCCTACACCCCCCTTCCCAGCAGGTCCATACTTCCTTCCTTTTGAGTGGACTTCACTGTGTGTGAGTGTGACAGCAATGGCAAGATGGCTGACAGTGTGGTCCTGTTGTTGGTTGGTGCACAGTTCCCAGCAGGGCCTTGTGCTCCCCACAGCAGTACCCAGTGTCAGCCATCTTGTCAGTTGTTTTCCACTCCCTGTGATGTGAGCATGGTTCGGAGTGGTGTTGATGGGCCAATTGTGAGGGTGACCAATATCTGTGACTACCACTCCCATCATGCTATTGCCTACACCCCCCTTCCCAGCATGCCCATACTTCCTTCCTTTTGAGTGGACTTTACTGTGTGTGAGTGTGACAGCGATGGCAAGATGGCTGACAGTGTGGTCCTGTTGTTTCTTGGTGCCCAGTTCCCAGCAGGGCCTTGTGCTCCACACAGCAGTACCCAGTTTCAGCCATCTTGTCAGTTCTTTTCCACTCCCTGTGAGGTGTGCATGCTTCAGTGTGAGCTTGCTGGGCCATGTGGGTGGGGGATGTTGAGCTGTGACTACCACTCCCATCATGCTATTGCCTACACCCCCCTTCCCAGCATGTCCATACTTCCTTCCTTTTGAGTGGACTTCACTGTGTGTGAGTGTGACAGCAATGTCAAGATGGCTGACAGTGTGGTCCTGTTGTTTCTTGGTGCCCAGTTCCCAGCAGGGCCTTGTGCTCCACACAGCAGTACCCAGTTTCAGCCATCTTGTCAGTTCTTTTCCACTCCCTGTGAGGTGTGCATGCTTCAGTGTGAGCTTGCTGGGCCATGTGGGTGGGGGATGTTGAGCTGTGACTACCACTCCCATCATGCTATTGCCTACACCCCCTTCCCAGCATGCCCATACTTCCTTCCTTTTGACTCTGCTTCCCTGTGGGGTAGTGTGCCTGTGCTGAAAGGATGGCTGACAGTGTTGTCCTGGCGTTTGTTTGGCTACAAGTCCCAAGAGTGTCCCTGTGCTTCACACAGCATAACCCAGGGTGGTGGTTCTTTGTGGGATATTTAATTAGAGTGTGAGGCATTGCATTCTCCCAGGTGAGTTGTGTGGAGTTTGTGTTAAGGAGGTGTGTGAGAAAAGCTGCTTGTAAATATGGTCAGAGCTGTCAGTCCTCCTTCCCACCCAGCCAGATATCCCACCATGGAACGTGCTTCCATTGCAGGGAGTGCAAGTTGGCTTTCAGGATGTCAGTCAGTGGTGTCCTGCTGTTGGTTGTTGCACAGTTCCCAGCAGGGCCTTGTGCTCCCCACAGCAGTACCCAGTGTCAGCCATCTTGTCAGTTGTTTTCCACTCCCTGTGATGTGAGCATGGTTCAGAGTGGTGTTGATGGGCCAATTGTGAGGGTGACCAATATCTGTGACTACCACTCCCATCATGCTATTGCCTACACCCCCTTCCCAGCATGCCCATACTTCCTTCCTTTTGAGTGGACTTCACTGTGTGTGAGTGTGACAGCAATGGCAAGATGGCTGACAGTGTGGTCCTGTTGTTTGTTGGTGCCCAGTTCCCAGCAGGGCCTTGTGCTCCCCACAGCAGTACCTAGTGTCAGCCATCTTGTCATTTCTTTTCCACTCCCTGTGATGTGAGCATGGTTCAGGGTGGTGTTGATGGGCCAATTGTGAGGGTGAGCAATATCTGTGACTACAACTCCCATCATGCTATTGGCTACACTGACTTCACCAGCATACACAGAATTCCTTCCTTTCAGTGAGCTTCCCTGTGAGGTGGTGTTCTAGTGGTGGCTAAATATCTGACTGTGTTTGTTGGTTAGATTTGTGCCACTGCCTAGCTCTATTTGTTGTTGGGTTTGTACATGTCATGACACAGTTACATATCACTATGAAATGGCATGTATTGTGTTTATCTGACTAACATACACATCTTGGGATGATTATCTTTTGGTTGCTGTGGATTTGCTAAGGGTGCATGGTTTGACTATCCCCTTGACAGTGATGTGTGTGTATTGTCACACAATATTGTGTATATTTGTTGTGTACTCACCAGGCTCTGGGATGTTTGATAGTCCATATACGCTCACTGGTGGTAGGATGGCCCGCACCTTCTCCTCCCAGGGCCTGAGGTATAGTGGTTTGGCAGGAGGGCCACTGCCAGTGCGCTGACTCAAGACGTAATCCTTCTTCAGTAGGTCCTTGACCCACCTGCGCACATCATACCACCTGTTCTGGATGTCTTCCTTTGTGCGCAAACATGGTGATTGTGCGTTCACCCTGTCGACGATCCTCTCCCACATCTTGGTTTTCTGCGACATGGGGGTCTGTTGGACCAATGTACCAAACAACTGGGGCTCTACCCTGAGGATCTCATCTACCAGGACTTCCAATTCACTGTTTAGGAACTTTGGATTCTTCTTTGGGGGCATGGTGATGGGTGGTGGTGGTGATTGATGTGTGTGTGGGTGTGCAAGTGAGGGTGTGTGAGTGTAGGTTTTGCTGGGTGTATGTGAGGGTGCTATTTGTTGAGGTGCTAATGGTGTGTGGCTTGTGTGATGGATGAGCTGTGAGTGTGTCTGTGGTTGCTGTCTGATGGTGTTCTGTGCTGGCAGATCAGTTGAATTTGCAAAGGATCATGGTAGGGATTTGTGGCCTTTATATGGGTGGAGTTGTGGGTGTGTCTTTGTTCCATGTTTCCCCCCCCCCAGTATTTATTGGCTTTGTAATTGCTTGTTTGGCCCTTTTTTTTGTATTTTTTCCTTTGTACTTTTTGTGCATGTAGGAGACGTTCTTCTGACCGAGTAGGATGCTGCAGTTGTCTCGTGCGAGCTTCTCCGAGTCGTTCACGCTGTGTTTCTGCTAGGTTTGATGTGCGGCGTACGCGTCGGTCGCGGAGTATTGGGTTGCTTCGGCTGGGTTTTGTATGCGTGTCGGTCGTATGGCTTGGGCTCCGTGCGACTCGGTCTTGTGTTCCACGCATTGCATCGTACTGCGCGGGTCGGAGTTCGCGGGTACGTTTCGGTCGGGTTCATTCCTGGTGTGTGTCGGTCGGTTCGATTCGCGTGGTTTCCCGGCCGGATGGCTGGTTTCCGTGCGGTTCGGTCGTTCGGCTTGTGTTCCGTACGAGTCGGTCGTGATTCACATGCATTTCATCGTACTACGCAGGTCGGGCAGCGCCGGTACGTGTCGGTCGGACTAAATTCCCGTACCTAGTCGGTCGGTATGTTTTCCGGCCCGAATCGGAATCAACCCCTTTGTGTTATATTTTATTGTTGTTGTGTACGTAAATCTTTGTGTTGAATTTTCTAGATGCAATTTTAGTGATGTTGAATCTGTTATATATAAAGGAAATTAGCTTTAATAGAGATACTAAATTTTGTAATTCTAAAGAGAGATTAAAGCTAATAGCCAGGACAAACTCACCGAGAATTTCACAAAAATATTTATTTTGGAATTTAGAACATGGAACTCGACGTTTGCTCACTTTATGTTGTATGAATCTCTTACCACTAAGCGACTTAACAGCAAACTGGTCCCAGAATTTGAAAAATTGAAAAAAGTTGTAATTTGTGTAAGCTGAGCATTCAGACCCTGGACCATGTCTTGTTTGCCTGTCCAGCATTGGCTTCGAGTCGCCATCGCTGGCTTCGGCCGATGTTTTTACAAAATTGTGTTAAAAATGTAGCTTCAGCTCGAGATTATCTTTTTTGTCCTAAAAACGAAGCAGTGTGTGTAAAACTTTTTTATTATTTTAAGGAGTTTATGTATATATTTTAAATCTTTTACATATTCTTTTAATTGGGCTGTTAACCCCCTTGTTTGTCATCTTTTTACGAAGTACTTTCTCCTTTGTCAGATTGTATTTTGCACATTGATTGGCTGCTATTTACTGCTATTTGCACAATAGGGATATGTTGTGCTCGTTTCCCACTTTGTTTTGGTAGTTAACTTCAAAACTCAATTGAAGTGGGATTTTGGAAGTATTTTGCACATTAACTGGCTGCTACTGAATTGCTTTCTGCACAGGTTAGGATATGCTCTGTCATTCCTTTTTTCTTGCTGCTAATTTTTAAATTGAACTTTTAGCCGAAGTTGAACTTTGGTCTCTATTTTGTATATGAACTGGTTGCTACTTACTGCCCTTTGCACATTCTAGGATATGCTCTGTTACTTCAATCCTTCTGCTGCTAATTCTAAATGCTATTTTCTGCCGAAGTGGCTATGTGCTACTGCCCAAATGTTTGAAATTTTTTCCAAGCACTGAGGTTACGCATATTATTTTTAGTTAAATGTACCTGCTATTGTTTAATACGGTCTTAAACATATGCTATCTTCTACTGTAGAGGTCTTTGGGCCTCTGTTTCTGCCGTGAGCTAAATGGTACTATTGTTGAAAATCTTAGTTATTTTGCTTATTGGGATAATTGACAATATCGACTGATGTTATCTAAAGGAATTCTAGCCCTGCTATTGCGGGCCTTTAATAATTTTATGATGGTCCGTGGAATGAGTTTTGTTATGTTTTAATATTTGTAATAATATGCTTTACTTTTAATGTGGACCTCATAGGAGTTCCAAATCTTTAATAAAATATTGGATTGAATTGAATTGAATATAAAGGAAATTATGTTATAATATTTTACAAGTTTTTTAAATTTATTTAGTTGCAATGTTTTGTGCTTACCTTTATTGCGGGATGTTTGGAATAGGTTTTGGTGTAGTTGTTTTTCGTTTTGTCTTCTCTCTCTCAAAGGTTCACTCTTCCTCCATGGTCGTCCGTTATACAGTAAATTTTAATGGTAATTATTTGATTGTTTTTATAGTATTTGTTTAATTAGTTAGAGTTTTCTATTAGTTTGTGTTTTAAATTTATTGGTTGAGATAGCTTTTTGGAATTTTTTAGCTGTTACCTTGTAATTTATTTAATGTTTATTATGTTTATTTATTGTTTGTGTTTATTTTGTTTATTGTTGTTATTTAATTTTATATGTAGATAAATGTTTTATATTTTTTTTATATTATATATATTTATGTTTGTTTATTTTCGTTACTTTTGATTAATTTTTTATGTTATATGGTTTGTTTATTAATTTGTTTTTGTAGTGTAATTTATTTGTTTAAATTAATGTAGTTAATTCGTAATTAATTTTATTGTTTATTTAAAATATTTGGTATATGGTATTTTACTGTATTATCGTAAATAGTATTTTTTTATGTTTAAATTTTATTTTCGATATAGTTTATATGTATTTTATCAATGTATTGTCGATATTGTTTGTATCAATATTTTTTAGGTGTTTCATTTTATTTTAATGTGTTTGATATTTTTGTGTTCTATATTTTTGTCGTCAATATTTTTGTCATCGAGATTTATTTAAACAATATTTTTTTATCGATATTAGTGTTATTTCTATTTTGTGTATTGTGGGTCGATATTTTTATTTACGATATTGTTGACTCGATAATTCTGTAGTTCGATGTTATGAGAGTCGATGTTGTATCAGTGATCCCTGAGATACCTTTTCAGGGCTACTCATGTGGGTGGCACAATCAGTGCTGCAGGCCCACTAGTAGCATTTGATTTACAGGCCCTGGCATACTTCAGTGCACTTTACTAGGGACTTACCAGTAAATCAAATATGCCAATCAGGGAGAACCAATTGTAATCACAATTTACACAGGGAGCACTTGCTCTTTGACACTGATCAGCAGTGGAAAAGTGCCCAAAGCATCTAAGCCAGCAAAAACGACATCAAGCACAGCATCAAAAATACAGGAGGTAGAGGCAAAAATTCAGGGGAAACCACGCCAAAGATGCCAAGTCTAACAACCCTGAACTTGGGAAAAAGTCACATAAAGTGGAGATAATAGGAAGTGAACAGGCGCTTATCGCTGAAATTGAGACCATATAAAAAACAAAACCATCTGACTTGAACAATATGTTCAAAATCTTGATGAACTATGCTCTAAACTGGAATTAACAATAAAACCAGCTGACAAACAGAAGTCAGGTTTTCAGGGGGCACACCATCAGACCTCTCTAATTAAGTACATTTCCTTTTGTGTCTAAACGGTTATTTTGATTTTTTCACTTTCATTTATAAGCCAGAGTGAATGGGTTTGCTAATGCTTGTTAGTTATGCTCTGAAAGTCAGTGCAGTGTAAGTGAGAATTCTTGCTATTAGCAAATGACAACCTGTGGCTGCAAAAATATATTAAGATAAAGATGTCATTTATAAAATATGCTATCCTATGATAACTTTTAACTGTCATGGTAAATGAATTTTGTTCTGCCAATTCAAAAGCAGTATTTAATGGAGTATGTGGTCCTGTGACTATACCAGAGTTGCAGTACAGAAAAGAGCTCAACAAGTGCTCCTATAATAATTATCTCTGCACGAGCAGTATGAGAGTGAGCGAGCATAAAATAATTCAGTAAATAATTGCAACAATAATAATGATTCAGTATTTACATACAGCAGTTGTTAGATCTGCCAGCCTTTGGTGTGGTCTTTCCTCAAACATTTTGCTTTCTCCCCTTCTGTTTGCTGAAATCAGTTTTTTGTTGGTCTTAGGACTCTGCACTTTACCACTGCTAACTAGTGCTAAAGTGCTTGTGCTCTCTCCCCTAAACATGGTAAAATTAGCCCAAATCCACTTGACAGATTTAATTTACTTATAAGTCCCTGATATAGTGGTACTACTTGTGCCTGTAAATGAAGTGCTACTAGTAGGTATGCAGCACTTATTTTGCCTCCCACTTAAGAAGCCCTTCAAAACATGTCTCAGGTCGGCCATTGCAGCCTGTGTGCAATTTTAAACTGCCAATTCGACTTGGCAAAATAACCGTTTTGCTGAGCACAAACCTTCCTTTTTAATATATATGTCACCCCCTAAGGTAAACCGTAAACAACCCATAGGGCAGGGTGCAGTGTATTTTAAAGGTTGGACATGTACTTTTGAGTTTTACATGTCTTAGTAGTGAAAAACTCCTAAATTCATTTTGCATTACTGTGAGGCATACCTCTCCCATAGGATAGCATTGGTTCATTTTATCACATTTAATAAATGCTAACTTTTGATTGGGGAGTTCCACCAGAATGGTTTTATGCAATTTATAAAATATGGAACCAAATCAGGTCCTGGGCCGGTGAAAGGTGAATTAATGACACTGGTATCTACCAAAAGTAGTAAGGGGGCAAAAATGATCGAAACAAGAAGTGACTTGCTATTAGCTTGTTCACTGGATCTTCATGAGGGCTGTCTGCGGCAAAAGAAGTTGATAGTTGTGGATGTTTATATAAATCAAGAGGACTCTCAGAAGGAGATGTGGGAGGCGTTCCAGAGGGATCCGGTAGAACTAAGAGCTTCCGGGGGACACCCAATTCTCCTGCTAGGGGACTTTAGCCTACGCTTAGATCCATGGAAGGTTGATTCTGTGGTTTTAGATATGCTAGAATGTTACGGTATTCCCAATGCAAATTTCCCAAAATGTGAACAGTCCAAGTCTGAAAGGAAAATGGTGAGTTTTCTCACCGAGTTAGGGTTTGTATGCATAAATGGTCACTTTAAAGAGGATGATCCAGTAGCCCAAACGTTTTTATGTGGGAATCAGCAGTGGCCTATTGATTATATGTTTATACAGGCATGGTTCTTTGATCTCTGTATTGAATTTAAGGTGTAAAGAGGGTGTGCCCCCCAGGTTTCTTGGGTGAGGTCTGACATTGGACCAGTACCTCTCTTTGGCTCAGACCAACCTCTGTGTGGTCATTCCCAAGGAGACAATCAAGTGGAAGGTCTATATTGACTACCACCTTTCTCCAACTAAGGGACCCAGCTATTTCTAGGGGCACTACAGCCACAGGCCTAACAGTGACCTTCCCTGGGATAGCCCTTACTCATTTTGTCTCCCCTGGGACATACTGGTTGGAGAGTACCAACCTGTCATGCACCACAGTGTGACTGACACAGGTATCTCTGAGGGCAGTGGTTAGGATTCCATTCACCAGTAGGTGGTGGAAGTGTCTACTCCCCGCTGGAATCTCCAACTCACCTTTTGGGCTCATTTTCAAGTTGAAGGCTATGTGGACTTCCTCATCTGAGGGACTACCCCCATAGGCCACACTGGCAACCCCTGAAGCTATACTAGGGGCTTGGCTCTTAGGACAGCTAGGGTCCTTGGTGTGGTGTCCTGTCTTTTGACAGTTGTGACACCATACCTTGTTGGGATCCCAATTCTTACCTTGGTACCCAGTTTTAGGTTGTGAGGTGTCTTTGGGCTCACCCTACTAGACAGGTTTTTGGGGGGGCTACCTGGAACGCCTTACTTTTATCTTTAAGATTCTCACTGTCTTTCCTCTGGGGAGGTTTTGTAACCCCTTTCTTTTGGTCACCCCCAGTGGGCGTCCTGGTTACCCTTGTCTTGATCCAGTGGTCCACCTTCTTCCCCAATTCTTGGGGAGAAATTGGACCTAGGTCTACCAGATATTGATGCAACTTTTCATCAAAGCAATTACTGAATATGTGTTCTTGCATAAACAAATTATAAAGACCATCATAATCGTGCACCTTACTTCCAGTCAACCAGCCACCTAGTGTTTTCATTGAGTAGTCTGCAACTTCCACCCAGGGCTGACTCGGGGTTTTCTGAGCCCCCTGAATTTAATTCTATACTCCTCAGTAGTGAGTCTGAATCCCTCAATCAGGGTGCCCTTCATGAGTTCAAAGGACTCTGCTTCTGCCCCACTAACAGTCAGAAGTCTGTCTCTGCACTTACCAGTAAACAGTTCGCTAAGGAGTGCTCCCCAGTGAGACTTCCTCACTTTTCCTTGCTTCACAACCCCTCTCAAAGGCAGTGAACCACTTAGTGATGTTATCACCATCCTGAAATTCGGGGACAATCCCTTTGGGGATTTTGGGATCATAAGATTGCTCTCTTTCCCTATTTATTAAGTTGCTGCCACCATTGATGTGAATTAGGCCCATCTCTGCTCTTTCTTTTTCTAGAGCCAGGAGTCTGGTCTCTAGGTCTAATCGTTTGGCCAACCTTACTAAAAGGTTGGTCTCTTCATTGAGGCTGCCCTCAATGGTCTCAGAAGTACCTGACCCACCTGTGTGGGATCTAAGTGCTCTGAGTAGTATTCTTGGAATCAGGGGCACAGGGACCCTGTCCTCCCTAGGAAGTGGGGGGGGGTTGGAAGTTATACTTATCCCCTCCACTTCCTTTCCCATATGAGTGATCCTCGCCTTGTTCAGATCGGTGGTCCTTAGCATACCCTGCCAAGAGCTCCTGGAGCTTTTGCTTGGAGGGATGGGACTCCACAACAATATTTTTGAGTTTGCATAGAGACCTTAACTCTCTCATCTCTAGATGGAGGAAAGGGTTGAGGTCTAGCACCTCAACCATGTTCTCTATGTCACTTGGCATTTTTTCACTAATTGTTGGGATCGTTTTAAGAGACTTAAGAAAAAATGTTAAACCCTCTTACCCCTAACTATGATGAGTTTTTTATTTTCTAAAACAATTACTAAAGGGACTTAACCAAGGCCCTAACAGACTTTTAGAAATTGGGAAAAATTGTCAATTCAAAAAATTCAGAATTCTAAAGACAATTTAAGAGTTCTATTGTGTGATCAGGTGTTGACTAAGTCAGTCCAACAAATGCAAAATTGCAGCCCCAACAGCTAATCCACCAATGTAGGAAGCTGGCTCTGTATAAACTATACCAAAGTAAGGTATAGTGCGCACAAAGTCCAGTGGATCCCCAAAGGCTTACAGAGGTAAAAGTAGATAATACCTTACTCTCTATTTGTGGTAGTGTGGGCGAGCAGTAAGGCTTTATCAGAGGGTAGTGTTAAGCATTTATTGTACATACTCAGGCAAGAAATGATAGCACACACTCAAAGACTGAATTCAGACCAATTGTTTGTATGAAAATACTTCTTTTGTGGTATTTCATTTTTAGAACCAAGCAGGACTTAGTACAGGTAAGTAAAGTTATACTTTCACAGACAGGTTGATAAGAATATGCAAGCTGAATAAATTGGACTTTGTTACAGGTTGGTAAAATTACTTTGTGATTACTTTTGATTACTTTGTAATTACTTTTTAGATTACTTTTTCTACTCAGTGTGATATGCCTAGATATCACACTGGGACATTTCCTAGACAAAGGTAAGTAAAATACTTTTGCATGTAAAACACAATTGCTTAGGTTTCCATACAAACACAACTCAACACAACTTTTTCAGAGGAAAACAGTCAATGCAATCCTATTGAGAAAAATGAGGTTATCGGTTTGCAGGTAAGCAATCGGACTTTGGGGTTGAGTTTCTGGGATTTCTGCCCCAGGGTCAAGGAATGCACTCAAAGAGCACCCTCAGCGGCACTAGGGCGGCCGGGTGCAGAGTGCTGATGCCCAGTGTTAGCTTATGGGGCTAGGGTGGCCGTCAGTTGGTTGCTGCTCTCAGGCAAGCCACACGGTTGAGGGAGCAAAGCTCCTAGAATTAAGATCAGGGCAAAGGGGGATCCAAGTTAGCACACAAGGTGCACCCACAGCAGCACAGGGGCGGCCGGGTGCAGGGTGCTGATTTGGCATAGGGTGTTCTGTTAGCTTCAAAGTGAGATCTCCGGTCAGAACAAACACTGCAGGTTCGGGCAGGGAGGCTTCCTGCAGGCAACCACTGGTTGGAGAGGTAAGTTGGGATGCTGGTGGTTGCCTGGACACCATTGGTTGAGCCACCCAAGTCTTTAGGCGTTGGGTTTCCTTACCAGCTCCGGTCGCGGTCGGGGGGACCCTCCAGACAGAGGCTGCAGGCGTCATCGGGGATCACCAGATCCCAGGTCAAGATCGCTGGAGGGACCTCCTTGTGGTGTTGGGCCACTCGAACTCAGGCCCTGGGCGTTGGGTGCAGAGTGGTGCAGACTCACGGATTCGGCCGGAGCCAGAGTCTGGTTCTTGAGCAAGTCCGGTGCTCACAGGAGACAAAGTCTTTGTAGGGAAGGCAGGGCAGGTCCTCCGAGTTCTGGGGGGCTGCTGGCTGCAGGACATGACAGGATTCCACTGGAGCAGGTCGAGGTCGAGAGAGGCCGGTAGGTGTCCTCCTCTTCTTCCTTCAGCACGGCTCTTCGGTCCTTCTTCTTCTTGCTTGTCCAACTTCTGGGTTCAGGGCTGCCCCCTAAATAATGTATTTAGAGGGCATTTTTAGGAGTCTCGAGGTAGTAGACAATGGGCTAGTGACCTTATGGTGACTACACCCTTGTGGGCTCAACCCACCTGGGGGAGTGGGCACAATCCCTAATCCTCATTGGAGAGTGCCTGTCATCTGCAAGATGATGGGCACTGAAGAGTGGGCTACATCTCGCCTCCCCCACCTGAGGGGTGGGGTTGGCAGAGGTGGGCACACCTTCTGGGCTGGTCTGATTTTTCCTGCTTGTCTTCCCGCCAAAAAGGGGGTGAGGCAGGAAGGAGGCCTGCTCCTGATTGCAGGAAAGGCTGGGGGTTGCATTGCAAAGGTGGCAGAGCCTTTGAAGCTCCCCTGCAACAGATGGCTCTTCCTGACCTGGGGGAGGTGTGACCACCTCCACCCAGGAAAGGCTTTGTTTCTGGGCCCAGGGAGCGTAGACTCCCACCCCAGGTTTCCAGAAACATGTCTTGTGGTGGCAGGCTGATGTTTGCCACTGAGGGAACCCACCAAAGGGTGGTCGTTTTTCAGGGGGCATCTCTAAGATGCCCTCTGAGTGCATTTTATAATAAATCCCACACTGGCATCAGTATGGGTTTATTATGCTGAGAAGTTTGCTACCAACTTCCTAGAATTCAGTAAAGACATTATGGTGTTGTGGAGTTCGTAATGACAAACTCCCAGACCATATACCCTTTATGGCTTTACTGCACTTACAATGTCTAAGAATGGACTTAGACACTGTAGGGGCACGGTGTTCATGCAACTGTACTCTCACCAGTGGCACAGTGCGCCCAGCTACAGGGGTGACTTACCTATTCCATAGGCAGTGGGTTGCAGGCATGGCACACAGGTATGTGTGCCATGCCGACTCTTCACTTTTCTCTGCACCAAAACATGCAGCCTGCAATGGCAGTGTTAAGGTACAGGAACTCTAAGGGTCGCACAATATGTGCTGCAGCCCTTAGAGACCTTCCCTGGTCACAGTGCCCTTGGTACCCATGGTACCTTTTACAATGGACTTATATGTGGCCAGAGAGGTGCCAATTGTGAGTACAAATGTACAGTTTTGGGAAAGTGCACAGGCCCTAGGAACCTGATCGGCAGGGACCCAGGGCACATCAAGTCAAAGTGCATCAGAATTCTGGCAAAACGTGGGGTTACTGCAACAGAAAACCACTTTTCTGCAGGTATGCCTAATGCATATAGCTGTTCTGGTTTGCAGGGATCCAAACCCAGAAAAAATTGCTATATTTCATTCCTTAATTAAAAAATGATTCAGCACATTACCCGGGGTTACCACCAGATTTCTGTGTGAAGCTCCCATTTCTGCACATACATTTGCTAATAGCAAAGCTGGTGGATCTTTATGAAATTAACTAATTTTACAGCAGAATTCAATACAGCCTCAAGTTCACCATCCATGTTCCATGTTCCGGACAGCAAGGGCTTCCCGGTGTATCATACAGTGGGACCACCGAATATGTGGAACCATTTTCAATACATTAGCTTTACATCCAGCCATAGCACCACACATGGAAGGTTCACCATCTCGGCAGGTTCTAACACAGTTTTCCCATTTTAAGCAATGGAGAACTAGGAAGTCATTGATAATCTCAAACAAGTTAAATGCTGTTGCTTGCCCCTTGATTGGCCCACAGAATAAAAAATAAAAAATCTTCCAATATTACTGTTTCATAAGTCAGCTGCTTCATCCAACTGTAAAGCAAACAAACTCGATTTCAAACTGGCTATGAGCTGTACGTGGATATCTTCTGGCATGTCAGAGATGTGGCTGCAAACTGTTGTGTCTGAGATGGGTATAACTTTGAACTTCTCTGCTGCTTTTTCACCAAGCATTGTCCTAGCCGTGTCGAGAATTGCTGGGATAATCACTTTTTCTCCATGTGTAAATGCCTTCTTGTTTTTGGCAAAGTTGTATGCCACTTGGTATGATGCTTTCAATGTACTTGCTGGGGTGGATGCCAAATTGTGCACTGTTTTCTTCTGTTGAGTTATCTCTTGCAACTTTCTGGCAAAGAAATCTCTGTTCTTTCCTACTACCCATGTATCGTTTTCAAGTGATGCTTTTGTTTGTTATGGTTTCAAGCTGTTGTTAGTTTACATTATGGGCTGATATTTACATCTCCGCCACAAACCACACACTGTGGCCTAATTTCTTCACTAATAATGATGCAGGTGAAACCAAATTCCAGATAGGAGGCCTCATACGTCCTTATTTTCACAGCTTTTCTCTCTCCATCTGTTTCTGTTTCATCCTTTCACTTGAGAACCCTACCAGTAGGAAATGATCCATGGAAAATGTGTGCTTGATCTAAGATACAAAATGCTGAAGATGCACATTAATGACTAGCCCATGGCTGCAGTTTTACAGTTGCAAGAGCTAGAGTAGGTCTTTAAACTTTGCAGTTTAAAAAATATATATATCTTCTTATAATATATATAAAATAAAATATTGCTAAAAGAATAGTTCCATGGTACGTAGATAAACATTAATTCCAGCTGATCCAGGCTTTAGGTGAGTGCTTCCACAACTGCTGCAGCATGTATATGCACATACCACCAATGAGGCTATGCAAGTTACTTTTTCAAAGTTTAGCGAGGGAAGTCTTCAGCACTGCATCTTAAACCATCACTCAAAAACAAATGCATTCATCTTATTGCAATGTCTTAGGCAAATCGTATTTCACTCCCTCTACTGATCCTGATCGAATAGCAGTCTTCTTTCAAGCGATCAAGTGGCTTTTTCCCTTGCAATGAAGACAAAAAGTTTAAGAAACACCACTTGCATGTTTTTAATGTTTCGCGTGAGGCATCATGAAAGCTCCCCCCTAAGATCACAATCATAGCAATGGGTAAGGGAGTGAATGGCATGCCTAGAAATTAGCTGTTGCCTGGTCCTAAGGGCAAAATAAAATATATCATGATCTATAGGTTATGAGTTTGAAGTCCTGCGTGCCGATAAGATATACGATGATCTGTAAGTTAAAACTTCTGGCAAGGAGGGATAGCCCTCCATTCTTCCAGGTTTGATACATTGATCCTGCATCTTACAGCTCCTTCGCTTCACTATCCCCCATACACACTACCGTAAGCACTGTGTAAGGAAATGGGTCATTAGTTGTGTCCACATTCACTATCTACTGGGAACCAAATACTCCATTGTAGCGCTGGACCCTCTCAGGGTAGAGAAGCAGAGCAGTCCAAGGCCTACTCAGGGGAGTCGGTGTGGGCTAGTAATCACCATCCGCTGGCACGCAAAAATAACACTTAATAAATAATTGTCCAATACATGCTATTTCTTTAAAGAAATTAAAAGTAGATTTATTATACACCCTCACTACGCAGCAGTTTACAAATATACACAAGACTGGTGAAAATACCTTTGGCAATATTACATTTGACCCCTAAAGGGTCATGACCCCAAAATTGACAGTGCACCCTATTCATGTACAATATAACACAAATATATATGGGGGTGTCAGTTTACATTAGGTCACTTTTTTTCACATTTCAGGACTAGAAAAACATGTTATGGTAATACTTCATTCCATCATTGGCTTCAGTAAACATAATTTGTTTGCTCTTATTATGAACAGTCAAGCATTGCAAGCATGTGACCAGACTGGGCCTGAGTCTTAAATTTATCAAACTTATCCAACTGCTGTATACACGCCTATGGCGCGCCTGCTGGCAAATGGACTCCTTTCAGACGCTTTTGAGATCTCCCGAGGCACCCGGCAAGGATGTCCGCTTTCCCCCTTGCTATTTGCTATTGCAATGGAGCCACTAGCTGCCCGAATACGCCAATACCACTCGTCGAGGGGCCTGGTTTTCACGGACCGCAATCTCATCACATCTATGTATGCGGATGATATTACCCTATATGTCAGATACCCGGATGACAACCTAAATCCGTTGCTGAGGGAGATGCTTCGGTTTGGAGGCCTTTCTGGTATCACGGTAAACTGGAGAAAGTCTTCGATACTGCCCTTGACGACCGCCCCCTGAGCCAATCCTTGGACTTCCCGCTAAAGTGGGAGGAGGAAACTGTAAAATACTTGGGCATATGGCTTAGCAGGGACCTCCAGCTTATCTGGAGCCTCAACTTTGGGAGGTTGTTTGACTGGTTCACGGATAGAATAAAATTCTGGTCCGCACTTCCCTGTCGCTGGCAGGACGCATAGCAATATTGAAGATGATAGTCCTCCCTAAATGTTTATATTTGTTTGTGAACATTCCGATACCTCTGACGCAGGCGTTTTTTAAACAGCTTCGCTCGGCTGCGATCTCTATGGTTTGGGCGGGAGGTCCGCCCAGAATCAGCTGGGACATTCTCACACGTCCACTGTCCAGGGGCGGCCTGGGAGCCCCAGACTTTGAACTGTATGCTTTAAGTGCACAGGCCCAATTCTTGCATTACTGGGTCTATCCTACTCCTTTCCAACCACATGTGGCGACGGAGCGAGATATTGCGGATCAGATACCACTGCAAGTGGCGGTGTACTATCCCTATCGTAGATCCCCAACTGAAATTAACACAGTGGAGACGGCTAGATGGGCTTGGGAGGGCCTGAGACGACGATCCCGAGTTCAATGCCTATATGCACCCCTAGTGCCGCTAGCGTACCATCCCAGTTTCCCCTTCTTACAGGATAAGGGGGCAGTGGCGAGGGCTCATAAAATGGGACTTAGGACAATGGCAGATCTATATCCAGAGGGGACTTTCTTACCTGAACTTACTGCGCAATCGTGCGGCCCTGTACCAATGTTGGAGAGGCTTCTACTCCACCAATTTAAAGTGGCATGCAAGAAGCAACATGAATCGTTTCCGGCCTCTCCCCCACGTTGCACTCCCTGGATAACCTGCTGGCCACACCGTCGCCACGGAAACTGGTTACCAGGATATACACTTACACGCAGCTACACATGCCATGGTCCGACCCTGGGGCGCTTGCGCAATGGCGCGAGGACTTACCAGATCAGATCACAGACGATATATGGGCCTATTGCTGTTCACAAACGAAACGTCTATCCCCAAACTACAAACTACGCTTAATCCACTTTAAATTTCTGCACCGCTTCTATCGCACACCACAACACCTATTTAAAATAGGGATACGTTCAACGTCTAACTGCTGGAGATGTGGGCGGGAGGGTGCAGCCTTTATGCACATTGCTTGGGAGTGCCCCAGTGTCTCTGAATATTGGGGAGGGTGGCAAATGTCATAGGAGATATTACAGGCGAGGTGCTGGAGTGTACCCCGTTGATTATGCTGCTGGGCTATGTGGCCCAATCCAAACCAGAATACAGTCGTTTAATTGCAATGCTGCTGGTTCTTGCGCGGCGTAGACTGGCCATACATTGGGGCTCTCCGCACCAGCTGCACATAAACACATGGCTGAAAGATGTGGCCTACTGTCAAGAGCAGCTGGCTAACTACTGGGATCTTATGCCGACAGCGTCCAAGCCTAGGGATATCTGGGGTCCATTTAGTGATTGGTTGCGTATGCGCGGGAGTCAGGACACTGGAGCTAGACCCAGTCGGAAGGAGAACTGCCCTCTCTCTCAGACACCTAGTTTGCTGTACTCGCTATTGTGTTGGTGTGGGCTCGGAAAGTATTATGGTCCTGCTTATGAATGGATGACTTATGTGTGTGTTGTTGGGATGTGGGAAGCTTAGCCTTGATTGTTTTTAACACACCGTACCTCCAAATGTCAATATTGGAAGTTTGCTGTCTCTATGGTGAAGCCCAGATTGTCTCCAGCGAAATAGATGCATTGTCGATCTGTAATATATCTACAAATGTTTATTGAATGTACACATGTATGCCTAATGTGGTTGCTCTCTCACAAAAATGTTAAATAAAAAAAATAAAAAAAATAAAAAGTATAAAAAAAAAATAAAAAAAAAAAAAGCATTGCAAGCATGTGCCCACATTATCCGTAATAAAACATTGCTGCCTTTCAAGAATATAAGTAACTGTCAGCATTAACAACCCTTTGAATAAAACATTATCACTAACATATTTGAATAAGCATTACCAAAACTAATGCTGAATAATAATTTTAAAGAAAGTATTGCCCATCACGAAGAACACTTTTCAATAAAGTATTGATCAAATTCTAATGACAACCATCTTTGAATAAAACATTTTCCAACATCCACTATGTCTCTGGGTCTTCTTTAATCCTCTTTAGGCCAGAGAACCTGCAGCCATAAACTCAGCCCCTAGAGGGTGCTGCACTCCCAGCTGAAGAGCACATGCTCCAGCCTTGGGAGTGCTGGAAATGATCAACAAAGTTTAGGGTGTTCATCCTTTTGTATACCCTCCAGACTTGGGGTCAATACTTTTGCAGATTCCTTTTGGGAGCGCTGCTGCACTCTTGCAGACTTCCTAATTTATTTGGTGCATTAGTGGTGCCCCTGCCATCCTGAGGCCACCACATTCTCCCGATCTTTGGCCTGGGCAAAAGCCCTGCAGGGCATTATGGGGCACTCCCTTTGGAGCACGTATGTTTAATGAGCGGCTCTGGATGCTTGTTCTGTTGTGCCACATGGCCTCACGCTGCGCGGCTTGCCTCTGCTCTTTTTTTTCTTTCTTAATCTTGAGATGCCCAGTCCCACTTGGGCAATCCCATGTGCTCCTACCATTGGGGGCAGGCCAGGGAGACCACCCATTGCCGCCACGCCGGCTCCTGTGCGGGAGGGAGACGGCAGCTCTGTCCTCCTCTGCTCGCTCCTGCGGGCAGGGCACTTGTGATGGTGGTGGCTGCCCGCTTCCCCTAGACACAGGCACAGGAAGAAGGACAGGCCCACCACCGATGAGGAGAGTGCAACGGCACTCTTGCAACCTTCGTGAGGCTGTCAGGGGCCCGGAATTGGGATCCCGAGTCCTGCCTCTCTCGCTCTTGTTCGGTGGGTGTGATGGAGCTCCCTTGTCTTCTGTTCTCTGTTGTGCCCAAGGTTGGGGATCCCGGGCCCCGTTCGTGATCTTCGGGGGCGCAGCGGCGCTCTCTGCAGTTTTCCTGGCAATTCAGTGGGCTTGGGTTGGCCCTTCCCTGCTACAGGGTGACAGCTAATTCATTGATGTAGATCCTTCATCTCCACTCCTTTCCTGCCCCGGAGATGAGTGAAGCACTGTTAATTGCTTAATTGCTCCCTTTGTCTGGGGAAGCCTTTGTTCCTGCTGTTGGAAAGAAATGTAATTAACTTGGCACAACAGGGCGACAAAAGGCCCGGGTTCTGAGCCTGAGCTGAGCCACAAGATTATGGCAAACAAGGAAGATCCATAAGTTGTACAGATATCTTCTTGGAACTCTCAGATTTGGGTTTGGCATACATGTTCCACCCCATTCTAATATGTCAATGGACTTTGAAAGCAAAACTGCACTCTAAGGCAGTCTTCTCTCTATGTGTATAATGGAGTGCCACTGCAGACAAGACAGTAAACTACACTGACTTTCCATATGAGTGTACACTAACATTATGTGGGCTACCCCAGGTCAATATCCAAACCTGCAGAGTCCTCTCTGCGCCAGGCTACCGGTGCACAGTTACAGTGCGGAGCACAACAGGAGTCTCACAGGTACAGTCCTCACATGAGTGCACATATTTGTGCACACTTGCTCACGTGTAACTAGGCAAGTGCCTCTTACGCTTGCTGCATTGCAGTGGCCTTATCTTAAAAGGCTGACACTGCGAATAAACACGTGCAGTCTATTCACTATGTGTTTACCGTGGGTGAATCACCAGTAGTGAGGCTCACCCACAGTTAAAAGGCCAAAAAAACAGGTGATCAAACAGCGAAATATCAGTGCGGATTAGATGGGCAGAACTCATCACCTTACATGCTGAGTTTGCATTGCTTTACCTAGTCAATATTTCAACAGCAGTGTATTTCCTTCATACACTTTCGCGCTTATTCACAAATACAATTGGCCTACATGACTACTGTAATGTGCGCTCTGCAGAGAGGCCAAGATTGTTTGAGAATGTATACAGAACAACTTTAGGACCTACTGACAGGCACTGTGAGAAACTTTCATTACCTTTGAGTCTCAAATCCAGAGGTCTTAGTCGTGGTTCATTATAAACACCCACCCACAACCACAACTGACACAGACACGAAGAGGTGACTGAGTTCACAGTATGTCCTGTACATGAGTAATAAGCTCATGAAAAGATTACAAAAACATAACATCCTGTAAAAATCAAACAATCTTATACAATATAAGGTTAAGTCAAACATGTGAAATGTAAACAGGAACTTTATGGAAACCTGACCCAAACATCGGTTAGTGGTGAAAAGTGTAGGAGTTTTGTTTGGTGCTCACTTTCCTAGACATTCACATGTCAGTGGTGCCAAAGAACTTCTTTTATCATCTTTGCACTGCCAATCATGTCTTCCATTTTGTGAGAATGCAGCCTGATAGCTCAGTATTCAACACATTTGTCCATTCCCATACCCACTTCTGCAGTGTCATATTTCTGTCCACTACCGCCAAACATCTGGAGAGTGAACTTCTCTTTCATTGGTACGGCACTGCAGACAGCAGTTTCCTTTTGTTAACCTGGAACACAGGATTTAATTGCAGACAACCCAGTGAGAGTGCACACCAGAACGTTGTGCCCAATTGATAATTCGTCTACATGTCTCTGATCTGTAGATTAAACAACTGAGCCACTAGACCATATCAACAGTTTATGAAACACAATCTTAAATGCGCAGTGGTATCAAAGTGTGACCTTCTGTAAAGATGTAACCAAAGACAATCCCTTACAATTATCAAGCACACTTATAATATATTTTTAAATAGGATGTTATGTCACATTTGTAGAAGGAAAGTCATTAATTGTGAACCTACGAAAAACACTGGCAGCGTGGGACTTAAATAGTTTGTGAAAATGCCAACTTTAAGAATGCCATACTGCTGATATATTGTGCTCAATTTAACAAAAACCTGTGTTCTCTGTTTGCCATTTTAGATTCTTTGGTGTTAAATCCGTGCCTTGTCTGACCTCTGATAAAGCAGCGCAGGCCTGGTCATTTCATGTCTGCCATTGCTTTGGTTGATAAGACCAACGTTTACAAAGGAGTTCCTATCTATGTGGGCATGCCATCTGTAGAAATGGGATAATGCGTATCATGGCATGTCACGGTTTACACTGCATACTCAATACACGTTCTGCCTTTTCCTTCACAAATCGAAGTGTTAAATACATATGGAGCAGGAAATGATGCCGGATGCTCGCCTATTCCTTATTATAGTTTGTAGGAATTGTGTACACTACATTGACCCCCATGACCCTATTTAAAAACAGGTACTCACCCTTCGATGTCACTGGCGCTGCATTCGCGGTAGAGTTCAACAGAATTGCTTCTCATCTACGAAAGTACATGCACCCGCAATGACAACATGCATGTTTTACATTCAACTTGTTCTTGGTTATTGCGTCTGTATGCACCTCTCTTCTGGGATTAAATCTACTATTACAAAGTTTAATTTTCCCTTTTAAATAGCTGTAGCAGTACCTTTAAATTGTATTGTGATACAAATCTTTCCCATGAGATTAAACTGCTACATTTCAGAGAAACTGGAAAGTCCTGAGTTCATTTAGCTGCTTTTTTTGCAGATGCAGAAGTCATATAATTTCCAAAAATTGATAGATTACAGTCATTGCCTTCCAGCTCTAAAATAAAAACTGCTCTAAAATAAAAACTGCACTCTGACCCACAGTCCCCAAATTATTCCCTAAACCTCATACCAAGGGTAGCCAGAAAATCCAGAGGTCAGCAGAGGATTCTTACTCCATGGCTCCAGGTCTCCTTATTGACTCTGGGGATTTCTGCAGCAGCTCTGAATGAAGCCAGGTGCACCTTAACAGTATCTGGGACAATAGGCTTTCTGACGCATCTCGAGGCTTCTGCAATGCGCTGCAGCCCAAAATTACCCCATCCATTTTTTTCTTGGATGATGCTACTAATATTGCTTGTATGTGTCGGTGGGATAGAATGGAGTGGTGTAGATTGGGGTAGAGAGAGGTGGGGTAAATTGCGGTAAAGTGAAGTGGGGTTCACTGACAAAATATTTTGGCCCAAATTATCCCCATACCAAAATATCGTGACCAAAATATCGATGTCAAAAATATCATCATCCTATACTTATATTGGTAAGTACAAAAATATCGAGAAAAAAATATCGAAGTCATTAATATAGTTGTAAAAAATATATATTTTTGAATATATATATAAAATAAAATAATAAATATTAAATATATTAAATAGTAACATTAATTTAAAAAAAAAAAAAAGATTTAATATATATCTTAACGAAAATAACAAATAAACATATTTAAAAAAAGTTAAACACTCATACATAATAATTAATATATATATATTTTTGAAGGGCCATCTGAGGCCCCAATTTGCACCAGACTCCTGTGGCTTCCAGCTGGGGTGGGACTCGGTCCCCCAGCATTCCACCGGAGGCGCGGGAGGCGGAGCCAGCCCTCCCGACGCCTCTTATCTTTTCCTGCACTCCCACAGCGTGGGATTTGTTTGAAGGGCCATCCGAGGCCCTCATTTACACCAGACTCCTGTGGCTTCCAGCTGGGGTGCGACTCGGTCCCCCAGCATTCCACCGGAGGTGTGGGAGGTGGAGCCAGCCCTCCTGATGCCTCTTAGCCTTCCCTGCATTCCCGCAGCGCAGGATTTGTTTGAAGGGCCGTCCGAGGCCCCAATTTGCACCAGACTCACATATATAATAATTAATATATATATATTGTTTGAAGGGCCATCTGAGGCCCCAATTTGCACCAGACTCCTGTGGCTTCCAGCTGGGGTGGGACTCAGTCCCCCAGCATTCCACCGGAGGCGCGGGAGGCGGAGCCAGCCCTCCCGACGCCTCTTATCCTTTCCTGCACTCCCACAGCGTGGGATTTGTTTGAAGGGCCATCCGAGGCCCTCATTTACACCAGACTCCTGTGGCTTCCAGCTGGGGTGCGACTCGGTCCCCCAGCATTCCACCAGAGGTGTGGGAGGTGGAGCCAGCCCTCCTGATGCCTCTTAGCCTTCCCTGCATTCCCGCAGCGCAGGATTTGTTTGAAGGGCCGTCCGAGGCCCCAATTTGCACCAGACTCCTGTGGCGCCCAGCTGGGGTGGTACTCGGTCCCCCAGCATTCCACCGGAGGCGCGGGAGGCGGAGCAATCCCTCCCGATGCCTCTTAGCCCTCCCTGCACTCCCCGCAGCACGGGATTCGCCCGGGCAAAGCCAGGGCCAAGGGCGGGCCAGTCTGCGCCCGTCAGAGCCCGGAAAAGGCTGGGCTGGGCCATTCCCCTTACTTCTGGACCATCGGACCCTGGAGACCATATTGTTGCTGCTGCTGCCTGATATTCAATGGATTGTCCTCAGGTGGGTCACTCTTAGGAAGGAGGGATGAGCCTTCTCGAAAGCCTCAAAGGCACACTCAGTCTCCTGTAGTTCCCGACTATGGAGAAAAAGAGGCTCTGTTGAGCCATTCCCCGTATTTCCATCCAAGGAAGAGGTGCTCTAAAGGTACTGTGTAATATAACCCACTCCAGATGGATATCTATTCCAACTTTAGCTGGCTCAATATTGATTTAAATTGACTGCTTTAAGAATATTGCATATTGCTGCACCTTTTTTTTAAAGTAAATTGTGCACCTAAAATATTACTGCCCTCCTATGATAGTGTAATATCCTATATTACATTGGATACTTTTTCTGGTATAGCACCGTCTGAGCAGTTATAATGGTTAAGCGAAAAGCAACAGCCCCCCCCCCCCTCAGCCGCTGATACCCCACGCACAACTATTGACTCGTTTCTCATACAAGCAGTTAGCGCCATCACTGAAGAAATAGACAAGACAGAGCGTCGCCTCTCACTAGGGTTAGGAGCGGTGGCGGGCGGGATAGCTAGCAATGGCAATGGGTCAGTAACATTAGGGAATGTACAATTGGAGGGGGTAAATTACTCTGGGGCACTGAAGGGACGGCCCCTCAAAATACACCAGAACTAGAACTTAATACACAATCTGATCCCCCACCTACACCTGATGGACCCCCACACCGAAGAGGAGAAAAGGGTGTAAGAAGGCCCAAGTAACGGTTGGTGGCTCAAAAGGCCAGAAAAGATCTAATCAGAGGCCCATAGAAACAGCAAGTGAGAGCACAACCGACTTAGACACCCCTCTGAGCACGCAATTGGCCCAAATGGTAGCCTTTATAGTAAGGAAGATAGATGACCTGCTAAACCCGATCCGTGAAAAACTTGATAATTTAATTTGTGAAATGGATAAGATTAGCACATTCTATAGGAATGCTACTGGCAGCATTGGGGGCGGGGGGTGAAACAACGAGGGGGGACCCACCCAAGATATTGCCACAGGTAATAGCACCCCCAGATGTGGTAACAAATAATGGGGTAACAAATAATGTGGCAAGTAGAGATCAATGTGGGGGTATCAAGGATCCTATAACTGTAGGGCACAACCACAGAGGACCGGAGACAATATACGCCACTATGGGCACCACAGGTACCTTTATACAGCAGACCCCGAGAATACAAAACCACTCAGAACAAAGGGATATGACTAGTTTGGAGCAATACCCCTTAAGGTATACTTTGATGGGAGATAATGTTGATCAAGGAGGAGGAGCTGGTGTTCCGATAAATCTGCCACTGTAATGCTGCCCTTATGTGGCAGTTTTAATTAATGTCCCTCCCTTGCGATCAGGCCAAAAGGAAACCCATGATATCCTAAAGAATAGAGTGGTACACTGGCTGCATATGAACTGCTGATATCTGGTGGCAGGAGCTGACCAGATACTACTGACAAGAAGAGTGAGCTGGATCGGACCTCTACGGAAGAACCTCAATGGAGATTGTATAATTATTAATTTTAGAGATCCTAGCTCGGCAAGAAATACTCTAGTGAGGGCAATTTCACCCATTCAGCTGGACCAGAATGTGTCACTACAGCCCCTTGGTTTCTTCAATAGGCATTTAAGGCCAACACTGTATGCTGAGGGCGGGACTGGTAGTCTACGTATGATCCCAGACATAGAACTTCAATTCTGCTATGCATTGTCCGTTTCAAACAGGTACCAAGCCCAGAGCACCTTGCAGGAAAACGATTGACATGAATTTGATCACCCCTCTAGGGTTAAGACCATAACACATAAGAATGAGAAGGATGATTGTGATGGGATGAATATAGATGTTACTGCATTACCCCATAAAGATCCGGGTATTGATTCACCACATGCTGAGAGTATTATTTTGGCTAGTATTAGTCTGTGTGAGGATCATGGGAGTGAGTCTTTTGCTGGTAACCTAGGGCATGAAATGGAAATGGATAATGGCTATAAGATTGCAACATGGAATATTGCTAGTCAAGCAAACAGGATTCCCTAGGATGGTATGATTCTATCAATGACTTCGATGTGATTTGTTTGCAAGAAACCTGGTGTGCCACCCCTGTCTATTTTGAAGGATTATCTTCACATTGGTTACAGGCAGTACCACCCCCTGCTGGAAGGGTGAAAGGGGGGCTTCTGATCCTTGCTTCAAATAAGTTACCAGTAAATGTAAAGAGAGTTGCAACGATTGGGGTGCCCACTCAAATAATGTGGTTGACCTCTAATGGGGGAAGGGATTTGGTTGTGGTCAATGTTTACAATAATGGGTTTGATTCTACCCGTAGTAAAATAGTCCTAGAGCTGGATAAGGGGTTAGATACTCTATTAAGTTCAATTAATAAGAGTATAGCGCTCATCTGGGTTGGGGATTTTAATTCCAAACCTGCCTTCTGTCTGCTACTCAGTTATGTGGGGCAAAAAACGAAGAGGGGGATGACTATATACATTTCCTGCACAATGATTATGGTGGAGTATTGAACTTAATGATTGCTAAGTATGACTTAGAATTGTTGCAGTGTGCCCATGATATCAATGGTGACCAGAATCCAACCTAATAGGTAGGAATGCTACATCTATCATCGATCATGTACTCACTTCCACTAGTGTTAGTAATATGTGTTCTACTCCGAGGGTAGCCCAGCTAGCGCTAAGCAATCATAACTGTATCATAACGACAGTTTTCTTTTGGGGTAGAAAGGCTATAGCCCACCCAAGTACTATAATTAATACTGCCCCCTAAGACCTAACGGGGTTCGTATTAAATGGGACGGAGTGGCCCACAAAAATTTTACATGAAATCGTCACAAAATGTGGTGAAGAGATCTTTTATTGTCTTCATGATGTTGTTAGTCCCAACCAGCTGATAAGTAATTTTATTAATATTAATGCTATTATTAACGGGATATTGACCCTCCCCCACCAGGGAAAAAACAGACAACGAAGAGGCTGGTTTGACCATACATGTACCCTTGCCTCAAATCAACTGAAACAGGCTTTACTTCCAACCCAGAGACAATGTTCTGATAAAAACCCTACGGTTTAATTACAAAGTTACCCTTTCGGCCAGGAAAAAGGAATTACAGGAGTCAGCATGGGATAAGCTATCTATGGCCGCAGAAACTGCTAATAACAAATTTTTCTGGGAAATAGTGAACTCGCCTTTTTTAAAGTATGATTCGTTCCCTAAGTTGTTATCTCACATTACATGTGAAGCTTGGGTAGCTCACTTTTCAAGTATTTTTAATCCATCAGGTCATGAAGCGGGGATGACACCGAGTATAATACAGAGTAACTGGCCCATCTTACCGTTAAACATTACAATTGAAGAGGTACAGATGGGCCTGAAGGGAAGTAAAGGGGGAAAAACCCCTAGTCCAGACGGGGTCCCAGTAGATGTTGATAAAGCTGCAACCGATTTATGAGGGCCCATTCTCACCAGGGTGTTCAACACAGCTGTGACAGAGCCTACCCTCCCTTCATGGGGCAACTCTGTTATTATCCCCATTTTTAAGAAGGGTAATAAGTCAGAAGCAAAAAACTACAGCCCCATATCGCTCCTAGACTCTTCAGTTAAGGTGATGAGTAAAGTCCTTCTAATGAGATTAGAAGAGTGGGCAAATGAAAAGGCAATACTTTCCCCAGCATAGTATGGCTTTAGGAAAGGGGTGAGGACTATAGAGCAGTGTATAAATCTGGACTTATTAATAGGCAAATATACCTGTGCCAAAGAAGGGAGATTGTACCTATGCTTCGCAGACCTTAGCAGCGCATTTGATCTTGTAGAATATTCAATCCTTTGGCCAATTCTGCTTAGCCTTGGTGCACTTCAACCAAATATCTGTTTTCTTGCAAGGCTATATGATATGTTATCAAGTAAAGTACGATACGGGCAGGGGGGCGAATGCACGCCAAACTTTGATGTGAAACGAGGCATTCGTCAGGGCTGTGTCCCACTCCTCTTCTCATAGTTCATCAATGAGGTGGACAAGGTCCTGCAAGTGGTACAAGCTGATGCCCCGCAAATATCTGGAAGTCCTATCCCAGTGCTGCTATAGTCAGACGACGCTGTATTACTATCTAGGACCCCGGTAGGCTTACAGCGATTAATCAACAGTTTTAGGGATTTTATCAATGCAAGGAAGCTGGTAATTTACAAAACAAAGACATACACTATGGTATGCGGGCCTAAATTAAAGAAATGCAAAACCTTTTATATTGATAATACTCCTGTAGATACTGTTAACACATTTTGCTACCTGGGAGTAACTTTTTCAGGTAGTGGAAATTGGTTATTTGAAATAACCAATGTTCAATCTAAGATGAACAGGAGTGCACACGGGGTTTTTAGATTTGCGGCAAAATTAGGTAACCGCCCAATTAAGTATATGTCAGCAATCTAGAAGGCTAGATCTGTTGCCACCGCCTTGTACGGTGCAGGGGTGTGGGGCTACCATTGTAGTCAGGTACTGCAGCGTGAAGAACATTATTTTTTAAAGCATCTTTTAAGTTTACCTCCTTCCGCATCCACTGAGATAATACATCGGGAAGTAGGATTACAGCATCTAGTAGATTTGATTTCACTGCGACCATTGCTGCTATGAAGGTCCATTTGGGCCAAAGATAAAACTAATTTTACTAAGTTAAATATCATGGACTGTCTACACCTGGATAAAATAATGTGTATTCATTAGTTAAGATATATCAGTAATACATATAGCAAGCTGTTTAATCTATCAATTCAGCTGAACCCTGTACAGGTGACTACCTTAACCAAACAGGTAATCAAGGATGCTTTCTTGAACTATAGAATGGAAACTTGTATGAGGGTGGCCAGGGAAAAATCGACTTTTATATTTTACCAATCTACTGAGCCTAAGATGGGTTTCCAAAACTATTTAACCCAGGTGACAAAGCCAACACATCGCTTTGTATAGACTAGACTCAGATTCGGAATTGTACACCATCTAATCGCTTTCCCTGCAATGAAATTCAGCCCCCCAGATTTTATCCCTTGCCCTTGTGAAGGCCAGTCTAAGCAAAGCACTTTATGCTCTTTTGTGATTTTTACTTGAATTTTAAGCGTTATTACTTCAAACCGTTATTTTTAAAACAAAATGTGAGAACGCACAAAGCTGCAATGAAATTATTAGCTGATCTTAAAGATCCTGGGGTCTCTTTTCATGTTGCCTTATTTATTTTACAAGCCATAAATGTAAGGAAAAGTATTGTTCTCTAAAAACTAGTATGTACTTGATAAGGATTTGTTTTATGTACTTTGCTGCTAAAACTTTTTAAATGAGTATTTTTACTAATGTATTTAATTTTGTAACTGCTTTTATGGTTGTTTGTACATACCGAGTAAATCTTATATTGAATTGAATTGAATATATATACACATATATCTACTTAAAACATTAATTAAACTAATACATTTAAATTATATTATAATTAATAAATAATATAAAAATACAATACAGCAAATAAAAATATATATATATATATATACCAAAAACATAAAATCAAAAACAAAGCATTCAAATTAAAATAAAAAATTAAACAACTTACAATTCTTTACATTTAGTACAAATTATTTTACTCATAAAAAATAATAATAATGAAAAATATTATATTTTTTAAACAAACAAAAACATAGTGTGAGGGGGCACGAAGCGGAACACCTCGTTCGCCAGGAAGAACACCCCATAAGGACAAAAATAGCTTACACGTGGAGGTCCCGTCACGGAATGCGAGCCCCGTTACGAGGTCCGCAAAGATGACCCCGCCCCCACCCTGTGCTCTGTCCACACAGGAGTCGCCCATTCCGGATGACGCGGCCAAAGGAGGAGGGACCGACACCGGAAGTACTTCTCTCACGGAAGTAAAAGGGACCGAGGGAAGCCAGGAAGAGCGCGACAAAGCCGGAGAGAGGGAGGAGACACGGAGCGACGGAGACGAGGAACAGGAGGTGCGGAGAGAGAAGGAGGAAGACGCGGAACACGGCGGAGAAGACGAGACGTGGTACGAAGAGTGGTGGACCCCACAGGAGGAGGCTGGAGAGCGGCCGCGACTCTGGAGAGTTGCGGCGGAGCCGGTGAGTAACGGAGAGAGAAAGGAAGCGGGAGGGGGGAGGCGGGAGGTGGGAGATAACAGGATTGGGAAGGGTCACGAGTGAAGTCACTATTGTGTTGTAAAGAGCATCTGCCCCCCCCTCACAATAGCACTAAGGCAACCGATTCCGGGTGTGATGATCCCTCCTATAGAGGGTGTAAACCTTAACCCGGCACAACCAATCACCCCCTTTTCCTTTCCTCAACCATCCCTCACTTAAGAAAACCCTCCCCCGTTTCCCTCACTGATATCCCATACCCTGCGTAAGCGCGTTTAAAGAGACCCACCGGGTGTGGTGACGGCCGCCGTACAAAGTACGGAAGAGTTCCGTAGAGGTGACTGACGGCTCCCTTTTTGTCCTTCCCTCCTATGTACCTCCGTGGGAGAGTCCCGGGAACAGAGGAAGGAAAGACACCGGAGGATACCACCGTTGAAGGAGAAGGGCACGCGGAGAGGAGAAGAAGAACCCTTAAAAAGGCCACCAGTCCCGTAGAGACAATTATATACCCCAACACTGACCCTTTAAATAAAAGACGCCCTCTGGCCCACTATATACAGCCTCCGCGTCTGTTTATCCGGCCCGCACTCCCACACATAGTAATATAAATTTAACAATATAAAATAATTTATAAATTATAAAATTGCATACTATTTCCACCACAATTTATACAAAACTACACAACCTAATAAAGTAAATATATAAAAAATTTACTACTCCCACCTCCCACCTAGCAATATGCAAAAATAATGAACCATAATAAAATTTACATATCTCCCTCCAATAAATGCAACAGTAGTAAAAGTGTTGGATAGCGTAGGGATAAAATGTATTACGCCACTCCAATCACTACAACAGTAGGGAAAGTGTTGAATTTCAGAGGGTTAAAATTTACTATTCCCACCCCAATAAGTGCAACAGTAGGGAAAGTGTTTGCAGAAGGGTATAATTTACTATTCCAACACCAGTCAGTGTAACAGTTGGAAAAGTGTTGGATAGCGGAGGGGTTAAATTTACTATTCCCACTCCAGTGAGTACAACAGTAGGGTAGATGTTGGATTGCGGAGGAGTAAAAATTACTATTCCCACTCCAGTCACTACAACAGTAGGGAAAGTGTTGGATTGCAGAGGGGTCAAATTTACTATTCCTACTCCAGTCAGTGCAACAGTAGGAAAAGTGTTGGATTGCAAAGGGGTAAAATTTACTATTCCCACTCCAGTCACTTAAACAGTAGGAAAAGTGTTAGATAGTGGAGGGGTCAAATTTACTATTCCTACTCCAGTCAGTGCAACAGTAGGAAAAGTGTTGGATAGCAGAGGGGCTAAATTTACTATTCCCACTCCTGTGAGTACAACAGTAGGGTAGGTGTTGGATTGCGGAAGGGTAAAATTTACTATCCCCACTCCAATAAATGCAACAGTGGGGAAAGTGTTGGATGGCGCAGGGCTAAAATTTACTATTCCTGCCCCGGTCAGTTCAACATTAAAAACAAACAAAAATATCTTAAACAAAAGAAAATGATTTAAAAAACAAAGTAATTAAAAGTAAATATAAATATTCTGAAAAATAAAATACAAATATATTTAATAATAAAACATTTTAAAAACAAAAATATATTACAACGTTAAATACATATCTCAAATACCTACAAACATTATTTCAAGTAAATTACAAAAATAATTTTCATATAAATAAATATTTTTATTTACAAATTATTTATTTAAAAAAACATTATTTATTACATAAATTTAATTTAGTTATTTTCCAACATATAACAACACAAAATTCACAACCTGCACCTAAAACGTAACTTTAGAAAACAAGAAAATATTGACACTATTAATATAAATATTTATTCTTCAAACTAATTATCATTAATGAAATATTAATTGTTAATTATTTATAATAAATGTACTTCCCCACAAAACACACAAAACACTCATAAAATGTAACAGGAAATTATTTACATAATTAACATAATTCATAATTAAATTAATAATTAACATTAATTAACAACTAATTATTAATTAATTAAAATTAAATTATTTCCCGCCCTTTACGCCTATAAACCCCACAACCCGCACCTAAAAAAAAAAAAAAATTACTCAATAAACACAATTATCAATTAATTAATTAATATTAATACACAAATAATTATTAATTACTTAAATTTAAATTACTTCCCACCCTATACACCTAAAAACCCACAAACCGCTACGGTACTAAAAACACAAATTATAATTAAATTAAATTTCATTTAATAACTACTATAAATTAAACACATATATTAAAAAACATAAATTATAATTCTACAAAATAAATTCATCAAACACATTTAAAATATATACTAAAATACATAACAATAATTTAAAAATGATATTTTAAACAACTATGGGGCCGATTCCGATTCGGGCAGGAAATCACTCCGACCGAGCCGGACCCGGGGAGATTTCCGACTGAATCGGACCCTAGCAGTCCGACCGAACGAGTACGATGCGTTCGCATGCTATCGGACTCGATTCGGTCGGACTCCCATTGAAGTCAATGGGAGCCGGTCGTACAACGCGTACGCGGGCTCCCATTGACTCAATGGGTGCGAGCCGAACAAGGGCGCCCCCTACAGCGGGTACGCGTCAAAGCGGGTTGCGCCGTACACGCACAGGTAGGGGGGACCCATGGGTCCCCCCTGTGTGCGACTCGCGCGGCTACGCGTACAGGGGGGTCCGACACGGACCCCAAAGTGCGGCTCCGACTGCTCTTTCGAGCCGGACGGCGCGAGTCGGTCGGACTGCTCGCGGCGCGCATCGTACTTACCCGGCCGGGAACGTCTCCATTGCGCGGTGCGAGTCGTGTCCGTGCGAGTCGGTCGAAGCGGTTGGGTCCCGCGAACGAGTCGGTCGGCGATTTCGCGTGACGTTCGCATCGTACTCGCCGCCCGGACGCACGTCCGACTCGGTCGGGAAACAGGGCTCCGAATCGGATCCGGTAATGCCGAGTCCGATTCGGAGCCCTACCGGCCGAGATCGGAATCGGACCTTATATTTTTGCAAACTATATTTATGACTTCAATATTTTAAGATTCGATATTACTTACCCTAAATTCGATATTCTTGACATCGATATTCTTGCTGACAATATTTCCCTATCACAATATTTAAAACTCGATATTTTGGTAAGGCGATATTTTTGATTCAATATAATCTGATACCAGATTGGGGTAGACTGGGTTAGACTGCGGCGGGGTAGATTGGGTAGGCCTCGAAAAATCATAAAAATTTTACTAGCCCTGCAGGTCTAGTAACATGAATAATCTACTTGACCTAATTGTAATTTACTTGACCTGTAAACTGGTCTCAAATTGTGGGATCCTAGGCAAATATTTTAACGAGCTGCCTTTTTCTTCATTATCACATATGAGAGCACCTACAAATATGCTAGGTTAGAGTTTCTGCTGTAGAAAAAAAACTTTTGTGTGATTTAATAGACTAAACGTTTGCTCCGTGTAGAATAAGAATCTAGGGGTCCATTACGATGGCGGGCGGACAAAGTCCGCCCGCCATCGCAACGGAGCCAGGGACCGACCGCCGAAGTGGCGGCGGTCCTGCCATGAGAATTAGGATGCGCCCGCCACACTGGCGGGCGCATCCTGGGCTATTTACATTGCGGGTGGATCTGCTGGCTGCAGACCCACTCGCAATGCAAAAGGTCTGTGCACAGCATTGCCATGCACTACATGGCAGGCACCACGTGGTGCCTGCCACGTAGTGCATTGCAATGAGGGGGGGTACCATAGGTACCCCCATGTGCACCCCCCAACACCCTGGGGGCCCGCAACGGGCCCCCAAAAGTAAGAACCACATGCCTTTCCATGGTGGCAACGCCGCCATGGAAAGGCGATTCACCGCCTGCATCATAATATGGATGGCGGTGTCTTGCAGACACCGCCACCATATTATGCCCTTTTTCCGCCCGGTCGACGAGTCGACCGGCGGAAAAGCGGCGGACGGTCTTTCTGTCCGCCGCGGACCCCCCAGCCATACTAATATGGCGGGGGTCAATCAGGCAAGGATGGCGGGCGGATCGCCCCCGCCGGGCCAGAGGTGGCTACCGCCGGCCCGGCGGGGGAGATCCGCCCGCCATCCTAATGGGCCCCCTAGTTCCCATATAGGGTACACATGACCTCTGATTTGTCTCTTAGTTCACTAATAGCATTGCCATCAGGGCAGGGACAGGAATGTTTCTCAGTTCATGTTTAAAAACTCACTTTTAATAAATATATTACTAAAGCATGATGTTGTGGTACACTGTCATGTACAGGCAGTGCATCACTAATGAAATGGCGACAAACTTTCCCACTAACATGCAGTTTTACTGCTAAAACTATATAGCGTATAGACAATAATGAATGGGAATTGGATTTCAGCAAAAAATACTTATTATTTGCTCATCACCAAGTAAAGTGTTCTGATTGGTTTTAATCCTATTAAAATCTGTTTTTTCATCACACAGAATTACAAAACATGTGCATTCATAACTAATGAAATATCTTTTCAAATGTTTGCACAGTTCACTTATTAGCTATATAAATGCCGTGTGTTTGAAAATCCTACAGCCTTTCATTTCACACTTTTTGTACAGCACCAGTGTTGGACAGTTCACTTTACAAAATCCTCTAACTTTGCAGCCCGAGAAAGAAAAGTAATTGTAATAAGACATAAACTGACTTTTGACCTCTGACTCTGAAAACAAAGCAAATATGGCAAGATAAAAACAAGATTTAAATGCACCTCTATTGCTCATTCACTTTCTGAATGAAAAGAACACCTGCTCTTTGTCTGCTCTCCAGAATGGGCTGTAGAGCATAAAAATAGCTTGCCCTAATTAAATCTGACTTCTTGAGGCCTGTTGGGGTAGAGTGGAGTGGGATAGATTGAGGTATGGTGGAGTTAGGTTGATTGGGGTAGGGTGGAGTGGTTTAGATTGGGTAGATTTGATTGGGGTAGATTGGAGTGAGGTAGATTGTGTTATATTGGAGCTAGGTAGATTGGAGTAGAGTAACGTATGGTAGATTGGAGTAGGGTATATTGGGGTATATTGGAGTGGGGTAGATTGAGGACAACAGTAGCGAAAGACCTCCTACCTGTGAGCTCAGCTGCACAGCAGTGTCACTCCTATCTGTTCTGCTGTGTTTTTACGGTACAAGAGCAAAATTTAGAACTAGGCTGTGAATACGGAACGGAACTTGACCTTGTCACAAGTAATTTTTTGATACAGTGCATTTCCTAGTTAACTTATTCGAGTCTATCATGAGGAGGAGGAGTGCAAGTATAATTAAAAGAGAGGATATTAAATTGTTCACTGCTGGATTATTTGTGCTTTTAAAAATACGCTATGGAGGGAGCAGAAAGCAAGTTGAGTGGGAGGGGGAACAAATAGTACCATCACATCGGGGTCAGCAGACGGGCGCTGATTAAGCTTGATTAATGTGTGCTTGGTACCTGCTCCACAGAAAGGATCCAAGAGGGACGCTTCAGCCAACAGATGGTATCCAACAAATGGTAAGCAATGGGAGGGCTCCAAGCCCTTTTTTTATATACAATAGTGTCTCACCACTGAAACACATGCGCTAGCACATGCACTCGTAGTCGCGACCCTAAAAAAAGCTCTTCATGTTTACCTGCCAGTGAATACAATCTTCAGGCAGGATGCATCCGATATAAAATTCTTGGCATCGAGGCGCAGCGAAATGCAGAAGCGGTGAGGTTAAAAGTACAAACCAGGACCAGGATAACCTCAAAAGGGAAGGCAGCAAGGCACAGAGAAGGGCAGCAACCAGAAGGGAAATTCGGCAACCACAGGGCCAAAGGCAGCAACCACTAGGCAATATGCAGCAGTAAAGAAGTGCTGCTCTATCAGCAAAGCAGAAGTATTTTCGAGCTTTATGTACTCAAAATTTGTGGGACTTCCTGGCATCTGTGCTGTTGTCCCTTTCATTGGTGGAACATCAGTGCTGCCAGTGCTACATGCTGATTAGCTGCTCTGCTTGATTGCTCCTATCAGAGAGCCCAATTCGAGATGAGGAGGGATGAAACACAGGCAGCAAACATACTTCCGACATGGGAAGCAACAATGGAAGGTGAACCGGTGAGGTGAAGTGTGCACCCTACTTGAGGTGATGTGGTGCCCGCCCCTGGGGGGGGAGGTGCGCCCTCACACTGTGAATTCCTATGGTCTAGTGATACCCTGCCACCGAGGAAGAAGGTTAAGCTCTTGTGAGGGTAAGTGCATCCAAACTATGCCAGACGGATGATGTGGAGCCAAACAGATCTATTACCAAGCTATCAAGTAAGCTCAGCACATGCTGGCCCCACCTCCAGACCCCTACCATCACACTTAAAAATAATATTAATCAGCCTGGCAGAAGATGCCTACTACCAGCTGCAACAGTGAGTAGCACCGATTACTGTGGCAGGTGCTGATATTCTTTGCCCAAATAAGACTGGTTTGGCTCAAATAGAATTATTCATATCCATATACACTATGTTCTTGGTCAGCACCATGCATTATTTTTATTTTCATTGAGGGGCTGAAAGACAAGGGATGAGTGTGAAGGAAGAAAAAGACAAAGAGTACGAGGCAGGGAAGAGAGAAATACAAAAGCAAGAGAATAAGGGGCAATGGAATGACCATTAGATATATAATGAGAAGGGGGAAGGGGAGATAATTGACACAAAACGGTGTAAGAGGAGAAAGAGGGTGAGACTGCAGGAAGGCAAGAGGAAAGGAGAGCAGGAGAGCCAGAGTGATGAAGGGACATAGAGAGGAATGAGAGAGAAGAGGGAAAAGATTAGAGGATGGAGAGAATAATCAAAGAATGAGTGCAGGGGAAGGTTGAATGACAGGTTAGGAAAGGGAAAGAGTGAAAGGATGATAGGAAGGGAAAAGGAACAGACGGAAAGTGGCAAAGGAAGAGAGGGAAGAATGAATGGCAAAATGAAGGTTGGAGAACAGGAAGAGGGTGTCAGGGGTTTTCTGATCTGTGAAAAGAAAGGAACTTTGTATAGTGCCTTATACAGACTATGCTCAATTGTCCATTCCCTCACCATAGGGTAAGTATTGTGAGGGAAATACCCCTGATGGATTCTCCACAGGAATCAGAAATTACAACAGAAACTGGTTTTGAGGGGCTAGGCTGTCTGCTGCCAGAGAAAGAGTAGGGCACTTTCATCTCCTTGGCTTCCTCCTGGATGTCAGGGATCTAGCAAGGTTCTGGACAATTTGGCAGGAGCACAAGCTGATTTCAGGACAAGACAAGGTAATGGGGTGCTTGCTCTACGCAGGGACAAAGGCTTTCTAGCGAAGATGTTAGATATAAACAAGAGAGTACCTGAAGGCAGGGAGGGAAGCAGGACATAAGGAGGTTGGAACAGGATGTCTGTAGGGGAAACCATGAGGCCAACACAAGTACAAACATCAAGAAGGTAAAACAGGGAAATGATAGACAAACTATCATAAAAAATAGTTTGTCTGCTCCTTGGAGTTTATCTCTCTGTGAGGTGAAAACAATCTTACAAAAAGGCAATGAGCAGATTAATCTCACTGAGTTTAGGTAGACACCCAGCAGCCCCCGTGGAGAAGGAGCGCTGGGTGGTTCTCTTTGCCAAAGGCACAAGCCTTGGAGTCTAACTGGCAACGTTGGAAGAAATGAAAATCAGGGTAATCATATAAACACACAAGAAGTCAAAGGAGAACAGTGGAAGTTACACAGAAACAGGAACTGGGCTCAGGGTAAATCTGGACTGGAATAAGTGTCAAGAGCAGGACTGGAATACGCAAAACTGAATATACTGGAAACCAGCACACTAACTGGAACAGGATAGGAATATGCAGCCAGAACAGGAACACAGAAATAAAAGACATGGAATCTGCATATACAAGACAGGTCTGGATTTGTGCAGTAAGAAGCAGAACATGGCAAACACAGTAACAAAGAGGCAGGATAAAGAAGAGAAAGGCAAAAGACACAATAACAGAACAGGAACATGGAATCAAACAATGATAGCAGAAATCAAAAGGCAAGTCTGGAGTGTAGCAGTAGAATCAGCAGAGTTCAAGGGGATTAGCAGCAAAGTCAGTTGCGAGCCGCTGCACTCTAGCCTCACCAGGTAGAAATAGCAGGAGGCTTAGAGGAGGAGCACAGTTGCTGGGGGAGAGCCAGGATCAAGGAATTGACTAAATGCAAGGAATCCAGGGAACCACCAATGAAGGGAAGACAGACATGGGACTTGGGAAGGGAAGACCGGAGAAACCAGCAGACACAAGGAAAGCCAGGAACTGATTACGGGTTGGAGCCAAGAGGAGGAAAAGTCCAGAATACAGATGCAAAAAGGTCAGAAAGGCCAAACGTTCCAAGAATCAAGATAGAAAAGAGAGTACCACCAAGACATGATCAGGGCAGGGTTAGAAAACAGAAAGGACAACAGGGACAATGATGCATCAGGAAGGTAGTGCAGAAGCCTGTATTGGAATATGGAGTAGATCTGGGAATGCAAACTGTATAAGCATACATAATCCTATTCATGGATAAAAGCAAGACCTCAGAGGGTCTTCATGAGCACCATCTACTGGCCGGATGGTAAAATCCTAACACTACGCCCTCCCCCAGAGGGCCATCCCCGGGTGTATAAGGCAGAGTCCAAACATGAAATAAAGTCTACGGGGCACATGCATCAAGCAAAATGCCAGTCGCAAACGGGCCGATTCGCAGAATCGGCCCGTTTGCGACCGGTATTGAGCTATTTGGGATGCATCAAGTCCAAAGCAAATCGCAAAATAGGGAATCGCAATTTATGCGATTACCTATTTTGCGAATGCCTTTAGGGAATCGCATATTGCGATTCCCTAAATGCAATGCAGGAAGCATGAAAAATTGCGACCCTGCTTTAAGGATTCGCAAATTACCACCAACTTCAAGTTGGTGGTAATTTGCAAATCCTTAGAAAAATGCACTTTTTGGCATTTTTCTAAGTGCCATGTGGCTCACACACATGTGCACACTTACCTGTATTGGGGTGCATCAGGGTGGCCTTTTGGCCCCCTATCACCCATGCAAATTGCATGCGCAATTTGCGAGTACCTATTTGGAACTCGCAAATTGCGAATGCCATCCCATTAATTCCTATGGGCCTCTAGGCCCATAGGAATGAATGGGAAGCCATTCCTTAAGTGCGAATTGCAATTTGCGATTCGCAATTAAGGAATGTGTAGGAATCGCTAATATTTTAGCGAAACCTACATGCATAGGCAATTGCGATTCCTTAATAGCGATTCCTTAATAATCGCTATTAAGGAATCGCAATTGCCTAGCTTGATGCATGTGCCCCCTTATATTTTAACAAAGCAAATGATTTAGGCAGGTACTGCAGCTGTACTTTAGAACACAAACGTCAAAGATGTTGATTAACCAAGACTCTCTTCTTTTCAGAACACCAGAAATCAGAATTGTCCGTGATTACTTAAGGAGACTTTCCATACGATCTTGTACTATCATTGAAACCACAGAGTGAGGTTTGGGTGACGGACTGATTGACACACAGTTTTGTTTTCAAGACGAGTTACTGGAGTTTGGGAGCATGCACTTGCAATGCACGGAATGTGCTTCAGAAAGGTTACAGCCATTGGAGTCAGTGTATTCCTGATGGCCAGGCTGTGCTCCGGAAAGCTCACAGAAGTCAGAGTGAAGAACTTCTCAGCAAACAGGTTGTTGTTGAGATTGGTGACAGGGATATAAACAGATGCCTTCTGGGTGCACAGTTTCCCCATCACATGGATTCTCTTCATAAATTTCCAAGAGGGGCTTCTTCTGACCAAAGGGATTGAAAACTAAAGGTAAGGCAGAAGTTTCTTCTGTGATGGAAACCTATCTCTCTTCTAGAACAGAAGGCAACGGTAACTCATAGCGCTGAACACACATTTCATCAGGTTTGAAGGTTCTTTGTGCATCTATCACTGAGACGCAAGGCTCTTTCATGACAGAAAAGTCAGCATCGTCATCGGCTGGTACATGCAATTCTTCCATGTCAGGATATAATTCAGGTGGCTAAGTTGTAGTTTGCAGTGAACTTCTAGATAACTTTTCTTTATCATCACTGATTGATTTGATAGAAACATCTTTGATTGTTAGGTCAAGATCACCTTTGCATTGACCCACAGTTTCAAGCAGCATGCTACTGAGTACAGTACATATTAGCATGTCTTGAAGCTCAATGTTAGTTTGTAGGCTTTTATACAGTGTAGAGATTTCAGGATCTGAACATTTGAGGTCACAAAGAATTGTAATACTATACTGATCTGATCACAAAGAGTTCTAGCCAAAATTGGAGTTTTCAGTTGACAGACTATGGATATATTTTATGGCTCAAGCATGGATTGAAAGGCTTTCATAGTGTCTGTATAAGTGAAAGGAAAAGAATCAAAGGAACAGAATTAAAGAAATGTTACTGTGTGATTTCTTCAGCCATGGATAGTGTAGACAAATCATTGAGCTCACATAATAAACTGTCCAAAAAGCTTACACTATTCTTATCAGAATGCTGGACTACTGCAGAAGTGATAGTTACACCAATGTGAACACGAAAAGCAGGGATAAGTTCAGAAATAGGATGAGGCACAGTATTTTTATGCAAATCTGCTTCCAGTTACATCTGAGACTGTGAAGGAGACAATAATACTGTGATCTTTCACTTCAGGAGCATTTATGGCTCTGGATCAGGATACCAACTCAATATATGTGTAGCTGGAACATGGTTCAAACAAAACCTTAGTATCCTCATGAGCAGGGAAGGAAGAATGTTTCAAATGAATTTTGAGCTTTTGGCATATCCTTCAAGCGCTACTTTTTGTTTTAACGATTCATTCCTCCACTTAAGCGGTTTACTTAAAGCTTTAACATAATCAATGTGCAGAGACAGAATGTCTGGTTCACTGAAACAGGGGCTCAGTCTTAGAGGAAACATATCCTTTTGCAACATTTTGGTAGTACAAACACAGTCATCATATAAATCCGTTACTTCTCTCCTTAGCGCATACATTTCTTCTTGCATAGACTTCAATTCAGTGTCTTTCTTTGAGGATACAGCTGACTTTTTTACAACAAGATTATCTTTGGATTCAGGGTGAATTGGCAGGAATCACATAGGAGCTGAGATTCAAAAAGCTGTTTACTTAAAAACCCAACCGTTTGAGACATGCCAACAGAAAAATCTGTTAGGAAACTGATTCTTGAAGTCACTGACAGTTAGGAAGGGCATTATTACACCAGCGCTAACTCGTGGCATTGAATTACCAGCTTGATAAGTTGTTATATGCTGTGTCTGGAAACTGTCTTCAAAGTGTCTTGGCACAGACTCCTCGAGTTACAAACTTCAGAAAAATGTTCCTCAACCACATCATTTTTTGTGTCAAGCACTAACTTGTGTTGCCCTGCAGGGTCCAGGTCAGTGGTCCAGGAAGCTGGATACCCGGGCCATTTCCACAATCTCCATAGGGCCAGGACAAAGACACCTAAGAGGATAAGGGAGCAGTGCGATAAGGAAAGTCACTAGCTCTGCTTCGGCATAGCAGCTAGTTGTTCCTTCTTCCAATTGCTTGGCGGAACTATTAGGATCTCCTATGGACCTGTAACATTAAACAATGTCTTTAGCATATGCCCTTACTGTGTTGGCTATAATAACCCTCTTTCGTGTTCCCAATGGTGACTAGTGTGTACCTTTAGTTGTCCCCTTTCCCGCTGCTGGTGACCTCTCTCCCCCTATTTTTGGGTAATGCTTCTGTGATTACTTTAGGAAGACAGAGAGTGATTGTAAGTCTTTCTGCAGTGCCCTCACTCAATCCCACTGTGCCCTCCCAAACGTCATGGTATACCTACCAGGATTTCCTTGACCTTAATGATGAGGAGCCAAGTTCTACAATGTCTTCTTGAAGATACTCTAGGGATACTTAGCTTTACATATTCAAACTTCATCATATATATCAAAAAGGCAATGCACTTCAATGCAAATATTTCTGGTATCTAACAAATAACAAGTGAGCGACAAGCTTCCGACAAACAAGGATTAATGTTAGTCTTTTTTCCCTTTAGGACAAAGAAACGCTGGCGGCATTCTAAGTACGTTTTTATTAGTCTTAAGTAAGCGCTTAACTCATGGAGCGGTACCACTTGATACGAATTCTCGGTTATAGTCCTAATATGTGTCATTCTTTCCCTTTAGATCTCCGATCATGGTGGCAACTCAGAGCTGGATCCAAGCACAATTCTGTGTGAAGGTGGTAGTGGCGACCGGGATTTGGATACTCTCCGGGAAAGCCTCACAACAGCAAGCAGCTATTAGAGGATGGATGCGGTCTTAAATAGTGGCCGCGCCCGAGATGGCCGCCAATTCTTGCCAGACTTTCCTAGTCTCGTGAGAGCTAGAGTGAGTTCCTCTTTCTGCCCCCTTACTCAGGGTTCTCAATAACTTGTGCTAGAAGAGTCAGAGGGAGATCAATAACTTGTGCTAGAAGTGCTTGAGGGCCACCAAAGATTAAAGTCTCTTCTGGGTGTGGGTGTCCATGAGATGTTTGCCCCTATCCCCCGGGAGGAAGCCAGTACGTAGTTCTCGGGTTCGGGGCGAGGTGGGCTTTCAGGCCAGACACTTTGAACAACTATTTTTTCTTTCTTCAGCTAACAAGGTTTGCAAAAATTTGTTTCATTTGAGGGTCAGGATTATAGATGAAATGAAAATATGACATGGAAGGATCCTCCAACCACAGGGAAAAATATTCAGCACGTAAAAGTCCATTTTATTTCATGAATCAATCTCTTGAGTCACAGGACTTTCTTGCAGGATGTAAGGAACTGTGTTGCCTTGGCAATTGACACCTGCCTACATACATAGACTTTCTGGATCTGATGCTAAACATCTTGACAAAAACTGATTGTGTTGGGCTCACAAACTGTCAGGTATCTAGCAAACTTTGGGACAATCTGCCAGGGACACAAGCGGAGTTCAGGACAAGACATGGTAATGGGGATGCTTACTCTATGCAGGGACAAAGGCTTTCTAGAGAATAGGTTAGATATAAACAAAGGAGTACCTGAAGGCTGGGAGGGAAGCAAGACAAAAGCAGGTTGGAACATGCAGCGAATAGTTAACTGGATGTCTGTACAAAAGAAAGGAAAAAGCAGGGAAATGATAGACAAACTATCATTAATGATAGTATGTCTGCTCCACTAAGGTGATCTCTCTGTGATTTGAAAGGGAACTTTCAAGAAGGCAAGGAGTAGATTAATCTCATAGAGTTTAGGGCAACACCCTACAGCTCCTATGGAGGAGCACTGGGTGGTTCTCTGTGCCAAAGACACAATCCTTGGAGTCTAAAGCCAGCCTTAGAAGCAATGAAAATCAGGATAACCATATAAACACACAAGAAGACAAGGAGAATAGTGGAAGGTACACAGAAACAGGAACTGGGGTCAGGAAAAATCTGGACAGGAATAAGGGCCAGGAACAGGACTGGAATACATTGAACTGAGTATACTGGAAACCAGAATGCTAACTAGGACAATATAGGAATATGCAGTCAGAATAGGAACTCAGAAATACAGGACACAGATTCTACATATACAAGACAGGCCTGGATGTGTGCAGTCATAACTTGAACAAGGCAAACACAGGAACAAAGAGGCAGGATAAACAAGAGAAAGGCAACAGAGACAATTACTAATCAGACTAGAAGCAGGAACATGGACTTGAACAATGAAGACAGAAACCAGAAGGTAAGCCTGGAGTAAATTAGCAAGATCAGAAGAGTTCAAGGAGGCTCAGCAACAAGGTCAGTTGCAAGCCACTGCATTCTAGGCTCATCAGGCAGAAATAGCAGGAGGCTCAAGACAGGACACAGCAAAGCCAGGAACGGAGTAAGGTTTGGAGCCAAGAGAGATAAATGTCCAGAATACAGATATAAAGAGGTCAGAAAGGCCATAGGATCCAGGAATCAAGATAGTGAATAGAGTACCAACCCAAGATGTGATCAGGGCAGGGTTAGGAGACAGAAAGGATTACAGGGGCCATGATGCATCAGGAAGGTGGTGCATGATGCGCAGGCTTGGCCTGGAATTTTATGTAGATTTGGGAATGCAAGGTGTATAAGTGTACATAATCCTATTCAGAGATGAAGTCAGGACCTCAGAGGGCCTTCATGTGCACCACCAACTGGCCGGATGGTATAATCCTTACACTAGAAACGTGTGGAGCCCTATGCTATTCTTCTACCAGAGGCAGCACATGACCCTACCACCTATCTGGGTAATCTCTGGAAGTTTTGAAGCTGTAGGTCTGCTGTCCATTGCCAGAAGCAGCACACAACCATTTCACCTCCCGGGTGCACCTCTGGAAGCGTGTGGGGCCTTATTACTGCCAGAGTTGGTACAAAACTTTTTCACGATCCAGGCCAACCTCCAGAGGCCTATGGAGCCCTAGGTCTGCCCACTGTCAAAGGTACCTGTCATATCACTACCCTGGCTCACATCTGGACATGTGGGGCCCTAGGCCCACTGCCAGAGGCAGCACACGACCCTCTCACTTCTGGAAGCAAATGGAACCCAAGGCCACACAAAGACAACCAGCCATTAAACGCCTATGAGGAAGAGTCCACATCTGCAAATGACTGGCTCTGCTACAATAAGCAGTCTGCTGCTGTACATGTTTATTTTGAACAGGATGTCGTTGTCAGTCACAGTCCAGACTGGCTGGCAATCTATAACCATCACATGACCCAGTGGTACATAGTGGGAAGAACATTTAGGCCCTCAAAATAGCAATGGGCCAATAGCTGTGGTTACTGGCACCAACAGAACTATGGGATCTCCTGGATCACCCCAGAATTATCTTTACTAAAATCTGACATAAAATGAGAAATTACATTCCCACATACCCCCCTAAAAAATCCTCAATTCCGAAGATTCAGGAATTAGGGGGTAGAAAAATGGGCAGAAATGAATCACTCGAGGACAGTAACAAGTGTCATCTTAATGATATATGTGAGCTGACCAATTGCCGGGCAAAAAGTATCTTCATGACAAATGTCCCTAAAATCCCGTCACACGTTAAATACGAGGATCATAACTCCCTAATCAATAAATCTATTCATTGGATTAGAAAGGTTAGGGGGTGCAGATCGGTTATTAGAGAAGACATATTATGGGCAAAAAGGCTAAGCCAGTGTACTTCTCAAATGGATTCTATCGAGCTGCATTTAAGGGATGAGAATTTGGTGCACAAGCTAATAGCACTGGAAGTAAGGACAAGCTCACCCTCACCTACTGGTATACAAATGAAATACAACCCGAGTAATTTGCATTTGACCAAAGCCCATAAAAAGCCTGGCACTCGGGTAGGCTCAGTTTCAACTCTAGATAAAGTGGATTGACTGGTATCCTTAGACTCACCAAATCACATTTTACCTGATCACAGAGAATCGACTGCTTGTTCGGTCTGTAACGATAAGTTACAAACTGATTCTGCTCTGCTAGTGTCCCAGCCCTTAGGCTCTGAGGCCCCAAATCTGTTATACCCGGCTATACATAGCAAAGAAATATGTCCTTCCGACCTCGATAATAAATATTATGAAGCTCAAGAAGTCAGGAGTGAAACAGGGTCTGCTCAAGCCCCTGATAACCCACATATGCCAAGTATGTCAACCCAGCAAACAGCAATGCGACTGACATCATGGAACATAGCAGGGCTGAAAAGAAATCTAAAGGATGCAGAATGGCAGGATTATATTGGCCATAGTGAAATTTGTCTTCTACAAGAAACATGGGCTCTGGGAACTCCCCATAAGCTTGGGTTTAAAACAGTTAGCGTTAACGCCATCCCCTCAGCTAGAGGTAGACCCTCGGGTGGCTTAGTCATATGGGTAAAAATCACTCTAAGAATTGATATAACCCAGCTGGATCTCTTATCACAAGATTTAGTGGGGTTAAAGATTTCTACATATGACAAAACTGAAATCTATATAGTAAACACCTATAGTACACCAACCCCGTCCAGTAAGGAATCCTCAGCAATAGATCAGTTAGACAAATTTCTATGCACAATTGATCCGAGGGCAATAGTAATCGTGGGGGGAGATTTCAATCGTAAATTTGAACCAGTGGTGAGACTAGAAAATATCTTTGAAGAGGAGGACATTGCAAATAATATTCCTCCTCTGGATAGCAGCCCGGCAGTGCCCTCTACAGTTGCAGTCTCACAACTCACTCGATTAGTCTCAGGGCATGGACTTAGAGCCTGCAATGGTCGGCTGCCGTCTGACAGACCGATGCTTTTACATTTAGCAGGGGTAACTGTAAGAGCAGTATCGACTATATATTGGCATCTATCAACTTTTGGCCAAATGTTCAGGATTTGGTAGTTGAAATTAGAGTCGATAGTGATCATTACCCTCTTTGTCTAACTTTAGCAGGTTCTCTCTTCCAACCCACAAACTGGAGAGAAAATGATTTTAATCTAATTCCAATCGAACCCATAGTTAGAAATAATCGTAGAACCCTGAAATGGCCATCAATAGTGGGGAAAAAGGAGGTCATGACACGGATCTATGACACCTTTTTGGATGTCATTTCTCCGTATATTTATCTGCCTGTTGTAGAGTTTCCCATACTACAGATTCATCATACAATGGTAGGCAAATTAAAACATATCTTGAGTAGGATTCCCAAAGAAAATGAGGGGGGGAAAATAGACGCCATTAACTTAGCTAACCCGTGGTACAACAACGAGTGTCGTAATGCCAAGAGCGAGCTCATTTTGGCAGTGAAATCAAATGATGTCGAGACACTAAGAGAGAAAAGGTCCAAGTACAAAAGATTACTAGTACAAACCAAGAAAAACTGGGATGATAGTGTCTGGACAGAATTGATTACCGCAGCCAAGACTAAGGATCACGCTGGCTTTTGGCGACTAATAGCCAAAGGAAACAAATTGGGAAGAAGCAACAAGGACCTTTTTCTAGATGCCGGTACCTGGGTCAATAATTTTTCCCAATTGTATTCAAGGTCTATAATTGATACAATAAATAACCAGCAAGGTCATATAACAATCCCCGTTACAACCCCCCTGTCTTTCAGTCTAGAGGACACTCTAGCAGCAATTGATGCAGTAAAACCCGGGAAAGCCCCGGGTCCAGACAAAATACCAGGCGACCTGTTGAGGCATGATAAAGCCGTTTGGGGGCCATATATTAATTTTCTCAGTAATGCAGTGGCGGCGAGCGCTCCAGTCCCGGAGTCATGGAAAGGGGCTGAGATCATTACAATTTTTAAAAAATGTAATCGCCAAGACCCTGCAAACTACCGGCCTATAAGTTTAATCGACACCTTACAAAAGATTTATGCTAAGCAGATTTTAACAAAATGAAATGATTGGATCGAGGAGAATCATGTCTTATCTCAATACCAGGCTGGATTTAGAGCTAGAACTAGTACAATTGATCAGGTTTTTAGATTTCTCTGTATGAGTTGGAAATATACGATTTTAAAAAAAGGCCACTTGTACATTGCTTTTATTGATCTGAAGGACGCCTTCGACCTCATTCCTAGAGATTTGCTTTGGAATTCCCTAATAAACCAAGGTGTACCAGGGGAACTCCTTGTGCAAATAATAAGATTGCATGATGACAACTATGCAAAAGTCAGATGGGGTCCGAGGGGAGAGCTCACTGAGGCTATCCCGGTAAAAAGGGGCGTAAGACAGGGCTGTGTACTGGTGCCCACCCTATTCTCACTATATGTAAATGATGCCCCAGAATACCTTCTGGGTTGCGCACACGATTCACCGAAGCTAGGTGGGGTGCCAGTACCAGCTCTCTTATTTGCGGACGATACTATTCTAGTGTCCCAAACGCCGAAGGGATTGCAATGCTTATTAGACTGTTTTAGTGTTTACTGTGACTCTAAGGGTCTAGAAATAAATTCTAGCAAAACAAAATATAAGGCAGTCAATCCACATAAATCGTTCAAGAAGAACATAACTGTCCAAAAACAGAAGTTAGAATATGTGCCGAATTTTAATTATTTAGGCATTACACTTGACACTAAAATGACCTGGTATCCTCATCTGCATAAAAGTAAGACCATTCTGCTCCAAAATTCCCTACCAATATTAAAAAAACATGAGAGCAGTATTACCAAGGCAGTATCCCCTGCACTTGAGCTATACAAATATAGGGCACAATCGGCATCCCTTTATGGTGCGGAACTATGGGGGCCATCATGTAGGAATACTTTTGCGGGGGAAGAAAATAAATTCTTTAGGAAGTTGCTACGTCTCCCTGTGCGCACACCTGTAATTCCTATCGTTATGGACTTAAATATTAAACGCATCGATCACCAGGCTATATTAAGACCACTGTTGTTTTGGGAGCGATTGTGGTCCACAACAGAACTAGCTTGTTATAAAGAAGGGCTAGAAGAGATCTTAAGGTTTGACCGAGGCACTAGCCTCCAGTGGGTCAAGCACGTGCACACATGGTTCTGTAAACTTCGGCTGAAGCACATCTGGGAAACACCTACCCTATTGACATCAGTTTCCCAAAAAATATTGAAAACTACTTTTTGGGCCTATATACAAAATTGTGTCTCCCATAATCCAGACATTGGCAGACTAACTGCCCAGTTTCTTCATATGAAGCCAACCCCAGTTTTTGAGCAATATCTGGACGAAGTGCAGCCCCAGTTGGCAAAATCCTTATATATGAAATTTCGCTATGGTGTTTTACAAACTAACTTGAATACATCAAAATGGGGTTGAAACGCAAATGAGAGCAATGAGGATTGTTGTGTATTTTGCCAATCTGATGCACAAGAAAATGATTTACACTTATTATTCTTTTGCCCAGCCTATGCTATGCCCAGGCAAAAATGGATTAAACCAATCTGTTGAAATCTGGGAACTAGGGGGCCTATTACGATGGCGGTCGGATGACCGCCGCCTGGCCGGCGGTGGCAACCGCCGGACCTGCGGCGGACATCTGCCGCGATCGCAAGCCAGAAAACCGCCGGTCAGATTAGGATGGCGGTGATGATCGCGGCGGTGGGAAATTCCGACCGCCGCTTTTCCGCCGGTTGCCATCCACACTCCTGCCCTGCGGACAGAGAAGGACCGGGATAATGGTGGCGGTGCAGGGCAGGCTCCGCCGGCACGATTATGGTGCCGGCGGTAGCCAGCCTTTCCTCAGCGGTCAGACCGCCATGGAAAGGCATGCAGTGATTGCCTTCCGGGGGCCTGTTGCGGGCCCCCAATGTTTTGTGGGGGGTGTGGGTGCACTGGGGGGTACCCATGGTCCCCCCCTACATGTCCCTGTACCAGGTGGCAGGCACTGTGCAGTGCCTGCCACGCAGTGCAGGGAAATGCAGGACATGCTCATTTGGACATCGCTGCGGTGCTGCGGGCAGCAGCAACCGCCGCAATGTTAGGGCCCGCGATCCGATCGCCGCGGTCGGATTTCAAGCAAGGACCATCCTAATGCGACCGGCGGTTATGTCGTGGGCCTTGCGGGCGGTCTTTTCCCGTTACCATGGCGGTCGGGGAGGTTTTCCGACCGCCATCGTAATAGGCCCCTAGGTCTTGTTCTGAGGCAGAAAGAATACTAAAAACTGACACTTCACAGAAAATTGTTTTTAGTGTCAGCAGATATTTGTTTACCGTGGGTATAATAAGAGGGAAAAAAGGTCTGAAATTTCAATATTTTGAATTCTATGTGTAATCTTAAATTCCAAATTGTATTTTTCTGCATCCGCACTTTAGAACTGCCCAGAGCCCAGGCAGAATGTATTGCTGGGTATGCTATGTCCGGATTAGGGTAGCCCATAAACACTTTTAAAGCACTTGCACTTTTTTTTACGTACCCTCCTAGTACTTGCTACTTTCCAACCCAACCTGGTCTTTATACTCTCCTCAACGTTTAAATTATATCGGACAGTAAGCTTAGCATTTTTTTATTACATTTTAACTTGTTAGATCGATTGCCGGTTTTTATTCTCTTTGATTCAAATTGTGATTATTTTAGTATTTGCATTTGTCTAAAGCGGTACCTGTGGAATGTTTTGTATTTTAATTGTGTTTTATTAATTAATGTGTATGAATTGTTATTATGTATCTTTTATGGTTCAAGCAAAACCGAAATAAAGATTAATGAATGAATGAATGATAGGCTAGTTAGCTTGCACTTCAGGAGTGTTTCAGCATTTTTAATATCGTTTCTAATTTATTGAATGGGATAATTTCTAGTATATCATTCTTTACACAAACATCAGCTTTGTTGTAAAATGTCACTTAAACAATCAAACAAACAGCTTTATTCAGTACCTTATAGCACCATAAAAGACAACAGCAAATAAAACACATGTATAAATATCTAAAAACAAATTACACTTTATATTTGTGAGAAGTTGGCCTGGTATATGATGTCCACTAATTAAAGTGGGCACCTTGCACCAGTCCAAACAACCCTTATGGTGATTTAACCCCTTCGGTGCTCATGACGGCCGGGAGCCGTCATGAGACATGGTGGGCGTGTGCTCATGACGGCTCCCGGCCGTCATGACACATGGCCCCGGAAATCCCTCTGGTGCGGGCACCAGAGGGATTCCCTTACACTCTAAGAGCCTCGGGAGCTGGGGAAGAGCTTCCCCAGCTCCCGAGGCTCCCTGGTTTCCCTGAAATGACGATCGGTGCGCACGTTGCGCTGAGTGTCATTTCAGTGAAATCGAAACTGAAATGAGCCAAGAGGCTCATTTCAGTTTCCTTCTACGTGCTCAGGGGCTATCTCAGCCCCTGAGCACGTAGAAAGACGGAGAGGTATCGTTGGAAAGGGAGAATCTCCCTTTCCAATGGTTCCCTCCCCAGTGGATCCCTGCTTAGGGATCGCTCCCGGAGGGCGATCCCCAAGCAGGGATCCACCCACTAGACACCAGGGAGGGGGGAGCGGCACCTTGGGCAAGGGCCTTTGCTGCCCCCAATTAAATTTGGCACAATTTAGTCTTTTTGCCCCCCCTGGGGGGAAGATGGGGACAGTAGCCCCAATCAGCCCCCCCGGGGGGGGCAAAAAGCCCACTAGACACCAGGATTTTTTTTTTAGCATATAAAAATAAGGGTGGGGGCTGCCCAAAACGGGCATGCCCATGCCCCCACCCCCTCCGCAATCATTACAGCCTTTCTGCCTCCCTGGGGGCAGATAGGGGCAGTAACCCCAATCTGCCCCCGGGGGCAAAAAGCCCATTAGACACCAGGGATTTTCTTTGGCATATTTAAATTAGGGTGGGGCTGCCCAAAACAGGCATGCCAATGCCCCCACCCCCACCGCAAAAATGACAGTCTTTCTGCCCCCCCGGGGGGCAAAAAGCCCACTAGACCCCAGGGATTTTTTTTGGCATATACTAATTAGGGTTGGGGCTGCCCAAAACGGGCATGCCCATGCCCCCACCCCCGCAAACATTACAGCCTTTCTGCCCCCCCTGGGGGGCAGATATGGGCAGTAGCCCCTAATCTGCCCCTTCGGGGGGGCAGAAAGCCCACTTGACGCCAGGGATTTTTTTTTCGCAATTTTTTTTAGGGTGGGGGCTGCCCGAAACGGGCACGCCAATGCCCCCACCCCGCCCACCACCATTACAGCCTTTCTGCCCCCCGGGGGGCAGAAAGCCCACTAAATGCCAGGGATTTTTTTTGCACAATTTGTTTTAGGGTGGGGGCTGCCCAAAACGGAGATGCCAATGCCCCCAACCCCCACCACTATTACAGCCTTTCTGCCCCCCCGGGGGAGCAGAAAGCCCACTTGACGCCAGGGATTTTATTTTGAGCATTTGTTTTTAGGGTGGGTGCTGCCTGAAATGGGCATGCCAATGCCCCCACCCCCCCGCCCCTATTACAGCCTTTCTGCCCCCCCTGGGGGGTAGATGGGAGCAGAATCCCCCAATCTGCCTCCCCGGGGGGGCAGAAAGCCCACTAAACACCAGGGATTTTTTTTTGCGCAATTTTTTTTAGGGTGGGGGCTGCCGAATTCCCCCCCCCCACAAAAATGACAGTCTTTCTGCCCCCCGGGAGGCAGATGGGAGCTGTAGCCCCCAATCTGGTCCCCCCGGTGGACAGAAAGCCCATAGAAACCAGGGATTTTTTTGTTTTATTCGTGTAGGGGCTGCCCAAAATGGGCATGACAATACCCCCACCCTACCCCCCAGAGAAATTCCAGTCTTTCTGTCCCCCGGGAGGGCAGATGGGGCAGTGGCCCCTGATCTGCCCCCTGGGGGGGCAGAAAGCCCACTAGGTGCCAGCGATTACGCAGGCTTTTTTTATGCGTGGGGGTGGGGGCTGCCCAAAATGGTCATACCAATGCCCCCACCCCCACAAAAAATAGCCACAGTCTTTCTGCTCCCCTTGGGGGCATATCGGGGCAAACCCCCCTCCCCCGATTTCCCCCCAGGGCGGCAGAAAGCCCACTAGGCTCCGACTTTTTTTTAGCAATGTGCCTACCTGTGGATTTTGGGCCCTAGCGCAGCTGGCACGTAGGGAAACCTAGCAAACCTGTACATTTTTTAAAACTAGACACCAAGGGGAATCCAGGATGGGGTGACATGTCTGGCTCTCACCAGGTTCTGCTACCCAGAATCCCTTGCAAACCTCAAACTTTGTAAAAAAAAAACACATTTTCCTCACAAATTCTGTTGTGGGAAAGTTCTGGAATCTGCGTGGATCCACAAATTTCCTTCTACACAGCATTCCCCCAGGTCTCCCGATAAAAATGGTACCTCACTCGCGTGGGTGGGTCAAGTACCCGCGACAGGCAAGGGCCCAAAACCTAGTGAGGCGACATCAAAATTACCTATCACAAACCAACCTGGTTTTCAAGGGGGGTCCCATGCGTTTTTGGCCACGGGCTCGGCGGCCATCTAGGGAAACCTACCAAACTCACACATTTCTGAAAACTAGACACCCGGGGGATTCCAGGGAGGTATGGCCTGGGTGGATCCCCCAACGTTTTCTTACCCAGAATCCCCTGCACACCTCAAATTTAGCTGAAAAAATCACTTTTTCCACACATTTTTGTGTGGGAAAGTTGTGGCATCACCGGGCTGACACAAATTTCCTACCACCCAGAAATTCAAGGGTAAGCAGAGTTCAAATACGCCTGAAAAAAACAGAGAGGAAAAAGTTGTTTTTTTAAAATTATAATTTCTTAAGTTGGTAAAATTTGTTCATTGTCACGAAAAACGTGACTAACATGGAGGTGGCGTATCCATGAAGGCACGTGAACCTGTCACTGCAATGCGTTCCAAAAGGTCATCCCTATCATTAGCAGCAAAGAGGGATACCATCCAATCAAGTAGGCCGAAGGAACAAACGTGTTCCTCGTAATCCGATGCTTCCAAGAGCATATCCGGGCAACTTGGTTGATATTCAATAAAGCTCCATTGCAGTAGGTTCTGCGCAGCCGCACAGATATCCCATTCATCTAAGATTCCAAGTGCAGCAGCACACGCCATACGGCCATTCCCAGAACAAGCCCGGTCATGGGCCTTTAAGGGACGCATTAACTGGTTAAAATCCGGGACAGGACATGACGTATTGGAAAGGCATAAATAGAAGGGGCACCGTTGACAGTAGAATACATGTTGCACGCAAGTGAAGTAGGCAAAGCGAAAAGTTAATCCATAACTCACGCTAAGCGTCGATAATGGCAAGCATCCAAAAACTTGTTGCATTCGATCACGGTACAGTTGCAATTGGCCTGGCCTGTGCAGTACCACAAGATGAGCAGCCATTGCGTAGCAGGAACAGAAGCAGCAGGATTCCACCAGCTAGCGCCAGTATCAATGGGAACCCTCCGAAGGCGCTGGAAAAAATAGAATGAATAAAGGCCGGTATTACACCAAATATCGCCTGAAAAAAAGTCACAAGGCCGGATCCCACCAGTTTAAAAAAATTAGCAAGGCCGTCGGTCTCAGACGCATTAAATATTTGATGTATCAGCTCCCCAAAATGAAGTGGGGGATTCGTGTTCAGAAGTGACTGAATCTCGCTCAAAGTCCTAGCCACCTGTAATTCAAAGGTCTCTCACGCTGAAGTGAGAGTCACATCTTGTTGAAACAATAGCGCTTTGAGCCTGCTTAATTTGTTGAAATCTGTTTTCAAAGTCGGAATGGAAGGCCAAATGGAGATATCTACTTTCTCATGCGGGGGCGGAAAAAGCACATTGCTACAACAAGTAACACGTTGTGAAACTGTTACTATATACGGGATTCCTGCCCGTATACCACAGCAGTCGTGGTTATTCAAAATAAGATAACTGCCGTTATTAAGCAAAGTAAAAGCGGAAATTATTGCTGGGACGGGACTCCCTTTTAAAAAACAAGCAAGATTAGGTGCCGATACATTACAAGCGCCGTGCAACTTAAAGTGTTTGCAAACCAGGGAGTGTCCCACCGTAGAATCGCAGTCCTCCCCTGTTAGGTAAACTTCCTTATCCTCCCGATGACATCTGTAAGTAAAAGGTAGGGACCATAACTCATGGAGAAATGCACTACCCAGGGGTTCAAAAACGGCCAATCGGGAAATGTTTCATGCAAGACTTAAATTGAAACAGTGAGAAAGGGAGAGAGATAACCCAGTGTATTAACCACACAGCAGAATCTGTTTCCCCCACAGAGAATGGCAAATGTTCTAATTGTTCAATGTGTAATAATGTGTATGTTGCATCTTTCATGGACATAAAACGTTGTTTATCAGTTAAATTAAATGGTAAAAACAAAGCTGTAGCATTCAAATAATCCCAAGGTACTTTACCCATTTTTAGAGTTTGCAACGTCCATGCAAACTGCATTATGGATCGTAATTGATTTTGACCATGATATAACACAGATACATCAGTTTGAACAATATCAATAACAGATGAAACAATGTTATCAAGGGTATAAATGCGTGAAGACAGTGTGTTAATGCTATTGTCAACCACTGCAAGCACTTTTTCCAAATTTGCTTTATCAATTTGTTGCAGACGAAATGCTGCCTCCATCTGCGATAATTTCCATATTTCATTGTACGCAGCATAGAAAAATCTTTTCTTTCTGGGGGCTCTAGGACCTAGAAGAAAATCAGCCAAATTGATATCACTCGACAATTGAGACAAGTGTTTTTTTAACGGAGGACAACGTAGAGTGTTTCAACCATTGTTGGCACAATTTACCCACCGAATATGTTGTGACCCAATGTGAGTGCGGAAAACGTGGATCCGGTCTAGCCTGTGTAAAACCAGGCGTTATATTATAAAAACGCAGTTGGCATGAATTTGAACTGGTTTGCCACAGCAGCCAACCGTTAGGGTCAACACCAGAAGCATTGAAAGTGCCATTTCGAAAAAGAGTTTGTAAAACCTCAATTGAATAATTTGTGTGTGTGTGCCAATTATCATATTCAGCCAAAGATGGAAAGGACGGATTATTTAAATTTTTAGCAGTTGCCAGGCCAATGCAAGTAGTTTGATATACCGTATCATTTAAAAATAACATTTGTGCAGGTATTAGGCAGGCACAATTTAAAGCCTCAGTTCCCTGAACCTGCCAATCCTTAGTGCCCCATATTGTTTTTAAATCAATGGTAGCACTCCAGTGATCATAACCCTGCGTGGCCAATTCATCTCTAAAGGAATTGGAATAGACCAATTTAGTATGGGTGAGAATAAATTTGGATTGCAATGACAGATGTAATTTAAAAAAATAGGATTCAGGATTGGACATGTCATAATCCGTAAAATAGGTGAACTTATCCCTAAGCTTTTTAGAAGTTCCCTGTAAAGGGGTTGGACAATGTTCCCATTGTGTGTAATTAAAAACAGGTCTTAACGTGTTCGTCTTGTGTAAGTAATGATGCCCATAATGTTGGTAACAGAATAAATCTGCATGATTGGCCGAATTTAAATATAAATCTTCAACATCAAAAGCAGCATAATACTTTAAATCTGAAAACAATGAATGTACTGCTTGTACATCCCAATCATCGGAATGTATGTCCTGTGTCACCACGTCTCCTAAAGAGACTCGAAACACGTATGGCACGTTGAGGACCTCCGTCGGACCATGGATTTCAAATGCTACTTTATCCCAAACGATGCCATCTGCAACTGGGAAAGCTGAAATGTTCACAAGGGCTTGATCTCGTTTCATTATATGGGATGAGGTATGAGGGGCCAGAATTCCATCGACCAACTTCACTGCAGAGCGTTCTGGCAAATATTGACCATTGATGAGCAAGGAAAAGACAGTCACAAATCCGATTGACATGAAGAGGAAAATCAGGATAAGCACCATCCAGATGTAGGTCCAGGGTGCAACCATGTAAGTTTTTTTGAACCATGAACTGAAAATACTTAATTTCGTCGGTGGAAGGGCCAACGTGGAAGACGAGGATGAAGAGTCACAGGAGAAGCTTGGACAGTCCCCATAGTAACCGCTTGCACCCATACCAATCAAAGGCGGTCGGGCAGTATCAGTTTGATGTTGACGTGGTCTGTCCGGCACTTCACTCGAGCACTCTTCCGCAGGATAAGTGTACTCAACGTCTGCAGTGGAAAAGGGAGGTGTGGGAGCAAGTGAAAGGTCAATAGTAGTTTCCATGTCACACTCTGTAACACGAGGATGAGGTGAAGTGGATGAATGCACCGGATTCATTGTGATAGCGTTGCAGGAAACAGCAGGAGTTACACTATTCAGAATTGGCCAGACGGTGTAACTTGACATTGTCCACTGAAATATATCTGTTGTCTTTACGACCAGGAAAAGGCGGTAGTATCACTGTACGAGTACCCTTCAATCCAAGAACCGGGACTGGTGCACGATAAGAGGGACCAAATTCTTTCTTGTTCTCCAGCTTTTCTCGTACCAGATCTCCAATCTTAGGAAGCCAGCCGGTAACCGGAATCAGCATCGATGTGTCACTAGAAGAGGGTAAATGTTCCGTTGCGTAGCTGTCATTGGTCTTTTGTAGGTCCTGTAACATAGTAGAATGATTATCTACGTCAAAGGTTGCGGCAGCCGCCACAATGTCTAGACCATCAAGGTCAGGCACAAACATTTTAATGCCAAAGAGCAGTTTGTAGGGGGTCCGCCCACCCAGAGATCTTCTAGGGAGATTATTAAGTGCACGTTGAACCCCATACAAATGAGCCAGCCAGTACCTAAGACTCTAGCTGTCAAAGATTGCTTTAAGTCGCGGTTCATCCGCTCCACAATAGAATTGCCCTCAGGCCTGTATGGAGACGAAAACTGTACCAGCACCCCCATCGACTTCATCGCATCCTTGTACGCCTTAGAGGCGAACGCTGGACCTTGGTCTGAATGGAAGGTGCCACATGCAAACATCCCGACAAAGACACGCAAATCCCTGATGACATTTCAAGCGTCAGCACTGCTTTGTGGCCAAACCCAAAGGAATCTAGTGCACGAATCAACTGCAACAAATATGTATTTATACGCAGTATCAGAAGAGAATGGACCGCAGTGATCAAGATATACACAGGCAAATGGTTGATTAGAAATACATAGCTGTGTTTGTGGTGGGCGTGATACCGTAGATGGTTTGATTTGCTGACAAATGTCACAAGAACAAAAACAACACTTGATGGACAGAATGCAGAACAATGTCATACATTCACCCCAGTACAGAGATCTGGGCCTAAATCCATCGTTTTTTTGCTCACCATGCCATTCCAGTTTGAACCCAGCCATATGCAAATCAGTCGTGACCCTGTGCCTCATGGGAACAGTCCAGCCCGAACTGCCAAGCCAGGTCCTCCCTGGACTGGAAACAAGCATCCTAGGACCGGTTTCGGGGTTTCACCCCTCTTCAGCCAGGATAGCTTGATTCCAGTGGCATGAGGAGCACGGGACCCATGTCTGGGCATACCCGTTCCACTCGGGGTGACAAATGCAAAAACAACACTTGATGGACAGAATGCAGAACAATGTCATACATTCACCCCAGTACAGAGATCTGGGCCTAAATCCATCGTTTTTGCTCACCATGCCATTCCAGTTTGAACCCAGCCATATGCAAATCAGTCGTGACCCTGTGCCTCATGGGAACAGTCCAGCCCGAACTGCCAAGCCAGGTCCTCCTGGACTGGAAACAAGCATCCTAGGACCGGTTTCGGGGTTTCACCCCTCTTCAGCCAGGATAGCTTGATTCCAGTGGCATGAGGAGCACGGGACCCACGTCTGGGCATACCCGTTCCACTCGGGGTGACAAATGCAAAAACAACACTTGATGGACAGAATGCAGAACAATGTCATACATTCACCCCAGTACAGAGATCTGGGCCTAAATCCATCGTTTTTGCTCACCATGCCATTCCAGTTTGAACCCAGCCATATGCAAATCAGTCGTGACCCTGTGCCTCATGGGAACAGTCCAGCCCGAACTGCCAAGCCAGGTCCTCCCTGGACTGGAACCAAGCATCCTAGGACCGGTTTCGGGGTTTCACCCCTCTTCAGCCAGGATAGCTTGATTCCAGTGGCATGAGGAGCACGGGACCCACGTCTGGGCATACCCGTTCCACTCGGGGTGACAAATGCAAAAACAACACTTGATGGACAGAATGCAGAACAATGTCATACATTCACCCCAGTACAGAGATCTGGGCCTAAATCCATCGTTTTTTTGCTCACCATGCCATTCCAGTTTGAACCCAGCCATATGCAAATCAGTTGTGACCCTGTGCCTCATGGGAACAGTCCAGCCCGAACTGCCAAGCCAGGTCCTCCCTGGACTGGAAACAAGCATCCTAGGACCGGTTTCGGGGTTTCACCCCTCTTCAGCCAGGATAGCTTGATTCCAGTGGCATGAGGAGCACGGGACCCACGTCTGGGCATACCCGTTCCACTCGGGGTGACAAATGCAAAAACAACACTTGATGGACAGAATGCAGAACAATGTCATACATTCACCCCAGTACAGAGATCTGGGCCTAAATCCATCGTTTTTTTGCTCACCATGCCATTCCAGTTTGAACCCAGCCATATGCAAATCAGTCGTGACCCTGTGCTTCATGGGAACAGTCCAGCCCGAACTGCCAAGCCAGGTCTCCCTGGACTGGAAACAAGCATCCTAGGACCGGTTTCGGGGTTTCACCCCTCTTCAGCCAGGATAGCTTGATTCCAGTGGCATGAGGAGCACGGGACCCACGTCTGGGCATACCCTTCCCACATAGGGCGACAAATGCAAAAGAAACAATTGATGGACGGAATGCTGGACAATGCAAACATTCACCCCCAGTCACAAGGATCTGGGTTAAATCCATCATTCTTTTGCTCACCACACAACCCCAGTTTGGACCCAGCCATATGCAAATCAGTCTTTACCCTGTTCCTTGTGGGAACAGTCCAGCCCGAACTGCCAAGCCAGGTCCTCCCTGGACCGGAAACAAGCATCCTGGGACCGGTTTCAGGGCATCACCCTTCTTCAGCCAGGCTAGCTTGAATCCAGTGGTGTAGTGAGCACGGGACCCACGTCTGGGCATACCCTTCCCACATAGGGCGACAAATGCAAAAGAAACAATTGATGGACGGAATGCTGGACAATGCAAACATTCACCCCCAGTCACAAGGATCTGGGTTAAATCCATCATTCTTTTGCTCACCACACCACCCCAGTTTGGACCCAGCCATATGCAAATCAGTCTTGACCCTGTTCCTTGTGGGAACAGTCCAGCCCGAACTGCCAAGCCAGGTCCTCCCTGGACCGGAAACAAGCATCCTGGGACCGGTTTCAGGGCATCACCCTTCTTCAGCCCTGAATAAGCGTGTTTGGAGCCGGTGGCCGGTTGAGCCGAACCATCGGTATAAATGATACATTTGTACTCATCCAAAGGAAGCAATGACAACGGAGGAGGATGAACGTGTTCATACTGTAAAAACTCCTGTGTCTGAAGTGCGGGGTCAAAGATAAATGTTACATCAGATGACATCAAAGAAGTAGCCCATTGTATCCAACGGCGAATGAAGTGCCTAAGAGTTGGGTCCACTTGCTTTAGTCACAGCCTCTAAAGCGGGGAAAGGCGTAACCATAAGAATGCGTTTTCAATGCGCCATTGAGCGTTCTTTCAGAATCGCCATTTGTACCGCTGTCAAAAATCTTTCAACGCATTTCAGCCGCAGTGTACAAATGTGATTTGTATGCAATAGGTACTGTGTCCCCCTCATTGAACGTCAAGTAGGTGAAACCCACCTTCCCTGGCACTATACGTATCACCAGGTTCGTGGTGTTCTCACGCGTCAACAAGTAGTTAGTTGCAAGCATATCAGATTGCAAAGATTGTAGGATAGTGGTATGTTCCGGAAGCCAGCTGGCAGAAGAATATGTTGGTTGTATCAATGCATAAAGCGGTTTGTTATGCTGGGCATAATCGGGAATGTATGTCCTCCCGAAATTCAAAAATCCCAGCAAAGACTGAAGTTTCTTCAGCGTAGAGGGAGGTTGCAATTGTGCACATTTCTCCAGAAAGTGGGGGGCTAACCCCCTACTTTCATTATTGAGCTCAGAGCCCAAAAAGAGCACTGCCAAATGAGCGATGTGTGATTTTGAAAAATTGAATTTGTATCCATAGTCAGCAAAGGATAAAATGATGCGGTCGACTCGGACAAGATGCGGTATTAGTTCGTCGTCCGTCAGATAAGTATCACCAACGTACGAGAACGTATCGGGATCTATGTCGTGCAATAAAGACACAACACGTGCAGCAAATGCCCCGGAACTGTTTTTATACCCCATAGGCAAACGCGTAAATTTTTTCTGATTTCCGACGGCGGTAAATGCTGTCCTGTCACGGCTCTCAGGAGCCAGATTATGACTGTAGAAACCATTGGATATGTCCAGTGTAGTTTTATACTTTTTACAAACAAGGTTGTTCACCAGAGCAGAGCTGTGTATGTTTTGCACTGCAAAAGTGCGACAATGACTATTCAAATTTCGATAATCCAATACAATTCGATATGAACTGTCAGGTTTTGATATGGGAAAAAGAGGATTATTCATCGGTGATACACAGGATTCAATCACTCCTTGATACTCCAACTGTGTTAGAATGTCACAAACGTGAGCCTTAGCTTCACGTCTGATTGGATATTGCGGTTGTGGTTGTGGCATAGACCGTAAAGGTATCTCATGTGCCGGTGAATCAATATCCCAGCCCACCTGATTACGGTACACCGCTGAGGCAAGGGCCAAAGCCCACTCAGCTGCGTAAGCCTTTGCATGTTCCTCAGGGACGTTACGTGAAAAACTTGGAAGTATCACGTCCTCTCCTCTAGAAGCGGCTAGCACAAAGGGTGGAGGCCAATCTGCCTCCGCCAACAAAATGTTGCATGAGGAGGTGAGATTTTCCCAGAAAACCGCTTTGATTGGACGCTGTATATCAACTTCAATTTGAATGAAAATCTCATAGAGTCTATTCGGGGGGGCAACCCGGGTATCTGCTGTTTGTACTGTATTAAATGTATCAGTTGCTGTTGCCTCCAGACAGGGAAGCAGTGCCTCCTGCACTATGGTAACCTCCGCTGCGCTGTCGAGCAGAGTCACTGCCCATGTCAAGTCTAGGAGTCGCGTTCTCACCGTCTGAGGCATATTTCGCTGTTAAAGCGGCAACCTTTTTCTTCTGATACGGGGTCGGAAACGAGGCAGTTCCTCTTGTTTGGCTTTGACGTCAAACTGTCGAGGTAGATCTCATCTCTGTTGTTTGGTTGGACCTTTGCCTCGATCCTGGCGCTCCCCTCCACCGATTTGAGAGTCCGATGTGTCCTGCAAAGAACGAGGAGAGCGCTGATCAGGGACTTGAAATCTATCAGGAGTCCTAATTTTTGCGTGGTCGCGCAAGTCATAAGTACGCTCAGAAGACTCAGGTGTCGGTGAACCAGCACGCAAACCTTGCTTCTGCTGTTGCTGCCCCTGTTTTTTATTTTTCCAGTTCTTTTCAGGAAAGAACGGGTGCCCATCTTTATCAGTCTGGGCTTTTTGCTGAGTTTGAGATTGTGTCTGAGTTTGAGTAAAAGGCTTAACTCCCAGACTATTGCGGCCTAAGGTTTTATAAGCCTTAGCAATAATCTTTGGTAATTCGCGCGGCTTGTCTGCATCTGCCACAGCCTCCAAGCGGTTAGCCACTTGCAAGCTTACAGCATCACCCTTAACGTTAGCAAGGATCATATCAGCAACCACGTCGAACACCCCCACCAGTCTCATCCCCAGCTCCAGAGCTGCTTCGGCTCCATGTTCATCCTGAACACGTTTTATCACGTAAGGGTGTACGGTCATGGAGGGGGTGCTGAAACACATCGAATATACCGCTGCAAACACTTTACCCCAAGTGTTACAATCAGCCAATTCGGGAACTAAGGGGCATATGTATGAAGCATTTTTCCCGTTCGCAAACGGCCGATTCTCAGAATCGGCCCGTTTATGACCGGAAAGCCTTTTGGGATGTATCATCCCAAAGGCCCTCGTAAAATAGGGAATCGCAAAATTTGCGATTCCCTATTTTATGAATGCATTTAAGGAATCGCATATTGCGATTCCTTAAATGCAATTCTGGAAGCGCCCAAGTTGTGCAAATTTGCCTTAAGAAATCGCAAATTACCACCAACTTCAAGTTGGTGGTAATTTGCGATTTCTTTGAAAAATTCACTTTTTTGCATTTTTCAAAGTACCATGTGGCGCACATACATGCCCTTAGGGCACGTATGTGCACCACATGTGCACACATGCTTATTTCAGGGGTGCAACAGGGTGTTCTTTTGACACCCTTGCACCCTTGAAATTGCATTCGCAATTTGCGAGTACCTAATGGGTACTCGCACATTGCGAATGTCTTTCCATTCATTCCTATGGGCCTATAGGCCCATAGGAATGAATGGGAAGGTATTCCTTAATTGTGAATCGCAATTTGAGATTCGCAATTAAGGAATACGTAGGAATTGCAATTAATATTGCGAATCCTACATACATTGCCTTTTGCGAGTCCTTAATAGCGAATCGCTAAAATTCGCTATTAAGGACTCGCAAAACGCTTTCTTGATACATATGCCCCTAAGTCTTTAGGTAAACTTATGGTTAGTATCCTGTGTTTCTCCACCGGAGTGGTATTCGGAAAAACAGCTTCGATCTGTCCAAATTTTTCAGCAAGCCAATAAGGGAATTCATCCTTATTCTGTGGACGCTTGCCCATCACTGAATTAACCATAAGAGGACTGATGGTGACACCACCAGGTGCAGCTGGTTGCACAGCAACGCCAGGTGGTCCCACCTGGAAGTTGCGCAACACGAACTGTATAACAGATCTATGTATACGTATTAAAGAAGTATGCAATACCCGAAGTTCTGCAAGTGTTGCAGTTGATAGATAACACGGGTGTGGGGTATACCCAGCCAAAACGGGCCAAGTGGCCCCAGCTATCGATAAAGGGTCTAAACGGACCGGCGTTATTGGGTGAGGAAGGGCGCCATTAAACCATATTTGGTGTTGCCAAGCCGTTAGCGGAACTTCAAGAGGCCCATAAGGCTGATAATTTTGAGGTAGAGCCGTGGCAGTATAGTCGTGAAACAAATTATCTGTTCCATCGACAGCCGGAAAGGTGACCCAAGAATAAAAGACCTTGAAGCGGTAAGCCATGCGTCCGCTTCTATAACAAAAATGAGTGCAACACCAGCATTAGGGACTCCATTTTGAGTCAAATAAGCTGTGACTGCAGCCCGATTAGAAGGTGCAATAACAACCGCCATAATGAATGACAAAGAATAACAACCTAAGTGCAGCAGCGCAATAATGGGTTAATAAGAAAGAGAAGGAACCTTTTAAAATTCAAGCTTGAAAGAACCTATAAAACATCAATATAGGAGGTTACACCGTCACAACTGTCTCCGGAAACAGATGTGAGGGGATTGTGGACAAGCACAAGCACTACTCAGGAGTCTCGCAGATAAGAACCAGACCAAATGTTGGCGGTGCCATGTTGCGGGGATTCTGCACCTACACAGAACTATGCGCAGGAAAACAGGACCTCGGTGTATAGGGGTGTACCAATCTACCACCTTAGTACCCAAAATCCCAAAACCGACTAGCTATAGTGTCTCATTCATTCTCCTCCAAAATCACGAAGCTACAAATGATTAGACAACCCAGAACACAATACTCCCGACTCTCTCAGGAATCGCGGTAGCAAGACATACCCTTTCGCTTGCTCACTCGTACTTGTCCACAATAAGAATGGTCAGAGTCACTATTATAGTTCAAAATGTTTATTTTAACTATCGTGCTCTATAATGCAGTATACGAGCCACTAACAGCAGCGAAATGCATAAACCTAGAACAATTAGCATTGTTACAATTCCATAGAATATGAAGGGGAAAGTCATTATATATAGACAGTGGAAAAAGGACTATAAGGCCTAACCACCCTCCCCTTGGTAAAGTGTTGTTAATTGTATAATAGAAGATCTCTGGGCTTTGTCAGCAGACCCGTTACCTTAGTGCCTAGATGGAAGCTTTACAAGATAGGAACCGCATAGCTCTTCTCCCTGGAAAGGACCCTCTCCAAGTGTGTTTCAGAACAACATGCATCCCCATAATATCAAAGCACGAGCTTTCAGCAGCGCAGCTGTGTTAGCATGTTTTGTCTAGATGGTAGGAATTGACCAGAACAGAATAACAAGGAGCATTATTTATCGACCTTGCACATCGTGTTCAGACTAAACCCCAAGAGCAGGCAGAGAACGCAGAAAGCAGACAGTTCTCATGACACAAGGCACAAACAGAGTCTTGCACAAAAAAGTCAGGCAGTAATGTGCGCAAAAGCAGCATCATGGCAGCCGTGCTCTAGCTAACTTGGCAATGTCAACAATGACCCTAATGGCCATATAACAGAAACATGTGCCTGTATTGATTGAGGACCTTCCTGCAATCTATCTGCTGTTGCTCAGTGAGGCTGCCTGCCAAGGCTACACCATCAACTGAGCCATCATCAGGGTTCTGTGAGAGGAGATCAGGGAGTGGGTCACTCGCTTCCTCCTGTCCCTCATCAGTAGCCATTAGCAAGCCCATGTCTGCTCTGTCCACATAGGGTTTGAGCCTGTTTACATGGCGCACCCTATGGGGGATCCTGGGAGTCCCAAGGTCCACCAAGTAGGTGACCTCTCTCTTCTGCTGAAGAATAGTATGGGGTCCACTCCAATTGTCTTGGAGAGCTGCTGGGGCCACAGGCTCCAACACCCATACTTTCTGTCCTGGCTGATAAACAGTCAGTACAGCCTTTTGGTCATGCCAAGCTTTTTGCAATTCTTGACTTGCCTCAAGGTTTTTGCTGACCTTCTTCATGTACTCAGCCATCCTGGAGCAGAGACCAAGTACATAGTCCACTATGTCTTGCTTGGGAGGTTTGAGAGGTAACTCCCATCCCTCCTTCACCAAACACAAGGGACCCCTAACTGGCTGCCCAAACAAAAGTTCAAAAGGGCTGTAGCCAACCCCCTTTTGTGGGACCTCTCTGTAGGCAAAGAGAAGGCAGGGCAACAGAACATCCCATTTTCGCCTAAGCTTTTCTGGGAGGCCCATGGTCATGCCCTTTAGGGTTTTGTTGAATCTTTCAACCAACCAATTGCATTGTGGGTGATAGGGTGTGGTGAATTTGTAATTCAGTCCACACTCCTTCCACATTGCAGTAATGTAACTAGACATGAAGTTTGTACCTCTGTCAGTTAAGACCTCCTTAGGGAAACCCACTCTGGAAACAATTCCCAGGAGGGCCATGGCCACCACAGGAGCTGTGGTGGTTCTAAGGGGAATAGCCTCTGGATACCTAGTGGCATGGTCCACCACCACTAGAATAGAACTGCGCCCAGATGCAGTTGGAGGGTTCATGAGACCAATTATGTCAATCCCAACCCTCTCAAAGGGAACCCCCACCACAGGTAGTGGTATTAGGGGGGCCTTTGTGGTACCACCTGACTTACCACTGGCTTGACAGGTGATACAAGAGTGACAAAACTCATTTGTGTCCTCTGACATATGAGGCCAGTGAAAGTGAGGGACAAGCCTGTCCCAAGTCTTACTTTGGCCTAAGTGTCCTGCTAGGGGAAGGTCATGTGCCAAGGTGAGTAGGAAGCCCCTAAACTTCAGAGGTATGACCAACCTCCTGGTGGCACCAGGCTTGGGGTCTCTACCCTCTGAGTAAAGGAGTCCCTCATCCCAATAGATCCTGTGGGATCAACTGACACTCCCAGCAGCCTCAGCAGCAGCTTGCTGTCTGAGGGGTTCAAGAGAGGGGCAGGTTTGCTGCTCCTGGCTCAGTTCTGCCCTGGAAGGGCCCCCTGTCCCCAGGAACTCAACCTGATCAGGTTCCAGTTCATCTGGGACAGTTCCTTCACAAGGACTGAGATCATCTCCCTCAAGAGATTGATCCTCTCTCTGAGCCTGGGGGGAAGACACAGCCTTACCCCTCCTGCTCCTTCTCTTGGAAGGTACCTGGTCCATTTTTTCAGTATCCAGGGCCTGTTCAGTAGACATCAGTTTGGCCTGTGACCTGGTCACAGCAAACACATCTGCAGAGATGCCCAGCATTGCTGCATGAGTCCTTAATTCCACTTCAGCCCAGGCTGAAGTTTCCAAACCATTGCCCAATAAGCATTCCACTGTAAGGTCTGAGCTAACCACAACTTTCTTTGGGCCAGTTAACCCTCCCCAGCTGAAATTAACAACTGCTAAAGAATGATCAGTCCTGACATTGTTAGCATTGGTCACTTGGTACATCTCACCAAGTATGATCTGTTCAGGGTCCACAAGATCTTTTGTCACCATAGTGACACTTGCACCTGTGTCCCTGGATGCCATGGCCTCCTTATCATTAATCAAAGGCTGTTGTCTGTATTTGCCCAGGTTACTCGGACTGACAAATAAGGTGGTAATATCCATGCCACCATCACAGACAAGTACATCCTGAGCTGGAGTTCTGACTAGGCCAGAACCCATCTCAGAGCCCAAGGTTAACCCTACTATTCCCTTGTTCCCTGTACCACCACTTGAAACTGTACGAGGGGGAGCAGTTGCCTTAGGGGCAGTGGGGGTAGGAGGATTTTCCTTGGCTTTTGGACAATCAGCATCTTTTGTCCAATGGGTCTTTACCTTACAAAGGTAACACCAAGGTTTATTTTTGCCTTTTTCCTTTGTTAGACTGTGACCACCCCCCCCCCCCGATGCAGGGTTTTGGGGCCCTGATGAAGACTTTTGATCTTTACCCTTGTCCCCACCCTTATCTGGAGTTTTAGAATCCTGTTTCTTCTCGTCACCACCATTGTTCTGGGTTTTCTGCTTCACCCTGGTTCTGACCCACTTATCTGCCTTCTTGGCAATTATTAAGGATCTGCTCCCTCATAATCAAATTATACAATCCTATAAAATCATGTACTTTGCTGCCAAGCAACCAGCCTTCCAGAGCCTTAATAGCACTGTCCACAAAGTCTACCCAGTCCTGATTCTGTGCTTTCTGGGTGTCTCTAAACTTAATCCTATACTGTTCAGTGGTTAAGCCAAACCCATCAATGAGAGCACTCTTCAGAACTGAGTAATTGTCAGCATCCTCTTCTCTAACAGTGATGAGCTTATCTCTACCTTTGTCAGCAAAGGAGAGCCACAAGATAGCTGCCCGCGGCTCTTGAGGGACCCTCTGAACTTTACAGGCCCTCTCCAAAGCAGTTATCCATTTATGGATGTCATCCCCAACATGGTAGGGAGGGACAATCTTCCTCAGGTTCCTATTGTCAAAAGAATGTTCCTTAACTCTAGGGACACTGTTGCTGCCACCATGGGACCCTAGTCCCACTTTTTTTTTAGCTCTCTGGACTTTTAGGGACTCTTTATCCAGGGCAAATTGCTGTTGCCTGAGCCTAAGCTTAGCTTTCTCAAGTTCCAGAAATTGGCACTCCCTGTCATAAGAGTGGTCCCTCTTGCTAGATACAGAGGTCCCTACAGACTATCCTGAGTGATGTGACTCTGCAGAGGGAGATCTAGATCTCCTTGGTAAACTCTGCACTCTTCCAGGAGGGGTGAAGAGAGGAGCATCTTGGCCTTCTTCTTCATCTCCATGAAAATCTGAGTTGTCCAGGTGGGAACCATCTTGTTCCTCCTGGCCAGGGTTTGAGTCTAGGTCATAAAAGGTGTCACCTCCTGACCTGTCCTCATTCCCTGCCCCACCCACTTTCTCCTGTTCATCTGACCCAGGGGTCTTCCTGAGGTCATCAAGCAATAAAGCCTCTATGAGGTGGTGGGTGTTTGCAGTTCTCCCTGTCTTCAGCTTTCTAGAGGCACACAGGGCTTTCAATTCTTGGAATTAAAGCTCACTGTATCTAGAGGGCAGAGAGCCACTGGCATCTCCTTTAGAAGACATACTAAGTGTGGTGAGGTGTTGCACCTACCTACCCTAGTGGGAACTAAACTCTCTGAGGTTGGAGAAAGGGTGTGCTAGACCCTTGACTTACCCAACCCTAAGTTCAGTAGAACTTACTTATTCTAAGCTAGTATTATATGTACCTAGTACTTAGTGGTTTTCAGTTCATCAATACAAAGATTTATCTGGTAAAACAATGCAGGCTTGAATCCCAACCGCTGCACACCAATGTGAGAAGTTGGCCTGGTATATGATGTCCACTAATTAAATTGGGCACCTTGCACCAGTCCAAACAACCCTTATGGTGATTTAAGAGGTCAAAGATAACCTTAGAAAGCTATCCAAGTGGTAGCTGTGGAGAGCTGCCTTCAGGCTTAGTACTGAAGGAATGTTAAGCAGCTTGTTTTACCTTGAATGCAACCATATTGTATTGGTTAAATGAAAGGAAAACCACACAGCAGTTATAAGAATATATATTTATTATTGTAACACCTTAAATACCTCACAGTATCTGCTACACGCAGATAAACACAAAGTACACAATACTGTAGCACAGAAACAATCGTAAGTTGCACTAATACACAGTGGGCTCCCGGGGGAGACCAAACCATATACTAAAATAGTGGTATAAGAACCACGACTCGAGTCAAGACAGTGTCTAGAGGATGTAGAATCGCTGGGACCCCAAGGAACCACCCAAGGCGAGTAAGTAGGGACCCCACGGAGGACGGGTGCAGTGTGAGAACACGACTGCGTGCTACGTACAATTCAATGGGAGAGTCGCGGTTTCAATTTTAAAGTTTAAGGACCCTTCCCAGTGGATTACGAGGAAACCCTTTGGAACATAGAAGGTTGGAGAGCCACCCCATCCATGGATACCAAAGTACCAGAGTTACCTTTCCCAGGGAAGCTGGGTGCGTAGGGCTTAAGTGATGTCGGAAACCGCCATCGTTCTCAATGGGAGTCTGCTGGAAAGAAGAAAAGTGTCCGGTGGAATCCGCAGTTGGATTCTTGATGGAAGGAACCTGAAAGCAGAGGGGACAGAGTCTGGGTCACTCAGGAGTGACCCGGGGCTCGGTAGACGAATGCCCACAGATGTCGGGTGCTTCAGGTGTGAAAAAGGAGACCTTGATTCTACAGCTGCAGGGACCAGGAGACATCGAGGACAACCAGGTGCCGGATACAAGCTGTCCTACGAAGGATGTTGAGTGCTGAGGGGTCTGTGTCTGGCGGGAGCACCAACAAGCCTTGGCAACGGCAACCCACGAAGAAGGTCAAAGAAGGTTACGGTCTGGCCCAGCAAGGACCAGAGGACTCACCACAGCAAGGGGAGTCAGGGCAGGCCTGGAGCAACCAGGGGAGCCCAAGAAAATCAGGATTGTCCCTTAGATGGACCCACAGGCCGAAGGCACAGGAGTCGCAATGGGACCTCTAGCAGTTTCACAAAACAACAGCTTGCAAGGCACATCGTGCGAGGAGGCCAAAGTCCTTTGTACAAAATGTGCACAGAGGTTAGGGCTATCGACAGCCCAATGCACGAAGTTGAGGAACACCAACAAGCATATGCACTTGGAAATGTACGCAGTGCACAGGGGTTCGGGTTATGCGGTCCCCACGAGGGATACTGGCCTCAAACTTGGTGAGAGGGCAGCTCGACCTCAAGGAATGAAGGACCCCACCTCCTGTGTTGCTGGAGCCTTCAGAGTCTGCAAGAGCTCAGGATCAGCAGACCGGTCAGTTGCGTTACGGTGCCTGCAAACGCAGGGGAGTGACTCCTTCACCCCAAGGGAGATACGTCAGTTGTCCTTGATGCTCCACAGGTCCTGCACGGAGCCTGTATGGTGCACGGGCACAGACGATGCTTTGGTCGGAGAGGGAGACGAAGTCGGGCCCAGTCGAAGTCCAGCGAAGTCCAGAGTGTCCAGACGGTCGAAGGTCAGTGGTTTCTTGTTCAGAATCTTATCCACATCGAATCTAGGGTCCTACAGCCAGGTAAGCCCTTTTGTACACACAGGAGAGTGTTGGACAGATTCAGGGGACCCTCCCAGGGGAGGGTCAGGACAGTGGGGAGGTTACTCCCATGTCCTTTGTCCAGTTTCGCGCCGGAGCAGGAGCCAACAGCTCCCAGAACTGGTTTGAGCTGGACTATGCACAGGGACACCAAATGTGCCCCTCGTGCAGACTTTCAGGCACTTTGGAAGTGCACCCACCCACCACCCATACACTAAATCCTGTCTGGGAGGTGGTCACACCTCCCTGTGACAGGATGTCTAATGTGCTGCCTTCCTCTGCTCGAGCTTGGCTCAGCAGCAGGAGGGCAGAAATGTGTCTCTGGTCGGCAGCAACCATTTTGTGCTGTCCGGGTCGAGAAGGCTGGTACCGGGAAGACCAGAGACCCACGACGTTTGCTTCAGAAGGGTGGAATCATACCTCCCACACTGGTTACCGGTGTGGAGATATGATTTCAAGGTGTTTGATACCAAACACAACATGGTTTGTTGCAGCCGTTTTCGGGATAGCATTTTACACGAGCATATAATGCATCTCTACCTATATGTCTGGTTGCGTCACCGACAACATGGGAGAATTGTTTTCGAAGGCTGCAGGGGTGCTCTGCTCATGCAGGGGCACCCTCTCACGTAAAATCCAGCACCCTGTCATCAGGATTGTTTAGGCCTGCTATAGGGGTGACTTATAAGTTTTGAGTGTAGTGACCTATAGATATAGTAAACCTATATCTAAAGTAAGTGGTGCATGCACCATCTTACACAGGCTGCAATGGCAGACCTGTAGTTCCATTTTGCATGGCCTCTCATGGGTGGCATAATACATGCTTCAGCCCATGGGAGGCCTCTGTGGTACCTATGCCCTGGGTACATGTGTACCATATACTAGGGACTTATAAGGGTACCCCAGTATCCAATCTGGAGTGTACCTAAGTACATGTCATACATTTTAGGGAGAAAGCAGATAGACTGGGGTCCTGATTAGCAGGATCCCAGTCGGTCTAGTCAAAAACAGTGTAACATCAAGCAAAAAGTGGGGGTAACCATAAGAAGCAGATCCTACTTTCCTACAATATTATACACTAATATTAGTAATTAAAACACATAAAAAGGTCTATCCCACAGTAAACATTTCCAAATTTTCCTCACCTGACAAAAAAAATTACTTTGGAAAAACATAGAAAAGGGAAATGTAATTGCTGGAGATACACTGACGCAGGTTTGGGCCTGGGGCTTTCCCATGCCTTCAATTTGTAATGCCATATGCGACTTCACCTAAGTCAAAATCAAGAGGACTCTACAGTATTTCAACTTCCTCCTGCAGTTTCTCCAAAGAGGAGATATCTGCCTGTCTAGTGCATGATGCATAGATAGACGGCTTAGAGCCTCTTGGATGTAATTTGATATCACCTAAAAGGCTAATATAACTATTTCACCACCATTTGCCACCCGCTGTGTTGTCAAGAAATGTGGCTACTAAGTCATGGTGGTTGCTCATCAGGCTAGAAAGAATTCTCTCTACTAGTGTCTACTCTGTCCCATTGTAGGACTGTACCATTTCATCTCCCCACTTCTAGGCCTTGACTAAGCAAGGTGGGTTTGGATTTCAAATAAGCCCATTTCAGCTCCACTGCTAAAGGGTTGTGATCACTAAAGCATGAGAGGATTATCTGAAAATTACCAAATGAAGCTTTAAGATTCTCTGGCACCAAAATGAAATCAATAGTTTTAGAGTATCCCTGACCAACTAAAGCTGGGAGCGCTGCCTCAGATGAGGTGCCAAAATAACTGGCAAAGCACAGATTTTCCTTCATTACCACCTTATTAAGCACCTCCAGATAAGCAGTGTGACTAAAATGTGACAGGACCTCTCCCTCAGAGTTGTTCAAACCACATACCTCCTTGGAATTTAGTGTGTATACACGGATATTAAACTATAGTACCCATACAATAAAACCCTCTTTCATGAAATTCTATAGCTAACCATTCAGATCTCTTTATAATGCAAGGGTCACATTGACATTATTACAATAGAACAGGCTTCTCCAACCAGGAGCTCGTGAGCTACTGGTAGTTCTCCAGTTACCTGTAAGTAGATCTCCTGTGTGAAGCCCAGCCTAGTAAATTAGAAACTTTTGCTTGGTTGAAATATTATATGTATACAAAAATTGAAATGCATGTATTCGACATGGAAATGTGCGTATTTTCTGAGCTCATTATTGCTGGCAACCTTGCTTGATGCACTGAGGTGCTTCATTGCTGACACTCTTGCTTGGGGTGGCCTCTAATGTAATCTTGTCTGATGAGGTCACTGTTATAACACTAATAATATCAGTAGCTCAGGATGACTTTCATTCAAGAGAAGTAGCTCTTATTACAGAAAAGGTTGGAGACCCCTGCAATAAAATATATTATTGTAAATGTTAATTAACTGGAGTTTCAGCCCACCCCTAATCTCATATCTCACCATCTAATAAAAAGAAGATTCTAGTGATCTCTTTACCTGGTAAAGTCATAGTGGTCAAAATCGCAAGTCCACTCCTTATCCCTGCCATGGTTTGAATGAACCGCTGGTGTGCAAAAAGAATAGTACACATCTAAGAGAAAAGTGCCACTCACCCAGGTTTCTTGAAAGCACAATATGGTGTAATTCTGTATAAAACGAGTTCAACCTGGATTATTTAATTTTGTCCTCAGCACCACAATATTCCAACTCAAGACTTTCCGACATCATTTATTGTGGACTAAGTTCCGGATAGTCGCTAGGGAGATGGGTTTCACACCACCCGCCTTATCCCTGCCCACACCCCTCATCACATTATTAGTTGCTGTGTCCCGTTTCTTGGCCAAAACCAACAAACGCTTGTCAGTCTGATTCTCTAAGGAACTCGGAGTAGTAAAGCGGTTATGGGTACAAACTGTTAGTACAGTGATGGACAAGTAGCCTGTTTTTGAAGCTTCAGAATGCACTGCAGCTGTGTCCTGCTCACCATCGGCCACACGCCTCACCACAAATGGGCAATTAAACTATCATAGAGGAACCACTGATATTGTATTTGCAGATTGTGAAGCAGTGGCCAATAAAGTAAGGACTTTTTCTGCATAGTATGCCGCACAAATGTTTACCACCACAGAGTCCCTCATACATGTTAAGGGAGGAGCCCTGTGAGAAGCTGGTCTGGCATATGATGTCCACTAATGTAAGTGGGCACCTTGCACCAGTCCAGACAACCCTTATGGTGATTTGAGAGGTCTCAGACCACCTTAGAAAGCTATCTAAGTGGCAGCTGTGGAGAGCAGCCTTCAGGCTTAGTCTTGAAGGAGTGTAAAGCAGATTGTTTTACCAGAATGCAATCTTATAGTATAGATTAAATGAAAAGAGAACCACACAGTAGTTATAAAAATATGAATTTATTATATAACACTACCTAGTATGTTACAGTATCTCTCACATGGAGATAGACACAAAGCACACAATACTTTAGCAAAGAAATCACAGTAAATAGCACTAATACACAGCATGCCCAAGGGGGGGACCAAACCATATACTAAGAAAGTGGTATAAGAACCACGACTTGAGTAAGGATGATGTCGAGAGGACGTAGAATTGCTGGGACCCCAAGGAACCACCCAAGGTGAGTAGACAGGGACCCCACAGAGTTCGTGTGCAGTGTATGAACACGACTGTGTGCTCCGTACAAGTCTATGTGCAAGTCGCGGTTGGAATTTTAAAGATTAAGGACCCTTCCCAGTGGACCCTGAAGAAACCCCGTGGAAGACAGAAGGTTGGAGAGCCACCCCACCCGTGGATACCGTGGTACCCAAGTAACCTATCCCAGGGAAGCCGGGTGCATAGGTGTGAAGTGGCGTCGGAAACCGCCGACGAACCCAATGGAGGACTTCAGGAAATTGCCGCCGCTGGAAGAGGAGAAAGTGTACCGAGGAATCCAAACATGGATTCTTGATGGAGAGTACCTGAAAGCAGAGGGGACACAGTCTAGGTCACTGGGGAGGGACCAGGCGCTCGGGAGACAAATGCCGACCGATGTCGGGTGCTTCAGGATGGTTGTCGATGACCTTGACTCTGCAGCTGTAGGGACCAGGTGATGCTGAGGATGACCAGGAGCCGCATACGAGCTGTCCCACGAAGGATGTCGAGAGCTGAGGGGTGAGTGTCTGGCGGGAGCACGAACAAGCCTTGGCAAAAGCAACCCACGCAGGAAGTCAAGAAAGTGTACGGTTCGGACCAGCAAGGTCCAGGAGACTCACCACAAGCAGGGGAGTCAGGGCAGGCCGGAGCAATCAGGGGAGCCCAAGGAAATCAAAGGTGACTCTCAAATGGACCCACAGGAGAACGGCACAGGAGTCGCATGAGGACCTCGAGCAGCTCACCAAAAGAGGCAGGCCACAATGCACACGATGCGGTGTGGCCAAAAATTCTGGTCACAGGAGGTGCTCAGGGTGGGGGCTACTTGGAGCCCGGAGATCTTCTTGCAAAGATGTCAACAAGCCTTTGCAACTGCAAAGGTGATGAGGTACCCAGGGGTTCAGTTATTGCAACCCCCACTCGAGCTGCTGGCCTCAAACTTAGCGATACCAAAGGGGATGATGGACGGAGCGTTGGAGCAAATCAAACACTCACCCCCAGTCAACTGATCTGGGTTTAATCCATCATCATTCTTTAGCTCACTCCACCACCCCAGTTCAGACATGGCCATATGCAAATCAGTCTGACCCTGTGCCTCATGGGAACAGTCCAGCCCGAACTGCCAAGCCATGTCTTCCCTGGACCGGAAACAAGCATTCTGGGACCGGTTTCTGGCTAATCAGCCGTCATCAGCCAGGCTAGCTTGAATCCAGTGGCAAAGTGAGCAAGGGACCCACGTCTGGGCATACCCTGCCAACTTAGGGCGAACAAAGCGATACCAAAGGGGATGATGGACGGAGCGTTGGAGCAAATCAAACACTCACCCCCAGTCAACTGATCTGGGTTTAATCCATCATCATTCTTTAGCTCACTCCACCACCCCAGTTCAGACATGGCCATATGCAAATCAGTCTGACCCTGTGCCTCATGGGAACAGTCCAGCCCGAACTGCCAAGCCATGTCTTCCCTGGACCGGAAACAAGCATCCTGGGACCGGTTTCTGGCTAATCAGCCGTCATCAGCCAGGCTAGCTTGGTCAGAGGGGAGACTGTTGTCGGACTGCCCTGGGGATGGGGATTTGACCAACATGAGGGTCCGTTTATTGGGTTATTAAGTTTTAAAGTTTGCAGAAGAGTGTGGGTATGCATGAATGAGGGAGCGGGGGAGGGGGTTCCTCCAAGGAGGCCACTTGGTGATGTTCCACAGCGATGGCACACGCGCCCAACAATGTACGGTTCCTAACCTGGAACATTCGAGGAATGGGGTCCATGGCTAAACGCCACAATATTTACTCGTACCTGAGGCGTAGAGACATACATATAGCCTATCTCCAGGAGACCCACTTGAACAAGGAGGAGGCGGGGAAGTTGAGAAGACGGTGGAGGGGGCAGGTCTATGCGACCACCTCCTCGGTCTTTGCTAAGGGGGTGTTGATTTGGATCAAACCTGGGGTCCCCTTTGCTCCTGAGCATACATCAATTGATACAGAGGGATGGTACACCCTGATCACAGGGAGATTGGCAGGACAAGAAGTGACCTTGGGTAATATCTATGCGCCTAACCAAGATCAGGTTGGTTTCCTTGAGTCCTTTTCTGCCACAATGGCTAGTCACGTAAATGGTCATATAATCTTGGGGGGAGACTTTAACAGTGTCTCAGATATCACAGTTGATCGCTCACACCCTCCGTTGCCGGGAGCGCAACCGCATCGTACAGCAGCGGGGTTTCGTAACTGGATATCCCACTGGGGCCTCGAGGACACATGGAGGGCGCAACATAACAGGGGCAGGGAGTACTCCTTCTTTTCGCCGGTCCACCAGGTGCATACTAGACTAGACACATTCCTCTGCACCCCGGCCTTCAACCGTTCTATTACGCACACTGAATATCTAGGGCGTATACTGTCAGATCATAGTCCGCTGATAATGACACACCAACTTCCGGGGAGGCGACCCCCGATTCCCACATGGATGCTCCTTTTTGTGCTTCACTGCACACGCTTCTAGAAACTTACTTTCCCATCAATGCTCATACAGCCTCCCCTGTTCATGTGGAGTGGGAGGCATTCACGGTAGTTGTAAGAGGCCACTGCATGGGGCAAACGATTGGGATGCACAGAGAACTCCGTCAGGAAATTTTAGACTTAGAGGGAAACATACATAGGTTAGACAATGCTCAGGGAACCGATGATACTGTCCGTTTAACCCTGCAGGAAACGCGCAATGAGATACAACGACGCACTAAGCCCCCTGAGGTGTTATAGCCATAAGGAATATCTGGATAGGGTGCAGAGGGAGGAAGGGAAAGCTGGTCGACTGCTAGCAAGGCTAATCAAACTAGAGCTGGGGGGGCGCCAATTACGCAGCTTAGCGCAGATTCGGGAGTTATTACATATGATCCGGACTCAATCAATGACTCTTGTCACGCATACTATGAACACTTATACGCTGCTCCGGCAGTGGCTCATCTGCTCAACATTAGGGGCTTCCTAGGCCCCCTGCTGCTCCGCACTGTGGACGACTCAGCAAGGGAAGAGTTGGGAGATCCAATAAATCTGCAGTAAATCAAAGCGGCCATTTCGGCGCTGGCACCAGACAAAACGCCGGGGCCAGACGGCCTCCAGACGGAATTCTACCAAAGGTTTGCCGACACGCTAGCGCCACATCTTGTCAAGTTGTATGCCGAGGCATATGAGCACGGAGAACTGCCCAGTTCCACCCAAACTGCACTAGTGATACCGCTCCCAAAGACCAAGACACCGGTTGCTGGAGTGGTGGATTACAGACCTCTCTCCATGCTTAATTTGGACTTTAACATTTTAAGTAAGGTGCTGGCGGGTAGGATTCTCCCACACATGCGATCCCTAGTCCATCCTGACCAGAATGGATTAATTCCCTCTCGCAGTACTTCCTATAACCTCCGTAGACTCTACTCTATTCTCTATAATGTGGAAGCTCCTACCCAACAACGGGCAGCGGTTCTGTCCGTTGACTTGGAAAAAGCTTTTGACACGGTTAGCTGGGAGTATTTGTTCGAAGTAATGCTACACATGGGTCTGGGGGAGGACTGGGTGCGGCTTCTTTATGCCTCGCCCACAGCAAGGGTCAAAACGGGCAGAACAATCTCCAGGCAATATCAGATCTCCTGAGGGACCCCGCAAGGGTGCCCTCTATCTCCCCTTCTGTTCGCCCTGGCAATAGAACCACTTGCGGAGAGGGTTCGACAGGGAGGCGACGGGATAGGATTACCAATCGGCGGGCGGCAGCATAACATCTCCTTGTATGCAGACGACTTGTTAATCTATTTGGAGGAAGCGGTCACAGGCACCCCCACAGCTTTGCAGATTTTATACGGCTTTGCGCTGTTTTCGGGCCTTCGGGTTAATAAAGCCAAGACATATCTGTTACCTGTGACAGGCCCATCGCCCAGACCTGAGGCTTTAATGACTGACATACTCTGGGCTCAGGATACATTCAAGTACCTGGCCATACATGTTTTTCACTCCTTAGAGGACTTGAAGGAGGAAAACCTGAACAAGGCACTGCGCTCACTCCGCTCGTGTGTGCACTTTTGGCACACTCTTCAATTGCCCTTCATGGCCAGGATTTCTCTATCCAAAATGGTCATGCTGCCCTGCCTGTTGTATTTTTTTGTCAACCTCCCGATTCTGATGCCAAGCAGTTGGTTTCGCCCGCTGAACACCCTCCTACGAGGCCAGGTGGGGGGGTGACGGGCGCCCGAGGGTGTCCCTGAAGACGCTGCAGCGTCCCATGGTGGAGGGGGGGGCTGGGAGTCCCAAATTTTGAATACTATATGCTGGCTGCCCAATTACAGTGGTTGGCGCAATGGGTAGAGGGAGTGAATGAGGAAGGCACATGTTTAGCAGACCCGAAATCTCGCCCTAGCCTTGTGGTGGCAAAACTCCTCATACCAACAACGAATACCCCATACTGCTCGTTATTACAACGCACAGCCCTGCAGGCCTGGAAAAGGTGTCAGAGTAAAGTGCAGCAATCCTCTAAATACACACCCATGTAACCATTGGTGGGGTGGCCACACGGGGATTCCCAGTCTGTATTCACTAGCGAACAATTAGTGCGCTGGTCAGAAGCGGGACTGTACAATGTTGGGGATTGCTACTTGGATAAAGAATTGATCCCATTTGAGGAGTTGATGGACAGCTGTGGGCTCCCCCAGGACAGTTTCTGCCGTATGAGGCCCTGACCTGTACATTTGCGCAGCTGTGGGATAGAGGGAGGGAGGAACCAGAGACGCACCCTGTGTTGCATGCCTTATTCACCCTCGGCACAGCGGGACATCTAGTGAAATGGTTTTATGCCACACTAATAGCAGCGCCCCTCTGCCCCTTGAGTGGGCTACGGATGAAGTGGGAAAAGATTGTGGGTAGGGAACTCACGGATTCTGAGTGGCGCAAGACTTTGTTGTCCCCCAAAAAGATCTCTTGGAACACGCGCTTAAAGTACATCCAATTTAATTACATTCACGTCTTACATGACGCCGCATTGTCTTAATGTGACTTATGGGGAGGAAATACGACAATGCCCCAGATGTGCGCACCCAGACGCGGATTTCGGACATATGACTTGGGACTGTCAGTATATACGCCCATTCTGGGAGGCTGTGTTAATCAAGATCAAAAGCGCATTAGGTAAGGTGTTGCCCCCCACGGTACAGGTGTGCTTGATAGGCCTTTTCCCCAGGCCGCCGAAACGCAAGGTTGGGAACAGACTGATAGATCTCGCACTGGGACTCGCTAAGCGTAGAATAGCGATGGAATGGAAGTCGGCGAGGGGGCCCCAGTACGAAACATGGAACAAGGATGTCATCTCGTGGGCTGGGGCAGAAGGCAGAGTATTGAGCTGGGAAGAGGCCAAGGGAATGAGGAAGCGTCCAATAGCTGAGCAATGGAAGGAAGGGATGGTGTCATGGGAACAGTCAGAGGGCACGAGCAGAGAGGAGGAAAGGATGGGACAGGTAACCTAACATGGAGGCACTGGTCGCAATAGGCCCCTACACACAAACACCCCCGAGGGAGTTCAGGGAACTGAAATGAGTTGGAGACGCCCCACAAGCTGTTAAACTGTAAGGGAACCGACAATCAGGAGAATGGATAGGTCAATGGCGGGGGACCCCGCCCTGGCCCCTGTGATCAAACTGCGCGAAACCCCTTGAGGCTCTATTGATAGAGATCACTCACACCACTCTTCTGCACAAGTTTTTCTTTTTTCTTTGGTTTGTGTTAAGTAGTTAGAATAGCGTTTGTGTTGATTATGAGTGGTGCATTTGTATCTAGGACCAACGATTCTACTCTTGCCTACAACGTGCTTTGCTTGATGTTGAGATTATATAAAGTACTCTGCAGGAAAACACCAGTAAGGACAATTATTAATAATGTATTGAGAAAAGAAGTAACCGATAATTGTAGAATTGTAAATTTACCATCATAAAGATTCGATTTGTGATGATATATACAAAATGCCAATAAAAATATGTTTTAAAAAAAAATTATTGAAACATGTAGATACTACTCTCATGTATTCTCGCTAATATAAGTATATGGATTACCTCATACATCCACAAATGTTCTCTCCTCTTAAATGAATACAGCCAATCTCTGACTACTGGAAACTACCATTGTTACCCAACTGTTCCCACCTGTGAACAGAGACACACATTAGCACACAATTTCCCAAAGATTAATCATTAAGTAAGATGCACTAATTTCACAACTTGTGTACATACCCTTTTAGGTGAAAGAACAAAAATATGAAGAAAAAAAATAAAGGAATATATTCCTCCTTTGTAAAATAGGTCACAGCGTTTGTATGCAACTCGAGAGAGTCTTTTCCCTATTTGTTTTGTATATTTCTTTTATCTCCTTTCATTTCAGTTAAAATCTTGTCACTGAAATTGCATTTTATAATTCCTCTCTCCTTTTTTCGCAAAACTAAAATACGGATAGCAAGTTGTGTTTGAATATAACGTCTTCTTCAAACACCCATGAACACATCAAATAATAATAAGAAAATCCGTAATTAGCTGTAACACAACCTCACAGCTAATGCACTTTACACAAAAAGTTTCCACTGAGTAACTTAAAAAATGCAGCTTTTTAATTTTTTATTTTAATTAAATGACTGGGATATTCCTCCTGAATCAGCCCCCAGAAACAAAGTCAAGAGACGCCGTGTCTCAAACCATTTTCAAACCTGAGTTTGCGGAGTTTCCTGCACTCCGCGTTACGCGGAGATCGCGAAGTTCCGAAAAACTCCGCTTCGCGTTGCGGAGTGGAGTTTTTTTCCTCGCTCGCGTTCGTCAACGTCAAGTTGGCGACCGAGAACAAGGAAAATCAACCTCCCGGCGAGATTTTTCCTCGTTCACGATCGTCAACATCAAGTTGGCGAGCGTGGAAAATCAACATCCCAGCGAGATTTCTCAACGCGGGGGGGTCAGGTTTCTCATTGCGAGTGGTCGCGTATGCTCGCGACCGTTCGCGTTGAGAAACTGCCCGTTCGCATTGAGAAAGCTGCTGCTCGAGTAAAAATCTACTCGAGCGGCAGAAAAGGAAAGCTTGCGCTGTGCATGGTGCCGTTCGCAATGATTGCACAGTGCTGGACAAGCATCCGGCACTGTGCAATCACCGCGAACGGCATTTTTCTATTATACTCCGCCGCTCGCGGAGCTCTGCGTAGTGCGACAGAGTTGTTTTTGCACTTTGCGGTGTTCCGCGTAGTGCAACTCCGCGAACTCCGCCCAGGGTTACCTCCCACACGAACAGAACCGGGAGTAAAATCCTCCGAGTGGACACCCGCAACGGAATTTACAGAGAGAGAACAGGGTAGTGATCCGTGTTCCATAGCCTTCCCTCTCCTCAAACTTTTCCAGAATGAATCACACACATCAGCCTACTTGCGAGGATGATTAAATCCACATTCTTCCGCATTATTTGGACTACAACTTCCCATTACCTCATGGGAAATGGTCTCGCTATCCAAAGGAAAACAAAAAAGACAAGAACCAACAATTGCGCATCGAATCACCTCAAGACTTCCAGTATGTTCAGGTAGGTGCTTACTGAATGCTATTCCTGACAGTTTTCTCAGATTGAGTGGTTTTATCCCCTCTCCAGGTGCCTCATACGATGACATATTGAATGGAAAGAAAGCTCTTTTGTACGAAACAGATAAGGAAGCGAGCAGGGAGTCAAGGGTGAAAGAAATTACGGCAGAGGGGAGGCTTACTGTTTGTGTGGAATGAAGGCATAAATTCAAGGTCGTCTTGAGATATGTGGATCTAAGGAGAAAGAGTTATTGACGTGTTTTTGAAATGTACATCAAAGAAGAAATTATGACTGTTTTGCTAAAGAGAGTATTGTTTGAAGGTGGTCTTTAATTGGGCTGATGACAATAATTTAGGAGGGTCTTTGAGGGTATAACTAGGCAATATTCTGTGGCTTTGAACCCGCACTACGCTGAGACTTCTTTAGGATAGGAGAGGTTTAGACCTCTGTGCCTTATATTTTATGCTTTATTCTCGTTGTATGGCTTCATGCTATGCAATACTTTATTTTTAGAATCTTGTACTGAAGTTTCATTCTGACACATTTTCTCTATTTTATGGATCTAATTGAAGCATAGTTTAGTATTTTTAGTGTAGTTTAATTGGGGAATTAGAAATCTTCATGCATCATAGACAGGAGGATCAGACATTTCAATCCTCTCATTCTGCTGTGTTTCTGTTGTTTTGTGCCATCGCTACTGAGGTTCTCATTGGTTATTTACTATTGAGAATTAATTTTGTTCGTAGAGTCCTTTGATAATTCTATATTTCAATGCAATGTTTCTGAGACTGATTTATATTATGCTGGCTTTGAATTAGTAATAAATCTATGTTTAACCTGACTTCCCGACTTGGAACTTTACTGTGTAGCGCAATGGGTTACACTGCCTTTGTGAATTTGAATTAAAATCGAATTCCTTTATTCCTCAAGCTCCCGAAAAAGATCAGAGTCCAAGGGGACGAAAGGGCCCAAATCCCATCCGCTGGAGCATTGGCGTCCCCTGCAGCAAGTGTAAGCGCTCAGTTATGAAATGCCTTAGCAACCTCACCACTTCTCTGCAAGTGATCAAAATACTAGAATTCTGGACCTGTTAGTCCGCTGTCCATTTGTTGCTCTTGGCGACTTGCGCTGTGTGAGTGAGTGCAGATTTATGAAGCACCTTAGCATCCCCGCCTCCTTTTTCCAGGTGAGCTAAATACCAAGAGGATTGTGGACCTGGTAGTTCACTGTCTGTTTGTTGCTGTTTGGTGTCAGTCAAAATGTAACTCACAAGTCATTGAAAAGTCCCGCATAAGTTCTTTGAAAATATGGAAGTGTCTCACATAAACAATCTGAAAACTTGTCTGCTATGATGTCTGTGTCTCGTAAATGACCCTCTTGTGCACAGGATGATGATGATGAAATGTATTTATAAAGTGCAGCTGTTACCCTAAAAGGTTGTCATGGGGAGACACAACTGAGACCACTTATATCTGTTAAAATAACCAGGTTTTCAGGTTCCTTCGAAACCTCCAGTGATTGGTTTCCATTCTAAGATGCAGCAAAAGAATATTCCACAACTTAAGCCCAGGAAGGAGAAGGATCTCCCGCCCCTCTGATCAAATTTGATTTGAGGAATCGCAAGGAAAAGAGCTTCCGCTTAGCATAACAATCTGCTCATTTGAAAGCTACTCAGCTTCTCTTAGAGAATCTCAGGGCAAGTTTATTAAAGGCCCTGTGATCCAGACATGCAGTCTTGAAGAGGACTATTTTTGGCAATCAGTACAGCTCTTTTAAAGCTGATGAGACTTAGTTGTTCCACTTAAGTCCAATTATTAGTCTTGCAGCCCAAGTTTGCAAGCTTTGAAGTCTATCTGTAGTTTTACCTAAAAGCCCTTAATACAATGCTTTACAGTAGTCCACGTGGAATAAAATCATTGCAAGGACTCTGTGCTTAATTTTGCAAAAAATATGTGCTAGGGCTCAAGGTATTGCTAACGATGCAACTCCAGCTTCCACCACCAACTACCCCTGCCAGTATTACAAAATCCCAGCACTAAGGGCCTGTGGACGCGCTGCTATTACTATTCTGTGGTGCATATTGCACTGATAAACTGATGTGCTCTGACTAAAATAGGCAGACTGCTAAACGGATGTGTTCTGCCTAAAATAGGCAGACAGCGCTATTATCTTGTGGGCTGTCATGAAAGTGCCAGTGTTAAGAATTAACACAGGCACAAATTAAGCACAGCATCGACTACTGGTTTGAATGTCTGCTAGGAAGCATACAGAGCATTTTGGGTAACATCCTCAGATACAGAAAACTGAGACCATATTTACTTGTTTGTTCACATTACGCTTATTACCAATGAAGAAATCTACGATTTTAGCAGCTAAGACTGGGACCGGAGACTCCCCTGAATTGGCTGGCCACCATTTAGATGCTCAAGTAATGGATAGAGGACCAAAACTTAAGAGTTCTGTCTAGTCTCCATTCAATTTCAGTGCATTAGTGCACATCCGTTGAGTACAGCCACCATACAATCATAGACGTTAGCAGTTGCCTTGGCCTCATCAACCACTGACACTACAATTTGGTTGTCATCTGCATATGACATAAGGGACCACCCAAAGCTCAGTATTAATTTTGCCAGTAGAACAATATACAAATTGAACACGGTGGGGTGAATAATAGAGCCCTGAGGTACCCCGGATTGGAACACTTTGATTTGAAAAGGACACCCAGTCCTGACTGTCTTAAGTGCGGTTGGATAAGAATGAAATTAGCCATTCCAAGTTTCCTACACCCATAGTTTGTAATCTGTGTATCAGAAAGGGGTGTGAGGCATACATGCAACATTTTAGACAAGTAAAGTTGGAGACTTGAAAAAATAATCGGGAGAATGTATTTCGCCCATTGACTTTTACTGAGGCCTGAATCTGGTCTATTGTCATGTATGCAACTTAAAAAGTGTGCTCCTGCAGGATTGAATATCAGAAATGCAAATATATGTTTTTTAGGGTTGAGCCTGCAAGAGCATGCGAGACACTGTTGTTAACAAAAAGGGCTTGGAGTCGCCCGTCGCTTATCATTTGTTGGATTGCGTGGCATTCTTCTTTACAGCCTCGTAATTCAAGGCAGGATTAACATTATTTCCTTTCCTGTCTGTGGAGCAGGGACAAAAGCACTGACTGATTCAACTTAATCAGTTCCTGTCCGCTGCTCCCACATGATTGAGGTACTATTTTGTTCTTTTTAACTTTTAGGGCCCTGCAAACAGAAGGTGTGTGACTGGCAAAAACGTGCCCAGCAGGACAAAGAAAATGGCAAAGATTTATTCTCTATAGTTAACTTTCTTTTATTTTGCAAAGTATTTTTTTCTCATTTCGCACTCATGTTTTCTTTTGTTTTTGCTTGTGGGCACTGTTCTCCAAAGATGAGGATTATATTATTGCAAAGCGACATTGTTTCTCTCTTGTGTGTAATTTCTGAAATGATGCTTTAACACAATCGTGCAGTACACCCCAACAATCCACCCCACTCCAATTCACTCACCTCACCCCACACCCAATCCACCCCATTCAATCCAATCCACCCCAGACCAATCCAATCCACCCCACTCCAATCCAATCCAATCCACTACACTCCAATCCTCCCAACCCATCCCACTCCAATCCAAAAGAATCTGCCCCACTCTAATCCAAAACAACCTGCCCCACTCCAAAACAATCTGCCACACTCCAATCTGTCCCACTTGAATACAAAACAATCTGCCCCATTCCAATCCAAATTAATCTGCCTAAATCCAAAACAATCTGCCCCACTCAATCCAAAGCAATCTGCCCCACTTCAATCTGTCCTGCTCCAAAACAATTTGCCCCACTCCAATCTGCCCCACTCCAATCTATCTCACTCCAATCCAAAACAATCTGCCCCACTCCAGTCTTACCCACTACAATCCAAAACAGTCTGCCCCACTTTAATCTGCCCACTCCAATCTGCCCCTCTCCAATTCAAAACAATTGGCTCCACTCCAATACCCAAACAATTTGCCCCACTCCAATCTGTTTTACTCCAATCCAAAACAATCCGCCCCACTCCAATCTGCCCCACTCTAATCCAACCCACTCCAATTCGCTCCACTCCAATCCAATTCACCTGTCAAGCCTAATCCAATATACCTCACTCCAATCCAATCCACCTCACCCAATCCAATCTACCCCACTCCCTCCCCAATCCACCCCATTCTGATCCTCTCCAATCCACCCCACTCCAATCCAAAACAATCTGCCCCAGTACAATCTGTCCCACACCAATCTGCCCCACTACAATCCAAAACAATCTGCCCCACTCAATCCAAAACAATCTACCCCACTCCAATCTGCCCCACTCCAATCCAAAACAATCTGCCTCACTCAATCCAAAACAATCTGCCCCACTACTCCAATCCAAATCAATCTGCCCAAATCCTAAACAATCTGCCCCACTCAATCCAAAACAATCTGCTCCAATCTGTCCCGCTCCAAAACAATTTGCCCCACTCCAATCCAAAGTTCCCTCTAATTTAATTTCTCTGTGTGCAGCAAGAAACCATCTATGTGCACACTTCCCCTGGTCTTGTGCAGAACTCCTTCTGGGTAAACCAGCTGTAGGGTTGAGAGCAAGCGAGGAGTGGTCCATTTTTCTTCTTCATGCGAAAAAGTACTATTATAATGAACTTTTAGCAAATGCTTGCCAAAACAGATTTTAGTGTACACAAATATCATAACACACCATAAAAGAAGCAAACTTCCTTCCAAATGGCAAACTTTTTTTGAGCTTCCTACCCAATAAACATTTACCACATAGCTCTGTTACCAAAAAGATCAATTTCCCAATATGGCTTGCTCCGCGTCACAGAAATAATGAAAATGCTGAAAATAAAAGCAAACACAGCAAAAATAGCAAAACATTTGATATAGCCCACACAGTGAACTGAATTCCACGCTGTTTTGCTCTAGGGCTCATAATAGTGATGGAATAAAGGGTTTTTAGCATCATGCCCATCGTGAAGTGCCTGGAGATTAACTCAGCCAAGTAGAGTTTGAGGACTTAGGCGTACCCCTTTACATTAATGTTAATTTTTTGACACAGCAATCTAAAGCCAAACTGTTTGCAATACAAGTCTAAGCATATCTCTTTTACAATAACATGACAGATCAGAAGAAGGCATTGCTCTGTGGAAGAGGGATTAGGAAGGAGTTTAAGAAATTAGCAAATGGGCGCTTAAATCTCAAGTCTCTTTGACTACAACAGTATCCCTTGTTAATTTTTTTTTATCTCCTAGCAGATGAACACTGTGTTGCTAAATCTACTTTAAATAACTACAACCTAAATACCAGAAAAATATAAACATTATCATCAGTCTGTCAGAAATGGCTATAATTTCTGGGATCCTTAAAATGTATGAAATTAGCAGTTAAAATGAGTGACAGTAAAGAATATACTCTTGTTGAATAAATGATAAGGAATCTCTACATTTTTATCTGCCAGTGTTAACATGCAATTTGGTGGTCTGTAAGTACTAACTTACTACAACACATCTATCAAATGAGTAGGAACATGAAGAGACATGCTCAAGAGTTTGCAGGGTAACCCCTTGCGGCATGTGACACTGCTCGCAGAACTTGACCTCACAATACTCTCATAAAAATAAATATTTTGTTTTACATGGACGATGCCACAGTATTTATAATTTTGCGGAATTCATATCCATCCTAAACGCCGTTCATTAAGGGCTGCCTATTATTTTAGGAAGTAATACTTTTGTTGGTATATACAGATACCACTGGGTGCAGTATTACCTCTCTATTACTGAGTTTGGCACTGCAGAACTGGGGATTCTACTGAAATATTCCATGTTTCCCCATTTATAAGCTGCAAAACGAAGGAATGTGCAGTATTTCCCTCCACAAATTATTTCACACTTTACCCAGCAAAATTTGCAAGGGAAAAACACTCCAAATTTAATAAAATTTTGTAATCCTGATTTGGGCACTAATTCCTTTTTACTCCCAAATCTGGAATAATTGTCTTCCTGTCATGAGGGCCAGGAATCTGGATTACAATGGGCAGCAAATGTTTCCCTGTTGGTAAATGTAAATCTTACATTTTTCATTTGTTCCCAAAGGCAGAGCAAGATTTAGATTATGAGTTAGATAAATTGTGATGAATTATCAGTCCCAAACTTGCCAGCAGCCTACGTTCATATAGCTCTGTCTATGCTCCTCAGTCCTAGGACTTCCTGCTGTATGTGTTTACCCGGCTTTTACAGTGTACCTCAGTCACAATGCTCAATTCAGTCAGCATTCACACTGCTCCACCAATGTCACCACTGCTTGTTTCACATTGCATTCTCACCCCTGTGATATGCATCTTAGTCACAGGGCTGACTTCAGTTTGCACTCACAAAGCTCCACTGATGTATAATTGTCAGGAGGCTGCCTTTATTCACAATCAAAAAACATTTGATATACCACTGCTACACTAACACAGCTTTGGCAGCGCACTGCTTTCACAGAGTTGCCAGTCCATGTGCACACAACTTTGACAGTGCACCTTAGTTATAAAACTGCCTTCAATCAGAATTCATACAGCTCTAAGGAAACTGTTGCAAGACATGTTGCAGACTGTCATATTTCTCTGTGAATCAACTGTGGCACAAGGAAGCACAGATTCCCACATATACCAAGTTGACTAAGCAAGGCCAATTCACTAATGGTACACTATTAATGTGTTTTTACATAGCAGTTCATACCACTACTTCTACCATTTCCAAGCAGTGTAAATATAGGTATTACTATTTACCATTTTATAGTTCTCAGGTTAGTGACCTCAGAAGGATGAAATGCTGAGTGTGCCATGCAGGACTGAAACTCATGATCGCTAGAACTCTGCATATGTCTGCAACAATTGTTTAGCTCACTGAGCCATCCTTCTGGCTAATAGATTCAAGAGTACTGTAAACTCCTACATGTGCAATAGCATTCTGGAAAAGCACAAGCCCCATGCAACAGGAGTGATGATAGGGGCGATCAGTAGATTTGTGAGGCTCCTGTGCAGATCACAAACCAGATGAATGTTAGCGCTGCATTTGGGTGCTAAACAGAAGGAGGACTGAATTATGTATGCAGCTTTCATTTGGAAACCTTATGTTCCTACTTGAAGGACATATTGTGTGAGCTTAGAAAGGAAAGTTTGACTAAATGCTTTAGTTTGCCATTGCCTCTTTCCTTCCTAAACCATGAGAGCGCCTGAACATAAATATCACCTATTTCTGAAGGGAGCAATGATGGCCCCACTGCATTCTTTGGTTTGCTCTTGCTTCAAGGTATTTTCCCAGCAAGTGTTGAAATCCCTCTTTTTTAGCCTCTCAAAGCTGAAAACGACTTTCTAAAGCTGCCATTAAGCAAGACAACTTCTGTGCTGTAACACCTTCTCATAGTGCACCTTGTAAACAATGGTGCCTGCTCAGAGGCCTTTCTGCACAGATCGACTTCAGACTGTGACAGGTGAAGAAAGGGGCATCCCGCCAGGCCGCCCAATTAGCCCTCTTCAGTCCCTCCATTCAACATCATTGTTTAAGCCTCGCCTGCTGACCCCGCCCACGCTTCACAAGTCAGCTGTGACAGGGAGGAAAAGAGCCCCCTTTCAGACAGCGCCATGGCTAGGATGCAAAGCACAGACAGTGCATGTGTTTCATTTGCCTTTCACGGGGCCTGATAGTATTTTAGAAGCGTGCGCGCGCCTCATAATGAAGTGCGCTGGAGTGAAAGTGGAGCTGCGCGGCCGCACAGGCGCGCATCTTAAAGAGAACATAGCTTAAATATGCCCCACTCCAATCCAAAACAATCTGCCCCACTCAAATCCATCTCACTCCAATCCAAAACAATCTGCCACACTTCAGTCTGTCCCACTTCAGTCTTACCCACTACAATCCAAAACAGTCTGCCCCACTTTAATCCTCCTCACTCCAATCATCTCCACTCTAATCCAAAATAATCTGCACGACTCCAATTAAAAACAATCTGCCCACTCCAATCTGCCCACTCCAATCTGCCCCACTGCAATTCAAAACAATCGGCCCCACACCAATCCCAAACAATTTGCCCCACTCCAATCAGTTTTACTCCAATCCAAAACAATTCGCCCAACTCCAATCCGCCACACTCCATTTCACTCCACTCCAATTTGCTCCACTCCAATCCACCTACTACATCCCAAATCACCCCACTCCAATCTACCAAAATCCACCCCACTCCAATCCACCCCACACCAATCCAATCCACCTCAGTCCTGCCTAATCCAATAGACCTCACTCCAATCCAATCCACCTCACCCAATCCAATCTACCCCACTCCCGCCCCAATCCACACCACTCCAATCCACTCCAATCCACCCCACTCCAATCCAAAACAATCTGCCCCAGTCCAATCTGTCCCACACCAATCTGCCCCACTACAATCCAAAACAATCTGCCCCACACTATCCAAAACAATCTGCCCCACTCCAATCCAAAACAATCTGCCTGACTCCAATACAAAAAATCTGCCCCACAACTCCAATCCAAATCAATCTGCCCCACTCCAGTCTGCCCCATTCCAATCCAAAACAATGTGCCCCACTCCAATCTGCCGCACTGCAATCTGCCCCACTCCAATCCAAAGCAATCTGCCTCACTCCAATCCAATCAACCTCACCCCAATCCAATCCACCGCACCCCAAAGCACCCCACTCCAATCCACCCCACCCCAGGCCAATTCAATCCACTGCAATCCAGCCAAATACAATCTACCCCACTACATCTGCCCCACCCCACTCCAATCCACCCCACCCCAATCCACCGCAATCCAGTTCACCCGACCGCAATCCAATCCACCACAACCCAATCCACCCCACTCAATCCAATCCGCCTCACTCCAATCCAATTCTCCCCACTGCAATCCAATCAACCCCACTCCAATCCACCCCACGCCAATCCAATCCATCCCACTCCAATTCACCCAACTCCATTCTACCCCATTCCAGTCCACCCCCCCCCACTCCAATCCACCCCACTGCAGTCCAATCCACACCACCCCAGGTCAGTCCACTCCACTCAATCCAATCCATCCAGCCCACCACACTCCAATCCACCCCCTCCATTCAAGTTCAACCCATCCCCCTCCCCTCCACTCTAATTCACCCCACTCCAAACCACCCTACTCTAATCCAATCCAACCCAAACCAATCTAATCCACTCCAATCTACCTCACCACATTTAAATCCACACCCACTCCACCCCATCCAGTCCACCCACTCCAATCTACCCCACTCTACCCCAATTCAATCCACCCTAATCTACTCGTCCAATCCAAACCACTGCCTTACTCCACTTCAACCCAATCCATCCTATTCCACCCCACCCCACTCCACTCTACACCACAGCACTCTATGACAATGCACTCTATGACACTCTCTGCCACTGAACTCTACAACACTCTACTCCCCTTACTCTACTCCAACAAATCCAGTCTACGACACTCTACTCTGCCCACTCTACTCTAGGACACTCCACTAACTTTTAACCATGCTGAACAGTAGCCACACTGCTGCACAACAAGCAAAAACGCATTGCCAACGCTAATAGCTCTTGTATAGGCGAAACCAATTGCCTTTGCCAATGCTTCTTTCATTTCCAGCCAAGAGAATGGAGAAAGCGCTATGGAAGGCAGCGAAAGTTTGAAAAAATGTTGTGCACTGGCTTGCAGGAACAGGTTACTGGCAGTGCATACTCCAAGTCACACAAGGCAAAGTCCCCGTGGGCAGAAGCCTGCAGAAGAACTGTTTTTGTTGCATGCAGGAACCGGGAGGTGGGGGACTAGCATTGAAATCGGTAGTCTCCCAGCTGAATTGAAAAGGTTGGCAGATATGGCCAGGTAGTTTCAAAGCAGCACTGAGATCAAATAACACCAACGATGCACTGTGACCTTTGTCTGAATGCAATCTCTTCCTGTCACCAACATCGTCTCTGTGCAACATAAACGCTCACTTTATGTGCATGCTGATCCACAGCCAAAGACAAACCTAGTTTTTAGGTCTCGCCTACGCAACGCGCATGCGTTGCATAGGAGGAGACCTCTTGAAATCGATTTGGTTTTTCGCTTAAAAACGTGCACGCATTGCATTGCTTCCAATGGCAATGCGTGCGCGTTTGGCGATTCCCTTGCGGGAGCGAGCGGCGCCATGTGTTAGCAATTATCGCGCTCGCTCCCGCAAGGTAAACGCTGCGTGTCCCTGCTCTCGGCCGCACTCCACATCCCCTCCCACTTGTTTACCCAGGCACGATCACAGAACCATATTATAATAAAAACAAGCCTGTAAGAGGCTCGGGCCGAGGTCACAGACAGCACACCGCATAGGTAGTTTTAACAAACACAGCTGGTATGGTTCGTCAACCTTTGCATGACAAATCACATCCTGACGTTACTTTTAACACCACCCTTCCAACAGCCGTATCCAACACCCACTAATGTGCTTTCTACATCACATGCATTTGTTTCCCGAGGCATTTATAAGCATGCCCCCTTCAAACTCCTCTCTCAGACTAGTTATATTTGTAATGAACTGGTTTAACTGGAATGTGGCCTTAATGATCGGTAGGTGTGAGTTATCTGCGTCACAAACCTGTGATGTTGCGCAAATCCTATTTATCGTCGTATCTCTGCTTTTTTCACTTGCAAAACAACGAGTCACTAAATCTTACTTTACTTTACATAAGCCCTCTCTCCATAACACAACGCTACGCAATTGTACTAAAACACAAGGATGTGGCGTCATGAACAGATCTGTTGAACCATGTTCGAGTCACGGCCTCTGCTCACTATACTATTATTTTGTGCAAAACAGTTAATTTCAATTGTGAAGGTTTTTTGGGTTACAACAATATTTTTTGGGGCCTTTATTACGTAACGCAATAGTATTACACTAATGCTTCAACAAGGGTATGAAGCATAAAAGTTACAGTCAGCTTTGCTTTGTTTTAACCCTGTAGCTGCTTCATGCGCACATATTTCTGGGGTTAACTGTTTATAATTAGCGTTTCCGCACACGCTTACTTATATTTCCTAAACGTTTATGCACTATTTTGTTATGTCTTTCCTCACCGTGTATTTGCCTTTCATTGTGTCTATATTTAAATTGGGGACTGTTTGCTAAGGGATGCGAGGTGCTTATCTAAGCTATTTTACACTGTAAACAACTACCCTACACTAAACGCAAAATGATTAATTAAACTTACACAATGGTGAAAAAAAGTTTGCGAGTTGCAAATATGTTGGATTCACATTTATTTACGGGATTGTGCCCTTAAGGATCGGTAGGTGTGGCTTATCCGCTACACAAATCTGTGATCTTGCGCACATCTTATTTATCTTCGTCGCTCTGCTTTTTTCACTGCCAAAACGACGTTACTACATTTCACTTTACTTTACATAAGGCCTTTGTGCAACAGAAGCGTACATAAAGAGCATATGCACACAACTGAACGGTAGGCAATATCCCTAAACCACACGGGTGTGGCGTAAAGGCCTGAGCTGCCAAGCGGAAAGTTGGGGACACATGCTCAAGTCACGTCGTGGGTCACCCCCATGTGATTTTGCTCCAATTACTTAATATCCACGTGCCTTCCAAAAGGATTTTTTTTTGTGTGTTTTCAGCCTGTGGCCAACTAGTTATAATTAGCGTTTCCGCTAACGATTTATTATTTTTAACAAACGTTTTTGCACTATGTTGTTATGTTTTTCCTTAACGTATATTTGCCTTTCAATGTGTCTATATTTGAATTAGGGGCTGTTTCCTAAGGGATGCAAGGTGTTTATATAACCTATTTTACCGTGACTGGCTGAGGAACTGTGGTTCAATGTTACCATGGAGTTTTAAACAGTGGGTCTACAAAAAAAACAGTGTTAGGTATAGTCTTTTGGTAAACTTTTTAACCCAAAGAAAATTACAGCTCAAACAAAAAAAAACCTCATACTATTTTGTAACGCAGGTACGAACATCCCACATTGCTCTTTAAACAACACCCATATGTGCAACTGCATCAATGGCACATTTGCATCTCCTACCGCTGATACCGATCTTTACAAGGAGGCAACAATTCTCTTTATTGTTAGTTCACTAACTATCTCACTAACTGGCTGACACTCTCACTAACTAACTAACTCGCTCACTCTCTCTCTCACTAATCGACTAACTAACTGACTCTCTAAATATCTCTCTCACTAACTGACTAACTCTCTCTCTCACTAACTCACTAACTGACTCTCTCTCACTAACTTACTGACTAACTGACTCTCTTAATAACTAACTCTCTCACAAACGAACTAACTCTCACTCTCTCTATCACTAACTGACTCTCTCTCTCACTCACTAACTCTCTCACTAACTAACTAATTCTCTCACTCACTGACTGACTAACTCTCTCACTCTCTGTCTCACTAACTAACTTACTAACTAACTCTCTCACTCTCTCACTAACTAACTGCATTACTCTCTCACTAACTCTCTACCTGACTAACTCTCTCACTCTCTCTCTCTCACTAACTGACTAAATAACTAACTTACTCTCTCACTCTCTCTCTCTCTCACTAACTAACTCTCTCACTCTCTCTCTCACTGATTAACTAACTCTCTCACTCTCACTGACTCTCTCTCTCACTAACTGACTCTCTCTCTCACTAACTAACTCTCTCACTCTCTCTCACTCACTAACTCTCTCTCTCTCTCACTCACTAACTCTCTCTCTCACTAACTAACTCTCTCTCTCTCAATAACTATCACTCTCTCTCACTAACTAACTTTCTCACTAACTAACCAACTAACTCTCTCTCTCACTAACTAAATGACTCTCTCACTCACTAACTAACTCACTTACTCTCTCACTAACTAACTGACTCTCTCACTGACTCTCTGACTAACTTTGCATGTATCACAGGCATACGTATGCCATCAAATTAAGTGGGTGTCATTTCTTTTTTTAACTAATTCACAATAGCTGGTGCCCTTTGCATCACTAAATAAAAGAATTAAGATATTTTTGTGGGACAGCGCAAAATAAAACAACCATTGGCAGACAATAGGTCTCGCCTTTGGGACCTTATAAGTGTTTGGTTATCCAGCACAATATCCTTAATGCAACAACATCAACTGTTGCATGGCTAAACACCTATAAGGTCCCAAAGGCGAGACCTATTGGCTATGCCAATGCTTGTTCTATTTGTTGTGCTTTACAATAAAATTAATTTGACATTATCTTAAAGATTCTTAGAGTGGCCTTATAATGACAATGTGCAGTTAGCACTCTGAATACACAGTGTGGTTTAATAATGATACTAATAAAGCATGGAGTTTCAATGTATTTATGAAATGTTCCCCAGTCGAATAGTATAAAACGTGTAATGTGTGCACACTAGTGTTTGAGATTATTTATTAAAAATTGTAGTTCTCATTCATAGCTATATGAACGTTTTAAGATGTAACCCATAGTTATATGTGACCATGATTTTATTCCATGTAATGCTTAGTATAATGTACTAATTGTGGATGTGCATGCATCTATATTCAAATGTGAAGTGCACTCTGCCATGCTAACTTAGCGTAACTACGGCCCTTAAGCTTCTGGATTTTAATGTTTAACTTTCACATGAGAATTATTTGCTTGAAGGTTCTCTCCTCTGCAGGTGCAGATATAAGGCTTCGGTAGTTAGAGCAGGCATTGTTTGTTTGTAGCGATAGTAAGGTACTGGAGGAATTCTTGGCAAGAAGACGACGTGTTACCAAGGTGGGAGACGAGTTCTCAAGCTGGACAAGGGACGCTCCAGGACAATCGAATGTGCTTCACTAAAAGTGTGGGAGAACTGATTGTTGCTCAATTCTACCTACGACCATGGAAATGTACTGGATATGATGGCGCTAGTTACCTTGCATACTCTGTGTGTTAATAGGTGTTATTTTGTTAGAGACCAGAGGCCCTTCGGATTTCACGAGTTGCAGACCTCTTTTGCTAGTCCTCTCATTGTACAGCTTTATGCTATACATTCTATAGACTTTGGAGTACTTTATGCAAGGCCCCATAACGCGGACACCTGTTACTTGCTCCCTATAGCTTATCAGGGTTTTCTAGGAATTAGTAAAGAATAGGATGTTAGATTGTATTTGAAATGATAATGACCAGTCAGGAGGATTGAATTCTGCAAATAATTCTCTTTCTCATTTTTTGTAATGCAGCCACCGGGTTTTTAGTGTGCTTTCTGTTGTTAGACTGAATTTCATTATGAAGATTGGATTAATTCTTGTGATACTATATTTCTATAATATGCTATTGAGACTCATCTATATCAGTTTGTTTCGGAGTCTGTAATACAACGCTTTAATTTTCTTTAGTAGTTTTCTCTTTAGTAAACTATTGTTTACATTGTTATTGTGATATGAAATGTTTACTCCCTCTTCCCTCTAATGAAAGTAAAAAGGTTCATCGACCAAAAGAGAAAAATCGACAAGAGTTATAGCTATCAGGTGCTGGGTCGCATGATGCTGTCTCACGTTTAGTGACAATAGAGGAGGCGGAGGTGAATGATATATTAACCGGCAGGTTAGGTAGCTACCTCCTTTTATACACAAGGCGCAAGGCTCCAGTCCCGGGCGGCCTTGACCCATGTTTGCGAATGTGGCCAGTTCTCCCAATCTCCACGTCCCCATATAAAGACTGTGCAACATAGTCTGGGTCTCTTGTAAACCGCTTTAACGCCGGAGGGTCAGGTTCGTGCTTTGAAGAATGCCATAAACAAGAGCGCGTTGCCGATTTGTCTGATATAAATATGGCACTCGGCCCGGTCTAACTTTGCCTGCCAATGCTCAGTGAAAGACGCTGCTCTTCATCAGCATGGTGAGGAAACGCACAAGCTCATCACCGATAAAGAGGAGTCACGAAAAGAACAGAAAGATAGGAAATGCAGCATGAAGCTAGGTCATAAAAACATCAAAACATGCATCGTATTATTTGCCTCTGTAACCAGAGGCATTGAGGACCTAATTCATATAAGAGATATTAGTCAGAAAGACGAAATAATTGAAAAATATTTATATACTTTTTATTAAAAAAAATACGTACAATTATGTTTTAATTCACACAACTACATATAATACGTCATATCAGGTTCAAGTAGAGGTATTCTTTAGCGGTTCGCCTCTTTTACGTGTCCTAACAACCTCTGTCAACTTTCAAGATGGCCGACTTAGTAATACAGATGAAGGAGGCCGGTCTTTTTTTTGTGTGACGCAGAACGGAAACGTCCCGACTGCCGCAAATGTCGGTCCTTTCAAAGAACCATCCGGCGGTAAAGTGGGGTTATGACAGCCGAGGTTCCGGAGTAATTGGTTCCGCCAGCTTGCTGTTCTCGTTTTTCCGGGGAAAAAAGCTGCTCCTGTAGGGTATGATTCCGATCCCACTTGTGGTGATGGTGCTGGGGGTTTGGTGTGTCATTTATTTGACGGACACGCTTTTAAAGGTAAGGAATTGGGAGGAGAAAACGAGGTTGCAGCTAGCTGGGCTCTCCAGGGTAATCTGTTGGACGGAGGGGCCAATAGGCACACGGAAAACACTGACCACATGACTGCACCCGAAAACTGTGTGCTACTCAGTGATGGAATTGGAAAAAAATGTACTCCGGGAACCCATACATTGGAGTTCAATGTGTGGGAAAGGAAAGGGGCGAAGCTTGACAAGAAAAGACAGATAGTCAATATATATATTTATTTAAAAAAAAATCTGCTCAGAGAATTTGTCAACAAGGTCAAATGTGATAGTAAATCTGTTTTAGTTTACTTATTTGGTTAGACAGAGGCTGTATTTTAAAATATTCTACAGGGTTCAGACACCTGCTACTGAGATCTTTGTGTGCCTAGCAACTTTTTGAGGATTATCATGTCTACAATAATGGACGGGATGTGATTCCTGCACGTTATAACACTCATTGTGTTATGTAACATTTCCTGTATATAAATTTTCACTCTTGTATGATTCATTGTGTCTCTGTGTATGATGCAAAGCACCCTTACACTGGGATGAGTTGTGCCATAAATAAATTAGCAGGTGCCTTTGCAATCGTTATTAGTGTATTAACGCATCCACACAGATAAACCTAACCTTGCATTCTTACAGATCATGCACATTTCTTACAAGGCCCGGTGTTGAACAAGGTCAAAAACCAGACTCCATGTCCTAGTTTCTCTGAAGTATTTGTAAAGTTTTAAGCTGTGTGCCTTTTTTCCTTCCTTTGCATTGGCATCTAGGTAATAGGTTCCAGATAGCTTCCCGCCCAGGTGATACTCCAATTAAAAAAAAGGTTGATGTCTCTTGGGTGAAGCCACCTGATATGAATGTGCCATTTTAAGAAATTGGGTCCTGTCCCATTGTGCGTGAACCCTAGCAGCACCCACCTTTCATTGAGCCAAGCAGTCCCTTTAATTCAGGCCTTAGTTTTAGGCCCAGCTGGAATTGTAAAAAACAAAGCCCACTTGCCGCCCTCAGGTTGCTGCTCTGAAAAGAGTTCAGACAATGTGCAGGTGCTGATGAATTGTGTCTGAAAATGACACCAGGACTAATTCAGCAGATTTACCTGGGCCCAGAAAAAGTTGCTGGAACAGGGATCCCGCAGGTTTCCACTACTTTCCAGCACTGGTGTTACTTTAATCTGATGAGAATTTTATTTTGGACCGTCGGCCAATAGACAGTGCTACATTGCTCGGGACAACCTTGGAGACCCTTTAGTATAACTGAAAGCTCCCCTGATAATGTCAATTACTTGTAACATTTTGTCTATATAGTTACAGTATATGGGATAGTCCTGCTGGACTGACTCTGCTGCACAGATCCCGGATGTCCTCACACCCTCTCACTGGAGAGGTTGTGTGCCAGTTGGCAGTACTTCAAGGCTTCCAGCTTCCTCCACTAGGCCCACACGCAACAGTGCACCAATCAGACATTGATGAGGCAGTTCTGGCTTGATACAGTTTCAGACAGATCAACTGTGAGTGTCTCTGAAATCAGGGCCTCAGTAATGGGCCTTTGCTGGAATTGTTAAGTACTTACTGGAAAACCAATCAGGCAAGAGGACACCAGGCAGGTGCAGCATCTTTTGGCTGGTCATGACTTTGGAAGAAGTAGCCCTTCATGGGCTGGGAACAATTAACAGTTGCAGCCACGTACAGGTCGATCACAACACTGGTCAGTTACCATACTGGGCAGTTACAGTCACATAGAGGCCCATTGCAAGGTTTTGGCAGTAGCAACCACACACCAGCCAATCCCAACTTCAGCAAGCATGGCCATGCACAGGCTGAATTCAACACAGAATCACAGCCCGGCCGTGCCTCTGCAGTTATGGTCACAGATTTGCAGTTCAGATGGGGAAACAGCGTGGAGAGTCTACAGGGTCACCAGTACTGCAGATCACTCTCCTCAGTCCTCTCCTTTGGGAGCCCCACAGACAACTGGGACATGCTGCACCTCGCTTTTCCTTTACTGACACTACTCCTGCAGGGTTGGTATGCTTCTTCCCTCTCTCGGCCAGCAGAATCTGTGTCTTTAAGGGAGGTAATGGAATTATTAAACTGGTTCAAAATGGACACAAAATTGTTATACATGCTTTTGTTAAATGTCTTCTGAAATGGGTGGTCCTGAGCTGCTAATGTTTTAAATATAATAAGAATAATTGAGGTAAATATTTGTGAGATATGGAAGACCCGGGGGTCTCTAGTCACATTGTGCAGTTACTTTGCTGGAGTAATGTATTGATAATATTAGTGTTCAACTCTCATGGTTCAGTATTGTGATATCAATAGAAAGGAATGCTGTCCTCTTTTTACTTCATTGTAAGAAATCTATGAAAGCTGATGATAAAACGTTCGATCACACGTTTTTTGTTGTACTAACAAAATTAGTCTATGCGTGTAGTTTACCTTTCTGAAGCGCCTCTCCTTAACAAACTATATCACCCTGCTAAGAACAATTAACTCAGTACTGTAAACAGTTTTGTGACTATCCAGGAGATCCAACATAGTGAAGAATTCCACCCAGTAAACAAGAGAAAATAGGAGCATAAATTTAGTCCCACTCCGACCTCACACTGGCACATGTTGTAGCTTAACATATTGACAACAAAAGTTCATAAATACAACACAAACCATAACAAAATCGCAAACTAGTATTACAAAACAAATGCAACCTCTGATCTAAAACCCCTTCCATTTGATTCTAAAATATTTCATGAGTTATGGTTGCATTGCCTCTTACTATTCTCATTCCCTAATGTTGCTCTGTTCCATTAATAACCCTGAGGTCATTTTAACTGAAAAGTGCATGAGGAAAAATGTAGGCACTGCATTGATTGCCTTTTTGTATGTAGCTTTTGTCTGCTGTTTCTCTTTAGAGGGCCTGTACTTCAGTATACTCCAAACGTCATTGTGGTCTCCCTCCCCTGGGAGAAATTGGCGAATTTTGTTGGTGTGAAGTTTTCCACTGGATAGAGGAGACCAGGGTTTTCATCACGCATGATCAAACTGCTAGCTATTAACCTCTTTTGCATTACGTGCAAGAACTGAGAGTGCTTAGAAACTAGCTTAACTGCACGTTTATATCGCTATATAAAACTATGCAATATTCACAATGCTTTCTTTAAGCTTCTAGATGCCCCCTTGATTGAGAGAAGTCACAGATGAAAAAATAGATGTTCCTCTTGTCAGAACAGAGCCATGTGTATTCTTCTCCCATGTCAATTGTACTTTCAATTTATATCAACGCATTTTGGGATGTGGACAAAAGCATGCTGTTATCAGCTATCTAAACGACTTGTTTTAGATTGCTGCTTCTTATATATGATAAATTGTCTTTAGCATTTTCTAAACCTGCTTGTATGCTTCTCTGGTGTTTTTGTTGTAGTTTTATTCATATTTAAACAAGGGAGGGACAGGAAGCCAAGTTTATGAGGTCCTGCACACAGGCTCCGAAAGAAGGTAATGTCTAAAGGGAATGTGCAGTTCCTATCTGGACATGGGGGAAGACAGGTCTTTCTTCATGTTGCCCTCACACACCCCGAGAGATGTCATGCTTCATCATAGGGCGTTTGCCCCTCGTCAGGCCGGCGCTGCAATGCCTGACGGGCTCCCGAAATCGGGGCTCTTTGTCGGGGATCTTTTAGAAGAAGCCGTTAGGTGTGTGCGGGAGTGGGGGCTGGGTAGTGCACGTGAAGTGAGATAAGTAAAAGTAAAATAGGTCTGGAGCAGTCCTACCGGGATCAATTATTTAATGTATTAGGTAGCTCTAGCCTAGATAAAAACTGTGCGTGTGCCCCTATGTGGGAATAATGTTCCTAAAGGGCTAGGTGTATGGTCAACATGTTTCGTGCCCAGTATGCCCCTAGCGGTCAAATGGCACTTCATCAGGACCGAAAACTACGTGTGAAAAGTGCACTACCGTCTGGTATCGAATTTTATGATATAGATTACCAGAAACGGTAGGGGTGCCCTAGTAAACTTGTACTGGGGAGTACCGTAGACCTGTGGGAGAGAAGGGGAGAAAGAGGGGAGAAACAACCAAGGAAATTAAAATAATAAAACCATGAACGGAGAAAGCATGGACCAGCAGTTTGGCAAATTTGTGCAAAACAGTGAATTCTACTGACTCAAACACTGGCAGTTTATAGTTGCTCGTGAGATACCTGTGAGAAAATCACTAGTACATGAATTCATAGCACGTGATGAGAAATTTATAACGAGTGGGTGCAGGATTGCGTGAGCACATACTCGACCGTATCACAAGAGATGCGGTTGGTGATTCCTAGTTAAAAAGCGGTAAAATATTGGTAAAGGGAGTATTAGGACCTTAGGAGCCCGCGGAACCCCAACTATGGCGAACTCTAGGAAGAGAACGTGCGTTGCCGGATACAAACATATTTATGACATATGGATGCAAGGGCAAGCTATCCAACCAAGTTTGTAAAGGCTGGTAAATAGAGGAGTGCACGGAAAATTTCCGAAGGTCGCTTACCAATTAGTTGGAGGGCATAAGGGCCCTGAAATTTAAAGGGAATATGTGGTAATAGCAATGCGTAATAAGAGCTATCAGCACGGGGCAGTGGGCAACTGAATACAGCTGGTGCCCGAAATCAAGGCGCGGTCTTAACAGAGCGTGCTCAGATAAGATAGCGCGGAAATGCTGGATTCAGCTAATGCCGATTGTCGTGGTGGCATAAATAACACACCCCTATTAGCATTCATACAAGCGCACAAGGGTTGCACACTTACCCCTAGTTACAAAGTCCAAGGCTAACGGGGGTAACCAGAGCACATCGTTGCTCCGGTTGCTGCAAAAACAAACAATGAGGACAAAGTTCGATCGATTTTTATGGCAATTGCTTACCGGTCAAGATGAGTGCATGAGCGAATTCTCACAGGTGTAGGCAGTCATCTATCGATCGTCCTACCCTTGCTCCGGAACCCCGTGAGGACATCTTCCGGTTCTCTGCTTTTTATAGTGCAGTCTAAATGGAGTGAAAATACAGCGGCCATCTTGGAAGGGGGTCGTGTCAAACTTTATTTAGAGAACAACCTGTTAGTGTACTACTAAGGGATAGAGTGAAGGGGAAGTTGAAGTACTAATCAATTGTGCACTGATGTTGCAAGCTAAATTGTAATTAGTTGAGTTGCCCCTTGCGTATGTGGATTATCGATAGCTCTGGGGAAAGTTGGAATACAAGTCAGAAATGTACTAGTGTCAAAGGCTCAATGAATGTTCAATTGAGTACCCCTTGGGTATGTTTATTGTCAACAACTGTGGGGTAAATTCGAGCCACGTGAGGAGTGTTAGTAAAGGTTACTTGGTATTGGTTGTGGACCAGAGGTCAATTGTCAAGGATAATAGAGGCAAGGCAGATTGAAAGTGTGCGCAAGAGTACCTCTGTCAGACCCGGAGGGGTCCTATCTGGATAAGAGCGGTGAGAGGTTCCAAAGGTTCGGGCATTGTCGGAAATAACAACAGGGGATTACAGGGCCCTAGTGGTTTAGTTCTGCCCATGGAATTTCATCATTTAATCCCCTAGTGTGTCCACCCAATCTAAACACCCAACATTGTTCCTTCCTGAATAAAGCATCTTTGGTGATGTTGGAAAAAGCTTCTAGCACTGTCCATTGTAGATCGTCAGGAGTGTGATTATGTTCCACATAGTGAGCACACATTTTTGAATTCATTTTTTTACAACGAAAATTGCTCCTGTGTTCAGTGATTCTCGTCTTCACCATGCGAGTCGTCATCCCAATGTATTGGCGATGACAGGGGCATGTTATGAGGTAAACACAATTACGTGTGTTACAATTTGTGTGCTTTTTTTGCGTCCAAGTCCAATTGTTGGTTAAGGGGATTGTCTTGGTTGTACGTGTGAAGGGACAGACTATACATTGCCCACAATGATAGTGACCAGTTACAGGTGGTAGATTCCACAGTGTGTTAGGTGTCGTGGATGTGGGTTTTTTTGGTCTAGTATTGATTAAAAGATCCTTGATATTGGCTGTTCTTTTAAAAGCAAATCATGGTTTGCTTAATGTCAATTGTCCTGTCTCCAGAATTCTCCAATGTTTGTTTATAACCCTTTTTAGCATGTTTGACTCAGGTGTGTAAGTTGTCACACATGTAATGAGATCGTTCTTGGGTTTCGTCTGAGTTACAAGGAGGCCTAACCTGTTGGCATTGCGTGCTCGTTTTTGTGCATTAGTTATAATGCGAGCAGGTATTGTCTCCTAGCCAGGTGTGTGCTGAGCTCTGATGCTTGTTGCTTGTAGTCCTCAATGTTACTACAGTTCCTATGAATCCGTAGAAACTGGCCGTAGGGTAAATTCTCCCTAAGGGCCTTGGGGTGGAAACTGTGGTACAAGAGAGGGCTATGACTGTCGGTGGGTTTCTTGTATGTGATTGTATCCAATCTTTCCGGTTTTTTGATGATCATGAAATCAAGGAAGGGGAGTTCCTGTTCAGAGCAATTGGCTGTAAATTTGAGGTAGGGATTGAGGTTATTAATCCATACTAAAAATTTGGGAATGGTATCCATGCGGCCCGTCCAGAAAATTAGGATATCATCGATATAACGTCTCCATAGGAGAACGTTATCCGAGAAAGGGTTGGAATCATTGAGCACATGCTTTGCCTCAAAGTCTGACATGTAAAGACATGCCAGACTCGGGGTAAAAGTACTGCCCATAGCCTTGCGTCTGGTGGAACAATCGGTCTTCGTACTGGAAAAAAATTTCAGTGAGTGCGACATGGGCGCATTCCATGACAAAGCCAATTGGCATGGGTGAGGACCATGGGGTGCTGTGAAGGGAGCAAGGGTAGGACGATCGCTAGTTGACTGCCTACACCTGTGAGTATTCGCTCATGCACTCATCTTGACCGGTAAGCAATTGCCATAAAAATCGATTGAACTTTGTCCTCATTGTTTGTTTTTGCAGCAACCGGAGCAACGATGTGCTCTGGTTACCCCCGTTAGCCTTGGACTTTGTAACTAGGGGTGAGTGTGCAACCCTTGTGCGCTTGTATGAATGCTAATAGGGGTGTGTTATTTATGCCACCACGACAATCGGCATTAGCTGAATCCAGCATTTCCGCGCTATCTTATCTGAGCACGCTCTGTTAAGACCGCGCCTTGATTTCGGGCACCAGCTGTATTCAGTTGCCCACTGCCCCGTGCTGATAGCTCTTATTACGCATTGCTATTACCACATATTCCCTTTACATTTCAGGGCCCTTATGCCCTCCAACTAATTGGTAAGCGACCTTCAGAAATTTTCTGTGCACTCCTCTATTTACCAGCCTTTACAAACTTGGTTGGATAGCTTGCCCTTGCATCCATATGTCATAAATATGTTTGTATCCGGCAACGCACGTTCTCTTTCTAGCGTTCGCCATAGTTGGGGTTCCGCGGGCTCCTAAGGTCCTAATACTCCCTTTACCAATATTTTACCGCTTTTTAACTAGGAATCACCAACCGCATCTCTTGTGATACGGTCGAGTATGTGCTCACGCAATCCTGCACCCACTCGTTATAAATTTCTTATCACGTGCTATGAATTCATGTACTAGTGATTTTCTCACAGGTATCTCACGAGCAACTATAAACTGCCAGTGTTTGAGTCAGTAGAATTCACTGTTTTGCACAAATTTGCCAAACTGCTGGTCCATGCTTTCTCCGTTCATGGTTTTATTATTTTAATTTCCTTGGTTGTTTCTCCCCTCTTTCTCCCCTTCTCTCCCACAGGTCTACGGTACTCCCCAGTACAAGTTTACTAGGGCACCCCTACCGTTTCTGGTAATCTATATCATAAAATTCGATACCAGACGGTAGTGCACTTTTCACACGTAGTTTTCGGTCCTGATGAAGTGCCATTTGACCCGCTAGGGGCATACTGGGCACGAAACATGTTGACCATACACCTAGCCCTTTAGGAACATTATTCCCACATAGGGGCACACGCACAGTTTTTATCTAGGCTAGAGCTACCTAATACATTAAATAATTGATCCCGGTAGGACTGCTCCAGACCTATTTTACTTTTACTTATCTCACTTCACGTGCACTACCCAGCCCCCACACCCGCACACACCTAACGGCTTCTTCTAAAAGATCCCCGACAAAGAGCCCCGATTTCGGGAGCCCGTCAGGCATTGCAGCGCTGGCCTGACGAGGGGCAAACGCCCTATGATGAAGCATGACATCTCTCGGGGTGTGTGAGGGCAACATGAAGAAAGACCTGTCTTCCCCCATGTCCAGATAGGAACTGCACATTCCCTTTAGACATTACGTAGTTTTATTCATGCCATTATATAGAAGCATTTACTCCTTCGTAAATAATTATTCCGGTATGCAGTTTTTGTGTGCTTTTTTTTATTTCTTATTAACATTCATTTGAATTTGGAGTAAAAATTAATATAGTTTAAAAAACAGTCATCAGCCAATGCGAAATCTGCAGTAATAGTGTTATGATTGTTCAGAGAATTGCTGTGATGTGAGCTAACACCAACAACTATCATAGTAAATATTGCCATTATCAGGGTGCTGCTGCTTCAGTAGTTTAAGGAACATGAAGTAGTTGAAGACTCAAGACCATGTTGGCTGCAAGTGAGGTAGCCCTCTGATTGAAAAAGTGGAGCGAGTTAGTAAGATTGATATTTGGGTACAGCACTACTAAGCGAGCACTTGGGTCCTTCTAAATGAACCGTTATCACTTTGTGCTCGCTTTTGGTGGCTGTTTCTCACATAGATGCAAGTGGTCAGTTAGGCAGGGGAGTACCCTAAAAGACCTGTGGCACCTACAATGGCAAAATCAGAGGAGATGTAGCACACAGGTAAAATCTTTAAATAATGCAAGGAAAGTTACATTTTATATCTTTGTGTGGGTATATTTAACCTGCATGTCACATTGTATACTAATGCTTTGTTTCTGCCTTCTCTTTTCATAAGGATATGAACATGATCTGTGCCTGTTTCTAAAAGCACCAGCTATTGTTGTATTTATTGCATTTTCCTGTTTTATTCTGTTGTGTTTTTTGTAGTCCTCCACCTCGTTGAAGATAACTTATGAAGACTGGTTGGTGTCCCATGGATTGAGCATCTCACCTTTCCATGTCCGGTGGCAAACCACAATTTTTAACCGCTTGTTGTACAAATGGGGACGGTGGAAACCCAGATTCCTTTATATATGGTATGAGTTTGTTGTTTTACCATCAGAAAATGTATAAAATTCCCTCATGTAGGAGCAATATTTTTCAAATGAAAAAACCTCTATTTTGTAGCTTGTAAATTGCAGCGACACAGCTGCTATATGTACTATCAGGCGAAAGAGAAAACATGTTGGCACTTTGTTTAGCAAATTTCTTTAACATCTTATGTTGTGCTCCCCACCCATGACACCCTGATGACCTAGCCTATGTATTCAGCCATTGTACAACAGAGAAATAGCCATTATTATTTCTTAAGTATTCAATTTAGTTTTTTTCACTAAGGGCCCCATTATGATGCCTGTCGGAAACTGGACCGCCCGACAAGGAGTCGGCGGTCCTGCTTCCATAATTAGGATGCAACCTCCTTCTCGACGGTCTGAAAGTGTATCTTTCCTACTGCGGCTTGTGCTGCAGGCTGCAGCACAATCCGCAATAGGAAATATGCACTTTTTAAACATCCATGCATCGTGTGACAGCAAATGATGCATGGATGTTTGGGGGCGCACCACAGGTGCCACCCAGGCCCCATAGCGGATGCTTTTCAGACAGCCTTTCTATGGTGGTCAGACTGCCATAGAAAGGCTGTGGGAAACGTGCAGAATAATCCCCATTGCGGTGCCTGAGCAGGCACCTCCTCCATTCTGGGGATTACAATCCGCCCTCGGCCCCCACGGGCTCTTTGAGCCTGTCGGAGGCAGAGCGGATTCCCCCCGCAGGCATCGGTCGGACCGCCCATATCATAATATGATGGTTGGACCGATGCCTCAGATGTCGGACGGAACACCACCGACGGGCTGTCTTCTGGCCTTCCGCCCGACATCGTAATTGGCCCCTAAATGTTTTAGCAAAAACAAATGATTATACTTGCACTGTCTTTCTTCCACAGAATAGCTACCTCAGTTGGCCATTAAACTAGCTCTAATCTCAGTGGCGTTAATGAACAGTAGTAAGCAAACACTGTGCACAGTTAAACATAGCAGTTTGTTTCACAGCTAACTCTGGAGATGCAAATGCTAAGCTGACTTTTGAAGAACAACTCAAAACTAACTCTAGAAATGCAGCTATTAAGGTAACGTTTGTCGAACAAATCCTGAGCGCACTTTCCTAAATAGCTTTGGAAGATTTAAGTAGAAAAAGTAAAAACTTAGGGTGGCATCCAGAGTTGCGGAGCCAAGATGGCGGCTGAGTGAAAGACCTCGGGAGCTCACCTCCACATCACTTCATCCCTCAGAACGATTGCCGATGTCGAGCGCTGCCAAGAATGTGCCCTGGCCCCGAAAACTGGCCTCGCTGGCGTGAAGGAGAGCGGGGGATGATTGAAAGACGCGACGTGGACAAATTGAGAGGAGAAACTGCTGCTCGCTCTGGGAGGCGCTAGCCCGGTTGTTGCTGACAGCTGTCTCAGGCTGGGGTAATCCAGACAGGAGCCGGCCGGAGTTGCTTAGCAACACAGACGCCGGATTCACGGAAGTGCTTCGCGGGAAGGCAATGGCGATGGCAGCGCGAGGAGCACGAAGTAAGACGCGCTCCACAACTCAGCTGATTGCTTCTGCAGCGCGGCGTGAACCCGACCCGAAATCGGACTATGAAGTAAAGAAGCCCGGTCACGTTGCGGGTAATAAAGGTAAAATAAATAATGGGAAAAATGCTAAGTCCCTCGCCCCTGGGAGTTTGCCTGCTGGAGGATCGGAGAAAAAACAGTCTGTGATCACGAGTCTGTTTTTGAAAAAAAGGATTTGAGTATGGAGGAGGGGGGACAGATGAAAAAACAAATAAATGAGTGTGCCAATGTTGAGAATACTGATGAAGTTCAGTCACAGATTCAAGAGAACTTGACTGATGCAAACAATATCCGAACCTCATGGGGGTCAAGCAATGAGAATACGGTATTGAGTATGGATGATACGTCCGCAATTATCCAGCAAGAGAGGGATGGTAGCAAGGAAAGGAATCTGTCGGTCTAATTCTAAAATTGAGACGGAGAAAAAAGAGAAAGATGTCAGTGCGAGTCAGGAAGTAAGGCAGGTGCCACGCATGTTGACAGATGGGCTACAAGAAAGCCTCTCAGAAAATACAGAGATGGGCTATCTGTCCCCCGATCTTATGGAACTTTTTTTCCCTGAATGAAGAATCTGGCGACTCGGATATCATTGAATCGCACAGTGGTAGCAGCGATGACGGATGCGCAGACACCTCAATAAGTAACTATAGCCAACAGGGAGGTAGAAAGATGCCCAGGAAATTAAAGAGGCTTTCGGAAGGGAAAAAGAGTGCCCGTAAGCGGGGCGGAATTGAGGAAGAGGGCGAGCTCGGGTGGGATTACTCAGACACACAACCACATTCCTTGATGGGCTTGCATGGAACAGTGAGCTTAGACAAGAGATCTCAAGGGGGGATGGTGGCTCATAGGGACCCTGAGCAAACACCCGAACCTACATTGGCTACGATCCTGCAATCATTAAGTGCATTTCAGAACGAGGTTAAAACGGAAAATCGGTATGCCCGTGTTGCGGCAAAAAAACTACAGGGCTCGGTGCGCAAAATTGGGAAGACCTGCACTGAAATCGCGGAAAGGATGAGTATGGTGGAGAATCGGACAGAAGTGCTGGAATCTACAGTTGATGCCTTAAAAACACAGGTGTCTTCACAGGAGAGCGTGGTGAAAGACATTATGTGGAAACTGGAGGAGGCAGAAAATCGCCAACGCCGGAATAATCTAGGGATCCATGAGAATAGTGAAGGAAGCGATATTCGCGCATTTACTATCAATTTGTTCAAGAACGCGTTTCCAGAACTAGCGCAATGGGACTGGGACAAAGAGATTCAACGTGTACACAGATTCCCGATGACAATGTCTAAACGCCCGCAAAATAACCAATCATATATCCTAGAGTTATTTTGATTTATTTTGGAAATTTTTTGCTCTGACAGGCTGTATACGATCTGGCCAGACCTAATAAAAAACGGAACTGGGAGAGTTTTTCATTTTTTGCTAAACCAGATTTTGCGCACGCCACGGTGGAAAGACGCTGGCGGCTTCGACAACTGATTACACCGTTTCAAAAAGCTGGTGCCTTAGCTTTTCTCCAGAACCCTGCAAAATTGAAAGTAGTCTTGCAAGGACGAACCTTGTATTTTACATCCGAGATACAAGCCGAGCAAACATTGAAGGAAATCATTGCAGGGAAATCTGGACACTCTGAGAGCAACCAATAGCTTTCTTTTTTCTCTGGTGTTGGTCTATTTGGATGTTGTATTTTTTCGAATGATATGTGCTACTTTTTGTTGTAGCTGGGTGGAGGGGTAAGTCGGGTGAATGTCTAAGAAGAGGATGTATATATAGGAGGGGTGGGGGGTGTGGAGAGTGGGTGAGGTTGGTCAGACGCTATCACACAGGCTCAGGATTGAGCCTGGTGGCTTAGATAATGGTGGGGGATGGGGAGGAGGGAGGACAAGACACAAGGTGTATTGGATAGGTGCAGGACGGGGGGGCCAATGCAATAACAGAAATAGTAGAGAAGGGCAAGTATGGCGTAAAATGAGGGGTATTACTACAGCTAAGTATGGATGGGGTGAACAAATACCATCATGGCTAGATTGAAAATTGTGACTGTTAATATTTGTGGCCTTAATGATATAAAGAAAAGACAGAAAGTAGCTGTGGGATTACAGGTAACGGGGGCCAATATCATATGTTTACAAGTGACACATATTGAGGGATCTCAACAATATCTGCTGAAGACACTAGGATATCGGCTGATTATTGCTTCAACACAGGGGGTGCGAGCTAGGTGGGTGGCGATTTTGGCAAAAGGGGGAGATATTCAATTTACACGTACATTAGCTGATAAATTTGGACGATGGGCGATTACAGAATGCCACTATGACAATGGGGAAAGCAAATTGACTCTATGCACTATCTATGGTAATGTTAGTGACGACCCAGAGGTGCTGTCTGGCGTGGCTAATGAACTGGCTCACTGGCCTCTCCCGCTGATTGTGTGTGGGGATCTCAATTTACATTTGCCTGGCGACTGGCTTTCTGATCCAGATTTTAAATATCAAGGGCGGAAACCGAAAGTATTTCAGGCACTGAAAGATATGTGTATGTTACATGGGCTGATTGATGGTTGGCAATTAGAGCACTCTGGGGATCCAGGATTTACGTATTATTCTTATCCGCATTCCCGGCATGCGCGGCTAGATTATATGCTTATGTCTAGCTTCTTGAGCCCTGCCAGTATAATAGAAAAATTGCCAAGAGTTTTATCGGACCATAATCCTCTAGTACTAAACCTGGAATGTGGGATAAATAAATCCAATACGAGGACATGGACGTTCGAAAGAGCATTACTGGGTAATGAGAAATTTTGTCAACATATGAGGAGATGGATCCCGGGATTCTTGGAGGATAATCTTGGTAGTGTAGCAATAGATGTGGTTTGGGATGCCCTAAAGGCTGGGATTAGAGGGGAGACGCTGCAATTCTCTCTAAGCTCTAACAAAGAGGCCAAACAAAAGATGCCGACTCTACAGCACAATCTGGGTAGGGCTGAGGGAGATCTGATTAAGTCTGTTCAGGCGGGACGAGTATCCGATAGTGAATTAAGTCGGGTGGCGATTGCTAAAAATTATATAATTGATATTCTAACGGAGAAAGCGGTAGCCAAGGCAACAACTCATAAAGAGAAAATATATGAGGTGAATGAACAGGTGGGCCACCAATTGGCGGTTCGCACCCGAGAAGAGTACTCAGCTAACATAGTAAAAGAGATTAAGGATCCGGAGTCTGGCCTCAAGACTGAATCCTCCGAAATTAGAGCCACCTTTCAACGATTTTATCAGAATTTGTATGAAGCAGCAGAGAATCAACAGGGCAGACCTGAGGCATATTTAAATCTAAATGCTCCGGTAAGATTTGAGAAAGAGGATCAAGAAAGTTTAGACAATCCTCCATATTGGGAGGAGATCCTACTCTCTATGAATAGTCTTGCTGCAGGGAAAGCAGCAGGTATGGATGGAATCCCAACGGAGTTCTATGGTAAATTTTCATCTCAACTAAAAGAAATAATACAAGAACTATTTGTCCATATTTTTCAGGGAGGGAGGCCGCCAGCCTCATGGTCATCTGCTAAAATTGTAGTCTTTGTAAAAAAAAAATAAAGATCCTTTAGAACCCGGGTCCTATCGTCCCATCACATTGATAAACGGAGACTCCAAAATTTATTCCAAACTATTAGCGAATCGATTGGCACCAATTATATATAAAATCGTATCCGTACGCCAACACGGGTTTATCCCCGGGAGATCTACAATTGATCATGTCCAAAGGGTAATTTCTCTCTTTGATTTTACTGAGGTGACAGGAGACCCTATGGCACTTATATTACTTGATGCTGAAAAAGCTTTCGATAGGGTCTCCTGGAAATACCTGTGTGGGCTGCAATGTTACATAGTGGGATTAGTGAGGGATTTATAAAAGCAATACAAATGCTATACGTGGAACCAGTAGCCAGGGTGTCGATAAACGGGGTATTATCGGAAAAATAATTATTACCAGGGGGACGAGGCAGGGGTGCCCATGCTCTCCTCTTCTATTCGCGATTTATATCGACTCGTTCATCCGTAGATTAGATAATAATATACTAATACCATCAATTTGGGCACGAGAATATGAGACAAAAACACTGGCCTATGCTGATGATATCACTCTAGTTACCAGCGATCCTATTATTGCAATAGACGTGATAGAAGAGGAGGCTCGGCGTTTTGGAGCAGTCTCCGGATATAAATTAAATCAAGGTAAAACACAGATTATTCTTAACGACAAAATTAAGATGAGGGATGTTAGAGTCACAGATAAAGCTATATATCTAGGGGTCAGCATAACCGCAAAAGTAGATAATATAGTTAGCAATAATGTGGAACCACTGATCCCACGCACAAAAAAGAACTGGTCCGGCTGAATAACCTGCATTTAACGATAGGTGGGAGATGTAATGTGATTAAAATGCTCTTTTTACCTAGATTTTTATATTTTTTTAGGTCTATTTGTTTAGAATTTCCTCCAACTGTTTAAATCCATAGAATCTATGTTCTCCAGGTTTATATGGGGATATAAGAGGCCATGTAGGGCCTTTAGATTTATTACACTACCAAAAGATAGAGGGGGACTGGCAATGCCCAATTTTAAAGTGTATTATTGGGCCACCGTATTAAGATATTGTACAATACTCATCTCTACAGGGCCTAATAACGATAATATACCCACTCCACAAGAACTTATATTGGGAAGGGGCTGTGAAGGTTGCCTCTGGCGACATGTTAACAACAGTTACTTTAAGAAAGTTAAATTCAAGACCATCTCTGGCATATATAAGGTCTGGGGTTATGCTCGAAAATTACTGGGACTCGGGCGATATTCGTATTATATTCCAATATCTAAAAATGATGACCTTCCAGAGATATTTAGTGATAGCTGTATGGATCGGTGGATACAGGCAGGGATTGTACAGCTTGGCTGCTTTTACGCGTTGAACGGGCTGAAGACCTTTGAAGAATACAACATTTTCCAGCTATCGCGACAAGAATTTTAGATTCTATTAAGGACGGAGGCGAGGATTATGCTTTCTCAATTCCTTTACTGACTCACAGCAGCCAATGAAAGTGAAACATGAACAATAAAAAAACTTCATTACCCATGAGGCTTTGAACCACGCCTCCTTACACAACCAATAGTAGCAATGTTCATTCAATAAAACATTGAGGCACCATCTTGGCTTCCTCTTTCTTTGTATTAGTCCATAAGTGTCCAAACCAATAGAACAGTCTCAGCTCTCAACGGAGAGTAATATCCACAGCAACCTTTCTCAACGGAGAAAAAACGGTCATGAACTCCATGGAAAGATCATCCACTTCCCCTGATCAACCAGGTCCAGGCATGGAACTCCACATCTTTAGTTTTGCTTTGATTCGTTTCCTGAAAACAGAAACATGGATGAAAAATAAAGAACCGCAAAAGGATTCCATAGTTCAGGGTGGGAGAACAATATCAATATAATCAAACAACATGACAATTGTAATCAACTTGTCCCAACGGGTGGGATAATCCTCGCCTCCGTGTCCTTAATAGAATCTAAAATTCTTGTCGCGATAGCTGGAAAATTTTGTATTCTATGGCAGGACCGGAGGCTTCTGATTATGCTGGTTCAAAGCTCATCCACCACCAGCGAAGACATGTGCAATGGGTTTATAATAAAACTCTTTGAAAGTAGAATCAGAAGACCAATCTGCAGCTCGCAGAATGTCTTCTAATCTGGAACCCAGCGTATAGGCCTTTGAGGCCATGGCCCCTCTGGCAGAGTGTGCACCATACACTGAAACATCAATACCTGATTCCGACATCACCCACCGAACCCACCGAGCTAAGGTGGCCGCAGAGACAGGCCGGAAAGGTTTCTGAATTGCCAACAAGAGTTGTCCCATAGGATCAGATCTATGTGCCACAGTGCGATCCTCATACAGTTTTAAACATTGTACAACACACAATTTAGGATTAAGCGGAAAAGCTGGATACTCAACCGAACGAGACATAGTCTTGGTGCGTTTGGAGATGATGAATGACACACCCTGTGGAGAAAAAATTCTACCTGCCAGATCCAAGGCACGCACATCCGAAACTCTACGACAAGAGACTAAACATAATAACATGGTAAGTTTGGCCGATAATTGTTTAAGGGACAGTAGAGCGTTCTCCGGCCAGGAGATCAACAGATTCAAAACTTTCGACACATCCCATAACGTAGAGTACCTGGGACGAGGAGGTCTAGCTACTCTGATACCTTTGAGTAACTTACACACTAGGGGGTGCATCCCAACGGGTTTGCTGTCAACCTGATTATGTCCTGCAGAAATAGCTGACCTAAAATTATTGACAGACCTATAAGCCAGCCCTGACTCAGCACACTCTGACAGAAAATTCAAAATTTCTGTAACGTCTGATCCCACGGGATCCAGATTTTGTTGAAGGCACCAACCCACCCATCGCTTCCATGCAGCAGAGTATCGTTTACGGGTGGAAGGAGCCCAAGCCTGTCGCATAAAATCGGCAGCTGCCGCCGAAAGACCCTCAATTTGTTCTTGTCGCCGGAGAGCGTCCACACCATGAGTGAGAGTTGGTTCTGCAGGACCAGTGGATGTGGCAATCCCACTGGGTCCTGGAGAAGCAAGGGAAACGTTGGAAGACAGAACGGTAAGTCCACCGATAACTCCAATAGTGTCGGAAACCACGACTGAGTCTTCCACAACGGAGTGACTAACACTACTGACGCCATCTGTCTTCGAACCTGGGCCGCCACCCTCTGGATTAAGGCGAAAGGTGGGAATGCATAATTCCTCTGGGCCCCCCAATGTTGAAGGAACGCATCCGTTCCCATCGCCATTGGGTCCGGTCTCCAACTGAAAAACAGGGGAAGGTGAGTGTTGAGGCGGGATGCAAAAAGATCTATCTGTCACGGGCCTCGAATACGCATGATCTCTGCGAAGAGCGACGGATGAAGCTTCCAGTCGCTGAAGTCCCGCAGAAACCTGGAATTCCAGTCCGCCACTTGATTCCATCTGCCTGGCAGATACTCCGCTATTATGCTGATCTTGCGATCCAGGCAAAAATGCCAGAACTCCTTCACAATGTTGGCTAACATTTGTGATCTCGTGCCCCCAGGCGGTTGATGTATCGCACTGCGGAGACGTTGTCCATCCGCAGAAGGATGCAACAATTGCTCTTGAGTGGAGAAATCGATCTGATGGCAAAGGAGCCCGCTAACAGTTCCAGGCAGTTGATGTGTAATCTCAACTCGTCGGTGGACCATCGACCGCCGGTGACAAAGGTTCCACATCGAGCGCCCCAGCCCCATCTGCTGGCGTCGGATTCTACGACCACGTCTGGCGCGGCGCCAAAAATAGCTCTTTCATTCCACGCCACCATGTGCTCCAACCACCACTGAAGCTCCTCTCGAGCGTCTGGCGACAGTGGGATCAAATGATTGTAGTGAAAACCCTTCTGTAGTTAAAATATTTTTAGGCGTTGAAGGGCCCTGTAGTGGAGAGGCCCTGGAAAAAATGGCTTGGATGGAGGAGGCCAGAAGGCCCACAATCCTTGCTAACACTCTCAGCGAGATCATCTGCTTGGATAAAGTGGAGGAAATCTCCCGTTTTATCGACCTGATCTTGGCCGTAGGGAGAAGTAGTTGCGCAGATACTGAATTGATCTGGAATCCCAGGAACTCTATCTGTTGACACGGAACCACCATTGATTTCTTGAGGTTTATCACAAACCCCAGATCTTGCAGTAGGGACATTGTCCAATGTAAATGCAACCTGAGCAGGCTTTGATCCTGCGCCAGAATCAGCATATCGTCTAGATAGACAATCATGCGTATTCCCATTTCTCTCAGCCGCGAAATTACTGGCTTCAGAAGTTTGGTGAATACCCAGGGCGCTGAGGACAAGCCGAAGGGAAGGGTTTGATACCGGAACCATTGCCCCTTCCATTGGAACTGTAAGAATTTCTGATGAGAGGGGCAAACTGGCACCGTAAGATAGGCGTCCTTGAGATCCAGGCGCACCATCCAATCCTGCTCTAAGAGTAGGTCCCGTAAAAGATGGATCCCCTCCATCTTGAAGTGTCTGTACACTACAAACGGGTTGAAATCTCGTAGATTGAGAACCAAACGTTGTCCACCTCCTTTCTTTTGGACCAAGAACACGGTGCTGCAAAACCCTTCGGGGACGAAGGGTCCCACCGCAATTGCGTGTTTGGCCAAAAGCTCTTGAAGCTCTGAGTCTATAAAAGCTGCTTCTTGAAGGGAAAAAAGGAGAGGAGGAGGCGGATATGCCTGAACCGGTGTCTGCATGAGTTCTATCTGGTATCCACGAACCGTGTGTATGATCCATGTATCTGAAGTTAACTTCCTCCAATTCTTTACAAAGTGAGCCAACCTGCCCCCCAGAGGAATCAACGTCAAGTGATGTGAACTTACCGGATGACTGGGTGTCAAAGTTCTTGAAACCTCTATTGACACCCCTGTTGAATCTGCCCCGGTATCCGCGGGACCTGGTGGGGTAAAAACCAGCCTGTTCTGGTTCTTGCGTGTATCCCCTGCGTCGCGGGGCGAAGCCCCTGTGAGGACTGGGATTGGAGTAGCGGCCGTTCGCGCGTCCTCTAAAGCGTCCGGCCCTATTAGAGACCTGGTGAAACACTCTTTTCAGTGATGATTGAGACTTGTCCAGTGATGCGAACGTGCTGACAAACTTTGCAATGTCCCTTACGAACTTATCTCCAAAGAGTTGCCCCTCGGCAAGAGGGCCTGGTTCAGCCGAGGCTAGGTCCGCCAACTGCGGGTCTATCCTGAGGAGGACTGATTTTCGTCGTTCGGAGGAAAGGGCACAGTTAGCATTGCCCAAAAGGCAAATGGCCCGCTGGGTCCATCCTGCCAGGACCTCGGGGTGAATGGCCGCACCGGTTTCCTGCGCTTGCAAGGCTAACTCTAGAATCTTAGCTAGGGGTCCTGCCACGTCTAGAACTTTGTCCTGGCATGCCCGGAGGGTGCGATCTATCCCCTTCTTGGGATCTTTTTTATATTTTTTAAGGAAGGTGGTCATAGATGTGTCTATCTCTGGTGTGAGAGCCACCTTATGCGCTAGGTCAGGCCTCGGGCATTCTGATTTTAAGCGAGCCCTGACCTCTTTATCGAAGCTCCTCCTAAGATGGGTCTGCAAATACTCTGCCACTGCAGAGGGGGGTGCCCAATCGGCAGATCTGGGGTGAACAATGTCCGCAGGATCAAAGAGGAAAGGGGTTGCAGCGGGTTGGGGGGAAGTCGCGTGCTTACGTTTTTTGGCGCGCTTGCGCGGTCTCGATTCCTGAGAGGAATCAGTATCAGTACCTGTGTCGGTGGTGGTAATCAGCAAAGGAGCGGGATCAGAAGGCGGCAGGACTGGGGACTCGGCCACTGTTAATTCTTTAGCCTTATACATGGATGAGTACGCAGAAGCGTGGGGCCAAGAGGGCTCAGAGGGGGTGGCAGGCGAAGGGGTAGGGTCTGGCAGCGGGGCTGGAAGGGGTTTCCCTGTAGCTAGTTGCTCTAAGCGCTGTGAAATGGGGAGCAGTGCAGAGGAGAGTACCATATCTAACTTAGCGTCTAATTTCTTATCAATCAAGTCCTCCATGGACTCATCGTAATAGTAAGCCTCGCTCTCGAGGTGTTCATCCGCAGCTACCTCCTCCTCGTAGACCTCACAGTCCGACATATTGGCCACAGAGCGTGGAATCACTCAAAAGCCCCAAGGGCAGCTCAATTATCCAGCCCAGAGTCCTCAGGAAGACTAGGGCGTCGGTTGGGAGCAGAGCTGGAGCAGAGGGGGCCACTCAGGTACCAAATCCCTTAATATGTAGCAGGCCTTACAAAGGGTTAAACCCTGATGCCTTAAATAAGGGTTTCCAAAAATTTAAGCAAAATATAAAAACAGTCTGTAGGCTGTTATAGCAGTAATTGCAGTAATTGCTTAGCGTGCGCAGGGTTAACTGTACATCGGCCCGGTACCGGCTCCAACCTCGTGCTGCTGCGTAGAGGAAAACTCACTCCCAATTCAGCCTGGGAGAAGCATCGGGGCCAGCTCGCTGATCAGGGCTGCACGCGTGCACAGACGCGTGCAGGCTCCCGAGACGCACGTCGGCTGCCCGGCGGGGTTCCGACGCACGTCTCGCTCCCGCGGAGGGGCCAACTCCCGCTGCACACCACAAGCGGCGAACACGCCGTCAGCAAAGCGGGACGAAAAACAAACAGTATCAGGAACTTTAAACCAGGAAAAAAGGGGTAGCGCAACACGCGCTTTGGTGATAAAAGGAAATAGTGGTATAAAACTCGGGAAAGAAAGCGTACACGCTTGCGCTCAAAATACAGATGCAGTTCACGGCATCGGAACCAACAAAGCAGCCAAGCGCATCATAGTAATTATCAATCATAAACTAGCAATGACATTAAGCAAGTAAAGTATCAAAGCATTGAGGCACTTATCTTGACTGCGGAGCAGCAAAGAAAGAGGAAGCCAAGATGGTGCCTCAATGTTTTATTGAATGAACATTGCTACTATTGGTTGTGTAAGGAGGCGTGGTTCAAAGCCTCATGGGTAATGAAGTTTTTTTATTGTTCATGTTTCACTTTCATTGGCTGCTGTGAGTCAGTAAAGGAATTGAGAAAGCATAATCAGAAGCCTCCGGTCCTGCCATAGAATTACATAACGATTATGACCTTAGCCATAGGGACTTCTTCAAATTCCTACAGGTGAGAGATTTTCTGACAAAGGGGGGGGGTAGGGTAAAATTTCAAGCAATTTAAATTATAGAGGATATACGCAAAAATCTGTTTTAACTATTGGGGAGATCTATGAATCTTTGAATTCTCTGTTTCCAGATGATATGGAGAAACAGATGGCAAACTGGCAGACTAAATTAGGAGTATTGTCCCAAACCCCCCTCCGCTCTTATGAATTGTCACAGACCTGCTTTATGTCGATAAAACTGCAAGCCCAATTTTATAAAACTTTTTTTTCTCTGTATTACACCCCGTATAAAATAGCAAAATGGGGGACCGGAAAGGGTACAACATGTCCACGATGCACACTGTTTGAGGCCGATATCGTGCATATATTTGCCTCTTGTAATGCACTGTCAAAGTTGATAGCAGAAATTTCAGACTTTTTATCAGAAATATGTGAAACAGGAATAAGTATTACACCCGAGGAAATATTGTTGAGCATAGCAAATATTACCCGGCCGAAACATATGCAAGGTCTGATTTTTGTGGCCATGGCAGTTTTAAGGTTATGCATAGCTTCAGCCTGGCTAGACGCGAATCCGCCGGCCTTCCAGCAATGGAGAGCCCGTCTGTTAGCAACATGCAGCCTAGAGGTGGCCATATATAAAAAAAAAAAGGGCGCAATAAACGTAAAAGAGGTCTGATGATCTGGGATCCACTGTTGCAATGGATACAAAATCATGCTTAGGATGGATAGATGGTAATAAGGAGAAACGCTAACCAAGTAAGAATTATCGATATCTAGATTTATTCGTATTGTATTGTACATATACTTAACTGCTCTGCACCTTTGAACCTTATGGATGTTTTGATGAATTATATAAGCTAAAAATTGTGTCTTTGTTCGGGTTTGGACTAAAATTTGTTGGGGTGGGGGTGGGGTTTGGGGCAAGGGGGTTGTGTATGTGTAAAAAAAAAAAGAAACTTAATAAAGATATTTAAAAAGAAAAAGTAAAAACTTGAATGCCCTTTTAGAGTGTCAACATTCAGGATGCTGCAGTGAAATCAAGATAGAATCGTACTATATTTAAAACACAAAATGGAAACGGTACTCAAAGCTGTTGCACCTGATGACCTGCTGACATCCCCTTCTGTGCTCCTTGCCTCCAATTTCTCTTTAGACTCACTTGGTAGTTTCTCTGCTCAGAGCCCATGAGAGGCCTTCAGCTTTTTGTTGAATATTGCTTTAGTAGCACTTTCCACCTCTGCGTGAATGATATGCTGTGGGCCTTGGTGATTTACTTAACGAAGGTCCCAGAGTAGTGGTTCTGATCTGTGTGTGAGAATACCTGTACAGCCTCTATCTCCTTCCTTCATTTCCATGTTTGGCACCACTCCTGCCTCTTGCAGTTTTCACTTTTGTGTTTTTTCTCTAGTCTGGGATTTTTACTGCCATTACTCAAAGTAAGAGTTTTAGGAGAGAAGCCTCTTTTGTCTCATATACAGTTGTTACTGTTTTATGCAAGATGGCCTACTTTCCTGCCTTTATGACCACTTCTGCTGAGGCAGTTACAGCTTCCCTGTCTTTCTTCCTGTGAGAAAGTGGATTATTAGTTGAAGTGGAGAGTAGTCCTCTTCAAGTAACAATGGCAGTATTCCTTACTAGGTCCAGTTAGATCTCACTTTAAACCTGAGCTCAACTCATGGTAGCTGTAGCACAAAGCAGACAGGCTTAACTTGGGAGAAAAGTGTAAAGCATTCATCAGTATAAAAGGAGTTAAAAAGTAGAACATACAGCATAATTAAAAACCCAGTCCATTAATAAAAGTAGAGCTTAATTTAATGAGCAAATGGACACCAAAACAATAAAAATCAGAGGGAACCGGAGATATGATTTTTCAAACTTTTTAATGTTTCTAGCTCCTGAAAACATAAACCACCAACGTGGGCATCTTGTCACGCTTTACCCGGCCAAAGTCAAAAGTTAAGGCTGACCGCAGTTGAGCGCGGGTCGGATACATGGACCAGGTTTCGTCTGTGGAAAGTTATACCTTCTGATTTAGAAACTTTTATTTTTTGTCGAAAATCCTCAGCCGGGTAAGGCAGCAGGATGTGGTCAAGATGGGTTCCACGAGGCTGGATAGCCATTGGATGAAGTCCCTGTGAAGCCGTTGATTTTTGTCAGGAAAGCTCCTAGTGGGAGAAATGTGAAATTCGCACCCAGCGAAGATCCCTTGCCGGCCCGATAATGATAGAAATCTTCACCAGGAAAGATTCTATCTTCGGACTTGTAAACCTTTTTTGGAAGTCCAACTTCTTACATTGGGAGAAACCAGCAAGTTGAAACTGACTGGCGATGCGATGTCTGTGGCTCGGCCGCAGTCTGGTTGTAGCCTCTGGTTCTTTTTTTTTAAAACGTTAAGTGTCCAGTTTTACCGTTCTTGTTGGGGAGAGAGTCCAATGGTCCAGAACCTTTTGGGCACCACTTGGGGGTTAGGACTTAATCTTCCAGAAGCCACCAGCAGGGTCTAGGGCAAATCCACTAAAACGATTAATTTCCAAACAAACAATTGAAAGGAGGCACCACACGTAGAAAAAATCTTTTTTAGACTGCAGGTTTTTTGAATTTTGGAAAATTGATTTATTATCAATATACAGGTTTATCCTAAAGAAACATTTCACTGATTTAACAATTGTTCATTTCATGTCCATATTATACTGTTAACATAACACACAACAAGACAAAATAATAGTAGTAGCATTTAAGTCGTCTTAATTATATAACTCAAAACGCCAGCCAGCACGTGTGTTGCAGCTCCTGTCGCTTTCTCAAGGCTTCAGATGAATCAAAAAATACAGTCAATTGAGTCTTCATTAATATTTCCTTTTATAATATAAAGAACTTAGTTCCCACCGTCAAAGAATACTATTAACGTATTCTTTTTAATTGATCTTGTGAGCGTCTTATAATTCTAAAGAATACATGAGTCAAACTTGTAACACCTGTCAACTTAGTAAGACCCCATGATAAGGTATCTATCTTGCGTTAAACAGTATTAGCGTTTCCGCAAAGCAAAAAACAGATACGGGCTAAGGCTGCATGATAGCAGCTGCGTTCTCTCTCATTGACTGACCTCCTGTTTCTTTGAAAGACACTGACAGTAAATTTGTCAAATGATTACCTCTCTCACCTTTCCCTACCGCTTTCCAGGCTGCCTGTGACTGGAGGTGCAAGGGGTGTTATGCAGAGTAGGACATCTTACTTCTTCCTTCACAGTAATTGAGTACCCCTCCAAAGAAAGCTCTCTATGTTGGCAGAAGTAGGTCAATAAGGGGACTTGTTAACATATAACCACTAAATTCATGTCGGTCTCACTGTAAACAAGGGCACTTGGTCACAAACATTCTTTAGGGGGGGCCTTTGGTAAAGCAAGTATGCAGCCTATTAATTATGATAAACCAATGGTTTTTTTTGTGTGTTTTATTTCTTTATTGCGTATTCAAACAATTTGACACAGAAAACGAAGTAGGGTTGTACACACGTTGTTCTGGGTTACATTCACATAATCGGTACAAACGTGATATGCCACCGTGAATTTGACACATTGAACCTACGAATAACAATCATCCACTGCAAACTTTAAAAGGGGGTGATAATAGGGAAAGGGAAGGGTGGGGGGGGCGGGGGGGGGGAGTTTGTATGTGCCTGCACAGTTCCGCTTTCTTGCCTCCTCCCCTACTGGGCTGGATGAAAACTACCACCCTACCTCAGCTCGCTCTCCGCTTCCCCTTGTCCCCCCAGGATGCTTGGAGATGGTTATGTGTTATCTCGTTAGTTCCTCGTTCTCTATTTGAGGGGCGAACCGAAGAGCAAGTTCAGGGGGTGCGTGGGAGGGGGGTGATAAACCAATGCTAGGCAACATATTTTTGCTCATGAACACAAACTGCTTGTTCGGAGTGCTGGATGTATTAGTAATTTTAAACCCTTACCCTGGCTAAGTAATTGCTCAATAGCTACAGATTGCTTTCCACAACAGTTCCGCTAAATATGTATCAGTAACTGTAGGCTAAAGTTGCTAGCAATTGTCTTGTGCAAGAGTCCTTGCACATGAGCGGCTTTGTATGTATCAGGCTTTTTGTTGCACCAAAGTAATTCTGCACCATGTGTCTGTCTTAAATTGATTAAAATCTTCACATTTTGTTGTTTTTTTGTTATTTTATTTCCTGGTTCTCCAGCAAAGCAAAGAAAGAAAACCTTACCCCACCATTAACAAGGCAATAAGTCAAAGAAGAATGAAACAAAAATTCAGGCGCCCTGATTAGGGTATCTTCAGCATAGCCAGCAGCTATCTCAGACCACAAATTAATTGTATAGACATATTGCTTCAGTAGCACACTTTTACATGTGCCAGTTTGTAGGTATTTGGGGGATGGGTCTGACCCATCACTACTTAAGTATCTCTGTGGACTCCTGCAGAATACCACTCTTCACATTTAGGTTATGGCACAACTAGCCCTTCAAATAAGCTTCAGCTGGCGGGTATAACACTAGTCATCATTTTCCTTTGCTCCCGTGCCAGTCACTTTATCGATTCAATATAAATAAGACCTTAGTGGTCCCTTATCTTTAAGTTTGTTGATTGCTGTATTAGGTTACAAAACAGAGTTTGACACTAACTGTTCTCGCTTTATATCAGGTTCAATTTGGGCATGGTTTTTGGAATAATTGCTATGTTTGGCTCCATTATTCTACTTGGGAAGACATTGATGCAGACTCTCACACAAATGATGACAGAAATCCCAGTTGACCAGAATGACCGTCTGCTTCAAGTAGTGGTAAGTAGTTACCTTCTTTTGACCACATTGGGAAAATTCCAGCATAGCCTGAAGGTATGATGCATGTTTCTCACAGATAAAGGTTAAAGGATACAGACAGGCAACCATTTAAGAAGCAGTGTCACCTTTTTTTTCTAGCTTCTTCTTGGGCAGAACAAATCATATTAAAATTATTAAACTGTAGATTTCTTCTGCTTGTTGTGGTGAATATAAAAGTCACCATTTCATATTTTTTTTTTTAAACTGATTTTATATTTTGAATGATGAGCATGGCCCATGAGGCCGGCATATAGTAAATAAACAAAAGAGAAAAGGACAAATAAGAAAACCAATACCTGTAAGTTCATTCCCGTCCCTCCCTCCATCTGCATTCCATCAATAAGACACAACATACGTCTAAGTATTAGATCACTTTTCACTTCTCTTTCCAACCCCTTTCTTATCCAGTGAATGTTAGAACTTCATCATAAATTAATTGATGCAGAGAGCGGACAGGCTCTAATTCGATGCCCCGATAATCTGCCCATGCCGGTCATACTTTAGGGTGCTCCTGTGGGCTGCCTCGAGCCTTGTAGACCTCCACCTCCAAGCCCATACAGTGGTCCATCCCTTTCTTCCACACCACCAGAGATGGAGGGTCTGTGACCTTCCACTCACGTGCAATATCACATTTTGCCAAATTCAGACCTTGAAATAACAGCAATAGTGTTTATCTGTTACCGCCCAGTGTGTCAGTGATATGCAGAAGAGCAAGTTTCGGGCCCATCAGGATAGTCCAGGACAGAACCCCGCCCAAACAGGTTGTCACTTCGCGACAGAAATGTAGCAACACCGGACAGCCCCACACCAAATTTAAAAATGTCCCATCCCCAGTGCTACATCTTAGACCTTGAGAAACTGTGTTGTAGGAATTGAACGTTGGCCCCACTGTTGCCCAAGAAAGGATCTGCACTACTAGATTCGATAGGAAGGCCTTGTGTACCTCATCAGCTCCCATGGACACAAGGTTGCCCTTTAGTGCCTCACCAAGGATGAAGTTATCTGTTTCTAAAATCTGTGCTTGGTTGTGGATTTTTGATTTCTCCTGACCAGTTCTCGGTGAGCTACATGAGGGGCTGGGAAAAGGACAAAGCCATTGTGAGGGGCAGATTAGAAGAAATACTGGCGATGGCTTGGCACTAAGAAAATCATAACTGCATCCAGCAGTTCCCATATCAATCCCCTCCAAAATCATCAGTATGACCCAGGGTAGGCTCCTTATTTGTTTGGATGCTGGGCTTGAGTTTAGGCCTGAGGAAGAGCCGAAGTCTTAAATCCCCTCCCACACAAGAGGCAGCAGAGTGCACACTCTCCCTCCCTGTACTTGCATGGCCCCTCTTTCTGAAGTCAAAGGCGCACATGCACACATCCTAGAAGCTGGACGCCGCTTTGGAGTTGCTGAAGTGGTGGCAGAATCAGCACCGCCACTCTTCAAGGTCCGTGCGCACGCATGGGCACAAGCTGAAGCAACACACCCTGTCCCCAGGCAGCAGACCACAGCAGAGAAACCGGAGATGGACCATGTATTGAGGTACAGTCCATAGGAAATGGTATTTAGGGCAGCTAAAACCACTAAGTGATAACAATTATCCAAAAAGCCAGTGGGGCAGATAGGATTACTATCTGAAAACATTCTTACAATGTTAGCATTGTTGTTAGTCGTTCAGCTGTGATGAAGTCCTAGGGCAATTTATTGTATTTTGTACTGATCTTGCAACAAAGCATCATTGCATGGAAAAGCCTAGGAGCAGCCTGAAATTAGTACTGGAACACTCCTGCACCAGTGATCACCCAATCATAATTGTGTGCATTGTCTCCTCTCTACATTTCTTGTGTAATATTTAATTTTATACAGTGATTAGTGTAATTTACATTTTTATATAAAAACACTGACTGGCCAATGATGTGTTGGGATTACACACTATAAGGTTAAATCCTTTTGTTATTTATGGCTCTCACTGAGAGAAGTTAGTATGTATCAGTAGAATTACTGATAATTTCATGCTGTGATTAGGCAACGGTGGGTTACAGAGCTCATAACTCACTATTGCTACATCACAAAGGAATTCAAAGCTGCTCTGGCTGGGCTCTTTGAGAGCCTGTCAGAGCTGTGCTGGAATGCAGGAGCACAGCTTCTGCAGGAGAGGGAAAGGAAGGAACAGGAGTTGTGAGTGTGGGTGACAGGAGGTCAGGTATTTTGTTTTTTAATTTGGGACAGGGAGGAGAAGCCTTGTTATGTATGGCTTCCCCATTACTCCTTTACCCTGTGTAGCAGTTGAAAGCAATTAAAGATGATTTGAGAGGGGGGTAGGGGGGCATACATAACATAAAATTATAGATGGGTAAAAAGCTAATTACGAGGACGTTTTTCTCCTCAAGTTTCTGAGTGACATCACAGATAACTCGGGCTTCGCTCTTGTTTATTTCATGTCCTCAGAACCCCTCAGTGATAAACCTCCCTTTAATTCACTCTTACCCATCTATAATTCTTTATATTATTATCATTTCCACATACACCCACGACAATCACTGGCCAGTGGTTTGATAGGCATGCTGCATCAAATATAATTTGCAAAACTTACAACACAACAAACCCAAAAACCTCCCCTCCTCCCCCATCAGTCTCTATAGTCTAATAGAATAATTTGCACCGTGAATCATGGTAATGGTGTGATGCAGTGTACAGATGCTTTTAGGACTGCTCATCTCTCTGTGTAGAGCTAGAAAGCCATGTTGGCAACCTGTTGTGTAGTGAGGTGTTGTGTGAGGTGGTGCAAGTGGTTGGTTGGCATGAATCTTAATGGAAGGGTGGGTCACCCATTGGCTGATTTGTAGGTAAAGCATGCGCTTTCTCTCAAGGAGACCATAATCTTAATTCAGCTGTTCGAAAGATTGGAGGCCCTCCGCATTATAGAAGTCTTCCACACGTTTTCAGTTTGCGACCTGCCATTTTATGTATTCTATGCTGATTTTTGCTGGGGAGAATTCTGGTTGCTAATTATGGGTGTCAATGGCTATGGCATAGATGTGAGGCCTCTTGAGGTCGCCACCCTGCCCCATGCCTCTTTTATGGCTCTAGTGACCAAGAAGTAATACCTGCTCCACTGCCTGTGCTTCTTGGCCAACTAGGGGACCTTCCAAATGTGAATACCAGTGATATGTTGGACCATGATGGACCAGTATTTCTCCGAGTTTGGCCAGTGCCACTCCACTAGGTCCCAGAGTTGTGCAGCTATGTTATAATGCATTACATGTAGAATCCTCAATCCCTCCACATCCTGTAAGAGAGAGGCCTGTTTCTTTAATGTGAGGGCCGCCTTACCTCACCAGACAAAGCTCTCTATGATCTTCTGAAGTTTGTTGATCAAGCCCGGGGTAGCTGTAGCAGTACTGTCTGCATTATATGAAGAATTCTGGACAGGCGTGTCATCTTAATCCCCTCAGTTTGACCCAACCAAAACAATCTGCCCATCTGCCAATTTTGCAAATATTTATGGGCTAAATTTAATAGATCACTATGTCTGTGCAACTGTTTTATTGGTGGTGGGGCAGACCTTGATCCCCAGATTTTGTGTATGATGCTGCATCCACAGTAAGTGGGAAAAGCCTTTCTAAGGCAGCTCTAAGATTTGCAATATCTGAGTATTCATTTTAAACCCAAAAACTTGTCCAAATGTTTCCATCAATGGAGCTCAGGAGATTGGATAGCATCACCGTGACATCAACTGCATAAACACTTTAAGTTTATTTACTACCCAACATTAACTCCGTGGGAAGCCTTGGACTGCTGTACCTCACTACTGTGAGAGAATCAAGTTCTAAAGGGGCATACTTGCTGCTCGATATTTGGTCCAGCAGTAGGGTAAGCCCAAGACACCAGAGATAAAAGGCTGAACTTGTCTCAATTTGGGCCAGCAGCCTACAATTCCTTTGGGACCCCTGAATAACTTACCAGAGTTGGGTATAGTCCTAGAATGCTACATATGTCCATTGCCCACAACCACTCGTAATATTTGCTCCCACGCCATCCCATTTAAGCTCCTGTTTCAGTGCTGTAATGCGTCCCTCAATGTTGGTTCTTACTTACTAGGCTAGTCAACAGTCTGCAATAAATCTGGGCTGAAAATGTTAACCTCCATATAAAAAATCACAGCACATGCAATTGTTTAAGCAACACGTTCTTCAGAAGATGTTCATACATTTCTAATATTCACTTCAATGTAAAAAAAAATATTTTTGATGCATGGTGTTTGGCACATAGCGTACAAACCTTTTCATTCTTGGACCTGTATTTTCCGTTCATCCATTAAATGGCAGGGTCTACCATTTTCAAGCTACAATTGCTAGAGTAGTGTCAGACATTATATTTGATTCATTGTTATAGCAGTTATTCTTTTAGTGTTTCATTTGTTCTAATATAACATGCTTTCACAGATTGTGTGATTTCTACAAACCTTTCTCTATTACTTTCTACCCAAGCCTCAAAGCTCAATGTGAGTATTTTGACCTGTCCAAATGCAGCTATTGGCAAGATGGTTGTGAGAGTGGAGGCTGGCCAACAAATTAATTGTTAACCAGAGCGCCTACCTCTGATTAGAGTGCCGCCAGAAAATGTAGAAATTAGCAAAACTGGTGTTTTTCCTCTTTGAAGTATAGACGTATGTTAGAAATGGGATCTCTAGTTGGCAAGGGCTTGCACCTTTGTCGAAGTAGGGACCCTTCTTCCTAGTCAGGGTAAGGGTGTTACACTCGTGAAGTAACCCCTGCTCACCCTCGTGGTAGCTTGGCACGAGCAGTCGGGCTTAATTCAGAGGCAGTGTGTAAAGCATTTGCACATAACCAACAGTAATACAGTGTAAGCACTACAAACGGACACCACACCAGTTTAGAAAAATAACCAATATTTTATATACTCAAGACAAGACCAATTACGGCAAAAATCCACAATACTATACTTTAAAAATGAATGCTTGATACGGTAACTTCTTCTTTGCAGGAATAGCACAAAAGCAAAGTTCGTACGAGTCGGTAGCTCCGTCCGAGCCTACCGTGATGCTGAAACCCACAGAGTCTAACAGTTCCAGCCGACCGCGTCGATACGGGCCAGCAGAGTCGTGAACAGACTCGGTCACAGTACCTTTCTCGTTGTGGCTGGTACGGAGTGTACGAGCCGGTCGGCGTTCGTCGCGGTTGCGGTGCAAGACGGAGCGATGCAAGGTGCGGTGTCCCTCGATGCGGTGCAGGCAGCAGCTCGATGAGCGTCGTGCAGACGGAGTCGGTGAGTCCAAGGCGTGCGATGCAGGGTGAGACGATGCTCGATGCGGTGCTGACAGGTTGCGATGCAGGCGACCAAGCCGGAGTGCGGGAGCTGGCGTCGGACAGCGGTGCGAGTCGGAGCGGTGCGTCGCAAGCGTGCGAGCGGTGCCCCAACTGCGATGCGGTCACGACTGTTGAGCCAGTTGCAGCGTCCGCGTCGGTCGGGTCCGGCTGGTTCAGTGAAGCGATGCGATGCGAACTGCGGTGCCCACAGGTCACGGTGCAAGCAGCGGCTCGGTGTCGACGGCGTCGGACGTCGCCCACGGTGAGACCAGGGTTGCGATGCGAAGCGGACCGATGCGGTCTGCGGTGCAAACAGGTCACCGGTCAGGGATGGATTCGGTTGACGGCGTCGGTTGCAGTTCCCTTCCTCTGTGGCAACTGAAACAGCGTTCCAGAAGCGGTACCCAGAGGCTTGTGAAGTCTTTGTAGTCCCTGAGACTTCTTAACAGGAGGCCAGCTCGGTTCCAGGCCCTTGGAGATACTCAGCACAAGTTTGTAGAAAGTTCAGTCCTTTCACTGCCCAAGGCAGAAGCAGCAGCTGCAGGCCAACCCAACAAAGCAACAACACAGCAAAGGGGCAGTACTCCTCCTGGCAGCTCTTCCAGCTCTTCGTCTTGGCAGGTTCCTTGATTCCAGCGAGATCTAAATTCATGGGGTCAGGGCCCCAATATTTATATCCCAAATTCCTTTGTTCTCTGAAGGCAGAGAGGCCTTTGCCTAGTCCAAACCAGTTCTGGAGCACTTTGTTGACAAGTCTCCGTCCCTTCTTTCAGTGAGTAGGCCAGGGACATCAGACGCACCACAGGAGGTGGAGCCAGCATTGTGGAGGGAAGGCACTGTCCTATTCAGGGCCCAGGTGCGACCCCTCCCACCCATCTACATGTAGATCTTGCTATTCAGCCCTGTGCTGACTCACCCGGTCTCCTGGCATCCCCCAGCCCCTGTCACTCACATTCCAGACAAGGAATACACAACCTCGCAGAGGCAGGCTTGGATGGTTAGACAAGAAAATACCCACTTTCTAAAAGTGGTATTTTCAAACACAGAATGTTAAAACCAACTTCACTAAAAGATGCATTTTATCATTCTGAGTCCAGGCATACTAAACTCGAATTTCTACCACGTTCCCGGGGTCAGTTAGGATTATAAACTGTAATAATCAAAACCGCCCGTTCTGGCCTAGGGGAACAGGTAGCCTTGCAATAGTGAAAAACGAACTAGGCTGTAATTCACTATCAGGACATGCCGCACACACCAGGGCATGCCCTACCTTTCGCATACAACGCACCCTGCCCACAGGGGTACCTTGGGCCTACCTTAGGGGTGACTAACATGTAGCAAAGGGAAGGTTTAGGGACTTGCAAGTGTGTGCACTTGCCAAGTCGACATGGCAGCCCCAGGCTGCGCACAGGCTCTGCGATGGCAGGCCCGAGTTACACTTTACGGGCTGTTTGCGTGGGTGGCACAATCCAGTGCTGCAGCCCACCAACAGCATTTGGTCTATAGGCCCTGGCACTCGCAGTGCACTTTACAAGGGACTGACACATAAACCAAATAGGCCAATCATGGAAACACCAATCCATAACACATTTTATACAGGAGCACTTGCACTTTCCCACTGGACAGTAGTGAGGAAAGTGCGCAGAATCATTACACCAGCAAAAACAGAGTCAAAACCGGGAGGTCAGAAAGCAAAAGTCAGGGGAAACACGCCAAAAGATGCCAAGTCTAACACATGTCCCCTCCAGCTGAAAGTAGGGAGAACTACCCAACCCCATTGGAGTTCTCCTCACTAAGGCGGAAGAACCTGGACAGACCATCTGCGTTGGCGTGTTCTGTACCAGGACGGTGCTCCACCGTAAAGTCCATTCCCTGTAGGGAGATGGACCACCTCAGCAGTTTTGGATTCTCACCCCTCATTTGCATCAACCATCTGAGGGGCCTGTGGTCTGTCTGAACCCGGAAGTGAGTCCCAAACAGGTATGGTCTCAACTTCTTCAGTGCCCAGACCACAGCAAAAGCTTCCCTTTCTATGGCACTCCACCTCTGTTCCCTGGGAAGTAGTCTCCTGCTAAGGAAGACTACAGGCTGATCCAGGCCCTCTTCGTTCAGTTGTGAGAGCACCGCTCCCACACCATGCTCTGAAGCGTCAGTCTGCATGACAAATTCTTTGGAGAAGTCAGGTGCCTTGAGCACGGGCGCCGTGCACATGGCTGCCTTCAGGGCATCAAAAGCTTTCTGGCAGGACTCCGTCCAGATCACTTTCCTGGGCTGCCTCTTAGAGGTCAGCTCTGTTAAGGGGGCAACGATGGTGCCATAGCCCTTAACAAATCTCCTATAGTAACCGGTGAGACCTAAGAAGGCTCTCACCTCTGTCTGGGTCTTGGGGGATTCCCAAGCCAGAATGGTGTCAATCTTGGGTTGTAGGGGCGCCACCTGGCCGCTTCCTACCTGGTGTCCCAAGTACACCACAGAACCCTGCCCGATCTGGCACTTACTGGCCTTGATCGTGAGGCCTGCACCTTGCAGAGCCCTCAACACTTTCTCAAGGTGCTGTAAATGTTCTTTCCAGCTGGAACTGAACACAGCAATGTCATCCAGGTAGGCGGCACTGAAATCCTCCAGCCCAGCCAACACGTGATTGACCAACCTCTGAAAGGTGGCAGGGGCATTCTTCAACCCAAAGGGCATCACCCGGAATTGGTAATGACCTTCTGGGGTTGAGAACGCTGATCTCTCCTTGGCCCCATCGGTTAAGGCAATCTGCCAGTACCCAGACGTCAAATCAAACGTGCTGAGGAACCGGGCAGCTCCCAACCGATCAATGAGCTCATCAGCTCTGGGGATGGGGTGCGCGTCAGTCCTGGTGACGGCATTGAGCCCACGGTAGTCCACACAAAACCGGAGTTCTGGAGTGGCACCAGGCGCCGCAGCCTTTGGGACCAAGACCACTGGGCTGGCCCAAGGTCTGTGGGAGGGCTCAATCACCCCTAACGCCAACATCTTAGAGACCTCCTCCTTGATGCTGGCTCTGACCCGGTCAGTCAACCTGTAAATCTTGTGCTTCACAGGAGGGCTGTCACCGGTGTCCACGTCATGGGTACACCAGTGAGTAACACCGGGGGTCAGAGAGAACAGTGGGGCGAACTGTCCCAACAACTGGCGACAGTCCCCCTGCTGCTCCTGAGTCAGAGTAGGGGAGAGGATCACACCCTCTACTGACCCATCATGCTCCTTGGTAGACAGGAATCATAACACCAGCAAAAACAGAGTCAAAACCGGGAGGTCAGAAAGCAAAAAGTCAGGGGAAACACGCCAAAAGATGCCAAGTCTAACAACGTAAAACATCAAACATAAGAAGAAAGCACTTCAAGGTTATTTGAAGGTGTCTAAACGAATCCTAAATAACTATCACATGAAATTGAAGTAAATCTGGCAGTTATAAAACAGGAATTTACACAACATGGTTCTGAAGTAGCAGAGCTGGTAATTTCACATTTGTCTCCTTCGTCCAGTACTATGTTAGCTGAAAGAGTGCTGCATCCTGGGATCCACAAGCCTGTACTTCTAAAGATAGATGAACACCAAACCGCCAGCAACACCAACACTTACCGGCAACGTACTTCGGGGGCCAGGACTCAGATTCCCGAGAGCCTCTGCACCTGGGACGCGCTCTTAAGGCACCAGCAGTCCTGCGGTTTTTGTATACCGCCAACGCCAGCAACACCAACACTTACCTGCAACGTACTTCGGGGGCCAGGACTCAGAATCCCGAGAGCCTCTGCACCTGGGATGCGCTCTTAAGGCGCCGGCAGTCCCGCGGTTTTTGTAAACCGCCAACGCCAGCAACACCAACACTTACCTGCAACGTACTTCGGGGGCCAGGACTCAGATTCCCGAGAGCCTCTGTACCTGGGGCGCGCTCTTAAGGCCCCGGCAGTCCTGTCGCGCTGGACGTGCACAGGGACGCACCCGGGCGAAGCCCGTCCATGCCCTTCGGAGCCTGGAGGAGACTGGGTTGGGCCATCCCTCTAACTCCTGCCATCCAGCGTATGCTTTAAGATGGGTAAGAAAAAAACAGTTACTACGCAAAATGCAGGGATGACAATCTCAATTATTGACTCTTTTCTGACTAAGGCCACTAATGCCATCACTAGAGAGATAGCCCTTACAGAGCGTAGGCTCTCTATGGGGGATGGCGTGCACGACGCAAATGTTGGGACAACGGAACCATCCACAGACTTATCCACAGATTTACCTGTTGTTGCAGAACCCGTTACTGAGCCCCATATATGGAACCTTATTCAGGGCACATCCGAATCCTGTTCTTCTTCACAAAATGTTTTTATACCCGTCATTGATTGTATCACTGATTGTAGCCCTCTACCTAATAATTCTATGGTAACTAACCCCTTACCCCGGTTAGCTACGAATGGCAAGAGGAAGAAAGGTCCAACCAAAGAACTTCCGACTACTAGAGCTAAGAAAACCAGGAAATCCTCTCCCATCCATCAAGGACCCCGGCCCAGCATTGAACCCCATGTAACCCAACCATTGATCCCCACCATGGAGGACTTATGCGCAAAACTTTCCACCATGATTAGCCCTACACTTTCTCGTTTAGCTAATATTGAGCACAAAATTGATGAGCTGTTAGGCCAATGTAAAGCTCCAATACATTCACCACCTCCTCCCCCTCATCCCACGCAACCATCACACCCATCATTTATAATGAATACCGCTGGACCCCAACTACATCAACCTTGTGATATGGCCATTCAAGGGGGAGTCCCGCAAGTAGAACCATCTCAAAGAGGGGGCAAACAAACATTATTAGGTGACCGGACACAGATTCCTGTCGCTTTACCTACCATATCTCCTTCACTTGAACCTACGACCAGGCTGAACACATCTATTTTTCCATGGGGAGCTGGAAACACCACCCATCGACATGTCACCCAGCGATATCGTTGTTAGACTCCCTGGGAAAAGTAGTCGGACGTATTGTACTCTAAAGACTACAAGACTGGGCAGAGGAGAGTAAAGTTATCTCAGACTTACAATTCGGGTTCCGTAAGAGGCTAGGAACAATTGAACAAAGTTTGAACCTAAACATAATTATAGAGAAATATACCCTTGTAAAAAAAGGCAGACTGTTCCTAGCTTTCGTTGACCTTACTGCAGCCTTCGACTGCGTAAGGCATGATAAACTTTGGAGTGTATTACAGGAACAAGGAGTAGAGCCTACCATTATACATTTTTTAAGACAATTGTATAAGAACGCGTAGGCCAGAGTGCGATATGGTCCAAATGGAGAATGTACAGCCCCGTTCCAAATTAATAAGGGGGTAAGGCAAGGGTGTGTGCTGGCCCCTTTCCTCTTCAATCTTTATATAAATGGGTTAGGCCAAGCACTGACGAATACATGCCAAGATCTTCCCAAGATAGAAGGACGGCTCGTACCCGCATTATTATATGCGGATGATGCCGTCCTGATGTCTTGCACCCAAGTAGGTCTACAAAGACTATTAAATGGTTTTGTAGTGTTAATGCATGATCTAGGATTTAGGGTAAATACAACAAATACCTATGTCATGAGATGTGGCTTGGGTAGTCTCATATGTAGAGACATGTATATTGATGATCAAAAAATAGATTTTACAAATAGATTCAGCTATTTGGGCATTTTATTTGATCACAAAGCTACATGGTCTCATGCGGTACAAGCTAGAAAACTTGCCTTTATGAAAACGACCGCAGCCCTAGCCAACTTTTCAAAAAAATTGGGCAGGAGACCTCCGCAAGAATTATTACAGAGCTATAGGGCCAAGTGTGTTTCGACAGCCATTTATGGTGCAGGGGTTTGGGGATATTGCAATGCCCTATCTTTGCAAGTAATTGAAAATCGATTTTTAAGATATATTCTGGCAGTCCCGGCAAGCGTTTCTTCATATGTTTGCCACTCCGAATTGGGAATCCCTTTCATCATAGATCTTATTCAAGTGGAACCAATCCTGTTATGGCACAGGATATGGGTATCAGCTGAAACTAATCTTAACCGGGACATTTTAAAAGATGTTTTAACTATGGAAGGTGGCATAAGAATAAAATGGATAAAGTATGTGCGGGACTTTATGTATGATCTAGGACATCCAGAGTTTTACAATGAGCCGAGCTCAATGAGCAGATGGACAAGAAAAGCGCTGAAAGAAAAAGGTCTGTCTTTACTTGAATCACTCAGACTAACAGAGGAAATGTCCAAACCCACAGTGCTGCACAATCAATTGATTTTAACTACTTATAGTATCCAACCTTACCTTATTCTAGTCCGTGGCACTTATGACAGATTTCTGCTGACGAGATTTCGATTTGGGATACTGCACAGAATAATCAGCTTTCCAAATATGAATGATTGGGCGAGGGTGATGCAATTATGCCCCTGTGATAATAGGTCAGAACAAACAACACTTCATGTGGTCCTTTTTTGCAAATACTATAATGTACAAAGAAAGAAATGGATACTACCACTTTTAAAGAAGCTTGGCTTTAGACAATGTCGTCCCGCCTTTCTGGCTTTACAGGTTTTTGAGTGATTTTATGATATGGATTTTATCAATGTTTTTGAAAAGTATAGTAAAATGTAGGAAATCGATTATAATATGATGGTAAAAATTGTCTGATATTTGTATTTTAGGGTATAAATAAGTGACCATGTGTTTTGCTATATTGTTAGTGATGTAATGAAATAATGACTATGTAATTTGGATTTATGTGCTTTTATGAATTTCTTAAATTGAAATCGAATAAAGCTTTGTTTGATTGATTGATGTCACCCAGCTCCAGACAGATTCCACGCAGGCATACTCTGCACAGTCTAACCTAGATCTTCCACCTGAAGCCACCCCATTCGTATTAGTTCTATTAAATGTTCCTGCTCTCAACTCTTCTCAAAAGGAATCCACCACTCTTCTTCAATTCCTTTATTCGGCATATAAAAATACCATAAAAGTAACACTTTAGCCATAGGTTACAGTACAAACTTCATTTTTCTTTTTTTAAAGGAACAATACAACAATTTATAATCTACATGATACAAATTAAATATATCTAGCTAAAAATAAACATCACATATAATGTGTCTCTCATAAAACAACCCCATCTGCAGGTCTAGTTCACGCAACCCCTTGTGGCCCTTAATCTAAAAGCAGTCCTTAAAAAGTTTGTGATACAGAAGAGTGTAAAGGCATCTGTGGCCAATTTCAAAAATAAAAGTGCCACCCGTGCTTGTTTAAATCTGGCTTTTTTTAAAATACCCCTCAGAAAAGCTCTTCTTGGAACAGAATAAAATTGGCAGAATAAAACAAAGTGAAGGGTGTCCTGTGGAGACCTATGGTCGCAGCCACAGGGCCCCTTCAACTCTGGATGCAATAAAAACCCTGCCGGTTCTGCTAAAATGTGGTGAAAAAGGTTTAGCCTGAACCGAGTCATTAAAAATCTATCATGGGCACTACTTATACAAGACAGGTATGGTTCAATTCCCTCGGTGGATCTGACAACTAAGTGTTCTCTCACCGACGGTTTAAGTGACTCTCTGTCTTCCCGGTGCAACGTTACATACTTAAAGAACCGGTCCTTGACCAGTGCCCTATCTAGTGTACTTATTTCCGAGGGGTTAGCGAATAAATCTGCACAACCCACTTTCACAAGAGACTCCTTCACATATTTTAGCCAGGGAATTTTAAGGCCATGGTCCAGGGAGAGACAATCTTCTAAAACCTGCCTACTTAGTGCAGCCTCCTCATTTGACCTGAGTCTTTACCCAGCAAACCAGGGGGTTGACAGCCCACCTATCCATAATGTAACGGGCACCCAGTTCTTCATGTACAATGTGGGCTGACGTGCTCTGAGGAACTTTTAACAGGCGCCTAAGATACTTATTCTCCTCTATTTGTAGTTGGTTCGCCTCAATAAATCCCCAGACCTCACTGCCATACAGCACTTTGGCACAACACATGGAACTATACAGTTTCAAAATCTGCTCAGGGGACCACCGTCCTAACCTTTGGGCAAAATTCATTATTGAACCGTTACATTTGGCCATGGTGCGACACTTCTCCTCTAGTAAGTGTTTAAAATTTAGACGCCCATCAAATAAAATCCCCAGATACGAGAAGGACTGCACCTTGCCTAAACAATGAGATCCAATTGTGTATTTATATGATTTGCCTGCCTTTTTGCCCACTTCCATGACATAAGATTTTGCCAACTTGGGAGACAAGTCCAAGTTCTCCATAAAGGAAACAAACCCGTCTATTAGGATCTGCAGACCTTTGGGAGTACGTGCTAGGAGTACCGCGTCGTCTGCATAAAGCAGAACTGGAATTCCACGGGTACCTATCCTTGGAGTATCAGCATGAAGAGTGCTTAGGGCGCGGTCAAGACCGTTTATATATAACGTAAACAGAAAGGGAGCTAATATGCAACCCTGTCTAACACCACTAGAGCACATAAAGGGTTCTGTTTTGCTTCCATCCTGGCAGTATCTAACCGCGGCTGTGGTGTTCAAATACAAAGTTTTTAAAATGTTAATAAGCCCAGGGTCCACGCCAAGCCCGTCCATTAATGCCCACAATTTCCCTCTATTGACTTTGTCGAAGGCGGCGGTTAAGTCCATGAATGCTAAATACATCGTTCCTGGACTTACCACTGTATATTTGGCTGTAATGAGGTACAGATTAAGGCATTGGTCAGTAGTTGATTTTCCTGGCCTAAAGCCAAATTGCACATCAGGTATAATCTTATGCTCATCAGCCCAGTCCATTAGCCTACTTAAAACCACCCGCCCTAATACCTTCGCTGACACGTCAATAAGGGAAATTGGGCGATAACATTGTGGGTCGCCCTTATTGCCCTTTTTAAAAATAGGGACAATCGTGGCTGTAGACCAAGATGCTGGCATTACTGTGTCCCCTGCTGCGTTAATCACCCTAGTCAGGATTGGGGCCCAGAGATCCACATTATTTATGAAAAGATCGGGTGGGATCCCATCAGGGCCAGGAGCCTTGTTCCTAGTTAGGCCCTCGATTCCCTTTTTAACCTCACTCAGTGAAAATCTCACCGGCGGTGTACCCTGTTCCCCATTACATTCCTGGGGTAGATCAGCACTTGAATTGTAATTATACAGCCCGTGAAAGTGCTCGTACCATTGCTCCGGCAGGATGTTATTGCTCAGCCTGGGTTTGTTCGATTCTTGAAAACAAGGATTATTTATGACTCTCCAGAAAGCGGTGGAGTCTTTTAGTGTTATTGCCTCTGTCAAATCCTCCCAAGCTCCCAATTGACGTTTGCGTCCCTTAACAGCTAACTTATAATTTTTTCGGCGAACGGACACACAAACCCTGTCTCTTGGGGTGGTCTTTAGGGCATCGTTCAGCTCTCTGAGAGCACGTGAACAATATGGATCAAACCATCCTGGGCTGTCTCTTATAATACTAGGCATAGGGGCTCGCAACAAGGAGTCAACTATTTGGGCCACCTGTTTAAAAGCCTCCACTAAATCTGTCCCTTCCACATCAAGATCTAAGCACCTTAAAATGACATGTTCTCCTTCTTTTAACAAGGATTTATAAAAGGCTTCTCCATTAACCTGTGTCCACCGTAGCCTCCTACCCTGATCCGTGTGCCTGGCCACCACTCAACTCTTGGCGAAGGCGCGCCATTGGCTATCTACTCATACAAGGCCGGGACCCCTAATACAGAACCATCTGCTAATGGCATGGAGAACCCCTTGGGTGGGTCCCTCTTCTAAAACCTACGAAGGTGATTGTGTGGTCCTAAACTTTGATAACCCACATCTAGTCAGTGACTTACTCTCACAACCCATTGTCAGACCTTATACCACGACTAGGATTGTCACTGCTCGCTTTGGTTTCTTATATAAACCACCTATTTCGCACTTGAGTGGGGCCCAGTACACACAGTCAGATCACCTCCCATGAGGGCATAGGATCCTCATGAGTAATTCAGTGCACTTCCTACCTTTAATAGATTTGCCCCCATATCAGGTTTGGATACCTGCGATTGACATCAGGGTAATAGCCCGCCAATTTTTGGTGACCAGCCGGCATGTATTGTATTGTATTGTAATTGCATTTGTATAGCGCTTACTACCCCTGACGAGGCGTCGAAGCGCTTTTTCGGCGAGTAGCACGCTACTCCGGGACCCATAGAGGATTAGTGTTGAATTAGTATAGTGAAACATGCAAGTAAATTTTAAGTGGTGGATATGTTAGTCAGTTATTTGGATTCAGAAGGATAGCGGAGGGATAGAAGAGGGAAAAAAGGTTTGCATATATATAGCGCTTCTAACCCCTGATGGGGTGTTGAATTGCTTTTTTTTTTTTTTTGGGGCGAGTAGCACGCTACTCCGGAAACCCATAAAGGATTAGTGGTGAATTAGTATGGTGAAATATGAAAGTAATTTGAGTGGTGGATATTAGTCAGTTATTTGGAGTGAGAAGGATAGTGGAGGGATAGAAGGGAAAGAAAGGTTTGCATTCATATAGCGCCTGTTACCCCTGGTGGGTGTTGAAGCGCTTTGTTGGCGAGTAGCACGCTACTCTGGAACCCATAAAGGATTAGTGGTGAATTAGTATAGTGGAATATGGAATTAGTGAAGTGAACATGCTAGTCTGTTATTTTGATTGAAAAGGATAGTTGTGGGATAGAAGAGTGAAGGATTTCTTTTTGTAGGTCATAGCAGTAGGAGGAGGCTTTTTGATGAGTAAAAGGGTTTTTGGAGGGGAAGAGTCAGAGGGAAGAGTTTAGAAAGGTTTGTCTTGGGCATTGGTACAGTAAAGGAGGTGTCAGAAGATACAAGGAGGGGTAGAGTAGGAGAGAGTCAAGAAAGGGTTATTTTGGGGAACATAGTAGTGGTATGGCGTTTGCGATAAATGAGAGAGTGGGTGTAGAGGATATAGTGATAGATGTATAGGGTGAGATAGGGTAGTGAATTGGAAAAAGTAGTAGAAAGAAGTTTGAGATGAGTCAAAAAGTTGGGCTAGAAGATATATTGAGGGAAGTATAGGCTGAGAAATAGGGTAGTGCATTGGAAATGCTAAATTAGAAGAAAGTGATAAATATATAGATCCATAAGTACATTGAGAGTATATAGATGCATAAAGGAGGTAAGTATATGCAGATTAAAAATATTGATAGAGGTAGCGGATGTGAAATAGGGTAGTGCATTAGATATGCTTTTTCAGGAGAAAAGTAATAGACACATTAATTAATGGGAAGATGGGCAGCATTCCTGGCCCTGGCCCGTCTCGAACAGGCTCAAACAGGCACTCACCCTTGTCCTCTCTGCCCTTAGCCTCGACGCCCGGGCTGAGACGCCCTAACCCTGGCCTTTGATACCCCTAGTAATCAGGTGACCCCGTCAGCCAATGGGAACCCTAGCCCTAATACTATCCAATCACAACACTAGCCCTAAAAGCTAGAACCAATAGGAGATCAGGACCTTACAGCCAATCTTAGCCCTACTCCAAGCATCCAATCAGTTCAAAAACCCTGATCTCTATGTCCAATAGAGGCCCTAGCCCTACCAGTAGTCCCAACCCTAGTCCAAGCAACCAATGGGACGGGAAGCCCTAGTCACTACTTCCAATAGAAAGCCTAACCCTACTCTTAGTCCCACACCTAGTCCAGCAACCAATAACACCAGAAGCCCTAATCGCTACTTCCAATTAAAGGCCTAACCCTAGTCCTAGTTCCACCTTAGTCCCAACAACCAATAAAACAGGAAGCCCTAGTCCCTGCTTCCAATAGAAATCATAACCCTAGCCCTAGTCCCAACCCTACATTGATTGAATCACAGATCCAGAAACCAATCAGAACCCTCAAATACCCAACCAATGAGGACACTAACTCAAACCAATAGAAACATCAGATACAACCACCAATCAGTGTATACATGTAGCAGCCACTAGCAGACTATATAAGGTCCCAGCAACCTCAGACAAGGTTTGCTGCCCAGGGAGTTGGAAGCTGCTTCTCCTGTCCAGAATCTCCTAGGAGACAGACAGGCTCAATCCACACTTTGGATTTCTGCAGGTAAAGGCCTCACAAACTTGAAATCTAACAATACTGTTTGAATACAACTTTACTCCCTCTCCTGGCCAAAAAACGAAGTGCACAGTCCCTATTAAACACAGTTTAAACAGCTCACAGAAGCACCCTCTGATGTAGAAAATCCCTGTTGCTGGAGGGGGAGGCAGGGGGGCTGGTTTCACTGGCTTGATAACACAAAATGGTGGCTGGGGGTGCACTGTTTAACATACAGGTCTTAGCACAGAGCAAAGGAGAAATTTGGAGGGAAAACTGAATAGTCACCAGGAATGAGAGCGACAAACTACAGAGTTTGGACTGCAAATCCCACAATTCAACACGTTAAATGGAAGCAATCATGGGCAGGAAAACCACAAGTTTAACACACAAAACAGGTGATAAAATATACAATCACAGGCAGGTTAAAACTACATTTTTAAACTGTAACAACCACAGGCAAAGACAGTAATCACAGAAAGGGAAAATCGTTTTTAAAAACTTTTGGAGGAGGGAAGAAACAGCACTAGTCTGCCTCCTTACCACTTGCTGGACTCTGCTCACTGCAATCTGGGGCACAGGTAGGCTGCAACTCACAAGATGGAGGAGAATGATTTGGGGTGCACCCAGCAAAGCCTTAAGGGACCTGGGCAGGTGTGAGGGAGGGCTCAGAGTTGCCTGGGAGCTGAATAGCCAATCCCCAGTCCTAGGCCTGCTGGCCTGGGGGTGGGGGTGGGGGCTGCTTCTCCTGTCCAGAATCTCCTAGGAGACAGACAGGCTCAATCCACACTTTGGATTTCTGCAGGTAAAGGCCTCACAAACTTGAAATCTAACAATACTGTTTGAATACAACTTTACTCCCTCTCCTGGCCAAAAAACGAAGTGCACAGTCCCTATTAAACACAGTTTAAACAGCTCACAGAAGCACCCTCTGATGTAGAAAATGTGTGCCTTCAATGGCTGCTTCCCAGTTATCACAGGAGGGAAATAAACTGCAGGGTTACACTTATTCTCAGGCAACAATTCACGCACAACAGACCTTTTTATCCCCTACCATGGATGCACAGAATCAATCTTACTCCCTGGCAACATGGAATATAGCAGGATATAATAGAAAGCGCAATAATGAGGAATGGCTGTCTATACTGGCCTCTTATCAAATAATTTCTATGCAAGGAACTTGGGAGACGAACCCAATATACATTGATGGGTATAGAGCTTATCAAACATTGGCTTCTCCATCCATAGGGGGTAGGCCAAGGGGGGGTTTGTTAACACTGATTTCTAATGCGGTGGAATTTAAAGTTCTGACTTTTGTAAATATATCCCCAAATTATCATATACTGGTGTTTGAAGGACCTGCAGCTTGGGACTTTATATTGATAAACTATTATAATAATTTTTTAGATCCAGAGGTGGTTCCCCAGTCTCTAGACAACGTGTTAGAGGAACTGGTGGAGTCTCACCATAAGACATTACACGTTATCTGGTTGGCTGATTTTAATCTGAAACCCTGTACCCAAAACTCCGCAGAGTTATGCGGAATTGTGGACTACAAAAATGAGGGCATTGACCATTTTCATCATGATATCCACGAAAATATGCTCAATACTATATTAATGAAATGGCAACTTGTAATTCATAATGCCAAAGAAGCATACACCGGATCTTCTCCTCAACCTTCTATAGAGGCAAATACTTCTCTACATTATTTTTTTTATTTTTTACGGAGTTTTATATAGCGCGAACTTGACCCGAAGGCATCTGGTATGAGAGCGCTTTACATAGGACCAGTTGCGTTACATGAGGACACATTCATTTTTATTGGGCACGGGGAGATTAAGTGATTTGCCCAGAATCACAGGATGTTCAGCATCATTGCCGAGACTCGAACACGGTTCCACAGTATCGAGGTCGACCGCCCTAGCCGTTAGGCCAACTCCTCTCCATTAGACTACATTATCTCATCTGAGTCCCTAAGCTCAAGGTTTCTCATACCTAATATCTCTTTTACTGAATTTATTGATCACGCAATCGTGTCTAGTGCCTTGTTCTGGCCAGTCGACAAGCCTAGAAATGGCATTAATTTCCCCTAACCAATAATAAGCAGATCTAATGGTGTAATTTGGAAATGGAAAAAGGTTGATGTGGCAGCTTTTTTTACTAGTTTTGTCCGGGCTAACCCAGAGAGTATATATATTTGTTTGGATCCTTCATTAGATCACTGTCGTATAGTTGAGGTGTTTAACACGCTATTAAAGTTCTTAAGATCACAGTTGATATGCTCGTCTACTATGAGAGATCCCACACTCAACCGGTGGTTTGACAAGAGCTGTACAGATGCCGCGCAAAACCTGCGTAAGGCACTCAAAATGACACCTAGAAATATACAGCGAATTCGGATCCTTAGGAATAATTATAAATTAGCCAGGGCAAACAGGCTAAAACAGATGAGAACAGAGGCTTGGGAGAACCTTAAAAAAGCATCTCTCCTTCAGGATCATACAGCCTTTTGGAAAACTGTAAATTTGCCCTTCCTGAATGATAACACTATCCCTTCATTAGATACCCATATCGACGAAGCTTTATGGGTAAAACATTTCCAGGATATTTTCCAATGGGTGACGCCTACTATAGGCACATGTGACCCCCCCTATCTCAGATCCCCCTATACACTAGTCATTTGACCTGGAAGAAGTCCAATTAGCCCTGAACCAATCCCCTCCGGGCAAAGCACAGGGGCCTGATGGAGTCCCTATGGATGTTTTCTTAGCTAACATTCCTTTTTGGGCCCGCTCTTAACTGTGACTTTTAATGCCATGGCTGTGAACGGTCCTCCTACCTCTTGGAAACAATCCATAATTATTCCGATATATAAAAAAGGGGACGCCTCAGTACCTGCCAACTATCGACCAATCTCTTTGCTCAATAGTACGGCTAAGTTAATGGACCGCGTATTACTTAACAAACTAGAATTATGGGCAGAGTATAGGGCCATTGTATCGGAAGTTCAGTATGGGTTCAGACATGGTAGGGGTATGTTGGACCAGTGTTTAAATCGGACCTTAATCATTGGTAAATATACAAAAGCAAAAAATACCCAAATTTATTTGGCATTCATGGACTTATCCAAGGCTTTTGACTGCGTGGTCCCCAGCAAGCTCTGGGAAATTTTAAAGGAAATGGGAGTGGAAGAGGGCATCATTAACTTTATAAAGGAGCTCTATGCGGGTGCTTCCGCAATGGTACGATATGGGAGAAATGGTGAATGCACCAAACCTTTTAAAATAGGGAGGGGTGTCGGGCAAGGTTGTGTCCTGGCCCCCTTTCTGTTGGCTCTCTACACCAACAGATTAAGCAAAGCTTTGATTGAGACAACTAAAGACACCCCATCAGTATTATCTTCTGCCCTCCCGATCCTACTCTATGCAGATGACACCGTTTTATTAGCGAGGACCCCAATGGCACTGCAAAATCTTATTTCCCAGTACACTGATTTTATGCGTAAGCTGGATCTGCAAGTCAATAAAACCAAATCCTACGTAATGCCAATAAGTCGGGATAAAAATAAAAAATTGAGTTTTATTTTAGGTGGGGAAAAAATTGAACAGGTACCTAATTTTAACTATTATGGGGTCATATTTGACGATAAACTTTTATGGAAGGAGATGCTGCAAAATAGAGCCAACTCAATGATACAAAGCATCGCAGCATTATTTAGGTTCTCCAAAAAATTGGGCCATAAGCCTATATTGGAAATGCTCACAATTTACAAGGCTAAAACACTTTCAATGGCCTCCTATGGGTCAGCAATATGGGGTACTGCTGACGTAAGTATTCTGCAAAAACAGGAAGATAAATGTATTAAACGATTACTGTCAATCCCTCATTCAATTAGTAATTTTATAGCCCATAAAGAAGCTGGCATGCCCTATATAACGGATGCGATCAAATTAGCTCCACTTGCCCTTTGGTTATCCATCTGGAAAAGGGGCACTGTGAGCCTGAATCAAAAAATCATCAAAGACATTTTAACTTTGGACTATGCCTACAGAATCCCGTGGATAACCTATATTAGAGAAAATGTTAACTTGTTGGGTCTTGGCTTTTTGTTTGACACACCATCTCTTTGCAAACATTTTCCTAGAGCTAGACTACAAGCGATCTTCTTAAACAAAGTTACACAGGATAGATGGAATAATCATAAAGGGAAAGAATCTGTCAAGTTTTATAAATCTTTACCACAGATTTTAAATCATTGTCTCTCCTACTTACAAAAAGTGACAAATAACCACCATCGATTTATCCTGACAAGGTTCAGATTGAACCTAATTCCTCTTATGCTTGGTCATCCATATAACCAATTTGTCCTTAGGAACCTATCCACTTGTCCCTGTGACAACAAGTCAGTTCAATCAACATCACACACCCTCCTTTTTTGCACATATTATGAAAAAGAGAGGAAGACTTTTATAATCCCCCTTTTAAGGAAATTTTCTATACGGACAGTAGCAGTAGCCCTTATGTTATTTTATTCTTTAGATACCCCATTGGTCTGTTTTGTATTAGCTTCTTTTTTACTGGCTGCTTTGAGAACCCGTAAGGCCTTTTGCACTTTATCTATTGCACTTTAAATTCTTTTTGCTGCTGACGCCACACTTTTGTCTGTTTTAAATGTAATCCTGTTCGTACTACTAGTGTAAACCCTCTGTGTAACGAACATTAGTGAGCACTTTGCACTGTATAAATTTTAATGAATTTGATTGCCAGCTTGTTTTAACCTACCTTTTAATGTGATAATTTTAATATGTATACTTTTATGCAATTCACTGAACTGCGAAATAAAGTTTATAAAGTAAGAAAGTAAGAGCAACTCTTGGCCCTTCCACGACTCAAAACGTGCAAATGTCCAGTACTTTAGTCAGTGAAATGTGGAAGATCTCTGAACAGGAACAAGTGTACTTTAATTTTCAATCTAAAAAAACAGCATGGCCAACAAAAATGAACACAGTTTTTTTTTTATCAAGTACTGAATGTAAACTATATATTTCCATAGAAGAACACATAGTTGTAAGAAGCACTAAAAAACCAATCGAATGGAAGAAAATGTGGTCACAAAACAATTTGGCATTTTTATATTAGTTATGTCCTTGTGTTATTTAATCATGTATCTATTTACCGAGCTGAAGGAATCCAGCGGGCAATAAATATTTTTTTTAACTGTGGCCTGATTAAATTGGAGTAAATGGTTCCCTCCTTTACAAAAATGATTCACCCATCCTTCATTGTGCATTTGCCTCTAACTCTTTGCTCTTCCTCTAATCTCCGACTTGAATAGAAGGACACTGCTCTTTCACCTGCAGTATTGTCCTTGGTCTTAACTGCGCATGACTTCTTTGTTGAACCACAACATCATTAGTTACTTCCAAAAACAGACCTCTGACAAATTCCAGCAATAGGCATGCAGTTGGTATTTGTGATTAGCCATTAAATGAGCTGCTGGTGCTGTATTGTGAAGGATAATTTGTTACACAAATACTGTACTGCTGGAAGTGGCCATATGGTAGGTGCTGTAGCACACTTGATATAAGTAGCTACAGAGATAAAGTGAAATTATATAATCTTTAGTGTGGGTGCCATTTTTTGTGGAGAACACCCTCCCCAAGAACCCCCACAACGTTTTTGGTAATCACTTGCTTCAGCAAATAATGTAGCTTCTGCCCCTACTCCTTGTAAGTGATACAGATTTTGCTCCTACACTGATCATAACAATTTATCTCTGGATTAATATGCCAAGAGTGTCAGTTGCCTTATTTGGCAGAAAAGTTAATGTGGAGTAGTGAAATGAAACCAAATCACCCCAAAATGGAAGTCCTTATCGTAGGAGAGCTCCTACTTTTGGAAACATTTGAAGTGAGTGATACCTCAAGCCAGACAGGGACACCCATCCCACTGCCCATACCTTCACATGGAGAAAATCTGTCTGACTCATAGTGGCGGCTGACTGCCTCTTGCCTGCACTCTAAATGAATCCCAACACCCGTTGCCTTTCCCTGCCTGCATTCTCTGAGAGCCTTAAGATGTATAAGGATCCCAGCAGAAGCGTGTGCAGACATGGCCAGTGTGGAGTTAAGAATGAACCGAGAACAAACTGCATGAAAAGGCAGTCATGTGATGTGAGCAAGCAACAAACCGATCCGTATAAAAGGAAACCTAGCAGGAGACATTTCCAGCCTTGTCTTTCTCACTGGGAAAGTAGCTCTGCTCTACACCCGAGATGTGAAGCTGGTCTCCTAAGTGGCACAATCAACACCAGACAAAGTAAGCCAGGTTCAGGCCAGTAATTCTAAAGTCCAACAAAGCCCTCCTCAGCAGTTCATACAGTAGCATGAAGGCTGACAACACTCCTGATTGAAATGTTATTCCACGCTTTTTGTGGAGCTCTAGCAAAACCTCTTTGATGAGCACCTCAGTGATGGGTCACTGCAGTGGTTTAAGGGTTGATAGACCAGATGTAACAGAACACACACCTGACATTAAGTGATACCCATTAAACGACTACCACATGGAACAATTGTGCTACCAGTTGATGCAGACATTGGAATATATACGATTTTGACTAAAATAGAAAACAGGAGACAACAGACTCAAAGCACAGATCAGACTAAGTCATCCTCATATTAGGTACCTTTTATGAAAAGAGAATCTCAAAGTCAAGGAATGCACCATTACTGCATTGAGACTCTACATTCAGGAGACCCAAACCTTGCTTCAAAGGGTGCAGTGCAGTAGGTTCCAGGGCAGGAATGGGGTTCAGGGATGCTATAGTGTTAAGGTTTATTAAGGGACTTTCTAACAAATACCCTCCCACTCACTTCATTATGCCTCAGTGGGATCTTAATTTGGTACTTACTTATCTCGTGTTCTCCATTTGAACCTTTACATAGTTGTCCTTTAAGACTGCTTACTTTTAAGACAATTTTTGTTGTTACCATAAAGTCTGCTAGACGAGATAGTGAGTTGCAGGCCCCAAGTGTTAAGCCTTCCTTCATGACTTTCTACACTGATAAGTTGGTTTTGAGAATCAGGGGTGCTTTCTACGAAAGGTGGTTACTCCCTTTCACTTGGGCCAGTCCATCATCCTTCCTACTTTCTATCCTTCTCCACATCCATCGAAAGAGGAGGAAAGGTTTCCTCGATTGGGCCCCAAAAGGCCTGTTAGCTTTTATGTGGATCACCGTCTGGATGATAAGCTGTTTGTAGGACACATGGGCAAGATAAAAGGAAAGACAGTTCACAAAAGGACTTTGTCACGATGGATCATGCTCTGCAATAAGATATGGAATATATACCATAACATTGCATGCGTTTACAACGCATGCGATTACAACGCGGTCGTTACAACTACCGCGTTGTTACATCGCAGTACATTTCAACGCAAGTTGTTACAACGACTTGCTCTAGATGGCGCGCTGGACTTAGGAATAGTATAATTTACTATTCCAACTCCCGTGTGTGCAACAGTAGGGAAGGTGTTGGAATAGTAAATTACACTATTCCTTAGTTTAGAGCGCCACCTAGAGCAAGTAGTTGTAACGTCTTGCGTTGTAATGTACTGCGATGTAACAACGCAGTCGTTATAACGACCGCGTTGTAAAGGTAACGCGATGTAAAGACCGCGTTAAGGTTGTTTCCCTAAGATATGCTATGCCATGCCCCACAAAGTGCCTCCATAAGGTATTATAGCTCATTTCACTAGAACTAAATTTTCTTCATCTGCTTTAGCTAGAGGTGACCCTGTAGTTGACATCTGTGAGGTGGCAACTTGGGCCTTCCTCTACACTTTAGTGAAGCACTATTGTTTAGACTCCGAAGTGAGGAGGGAAGGTCATTTTACTCATTCGGTTTTTCACGATTTTTTGGTATAGGCAGACATGCACCGACCTCAGAGTATAGGACTACTTGGGAATTATAATCAAAAGGTGAGCAATCCGCAGGTAGATGTATCTATCAGAAGAACAAGTTGCTTACTTTTGGTAATGCTTTTCTGGTGAATATGGTATCTACCTGCGTATTCCTCACTGACCCACCCTCCTCCCCGTTGCTTGTCTGAATATACCAAAAGAAGTTTATTTGTATATTTTGTATGCATTTCAGTGTGTATATATATATATATATATATAGGCTCGGTCAGTTCAGCAGGTTTATTTTTGTTACAGCAGAAAAGGACGACGCGTTTCGACCACGTCCGTAGTCTTGGTCATATATATATATATATATATATATATTCTGAAATACATAAAAAAAATATACTAATAAACTTCTTTTGGTATATGCAGACAAGCAAAATAAGTTTATTTGTATATTTATAAAGAATATATATATATATAATCGCACAGCAAAGGATCTTAAGGGAAAGAATCCAGGCGAGCCCACTCGGTCGGTCAAAGCAGTTTATTTTCACGACAGACAAGGACGACGCGTTTCGACCACGTCCGTGGTCTTGGTCACATGACCATCGCCTCCATTTTTTACAATTTAAAGGTACGTGCACATTTTTATTTCATGAACATAAAAGAAATGTTACAGGCACATATAAAGATGACGTGAAAAGGTGCATAGTGAAAACAGACGCAGCATTTCAACTGTTTAGAAAAGTCTCCAACTTGTGACATTTTATGGTAAATCCATTCACTAACGTTACAATATAACAAAAAAGAGGACTGCTCATTTGTGGTATGGTGGAGGGACTAGTGCCCTATATTCAAGTAGTGGTTACTAGAGGAATATCTCGTGGCTATATTCCACCTACCGACAATTCGCTGCAATACAGGTGTAGTACCCAAGTGAGTATGAAAAGTGACTAGGAGCTGGATGGAAGGTCCGCCATACTCCGGTGCTCTTACATGATTTCCAACGTGCTGTTTCATGGTGATTCACATCTCAAGTTCTGCAAATGTAACAAGGTTGCAATGATTAGCATCATCATATCACATATTGAACAGTATTCATGTTTTAACTATTGCATAAAAGAAACCAAGTTTAAGAGACTTTACATACATAGTAATCAATTGAGCTACGGGTCTGTCTAATATAATAACATGTGTGAACAGGGAAAAAAGGTGTGTGCAACTAAACAAAATAAACTAAAAGGAGGAGAGGGTAGGGCGTGAGTATACAGTCAAGGCTATGATCACAACGATCAGTGTACATCCTATAAGTGGGAATACAGTTCCTCGTCCTGATTAAGGCCATCTGGGTACATAGTCCCTGCTAAGAGGATCAGACGTGACTCTAGTTTGCGGAGGGCCGCAGTGCGATTGCCTCCTCTTGGGTTTGGTACGATAGTATCTAATCCAAAAAATCTGTCTCTAGTCCAGTCCGACCCATGTTCCCTGGCAAAATGTCTGGCCGTGCTATAGCTCTGGTCAGAATTGGTAATTGCCCGCCAATGTTCAAGGATGCGCTTTTTTACAGGAAATGTGGTTGATCCAATGTACCAGAGATTACAAGGGCAGACTATAGCATACTCAACGAACTCAGTACCACATGAGATAAATTTAGATATTTTCCATTTGGTCTTGGTTCTTTCTAGGGTAACCTCCGGTACGTTTCTGCTGTTTTTACAGGCTTTACATTTTCCACATTTGTGGAAGCCTTTGGTTTGTTTCAGCCAGCCACCTTCCTTTGGTTGGAGATGGCTGTGAACCAGCATGTCCCTCAGCGATGGGCTTCTCATATATGTCACAGAGGGAGTCGGGTTTATCTAATTTCTCAGAATGGGATCTTTCCTAAGAATATCCCATCTGTTTGTTATGTTATGTTAAGTGCTCTTATAACGCGCAACAGCTACTCTGAAGAGTGTCCCGGCGCGGATCCAAGAGGAGTCCCTTAACTACACCACTAATAACTATGGAAATAGATGAGTTTTTAAAAGTTTCTTGAAGGCTAGCGGGTCTTGAGTATTGCGTATTGGAAACGGAAGGGCATTCCAAGCCTGGGCAGCCTTGACAGCCAGAGAGCAGCCACCCAGCCTGTGGCGGAAGAAGCGGGGGACCCTAGCAAGAAAGAGGGCTGAGGAACGCAATTGTCTCAGAGTGACGTAAAAGGTAAACCGTTTCTGTAGATAGGCGGGCCCACGACCGTAAAGGGCTCGGTGGGCAATGACCAGAGATTTAAATTTGACTCGGTCCGCCACGGGAAGCCAGTGGAGAGCGCGAAGATGTTCACGCACACTGCTCCTCTTCGCAATTCCCAGGAGCAGCCTAGCGGCCGCATTCTGAATGACCTGAAGTCTATTCAGAGAGTAACCAGGGATGCCGATGTACAACGCATTAGCGTAATCCAATCGAGAGAGGATCAGGGCACGGATAACCGTCTCTTTGGCCGGCCTGGGAAGGAGAGGCAAAAAGCTCCTGAGTGTTTTGAGAAGGCCAAAACAGCTACCAGAGAGCTTTTTCACCTGAGTAGAAAAGGAGAGGTTATCCTCAAACCACACTCCAAGGTTTTTGCGGATTTCCCATTGGAGGTTGGTAGCGGAAACCCAGGAGGCCAGATCGAGTCTCTAAAGCCAGGGGGAAATTACCATAGAGAAGAATCTCTGACTTGTCTTCGTTGCATTTGAGTTGGGCCGCCGCAAGCCACTCAAAAACCGAAGACAAGCAGTGCTGTACAAAAGAAATAGAATCCTCATCCTTTCCCCACGTGAAAAGAAGCTGGGTGTCATCAGCATAGACTATCACCTTAGCCCCCAAATCCTCGGCTAAGTAGACCAGAGGAGTAACGTAGATGTTGAAAAGAAGGGGTCTGAGGGAAGACCCCTGTGGGACGCCAGTGGAGACCGGCATCGGGGTAGAGGAGGCCGGTGGCAGCCAAACCTGTTGAGTCCGCCCTTCAAGGAAGGACCTCAACCAATCCCAGGCAGTGCCAGAGACACCAATCTCAGTGAGTCGGGCGAGCAGCAGAGAGTGCAGTATCAAATGCTGCTGACAGGTCGAGCATAACCAATGCTGCTCTCCCACCAGCATCTAAGCAGTCGCGGATGGCTTCAGAAACCTCCACCAACGCAGTCTCAGTGCTGTAGGAGGAGCGAAACCCAGACTGCGCTGGATGCAAAACATCGAACTCTTCCACAAACTCCGTCAGTTGCCTGGTCACCACCTTCTCGCAGACTTTAGCTAAACTGGGGAGAAGGGAGATAGGGCGATAGTTCCCTGGGGTCATAGGGTCAAGAGTAGGCTTCTTTAAAAGGGGAAGGATTTTTGCCTGTTTCCAATCCTTCGGTACCGAGCCTCACGAAGGAGGCATTTATGATTAAATTGACTTCAGGGTTAATAGTCTCCGCGACTGCAGCAAGCAATCTCGCAGCACAGGGGTCCGCCGGTGACCCCGATTTCAAAGCCTTCAGGATTTTAAGAGAACTGGACAAATCCACGGGAGATGAGGCTCGTAGAGCGTGCCTGGGAGCAACAGGCGGTACAGCAAGAGCAAAAGAAGGACCGGGGCAGGCAGTGAGGGCCGCCTGAATCATGCGTATTTTGTCCATGAAAAAATAGGAAAGAGTGTTGCACCAGCCCTCAGAGGCTGGGAGAGAGCATGCTTGTGCTGCAGGGGACGTGAAACTCTGAACTATAGAGAAAATCTCCTTGGAATTGTTATGAGCCTGCTCAATGCGGGTTGTGAAATACTGCTTTTTAGCCATTATTATAGCCGCATAGTAGAATTTTTGCCTGCCCCTGAGAGTGGCCTTAGCCAGGGGACAGTACTCACTGAGACGCCAGGCCCGTTCAAGTTTTTTACATTCCTGTTTAAGCACGCTCAAGCCCGGAGTAAACCAGGGTTTGGAGGGGGATTCCCTGGAGAACCTGGACGAGGTTGGTATGGCCAGCAAGGACAGAGAATTGGATAGCCAACTGGTAAAGCCTGCAAGACTCCCGTCTAGATCCGGAGTAAGAATGGGTCTAGAATCAATCAGAACCGTAGCAAGTTTAGAAGGATCAATTTTTTTAAAGGCTGGTTTCCGGTAGCCGTGGCCCGCAGGGCCGGCCGAGGCTAGCTCCCAGGAAAAGTAGGTAAGAGAGTGGTCTGACCAAGCGACTGGCAGAGGATCATCAGCCGCAATAGTGAAATTGGAACAGATAGGGTCAAGGATGTGACCGCCTTGATGAGTAGGGCGGGTGACCCATTGAGACAATTGGGCGAGCTGGAGGGTGTCCCCAAAAGCAAGCGAGTCTTTCGAATCAGCCTGGTCAAGGTGAATATTCAAATCGCCCAATACCAGGTATTGTGGAAATCGGAGAGCCCTGGAGGTCACTGCATCGCCCCATGATTGCAAAAAGGACCTAGCAGGGCCCGGGGGACGATAGATCAGAGAACCTCCCATCAAGAAATGGGGGGAAAACCTGATACTGAAGTCCAGGGCCTCACAATCACCCCAAGCGTGAATGTCGCCCCGAACAAGGTCCCATTTGTCCCTATACATGATCGCCACTCCACCCCCCCCTCCCCGCCAGGCGATCCGCCCTGGCGATTTTAAAGCCCTTAGGGGTGGCCAGGGCGACATGCGGGTCAGATGCATTATCCAGCCACGTTTCTGTGATAAACAGTAAGTCGACTGGTCTGTCAGAGAGGAGTTCAAACACATCGGCATGGTGTTTTTTTAAGGAGCGCACATTAATTAGAGCCGCTAGGATCGGCCGCGGTTTAGAGGGCCTAGACAAAGAGCCAGTGGTTTGTGGGGATGAAATTAAGTCAGAACGTATACTGAAGCCGCACATATCACAGATATTGTCCTGGCTCTCGCGCAAGTCAAACTGAGAATGAGAGTGACATGCTGGCAAGCAGAGAGCCCATAATGCCTCCCTGGAATAGCACACCCTCTCCAGGGAAGCGGTAGCCCAACGGGCGGAGTAACCGGCCCTGGCCGCTTCCGGGACCTGACGGGCGCAGACGGGCTTGCCTTAGTCGCGCCTTCGGCGCGTCTGCGCAGCGTGCATATTTATGGGCCGGCAGCCAGAGAAAACTAGAGAGCGCACTGCCTAAAAATGGCGTCTCTCAATGGCAAACCGGCAAAGCAGGAAGTGAGGAAGACCCCCTTAGTAAAGCTTCAAATTCAAATTCCCCACATTATCAGAGCACACAGTTATTTAAAAGGTTTCTTAAAAGCGGCAGCAGAAAAATGAGTAAGTACAAGTTAAAACTCAAAGCAGCTGTAAATATGTGCAAAATCGGCAATTACGAGGTCAGGATACAAGTGTTTGTTCAAAGAACCCCTCAAGGCACCTGCATCCGCGCAGCGTGCATATTTATGGGCCGGCAGCCAGAGAAAACTAGAGAGCGCACTGCCTAAAAATGGCGTCTCTCAATGACAAACCCGCAAAGCAGGAAGTGAGGAAGACCCCCTTTGTAAAGCTTCAAATTCCCCACATTATCAGGGCACACAGTTATTTAAAAGGTTTCTTAAAAGCGGCAGCAGAAAAATGAGTAAGTACAAGTTAAAACTCAAAGCAGCTGTAAATATGTGCAAAATCGGCAATTACGAGGTCAGGATACAAGCGTTTGTTCAAAGAACCCCTCAAGGTTTCTGAGGATATTCCTTATCTCATTGGATTGGTTACAGTATTTGGTGATGAATCTGACTTCACTCTTTTTATTGGTTCTAGGCGGCCTCTGCTCTGGAGTTTTGTTAACAATTTCCTCTCTTGATTGACTTTCGACTCGTTTTTCTGCTTGTGTGATGGCTTTTCTAGGGTATCCTCTTTCTTTAAATCTAGTCTTCATATCTTGTTTGGTGTTTTCGTATGTGGTAGGGGTGCTGCAGTTCCGTTTGGCCCTGAGGAATTCACTGTACGGAATTCCCCACCTAAAACTTGGAGGGTGAGAGCTGGCGGCATGAAGGATGGAATTCTCTGCTGTCTTCTTTCTGAAAAGATTTGTGACAATCTTCCCCCTGTCTACACTTAGTTTTAAGTCTAGAAAGTCAATCGATTCCTGACTGTAGTGTCTAGTAAACCTGAGGTTCACATTGTTCATGTTTAAGCAGTCTATGAACTGATTAAGTTCCATTTCAGACCCCCTCCACACAAAGAAAATATCGTCAATATACCTGAGCCATGTGGATACATTAAATATCCAATGTTCAGTGTTGTCGTTCCAGAGCACCTGCTTCTCCCACCAGCCCACCATGAGATTAGCGTAGCTGGGAGCGAAGCAGGTGCCCATTGAAGTCCCTTGTAGCTGTTTATAGTGTTCTCTTTCAAATATGAAAACATTCTCCTTCAAGCATATTTTTAACATATCCAAGAGCATGAGGGTATGTTCTAGAAATTCCGCTCTACGCTGTTTCAGGAAGAACTGGCACGCCTTGATGCCGTCATCATGCCTGATGCTCGTGTATAACGACTCCACATCGAGACTAACTAGCCACTGGTCATTTCCCATGTTAACATCCCTGATCTTTTGCAAGAAATGCGTGGTGTCCCTGAGATAGGATGACAGGTTTTTTACATAGGGGAAGAGAAAATGGTCAACGTATCTGCTGCTATTTTCCAGGAGGCTATTTTTAGATGATACAATTGGTCTGCCTGGTGGATTGATATCATTTTTGTGGACCTTAGGGAGAAGGTATAGAGTAGGTGTGGTGGGTGTGTCATTTTTGAGGAAGCGTACTTCGTCCCACGTGAGTAGGCCCTTATCCTGCCATGTTTGCAGCTTGCCTATGTACACGTTTTTCAGGTCTTCAAGATATTTTCTGTCCACCTTTTCATAACAGGTTATATCATTCAGTTGGCGATACGCTTCACTGGTATACATGGTCCCAGTCATAAGGACCACGTTGCCACCCTTATCTGAAGGCTTAATGACAAGATACCGATCTTTTTGTAGTTTGGAGACTGCCTCCCACTGGGTTTTAGTCATGTTACCCCTTTTGGTGTTCTTTTTTAGAAGCTCCAGAAAATCTTGAGCCATTAAATCACTGAATATATCAATATTATCTTTGACTGTGATGGGGACATGTTTGGATTTGGCTCTGAATTCTGTAGAAGTAGTTTCAGTGACATCTGTTCCCAAAAGGTCTGATATTGCACCAGTGTGTGCGGGATTGAAAGGATCAAGCGGGCGCTCATGTCTTCCTCTAGTGTGGTGATGGTGTGTAGTGTAGGAATATCCTCAATTGCTAGACCTACATCCACCTCCCCTATGATCCCCGTTGTCGCCTCACTTTGGTTTTTTCTCGCTGCATGTATTTTGCACAATTTTAACTTTCTTTCAAATTTGTACAGATCAATTAGAGCTTGCGCATAATCAAACCCCACATCAGGACAAAAAGACAACCCCAACTCTAGCACACTTATTTCATCATTAGTTAGCATCTTTTCAGTCAGATTCATTACCGTTAATTTGGTTGTGGTGTCTTCCATCATTGGTTCTTGGTCTTCTGGCCTCTTGTTCCCATGCCAGTTGTTCTTTGATTTTCTGCGCCTGAGGTTCCACTTGCGGTTTTTCCTGCGTTTTCTTGCACTTTTAATCTTGGTTTCCCTCTGTTGGAGTGTTCTCTTGCCTTCTGCATGAGGCTCAGTTCCTGAGAAAAAGACTGGTGTTCATTGAGGCACTACTGTCTATCGATTCTGCATCCGAACTCAGATCTGTCACAGAGTCTCCTTTGGTCGTCTCGAGTAGGCTCAATGTCTGATTCTTTGTGGTCTCAGCTCTCATTCTGTCGTATTTTTGGGCGAAAGTTAGGATACGCCCAGTCGCGTAATCTCTCTCATCACGTGCAAATTTACACTGTTTTCTGGCTATGATGTCTTTTTCAAAAGCCTTCATCTTTTCATCCACTGCTTTTATCATTTTTTCAGTTTCTTTTTGATCTGTTTCTTTCCCTAGGTCCTCCATTAAGTCATGGATCTGTTCCAGTATGCTCTTATGCTCATCCCAGGCATTGGCAATAAGTATTTCTAGCATTCTTTTGGAACAGGCTGTAGTATTGTCGATCCAGTCTCTTAACACTTGTGGTTTTGGTACAGATAGCGTGGGGGTGATAAAAATACGGAGACCTCTCGGAATGCGATTGACCTCCAGGTAGTTTTGAAGTGAGGTCGCCTCCCACCATCTGCTCGTCTCTTTTTTTCTCAGACGTTCCAAAGTATTAACTTTCTGCCTAAGTGTTGAATGGGTCTTTTCTGTAACCGCACTCCCAGATGGCTGTGTGCTCGGTGATGTTTTGTTGAAAATAGCCCTGGCGGACTCCTCACGCCCTCTCATAAACTCGTCTGCCATAATTTCTACTCGAATTTGTCAACAGTGCACTCTTTGCACTTCTGCTCCTTCGATTCGCCGCACGTCTCGAGCGGATTTGCTCACGTGAACTCTGGCTGGGCACAGTGGTGGCGTGACGTGTTGGGAGGGAGAACAGGTCGGAAGCACCGATGTACCTCACGATTCCTTTCTTTCCTTCTTGAATTCCCAGGGCAATCCAGTGACTCGAGACAAGGGACTGCACACCAAGGCGCGCTGCCGCTTACCCGCTCTACCTTCAGCGCTGGTCCTCTTCGTTAGTGGTGCCGGTAGCGTAACCAGGTTTTCAGCCGCTCACCTTCCGCACAACGGCCGGCGGGTACTTGCTTACAGGAAATCCAGTCGGGGGTCGGACGGAATACAAAGTACCCTTCCTTTCGAGTCGGGGCTTCGCTGGCGGTCGCCGCCGCCGTATTATTGCACAGCAAAGGATCTTAAGGGAAAGGATCCAGGCGAGCCCACTCGGTCGGTCAAAGCAGTTTATTTTCACGACAGACAAGGACGACGCGTTTCGACCACGTCCGTGGTCTTGGTCACATGACCATCGCCTCCATTTTTTACAATTTAAAGGTACGTGCACATTTTTGTTTCATGAACATAAAAGAAATGTTACAGGCACATATAAAGATGACGTGAAAAGGTGCATAGTGAAAACAGACGCAGCATTTCAACTGTTTAGAAAAGTCTCCAACTTGTGACATTTTATGGTAAATCCATTCACTAACGTTACAATATAACAAAAAAGAGGACTGCTTATTTGTGGCATGGTGGAGGGACTAGTGCCCTATTTTCAAGTAGTGGTTACTAGAGGAATATCTCGTGGCTATATTCCACCTGCCGACAATTCGCTGCAATACAGGTGTAGTACCCAAGTGAGTATGAAAAGTGACTAGGAGCTGGATGGAAGGTCCGCCATACTCCGATGCTCTTACATGATTTCCAACGTGCTGTTTCATGGTGATTCACATCTCTAGTTCTGCAAATGTAACAAGGTTGCAATGATTAGCATCATCATATCACATATTGAACAGTATTCATGTTTTAACTATTGCATAAAAGAAACAAAGTTTAAGAGACTTTACATACATAGTAATCAATTGAGCTACGGGTCTGTCTAATATAATAACGTGTGAACAGGGAAAAAAGGTGTGTGCAACTAAACAAAATAAACTAAAAGGAGGAGAGGGTAGGGCGTGAGTATACAGTCAAGGCTATGATCACAACGATCAGTGAACATCCTATATATTCTGAAATACATACAAAATATACAAATACATTTCTTTTGGCATATGCAGACTCTGATGTCGGTCACGGTACCATCAGCATATAATTGGCCATGTTGTTAAAACAGTCCCTCCACGCCAGACCGCTCTGTACCTATCCTACCTTTTGCCACAGCCGCTGGATAACAAGCCATGATGTGCCCGTGGATGCCAGACAAATGACCAGGCCACTATATGAATTATTTATATATAGATATAGATATAGATATATATATATATATATATATATATATATCAACACGCAAATCCCAGAGTATTCCAACCCCAGCGGCGCAACACAAGGGCACAGACTCCAAAGCAATGATGATGGCAAGGTGTTTTATTCAGTCATCAATGTCCAAAATGACGCGTTTCGGCCGCCAGACATGCGGCCTTGTTAACATGGTGCACTGCAAGTGAAAGTGAGCTATATATACATGAGTGGGAGTGGTAGTCTTTCTACAGTGTTTAACATTTGTAAAAAAACATTTTTACTACGTGATTGGGCACTTTTACTACAGCAAAATGCCTTTACTGTAGTGTTGGTTTCCTGCTGCACGTGATTTAGAAGTTGATAGGATACTCAGAAGTATATATGTGTAGACATGGAAAACATCTGTAAGACCAGTGACATTAGAACAGCATGCGCGTGAATTCAGTCGTGTGAGATGGCAGCTCTCTTAATAGCCAGAAAATGCTAAGTCACGGCGCTATGAATATGCGGTAAGGTTATCAGAATTCACGGTAAGTATTCAGAGTGTTTAAAAAATGTCACGCTTGCCGTGAGTGATCTGCTGTGAGGACGTTGTGCATTTACAGGCGAGCTATTCGTTCCCGCGTATATTTAGCTGTTCGACAGTTATTGCCTACGCCTGGCGGTGTTCTAAGCCTACATAGATTGAGCTTTGAGTATTCTATGATCAGCGCCGTGATAATGCTGATTTGGATACTGCAGTTATTACGCGCTCAGTGCCATATGTCGGGAAAGGGGTTTCTGACCGCACCACTACCAAATAAGTGCTTTGAGTAAGTGAGTTGAAAAGGGAAAAACGTGCTCAATATAAAAAGTGAGAGTGTGTACAAATACAAATTGGTAAAATTACGAGGAACAGTATGGCTCATTGGTAGGTGTTTATCACACAATATTTTTGAAAATCGAAACCTTAATTGATTATAAATGATATTTGGGCCCACAAGATGTAATCACATGTTAAAAATCACAGCGATTGGCCTCTGCCGCTATATTCAAAACCTTATGAATAAGGGTAGCAGATAATATCATTGATACATTTTTATGCTGGAGAAAAAACAAGAGAAATATAAATTTTACTAAATACTATTCATGGCACAAATGCACATTGTATGTATATCGATGGGAGCAAGAACTGCAAACAAACTGAAACCAGCCAGGTGTTCCTAAAGGTATATATGATTCTAGGCACAAATGCACATTAGATGTAGAGTTATATGAGTGGGAGCCCTGGTTTCTGGTATGTTCAGCTAGCCTCAAGTGGCAGCGTATGTAAGTGCTGTCATATGGCTCAATCCAACTACCTGACCCGGTTTTACAAAAAGTTGTGCAGATCCTCGCTGATGTTAAGCCCTGCCGGGTGTTTAGTGTTGAACTCTATAATGTATTTGCTTTCAAGCTATCTCAGGAGCTTTTCCCGGTTACCCCCCCTCCGTGAGTGTTGGTATGCAATCAATGACTGAGTAATGTAGATGGTCCAGGTTGTTGCTGTGTCTTTCCTTGAAGTGCCTTGCTACAGGGTACGCTGAGTCATTGTTAACTATTGCTCTGAGATGTTGCAAGATGCGTTGGTGAACCGGCAACTTGGTGCTCCCAATGTACCAGAGATTGCACGAACAGATAAGCAAATAAATGGCAAACTCAGTTTTGCATGTTAGACGATGCTTAATGATGAGGGGATTCTTTCTGAAGGCCGAGTCTACTTGGGTGATATTCTTCCCAAATTTACAAGCCCTACAGCTAGTGCACTTCACAAACCCTTTCATGTCTGACAGCCAGTTACCTTTAGGTATGACCTCTGGGCTATTTCTAACCAGGGCATCGTGCATTGAAAATGCCCGTTTATATGTGATGTCGGGCTTGTTTGACACTATTGGGCCGAGGATGGGATCTGATCTTATAATGCCCCAATGTTTATTAATGACAGATCTGACAGTGCGGGCCTCCGTGTTATATGTGGTGATAAGCCTAGTGATGACACTGTGTGTTTGTTCTAGGCTGGGGATACTGGTGTCAATTACAGTTTCACGACCCCCTTTGAGAAGGTCTTCCCTTGGAATCTGATTGGCTCTATTCATAGCTTTTCTGATGTTGGCTATAGAATAACCTCTGGTTCTGAAGCGCTTGAGTGCATCTTCCTGGCATTGTGCTAGGTCAGTAGGTGAGCTACAAATCCTATTCAGGCGCAGCATTTCTCCGTAAGGGATGCTTGCGATAAGATGTTTAGGGTGGAAGCTTGCGGCATGGAGCGTCGAGTTCCCTGCCATGGGCTTTCTGTGTAATCTAGAATTCAGCCTTCCACCTCCCACAAATATCTCTACATCCAGAAACTCAATAGATGTTATGCTGATATTGGCATTAAATTCCAGTTTGAGGGTGTTGGAATTGATTGCATCAATGAAGGCCCTAGCACTATTCGTGTCGCCCTTCCAGATAACAAAGACATCGTCTATAAACCTTAACCAGGTAATTACATTTTTCCTCCAGATCTCAGACAAATGTCCCCTGAGTACCCGCTCCTCCCAAGCGCCCACATGTAGACAAGCGTAGCTTTGCGAGAAGCACGCTCCCATGGCTACTCCCCTTAACTGCTGGTACACCTTTTTGTTGATAAGGAAGTAATTATGGAACAAGCACCATTCAATGAGGAAGAGCAAAAATGTGTTGTGTTTGTAGCAATTGATCGGTTTTTTGTCCAAAAAATGCTTGCATGCTGCGATTCCATCGCTATGGCTGATGCTTGTATAAAGCGAGGTGATGTCGAGTGACATGAGCAAATAGTCATCACACCATGGGATGTCTTTGATTTTCAATAAGAAGTCACTGGTGTCCCTGAGGTCTGTTGGTAGGCTAGAGACTATGTCCTGCAAGAAATAATCTATATATATATATATAATGCCACACGCAGGGTGATTTCTTTCCTTCTTTATTGGCAGACTCTAGAGTGACAAGCACAGCAGTTTAGGCAGTCAATACGCCCATATCGCCAAACGCGTTTCAGGTAACTTTCCCTTGTTCACTGGCTGGGCACAATGGAGATCAGCTGGGCAGCAGTAACGTCGCTTTCACTGCGTGAATTTAAATCTTGCCTCAGTGGGCTTGTTCTTCCATGCATTATGGTCTTTAAAGTCCAGCAAATAAACCCATAGTGGGGGCCTTCCGATTTTCTCCTAACAAATGTCTCTTACCCTGCTGGGTTTGCCTAAAACATGCTATGCAGTCACTCCATTAGAAGGAAAGAAATCACGCTGTGTGTGGCATTTTCTCTTAGGAGTGCTTTTCATTTGGAATATATATATATATATAATGTGTGTAAAAAAAAAAAAAAGTGTGTGTGTGTGTGTAAATATATATACGTCTTTGATTTAAAGTTTAGCATCTTGTAATTGCATTTGTGATGTTGGTTTCACCCATTCGCTTCGAAGGCATGAAAATAATGAGTGGAAACTGACATCCGCATGTGGAGGAGGGCTTCTTATGGCTCCAGGGACTTCATTCGGTGCCGTGTCCATAGCCATGGGCATTGTGATGCCCATGTTGATGTGGGAGAGTTGTAATGAGAAGTTTCGGTGGAATCTGCCGCATTGGGATATTCAAAAGGTGAGGAATCCGCAGGTAGATACTATATCCACCAGAAAAAGTGTTACAGAAGGTAAGTAACTTGTTCTTTAAGGTCCAGTAAATAGCTGGTTAGGGATGCTATTAAACATGTGTTATAACAAGCCTGGAATACAAGCAATATAGCCTTATAGCCCGCCGTAGAGGGCTATACTGGCCATTAAAGGCCCGCTCCTTCGGCGAGGGCCTTTAACCAGGAAGCGGGACTTTAATGGCCGGTATGGCCCAGCTACGGAGGCCTATAAGAACATTCTGCCACTAGAAGGCAGAATGTTCTAACAAATAAAACAAAGGCCTCTCGGAGCTGAAGAGGGTTTAAATCCCCTCGGGCTCCGAGAGGCCTTTGTTCACAGCAACAGCTGTGAACAAACACAACGTGGAATGTTGCTCTGCGGGCTTTTACCGGCCCGTAGAAGCACGGAGCACTCCATTGTATTCAATTGAGTGCTCCACATTCCAATGTTCTAATATGAATTAAAGTCTGTTTTACAGTTGTAGAGATAACCTAGCACTCGCTTTTATCTGTAGAAACGTGAATTAGTGTTTCTCATGAGCAAAATAAAACCACCTTTTTGCATCTGATAGGTGAAAAGAAACCGAGGCTCCTGCCCATGTGTTTAATTTAGAGGCTAGACAGTGACACTTGCAAGCTCCGTAATCTTCCACTTGACATCTGGTGTCTTATCCCAGTGTGGTATTGTTATTCCAATGTTAACAGGTGCCTGGGATCAATCTGCCCATCAGCCAGCTGACATATTTCTTCTCTGCGATCCTCATCAGTGGTGTAATACACGAAATCGGCCACGGGGTGGCAGCGATAAGGTAATTTAATCCTCTTCTCTTTTAGTAGGACAGTGCTAGCGCCTATTGAATCTGTCTTTTAAAACCTACATGCTTTTTGTGTGTGTGTTTTTCTCTGCTGTTTCTCATAATTTCTTACAAAGTTACCACATAAATGGGTTTGATGCAGTCTGTTCTTACTTTGCTCTGTTTAGGGTCCACCTTATGTGTTCAGCTTTGGATGAAAAGTTGTCTTAATGAGAGGGGCAGCCTACTTCATAACTAGCCATAATGCTTGCCATTAGCACATCTAACCATCGCTGAGCTCATCCTCTTGCGCCTGCAATCTACGTCGCACTGTGACCTTGAACGTTCAGGATTGGGCAGTAGTACACACCGCTTTTTAAACTTTATTATTTTGTGAAAACACAATATTAAAAGTAGGGTACACAGTGTACCCATAGTATAGAAGTTCATCCGGATTGGTAAAAAAAAAAAGAAGTCTTCAGATCACAGTCTGAAAGATTTTTTTTTCTTTTGTGTGTGGTTAATAAAATCCATAAAAATTAGCAAAACATGACAAAATATAGTATACATGTTAAAATACATAAACAATTCATCTTCTGTGAAAACAGAATAATAAAAGGAAATGATGTGCATGTTAAAATACCCAAGCCACCTTACTTATGACCCTTGGTTCATTTGCAAAATCTATAAGCAAAAGTGCACCATTGTCCCAGAGTGCATGATGGGGGATGAAGCCACTCTGATCCAGATTAACCAGGGAGGCGATCACCAGGGAGGTCTGGCCAGGATTTTGGCATAGGTCTCCATATCAATGAGGAGATTGGCATTTAGGAGGACATTGCTCAGACAGGTGTTCCGGCTTATGAATGGCCATAGTTGTTGTCGGGTCAAGCTTCGGTGCGAATTGGCCTGTTTCTGTAATCATTTGATATAGGTGCAGTAGGTGGGGAGAGAGGAGCAACTTAAATTTTCTGTAGTATTCCAGTGGAAATCCTTCAGGTCAGGAGTTTTGCCTGGCTGTATATTGCGAATGTTCTCCTCAATCTCTTCTACCATGATCTCAACTCTGTCCGGTGTGGTCAGTCACTAAAGGGAGATCGTCCAAGAGAGGGGCGGACTGCTCACTTTCGGAGCGCTTTTGTTCTACCAAACGTTTCGGTAATAAAAGGCAGAGGCTATCTCCATCACAATTTGTCATCCTCCCATCTGAATCTACTGTGTTTGGGGATCACACTTGTAAGGCCATCTCTGTTTGCCAGCCAATAAACCATAAGGAGTTCAACGTCCACCCCCACCTCTCTTATTTTGGCCTCTGGAGCCATACCGTATGCTTGTATTGCTTGTAGTCTAGTGTCTATTCTGGTTTGTAAAGAAGATTATTGACACTGGGTTACTCCCATATCTAGATTAGGCATATGTAATGGCTGTGTAGTATACTTATTCATTTTCGTTTTTACCTGGGAGGTGGTAGACATATCTCTTCCTATTGCGTCAATGCCTTTGACTCCTGGGGTGCCCCGGCAATAGGTATGACACCAGGTCTCTTAATTCTGCTGCTGTAGTGTCCAGCAGTGGGCAACGCACACAGAAGGCCTCCTTGGGGCCTGGAGTCACCTTTTGCCGGCTCTAGGTGTGGCATTGCTACTAGATCAAAGTGGGTTCCGACCAGTTTCCTACACTGAAGAGTCCTGTGAGAGGCAAAACCACAGCAGTTAGCAGACCGACAAGTCGGACCTGGATCTGCACAGGTTGGGACGGAAACGTCTCTTCCATGGAGATGGACGTTCACCCCTGCCCAGCTGCAACAACATCTGGATCCCTCGTGCAGATTTTTTTAGTCATGAGCGGACATGGGTCATGTGTGTGCACCATGACATAGGCCTGTCTCAAAGATTGCAGTCTTGTTCAACCAGGGGGTGCACCCAAAATGCTTACCCTCAAGGAGGTGAAAGGCTACTGCCTTTACCAGAAGTTAAGTAGCACGAGCACAGTGGTGGCAGCATAATGTATAGTGATTGGTAGGAGTGAACAGGCCTTTTTACATGTCACTAGTGTGAAGCCTACAGGCTCACTCAAGTAAAGCTCTGCGGTTGTGTGATTAACTCACACTTGGCATACATCAAGTTGGTATGGTTATTATGTAATGCTGTGCAGTGTACGTGTGGTTGCATGCGTGTGCTGGGTGTATGTGTGTCTGTGAGTGGCCTAATAGATGAAAGGCTGGGATCCATTTAGGGCGACCCAGGGCTGAATGGAGGAGCATGGGGAGGTAGAGGATTCCCCCCAGACGGATTTGTGGATTACTCTATTCCTGAAAGCTGAGTGGGACACACCCTGGATGAAGGAAGAGCCAGTCTCTTCAGTACACTTCAAAGCATGCACTTTGATTCTGAGAGAGGTCACTAGAAAAGGGCCTGGGCACATCTTAGGAAGGAGATGGGGCTGATAAGAGAATCATAAAAAGTAGGGTTAGGGCGCTTTGATAACCCTTTAGTGCACTGTGGCTGACATCCATGTGTGACCTTCTAGTCACTCCCATGGCCTGTGTTGTGGGGGCTATCAGATTGGAGTCGCTCCTGCTGTGACAGACTGCTTTCTGGAGAAAGGGCTTGGCAGCGTTGTGATTGGTCAGAGCGCTGTCGATTGGTGCTCAGCCAGGGAATTGAGGCCTGGGCATTTTCTCCACGCAGGCTGTAATGCAGCCTGCATGGAGAACATGCAAAGTGCACATGACTGTTTGACCGGCCCGAGAGGGGCGACCCAAGCATCATGAGCACTAGGAGTGGGCAAACTACTCCTCCCCTGCTCTGAGAGCAGAGCAGCCCGCCCTCCCTGCAAAGCTGCACAGGAGGAACAAATACAATGATAATAACCAAGTTATTATCATTTTATTTGTTCTTTCTTTCACTGCTTTGCAGCAGTGGGGGCGACGCTCCTCTGTCTTAGCGGAGGAGCCGCCACTGTGGGGCTTCCAGTTCCTGCTTGTTTCAGCCTGATCCAGTGACATTGCCACTACCCAGGTTTTTCCACCTGGGTTTTCTCTCTCACTGTTCTTCCCACCAACAGAAGCCCCACCCACCCCAGGACCTACTTAATGCAGGCCGCAGAGCGACCATGCAGCGGATGCGGGCAGCTGGCGCGCCAGAGGCAAGCCCTTATGCACCCGTACGCGCCCAGCACCACGACCCAAGGCCCTCCCGGCCCCTGAAGATAAACCATTGCCGAGCTCTACACCCTCGTCCCCGGACAGCACAACAAACACTGGCACTGCGCGACCCACGCTCCATGGTAGGACCTTTCACCTGCACCCACTGCTGATTCACCTGCCACAGCACACACACCAGCGCCACTCGGAATGCTCCACAAACATCACCTGAACAAACACACCAACTCGCATGTGCCCATCTCAGTACACACCTACTATGCAAACACACCACAGAGATTTGGAACCCAATATCCACCCTCACACCTGGCGTCCTCTTCCTCACTGAGACCAGGCTCAACCTCACTTCTGTGCCCGACACCGCTGCTGCAATACCTGAAGGATATAAGATCACCCACTGCGACCGCATCAACAAGCCTGGTGGAGGGATCGCCATCATACACAAAGGATCCATCCAATGTACCACCACAAATGATGACATCACCCCAGCCATGGAACACCTTAACTTCCGACCTCAAACAGACAGCAAAACCACCATAAGTGGCACTCTCGCCTACCGTCATCCAGGACCACGTCCAGCCTTCTGCAACTTCATTGCCGACTTCACCGCCCCCCTCGCCATAGACTCCAACAACTACATTTTCCTCGGCGACCTCAACTTCCTTCTCGACGACCACAATGACATCAACAATACCAAGCCTCCTCAACTGCATGAACAACATTGGACTCACCCAACTCGTTCACGACCCCACACACACTGCAGGTCACATGCTACACCTTATCTTCACCTCCAGTGACCGCATCAGGTACAGCCCCACCACAGAACTCAGCTGGACTGGCAACTCCATCGTCCACTTCAACATAAGACAGCCCTCAACCTATACCACAGACAGTTGAGAGAATCGTAGAAAAAGGCCTTAGCCTCACTCATCGAATCAAGCTCCAATAACAGCAAAGAACTCTTCAACATCGTCAAAGAATTCTCTAACCCCTCGGCTGCAACAAACAACATTACCCCCTCACAGGAACTCTGCAACAACCTTGCTATTTTCTTTCACAACAAGGTCGCCAGCATCTACAAAACCTTCAAACTCCAGTCCAAGGCCACCAACTTCTTCAAACACAACCGCCATCCGACTAACCAAATGGTGCCAGCTCGCTCCACAGGACCCTGCCTCCATCATGAACTCAGTCCGTTCAGGGGCTCCAACCGACCGATGCCCTCACCACATCTTCAACCTAGGCGAAGCCAGAATCGGCTGCAAACTCACCACCTTGTTCAACACCTCAAAGGGGAAAAAAAAAATTCCCATTTCAAAAAGCAAATGCAGGACGGAGGACAATCGCAGGGAGTCGCAATTTGCGGCCTTCCCGACGAATATTCATTAGACAGTTCATTTTTGTTCCCCCGCAAATAAACTATTTCCAGTGTGACCAGTTACATCATAGGTTGCATTGGCAAATTGCATTCCCATTCGCAAACCAGTTGATGTGCAGGTTCCACCACTGGTTCACAGATGGAAATAATACTTCCGGCCCAAGATTCTCTATTGCCTGCTTTAATCTATTTGCCAGAATTATCCTTAGAATTTTAAATTCAGCATTATTCATAGATAATGGGCAATAAGCCACTACATCCATTAGGGTTCTGTCAGGTTTCAGTTTCAAGATTATCTGTGCTTCTCTCCTTGTCTATAAAAACACCTGCAACTGGCACATCTCCAGAAACACCTGTAACTACTTCTCGGAGAGTTTCAGCAGAGGATTGATAAAGATCAATTGGGAAGCCATCCCACCCTGTAGTTTATACTTTGCATATCCCCTATTTCCTTTTTTTTTTTTAATATTTTTTTTTTTTCCAAAGCAGTAAATACAAAGATATATCAGTTCGACTCCCACCCCTCCACCCCCCACCCCAAACAACCACGAGATGACAATGTTTTCAAGGACACAAATAATAATTAGAAAAAAAAATATATATATATATATAAACCACGAAATTGGGTTATGAGTCGGAGAAAAATAAAAATAAAAAAATAAAAGAATAGAAATAAGAAATAAGACTGAACAGACGAGCGGTAGAAAAAAAGAAAAGACGAGGAAAATACCACAAAAGAAAGAAAAAAGAGAAAAAAAAAAGAAAGTACGTAAACATGGAAGGAAGAAAGAAGAGGGAGCACAGTCAGGACTGCAGCCAGCCATGAGCTGCCCTCCTCAGAACTAAGTATTTAGCCATTTGGGCCAGGCTGTGCCAGCCAGGAGGTGAGAAACCCCCAGATCTCCAACCCCTTCTTTCGCCCTTTACGACCTTTTTTAGCGTATACAGCCTTTTCAAGGTGGTAGGTCGCCATTAGCCTGGCCAACCATTGGGAAAAAGGAGGGGGTCAATCTCTATCCATGCTGAAGCAACACAGATCCTCCACACTGTCATAGCGACAAAGATAAACGCTCCACCCCTTACCCTGTTGGCCTCCTCTTGTGTCCCCAACAGGATGGTTATGGGGGTCAACACTAGAGCCTGAGAGATAACCCTCCCCAGAAAATCCTGTACTTTAAGAAGGACTGAAGTAAGTTTCGGGCAAGTGGCGAACATGTGTATTGCGTCAGCTCCAAACTCCGAACATCGAGGGCACAGCGTTCCCTTGCCTACTCCCCATTTAGCAATTTTACTAGGAGTAATATATAAGAAAAAGATGGTTTTAAAATGTTGCACCTGCAGTTTAGCTGACAGCAAGTCGCTTTGAGAAAGTTCCAGTGATTTATAAAACGTACTATGTGGGGCCGCCAGTTTTACAAGCCATTTATCTGCGATTCTAGGTAGGTCATCAGGGGTTTGACTATTTAGTGCAGAGTATATGTGACCTATCCGGGGAGTCACTGGGGCCCGTAGCCTTTTGATGAATTCGATTTCTGAAAATCCTGCTGGTCCCCCAGCCTTTCGAGAAAGAAAGTCATGTATAGTAAAATATTTAAAGGCATCTTGGTTTTTCAATCCATATTTGTTTTGTAAATCTGCAAAGGATTTAACTCCTTCGCTGGAAATTAGGTCCCCTAACTTTATGATACCAGCTTTATACCAGTCTAGTAGATAAGACCTGCCAAAGATAGCAGGCAGGTTGCCGTTTGCATTGATAGGGGAGTAATAATTAAGTCTGCCCAGCCCGTATATTCTGCGGATATTGCGGAAAACCTTAAACGAATTCATCAGTGTCTTAAATCTGACATGCTTGTAGTATCCGAAAGATACCTGTCTAAGAAGACAGCCGCGGGTCTCCTCTCCCAGTAGGAGCTGAAATGGTGAAGGAAGCCCGGTTGAAAGAGAGAAAGAGTATTCCTTCACCAGTTCAGTACTATACTGCAGAACGGAAGCCCAGTAATAAAGCACTATATTAGGAAGAGCCCAGCCACCCCGATCCCTGGGGAGGGACAGTTGCTTTAGAGCCCGCCTAGGCTGTGAGTAAGCCCAAATAAATTGCGAGAAGATTTGCTGAAATTTCTGCAAGTTAGTTTTGCTGAATTCCAGTGGAATGGCCCGAAAAAAGTATAGCAATTTCGGAAAGTAAGTCATTTTAATTACATTGCTTCTACCCACAATAGTCAGGTGTAAATTGTCAATTTGTTTAAGGGCTCGCTTTGTTTCAGTGACCAGAGGGGATAGGTTCTCAGTTACAATTTGGTCTATATTAGCAGTTAATGTTACCCCTAAATATTTGGCCTTCGGGACAATCCGACTATCAATCCAGTTAATTTCTTTATTGACTATTATTTGGGTTTTCTTTTGATTCAGTGCGTACCCCGAGATTTTCCCAAATTTCTGTGCCTCCAATTCCAATGCCAAAATAGCACTCTCAGGTTCAGGGGTGGTTATGGCCAGGTCATCAGCGTAGGCCATAATTTTGGTGTCGCTTCCCTGCATGCTTACTGCCAGGATTGCTGGATTCTTTTCAATTTTCTTGATTAGGGGATCTATATAAAGGGCAAAGAGTAAGGGGGAGCAGGGGCAACCCTGCCTAGTGCCCCGAGAGATGTTAAATAGCTCAGTTAGCCCCCCATTAATCAACACACAGGCCGTCGGGTTCTGATACAGAGCTTGTACAGCCTGCGTAAGTTTTGGCCCGAAGCCCATCCTCCTCATGACACACCACAGGAACCGCCAGGAGACCCGATCAAAGGCTTTTTCAGCGTCTAATAATATCAGTGACATCGGGTCTCCCGCAACCTGTGCTGCGTCAAACAGTGTGATAGCACGCCTAATGTGTTCGGTAGTACTTTTCTTTGGAATGAATCCATGTTGCCATTCTGATACCAGGGACTCAACTACTGAAGACATTCTTATTGCGAGGATCTTGGAAAAGACTTTGGAGTCACAATTTATAAGTGTGATAGGCCTGTATGAGCCCATCTCTAAGGGTGATTTGTCTTTTTTAAGAAATATAGATATTTTAGCATTGGACCAAGAGGCAGGAGGGGAGGCCCCATTAAATATAGCGGTAACGACAGCCAGAAAAATAGATTTTATTTGAGGAGCGAAAATTTTATAAAATTCCACAGGAATGCCATCCATTCCTGCAGCTTTCCCATCAGGCAGACTGACTAAGGCTTCTGTGATGTCATCCCAGGTCGGAGTAACATCCAATAGCTCGCAATTATCCTGGCTAAGCTGCCTTAGGTCGACCGCTTTTATATAGTTGATAATCTCAGTTTCTCCTAAGTCGGTTGACATACTATTCTCTTCTGTATATAGCTCGGCGTAGAATTCTCGAAAACCCTCTTGTATTTTAGTAGGATCACTGGTCTCTATCCCTGTTGACAATTGGATTGCCGATATTTCATTGCTTGTAGCCTGCTGCCTGGTGTTAATAGCAAGATGATGACCAATGCAGTCGCTACACTCATAGTTTTTTTCCCGTATTGCCGCCCACTTGGCTGCGGTTTTCTCTGAAAATACTGCCCCTATTTCCGCCTTAATGAGTATTACTTCTTGTTGAGTGTTCTCAGTGTCCATTCCAGTTTGAGCCATTTGGACTAATTTTATTTCTGCTTTTTTTAGTTTATCCTGGAGATCACACATTATTAGTTTTTCTTTCTTGTTTTTCCTGATTGAGAATCTTAGAGTCTCTCCCCGAATACCTGCTTTCAGTGTGTCCCAAACTATCATAGTCGAGGCCGTACCTATGTTTATTTCCAGAAACTCCTGGATCCATACCTGAATATGAGACCGATAGCCTTCATCATACAATAGCGCTTTCTCGAAACTCCATCTTGGTGTTTCTTTCCAGTTCCCCAATCCCCCAATGTTTAAGATGAGTGGATTGTGGTCCGACATGAAGCGTGGAGCAATGTCTATGGTACATTTGCTTAATAGAGAAGATGAGATTAAAAAATAATCTAGTCTAGCAAATGTCCGGTGTGGGGCAGAAAAGTAGGTATAGCCGGGTTGAGTAGAGTTTATATTAGACCAAACATCACTTAAACCATGAATTTGGGCTAGATTAATAAGTGCTTGGTATACTAGGGGTTTTCTACCTTTATACCTCCACTTATTGTCCATTTTCCAATGACAAGGCAAGTTAATATTAAGGTCGCCACAAATAATTATTGGAGTAGGCCAGTGAGCTAGCTCCCCAGAAATCAAATTTATGATCCCTGGGTCGTCTACATTACTTCCATAGATTGAGCACAAGGTAAAAGGGGGATTAGGGGAAAGATGGCATTCAGAGATTACCCATCTACCTAGTGAGTCAGATTTGACGCGGGGATTTTTTAAAAGAAGTCTCTTTTCAACCAAAATGCCTACCCCTTTAATTTTGGCACCCTGTGTAGTAGCCCCCACAACCTTAAACCCTAACGAGTTTAGTAAATGTTTTTGTGATCCCTCTATGTGAGTCTCCTGGAGGCAAATGATATCGCCCCCCAGAAAGCGCAGACCTTGCGCTACTTTTTGCCTTTTTAAAGCATCATTCAGCCCACAGATGTTAGCAGAGATAAACCTGAGTGAATTTATTTTAGCCATTTGGATGTTTTAAAAAAATTTAAGCCGGAATTTTCTTGATCCTTTGAGTGCACTTCATTTGGTGAATTTTTTAGCCTTACCCAACGTCTAAGTGAGTGATTATGTGTGAAAAGGTGTCCTTGATTCCTCTGTGTCATTCTAGATACCCCTCCTCCCCCCAACCCACCCCCTATCTTTGAGCAATCAGGAATAACCTGAGTGATGGTAGTCAGTAGTGAGTCTCAGCCGCAGACCACGCCTAGGATATGTTAGTTATGAGTTCGGCTAGATCCCCCTCAGCTAGATAGAACATACAACTAGCCTGTTGAGAGAAGAAAAACCCAGGGAGGGAGTGAGGAGGAACGAGAGAAAGCCATGATGGAGAAATAACAAAATATATTCCTCCTTAGTCCTCCCCTGCCCTGCCCTGCTCATGCCCGAGTGGTAGTCTCTTTATTTTGGACCCTTCTTAGATTTAATCTCGTCCAGGTACTCCCCTGCCTTAATTTCAGACAAGAAGATTTTTGTACCCCCATTAAAAATTACTTTAAGTCTGGCAGGGTTCATTAGGTATACTTGTGCTCCCAGTTGCTGGAATGGGGAGATTAGTTGTCTAAGACGCCATCTTCGCTCTACTGTCTGATGGCAAAAGTCGGGCTTTGCAAAAAAATGTTATTCCATTAGCCCCCTTCTTAGAGTTTGGGCGAGCCTGATCGTATATTAATTGCCTCAAAAGAAAGTTCCCAAAGTACACCAGGAACACCCTTGGTTGTCCACCCGCTGCACTGCTGCCATCGCGCTGTCGCCTAATGTTAAAGGGAAAACGGTGTGCCCTCTGAACCTCGCGATCCCAATCCCAGCCTGGATGTTCGGGGAAGGATTCTTGCAAAAGTTTTACAATGAAACGCCTGGGATCTTCGCCTTCCTTTCCCTCCGGGATTCCAAGCAAGCGAAGGTTGTTTCTGCGTTGGCGGTTTTCCTGTTCCTCTAGTTTGGACATTATATCCACTAGGCAGGCAGCGTTGGTCTCGCTCTGCTTTTTGACAGCCGTGGACTCAATTTCCAGACAATCGGTACGCCCCTCAATCATAGAAACACGGTCGCTTATATCAGTACATGTTTTATTCAGTCGTCTTAGGCCTCCTTGCAACTTTTTAGCAGCCCCTTTGGCTGCGCGGTTGTCTGCCCGAACCTCTTCCTGAAATTCTTTGATTGAGGCTAAGATTGAAGCTAGTGAGGGCTCCAAGTATCTGCCGGCAAGCTCTTTGCCTTTTCCCACTTTGTCATGTGGGAGTCGTGCGTCGTCAGCCAAGGGGTAGGACATCTGTGAGTCTGAGTAGTCCCACTTAAGTTGGCTACGTCTTTTGCCCTTACTCCTTGCTTTCTTGGATCGTTGCACCGTTCCAGTGTTTTGGATTGACTCCTCGCTGTCATCTTCACTTGTGTCAAGGCCCCCCTCGTCGGAAGTGGTCCCTGTGCCATCAGACACCGAGTAAAAGTTCTCAGGCCCGGTTTCTGGAGTCCACGGTGCTTGTGCACCAGCGGCAGCTTCCAGGCCCAGGATGTAGTTAGTAATACCAGCCTCAGAGTTCATGGAGGGATCACCAGGACCATTCGTAGAACCACTCATGTAGGGGCAGCCGTCCGTGTTCTGAACTGTAACAGCTAAAGATAGCTGATTTTGCTGCTCGGTTAGCCCCTTACAGATGACCACAGCAGGGAGACATGGAGAACTGTTTAAGTTTTCAGTCGAGCCTTGTGGGCCCGCAATGATTCCTGCGTCAGCTTGCAGAACTTCCACTGGGGTTGCTTCTATTAAACAGGTCTCTTGCTGCTGGCTTGGCACGGGTATTTGGGAAGTTAACCGATCTGGGGGCACACTCAAGGGGAGGAGTATGTATAGAAGTCTTGGTGTTTATAACAGGAGGCTGTCCTTTAGCACCCAAAAATATTTTAGCTATCGGTGGCTGAGTGCCCACTGAGTCCTTAGGCAACCCCCCTCCCCAGCGGCTCCCCAGCGGCTTTTTACTCCCACTAACCTCATGTCTAGATCGGGTGGTGCTTTCCGTAGGAGCGGCGTCTCTAGACTCAGTGCTGGCAATGGTCGCTTTCAGCTTGCTGCCCTTCTTGACCCCCTGCAGCTCATAATCCCAGGGCTGCCCTGATGCTGTTGCCGCCGATTCTTCTCGTGTCCTGATAGGACTGAGGCAGTGAATGCAGCCAAGTCCGGGGCCAGAATTTTAATAATCCAGAAAATCCAGGTAGAGAATAGAGTCCTCCAGCGCAAGGCAAGGCAGCACACGGGAATCCGCGGGGGAAATATGATAGATTACCGCGGCAGCAACTGTATACCGCTGTGAGCGAAAACCGGACGTCTGTGATCCTCCCGCCAGTTGTCTCCGCGTCTGTCCGTACATCGCAGGGCGCCTAGCCGATCGGTTACGCAACTAGCGTGAGCGGCCGATCAGCGCGAGTGCTCACTCTGACCCCACAGCTCCGCATATCCCCTATTTCCAAGAGTACTTCGTCCTTAGTCAGTAGGGCAGCCACGACCTAGCTTTGTTCATGAGAATCTGAAAAGGGTGATCTCAGTGAGTAACTTCTGATTCTGCTGGCTCGCCACATCCCTGCAGTTTATAACCCCATTAATTCCTACCTAGGTAATGATGTTTTCCCCATTGTCTCCTTTTAGATGAAGTATTTGCTTGTAGGACTTTGCTTTTTTAATTAACATACAAACAACCACTCCATTTTATCTCCCTCTAAGTGGAGTTGTTGTCTGCCTTAATAAATCAATCCAGTGCTTCTCATATGTTTCCTAATCAAGCCTAAAAACTTCTGCCTTTTCCACTGTTCTTACCAGATTCAGCACCACACCTTTTTCCCCATTTCTTAAAATGGTTTCTCCGCATCTATCCATTTTCATTCAAGCTGCAGTTCTTTATCTTGGGTTCTAGCCCTGTATGCTCCCCTTAGTATAGCTTTGAACCCTACCCACTCATTGGTCCTACTCCTAGTCTTCCCCAATTTTGATCAAAGCATTTTTTTGTAGTTCCCAGATCCTGTCCAGAGAAACACTGAATCTAGGAGTGCCTCTGCTTCAAAACACTATGTGGGTATTCTAGTTCTACTCTTTTTGTTTACCACCTGTAGTGTAGTGGGAACAATCTGACAATAACCGAAGGATAAAGAAAGCATTTTTGCATTTAGTCTGATGTTCTTGATCAACCATTGTGTAATTCGGTCTACTATTAGTGTCCTGTGTTGATGAATAACAGTCGGGGGCCCGATTACGACTTTGGCATGCAGCGCCAAGCTCGCCCCGCTGCCGCACCGCCAAAGCCATGGTCATACCGCCTGCCAGATTAGGAGTTTCCTCCTGTCTGGCGGGCTTTGTTTTTGACGTTCCCACGGCGGTGCCCTGAAAATGGGCACAACAATGGGAACGCCAAAAACAGTTCCTGTACGGCATGGACTGCAAAGTCCATGCCATCCAGGAACTGGTGTGCATGCACACGCCCATGCTGTGCCCCCCTGTGTGCATTTACAGGGCGTGAGGCACCAGGAGGAACCGCCATGAAAACTGTGATGGAGAGGAAACTTGTAATATGCTTGGCGGGACAGCGGCGGTCCCGCCAAGCATATTACTGCCTCCTGACCGCCACACCACCGCCAGGGAACGATTGTTCCCTGATGGCTGCGGCGGGGCTGTGGGGGTCCCACTGCCCGACTCTTAATTGGGCGGTGGGGAGGCCGCCACTGCTGCACCCCCACGAGTCCGGAGGTCCGTGGACTGCCAGACTCTTAATTGGGGCCTCATTCGGGTGATGTGTTCTCCAAATATCAGTCTTACCAATCCTATCCATAACCTCTCTCAGAAATTGTTACTCCAGGTGTATTGCCATCTTTAGATGGAAATCTATCCAGCTGGCCATTCAGAATGCAGTTCATATGTCTAGCAGAAAGAATTTCATGGTCCGCGTAAGGTAGCATAGCATCAAAGAGACAAGAATTATTTTTTTTGGCATCATCATTTGGCATTGAGATCTTTCCTGTCTAACATATATCAGCACTTATCTCCTTCTCTAGCTACTTTTACTTTTTAGGACTGCATCAAACCTCTTAGGCTCTTGCCCCCCCCACCCCCTTTCATATGTGGAGTGCACCGCCACGTATAGCTGACCACACCATTTTTTGCAAACCTTTTCCTCTAAGGTCAAATGTGTCTCTTGCAATATTTCATTCAAGTAGGAATGCACTCTTACCTCTTGGGATATTTGTTAATGCGAATAACATTCAACATAATGGCTTTGCTTATACATTCCATCGTGAATGTGAGCACCCAGGAGCTTGATTTACAATCTCTCATCTGATGGATCTTTTTAAGTTGACTGAGACGCGAAGGGATTTAACAATAATAAATCAATTCAACTTGCGTGACGCCCATTCGACCCCACAATAAGGGCCAGGAATCAATATTTGAAGATAAGTAGTTTTATTTCCAATCAATAGTCAATCCAATATATATGCATGTCAGAAGAATAATATCTAGATACAGGATTACAACTGGCAAGCTGAAATATTGCATTCGGTTCAATCTCAATAAGAGACGATACAAATTACTCACAGGAGTGCAGAAACAGAGTTAGAAATAGCTGTTCCTTAAAAAAAAACCTCAGATTCTCTCTCTCAAACATAAATAAGTTCTAAAGGTATCTAATCAAGGCTCTAAGTTAGAATAAGGATGGCTCGTAGAATAGGGTCTTAAGGGAATTCGGAAATGCAGGAAGGTGTCAGCATAGTGACGACTCCAGTAGATGTCTCCCAGCATTGGAATAAGTGTTTAGCATGAAGCTTCACACTTGCTAGAATAAAGGAAGCTGGAGCTCTGTACCCCTCTAGTCTAAGGGAATCTGCTCTAACTTTTCTAACAGTGAACACTAATTAAAACAAACAGAAACTTCAGCAACAATCATATTTCTTCCCACCCCTCCAGGAGCCAGTCGTCTCCATGGTCATGTTGTGCATTTGCACATCACCAGACTTTCCCATCCCACAGAACCTCGACAGTTGCTGCAACCTTGAACATCCCACCGTTTCTGATACACGATTAATAAGAGGCTTCATCTGCTCTTCAAGTCTTCACGTTTCTTGCCAAGGTTTCTCTTCTCAGACCCTACTATCAAGAAACTAGTACAGACAACAATACTCCTTTTCTCTAGCTAATGAAACCATGAGAACATACCTGCAAAAGAAAGAATACGCTATCCAAGTAAAGCATATTTCAGAATCACAAGGTCTTTAGTGAGGCTACCTTTAATTAACATTTAAACGTGTACTTCAAATATATGGTTATACTTGTGCACATATAATTCAAGAGCAAATGTGAATAAAAGCATACATGATTACACTTTCAAATATGATTTTCAGAATATATGTAAATGTGACGAAGTATAAATGCAACGTGAATTCAGAATACATGTCCATGTTAAACTGAACATTAGTGCGCACGTTTATAAAGCTTCAATTTCTCAGTGCATACATTTCATTAATGCGTTTATATGTTCACACGTTAATATTATTAAGTCACACAGTAAATATAATGTAAAATATGAATGCAAATTGCACATTGCTGACGTGTAGGAGATGGAGTCTAAATTGCTCTCCTCCAATGCCCCGCTCTCATGGATACATTACCCATCTCAATAACATACATGTGAGTCCTTATCAGGTGAGATCAAGTCAAATCCTTGAAGTTATCAAGAACCTTCATCTCATGTTCTCCAGATGTTTCATGTCATCATAGAATCTATGCTGGCTTTCCTCCATTTCCACATTATTTCTCTTTACTCCCCTCCTCTCATGCACTTCTCTTTTTGCTTTCAAGTACTTATACCCCTTAAAGATTACCAACAGAGATATTGCACAAAGCAATTATCACAAGGGGTCCCAAAATGGAACCAAGTATTCCACTTCCAAGGTTTCCACACAATTTGCCTATTGCAGCAAATCCATTGCCAATTGCTTCCCAAGCACCTGTAGCTTCCAGCTCCTTCAACGCTCCTTCAGGTCAGTTATTTTCTTAATATATTTCTTCCAGTCCCTTACTCTCGTCATGAATGTAGGTACAGCAGTGCTGGACCTTTAACATCTTGCAGAATCCTCCCTCTTTCGCAAGGAGAATGTCTAATGCAAGACGAATCAGCAAAACCATGGATCTCATAGCTCCTATTTCAGTATATACAACCAATAAGGTACTTGCAGCCAATTTATACACAATGGTGGATACATTTCTAATCTTGAGATCATTCAAGATGACCCCCAAAGACGGAATCATTGCACCAAATGTCTCCCACAATTTCAGCACCACTACTATCTCGTTTAGTTCTAAATTTAGTTTCCGATACAGGATCATTCAAATGTTCTACATGATAAATCTTTGGGACAACTATACCTAAATAACATGTACCATACCATTCACTGGGCTATTTGAAGTATGCATGCTCCCCACAAACAAAATAAACTCCAGGAATAACAGGATCTTGTCCTGCCAAAAACAGAAGCCAAACTCCTACATTCTCAAAAGTATGATCACAATCACTTTTATCCAGGAACTTAGTGTTAAAGGTCGATTTATCACAACTCGCACACAATTTCCCTATGTGTTACCAATTTAAAAGTAGTGTAGGCATAACTCCTAAGTCTCGATGTTTCGCTTCTTCTGTATCGCACTGTCCTTAATATGTCTCGCCCCATCCTGTCTCCCTCTTTTCTTTATTGCTCAATTCCTGTCTTCTGTCAAATTTAAACATTTCTTTTCAGCCTTCAGTGAAAGAACATGTCAAATTGTGTCTATGAGCATAAGCCATGTCCAGTGTCATTTTCGGTCTAAGTCTGTTAATTGTATCCATTGTCTTAGCATGAAGATGTCTATTTAAATGCTTAAGCAAAGTAACTTCAGAAAATACCAAATCATAATTAGAGAAATAATATTGGTAATGTCTCTTTCCATAAAACAGACTTAACAGAAGGGTACACGTAACAGCATATGTAAGATGAATATGGCGATGGGTAATTCCCTCTGCTGCTGACTCGGGTAACTGCATACAGACATAACAATCCCTTGCACCCAACATACTCCTAAAGCAATTTAAAATAGGCATTTGAAGAATAATCTCCTCTAGATGCATCTGCATGCGATGCTTTATAATCTAGTGTGTGCAAACTATTGTCAGTAGGAATCGGGGTCTTAGGGGAAACACTAGGCATAAGCTCAACTATTGTGGAAAAGGTAGGTGAAGACAATCCTACAAGCAAAACAATTAGTACTATGGTCACAGCTATTAATACACCTGCTAATATGAACCTACACTTGCTATTTTCATCAATTTCCATGACTTCTCTAGAATTGGACCATTAAACAAGGGTTTGCAGCAAGCAGATTTTCAGTGTTTTACTTATGCAGATGACAAACGGAGTCCATAAATCATGTGATGAAATTATTCACAGTCTGTCAGTCAAATGACACCCTTACGCTCCTTCAGCAGCCTCGGGCCTAGTAATATTCTTAATTCTTTTTAACAAAATCTACTCAATTGCCTCTATTCAAAAGCCCATCTCAAAGTTCAGTCTAGGAATCAAGCTAATGATATTTCATGTCAGTCTGTTCCGCTGCAAGGTAAAGTCAAACCACAGATCAGCCACAAGTCTAAATTCACTGAGGCTCAGCTGGATTTGCACTGTTATTCTCCAAGTCCCAAAGTTCTCCCTCTCTTTCATTGTGACAAAGTATGTCCATTCAGGGGATGAGTACCTCCAACATGGCACTCTAGCTCTTTTTGATCTCCTGAGTACAGGTTGTTCACTTTCCCTGTCACACGGGCCAGAATCCTCAGTGTCCTCTGGGACAGTACTCAGTTCTCGTTCCGTAGGCAATCTTGCTCTCTCTTCTTCTTGCCTGCTTGGCCAACGGTCCTCAGTTTTCACTCGGAGTGATACAATACTAGGCCCTTCGTAAGGGTCTGAGTCTGGCTCACGTAGCAATTCAGGCCAAGTCTTCTCAACTGTCAGTTCATTAACACCCCCCTGATGCAGAGGATGTGCTGTCACAGGCTCTTGCCAAGTCTCAGTACTCTGTGCACCCTCTTGCTGTCTCTTAGTTGTGGGTTGCACTTCAGGGAGAGGTACTGTCACATCTTCAAGAGGACACTCCACTCTACGTGTGTGGGATGCATAAATCCAGTTGGGAAGACCCCCTACACTTCACAGCAGTGTTCATCGTTAGGATAACCTGGTTTAGTCCACGCCACCTATATTCCAGACACATTTTCTGAACGTGTTTCTTCACCAAAACCCAGTCACCAGGACTGAGGCAATGGCACTGCTTCAGACATGGAGAGGCGGCACCCAGAATGGACCACGTCAGCTAGTCCCTTGCAATAGTCAAGAATCATGTCATCTATAATATTCACTAGTGCATTTGCGGGCACTGCAGACAGTCTCATTGCTCTCCCCTTGACTATGTTGTGGGGAGACAATCCTGTTTTTCGATCAGGAACGCTGCGAAGATTCATCAGCACAAGAGGCAGCGTCTGGTCACTTCAGGTACGTTGATGCACACACCTTGGCCTATTGGGCTTTCAACGTGCCATTCACCTGCTCCACAATGCCATAAGCCTCTGGCTGATAACTACAATGCAATCTCTGCTCCTCTTGCAATGCTGCACACAACATTTTCAGGACCTCATTGTTTAAATGAGTCCCTCAGTCTGACTCCAGCGAAGTCGGAAAACTAAACCTTGGTATGAGTTGCCTCAACAACAGTTTAGTTACTGTGAGACTGTCATTTCGCCTGGTCAGGTAGGCTTCAACACAACACGAAAAGATGCACACAATCACCAGGACATATCTTATCCCGTTGCACTCAGACATTTTGATAAAGCCCATCTGCATTCTGTTGAATGGCCCTCCTGATCTTACTATATGACTCAATGACACTGGAGTTCTTTTCCCTACAGTCCTATGTTGACAGACAACCCATCTGTGGCACAAATCTTCAGTTACCAATCTAAATTGTGGGTTAAAGCAATGCTGCTTAAACAAATGAACCATGGCATCCCTCCCTATATGAGCGGGTCCATGGAAATCTCTTGCCATTGGGGACAACATTCTGTCTGCTAACACTGATCTGCAATCCACAGAAACGCATATATCATCTCTCTTCACACATTCTGCTCGGATCCAACTCTGCTGTTCTGCCTCTGTCATTTCCTCCTGCAATATCTTCACTTCCTCCCAGTTATCAGTTGTTGACAACTAAAGGTTATAGTTGATTTTACCTTCGGACTCATTAGTGTATTCACCATTGAATGTTCGTGACCCATGAGCACAGTTTTGGGCTACTTCATCAGCGTAAGGATTGTCCACTGTCACATAATCAACACCACCACAGTGAGCGGGACACTTCACAGTTGCAATTTTTGCAGGCAGCTGTACTGCTTCAAGTCCTCTCATGATATGCTCACCATTGCGGATCAAGGATCCAGAAGATGTCATAAACCCCCTTTGTAACCATAACTGTCCAAAGTCATGAACAACACCAAAGCCATACTAACTATCTGTAAATATAGTCACTCTCAGCTGTTCAGAGACACAGCAAGCTCTAGCAAGAGCTATCAATTCAGCCACTTGTGCAGCGAACACACCACAAGGCCAGGAAGCTTCGACTACCCCCAAGACTGTGCAGACTGCGTTTGCAGCTCTCAGATTTCCTTCATTGTCTCTTAAACATGACCCATCCACAAACCGTATGTAATCCTTTTCTACTTGTGGCTCATCTCGTATATCTGGTCTTGGTGTGGTGTATAGCTCAGTGACATCGAGCCAGTCATGCTCAACCTCCCCCTCATCATTTTCATTCTCCTGGTCAGGCAACAAAGTGGCAGGATTCAAAGTAGCGTATCCCCTAAGGTTGACGTTGTCCGCCGCAACTATGATCTGTTCGTACTTGGTTAAGCGGCTGTTTGTCAAGTGCTGTGTGCAAGTATGTGTCAACAGCATTTCAACTGAGAGGGCCACAAGAACAGTTAGTTTTACGGGGTCAGGATAGGCCTGGTAAGGAGTGTTTAAGATCAGCCACTCATCCATCACCAAGTCAGTCCACCTTTCCAATATCATTTCTGATGTTTGCCAATAGTCACGGGAAAAACAATGGTGCAGGTCCCATTGTTTCTCCCGCGATGCACAGCATCATTTGATGTCTATCCAGAGTGCGAGTTGAAGTTTCTGAGGATGGCAGAGAGGACCTCATGACAGAGGGCATTTACAGTATTGACAACATCGCCCTGCTGCCTTCTGTTGTCTTGTCTGGGTGCAAAGCCTTTAAATACACCTGGTCCAACCAGAATTAAGGGATCCATAGCCAGGCGGACTTCTTCCGCATTTGTCCATTTGTCATTGCTCATAGCCTGTTTTTTGGCTCGTTCCCAAACAGCTTCTAGGTCTAAAGTATATCAGTCATCATTGGCAGCTTGGCAAAGGACAAGAAGATATATTTCAGTCTGAGCCACTGCAATTCATTCTTGAACTCGATCGGCTACCTGCATTCTTGTTTTTTAAACTACAGTTGAATGGGGAAGATCATTATTGTGCTTAAGGAGGCCATGCTACCCAGCCATTTGCAAGATATAGTTGTAGTCTCCGTAATTCAGCAGGCATGCTATAATTGGGCAAGACAGCTGCAAGTGGTGATGGGACACAGGCTTCATTAATCAACAAATGTGTAACATCTCACATGGTTCTTGCTCTAGAACGAGTTTTGGATGAAATAATCATAGTAGTTGCTAAACATGGTAATGTCATATCATAACACCAGAAATTGAAACTCAATCCACAGTTGTTGGTAAATTTGTAAAGAAAAGATATCACACTCAGAACCGCGTAGTCTGAACCTGGCAGTGTTTCTTTTGAAATTATAGAATTTTGAAATCTGCTATTACCTGGACAATGGCAGTACATTTTAAGGAAAGCGCATTGAACCACTACATGAAAGAGTTACTCCACTTAATAGAAACAATTTGTCTTTGTCATTTAGGTAACTATCATCAATATCTACCAAATGTGAAGGTTATTTTGAACTTTATTTTACTACTTTTGGTAGAGGGTCCTCGAATACATTTGGCAGAGCGACCCTTGACCTTACCAGGTAGGTCGCTCCCCCGCCACACAGCTCCGCCTGTGGTGTCCTGCCCGCTGCTGCTGCTGGTAAGCTCGCCCTCTGCTTGTGGCCTCGGTGCCCGTTTTCCGTCTGTTTTCCCTCGCTGCCCCCACTGTATTGTGTCCTTTTTCTTTCTGTTCCCTCGCTGCCCCCATTGCTTTGTGCCCGTTTTCCGTCTGTTTCCCTCGCTGCCCCCACTGCATTGTGTCCATTTTTTAGGTCTCGCCTAGCGATGCAGCGCAAAGCGCTGCTCGCTATACGAGATCTATTGTTGCCGACTTTTGCTCCGATGCGGGACACGAGATGTGCACGCGCTTGGTGCGAGCAGGAATTGTAATAGCGCCGCAAGCCGTACGCGTGCACATCAACTGTCTGTGCCGAAGCTAAACAGACAGGAGATGTGCACGCGTACGGCTCGCGGCGTTATCACAACGCCTGCTCGCACCATACGCGTGCACATCTCCTGTCCAGGCAGCCGATGCGCACGCTCACGGCGTGTCTTCAGCTTAACTTCCCGCTGGTTCCGAGGAGTCAACATGGCTGCGCCCTGTGAGTCGGATCTGCAATCCGATCCGCTCCGCCGCCACTGAAGATTCCAAAGCGCGAGGCTATGTCCCCTACTTCACCTGGGCTGAGCGATGGACGCCCATCGTTGTCGGCGCCTTCTACCCCAAGCCATTCGTCGCCTCTAGAGGGATGCGCTGGTGGTCCGGGCCTTGCCTCGTCGCCCTCAGTCTCCTTTTCCACGTCGGCCGCTTGTCGCGGCATGTCCTGGACCCCAGCAGAAACTAACGCGCTTATAGCCGTATGGGGCAACGAGCGATTGGTGGAGGCGCACTACCAGCAACTGAAGGGCTCAGGCACCCTATTTGCCAGCTGTTTCTAGTAAGTGCACTCCTTGTTTGATTTTGAAACTGTGCTCCAAATAGGAAAGTTCAGATTTAATTTTTTGTGTTTACACCCTATGTAACAGAAAGGAACTCCAGCATTTAAAAATCTGTTCACACTGAGGTCACTCAAACTGCGAGCTCTCCTTCTATAGCTCTTGCGTGTTGTCCCGCGTTTTGCTGTTTCCCTCTCCTTCCTCAGAGAGCTTCACACTGGGCGTAGTTATGTTTTCACATATTATTTCTCCCTCCTGCTCACTACCCTCCTCTAACTCTGCCTCATGTTACTGTCCTCTCTCCTTTCACTTCCCATGTCCCCTCTCCAATTACTGCTCATCTCTCCGTTATACAACATGTCTCTGCCACTGCCCATCCTGCCGTTGGCATTGCCCTAAATTCTGTAATCATACACTGTCCACCCTCTTCTGTCACTGCCTCACTACAGTATATAATCGCCTTTCTATTGTCATTCCATTTCCTCCTGTCACTGCTTATCTTTCTCTCCTATAACCAGGGCCAATGGAATTATGCAATTATGTGGCTGCAGCAATTTTCGCATAATTATAGATTTGCCGCATTCGCCACATAATCCATCATCTGCTGCAACTGCAGATTTTGACAAAAATGTTTTTGTTTCCAGCTCAAACTGTTCAAAAGTTACTAAATGCTGCTTGCTTACAGCAGTTTTAATATCTTAGAGTTTCTTGTAGCTCAAATAGGTGTAATTTCTATGATTTATATATGTTTCCCTTGTCTATATTGCTTGATTTTGCTTGTAAGATAGTGTCACTCATAATCTTTTATGCATGCCCATTTAAAGTTGGTGCTGTATAAAATGCACAATTCTACTTGCCACAGCTGTAGAGGCAGTGGTTGTGTAGGACGGGACAGTGTACTTCAGCTGTATCCACGCATATAAATTACAAGACATTTAAAGGAGCACTTGTTGTAGGTTTAGTGACCTACCTAATCCAGTGAGATATTTCACTGAGCAGTTCAAAGCCGCAGCAGACATCACAAAATAATTCTACTATGTCTGTTGTTGGTGGTTGTTAGAGGTTGCGGACTGGGGAAACAGGACTATGTGTTTTTCTCTGCCCCTTTATATCTAGTGCTTCACAGACCGTGCATATATGTGTGCATTAATTGCTTATCCTATAAAATACTATTTATGTATGGACGACATATTTTCAAAAGGGACATTTTTGCATTACATTTGTTTAAGGTGTTTCTAATACAACATATGTTTTTAAGTTTGAAAAGCAGAAGCATCAATTGCTGATCAGAGATCGAGTATTTTTGGTATTTACACGAGTTTGAGCTATTGGTATTGTAAATGCCAATGCGTTTTATTTATGTTTCTTTTTAAAAACATGGATAAAAGGCATTGTCATTACAATGCCAGAGTTTAGCTATTGGCATTGTAAATGACAATGCCATTTATTTATCTGTTTTCAAAACCAACACATGGATGAAGGGTTTGTCATTTACAATGCCAATGGCTCAAACTTTTGCGAATGCGAGACCTATTGCATTGCAAATGCTTGTTTCTTCTGTTCCCTCGCTGCCCCCATTGCTTTGTGCCCGTTTTCCGTCTGTTTCCCTCGCTGCCCCCACTGCATTGTGTCCATTTTTCTCTCTGTTTCCCTCGTTGCCCCCATTTCCCTGTGTCCTTCTTGCCTTCTGTACCCCTCGCTGCCTCTCTCCACTCCCGCCGCTGCGTCCCTGCGGCCCCGCCCCCTGACTGCCCATTCGCTGCCCCTGCCTCCCAGCTGCTCCTCCCTCCCACCTCCCCATATACGGCGGCCGCTGCGCGCGAGGAGAGCGACCCTTGACCTTACCAGGTAGGTCGCTCCCCCGCCACATAGCTCCGCCTGTGGTGTCCTGCCCGCTGCTGCTGCTGGTAAGCTCGCCCTCTGCTTGTGGCCTCTGTGCCCGTTTTCCGTCTGTTTTCCCTCGCTGCCCCCACTGTATTGTGTCCTTTTCTTTCTGTTTCCCTCGCTGCCCCCATTGCTTTGTGCCCGTTTTCCGTCTGTTTCCCTCGCTGCCCCCACTGCATTGTGTCCATTTTTTTCTTCTGTTCCCTCGCTGCCCCCATTGCTTTGTGCCCGTTTTCTGTCTGTTTCCCTCGCTGCCCCCACTGCATTGTGTCCATTTTTTCTTCTGTTCCCTCGCTGCCCCCATTGCTTTGTGCCCGTTTTCCGTCTGTTTCCCTCGCTGCCCCCACTGCATTGTGTCCATTTTTTCTTCTGTTCCTCGCTGCCCCCATTGCTTTGTGCCCGTTTTCCGTCTGTTTCCCTCACTGCCCCCACTGCATTGTGTCCATTTTTCTCTCTGTTTCCCTCGTTGCCCCCATTTCCCTGTGTCCTTCTTGCCTTCTGTACCCCTCGCTGCCTCTCTCCACTCCCGCCACTGCGTCCCCTGCGGCCCCGCCCCCCTGACTGCCCATTCGCAGCCCCTGCCTCCCAGCTGCTCCTCCCTCCCACCTCCCCATATGGCGGCCGCTGCGCGGCCGCGCCTAAGCGCTAAGCCCGTCTGCGCCCGTCCGCGCCTGGACCGCGCCCAGCGCCAGAACCCCTGGGCCGGTGCGCCCCCGCACCAGCCTCGAGGACCGACGCCGATACGATGCCACCACACTCCACGCTCTCAACCCCGGACGGACGCACAACTGCTTCAAGGCCGCCCGAGCTGCACCCATGGTCCCTTCACCTGCCGGAACTGCAGCTACACCAGCCTCAGAGCCACCGAGGCGCCCGCCAAGAAGGACCGCAACCACCTCCAATGCATCCTACTGAACACCCGCTCCGCACGCAAACACGCCTGCCGAGCTCTGGGACCTGCTCGACACATCATCACCCAGACGTCGCCTTCCTGACAGAGACCTGGATGAACGACTCCTCCACCCCCGACATCGCCATAGCCATCCCAGGCCGGCTATAAGATCACCCGCAGAGACACGCGTCAACGCAGTAGGAGGAGGAATCGCCATCGTCCACAAGAACACCATCAGGGTCTCGACCAGCAACGACAACACTCTCAGCACCGCCGAACACATGCACTTCCAGATCCATACGGACCCCAACACCACCCTTAGAGGCACCCTTGTCTACAGACCCCCTGGGCCCCGACCCCAGTTCAGCGACTCCATCGCCGACTTCATCAGCACGCACGCCCTGACCTCTACCGACTACATCCTCCTCGGAGACCTGAATTTTCACCTGGAGAACAACAACGACAGCAACTCCACCACCCTGATCGACAACCTCGCCAACCTCGGTCTGAGCCAGCTCGTCACAACACCGACCCATTCAGCCGGCCACACGCTCGACCCCATCTTCTCCTCAAGCTCTCACGTCTCCTTCAGCCACACCACGGAACTCCTCTGGACCGACCACCGCTGCATCCATTTCACCTTCCAGAAACCCACCACACACCACCGCACCCAACAGATCCCACGCCGCTGCTGGAGCAAAGTCACCGAAGACCAACTACGGGCAACCCTCGCTCTCAGCCCTCCCTCCGACCCATCCAACACCGACGACGCTGCCTGCAACCTCAGACGATGGATGGACGACTGTGCCAACACCCTCGCCCCGCTGAAAAAACTCACCTACAGTGACACCACCAAAAGAGCCTGCTGGTTCACCTCGGAACTCCTAGCTTCCAAGCGTACCTGCCGGAAACTAGAGAAGAAATGGCACAGTGATAAGACACCGGACAGCCACGCAGCCCACAAAGACGCCATCCGTAACCACCACCACCTCATCAAGTCCGCCAAGAGAATCTCCTTCAAAGACCGCCTCGACAACAACGCACACAACAGCAAGGAGCTTTTCAACATCGTGAAGGAACTCTCCAACCCCAGCTCCAACACCAACGACATCCCGCCGTCGCAACCCCTGTGCGATTCCCTCGCCACCTTCTTCCACCGCAAGGTCGCCGACATCCACGACAGCTTCAACACCCAGACAGCCCCAACTAAGATCGATGCACCAGACCCGCTCGCACACCATCGACCACGACCCCCTGCCAGCCTGGGCCAGCGTGAACATCGAGGACACCATCAAGACCATGAGCACAATACACTCCGGCTCCCCGTCAGACCCTTTCCCGCACCACATCTTCAACAAAGCCAGCAGCTCCATCGCACCCCACCTGTGCAACATCATCAATCTCTCCTTCGAGACCGCGACCTTCCCAGAGAGCTGGAAACACGCAGAGATCAACGCCCTACTCAAAAACCCAAGGCGGACCCGAGAGACCTCAAGAACTTCCGGCCCATCTCCCTGCTTCCGTTCCCAGCCAAGGTCATCGAGAAGATCGTCAACAAACAGCTAACCCGATACCTCGAAGAAAACAGCATCCTGGACCCATCCCAATCGGGGTTCCGCAGCAACCACAGCACTGAGACTGCCCTCATCGCCGCCACCGACGACATCAGGATCCTGCTGGACAACGGTGAGACCGTAGCCCTCATCCTGCTGGACCTCTCCGCCGCCTTCAACACTGTCTGCCACCGCACTCTACGCGCACGCCTCCACGACGCAGGGATCCGAGACAAGGCCCTGGAATGGGCCACCTCCTTCCTCGCCGGCAGAACCCAGAGAGTCCGCCTCCCACCATTCCGATCCGAAGCCTCCGAGATCATCTGCGGCGTACCCAGGGATCGTTCCTCAGCCCAACACTGTTCAACATCTACATGGCCCCGCTCGCACGCACGCTCAGACAGCACGACCTCAACATAATCTCCTACGCCGACGACACTCAACTGATCCTCTCCCTCACCAAGGACCCCTCGCCGCCAAATCCAACCTCCATGAAGGAATGAAGGCCGCCGCCGATTGGATGAAGATCAGCCGACTAAAACTGAACACGGAGAAGACAGAGGTCCTCATCCTCGGCTCCAACCCCTCAGCCTGGGACGACTCCTGGTGGCCAACGACGCTGGGAGCAGCCCCGACACCCACCGACCACGCACGCAACCTGGGAGTCATCCTCGACTCAACGCTCTCCATGGCCAAGCAAGTCAACGCAGTCTCATCCTCCTGCTTCAACACCCTCCGCATGCTTCGCAAGATCTACAGGTGGATCCCGACAGACACGAGAAGAACAGTCACCCAGGCCCTCGTCAGCAGCAGACTTGACTATGGGAACGCCCTCTACGCGGGAGCCCCGGCCAAGCTCATCAAGCGACTGCAACGCATACAAAACGCCTCCGCACGCCTGATCCTCGATGTACCACGCCACAGCCACATCACCCCCCACCTGAGGAACCTGCACTGGCTCCCCGTCAACAGGAGAATCTCCTTCAAACTCCTCATCCACGCACACAAGGCACTCCACCAAGACTGGCCCAGCCTACCTCAACAGACGACTCCTCTTCTACGTCCCCAACCGCCAACTCCGCTCCGCCGACCTCTCCCTCGCCACCGTCCCTCGCATTCGAAGAACCACCACCGGCGGCAGATCCTTCTCCCACCTCGCCGCCAAGACCTGGAACACCCTTCCACTAAGCCTACGACAGACCCAAGACCTGCTGACCTTCAGGAGGCTACTCAAGACCTGGTTGTTCGACCAGTAGCAGCACCCTCCCCCCTCTTTTTTCCCCAGCGCCTTGAGACCCTCGCGGGTAAGTAGTGCGCTTTACTAATTCTGTGATTGATTGATTGATTGGCTGCAACCTCCGTTTTTAGGTCTCAGGAGATGACCTTTAGAAATTGGTCAGCTCTTTTCCACACACTCGTGCATGTGGCGGGATCCACCTTGCGGGAGCGAGTGCGCAGGGGCCATGTGTTTGTAATTAGGGACACACGCGCGCTTGTTTACATTAGCCTGCTCGCGGTCTCCTTGCCGGCTCGACATCCTGGCGCTTTCACTTTCGTTCGCGGTCGCGCTTGTTTGTTTTTGCCATGCAGCACGCCATGCTTGGATTTTAACAGTGGTGGCCATGCAACATTTCTTTTGTTGTGCGCGACTTGCCCATTTTTCCCCAGTGCTTCATTAGGCTTCGCCTAGGCAGTTTTTATTTGCAATGGCGGCCGCGCGTGATCTTTTCAAAAAGCGCGGCTCGCCCGACTTGCACGCACCTCTGCTGCAACTTGTTAATTTATAAAACATTTTTTTTTTGCCAGTGCGGCACGCTTTAACCACAGCAGCTGCGTGATTTTCTCCCGATTTCTGTCTTGCCCTTCTGCTGTCTCGCTACTCCTGAGTTCTCCTTAACTCTGTCTCCTGATCTCCTAGCTCCTGATCTTATCCTTCCTGTTCTTGCCTGGGTTCCGATTTCCCGTGGACTCCCGATCATCCCCTGATTTTCTCTTGTCCCTGCCCTCGCCGGAACCTTGGTTTCCTACTTTCTGACTCCGTTTTCCCAGCTTCCCGGTTGCGTCTCACCTACCCCCGGGCATCTCCCGGGAGTTGCACCCTCCGATCGTTGGAGCTTGAAAGTGAAACCACACAGGCTCTTTCTCCCGACGCTGCTTTTGGGTCTGAACGAATATATGTGCTTAGTACAAGACCGAGACATCTGCCCCCGCCCCCTAGCCAGCTTCCCCATCATAGACCTGGTCTCGAAGGTTCAAATATTAATCCTGTTTGTGGTGCCTCAGTGTTTCTCCGCTGGACTCTGAAAGTGGTAATGCTACTGAACATGTGAAAAACACACACAGCTACGGCTAGTTGTTATGGAAGTCTGCCAAAAGGGCACTTATACCAGCCCCGGACTTGCACCTCTGCATTTTCTAATCTGGGCTTTTAGTTTCACTTGCAGCAACGGGCACGAGCTTCAAACTCGACAGCCGGACCTACAAAACTTGCCTATTTCGTGATGAAGTTTAACATTTTAAGGTTAGGTGAATTAAAAGCCTTCTCTTTGCAAATCCAGGCCCAGATCCGTAAACTGCTCTGGTAACACTCCTCAGCAGGAAATCTGTAAGGCTAATATATATTGGTACCGTTCGTTCCGTCATTTTTTCTGCCTGTCAGACGCATGGAATTATTGTCACCCGTCACTCAGCCGTTCATGTTAAAGGTCCTAGCCACTTGATTCCCCCACCACTAGCGCAACCCCGGCCACCAACCACTACCCGCCCTCTACCACTTGTAGGAAGACCTCAAGGAGGTTGTACAGAAGGATCCGTGGGAATACCGAGGTGTGCCATGAGCGCCTGTGTGCAACCACCTTCCACTTCGCATCCTTCCCTGGCAGAGCGCCGCAAAACAGCTAACAGTGGCAAGATGCATTTTACAAAAAGTGAAATAGATTAAAACAGACTTTTTAGTTTGGCAGATTTCCCATAAGTTAAAATGGACAATGCATTGCAACTGTGTACCCTTCAGTAAAAAAGAAACTACACGTCGCACACATGTTGAGGAAAATCTTTTCTGCATTTGTTTACTTTTTAAGTAAAATAAGCCTATCATTTACGTCCAACGATACTTCATAAGGGAATCAGTCTGCATGCTTAAATAATGCATTTACCTTGTTTTGAGTCAGTTATATTGTGTCTCAGAAGTTGCTGGTCATGTTTAAAGGAACTTAAGTTCAGTAATTTCATTTCCTCCGTTTGCAACCCTACTCATGATTTGTACTCTTACTCTCCTCAGCTTCACCAGGAACTTTAGCATTTTTCTGTATCACAACTCCGTATTTCCTTTAATTGGCCGCTGTCAGGTTTACATTATGTCCTTCCAGTATCCTGAGGTCTGCTAGGTCCAAATGCTAGCCATGTTTTAATTGATAGCAAATACTGGTGTGTACGCACAACAACTTGTGACCCTTCTTATTACATGGAGGTATGCTCACATGTCATTGTGGCCTGTTTACTAACAAAGATGCAGCCCCTAAATCTGTGAGTATGATAGATTTTTGTGTGTATGTCCACCCTTAAAATGACAGATGTTCACACCAGCAGGCATTTACCAATTTACAATTAGGGTGAAAGTGCAAATGCGCCTTATTTTTTTTAAAACATCTCTCAATCTGGAATATAGGTTTTCATGTAGAAAAATAGCAAAATAGCTTCTCGTTAATCCCCATACAATGCCAAGATTTAGGGGGGTATGGTGTTTTTACATCTAATATCTTTACTTTTGAAGCAATCGTGGCACCCGCGATTTAGCTTAAGATGTTTACAGCTAAAGCGTGGATGGCGCCATTGTAACCAAAGTAAATAAAGAGACAAAGGCTTGTGGCCGCTTCGGCAATCAAATCATTTGCAATGCAATAGCAGTTGCATTACTAAAGGTTTCGCCTTTGGGACCTTATAAGTGTTTAGCCATGCAACAGTTGATGTTGTTGCACCAAGGATATTGTGCTGGATAACTAAACACTTATAAGGTCCCAAAGGCGAGACCTATTGGCTATGCCAATGCTTGTTATAACGGGTACTCACATTAATTCACTGTTCAACACCCCACAGATGCATGCTTTTTTGAAAGGGGTGAAACTGTTACCTACCACATAACACACCACCTCCAACAAGGAATTTGAACACAGTTCTAAGTAGGCTTTTAAACCAGTGCATCAGGCTATTCTAACATATTTCTGTTAAAACAGCTGTCTTCATGTCTACATCTTTCAGACGGGATAGTTATTTGCTGCCACTTAAAGATAACTGCAGTTACAGATATAGAGTGACGAGAACTGATCCTAAGTCTGTGCCATTGTTGCCGTTTTGTTCTCATCAGTTGAAGTATTCAATGGCCGATTTTCTTTAAGATTTGATCATCATTGACCTAAAGAGCCATGCATACTTTAGATGTTGCATGAAGAAGAACTCATGTACTTAAAAGGGGGATTATTTACCATTTATTGGGATTTAATGCACAACATGTGAAGCTAGAATAGGTGCGTGCTTCAAAAAAGCAAGTAACTTGCTTTTAACAATAGTTCTGTAGCTTAAGACCATTCTATATTGAAATGCAAATCCTCTGCCTCTCTGCAGTAGTGAAGGAGGGTGTAGAAGTAACTATATGTAATAATCTGTTCACCTTTCCATTCCTCTCCTACTAGGTTTGATTATGCAGATACTTCAAATACTTGCATACATTACAATCATATTTCACTTATAGCCATGAATGCCCCAAAAAAGTCTTAAAATATGATTATGTAATGAGATATTTTGGGTTTATGGTCAGTGTTGCTAGGAGTCACATTGTCTCCTCCCTTGGATGACACCCACAATAAAGGATTATTTTTAAGAAGCATGTTTACCAGCGGCGGCCGGCACTGATCGGAGGTAGGGGGACGGAGAACACGGGAGGTAGGGGGGTGGGGACGGGGGGGAGGACACGGGGGAAGCAGGAATAATAAAAATAAATACGTACCTTCTTGCTGCTTCCTCTCCTCTACAGTCCTCCCTCACTCGGCCTTACCGGAAGCACACCCAGGCGACCAGTCAGCCAATCACAACGCTGCCTTAGCAGCTTTGTGATTGGTCTGAGCGCCGTGTTTCGGCGCTCAGATGCTGACTGGAGGCCTGGGCATGTTCTTCACATAGGCTGCAATGCAGCCTGCATGGAGGACATTCGAAGTGCATAAGACTGTTTTGGCCGGCCCAAGAGGGCCGGCCAAACAGTCACTGCGCACTTTAGGATGGTGCTACCAATCCTCCCCTGCCCCAGCCCCCTAACGCAAAGCGGGCGGAAGTAGGAGAAAATAAAATGATAATAACATGAGTTATTATAAATTTATTTTCCCTTTGTGTCACTGCAAAAACGCAGTGGGGCAAGCGGAGGAGCCGCCACTGATGTTTACCCTGACTTATTCCCTACATGGTAGAATAATGCACAATATGTAAATCTAGACTAGCATCAAGTTTCAAAACTATTGTTACAGGTTAGTAACTTCTTTCTCTTTACTCATCTTGTAGTGGGATCCAGGACTTGTTTTGCAGTACCTATCAGTGATTTAAGTTAAAATCCAAAACCCCTTTTGTAATTTGACATCAAAATCGACCTTTTATTTTTAAATTGACTTGATTTTTAATTGGTCATATTTTTTTTCCTAAATGTCATTCCTACTTTCCAAATTTGCACCTGTGTTTTTTGAAAGAATGGAAATCGATCTGAACAGTGTTGAGAGCCTCAGTGTGACCAATCTAAGAAGGCTGTGCAAGGAAAGAGGGCTGAGGCTAGTGAAGGAGTCCAAGAAAGGAGACTACCAGATTGCCCTCATAGCTTGAGAGGAAGTAGGTTTGCTTCAGTTCACCTCACAATAGCAAAGGGAGGAGTAGGAAATGGAGGAAGGAGAGGAAGATGACATTGTATAGGCTCTAGCACCAGAGGATAACATCCCGCAAAGTTCGTCATCACCTGCCTTGTCCAGAGTAGGGAGCAGTGTGTCCTCTTGCAGCTTCACCCACTTAGAGAGAGGACAGATAGGCGGACAGGACTCTCAAGATGCAGTTGGCCACCTTGGCCCTGGAGGAGAAAACGTTATCCCTGATTGAGAAGCTAATGCTGGCCATGAGATGAGCCATATAGAGCTGTATCTGAAGGCCAAGAGAACCTCCTGAATCCAGTGATGATGGTGACAGTGAAGTGCATAGCAGAGGTAAAATAAAAGACCTGGTACCGAGTTATGTGGTGGGGAATGACTCAAGTGATTTACAGTAAATGTTAATTGGGATTTATAGAGCACATAATCACCGGCAAGTCTTAGCGCTAAGAGAGAGTAGCTATGGACCCCCATCCCCCCCCCAGTGGCTGTTAGTACCCCGGTCAAAGCGTGTGTTGTGCCCAGGCCTCTGTGAAGAGGAGAGTCTTCAGTTTTTTCCTGAATGGGAGAAGGGCTGTTTCCTTACGTAGGCTTTCTGGTAGCTTGTTCCACAACTACGGGACAGAGAAGGCTCGACCCCCTTTAGTCGTTGGGTTGAACCGTGGACAGGCCAGCCGGCCTGCATCAGATGACCGGAGGGTACGTCCTGGGACATATCTCCCCAGGCGTTCCTTATTGTATACTGGAGCATATCCATGAAGGGCTTTGTGGGCGATGCAAAGGCCCTTGAACCTGGCTCGCTGTTTGACGGGGAGCCAGTGCAGCTGCTGCAACAGAGGCGTGGCCCGTGCGCGTCTTGAGAGCTTGAAGATCAGCCTAGCTGCATCATTCATAGCTACTTGCAGCTTTCCAGGAAGTCCAATATACAGAGCATTGCCGTAGTACAGACGGGACACAATTAATGCAGACACCACCATCCGCAGAGTGGAGAATGAAAGGAGAGGTGACAGTTTCCTCAGTTGCCTCAGCAGGCCCACGCAGGTCCCAACCACAGTGGACACTTGGTTAGACAAGGTGAGCTTGTCATCTATTTTGATGCCTAGGCTCTTTACGACTGGAACTGGTGTGGCGCCCAGCTCTTGTGGCCAAAAGAGGTCAGTCCAAGGGTTGCTTCCCGTGGTGATGGCTAGGACCTCTGTTTTGTCAGGATTGACTTTGAGCGAGTTAGCTGTCATCCAGTTGACAATGTATCTGAGGATGTTTTGCACGCGTGAGTGGGCTTGTGAGGAGTTGTCAATTTGAAGGATTAATTGTGTGTCATCTGCATAGTTGAACACCTGGCAATCCATGCTGGCCAGGGCTGCCACCAGTGGCTGGAGATAGATGTTGAAGAGAAGCGGAGATAGTGCCGACCCTTGCAGGTTAGTGTCCCTTTATTGGACACGCAGTCACCCAGTTGGATCCTTTGAGTCCGAGCTGTCTGGAAGGAGGAGATCCAATGATATACCACCCCACCGATGCCCATGTCCAGGATGCGGGCCAGGAGTTGGTTGTGATTGACCGTATCAAACGCAGCCGTAAGGTCTAGCAGAACCAAGGCACATGGCTTCCTGCTGTCGACCGTGAGCCTGAACTCATCCAACACCGCCAGCTTCACCAGCTCTGTGCTGTGGTGGGCCTTGAATCCTGCCTGCCGTACCTGGAGTAGATGATGTTTTTCTATGAATAGAGATAGGGTGTTAAGGACGTGCTGTTCCACTATTTTGGCCAAGAAGGGGAGTTGAGATATGGGCCTATAGTTCTTCAGGTTAGCGACGTCTGCCCCTGCCTTTTTCAGCAGGGGGTTACTCTGGCTTCCTTGAAGTTAGTGGGGACCCTCCCAGTTTCCAGAGATAGATTGATCAGAGCGAGAATCTCTCCCTCTATCACTGGTAGAGCCATTTTGAACACCCTTGGTGGGCATGGGTCCGCTGGCGAGCCTGACTTAATTCGAGCCGCAATGTGGGACAAGGAGTCTTGGTCTAACCTCGGAAAGGAGGAGAGAGACTCGCTATAGTCTCATTGCGGTTCTTCCATAACCAGGGGGCTCTGGCTGGTGGGGGTATTTTGTATGGCAGTGGTCCTACGTATACATAGAGTCCTAAAAAGGGGTTGGGGGCCAGTCTGTGGGAGCCTATGTCCATTATGGGGAGGGATACCTTATTTGCCCTAGAAGTAGCTGATCAGTTCATGTTCCCTTCAGCAGAGGAAAGGGAACTGCCAGGATAAAACATAGAAGGTCCCCAAAGGCCCCCAAAAGAGTTTTGAGGGAAAGGATTCCCTTTCACCTTCAGAGCACAAGGGGGGAGGTTTTGATGGGCAGAAGCCTCTGGCGCCCTCTCACCTGCCCCATTGTTATGACTGTCTCCAGTCAGAACACAAGAGAGAGAGAGAGTAGACTGTGAGGAAGGAAGCCACCCACAGATGGACACTCCACAACGGTGGCCAGTGTAGCCACAGGGCAAGGTTATCCCCAGGAGGAGAGAATAGAGCCTGTCCTAGTATCCATTAGTAGGAAGGTAGACCCAGAAGGTAAGCTGGTGATCCCGGAGGGAGGTAGCCATTACTTCCAGGAGGTCACAGTAAAAGGGGGGGTGGATCACTGTCCTTCGGAATACCTGTACCATCCAGACCATCGTAGCAGCAAGGCTGGTTTTCCCATAACAGTACCTACCAGGACAGGGCTGTATGGTGACCCAGGCCCCTGGGCATTACTTTCCCACCCTTTGGCCATGGTATTCTTAGAACGGGAGAGGGTACTTGCCCAGAAAGGGTCATTGTTAGACCCCAGATGCCCATTGACTGCATATTTGGCAAAGAGCTCCCACAGGCGAGAAAAGTGATGGGAGTTGCGGTCACCCAAGGTGCACTAAAAGCACAGATATCTAGGGGTGCTGTTCTTAAACAGAGATTACTGTGGCCCAGATGGAGAATAAGCGGTATGAAGTGGATGCCATCCACAGTGGTAGGACCAGTGGGGCAGGGGTTACCTGCTCTGAGAGGAGAGCACTCAAAGTCTGACCCCCACGAGGCCACTTATCAATTTTACCATTCCTTATTATTTTTAATGCATAACATCAGAACATGTTACAGGGTACATGCCTGCCAAGAAGTCAAAGTGGGTCGTTCAGGTCTCAACAGTCATCGCTAACTGGGTGAGGCCATTTCTGACCGGGAGGTTCTGCCTGTATTGTCACAGAGACAGAGGACAGGAGAGCTGCAACTGGCAGACCCCTATACTACACAGACTGAGTGTGTCACTGTGATTTCCAGAAGTCCGGGACCAACATAAAGGCACATGTTCAATCACTGTGTACAGACCTTGAGCTGAAATCTGTCTCAGGGTGCCTCTCTTGAGATGGCAGAAGTGTGGAAGGAGGGTACAGCCCCCCGCCCACCACTCTGAGAAACCAAAAAGGCCAGAGAGACCGCAGGAGCACATGGGAGACTCCTTGCCAGCCCCATGGCTGGAAGCAAGACATACCCAAGGACCTGATTAAAACCTCCACCTGGCAGTGGATGGTGATGCAGCGCGTACAATAAAAACTATTCTCCTCCTAGGTTACTTATAGGTCATCCAGGGGCAAACTATATTTCTCATATCCACATGACGATGTGGCCCATAAACATCGTCTAACACACACGCACACTCCTGGATTTCCTTTACACCTTTGTGAAATTCTGTACTCCTAGGAGAAGCATGAGAACTAAATGGAGAACACCATTTTATGTACCGCTGGAAGAGCCAGGATATCTTATTACTTTATTTTGTCCCTTTATTTTAGTTATTTCTTGAGATATTCCTGCTTATTGTTTGTCGATGAATCATTCATTTAAGAAATTAGTTCATAGTGATTAAGACCAGCTGAATCACAATAAACAATTACTTATGTCACAATCATTTAGGAAAATAACCACTGAGTCATTTTGGGTTTAAAGAATCTTAAATTTTATATAATTTTAAAAGCATGATAAGAATGTTAATACTCTATTCAATTATTCATTCTTAAATTCACAATTTTATTAAACATAATCAATTTATTTGCAGAAAGGAAATTTTTGTCATGAAGCCAAAACCCTAATTACCTGCCTAGCTTCCTAGTTTAGCCTAATGATTTCTAACCTAAGTTAGGAATTAGAAATAGCCTGATTCTCATACTCAACTGTAAAATAAAGACAGCAACAGCAACTTCAGCTCGTCAGCATCAGCTACCTGCAACCCGTCTCTTCTAACAGTCTTTCAGCATCTCCCGCTCAGTAAGGGATCGATCAGGACCACCCAGCACTGGAAGCCACCAACACGACTCTTCAACTCCTCTCCTGACTGTGACTGCAACCACGACTCTCGAACTGCCTGGAACTGACCCCCTCCCACTAAGAGTAGGCCCTCTTATACCCTAATTCTAACTTTGCTAACTAACTGTTGCAACATTAATATCACGCTTTTCTTTCATTGGTCCATGCATGTCAGCTTATTCATTCTTTAATCAAGTTCTCTTGGATTCAAGGGTCCTTGGATCATTTCCTTTCCCATACGCTTAAACATTTCCATCCTTTTCGATCAGTTCATTTGTAACTTCTTTCGACACATTCGAGAACTCCGCAGTCATTGTCCTTTCTCTTAGACTTGTTTCCCACGGGCTCTCTGCTGATCATCATGGCACACTATCAGTTCAATTAGGTCACACCAGCCTTGACCATTTCTTGCATCCTAGCCTCTCAGAGACATCACGAGGTTCCGGATTCCTCCAATCTCATCCCGTACCACGTGTCCCCTTGCGCCTGCGCACATCTTCCCACTGGCGGCCATTTTATATCGCCACTCGGTTATACTTTAGAAGCACTAATTTGAGGCAAACAAAACATAATTAAAATAGAGAAAAATATCCCTTTCGTTTCCCTCCCGTCTACGTACCCCAATTAGTTGTTACCTAGCAGAAAGCAACACTTAAGCTGTTCCTTACTTACCATCACTATTTGTTTTTGCAACGACACATTTTATTTCTACGAAGCACAACAACATGCATTTATTTTTATTAGTACGCATTTATTTTTACGTTATAATTAGACACACGGACATTTATTAATAGATTATTTAGCACACACATTGGCATATTACCATTCCCACACATACAGTGTTGATTAATACATTTAAACGAACATTTTATTTAATTAATTATAAAATTTGTTAGGGGTTAAATTTTTTATTTTTCCTGCTCCATCAATCCCCCTTTGGTGATTTTTAAATCACCACATAAAACCCAAGTCATACTTCTTTTCAGGCAGCATGTCTTTCATCCTTTGCCTTCTGTTATTTATACATCTGTTTCTTCTTCATCTTGCCTTTTAGTCTCTTTATACATGCTTTCTTTCATTTTCTCCAACTCAATTTCACCCATTTCTCTCTCTCTTTCTCTCATTATTCTGTTATTTCTTCTTATCTTATTCTGTCTTACTTTTCTCTTTATACATGTTATTACTATTTTCAACATCATTGCTAATAATATTACTATAGTTGCTACTATTATAACTTTCCCTATCACTAGTCTACTCATCCTAGTTAACCAATTCGCTACTGAGGAAAACCCTCTACCAAGTTTTCCCAAAACACTTTCAACCTCCAGTGGAACTAATTCTTTGTGCAAACTTGTAATATTTGTAATATACTTCTGTATATTTTCACTGTTATCAGGAATGTAAGTACAACAATGTTGGACTTTCAACATTCCACAGACTCCACCCTCTTTTGCCAAAAGAATATCAAGGGCAAGCCGATTTTGCATCACCATAGCTCTCATGGCAACCATTTCGGTATTTACCATTAAGAACCCTCCCGCAGTATCTGTAGATAAACGATCTACTACTGTGGATAACTTCCGAATTTTAAATGCATTCAAAGATATTCCCACTGCTGGTATCAATGCTCCAAAAATATCACCTACAATTTCTGAAAAACTTTCCCTCTTTCTACGTGTAAATCTATTAATCATCTTGTATGTTCCCTTTTCTTCTCTGTCCATGTGAAATTTTTTGGGAAAGACCAGGCCTACATAGCAAGTTCCATACCAATGGTCCGGTAACCTGTAATAAGCTCTATTCCCACAAATATAATAGATACCTGGAAATATTGGGTCCTTTCCACCTTTGAATCCCCAACCTCCCAGAATTTGATAATTGTCATGGCAGATACTGGAACCTACAAAGTAATTGTCATAGACTGTCTTATTTCTCCTAATGCACAACTTTCCTGTTTGCGGCCAGTCTAAAGTCATTGCTGCATTTATCTTTTTCCCTTCATGATTTCCTTCCTCAAACGTCCATAAGCGTTTTCCTTCCTCTTTTATTGCTTCTTTCTGAAACTTCATTCTTCTTTCTTCAACCATTTCTAAAAATACTTTTTCTTCTTTCTTTAACTCACAGGTAAGGTTGTTACTAACTATTTCTTCTAACGTTAATTTTCTATGTTCTAAAAAGAATTCTCCTAAAACCTTTGCTGGTTTTACTTTGTTAAGTTCTGGTACTACTGGAATGTTTGCAAAAATCTTATCTATATCAGTATAATAAGATTCTAATCTACCTGTTTTATAAAATAAACTTGCTATTACACTACATGTTATTCCATAAGTCAAAGGTAGGTGATGATAAGTCACACCTTCGGATACTGATGCAGGCAACTGCATACAAACATAACAATCTCTTACGTCCATTGTTTTTACGTACTCATACAACAACTTTGTAAAAACATTCTTTGAGAAATCTGTTACTGACCTATCCTTATGCAACTCTGCACTACTTCTTAAAATAACTGGTTCTTTATTACTAGTTTCTTTTTCTGGTTTAGTATCATTTTTTGCTTCTATCACAGCTACACTAATAGGAATTGTGATTGCTAAAACTATCCATATGGTCATTAATAACCCTGTACAAAAACAGCACATTTTGCACCATCTTTTTATAAATTCACATTTATTTCTTCTACTCTCATTATTTTCCATTTTTCTTTTTCTATTTGTTAAGTTTCAGAAAATTGTGTCACTACACCTCAGAAATGACTTAGATGCCACTCTGCTTTCAAAAAGTCTTTGCTTGGTACTTTCTTTAATTCTCTCCAGAATTCTTTCGTTGTCACATCCGGTGATTTGTCACGGCCAGTAAATTTGTCACGTCCGGCAGAAGCACTATAAGTCTTCACTTCAGTTTTGTTGCATCTCACCTTTTCCCATCCGACTTCTCAGTCTCTGGTTTCCGTGAGTGTTTTCTTCTTCTTCTTTGTAATCAGTTAGTGCAATATACAGCCACTCAGGTGACTTAAATTTTGAATTCACTTTCTTTGTCCTTTTGGACTTTTGTAATCTTTTTCCACTGGGTTTTTCTTGTCCCTTTTGACTTGTTACTTCATTTACTTGTTCAGCACCTTCGTCTTCCGCTCTTATTATTCTATATCTCAATTTTCTTACATAGCTGTTGGGCCAATTATCTCCTTTTCTTGGCCTTTTGGCTTCACCTTCTCTTTCTTCTCTTTCTGATTTCCAATTTCTTTTTCTTGATTCAGTCTTTGCTTTTTCCTCTCCTCCACTTTCTTCTGTTTCTGTTTCAACTGTCTCACTATTGTCTCTTATTTTGAAACTTATAATCTCGTCATCTCCTACTGGTGGATCTGTCTTCTCCTTTTTGTTTTCCCTTATTACTGTCCCTCCTCGGGGTTCTTCCGATTTGGTGTTTTTCTCCTTTTCTGTTTCTAAATTTCCCTGTTCTCCTGTTTCTCTATCTATCCCTATTGCTCCTCGGGGTTCTTCTCGATTTTCTAACCTTTTGTGTACTTCTTTCCCTACTTCATCTATTAATATTGTTTCTGAAGGAGTTCCACCATAACTTGTACCTGGTTGTTCATCTAACTCAATTTCTTGCTCAGTTTCTTCTCTAATTGGTTTATAACCCCAAGTTCTCTTTCGGAATTCTTCCCAGTTTGCAGCTGAATCATCAGATCCTGAAGTTGTGTCAGATATTTCCAGATGTCGACTTACAGGTCGATCTTCAAGTTCTGGAATTTCTGAATTTCTTTCTTCTTCTTCTTCTTGTTCCTCTTCTTCTCTAGAGGTGTTTTCCGTTGGGGTTTCCAGATGTCGACTTTCAGGTCGATCTTCAAGTTCTGGCACCCTTTCTTTTATCTTGGTTGTCCCAGCCGTTAAACTTTTATCCCACACTTCCAGACGCCGACTCACATGTCGATCTGTAGGTTCTGGAATTCTGATTGTGTGGCTGGCATGAACCCAGTTCTTCACCCCTGCACACTTGACAGCAGTCGTTGTCACTAGGATTACCTGTCTTGGCTCATCCCAACGTGGAACTAGACAGTTTCTTCTCTTGTGGACTTTTATGCGGACCCAGTCTCCTGGATTCAAGTCGTGGGCTGGTTTTCTTTCAAGAGTGGTCGCATCCGGTCCAACCTGATGAAACACAGAATGCACCACATCAGCCAGTCCCTTGCAATAATCCAGTACTAGATCATCAGTTATAGTTAATAACTTGTTGACGGGTACGTGTGCTTGTCTCATTGCTCGTCCCATGATCATCTCATGAGGACTGAGTCCCGTTTTCTTTTCAGGGATGCTTCTGATGGTCATCAGAACAAGAGGCAGTGCATCCGGCCATTTGAGTCCTGTAGCTTGACACATTTTTCCTAATCTGTTTTTAATTGTTCCATTAATCTGCTCTACTCACCCCAGAAGCCTCTGGTCTGTAAGCACAATGCAGTTTTTGTTTAATACTCAGAGCTTCACAAATCAATTGGATCAACTCATTTTGGAAATGTGTTCCTCTATCTGTCTCAACCGTGACTGGAAAACCATACCTTGGAATGAACTCTCGCAGCATAAGTTTTGCCACTGTTGTTCCATCATTCCTTCTTGTGGGGTATGCTTCCACCCAACGAGAGAACAAACAGACGACCACTAGAACATATCTTAATCTGTTACTAGGGGGCATCTCAATAAAGTCCATCTGTATTCTTGTGAATGGACCTCCTTCTCGTCCTATTGTTCCTAGACTCACTACGGTTTTTCTTCCTAGGTTAAACTGTTGACAAATAAGACATCTTTGACAAAGACTTTCAGCAATGGCTCTGAATTTTGGGTTATACCAGGTCTGTCTAAAAAGTCTGATCATTGCATCTCTCCCAATATGAGCTTGTCCATGGTACATCCGTGCCATGTCTGCAATCATGCTATCAGGCATAACTGGTCTTTCATCTCTGTATACCCACACACCATTATTTTCCTGTCTTCTACATCCTGCTTTTATCCAGTAATCTTTTTCCTCATCTCTTGCTGTTTCTTGTAACTGCCTTACTTCATCCCATGTTTCAACAGTATTAGTGAAAAGCAAAGGACAAGAGACATGCTCCCTTTCTCTATTTTTGTTCAGGGACGCCATGTTTTCCGCACAATATCTAGCGATCTCATCAGCATAATTATTGCCGACCGCTATGTAATCTTCGTTTTTCTTATGCGCCTTGCACTTCACTACAGCTATTTGTTTAGGCAACTGTATCGCCTCAAGCAGTTTTTTAACATACTCTCCATTTCTGATAGGTGTTCCTGCAGATGTCAAAAATCCTCTTTGTGACCAAATCTGACCAAAATCATGTACGATGCCGAAACCATATTGGCTATCGGTCACAATCGTGATTCGTACATTTTTCCCCAATTTACATGCTTGAATCAAAGCAATTAGTTCCGCAACTTGGGCAGACCTAACTCCTTTCAGACAAGACGCTTCCATCACAGTTGCCACTGTGCATACTGCGTAAGCTGCGCTTAACACTCCTTCTTTTGTGCGTAAACATGAACCATCTACAAACATGACATAATCCGATTCCTTTAAGGGCTCATCTTTTATGTCAGCTCTTGGTTTTGTGCAATATTCCAGCACATTCAGACAATCATGATCTACTTCGTCTTGTTCAATTATACTCTCTTCATCTGGCAATGATGTAGAAGGATTTACATTTATGCATTTATCTATGGTCACATTTTCAGCACTCAAGATGACTTTTGCGTACTTGGTCAGCCGACTCATGTGTCATGTACTGTGTTTTTGTTCTTGTCAAAAGAATTTCTACTGAATGGGGAACATACACTCTCAGTGGATACCCCATCACTATACCTTCACTTTGTTCCAGACTTACACAAGTAGCAGCAACTGCTTTCAGACACCCGGCAATGCTTTTGCTATAGGATCTAAAACAGCTGAAAAGTAGAGCGATAGGCCTCTTCATGGTCCCGTGTTTTTGTACCAGTACTGAAAATGCACATCCATCTCTTTCACTGCAGTATAACTCAAAATCCTTCTCCTAATCAGGCATGCCTAATGCAGGGGCCTCACACAGTTTCCTTTTCAATTCTTTGAAAGATTTCATTTCTTCTTTGTTTAACTCAAAGGGTCTTTTACATCTTTCTTTGTCAATTTTGTAAGGGTTTTGCAATCAAAGAAAATCCACTTATCCACTGTCGACAATATCCAACCATTCCCAAAAACATTCTTACCTCTCTTTGAGTCATTGGTGCTCTCATTCCTTGAATCATTCTTACTCTTTCTGTCGCTATTTTCCGCACTCCTTTCTCAATTTTATGCCCTAAACACTGGACTTCTTTCTGACAAAACTGTAATTTTGAAGGAGACACTTTATGTCCTCTTTTCTCTAAATGGTTCAGCAAAGCAATTGTGTCACTTACACATGCTTCTTTGGTTTTCGATGCCACCAATGAGTCATCGATATACTGCACCATCACTGATTTTTCTGGCATCTTCAAATCTTCCAGAGATTTCTTTAGAATCTGATTAAAAATTGAGGGGCTTTCTGTATACCCCTGTGGAATTCGGCACCATGCCAAAATACGCTCTCCGAAGCGGAATGCAAATAATGGCTGGCTATCTGGATGCAAAGGAATAGAGAAAAATGCGTGACACAAATCTATCACAGTGTACCACTCAGCTTCATGCGGAATTTGATATAGAATCACTGCAGGGTTTGGCACTATTGGACAACATGGTACAACTATTTTGTTTATCTTTCTCAAATCCTGTACTATTCTATATGTTCCATTTGGCTTTTTCAGTCCCATAATGGGTGAATTACATGGACTGCTCATGATTTCTTTCAGAATTCCTTGTTCAATCATCTTATTTATCACAGGAGTTATTCCTTCAATTATTTCTGGAGTTAATTTGTACTGTGGCGTGTTTGGATAAATTATCCCTTCTTTCACTGTCACTTTTACAGGATCAACTTCTCTCATTAACCCAATGTCTTCTCCTGTAAAATCCCACACTTTCTTTTACAGCACTTTTTAGTTCTTCTGGAAGTTTTTCTGCATCAAATGCAGGAAACAAACCATTCGTTTCAGGTTCTTGATTCATCAAAGTTACTTTGTACAAAACATCTTCATCTGAAGTCTGAAAACCTATTCCATCTGGCGTACAATAAATTGTGCAATTCATTTTTACACAAAGGGTCACGACCTAAAAGATTTACAGGACTACAATCGCACACTACAAATTTATGCATTTTGCTAAAAGAACCAATTTTTACTTCTACCAATTCAGTAAGTGGGGTTTTAATCTGCTGATTGGCTACTCCTACCACTTGGATGTATTCACCTGAGAGAGGAAGGTTCGGAATTTCCACTGACCTAACAGTAGAACGGGTAGCTCCAGTATCGACAAGGAATGTTACGTTTGCACCATTCACTTCTCCATCCACAAAGGGACCAGACTGATCTACCTCTAGAGTTGCGCCAAGCACACACTCTTTCCCCTCTCCTGCGCACCGTCAGAAACTTTCATCCGGGTCATCCTCACTCTGACGCAGCCAATACTGAGAAACGTTAGCTGCTCGCGGCAACTGTGTTACCTGCTCTCCTCCGTAGAATCCTGTTTCTGTACTGTATCTTTGCTGGTTAACAGTGTTGGGAAGTGGTGGTTGTGGCACCTGACTTTGTTGAACAACTACCTCTTTCTGCACCTGTGGAGTTAATGATTGATGTTCCGGATTAGGTTTAGGTGGGAACTTACACTCATTTCTCCAATGCCCTAATTTTCCGCAATTATGACATGGCCATTTCTTCTTTGCCTCTTCTAGACTCACCTGTCCTTTTCCTTTACCTATGTTTGGTCGCATCTTATTCTGTCCTGATTCGTTTCCATTATTATTGTCCAATTGGGCTTCTTGTTTCTCTGCCACTTTCACTTGTGCCCACATTGCCTTTTCTTTCAATTTACGCTGTTTACTTTCTATTTCATCACTACAATACTTAGCATACCTCAGCACCTCATCTACACTTCCATTTTGCCAGTTTATCATATGTTGCTTAATCATATCTCTTATTTCTTGTTTCAGGCCAAACACAAATCGGTATACAAAATGACTCATGTCCTTTTCACTCAATTCCTCATAACCGCTATACTGCTTGAAAACCAATAACAAACGTTCATAATATGCATGTACAGACTCCTTACTTTCCTGTGTAGTTCTATCAATCTTAACCCAATCTGTCTCTTTGGGAGGAATCTTATTCTTCAAAAAGGTAATCACTTTGTCGTATTTCTTCATCACATCTGGTCCTGGAGCTCCTGTCTAAGGATCTCTTGGATATTCTGTAGTTGGCCAGTCAACTGTAATCTTACATTCTGACCACAGATCCGTTGGTACCACTATGTCAAACAATCCATCCAAATCTATCCACAACACTTTTGAGACCTTTACAAACCTTTCTACCTGTCGGTACCATTCAACTGGCTTCTCTCTTAGTTTTGGAAAGTCATTTGTAAATGACAGGATGTCCTGCCTAGTCCATGGAACATGCTCGTAACTACCACCTGGAGTTTCTCTCATAGGGTATTCTTTAACAACAGGTTCTTTTTCTGTTATCATAAAAGCCAATGAACCTTTGTCTATACTTTTCTCATTCTTCTTTGTCCATCTAACCTTCCATCTGTCCACATCACCCCATTTTCTCAACAAAACAATCAACTCTTTTATCTGTGTCAGCCTTCCTGCTGTATTCAAATTTTCAATATCTTTTCACAAAATCTACTCTGTATGGTTTCTGCAATGTTTTTACTTTTGCAAAATCTATTCCAATCTCACTAGCCACTTCTTCTAGTTTGTCATGTAAATTCTTTGCCCTCCATGTTATACTTTTGCACAGAAACATTATTTCATCATCCTGATAATTTTTTATCTTTTCAGTACCAATCGTTCCTAGTATTAATTCTTCCATGTCAATTTTTTATCTGATCACATCTAATGGTTTTTCTTCCGTTTCTTTTATTTTAAAAGCTTTTATCCACTCATTTAACTCATCAGGAGTCAGACCTATGGGAGTACTATTTATTTCTGTCCAATTTCCACTCTTTTCAGGTGTCACTGTTTGCAGATTCAGTTACCATAGGTATTTTCCTACCATTACACTCATTTACTGTTAAATTTTCAGGTGGACTTGGTCTGTAAGCACTAGCCAAATTGCTTGTACCTGGACTTGTTTCCATTCTTTCCTTTTCTCTCTGAAATTGTGAACTCAAGGGAATCATCAAGGATCGCTCATCAATTTTCTGATTCTCAAAAACTGGTATTACTGGACCTATTGTTACAGGCACAGTAACTGCTTCCATATTTTTCGTTAATTCTCTAATTTTCTCAGTTAGTTCTTTTGTTGTTCTTGCCAATTCACTTGCATTGTCGCTTTCTATTCCCTCATTTTGAGAAGTTCTCATTTGTTCTTGTGACCTATTTACCTCATTTCTCTTTTCCGGACTTTTATTTCGCATAGTCTCTATTGGTGGCGCATTTGGTGTCACCACTGTAGAACTCTGCTGATACGGAGGTGGATTTCTATTTAAAATATCTTCCAGCAATTCGTCATCCGTTTCGCTCTCATGCATATACTTTTCTCTCTCTATATGTTTCTTTTTCTCAGTCCGTTTTTCTTTGTTCCCTCCTCGACTGTAAAAGCTGAAACAAACCTCCTGTCATGTTAGCACATCTCCATCGTTTTATTCTGTCCTCATGATTCATTCCCCACAATCTTCCGGGCACAAACTCATAACCTTTCATTCCTCTGAACCTTTCTCGCTCGTACATCTCATCTTCCCATTCTGTTAAAGCCTCAAACTGTGTCGGTCTAGGTCTAGGTTCCAATTTAAACATTTTCTCTCTTAGATTCCGTAAAACCGCTACATTAAAAGAACCATTTTCAGGAAAAGCCAATGCTCCATCATTCTTTGTATATTTTACCCAATTGTCCAACCATATGCACGTATGATATCCATATTTCAGCATCATATGTGAAGCTGCTGATTTCGGCGGAGGAATTACTTGTCCCTCTCTAGTCACAACCTTTTTGTCTTTCTTAAAGAAATTCTTCAATTTCGTCGTCCATGACGTTCTCTCCCTTTCATACTCGTAATACGGCATGTTTTCTATTTGTTTTCTCTTTACTCTAACGCTGTTTCTGTGTACGGAACTTCGACCAATTACAGCGCGATTCACACTAACGTACCAATCAGAACAATTCCCACCGTCCGCGAACCAACCAATCCTAGCGCGGCACTTTTCTACGTCACTCCTGCTCTGTGTTCACGTGTCTAATGCACTATCCAATCCTAGCGCGGCACTTTTCCACGTCACTTCTACTCTTTACCCCTCCTTTACAAAATTTATCGGCAATTTTTCTTTTCACTGTTTTCTTCGTTAGTTACAACAAATAAACAATTCCATAGTCTGATTCAGCTAAACAAAGTGACAGCTTTGTCCTTTTACACAAGAATCCTGTTTTTCCAGTAGGCAGCTTACCTCTACCCTACCACAGAATTATTTACTTTCGCTCGATAAAGTAGCACTTCCCTCTACCTTACCCTTCTTTCAAACAAACAATTTACTCGTTTCTCTGGGGATAAGACACATGTGGAGACTAGGCTCCTGAGAATTAAGGCCAAAGTTTCACAAGTAAACGTGATTTGCTATTTCAATTACACACTTTTCACACAGAAATCCCTAACATAACACAACCCTGCGTTATAACCAAAAATGAATTCAGACCATGTACCAAATTCCATGTGACTTCTCTTGTCACACGTGTTCCACTTCCTACATCCCAGAAGCGTGAAAACTTACATATAACATAACGTGACTCAACATATAGTGTTAGTCATCAAAAATAATCAATAATCAATAAACAATAATCACTAAACTAATCTATGAAAACCATAACTCTGCTACCAAGAAATCTGATGCAGCGCGTACAATAAAAACTATTCTCCTCCTAGGTTACTTATAGGTCATCCAGGGGCAAACTATATTTCTCATATCCACATGACGATGGGGCCCATAAACATCGTCTAACACACACGCACACTCCTGGATTTCCTTTACACCTTTGTGAAATTCTGTACTCCTAGGAGAAGCATGAGAACTAAATGGAGAACACCATTTTATGTACCGCTGGAAGAGCCAGGATATCTTATTACTTTATTTTGTCCCTTTATTTTAGTTATTTCTTGAGATATTCCTGCTTATTGTTTGTCGATGAATCATTCATTTAAGAAATTAGTTCATAGTGATTAAGACCAGCTGAATCACAATAAACAATTACTTATGTCACAATCATTTAGGAAAATAACCACTGAGTCATTTTGGGTTTAAAGAATCTTAAATTTTATATAATTTTAAAAGCATGATAAGAATTTTAATACTCTATTCAATTATTCATTCTTAAATTCACAATTTTATTAAACATAATCAATTTATTTGCAGAAAGGAAATTTTTGTCATGAAGCCAAAACCCTAATTACCTGCCTAGCTTCCTAGTTTAGCCTAATGATTTCTAACCTAAGTTAGGAATTAGAAATAGCCTGATTCTCATACTCAACTGTAAAATAAAGACAGCAACAGCAACTTCAGCTCGTCAGCATCAGCTACCTGCAACCCGTCTCTTCTAACAGTCTTTCAGCATCTCCCGCTCAGTAAGGGATCGATCAGGACCACCCAGCACTGGAAGCCACCAACACGACTCTTCAACTCCTCTCCTGACTGTGACTGCAACCACGACTCTCGAACTGCCTGGAACTGACCCCCTCCCACTAAGAGTAGGCCCTCTTATACCCTAATTCTAACTTTGCTAACTAACTGTTGCAACATTAATATCACGCTTTTCTTTCATTGGTCCATGCATGTCAGCTTATTCATTCTTTAATCAAGTTCTCTTGGATTCAAGGGTCCTTGGATCATTTCCTTTCCCATACGCTTAAACATTTCCATCCTTTTCGATCAGTTCATTTGTAACTTCTTTCGACACATTCGAGAACTCCGCAGTCATTGTCCTTTCTCTTAGACTTGTTTCCCACGGGCTCTCTGCTGATCATCATGGCACACTATCAGTTCAATTAGGTCACACCAGCCTTGACCATTTCTTGCATCCTAGCCTCTCAGAGACATCACGAGGTTCCGGATTCCTCCAATCTCATCCCGTACCACGTGTCCCCTTGCGCCTGCGCACATCTTCCCACTGGCGGCCATTTTATATCGCCACTCGGTTATACTTTAGAAGCACTAATTTGAGGCAAACAAAACATAATTAAAATAGAGAAAAATATCCCTTTCGTTTCCTCCCGTCTACGTACCCCAATTAGTTGTTACCTAGCAGAAAGCAACACTTAAGCTGTTCCTTACTTACCATCACTATTTGTTTTTGCAACGACACATTTTATTTCTACGAAGCACAACAACATGCATTTATTTTTATTAGTACGCATTTATTTTTACGTTATAATTAGACACACGGACATTTATTAATAGATTATTTAGCACACACATTGGCATATTACCATTCCCACACATACAGTGTTGATTAATACATTTAAACGAACATTTTATTTAATTAATTATAAAATTTGTTAGGGGTTAAAAAAAATTATTTTTCCTGCTCCATCAATGGCCAGTAGCCTGGTTCCTGACACTAACTGCTGTCAGTAACCTCTGTTAGTTACTTGACTTATGGGCAGAGCTGGTCCTCACCTGGGGGCAGAAGTCTGACTTGGGGGGGTAGATGGGCTATATAACGTTGTTCGCTATGGTGGTATTGTCTGCCTACTGGGTTGCACCTGTGAGCAAGCTAGGTTAATTTGCCTCCCTGGTAGGATCTGCAGGTGAGGAAGGATTCCCCATAGACTAGGTTAGTGGCTGATGCACATGTTGACAGAGGGGTACAGGTAGGTTCAGAGGGGCATAGAACAGACGTGCCACTGCGGAGGCGGCAATTCGTCTACATTCTTTCACCTGGGCAGGGAAGCCCAACAATGGATAGATTAGTTTACCCAAGTTCTTGGCTAGGGGTGGCCTGTGTAGGAAATCTGCATTTTCTGTATGGTCACACCATATTTTTTGTCTTTTGCTGGACCCTTTATTTTTGCTGGCTTTAGAACTCTGTTCATTTTAACCCTTCAAACCAATGGCAAGGTGCCTGTGCTCCCCCTTTAAAAATGGCCGAATTGACATATTCCTAATTGGCATATTTACCCTACATATTAACTCTCCATTATTTGGTACAAAATGTATCCAGTGCCTGAAAGTTAAACGTCACTAGTAGACTGTAGCAGCTTTTGCACTATCTGCTACAGTGACAGTGTATAGCATACTTTCTGGCCTACCTTTGTAGCCTTACTGTGGTGGTTTAAACACTGCAAATCAGTCAGTCAAACTCTTAAGAGGTCAAAACCTTCCTTTTAAATATTAAGTCACCCCTTTGTAGGCCTTGTAGTCCACAAGCAGGGTGCATGGAATTTAAAAGTAGGACATGTAGATATTTAATGTTAACATGTCCATATCGTGACTAGCACGCAAAAGTTATTTTTCACTGTGGAACACCGAGCTGTCCTATATAGAAAAAACAGATTAAAATCCTAATACTGTATTTTGGAATTGGACTAGATAAAAAATACTTAAACAACCATTGTAATAGGTATTGAAAATTCAGTTCAATGGTGAAGTCTGATGTTCAATAAATATTAAGTAAAAGTAACTTTTCGAAAGTTACCGTTTCCCTGCCTAAAGTTCCTGGAGGCTAATTTGCATGTGCTCTCAAACTTCTCCCAGCCAAGGATTATCATTTGAATAGGTGTGAAAAAGGTGGAGCATGCTTCACAGGAGCTCTTTGGGGTGCACTTAAAAGGCAGAGAACAGGATAGCAAGACAATTCATGTATTTCCACTGTCTGTGTGGTGATGATCGCTTCTTTGTTCTACCAGACATCTGTCTGTGGGTTTATTGTTGGTTCAGAGGCTGCCCCAAACTGAATTTTAGTGTTAGATGTGGAAGGACACAAGGATTGCCATTGTATATACGCCACACAAACCCCCAGCCCTCGGAGCCCAAATGTGTGGCCAAAGACTTTGCCATCTTGAAAATGCCCAAAGTGAGTAGGGTTGGCCCTGAGAACTTTTACCCCATTGGTTAAGGTGTGCCCAAGAGTAATTCCCACCCACTGGCTTATGCCAGGCATAAATGCAGCACCTTTAGGCACACACTCTAGAATTCTGGTGGACCTTAGGAAGAAGGAAATGGGACTGGACCTGCTCCCTCTTGGACTCAGGACCAAGAAGTGGAAACCAAGGGTCATAAGGCTAACCTCCTGTTCAAGCTACAGGGGTACAACAAGCTACCGGAAAACTTTCCTGCACCTGACTAGTTGTGGCTGGACCTGGACTGGACCATGCCGTTGGTCTTTGCCGACATCCCGTGAGTCGCTAAGTGCTTCACATGAGGGGCTTTCAAAGTGTACTCCTATGGGGGCTTAGGACTTAAAGGACTGTGTCAGAAGATAAAATCTTTCACCAGGAGGAACCTAGTTGGTGTATCCGCCCCGCACTCCATCACAGATATCCTCAAATTGCCCCCTAGGTCTGGATCTACCATGACCATTGACTGTCATTGGTGTTTCTTGGCCCCATTTCTCCTTAAAACTTTGAACATTTATATCTCCAGTTCCCCTTATTGGATTTTTGTTATTTTGGTGTTTTGTTTATTAAATGTTACTCTGTTTTTCTGATTCAGCTTGAGATTTTTATTGTTTTGCGTGCTTGGAAAGCTGCACCAGGCTTGGGTATCCAGGCGTACAATTGGGGATGTCATGTAAATATTCCCGCAGGCTCCTATTTACTCCGCAGAGGGAGAATAAAGCCCCCGTGCAAATACCCACTTATTTTATTTCTCTGAGGAAATTATTTTTCCCCAAATCTGGGGCTGATCCTTTCCCTTTCCCATGTAAATTCGAGCAACTACCAGGGTGTGAAGGGCTCAGAGAAATGTTTGGGAATGGCCACCAGTGTAAAGTTTGTGGGTGTTACCAGATTTCGAAGGTAACCTGATCCTTGGAAGACCCACTTTGCACCATAGTCAGCGGCACTTACTATGGTGGATTTATATGCAACTGTGGTAGAGAAATCTACAGTTGTAAATTCATTTACGCCTACCAGGAATCAATTTGTGAATTCTTTCAGGAGGGTCTAAGAAATTTTGGCCATAAGCATAAGTCTGCTGTAAAAAATTTACTTTATGAATACGCCCCTACATGATTATTAACCTGCCTGTAGTATATGCAAGGTGTTATTGCCCAAACAGTTATCATATATTTATTTGTATGTTTGATAATAAAATAAAAATGATTTTCTCAAATGTTTTTGTTGTTTGTTTTTTTAGAGAGCAAGTACGACTCAATGGCTTTGGAATTTTTATGTTTGTTATCTACCCTGGAGCATTTGTTGATCTCTTCACCACTCACTTGCAACTTGTTTCTCCAGTCCAGCAGCTAAGAATATTCTGCGCAGGTAAGAAATCTGAAGGTAAAAGAAGGGACCGGTAAGACGGTTTACAAAATACAGCCTAGTGCTTTACTGCTGCTCCTGCCGCTATATATTTCACTTGTTAAAGGATCTTGTGAATAATCCTACTTATCTGAGAAAGGTGGTAGTGAATACTTTTATGGCAAAGTTGTACGTTGTTCCGTTGTGAAATAATGATCAAACATAGTTCACAGGCTTTACCTTGTGAACTGGGTTTATGTGCTGGTGAACCACTGAGGGTTAGACCCTGTTGTACCAATTCTTCCCATTATTTTCCTGACTGAAAATTCAATATGGTCTGCTGTGGTATCTTCCTCTTTTTAGCATTGTTTATGCTTACCTCTGTTATAGTATAAAATGGAAAGCTCCATTCTAGAATGCTGGAGTGGAGGAATAAACGTTGAAGGTGACAGTTGAGGCAGGCCGTGGATGGGTAACAAGTAAACTCATTGTGCTTGAGTCTTCGTTTCATGTTTACATATTTTACACTGGAGGTCAGCTTGAAGATTTATTACCTCAAAACATCTGAGAGGTGATTTGACATGCTCATGTTGAATGGAAAAGTGTTCTATGAAGGATCTTACACAAGAAATATGTCGTCACTTTAGCACAAACAACAGTCAATTAAGGTCCTTTTTTGGTCTCGGCTCTAGACAGCGCATGCTGTATATACTTAGTGGGATTCAGCCCACCTGTAGGCTTCCCATTTGCTGGCTCCATCGCCGCTTTCAGATTTTTTCTCACCATCAGTCCATGGCATGGCATGCATGCGTCATGCCTCTTCCTGTTTTTAGCCCTCCCTGAGAGCATAGACCAATTACTACAATCCATACACAGTGGCCATTTTAGGAATTGTTTTCGGGACTACTTCTTCCCTTGTCTAACAGCGCTTTTCATGAATGCTTGTGTTTTCACTCGCTCCCTTCTCCGTTTGCTATTCTTGTATGTTTGAAAGCGCATTAATGCATGTGAAGCCACAAAACATCGCGCGGTGACTGTGTAGGCTGCCTAGGGATGATGCCAAAGGGAGGCTGGTTCTACACATTGCCCCTCTCTGTACACGGCGGCTCCTGCCATGCTGGTAATCTTTTACAAAACACATGTTTCAGAGAGCGAAACCTCCATATAGCTTTCTCCTGCCAGGCGACCTGCGTCTCTGTTTCAGGCCTTGCATGCGATAACCATTCTATTCACCTCCTCCTCACCTTGTTTTAAAAACTTTGTTTCAATAGAGATACTGCTGCCCCTTGACAGCTTCTCCGAAAGCGATCACCCATCTAGGAATCATAGCTTTAAAAGGAAAAGGCTGGCCACCTAACCAGATATCATTTCACTATAGGATTATCGCTATATAAATCTTATTATCATAAAAGTTCACCATGAACATCATTAGTCTGACGAGCCAGCAAACATACGCCTCAGCCTGTGGAAGCACCGTGAAAGGTGTGATGGACATTTAGATAGGATTTACGACAACACAGCCTATTCCAAAACAGATGCCTGCATGTACACACTTTCTTAAGTCTCCCCCATACCCTGCCTAGCCAATTCCCTTTGAAGTATGCCTTCTCTTTCCACTTGGGACAAGGCTTTCTTTCTGCACCCATGCAGAATGTTCACCTCGCTGTTCCACTGGTGTTTATGGTGTAGTTACTGCACTCTATGCATGCCATCCACTGCACTGGGATTTCACAGCAATATGAGTGTATTTTTAGACCGTTTGCCTAGCTCAGTTTCAAGATAATAGTGCCAACACAGTTAAAGGGGTATTGGGTCCAGCCTCCTTACTCACCGCTTTTGATTGGGCTCTCAATTCTTATGCAGAGAACCAGTCCAGATCAGGGGGGAACCCCTAACCCCCTAATTATACAATAGTTCCAAAACAACGTGTCTGGACAGGTAGTTATGAATTTTCAATTGATGGAGAAAAAAATTCCAATAGACTCGCGTGAATATAGTAGATTCTTTATAGATATGTGATCATGTTTCCTTGTGGTTCAATGACTATTACAATGGAAGGATAAAGGAAACAGCCAACACGTGTTTCGCCCCCTGACTATGGCCATCCGTCCTGGGGCTTCTTCAGGGCTGTAGGTGAACGTGAGAGTAAAGAGTGCACAACAATAGAAGGTGTAGTACACATGAATAAGGCGGAAGGGTTAAGGAAATCACCCACCCATGGTGAGGAAATAAACAAGCAGGGATTAGGGTAGAGGCATGAAGCGTGAGGAAAGAAAAAGACCAGTTTGATAGACAATTTAGAATATAGGATAGAAATCGAGAGGGTGTGAAGGAAAAGATTTAAGTGAGAATGCATAGGCAAGAGAAAATATATCAATTGGATCAACAATAGGATACATCACATTAATAAGGAGAAATTGCCATGATTAAGCATAGTTAAACAGTAGTATATATACATAAGGTAATATCAATGGGAGGCAGTACATGGCACATGACAAGAAATTAAAGCAACAAAAAGTGCCAATTTGGATTGAGCGCAGAGTGAAAAAAAGAAAAAAATTATTTAAGAAACAAGTGCAGATGTATCCAGAAAACATGAGGTACAAAGTCACATCAATAAAGGTGATTGGTCATATCGTGTGGGTGAAACACACCATGCGATTTGAATTCCCATCGTAGTGAGCAAACGAGACCGTGAAGAACACATTGTGTAAAAGTCAGCACACGTGATGAAAAACAGGTTGAATTATAATATGCAGTGGTCCGAGGTCAAATTGTAAGAGAAAGGTGCCCGTTTTATATATAGATCAACCAGGAATATATTTACATCAAGGTAGAACCCGCGATGGCACAAAGTAGTAGGTCCCGGAGAGGGGAAAAAAAGGGGAAGAGAAAATGAGAAAGATATGAGAAAAATATATATATAAGGGGAGAGAAAAAGCGGCAATGTTTAAGAACCAGTCTCTATTTGGAACAATAACAACAGGAATTTGAAAATTATATGTACACGTAGAAAGGGGGGGAAAAAATAAAACTACAGGAACAGTATAGGCTTACCAAGAGTATTACAGAAGAGGATACGGTATATCCTATGACGAGCCAATCCTGATTCGAGGACAGTCTAAACAAATTTAGGGCGAGAAAATGAGAAGCACAAAGTCAGGGGCAGGCTCTTGACTACGCGTCGGGGAAAAAAAGAACCCGGAAACACGCGTCTCTTAATGCTGGTAAAAGGTTGCCCGTTACCTTAGATCAATGTAGAATGCCGGTCAATCGGCGTAGCTCCCGTCCTGGAGGTGCACTGGTATGCAGCGTTGAGGGAAGGAAAGTAAATACCTTACTAGATGGCGGGAGTTATTCCGGGTCAGCCGTGATCAGTAGGTCACGTGACCCTTACAAAAGTGGAAAGCCATCTTGAATTGGGACATGCCTAAAAAATGTCGGGCTAGTAAGGGAAAAACACTATCAGATTGCCTATTTTAGGCGTGTGAATCAAAGATAACTGATGAAGAAAATTGCGGCGGATAGCGAAAGAAAATAAAAGTCAAATGATACAATGTCCCTGAAAATCTTATTAAGGGAATATATACCTAATTCCGATCTGTAAAAATTAAATTAAAATGAAACAAGAAAAAATGGTGATAATTCCTCACTGGATGAATGTAATCAATTAGGGATACATGCCATCAAGTATTAGTAGTGGTCAGGTCAAATACCGGCAGAAATATCTTCAGTTATCTCGGTATAAAGTATGGGGGCCATCTTAGAGTGGACCACGACAAATACAATCTATAGGCTATCCAAATACTAATTAGAGTTGGGGAAAGTATACAAGGGCCATAGAAAACTCTATGTATAATGAGAGTAGATGATGGAAAGCATCCTCGGCCACCATAAACATGTATGAAACCGTGAAGTCATAAATTAAGAAGATTAATAATCAGGGAAAATGTAAGACAATAAATCAGACTGGGGAAGAGTGTATAGAATATAAATCAGAACTATGCGATGGGGTTATACCATAACTTGAAATATAAAAATAGTAAAAAAATCTTAGTAGGAGAGATTGATGTGGCGTTGCTCAAAGCGCCAATATGCCAGACAAGGAGAAGGTTTATAAAAGTGAAAAATGGATGCAAAACTGGAGAGAGCCGGATTATCCTGAGTAGCAGGTAGACTGAACCTAGGACAGGGTAATTCATACGAAATAGTTAAGGCATGCATCAGTCTCCCAGCCATACATGCATTTCGGCATCCTTGTTAAGTCCGTTGCATATGGTGTTATATTTCAGGATTAATTCACTTTCTCGTCTTCGTAGTCTCAGTTCTCGGTCACCTCCTCTTTTGGTTGAATGGATGATTTCCAGACCAAAGAACGTGAACGTTTTTTGGTGGGGGTGCATAAGGTGGAAATGTTCTGTAAGTGGGTGACCTGTCTGATGTTTATGTATGTTTCTGTAGTGTTCTTGTATCCTGATCCGCAATGGGCGAATGGTACTCCCAATGTATGGGCTGTTGCAAGGACAAAATATGACATAGGCGACAAATTTACTATTGCAATCAATCCATTCCTTGATCACGAATTGTTTTCCTTGAGTCATCTTGACCATTGTGGTTTTACTGATTCCTAATTTGCAGATGTTACAGTTTTTGCATGTATGGAAACCTGGTGGTCGTGTCAGGAAGGTCGTAGTAGACTTTCTCTTTGTCTTCAAATTCAGATTTACAGAGTATATTTTTGAGATAAGGTGCTCTTCTGAAGGTTAGTTCTGGATGTGATTTCAGATGTTCATTCAGACTGGGCATATGTTGTAAGAGATGCCAATGGCGATGAAGGGTTTTCCTTATTTGGTTATGACCATTATGATAGTCTGTGATAAAACGGATGGCAGTATTGTTGACTTGGTCCTGCTTGGGCTGAAGAGTGGTTCTGCGATCCATTTTAGTAACTGTGGTGAATGTTTTCTTCATTGAGTCTTTGTTATATCCTCGTTGTTCTAGACGTGATATTACCTCAGTTCCCTGTTCCGTGAAAATCGTTTGTTCACTACAGTTCCTTCTAGTTCTCAGGAGCTCTCCCTTAGGAATGTTTTTGATGTTATGCTTCGGGTGACAGCTGTCTGCTCTCAAGATTGAATTGGCCGCAGTTTTCTTCCGGTGCAATTTGCTTTGCAATAAGTTGTCTTTGACATACAGAGTTAGATCAAGGAAGTCGACTTCCTTCTGTGAGTATGAGTATGTTGTTTTGATGTCCCATGGATTGTCATCAAGTTGGTTTAGAAACCTTTGAAGTTGAGCTTCGTCCCCCTGCCAGATGCACAAGATGTCATCAATGTATCTTTGCCACATAATGACGTGGGAGGTAAAGTCTTCGTTTTTTTCTCCCCAGAGCCAGAATCTTTCTACATGGCTCATGAGGATACAGGCATATGGCGGCGCATATTTGGCTCCCATTGCGGTACCGCGTATTTGTTTGTATGTTCTCCCGTTGAAGCTGAAGAAATTATTGTTGAGACATATGTCCAGCATCTCTAGAATCATTTTGTTAGTCTCCAAAAGATTGGCTGGTTGGTTCCATAGTAGTTGTTGTATAGATTTGATTCCGTCATGATGTTTAATAGAGGTATAAAGACTGACAATGTCTATACATACCAATATGAAATCTAGTTCCCATGTTATGTTCTCAAGCTTCAGAAGGATATCTTTTGTGTCCTGTATGAATGAGGGAATGTCTTTCATCAGTGGTTGCAGTTTTTTGTCGATGTGTTCGCCCAATCTAGAGCATGGGGAATTGATACCTGCTATAATGGGTCGTCCTTGTGGTGGATGCATTCCCTTATGAATTTTGGGAAGCAGATATAGTGTAGGCATAGTTGGATGGGTAATATAGAGGAAGGCTTTTTCCGAAACAGAGATCAGGCCTTTATCATGCCATTCATTTACTTTAATCCTGATGGTGTTCAGAATTTCTGGGGTGGGATCTTGCGTTATGGGTTGGTAGCATGTGAGATCTTCCAGTTGTCGATTCGCTTCCGCGATGTAGTCATCAATATGAAGAGTAACCGGGTTGCCCCCTTTATCGGCTTCCTTGATAACTATATCTTTTCTCTCTTGAAGGGTCCGAATAGCTCTTCTCTCTTCCCTACTGATGTTCTGCGGTAGAAATTTCGATGTTTTTTGATATTTGGCGAAAGCATGTTCTAAGTCGTATGTAACTGCCAGATGGAATGCATCAATACTGTTACCAGGTGGTAACTGAGGTGTAAAGGTAGATTTTTTGGTCAGCTCACTGTCAACCGATTCATTGGTCACAATTCCTAACTCAATCGCAGAGAACTGCGAAATTTCTACCGCCGAACATCAGTAGGGAAGAGAGAAGAACTATTCGGACCCTTCAAGAGAGAAAAGATATAGTTGTCAAGGAAGCCGATAAAGGGGGCAACCCGGTTACTCTTCATATTGATGACTACATCGCGGAAGCGAATCGACAACTGGAAGATCTCACATGCTACCAACCCATAACGCAAGATCCCACCCCAGAAATTCTGAACACCATCAGGATTAAAGTAAATGAATGGCATGATAAAGGCCTGATCTCTGTTTCGGAAAAAGCCTTCCTCTATATTACCCATCCAACTATGCCTACACTATATCTGCTTCCCAAAATTCATAAGGGAATGTATCCACCACAAGGACGACCCATTATAGCAGGTATCAATTCCCCATGCTCTAGATTGGGCGAATACATCGACAAAAAACTGCAACCACTGATGAAAGACATTCCTCATTCATACAGGACACAAAAAGATATCCTTCTGAAGCTTGAGAACATAACATGGGAACCAGATTTCATATTTGTATGTATAGCCATTGTCAGTCTTTATACCTCTATTAAACATCATGACGGAATCAAATCTATACAACAACTACTATGGAACCAACCAGCCAATCTTTTGGAGACTAACAAAATGATTCTAGAGATGCTTGACATATGTCTCAACAATAATTTCTTCAGCTTCAACGGGAGAACATACAAACAAATACGCGGTACCGCAATGGGAGCCAAATTTGCGCCGCCATATGCCTGTATCCTCATGAGCCATGTAGAAAGATTCTGGCTCTGGGGAGAAAAAAACGAAGACTTTACCTCCCACGTCATTATGTGGCAAAGATACATTGATGACATCTTGTGCATCTGGCAGGGGGACGAAGCTCAACTTCAAAGGTTTCTAAACCAACTTGATGACAATCCATGGGACATCAAAACAACATACTCATACTCACAGAAGGAAGTCGACTTCCTTGATCTAACTCTGTATGTCAAAGACAACTTATTACAAAGCAAATTGCACCGGAAGAAAACTGCGGCCAATTCAATCTTGAAAGCAGACAGCTATCACCCGAAGCATAACATCAAAAACATTCCTAAGGGAGAGCTCCTGAGAACCAGAAGGAACTGTAGTGAACAAACGATTTTCACGGAACAGGGAACTGAGGTAATATCACGTCTAGATCAACGAGGATATAACAAAGACTCAATGAAGAAAACATTCACCACAGTTACTAAAATGGATCGCAGAACCACTCTTCAGCCCAAGCAGGACCAAGTCAACAATACTGCCAACCGTTTTATCACAGACTATCATAATGGTCATAACCAAATAAGGAAAACCCTTCATCGCCATTGGCATCTCTTACAACATATGCCCAGTCTGAATGAACATCTGAAATCACATCCAGAACTAACCTTCAGAAGAGCACCTAATCTCAAAAATATACTCTGTAAATCTGAATTTGAAGACAAAAGAAAGTCTACTACGACCTTCCTGACACGACCACCAGGTTTCCATACATGCAAAAACTGTAACATCTGCAAATTAGGAATCAGTAAAACCACAATGGTCAAGATGACTCAAGGAAAACAATTCGTGATCAAGGAATGGATTGATTGCAATAGTAAATTTGTCGTCTGTCATATTTTGTCCTTGCAACAGCCCATACATTGGGAGTACCATTCGCCCATTGCGGATCAGGATACAAGAACACTACAGAAACATACATAAACATCAGACAGGTCACCCACTTACAGAACATTTCCACCTTATGCACCCCACCAAAACGTTCACGTTCTTTGGTCTGGAAATCATCCATTCAACCAAAAGAGGAGGTGACCGAGAACTGAGACTACGAAGACGAGAAAGTGAATTAATCCTGAAATATAACACCATATGCAACGGACTTAACAAGGATGCCGAAATGCATGTATGGCTGGGAGACTGATGCATGCCTTAACTATTTCGTATGCATTACCCTGTCCTAGGTTCAGTCTACCTGCTACTCAGGATAATCCGGCTCGCTCCAGTTTTGCATCCATTTTTCACTTTTATAAACCTTCTCCTTGTCTGGCATATTGGGGCTTTGAGCAACGCCACATTAATCTCTCCTCTCCTACTAAGATTTTTTTACTATTTTTATATTTCAAGTTATGGTATAACCCCATCGCATAGTTCTGATTTATATTCTATACACTCTTCCCCAGTCTGATTTATTGTCTTACATTTTCCCTGATTATTAATCTTCTTAATTTATGACTTCACGGTTTCAGACATGTTTATGGTGGCCGAGGATGCTTTCCATCATCTACTCTCATTATACATAGAGTTTTCTATGGCCCTTGTATACATTCCCCAGCTCTAATTAGTATTTGGATAGCCTATAGATTGTATTTGTCGTGGTCCACTCTAAGATGGCCCCCATACTTTATACCGAGATAACTGAATATATTTCTGCCGGTATTTGACCTGACCACTACTAATACTTGATGGCATGTATCCCTAATTGATTACATTCATCCAGTGAGGAATTATCACCATTTTTTCTTGTTTTATTTTAATTTAATTTTTACAGATCGGAATTAGGTATATATTCCCTTAATAAGATTTTCAGGGACATTGTATCATTTGACTTTTATTTTCTTTCGCTATCCGCTGCAATTTTCTTCTCATCAGTTATCTTTGATTCACACGCCTAAAAGAGGCAATCTGATAGTGTTTTTCCCTTACTAGCCCGACATTTTTTAGGCATGTCCCAATTCAAGATGGCTTTCCACTTTTGTAAGGGTCACGTGACCTACTGATCACGGCTGACCCGGTATAACTCCCGCCATCTAGTACGGTATTTACTTTCCTTCCCTCAACGCCGCATACCAGTGCACCTCCAGGACGGGAGCTACGCCGATTGACCGGCATTGTACATTGATCTAAGGTAACGGGCAACCTTTTACCAGCATTAAGAGACGCGTGTTTTCGGGTTCTTTTTTTCCCCGACACGTAGTCAAGAGCCTGCCCCTGACTTTGTGCTTCTCATTTTCTCGCCCTAAATTTGTTTAGACTGTCCTCGAATCAGGATTGGCTCATCATAGGATATACTGTATCCTCTTCTGTAATACTCTTGGTAAGCCTATACTGTTCCTGTAGTTTTATTTTTTTCCCCCTTTCTACGTGTACATATAATTTTCAAATTCCTGTTGTTATTGTTCCAAATAGAGACTGGTTCTTAAACATTGCCGCTTTTTCTCTCCCCTTATATATATATTTTTCTCATATCTTTCTCATTTTCTCTTCCCCTTTTTTTCCCTCTCCGGTTACCTACTACTTTGTGCCATCGCGGGTTCTACCTTGATGTAAATATATTCCTGGTTGATCTATATATAAAACGGGCACCTTTCTCTTACAATTTGACCTCGGACCACTGCATATTATTATTCAACCTGTTTTTCATCACGTGTGCTGACTTTTACACAATGTGTTCTTCACGGTCTCGTTTGCTCACTACGATGGGAATTCAAATCGCATGGTGTGTTTCACCCACACGATATGACCAATCACCTTTATTGATGTGACTTTGTAGCTCATGTTTTCTGGATACATGTCTGCATTTGTTTCTTAAATAAAAAATAAAAAATTCTTTCACTCTGCGCTCAATCCAAATTGGCACTTTTTGTTACTTTAATTTCTTGTCATGTGCCATGTACTGTCTCCCATTGATATTACCTTATGTATATATACTACTGTTTAACTATGCTTAATCATGGTAATTTCTCCATATTAATGTGATGTATCCTATTGTTCATCCAATTGATATATTTTCTCTTGCCTATGCATTCTCACTTAAATCTTTTCCTTCACACCCTCTCGATTTCTATCCTATATTCTAAATTGTCTATCAAACTGGTCTTTTTCTTTCCTCACGCTTCATGCCTCTACCCTAATCCCTGCTTGTTTATTTCCCTCACCATGGGTGGGGTGATTTCCTTTAACCCTTCCGCCTTATTCATGTGTACTACACCTTCTATTGTTGTGCACTCTTTACTCTCACGTTCACCTACAGCCCTGAAGAAGCCCCAGGCCGGATGGCCATAGTCAGGGGGCGAAGCACGTGTTGGCTGTTTCCTTTTATCCTTCCATTGTAATAGTCATTGAACCACAAGTAAACATGACCACATATCTATAAAGAATCTACTATATTCACGCAAGTCTATTGGAATTTTTTTCTCCATCAATTGAAAATTCATAACTACCTGTCCAGACACGTTGTTTTGGAACCTCAGTTTCAAGATAAGCAGTCCTGTTGGCTTCGGTCTTTGTTGCATTCTTTATTTTTTGCCAGGTATTTATCATCAGGCAGTAGATGGATGTGAATTGTTTTTATTTTTTTTTTATTTTTTTTTATTGTGCTAGGGTTATGCTTTTTATGTCACCTTAAATTCATAATTTGCCAATTAGGGTTATCCTCCGGTTTCACGTTTGCGTATATTGTATTTTTACTTAAACATGTTGTGTTTATCATGATACTCGTGGCCAACCTAATTGCTAAGACATGATGAATTCGGGCGCAGATGCAGACACGAGTAATTTGTGGTTACCTGCTGTCAGTGCACAGTCCACATTCATGGCTAACTGATGGGATGCATTCCTTGGGGAAAAAAAAAAAAAAATTTAACATCTGTTTATTGTTTTTTTTATAATAAAACAGCAAGAGTCATATACAGGGTTATCATGTCACTGTCATAAGAATACCATCAGTTGTATGACTACTTATATACCTGTTATCTAGCAATAGCATTGCGTTATTCTGGTAGATTGGAAGTGATCATGCCGACTACTACACCTGTGCTTCCCCTTGTAGTGGATAAACTACAGTTAAACCAGTCTGTCATCTATACCTGGGGCTGCCCCACTGTTCCCCCCCCCCCTCTCACCCCGATCTACCCACTCGTTGTCTACATCCCACCCAGGGCACGATCCCCAATCTCCGCTTCATTACAACCCTGTATCATACTGCACGATCCAGTCTGTAGTTGTCAGTGTTCCACCTCCTGCTGGCAGCAATTGGTCCCGTAAGTGTGAGAAAGAGGTCGTTACCTCGGTCTGGGGTGCCAATACACGGGGGGAGGGGTGGGCAGCCCCACTCAAAGCAGCTTGTGTGTTCTCATAAAACAATAAAGGAAACTTACAATAAACAACTAAACTGTACCTACATTCGCCGGGAGGACATCATCAATTTCAGGATAATACAACCCCATTCTACCCCACGCAGGGGGGAGGACTGCATGGAAAGGAGAGAGGAAAGGGGGAAGAAGGGGGGAGAAAAGGAACAAGGGAGGGGGATCCGGCCCAGCCGCAGCCCCCACCGGCCCGGCTCCCAGGCAAAGCAGGGGGAACCGCCCCTCCATCCCTCGATCTCCCCATTGACTACTCTGCAGGCTCACTCGCATCTCCCCCGGACGGTCGATCTAAGACGTGGCGTGTCTCCCAAGCTCGCAGTATGTCGCCCCATGGCTCCGCATACGGTCTGCGTCGCTTAGTGATTCTGTCCTCTACAAACAGGGCTTGTTCCTCCGCCCGGGCCCAACTAGTGACATCTGTTTCCCAAGCCGTCACCAACGGCGAGACTACCGCCTTCCAGTGGAGAGCTATCCTCCTTTTGGCCAGAAGGAAGGCCAGATCCACAAACCTGTGTCCCAGCTTACGTGACTTAGGTCTCGGAAAAAGGCCCAATAGGCACACTTCGGGGTTGCACGGGAGGGCGCGATCCAGTACCGTATTAACCGTCTCCACTATCGTACTCCAGTAAGCGGAGATTCTGGGACAGGACCATAGCATATAGTCAAAATCCGCGTCCACCATGGAGCATCTAGCACAACCCTGGTCGACCCTACTATAAACCGTATTCAAGCGGTGGGGAGTCAGATAAGTTCTGTGGAGAATATTAAATTGAAGTACTTTAAAAGCCGTGTTCCTGGAGATCCTCTTCGGACTCGATAGTGCTTTCTGCCATTCCTTATCCGCTAATGGTCACCCCACCGATCTCTCCCATCTCCCCCGCAACGCGGACAGTGTATGCGAAGGGCATTCCCTAACTGCCATGTAAAGCCATTTAATCAAATGTCCCGCGGAGCCCAAGGTCAGCATCGCCTCCAGGGCCGGGTGCGTGTCCGGCTCGGCCGTGGCAGCCCCCCAAAGTTCTACCACTGCTCCTCTGAGCTTATGATAGTTCAAAAATTGACCCGGGGGGAGTTCGTGGTATTCCAGAAAGTCCATTAGGGGGAGCCATTCCTTATTTCTGTAACAGTCGCCCAGCTTCCGTAGTCCCGCCTCCTCCCATCCTCTCAACTGCCGATGCGTGAGAGGAGGTCCCCGTCCCGCCTGTGGGATTCCCACCAGTGGAAGGCTCGGGGCATAAAGTGAAGCCCCACCTGTGCGGGCCACACACCTGTCCCAGCACCTCACAGCCACGGACAACAGCATGCCCATCTGCGGTGTCGTCTGACGGCGGTTTAGTATCCTGGGAAGTAACCTGGTCCAAATTGCACTCTCCGGTAAAGGGAGCGTACCCAAATCCCTCTCGCCTAACCATCTGGTCAACCACTGAAGTTGGGCCGCCAGATAATACGCTTCAAAGTCAGGAGCCCCTAATCCACCTTCCCGCAACTGGAGGCATAACGTCCGTAGGGATACCCTGTTAAGGCCTCCATCTCAAACCAAATCTCTGAGGAGTCCGTCCAGCATTCGAAACCACGATTTGGGGATCACCACCGGTAAGTTTACAAAATAGTATAATAGTCTAGGGAGGGCTATCATTTTCGATAGAGCTAATCTGGCCATGATCGGCAATTTAAGTGTGCGCCAGAAGGCCACCTGTGAGCGCAGGGCTCCCACGGCTCCCCCAAGGTTACCTTCAAACAGGTCCTGTGGCGTGTGATAGACACGTATCCCCAGGTACTTAAAAAAAAGTAGGCGCCCATGTTAAATGTAACGGCAGGGTCAGAGGTCTATCCATTGTAGTGTGTAGTGGGTACACAAATGTTTTCCCACCATTTACCCTCAGACCGGAGAACCGGGTAAATTCCTCGAGCATGGTCAATATCTGGCAGACTCCCGTTGTTCCATCTCGTAGGTAGATCAACACATCAACTGCATAAAGTGAGACGATATGAATAGTCCCACGGAGGGTTACCCCAAGCCTCTCCCCTCCTGCCGCATCCGGGCCGCCAATGGCTCCATGGCGAGAGCAAAAATGAGCGGCGACAGAGGGCATCCCTGCCTCGTTCCCCTATGTATGGAATAAGGAGACGAAATCACATTCCCCGTTCGCACTCGCGCTGTGGGGTTTTCGTAAAGCAGCCTAACCCACTGTATCCATTCATCACCCATCTGCATCGCCCCCATTACTGCAAAGAGAAAGTCCCACCGCAGCGTATCGAAAGCTTTCTCCAAGTCTATTGCCACTACCACCGCATCAGGATAGGCCTGCAATTCCGGGTGGAACATAACATGGTAGAGTCTCCTAAGATTGTTAGATGTGGAACGGGTGGGAATAAAACCACTTTGGTCTGCGTGAACCAGACCGCACATGTGTGGGAGGAGCCGCAAAGCCAACGACTTGCTAAGGATTTTGAAGTCCATGTTCAACATGGACAAGGGCCTGAATTCTGTCAAGCTGGGGTTTTCCGACTTGGTTTTGGGGAGTGGAACCACCAACGCCTCCCGAAGTGTCTGTGGTAGGCTCAAGTCTTGGAGTGCAGCCGCATACATGCGCTCCAGCGTGAGGGGCCAAAATGTCCATGTAAGCACTGTAAAACTCGGCAGGCAGGCCATCTGGGCCTGGAGTTTTCCCTCTAGCCATTCCCCGAATTGCCGCCCTGATCTCACCTACCCTGATGGGCGCCGCCAGTAGGTCCCGTGCAGCCTGATTCAGTGTTGGGAGATGACACTCCGTTAAATACTCCTGCGCTAGTTCCCCACGCAACTGCTCCGGCAACTCATATAGAGCTCCATAATATAACCTAAAGGCTCCATTAATTTCTTTTGGGGACGCAAGTATACGACCCTGTAGATCTGTGACACTCGCTATGGGAGTGCCCCTTTGCTCCGATTTAATCAGCCAGGCTCACAGTTTCCCCGCCCTGCCCCCCTCGCTATGCTGTCGGGCCTGGAATGCCTTAGAGTCCATCGTTCTCAATCTACCCCAAGTGGCGTTGTACCGGGACTTCAATTCCGCCCATCGCTCGTGGTTCCGAGCCCTCCCCGCCGTATCTCTATCTAAGTCCAAAATTCGTGCCTCCAGGTCCGTCAGTTCCTGTGTAACCAGTCGTCGGGTCCCTACCGTCGCGCCTATGCAGTGTCCCCTCACCACCACCTTACACGCCTCCCACTCCATCAGGGGAGAATCAGCTGTTACTTGATTAACAAGAAAGTAGTCAATCAGTGCTCCCGAGAGACCCCGGTTGAACCAGTCGTCCTCGAGCATCGAGGGATTGAGTCTCCAGCTCGGGATCGGGGCCCTTTCTAGTATCGGAATGAACTTAACCATGAGAGGACTGTGATCAGACAGAGACCTGCCCAAGTATTCGGCGCCAGCCAGCATGGGGGACAATACAGTCGAGCCCAGAAACATATCAAGGCTGGTGTGGAGATCATAAAGATGGGAGTAATAAGAGTACTCCCTTCTCCCAGGATTGTGCAGTCGCCAAATATCCTGCAGGTCCCAACCCGCTACCCAATGCCTAAAGCCCCTAGTAGTTGTAGCTGCCACAGTACCTCGCAAGGGGGGTGTATACCTATCCCATTCTAGGTCATGCACGCAATTAAAATCCCCCCCTAAAAACATGTTCTCATGTGGAAACCCCGCTAAGACCCCGGACAGTCGATCCAGGAAGGGGACCTGCTCTCTGTTAGGACCATACACACACCCCAGTATAACCTCCCTACCCTTCCAGGAACCCCCAAGCACCACAAATCTGCCCTCGGGATCTATCACCTTCCGGGTGAGCCGAAAGGGGACCCCCGGCCTAATCCATATCAACACTCCTCTGGAAAAGGCCGAATATGTGGTCGCGAAAAGCTGGCCCCTCCACCTGAGACGCAAGCGAGAGACCTCCCCCTCAGTAAGATGGGTCTCCTGGAAATACGCCACCTGAACTCTCCGTCTTTTAATATAATTTAATATAGCATATCGTTTTGCCGGTGACCCCATGCCTCTGATGTTCCAGGTCATGCATTTAAACCCCTCCAGACTGTTCTCAGGTCCCGCCATGTGATCCCCCCGTAAGGCCCCCACTCCCCCCTCCCCCCAAGCAATCCGAAGCGCAGAGCGCCCTCCCGGCGACTAACAATAACGTCCCACAAAAGAACTTCCCATCCCCAGAGCGGCATGACAACGATCAGCTGCCCAAACAAATAAACAGTACATTCAGTGGTATTTCACACCTAATCGGACAGATCTAAGGCTATCAACCCTAAGACCCACAAGGGGGCGTTGCACACAGAGAGACAAAAGGAAATTCCCAGCTTTGCTCACACTCCGCCGCAGCCCTGTAGGACTGCACCGGACCGTCCTCGAGAGCCCTCGCCTGGGGGGGACCCACCCAGCAATTCCCCTACGCAATCCCGCATCATGAGGACCCTCCGACTCCCAGACACAACCTCTCCCACTGAGCCCCCAAGACAGCAAATGGAACAACAATACTCCTACTATAGTCCAAACATGGCTACATGTCATTAGACGTTTGCGGAATCACCACTGGGAGCGTGCCGCGCATGGCCTGGGAGGTGTCGGATCCGGACTCTTCCTCGCCATACTTTGCTTTCGAGTCTCTCGCCGAGGAAGAAGCACCACTGCGCATTATTTGAGCCACTGCTGCCAGTGCCTCTGCCCTTTCAACCGCTGTTCGGGTTGGGCTCGGCCTCTTTAGCCTGATCCGTTCACGCCGCCTCCGCTGTCGTTTTCCCGGAGGATCTGATCCTGCTCCAGGTGGGCGACTGACCGCGCCAGGCCCCGTACGGCCCTCCGCTTTATATGCTTCCAGCCAGTCCCAAGCCTCCTTTGGGTCGTCACAGAAGCATGTGTTCCCGTCCAGCATGATCTTGAGCCGGACCGGGAACATCAGGGAGTATTGTATCCCCTCCTCGCGCAGGGCCCTCTTGACCTCCAAATAGGAAAAGCGTCGTCTCTACACATCTAACGTATAGTCCGGGAAAAGTGTGACTTTACAATTCTCCACTGCGAACGGACCATTATCCCGCGCTTTTTGAAGCAGCAAGTCTCTGTCCCGAAAGTGGAGCAGCCTAGCCACCACTGCACCGGGCGGCCGGGCAGGCGCCGGAGGCCGGGCCGGCACCCGGTGGGCCTTTTCCAAGGTGTAGAAGGTGGAGAGACCCCGAGGGGCACAACATCTTTCAACCAGGCTTCCAGATAGGCCACCATGTCCCGTCACCCCCTCCGGCAAACCCACCACTCGCACGTTGTTCCATCTATTGCGCCCTTCCGCATCTTCCGCTCTTTTCTCCAGCTGGAGTACCCTATTAGTTAGGTCCCCCACCTGTGATGATAGTGCCTGGTGGGCCGGGGTTATCGTTTCCAAAGTGGACTCTGTCTGTTTCACCCGGTCTAGCAGCTTGGCATGTTCTGCCCGCAACAGGCCCAGGCCTGCCGCCACTGTGCTTATGTCCTGGTGTAACGTCGCTTTCGTGTCCGCTATGGCAGCGAGGATTTTGGACAGCTGCTCATGCACAGGCACTTCCGGCTGATCTGTCCCGCGTTCCTTCAGAGCCGAGTCCGCTTTACCCTCGTCTTGCTCCGGGGAAGGGCCCAGCTGCTTCCCCCTCTGTTTCCCCATGGCTAAGGGACTCCGCGTTTACCACCTGGGCCCGTAGCCAATCTCTGCCAACCACAGCAGGGGCTCTCGTCGCGGCGACCCGCTCCCACCTCACCACGGCCGGGTCGCGGTCTGTTGGGCCTTTCAGCTCTTGCCCCGTTGGGGCCTGCGTTATGCCGCTGCACCTCTGGGTCACTCCAATGGTCGGCGCCGACGGAGGGAGTCACACTGCAGGGACGCGACAGCGAGGTCACCTCTCCAACTGCCACCAGTGGACACCGCCCCTGAGCTCCCCCGTCGCTCTTCAGCACACCCTCTTCACTTCACGTGGCGCAAACAAGCCTCTGCAACGACCTGCGCAGTGGGGAGCCCTCTGGGGTCTTCACCCCCTCCAACTTCTGTGCAGTCGAATGTCGGTGGGCCCCGTTCCACAGCACCCCTTCTTCACTTCATGGGGCACAAACAGGCCTCTACGAGGACCCGCGCAGTGGGGAGCCCTCTGGGGTCTTCACCCCCCCCAACTTCTGTTCAGTCGAATGCCGGTGGGCCCCTTTCCACTGACCCCAATATCCTGGCGTTTTCCCCCGGCCACGGCCCCACTTCACAGCTGTGCTGCTGCCTCCTTACCCCTGACACACTTCGTGGGCCCCGGCACTGGCGCCGCCCCGGGTCAACTTGGGCGGGTGGCTAAGTCTGGGGTGGTCCTCAATGTCTCGCCACCACCGCCCCTCTCTGCAGCGGAGCAAGCACCGGCCCCGCTCCGATCTCCAGCCACCACTCAATGCGCAGCAGCTCCGACTCCTCTTTCGAGCTCCTCAGTGTCCTCTCGCGGAACCAGGTGCCGCAGCCGGGCCCCCGCCCCCTGGGGCGTCCTCGAAGCGGCCACCGCGTCTCCCCTTCACTCTCCGCTCAGGGACCACCACGATCGGGCGTCCGCGCCCTCTGCTCTCTCGATTCGGCTCCGCGCTAGCGCCCACTGCTCAAGTGTGCCGCGGCGCCAAAACAATCACCGCCACCAGGTCCGCTCACCCCTCCGGCAGCAGCACGGCGTCCGGGCAGCTCGTTCCCCGCCGTCCGCCTCTCTTCGACCTCCTTCCGCAGGGCTCGCCTCAGACAACAGCCGCCATCTTGTCTCTCCGCCCGGCTCCGCCGCTCTCGCCGAAAGAGCCCGCTGCTGCCGCTCCCAGAGCTCTCGGCGGGTCAATTCTGTCGCCCCGCAGTTGTGCGAGGGGGACCCCCCCAGCGCCGCTCCCAGGTCTGGTCGGTGACACCTTTATCGTGGAGAAATGGCGAGGCTCAGCGCGGAGCTAAAAGCTCACGCGTCCACCATCGTCGGCTCCTTGGCCACGCCCCTGGGATGCATTCCTTTTATACACAGTGGACTATGCAACAGCATACAGTTTGGAAATCCAGGCACTTGGTGAGAACATCCCATTCCGATTACAGCACAGAAACCAATTGTTTTAGGCAAGAGAACAGAAAGATTCAAGGCAGACTAAATCGAACAGTGCCCCTCAGCCCATCTCCCCAAGTGTCCACCTGCACCCTGTCTTTTGCCTCTGATAACTCCTTCTCCTCAGGGTGAAGAAAATGAGCACTTTTTTTTCACTAGACACCATAACAAAGAATTTTGATCCAGTTTACTATGGGTTTTGTGACAGACTTTTTGTCACTACTTGTTCATGAAGGACATTTCTTAGTGACAAGCACACATTTAATGTCAAGTTTTAAACACACTCAAAAAGAGAAAATCAAAGGTAACGTTGTCATATGGTAATTGTGGAGCATCTTTAACAGCACTAATTTTACCTAAGAACAAATCAATATAGAAAGTCTGTGGGGAAGCTGTTTTACAATGTGTTTGCAGAGTCAATGATCATCCTGCTGGAAAAGTTAAAATTAACTATGTGAAAGTCAAAATGAAGTTGGATTCCTGGTCAAGAATCATCTTAATTTCTAAAAAAGTGTTTACATTGAAGTTTATGAAAACTATGAGCTTGAAAAAAATGGATATCCGCCCAGGAGGTTACGGGGGACAAAACCTCAACATATTAGGGTTCTTTAAAAGTATGTTAGAATTTAAATTTAAAGACAGAATGACTATGGGAAAAGTTTGTGTTGATAAAAGGAGATTGTATAAATGTATGGCCACATAAGAAAGAGCTGGGGGTCATACTTGATCTGAATTCTCGGCCTCAAGTGCTGCTGAGAGGCAGTGTAGGTCTACATAGAAAATCAACTAATTATTGAATTTTGAGAGTACTTTTCCTGAGGGTTTTTTTTAAAAAAAGGTAGGATGTCTGAAAAAGTATATACATAGAATTTGTCTTAAGGAAGGAGCAAAGCCTGTAGCCTCCAAACTCAGAAGATTCCTTGTGGGGGTACATGATGCTGTACAGAAGGAACTAGACAGATTGGTTGTGCTGTGAAGGTATAATCATTCCTATTGAAGCTTCAGAATGGTTGTCTCCTAGCTTCTCGGGTGAAATTAGGCTGTGAATTGATCTCCGTGCTCTTAACAAAGAAGTTATTTTTGATCAGTTTCCTTTGCGCACCATCAATGAATTACTAGCTGAATTGCACGGAGCCAAGTACTTCAGCAAACTTGACCTGGCTTCAGCTTACCATCAGATTATAACTCTCAGGATTTTACTTCTTTCATTACTCCTGTGGGCTCATTTGAATCTGTACATATGCTTTTTGGACTTGTCTGCAGCCTCTATTTTTCAGAGAGCCATGCCACTACACTGATTTTAGGAGAAATAAAAGGAGTGAACTTTGATCAGGATGATGTTCTGATTTATGGCAGGCCATAGTCCGAACCCAGTTATGGAGTACCCGAGGTTCTAAAGAAATGTAATGAACATGGTTTAACTTTATGAGAAGAAAAGTGTGATATTGGGTTTGATAAAATTGCGTATCCGAGACGCCCAGTAAATTCTGAAAGTATAAAACTTAAAAGTGATCATGCAGAGGTGATTCAATTAATTAAGGTTCTACAAAACAAAGATGAACTTTGTTCTTTCCTAGGCATGGTAGAAGTTTATGGAAAATGTGTTACTTGCTTTGCAGATAAAACCCAAGCCATGCGTACTCTTCTAAAAAGGTTGTCAATTTTGAATGGAATCAAGAAGAATTAAGAAGAATTTTGTAGAGTCAAGGATGATGTGAAACGAGGACCTTGTTTGAAGTGTTTTGCGCCTGAGAGAAGATGTGTACTCGCAACTGATGCCAGTGCTAAATGTCTGGAGACTGTTCTAGTTAATCTAGTGGTTTGAATGGAACAAACTGTGCTCAAATGATCTAAAGGTCATGTGGGAGGTACCCTTCTTTGGAAAAGGGATGGGTATATGGACTCAAAAAAGCAAAAGTTCCCTTCTCCTGTTGATGTGATTAGGCAGAGATTATCTCCTCCTGGGCCTCTCTTTTCTCAACGTGAGAAAAAGGGATTAAGTGTGCGATAGTGTCTTATGCAGGTTACCAAATTTACAATAAAATATTTCAATGCTTTGTGATTACACAGTCAAACGAAACAACTACACAGATGCAAAGGAATAAGATGTTTACCTATTTTATTAACCAGTACATTCTTCATTATTCATCCATATCAGTTAAAAACACTTTTCCATGTTATTTATTAAAAAACATATACAATACATAATAATAAAACAAAGATATTTTGAAAAAAGACTGTCGACGCGGCGTTTCGGTGTTCTAAAATATCGTCACCTTCTTCAGGACAACCATTTCCAATTATAAAAACATCTAGACAAAAATATGAACATTGAATTATTGTAAAGAAAGAACTGGTATTCTTATGTTTATATTCCTTTGCTCGTTTCAGAAAATACGTGTAACAATCAAACAAACTTTTCTTTTGACATTGTATATTCATACAGCCATCTATTTATCCCCACTTAATCTCAAGAACGGCTCCTTAATTCATTTGGGGTCTCACCCCTTTCATTAGATCAAAGTTGTTCTACCATAATTGTATAATTTACTTTACATTAAATCATCTCTATACCATGGTGAAGAGCATCATCAACACTGTTCGATATATATTTACAAATAATCATTCTAATACTTGGTAACCTGTAGACAGTATCATGTCGATCACTCTCCTTGGGAGAGGGTTTTACTTTAACTATTATTTCTATCCCTAAAGGACTGTATGTTTTGTTGCATACCTGAATTTGGTACTGTTTTGAAGCCTCAATCAATCGGCAAAAGATATTATTGCAATCCTTCAGTACTTTCGGATAAAAGATAGAATGGTGCTACAAAGAGAAAGAAGGGCTGGTAACTTAGTCATCTCTAAATGTATTTATGACTTATATTAATAAAACTTAATCATCAGGCTTATTAATTATCGTGTAGAGGAAAAAATACCTTTTAGTTGCCTGTTATTCATAAGTTTCTCTGTATCCTCACTCAGTATTTTCACCATGTATGGCTATCTTCTAATTTTAATGGATTCTGTTTGACTGACAGAGAGAATTTACATATAATAGGAAAATTAAGATCTATTCTCACCCTCCAATTTTATTGCATCTCTAAGTTATTCATTTAACATTTAATATCAAGGGTATATAGATCTAGGTACCTTGTTGCGTAGAGTGCGTTTTATATATCGCTCTCTCAATTTACTTCAAACTTCTGGTTTCAAAATATCTTTGTTTTATTATTATGTATTGTATATGTTTTTTTAATAAATAACATGAAAAAGTGTTTTTAACTGATATGGATGAATAATGAAGAATGTACTGGTTAATAAAATAGGTAAACATCTTATTCCTTTGCATCTGTGTAGTTTCGTTTGACTGTGTAATCACAAAGCATTGAATTATTTTATTGTAAATTTGGTAACCTGCATAAGACTCTATCGCACACTTAATCCCTTTTTCTCACGTTGAGAAAAGAGAGGCCCAGGAGGAGATAATCTCTGCCTAATCACATCAACAGGAGAAGGGAACTTTTGTTTTTTTGAGAACTTTTGTTTTTTTGTTTTTTTGAATGGAACAAACCATAGCTTTTTTTCTTGCAGGGCACTCACTAAAAGGATCTGAGATAAACTACTTTGTCAAGGAGAGGGAGGCCTTGGCAGTGTTTTGGGCTTTAGGTAAATTTCGAGGTTTTCTTTAGGGTTAGGTATTTGCTGTTTGCACTGACTACAAACAACTCTGAGACATGTTCGAAAAGAAGGATCTTGACTCTATTTCAGAGAGAAGATGGGTGAGTGGGTTACAAGAATACACCTTTGTTGTACAGTACCTCCCTGGAATACAGCATTTAGCAGCTGATTGTTTGTCGCAATTAGTGGAACCCATTGTCACTAAGAGTGATGACTTGGAGGAGTGGTGTGAGGAAGAAAAGGTGTGTGTCATAACTGAGGGTACAATTTTGAAAAATGATTGGTGAACTGAACTTAGCTACAATTAAGTTCTAAAAGATGTTCTAGGCTTTGAGAGAAGGTTGGAATTCAAAATCCAGCATGACGTAAGAAGCCAAGGCATTTTGGCTCGTCAAGAATGAATTATCAGAAAATTGAGGTTTACTTTTCAGAGGGCCGAGATTGGTTGTTCCTAAGGTGTTGCGGAACCATGTGATTCCTCTAGCATGCCAGGGACATCTGGACATTGTGAAGACTAAGGAGAGAATAAGATCAGATTTTTGGTGGCCCAGTTGGACAGAGAAGTGGAAAGACAAGTGCGGGATGATTGCTAGGAATGTGCAAATGGTGAAAAAGTATTAAGAATAGTCACACCACCTATATGTTTCAGAAACTTCCCTACCAGACCCTGAGAGGGGGTTACACTTGATACCACTGGGCCACTGTCAGTGTAAATGAAGTTATTTGTTTTTTACCCAACCCCTCTCTAGTAAGAACTCTCCCCAGATGACAGAGCCTACATGATATAATAGGGCCTACAAGGTAGCCAAGAGGCATCTCCATTGCTCTCTTAAAGGAGGACTCTCACAACATATTCAGTCTGCCAAAGCAGACTGTAACCTAGTCCTAAAACGTGCAAAGATTAACTGGGACACAGCAGTCTGAAGTGATAGTCTGACTGCTGTACGCTCAGGGAATCAGGCAGCCTTTTGGCATATAATATCACATGGTGCAAAGACAAATAGAATGAAGCCTGAATCTTCTATTCTTCCACGAGACTGGGTCAATCACTGTGAATCATTATATGGTAGCCCTCCTCTTCATCCTTATTTCGTGTACTCTGACAAGCTCAATTCTACGCTGGCCATTATTTCCTGTTCGACTTCCCCTAATATTGATTCCCCCAGAGCTGAAGGTTTTTTTTACCCTGGCAGAAGTCATGAAAGCCATTAGTTCCCAGCTGTCAGGCTTAACTTAGAGGCAATGTGTAAAGTATCTGTGCAACACTTCCAACAGTGGAAAATCCACACCAAAACATTCCACACCAGGTTAGAAAAATAGCTCTTACTTTAAATGGTAAAACGACAAAAATCCAATAAGTAGAACTTGAGATTGAAAGTTTGTAGTGAAAAATGGCGCCCAGAAGCAAAAAGCACTATTTGGGATTCTGGTCACACCGGACCTGGACAAAGTCGAACGTTCTGGCTGACCGCAATGGAGCGTGGGCCGGCTACAGGGACCAGGAAGGCCAGCTGAACAAAAGTACCTTAATCCTCATGGTGAAGTGCTTACGTGGATCCACGTCGAAGATGTGTAGCGCAGCAAAGGCAATGCGTTTGATTCCGAAATACGATGAGGCTGCGGGGTGAGGTCTTGATGCGTCATGAATCCTGTCGACAGGGCTTGCGATGCGAAGGCTGGTGTTGAGTATGTGGGGTGCAGCGAAGAGGATGCGTCGTTTCCGATAAGCATTGAAGCGGAGGAACGTTGTGGTCATCGAGACTGCCATCGCCGAGCGATGCCAGGAGCTTGCGCCAGGAAAATCGTTTTGCAGTGTCAGTTTCAAAGGTGTTGTGTCAGTCCCAGATGCAGGAATGCCCCGGCAATGCGAGTCTTTTGCGGCAGGTCCAGTCTATGCAACAGCAGCAGTGCGTCGGTTCTGCTTAAAGATGCGCCGCTCAGCCAAAGAGATGCGTGGGTTCTGCTCGGGGATGCGCGCTTAGCAGAGGATGTGTTGGTTCCACTGGAGAAGCGTCTTAGGCTCACTTTCAGGGGTCCAGGACTGGGCTGGCACCACTTGGCAGGGTAGACTCACAGAAGGCAGAGTCTTAGGTGCAGAAGCAGGAGTGTTGGAAATATTTTATGTCCCTGAAACTTCAGATCAGGAGGCCCAACAGCTAACCCTTGGAGTCACTCTGGGTTCAAGTGATGCAGGTCCAGTCACCTCACCCAAGCTAGAGGACAGCAGGCAGAAGATAAGTACAGCAAGGCAGGAGTACAGCAAAACAGCAGGTATGTAGCTCTTTGTGTGGGGACAGGACACAGCCTATTTAGGTGTAAGTGAGGCAGGATCTAGCTCCTCCCTTTCATCCTGCCAGGATGGCCTATCCAATCACACTGTAGCGCCCATTGTGTGTGGCTGTCTAGGAAGAATACACAAAGCCTGACTGTCACTCGCCCCAGACATGTGATCAGAGACAGGCAGTAGGCTCCAAATGGCTAAAGTAAGGAAATGCCTACTTTCTAAAAGTAGCATTTTCAGAATTACAATTTAAAATCCAACTTCACCATAAGTTTGGATTTTAAGTTGTGATGCCAGTGACGCAAAACTCAAAACATCTATCTCTTTACAATTGTGAATTACAATTCTAAAATGTAATAAGGTCATCCCATTGTTATCGAATGGGAGAGATGGGTGGCCTTGCAATAGTGAAAAATGAGGTTTTTCACTACCAGGACATGCAAAACTTGTCCTGCTTTTTAAATACATTGCACCCTGCCCTCTGGGGTTGTCCAGGGCCTTCCTTAGGGCTGACATATGTATAAAACGGAAAGTTTGGGCCTGGCAAATGGTTTATTGTGCCAGATTGACATGGCAGTGTAAACTGCACACACAGGCTCTGTATTGGTAGGCCTGAGACATGGTTAAAGGGGTACTTAAGTGGGTGGCACAATTAGTGCTGCATGCCGACTAGTAGCTTTTAATTTACAGGCCCTGGGTACAGCGAGTACCACTTTACTACGGACTTATAAGTAAATTAAATATGCCAATTGGGGATGAACCAATATATCATGTTTAGGGGACCGAGCACAAGCACTTTAGCACTGGTAAAGTGTGCAGAGTCCTAATACCAGCAAAATGAGGACAGAAAAAGTGGAGGAGGAATGTGAAAGGTGGGGAAGACTACCCTAAGGCTGTGAGGTCTAACAATATGTAAAACCATGGAATCTTAAAAACAAGGTATTTTTATTTGCATAGCCGTGTCTTTCCTGCCTCCTGTCTGTTAATGAGAAAAATAGCCCCATTAGTCTATGAACTGCTCTTTTTCAGTGTAAATTGAAAGCTCTTTTACCCAGCACTCAAAATTAGAAGGACAAATTGCAACTGAAAATCTGAATGCTTAATGAACTAACAGTGCTTCTTTTCTTACTGATACCAGCAAATAAGACTTATGTATTTACATTTTGCAGGAGTCTGGCACAATTTTATTCTTGGACTGGCGGGTCTCCTGGTTCTGTTTCCACTACCAGCTCTTCTCTTCCCATTTTACTACACTGGAGTTGGGGCACTTGTCACAGAGGTTATAGAGGTAAAACACAGTTTTTTGTCTGTTCTGCAGTACTAAATCATGTTCACTTATGTTAAGATCTATCCAGTGAGGCTGAGTCATGGAGACACATTAGGACTTGGAGAAACTTATATTGGGGACAAGGAGACATTCTTGTTGTGAAAGAGATGAGATGGAATGGAACAGAGGGAGTCTGACACTGGGCAGAGGGGGACACTGGCATTGGGAGCCATGAAATGATGGCACTGCAGAAGAGGATTCTTTCAGACTGATACCAGTGCAGGGAACTAGGCATTGCTAGGAGGTTTGACGATAATGAAAATGGTACCTGAGAAACACTTTCATTGGTGCAGGGAGATATTGACACAGGGAAAAGGGAGATACTAGGACAATGGGAGAGGAATGCACCTTTGTTGATTCTGGAATAGATAAAAGCAGACAGTGAGTACAGTAAGACAGGCGAGGTAGGCTGATGTATACAGACACTGTGGGGTGCATACACAGGTACAGGAAAGCACATACACCAATAGTGGGACAGGAATACCAGACACTAGAAGGTAAAAGCACAGATTTATGGACACTGAATAGTAGACACTGCTAATAGTGAAACATCAAATCTACAGGAACATACAGATATCTACACTGGGACAGGAAGACCGACATAGGCGCTGGACACAGTGAAGCATTAATTGTGATAAAGGAAGACACCAACACTTAATGCTAGGACAGGGAGTCACATTTCTACTGGGACAGGGAGATTCAGCCACTGACACTCAAACAGGGAGACAATTACTAACACTTGGACAGAGCGACATTGTCGCCAACACATGGAGATACACATACTGGCATTATCACTCTAGGACACAGGTACTGGGACAGCCAGATGCCAGTACTAACTTTGTTGTGGGGATACAGACATAGGACAGCAAGACATATTTTCCTGTAATGGGATAGCTTGCTGGAAACCCCACAATATCCAGATTCACATTGCTCAGTATGCTATGCACAGGAAGATATTAAGACACACTGACTTAGGGAGACAGTGATACTTAGCCCAAAGACACAGGGAGACATACACTTCACCAATCAGAACAAACTGTATTCTGCAGGCATTCCCACCCAAAATGGCGTAAAGCTCCCCGTGCTACATAGACATGGAAAGGGTGAGTTCAAAAATAATCTTGGAGATGTTTGTTAAGAAAGGGCTTGTTTCAATTTTATAGATGCATACTATATTTTCATTGAGCATTTTCTGTATTTATTGTATTGTTTTCTGAAGCTGTATATTTCCGAATGGAAAAAGCAATGAATCATGAAGGTTTGTTGTATGGTCATCGTTTCTGGCAATGGTCTGTTTGGTACGTTCTCTCTCCACTCCTGCTTTTCTTCTTCATCCATTGTTTGTTGTATTCCTAATCTCTCTTCATTGCTGCATACAGTAGGTTCTCCATTGACACAAACCGTTTTTAGCTTTATTTTTCCTACAGGTTGCTCAAAGTTGTCAATCCAATCAAATGTATTTCGGTTTTGAATTATGAACCAAAAAAAAAAGGAAACAAAACAGTTAAAACAACATGTTTGAGGCGTGTGGCTGTAGATACACATGCTGTGCATACTCCTTCCATCTAGTATTGGGCCCGAATGTATGCAAGTTGTTTTTCTTTGAAGAAGTCTTTCTAGTCATGAGGAACTGTGACTCCTCCTTTTGGTGATAATGCTCATGGTCTTAGACTGCACTGTTCCATCACCGAGCCGACCCTCCGCACATTCCACATCTGCCTCTGCGCCTACCAGAACCTCTGCGCCTAAACTGAAGGTACCTTCGGAGCCGAAGCCCTCGACATCGACCAGCAAGTCCAACGTTGGGGCAATCATGCTGATTCTCCATTATTTGCTGGTGGAGCTCAACTGCAGACAGAAACATCTGGTCATCCACCCTCAGACGGGCCGATCCTAGTCTGTCCTTCGGGCCCTGTTGCTCCACCCTCGAAATGTCAGCTGTCCTTCAGAAGCCTTGGACATTCCGATTCTGACAAAACAGTGCAAGAAAGTGGATAAAGCTACCAGCCCCATGCACAACCATACCCTCATCCTATTCCTCAGCCGCAGCCTTTGCCCCTCCCATCTCATTCTCTAGGAGACCCTTTTGACATCACACCTCAGGGGTCTCCACACTCTGACACTGGTGGGCGTGGGGAGTTGATGACACATTCGACACTCCTCCTCAGGGTGACCCATAGAACTCCTCTGATGCAGACACACCAGGGGACACACACCCTGCCCGCCCGCCCCTCCCCTTGGATGATCCAACATTCTATCAGGAACTCATTAGTAGGGCCGCCTTCTTTCATAAGGTGGAGCTTCACACAGAGGCCCTAGAGGAGGACTTCCTGTTTGAAACCCTGTCCTCCACTCATCGCTCCACTCAGTACCTCCCCATGCTCAAGGGCATTCTACGTCACACTCCTGACATTTTCAAGCTAGAGTCATAACACTTATGGAGGATAAGAAATATAAAGCATCCCCTTGTGACCCCATTTGTATTGGTGGTCAGCCCCCTCCCAACTCTCTAGTGGTCACTACTACTTGTAAACGGGCCAACTCCCAGGCCGAGGGAATGCTCCGCCACCAGAAAAGAAAAGTAAATGCATAGATGTGGCAGGGAAAAGAGTGGCACTGCCACCCAATGGCGTATAGCTAATTCTATGGGCCCTCTAGCAAGATATGATCGTGCCCTTTGGGACAAAACATTGATAATGTAACAGACCCCACAAATATAGTGGTAACCAATCCGCTAATGGGAAGGCCTTTGTGAATGATGACGAAAATATTTTTAAGAGTAGGCAGTGGTCCCAGGGACCGCGCTACTCTTAAAAAATGTTAGTTAAAACTTTATTTTTTTCCAAGCACGTCCCATTTTCCTTAAAGGAAAGCAATGCATTTGTTAAAAAAATGATTGCTTTATTTAAAAGCAATCAGACATGGTGGTCTGCTGACCTTAGCAGACTACACCATCTGTGTGATGTCTACAGATTGTAGTGGCTCGCAGTTTACAACTTATCTCATTAATATTCATGATGTAGGTCAAATTGTGACAAACTATGATTCTCCATTATGCAAATCGACCTATTAGTACATAGACTGGTTTGTAAAATACCATACTGGTCGCAAAAATGCTGGTCTCAAATTGCGACTTGTATTTTGTGACTAGTTCATAGTCTTGGCACCTAGCCTGTATGCTTGTACCGGTGAATGGGGGCCCTTGTCTGTGCGCACTTGTATGTGCTCAGTGTCTTTATGTACTCATATGATGTGTTCCTCCCTGTGCTAATAAGAGTTCCGAATATATTGATTAAAAAAAAACCTGCCTTTAAACAGCTGAGAAACTTCTAGGCGAAGCTCAAATTGGCGTCGGTGATGTTTACCTCAAACATTGCTGCGTCTATCATTCAACCACAAAGTTCCAGACTCGGATTAATTGCATCAACACAGGCAGCTGTACTCAGTTAAGTAGGAGGCCATGCCTAGTTTACAGTAAATGCAGTCCGTTGGCCCTCTTTAAATTCACACCACACAGCTGCGAAGATGTCTTCTGTAGCAATCGGCAGTGCATGGTTTTGTTTTTTTCACTGCTAGCTCCACTGCAGAAATAACTGTTGGAAAATCGGGCACCATAAAAAAATATTTGATGTTATGGTTTGTGTCGAACCTACTCCGTCGATTTTATAGCACGTTACCCATTTGGAAATTCACGTGGGCGCACCACAATGGGGTTTGAACGCTATATAAATGAAACAAAATACGTATTCTAAACAAAATCAACATGTTCTGCTTTTCGATGCTTACGCTTTTCAGCAAATGTCACCTATCTAGTCATCGGACGAGGTGGAACATTTTGTTTTCTACATCGTTTATATTTTGGGTCTCTGCATTTGATATGTGACTGAAAACATTCTTTAACTATAATGGAAGCAGAAGGTTAAAGAAACCATAGAAATTGAGAGTATATCCCACTCAATATGACTCAAATCACCCTTGTTCATAGACGTTCTCTCTGGGAGTCCGCTATGGATAGAAATTGAGTTTCACAGTCTGGACTGGTGAGTAGGGAGGCCTTGTGGCACGAAAGACACCATGAATTCAAAGACCAGCTGACTTCATTGGAGACATGTTTGTTGATGCTTATTCCTTTCTCTCATTAAAAATAAAGAAAGTTTAAGTAAAAAAAAAAAGAAAACTTGCCTGCCTAAGGGCACGATTGTCCATGAAGCACTGCATCCTAAAGGAGGCCACATGCATTGCACTGTACCAAGAAAGTGAACGCCGCTTGAAATGTGTGACCAATTTTAGTCAAAATAACATGTCTGTGTGAAGGGTTGACTAAAACTCATCACTTCCACCTGCCCTGTTTAGCATCTATCTCCTTCCACTTTCAACTATTGTAAAAGACCTAGGCGGATTAACACAAACTCTGCAGAGGCTTGGTAAACCAACAGAAGGGATTCAACATATATTGGAAGGAGGCCTGGAATCTAACCCACCCTGGATTAACTGTAACTGCTTGAGTGTTAATGCCTCTACGACAGGTGTTTTAGTGCCAAAAATCCTCCTGGTCTTCTACCATCTGCCCTTCTAAGGCTTCTGTTCCAGTAAACAAAATAAAGAGCCTTGGGTTCTGGCTGGAGGAGAGACCCTAAATTATAAACCCAGATAAACTCCGTGGTTTCAACCTGCTATTTTCAAATGAGGGCCCTTAAGAAAAAGAATATTTCTTGTTATTTCTGCGCACTTAAGAGATTGTCTGATTAATATGGCAGTTATTTCCAGACAGGACCACACCAGTGCTTGCTATCTTGGTCAGCCAACAGCCATGGTTCACAAGCTGCAACCTGCTCAAACCATGGTGGTGCGGTCTGTTTTCAAATTTAGAAAGTATGACAGTCTGTCAGAGTTCACTCAGAGACTGCACTTGCCTATCAGTCTCTAAATGGATCCTAAGTAATGTGCTCTGTTTCTGCCATAAGGCTTTTTTATTAGTCCACTCCACTATTCTGGCAGAATCTGTTGACTGGGTGTGCTCCTAAGTGGCTGCCCCGGTCTGCTGCTTTACCTCTTCTGTCTGTCACTCAGTTTTCAAAGATAAAGTAGGAGGGGGGGGGGGGTTCACTCTTTTGAGATTCTGGTGCCCTCACTATGGAACACCCTCCAAATCCTTCTGCATCTAATGCCCACTTTTATGGTCTGAAGAAGGCTCTTGCAACCCGTCTTTTCTGATAAGTTTAGTTTCCCAGAAAGAGATAATTAACTTCTTTGATGGCAAGATGCCCTAGACTCTAGGGCCTAGAGCGAACATTTCTACTTTATAAAATTTACATTCAGGGCTGAATACTGCTGACATGTTAATTTTGTGAGTGTGATGTTGCATTTGTGACGTACCACTGTGCATACATGCAACTGCACATGTGTAAGTACACCCCTGCTGCAATTGCGTGCTTAGCATCATCTGAAGCCTTCAGGATCACCTATAAACAAAAACTGAAAGCCTTGTTGTCTGACAATGATACCCTTCTCAGCAGTACCGGGTTTATCCGCTTAGAAACTATGAAAAGACGAGTGTGCCTGTAACTTGCGGATTATATGCTGCTCCTAGTAGCAAGCACTCTGTTGTACCTCTTTAATTATAATTTTTAACTGAGAAAAAGAATCCGTTCAATTCTAATTGCATCACTTTGAACTTGATGTGTGTGCCATTGAAGTGAATTAAGTACAGTGTTATAGTGAAAAGTAACACTTTGAATTTTTCTCATGAACAGATAAGCTAAAAATAACCAACGCTCATCAACACAACTTAACGTAAACCCATTTCCAACTGTAACACTAAACATTTAATCATACTGGTGAACATTCTCCCCTTTCACCCCTACTCTCTAAACACTTAACCCTTAAACTCTAAACCTTTAATCCTATACTCCCAAACACTTAATCCTAAACCCAAACCCTGAACCTCATACCCAGACTCTTAACCTTTAACAGTATCCCATAGCCTTACCCCCTATACCCTTAACGTGTCACCATTAACCCATAAACCCTAAACCTTAACTCTGTACCGCAAGGCCAATACCCAAATCCTTAACCCTATCTCCTTAATCCTTTACTCTATACTTATATTGCTTACCCCTTTACCTTAAACCCTACAAGCTTCAATACTAATCTCAAACTTTTACCCCAAACCCTTAATCCTATTCTCCTAACCCTATATCTTTAACCCCATCTTAACCTCATACCCCTAACCCCTATACTGCTCATTTCTAATTCCTATACTACAAATCATTAACCCTGTACCCCAAACCCTTTACCCATTTCATAAAACTCTTACAGCTTTTACATCATTTACCCCTAACACCTAGCCTCTAAGCCCATACCCTGAGCCCTTTAACCTTCCACCTGTATCTCTTAACTCCTAAACATTGACCCCTTAACCTCTATACTTAAAACGTTTAACCCTATGTCAAAAGCCTTTACCCTTTAACTGTAAACCCTATTGACTTAACCCCTATATCGAAAACCTCTATACCCTTAATACCTGTACTCGTAATCCAATTCATACTATTATTATCTATGTATATATTTTGGATACAAACACGTCAGGAAGTGTTTCTTCTTGGAACTAACAAATAAGAAGTGTTATTTATTCAAGTGTAATACCAGGTTGCCGAAGAAATTCTTACGACTTTGGGTGACCTGAAGTAGTCCAAATGGTCACTTTTGAAGGAGTGTCATGGCAATTGCCAGTACTGGAAGGGGCGGTGGGTGGTGCAAGCTGCAGTGGCCTCCTAAGAAATACCTTAGGCCCTGGAATTCCATGTTTTTTATTTTTTGTTTTGTTTACAACTAAGCACTGTTCAATAGTATTTGATCTAGAGAAGTGGTTCTTAACCTATGATCTGCGAACTCCTGGGGGTCCGCGACGCCTATTCAGGGGAGGCTGCTACTGTTTAGAAAAGTAAATAAATATTAAGTTAAAGTGTATATAACAAAAAGAAGCAAAATTGAAATTTTCTTTAAAGATATGTCAGTGTGAAGGAATTTGAATCTGGAGGATAAAACTAAATTGTCATCCTTAGCTTGATTCGTTGGAGCAGCAAACAAAATGTAGTATTGACAATGGGTGGCCTCCATTGAAGCACCTGCAAAAGAGAACCTGCATTAGGAGCAAAAAGGACAGCCATTTGCTAGAGTTCAGCATGTCTCCATTTTTTTAAGCATAATGTTTATTGTTTTGCACGTTAACAACAATAAGTATGACAAGGGCATCTACTCCTATACGCCCGTTCCCTCAAAGTCGTTCCGTAGTTACAAGCATTAGGGGCGTAAGCCATTGTCCCCACCAACATTTGAGAGATTGTTCCAGTAACATGTTTGAAAAGAAAGGATAGTGCAGGGGTGATTGCAGTCACTGGGGTAAGTGTGTACCTGCTGGTCCAAGCAGTAATGCGCAGCGCAAACAATATTTCAACAAAATACCAAAAGCATAATAAATATAAAGATATCTGAAACCAGACGTGTTCTGCTGGAGGGTTGCCTAAAGTACTAATGATTGTCTCAACATGGGTAGTAAGAGACGTAAAGACGCCGGACGAAGGGCGGGCGCAGTTTTCAGGAAATCAGGAGGATAGTTGTGTTGTGGGTGAGTCGGTGACTAATCACAACCAAAGGGGGAATCATGGCTCGTCCTTGCTAATCTACCCGCTCTCTTGAGGGTGGGTAGAGGATCCTACCCATGCCATGAATCTGGGGACAGTCCTGAACTATGGTGCCCCAAGCCTGTGTGTACTCAGTTGTTCTTATGACGCACCTCTCTCTGAAGGGATCTCTTGAGCTTTAAGAATTGAAAAACAAATTTAGAAAAGCTCCAACCTTCTCATTAAAATTACAATTTTGATTTTTTTTTATATCTGATTGTGAATTAAATTAAATATTTTAGTATTTGTTTTTGTTTGCATACTAGTTTCTGTATTTTTGTGTATTGTTTTGAGGTTCAAATCATACATTGCTTAGGCTGGGGGTCCTAGCCTTCCAATAATGACTCACAGGGATACCCATATTCCAGAAATGATTCAGTGGAGGTCCACCGAACTCAAAATGTTAAGAACCACTGATGTAGAGCAAGAGAGAAAAAATATACAAAAGGAGGAAGAGAAAGAGACAGAAAAGCAGTGATAATGGGAGAAAGTGGGGGTGAAAAACACCTACTACAGTGAGATAAAGAGGCAGATCATGTCTGGTGGTGGATTAAAGAGTGATGGGGTGTAAGCAAGACTACAGAACTTTGGTATTTGGCACCCCAACCTCCAATAATGCCAGCTGCTGACTTCTGAACAAAACTTTGGGCCCAGCACTTATTCTTTTACAAATTAAGCACTGACCATATCCGTCGTTACTGCTGGCAAAGTTGTTCACTGGCACTCACTCAAGTTGTCAAGCTCGTCCCTATGGCTTAAGTGACATTGTAACCATTAGGTAGTTCGCATCATTATCTTATTTTTACTTTATTTTTTATTCCCATAATCTTGATATGCAATTTGAAACTCGCTTCTTTGTTTTACAAGGAGCACAATAGGGTCAGCATATTAAAAGAATTGTTTGGTTCTTCTGGTTTCTCAAAAACGGTTCATGAGGATAGCTTCCAGTCTGAAATGAAAAGTACCTGTAGAGTTGTCCCATTGACTGGGTGTGCAAAATAGCGCTTATTCGCCTATGTTCCCTATTTGTGTTTGATACAATGATCAATTAATTAAAATAGCACAGACTATCAGCACTAAGGGGAAGCGTATGTATTGTACTGGCTAATGAACATGAAGAATTTATGTGGCACTAAAAGTGTTATAAATTCATTGGATTCTCTTGCACTATATTTTTTTTTATTATTGAAGATTGTACAGTATTACTAGAGTGTATGCGGCTTTAAGAAATTCGAACTTGTTTATTATTATATTTGAGCCGTAAAGCTGCCATTAGAGACGCGAAAGCAGGATGTTTTGTAAGGTTCTGGCAAATGCATACTTTCTGTCAAACCTCAGACATCCCGTGTGGACCACTTCCTGAAAATGTACCACTCCGTGACGTTTTATGGTGCCTACTTCTTGCCCCGATGCTTATGTTGGCACTTGAAATGGTACCCCCGCTTCTGTTCCCGTCTTCACCACGTCAGTGATTATGTAAACGATCTCATATCGTCCTGCTTTACACACGTGTTCTGCTCCCATACAATGTGCTGCAAACCTATGGTATCCAGTTAAAGCAAGCATTTTCAATGCAATAGGTCTTGCATTTGTAGAAGCTAGAGCTATTGGCGTTGTAAATTAAAATGTCTTTTACCTATGTGTTTTGGTTTGGAGTGGAATAGATGGATGTATGCGTGTATGTGGTGTGGAGTCGAGTGTAATTATGTGGGTTGGATTGGAATTGTTAGTTGTGGATTTGTGTGGAGTCGATATATGTAGTGGAATTATGTGGCATGGCGTGCAGTGGAATTATGTTGATAGTAATTATGTGGTATTGAGTGTACTGGAATTATGTGGAGGGGGATTGTATGTCATGGAATGTATGTGGAATGATATTTTGTGTAGTGGAGTGGTATGTAGTGGAGTTTAATTATATGGTGTGCTGTTGAATTTTGTGGCATGTGGAATTATGTGGTGTGGACTGGATGTATGTGGTGTGTTGTGTAATTGTGTTGTTGAGTTGAATTATGTGGTTTGTTGTCGAATTATGTGGTGTGGAATGGAAATGTGTAGAGTTGAAGTGTGTAGTACTGAAGTGTGCGGCGTTGAGTGAAATGATGCTGATTGGAATTATGTGGATTGCCAGAATGATCCTCTTGCGTAAGAAGTTGCAGCCTTCATAGCAGAGGCAGTGCGCTGCAGCCATGGCAAGGAGGAACTGCTGCTGGGCTCCACTAGAGCTGCTGCAGACCTCAAAAGCGTACCCACGTGACGTCGGAAGACACACCTCTTTAAAAAAACTACATCCCAGTGCAGTAACAGTCCACTTCTGCTTCCAGGACCCAGCCACCCCTCTTACCAAACCGTGACTGTATCTTTAATATTGTATATAGCTCTGCTGCCTTTTGCCTATGTTGTTGCACTGTACAAATACAACATAAAGACTTGCAAACATAAATACATACATACATGCTTTTTTTTTTGTTGCTGTTGTGTAGCATTTGTTGTATTGGTGGTGTTGTGCCTCTGTGGTACTGTGGTTGTGCTGATTGGCATGTGAATTTCAATGGATTAATTAGGAACCACATACATTTCTTTGGGTTTCAGAAGCATACACAGACACACACACACACCTTTAAAGGCTGGAACTGGTATGAAAGATTCCAATGCCGTTTATCCTGTCTTTAGATAACCCTATGATTAATTCTTAACTTGGAACACTTTCTGAACACAAAGGTTTTTGGTCTAAGTTTTCACGTGGGAAGCTGGTAAAGTATTTTTGGAAATGTTAATGGACAGGGAAAACTTGAAAAATAATAAACAACGACATACACCTTTTGAGGTGCCAGTTTTCCATATTTACTATTACAAAAGTGGGCTGTTTGTATTGAAAACAAAGGAACTGAGCGAAGGTAAACATCCCTCAAGTGAAATTTGCCTGCAGACCTGTGTCCATCTATCAGATGAGAATATGCAGAGTGGCTCCTTTTCTGCTAGAAATGTTTCATGGGCCTATGTTTCATTTCCTTTAACGTCATGCTAATGACTAGCAAAAGAGTGAGGCAAACAAGACTGGAGGACTGACTGCTAAAGCTGAACAGTCACCCATTGCCCGACTACTTGCCTCGACCGAGTGTACGCACAATAGTCTCATCAAGCTAATATACTAGTTCGTTATGAACGCACTTAAAAAATGTAAATCATGACTCTTGGAAGAATATTTATTTTTATCATAAACTTGTCCTTGAATGAAGTTATCTGATGTGGTTTTTTAAACTTTAATTTCAAGACTAGTTATTGACAATGATTGCAGCCTTACTTACTTGGCTGCAGTGTCAGGGACGCAGTACACACACAGCTCAGCTGTCAGCGCACGGACCTCTTTAGTCCGTATCTTCGCGCTCACTACCGGAAGAAAGCCTGGGCAGAAGATAAGTTAAACAAGCATTTGCAATGCATTCGGTCTCGCATTTGTGAAAGTTAGAGCTATTGGCTTTGTAAACGGTAATGTTTTTAGTTACGTTTTTTGTTTGAAGAGTTGTATAGAATAGATAGAAAGGAAGATTGAGAGGGATATGTAGGGATAGGTAGTTTGTGCATGAAGTGGTGAAAAAAAGTGTTTCTTCATGCAAAAAAATGCTAATTTGTATCTTCGATGTGCCAAAAGCAATCTGTGATTTATAAATAACTGGCCAACCCTTTTAGTGAGTAGTCTGTAGATCAAGTGCATCTAAAATAAGTGTAAACCACATGTATAAGCAATACAATAGTCTGTGCTTTAAGTGGGCCGGGTCTTGGCGGTGTTCAGCACCGGCAGTTCTATAAAGCAGGTGGTGAGACCGGAACCTGGCATGCCAAGGTCAGGTTGTGCTGTTTTCTTGGGGGTTTTTGTAGTTTATATAGCGCAAACTTGGCCAAGGGCCACTAGAGTGCTTCACATGAAAACCATACATGTTTTTACATGAAAACGGCTCTGCAGGAAGAAATGCTTCAAGTGAGTAATCGATGTATGGGAACTTATATTTTGTTAAATGCCAACATTGTTAAAAAGACGTTGTGCAAAAGCACAAAAGTTATGCGAGAAAGGCAAGGGTTTTACTTGGATATTCTGCTTTAAACACAGGAAAAAGGAGAAAACAAAAGATGGCGGGTCCGATTCATAAAGGTAAACTTACACTTCTGTGTAAGTTTACTACTTTTCAGTATTCACAAAGGTAAACGTAGACCAAAAGTCTAACTTTACTACTTTTCAGTATTCACAAAGGTAAACGTAGACCAAAAGTCTAACTTTACTACTTTTCCGTATTCACAAAGGTAAGTTACTACTAGTAAAGTTAGACTTTTGGTATAAGCTTACCTTTGTGAATACCGAAAAGTAGTAAACTTACACAAAAGTAAATGTTTACCTTTGTGAATCGTGGCCGGTATATTTAAACTAACTTCTGCAAATCCACCCTTTGATAACCAGCATCCCTGGAGACAGAAAAACACTTAAAAGGAAACAAACTATTTAAAAATGACCACGCACATTCACCCTCAGATATAACCAATGGAATTACATGCCACTGACAAAACCAGTAGTCCTGGCTTGTTGTAGATGTAATGTAACTTAGTGGATTGTATATCTGGGTGCAATGACAGCAGCAGCAAAATACAAGTCGGGTGGCACACTTTGCAAAAGCACATATTTTTAGCTTATTTGTTTTTAAATCACGCCCTTAATTACATCAGCCACGCCCCTTTGTGAGACCCGACAATTTTTTTCATCTCAGTTATAGCCCTGACAATAATGCAACCCCTAGCTAAATGCTGTGAACAGTGACTGGTGATAGCTTCCATGCTCCTAGCAGCCATAATAAAACCAACGTCCCCCATGGACCACAATACATATTAGTACCACTCTATGTAAGCTGCTACTCACAAGACTGGAGTCATCCAGAAAGCGAATTGTTAGAAAATCACTTCATGTTATCGAAGCGCTCTATTCTACCACTGGATAATTCCTTGTTTTGTGACACGTTTTGTTTCAGTGTAATTAAAATTCCTGAAAAAATAATGGCACAGTGGTTATACCACCAATGGTCTGCATTATTACACCCATTATGTGAATGTTACTTCAAGATGCCTCTTTGAGAAACACTGTGTCTCAAATGAGTTACCCTCATAAAAACACAAAGGGTCTCTAGTAAATCCAATTACCGAAACTGGTACAGTACTCCATTACGGCCCTCTTGTATTGTAGTGTAAATACGTATGCAAAGTGTCTGAAGGTGTGCAAAGTGTCTCCACATACACAGTATCCTGCCTGATGGTCATGGTAAGCTGGTCGACGTAGCTCCAATTATATGAAAATATGTCTTGCCCTGCACCAGACGAGCAGTCTGCATTTCGGGCAGGGGCCTCATGGGTTGAAAAGAGGAAACATTACTAAGCCCTGTCTGTGCTTCTGATTACAGACTGGGAGGGCTTAAAGAACCTCCTTTGCAGCTGGAAAGTGAGGGGTGGATGAAAAAAAGGATGTGCAGAGGGGAGCTGGGAGTAAAACAAATACACGCAAATCAAATCAAGAATACGTATGCGATTAACAAAATAAAAACAACTGAGACAGTCAGACAGATTACATTTTTATCGTCATAGTCAGTAGTTTTTGGGAAATGCACTGTTCTGGTCTAGTGCAGAACTATTACTGAGTCAATGCCAGTAAGAGCAGTCTAGCTGCCTGGTCTGTGACCTTTACAAACACTCTCTGTGTCGGTTTTGCTACACTCCATCCAGTATGACTACATATTACGGCATCAACGCATTGTGGTTGTCAGTCACTATATTTACACAGGCCCATCTAACTCCCACCAGGAGCTGAAATCACCTCGGCCATTACGTCATCCCAGTCCTGACGTGTCTCGCATTCTGAAAAGGGCGGCAGTCTCTCCACGGCAGAGCCCCCGAAACAAACAACTGGGATTATGTCAAGGTGCGTGAACGCCAAACACCCTTTCTTTCTCGAGATAAAGGGCCTCGTTCATGTGATGTCTCTCGCCTGCTCATCTGCAGCTCGCCGTCCGGAGAGGGGGCTTGCAGGAGAGCAGCGTGTCAGATGATTTCCGGGGAGATCTAAGGTTGCGGGAGAGTCCGAGGTTAGGGAAACATAAAAAAAAAAAACATAAAACCGGGCCCGAGCACATTAATTAAACCAGAAACTGCGTGGGACCCCTCGATGTAAACAAGATGGGAAGAGAGAAGACAGGCCATCACAGGCTGTACTGTATGATGGCCAACAAAAATGCTCTCTGAGTGAAATCGCCGGAAAGAGAGCTAAACACAGGAAAGAGGGACTTCAACAGAAATGCACCAATAAGAAACCAGCATTTCTGAATGCTGCAGCTAGCAGCCAATAGCAATGGGTGTGTTTGCCAAAGCCACACAGAGAGATACAACAGGTCATCGCTGATGCTCGACCTAAAAAATTAAAAAGAAAGAAACATGGACAATTGTTGTGCGGTTTCAAATAACGCTGAAGTGTAATAGGACATGTGCATGCTCTTCTTGCCCTGCGCTCTCTTGCTCGGCTGTGCTTGAGAGTTGCTTTGCGACTAAAAGCCAATCCAGACGCAGCTCTTATGATAATTATATTAAATAGCATGAGAACTGTGACGGGATTGGATGGACAAGGCAACCCATCGCCCCACTGAAGACTCAGAGGGTTGTATTTGCAGCCCATGCCAGTGCCCTTAAGTGGGTTCTTACTCAAAATCCTGAAGTACACGTCAAACTGGCCCATTCCAGAAACCGGTCAGCCTATCATCCGCACTTTTAATTACAGAGGGCAGCCGGCACCAGACATGCGCCCTCGCTCACTGTTGTCATTTGACAACAATGGAAGTAATTGCAGCAGCCCAGCCCAGCCGCGGTGCAAAGCTCTGTAAGCATGAATTTAAATATGCAACAGAAAATAACATTCTCAAGGGGGGGTGGCGGCTCAAAGTAGGGGGACATATATCTTTTGCCGCTTTAGAGGAGCTGCTGCTGGCAGTCCTATGTTGTGTCTCACCTAGTGCTTCCCTGCTGCACATTGCTCTGTGTTCTCCTCATAAACAACACCCAGTGGTCCCCTGAGGCGCATCACCCAGAGCTCCCCTTGAGGCCCATCATGCCGTGTTCCCCTGAGACCCACTGCTCCCTTGAGGCCCTCTACCTGTGGTCCCCTGAAGCCTTCCACTGAGTGCCTCCAGGCCTGTAAACCTACAAGGGGCCACCTGATATTGAGACTTTACACATGTTCAAAGCTAATATCGCACAATGAGCACCAGGTAACAGAGTAGGTTTCCTTCAGTAGGTAACTGAGTAGCTCTATGTGGAGGCTCTAAACTCCTGAAATCCATACCGATTTTATATTCTCACCCAAAAGTACTTTGAAGATGGCTTCAGAAGCCTTTTACGTTTTAGGTCAGGGTCATGTTGGTTAGCCTCACCCCTATGAGGCCACGCCTCCTCTCCCAGATGCTGAGAAATGGTTCCAAGTTGGCAGACCTGTGCTCCCCTGTGGCTCACTACCCAGTGCTCTCCTGTGGTGCACCACCCAGTGCTCCACTGTTCCCCACCACCTGGCGCCCTCCAGAAGCCCCCCGCCCAGACATTTCCTGAGGTTCGCCAACCAGTGCTCCCACTGAGGCTCGCCGCCCAGTGCTCCCAGTGAGGATCGCCGCCCAGTGCTTCCCTGGGGCTCGCCAGCCAGGCCTCCCCTTAGGCTCCCCACCTAGCCCTCCCCTGAGGCTCGCCAGCCAGCCCTCCCCTGAGGCCCACCACCCTGTCCTCCCATGAGGGTCGCCACCCTGTTCTCCCATGAGGCTCGCCACCATGTCCTTCCATGAGATTTGCCACCAAGTGCTCCCCATAGGTGTAAATCACCAAGTGCTCTCTTGGTGCACATAACCCTGTGCTCCCCTGCTTCATTTAATCTTAAACCCCCCCTTGCTACCCATCATTCTGTGCTCCACTCGTGCACTACCCTTTGTCCATTGCTGCACATAGGTATGCATGCACGACTTTTGAGTGCTTCCGTGGCTCTATGCCTTATGGTCCCTGTGCTTGTATTGAAGTTTGTATGCTGATTGGATTTTGTTGAAATGGGTGCACTTTGGTGTGTTGGTCTTTGTTCATGCTCCATGTATGCACGGGTACCCGTCTTCTGTGTGCTTTTGTGTGTATGCACAAAGTGAAAGCCCAACGTAATGGCTTTGTAAATGCTTTTCTTTTTATTTTGAGATTGACTCAAAGAACATAGCCCCTCCTATTCAAATTAGGTATCTGCTTATTTTCAGTACTACTACTAATTCCTAGTTTGGGAGTTGGAAACCTACAAGGTTGACTATTACCATTGTTGTTATTTGGCCCCTTTGCATGCTATATGTAGTGTAGTACTTGCACAAATCACTTGACAGCTGTGCTTCGTGACTTGTTCTTTCTCAGTGTTAAACTGTTTTCTAAATTAGTGTGCTTGAACTTGAAAATACTATTTTCACACCCAACGAGGTTCACTTTGCCCTGTCTCTATTGACAATATTTACAGCCCAGTGTACCTGAATTCTAGGACATCTGTAGAGAAGTTGCATTTCTCAATTTTAAGTCCTTAATGCAGACTTGAATTCAAGGTTGTGATGCTGCCCTCTGAATCACTCATGGAGCTTTGCAGGTATGTTTTGTGTGTGCACCTTTTTAGGTATTAGTATCCATTCTGCTACAACTGCAACATGTGATACTGTCCACTCTTAACACCAAGGGTATCCAGTTTCTGGTGGAAAAATTAACAAACCAGCTCTTAAAATCTACTTGGCAAAGCATTCTGCAGTAGAGCTGTATGCCAATGGCATTTTGAGTGTCTGGGGCACTAAGATTATTGCAAATATATGAAATATCATTTTACAGAAATATCATAAGGGATTCTTTACCCACAACCACTGACCTTAGCTACCTTCTCTAAGAATGAACCTGGTTGTAATTTGAATCTCAATATGGCGTGCCCAAAGGTACACTATGAACAGAGATGTGCGGACAGATTTGATCTTCCTCAAATTGGATCTTCTGCCTTTGATTTATTGTAGTATTGAGTTCATAGAGTGGAAAAGGAACGATTTTTGCATTTACTAAAAGCACTGCCCTGTGCAGGGGGAAGTGTGTAGAACAACGTATCACAGGTGTGATTTCAAAGAAGCCACAGACTTTTATTGCAAACTTTACAGATTTGTACCTCACTGGTGTGTTGTGAGCAATCTGTACTATTGTGTTATTGAACTTCGCCATTAGTAGTGATCTGAGTAATGCTGAACATTGCTAATATGTGCAGCAGCATGAGAATACCTCTTTCTATGAGGTTGTGTGCCAACCTCAACCTCCTGCACATAATTGGCTGACCACTGAAAGCTTGAAGGATTCAAGTGGCATTCATCCTGAGCGAGCGCTGACATCCTCTGGCGTTTCAGGACCCAGAGGTTGCTAGAGGCACTTGATTCCTGTGCAAGAGCTTTAATCCTTTCCTGTGTCTGCCGTCGCATAGGAGTGAGCAACAAGCTGATCAAGTCTAACTGTGCATCAGCAGGCAGTGTAACAACAGACTTGTGGGACTGGGAGCTTTCCCCTACTAAACCTATACTAGGCTTCTCCAATGAGTAGCTTTTGAGCTACCAGTAACTCTTCAGCCACTTGTAAGTAGCTCTCCTGTGTGCAGCCCAACCTACTGAATTTAACGCTTTTTATTCATTTAACTAACTTATGTCTATAAACATTGAAAAGTTTGTATTTGAAATTAAAAAAAGTGTGTATTTTTTGAAATAAACTGATGCTTGGAGAAAAATGGTTGAGTTTTCACATTTTATTTACAGCTGAGTGATGGATCATGCAACGTTGGGTACACTTATTACTAATGATATTTCTTTTTTTTTTTTTTCTTTTTTCATTACTGCTGACAACCATTCCTAATGCCGTAAGGTGGTCACTGCTGCCGATCTTGCACATTGAGGTCACTAATGTAATATTGTCTGACATGGTCACTACTTCAAAGCTTAATATTAGTAGCTCGGGATAATTTTCATTGAACATAAGTAGCTCTTATTGCAGAAATGGTTGTAAACCACTGTTCTATACAGTTAAGATCTGAACAGCATGTAAGCAATTGCACAGCCTTAAAGAAAGGGCACCACTTGCTGTGTGTGCGCAAGTATCAACTAAAAAGGAAAGAACAGCCTACTGGTGTAGTACAGCAAGGGTGCCACCTTGGTAGTGGTTGACCCACTTCTAAGATGGGTTTAGTAAAGAAGAAAAATACTGCATGCCACTAGAGAAAACACATTTTTGGCTGGTTGGCAGTCAGCGTCTTGTGGTCAACATTGGCAGTGAACATCTTCTGGTCAACAACCATAAAATCTCTTTTTTTTTATTGGAAAAAAAATCAACAGCATCATCAAATTTATCCCCAAAAATACATAATTCATTTTTCTAATTCATACAAATTATTCCTATACATCATAATAAACTTATCTCGAACAGCATGCCGTTAATAATTCATGTTAATGTTTCTTCTAAATAATTAAAAAGATAGTACTATACTTCAAACTAAAGCATTACTGACTGTCCAATAATCATAAAATAGCATTCATAAATGTCCCAATTGGCCCTGCAATATAAGCGAAGCTATTAGATTGCTAAAATAATATGTACAGCAAGACTTGATTCCTAACTTCTTACTCTAAGCCCGCTATCCTCTCCCAACTTGACCAGATTTTGTTAAAATGCTTTATAGCACCTACTCTCTTTGCATAGAGAAACTCATGGCGGTACACTTTGTCCATCTTATTGCGCCAGTGATTCATGGTTGGTATTTTAATAGACTTCCAATTTGGCAAAACTAATGATTTGGCTACCAAAGATGCTATAAAACAAAGCTGCTTCAATTCAGTGATCAAATTATAAGCAGTTGACAGGACATCAAAAAGAGCTCCCATCAGATCCGGTAGAATCACTCTTTCCACCCAATTACTTATTTCAGCAAAAATCCCTGTCCAAAACTCATTCAATTTAGGACAGATAAATATCATATGAAGCCAATAACCAGACTGAGATCTACATCTAAAACAAGAGGGATCGGCCGTATGGTACATTTTATTAATTTTTGCAGGGGTGTAGTAGAGCATCCATTTACAATAAAAGCTCATACACTTAAAATTGGCTGCTCGAATAGCTTTTTTACTAAAACAATTATAATAATCCCAATATGGCTTTGTAAAGGTACAACCTGCAATATTGCTTACGCTATTAATGTGCTTCGATATTACTTCGAATCCTGTTGCAGAAGTCTGTACCAACTACCGATTCCCTAAGCCGTTCAATGAAAAAAGCTTTCCCTATTTTCTCTGTTGTAGCGTTCGGCTCAACCAAATTACATGTTTAATTTGAGTATAGCTAAAAAAAGTGTTGGAATCCATAATCTATGCTTGCGAGTAAGTATTTGCCAAGAAATAAAGCCATTATTATGAAACAAATCGCCTAATGTACGAAATCCTATATTTGCCCAACGTGTTAGTATTGAGCACCCCAAGCTCAAACCTGAGCCAGCACATGCCTAGAGCTTTATCTGAGGGTGGTAATATGGGATCCGATATTCTCGCCAAATATAATTGGTACGATCTACTACTATTTGAGGCGTCTTATAGGGTGTGCGTTTTGGTAGTCTTGGGATTATAAAAAAAAGAAGCCAGATCTATTTTTACTGTTTTTAACATAATATGTAGATAGTAATTGTCTTTAACAGCTATATTTTTTAAGCTAAGGTCAGCCAACTTATAAGCGTGGCCTGATAGTAAGTTTTTGAAGAGGGAAGGGGTGATCCTCCCGCCTCCTGAGATAATGAAAGTATTAACAGCTTGGCCCTAGGTCACTTTGACTTCCGAATAAAAGACTGGAATTTTCCTTCTAGAGCTGCAAAAAAGGCATTCGTTAGCCTAATTTGGGCATTTGAGAAAGCAAACAGAAATAGCGGTAATAAATTCATTTTTATAAATGGTATGCGGCCAATAAGTGTAAAAGAAAGTTTGTTCCAACGATTAAGCAATGCGTGAGCTTTATTTAATAAAGGGGCATAATTTAGCGCATATAAATCATTATAATTTGTTGTTACCTTAATCTCAAGATAGCTAATCGGACGTGTGGCTGAAAATGAGGATTGCATAGCGAGTGGTAAAATCTTTGGGGAACTATTAAAAATTTGAGCTTCAGATTTTATTTGATTTCTTTTATAGCCTCATATGGCCATAAACTCTGAAATCTTATTAAAAGCACATTGAACGTTATCTTTATCTGCCTTTAAATATAAAACCATATCGTCCGCATATAGCTTAAGTTTAGGTGCCGCCCTCATAGGTGGTTCAATGGATTGATCTAAATGAAGAGCACATGCCAAAGGTTCGATAAATAGTGCGAACAATATGGGTGACATTGGGCATACCTCGCGAATACCGTGACTAATGTTAATGTCTCTGGCTGAAATATTATTAATCCATATAGATGCCTTAGCCCCGAAATATAATGTTCGTAACATTGACAAAAAACTAACTAGGAAAGCAAATTTACGAAGTATTGCAAAAATTACCCCCCACTCCACCAAATCAAATGCTTTCTCAGCATCTAGCATAATGGCAGTGGCTTTAATTTTCTCTATTGAAAAATAATCTATAGCCTGTATTAAAATATTTGCGTTTGAAGTTATCAATCTCCCCGGGAGAAACCCATTCTGCTCTTCATGAACAATAATTTGTGCTACAGCTGCGACCCTTTTGGCCATAATTTTGGCAAATAGTTTATAATCAGTGTTAAGGAGACTAATGGGGCAATACGAGTTTGGATCAAGTTCCGGCTTTCCCTTTTTTTAAAAACTGACAACAATGGATTCTGAGAAAGAACTGTACAACAGTACATCCTTGCAAAATCAGATTAAATAAACGAACCAAAAAAGGTGCTAATTGTTAAGAAAACGTTTTATAAAATTTGTCCGGCAAACCGTCTTTACCACAAGCCTTGCCACTGGGAAGGGGTTTAATAGTTTGTTGCACCTCCAATAAAGTAATGGCCGCATTGATTGAGTCCGCCTGGGCTTCTGAAAGGGTTGGGACTTCTATGTCCACCAGCCATCGTTCTATTAACTCCTGTGAACTCCCTATCTCTTCAGTAAAGATTTTAAGATAATGTTGATAAAAGACCTGGGCTACTTCTGAGGGGAGAGTTTTAATATTCTGCATGGGATCATTTATTCTTTTAATACAATTATTTCTAGATTTCGCAGACCAAGCCAGAAACCTACCCACAAATTCACTTTCTTCGTATCTTTGCTGTAGATATGAAGCATGATTCAAAGTTTCCTTCGAAAAAAACTCCTGCAGGTTTTGCTTGGCTTCTTTCATTAAGTTCATTGTTCTTTTGGATCGAGAGGTAGTATATGGTACAGGCACCTATCTGTGCGCGTACTTACACGCTGCTCTTATTCTCTATTTGCACTGTTCAGTCTTTGACCGATTTAAAGTTAAATTGCCGCTAGTGCATCCTGCACCTCTTATGTACTATTTTTAATCGCTGCTTTGTTTTAGACAGGAGAAATCTATTTTGCACAGTTGTATATTTGCACAGTTGTATATTTTTAAGGGAATTCTTACTTTGTTATCCGCTATTTGAGCGTGACCCTCTCCGGTCCACCGCAGCTCCCATAGCTGATTGTGTGGAAAGAGGAACTCACGCCTTGAGCACACACTTCCGGGGGGGCCACCTGACAGCCGCCATTTTGGGGAGTAGACAGTCTAGTCTTTTCCCGCGGCACCTCCCTGGTCAGGATTTGAAACTGGGATGGCGCCGACGCACAGAGGACGCGCGCAGCGGGCGCGCCTAAGGCAAGCCCGTCTGCGCCCAGGCGGGACCAGGGGCCAGAAACCCTGGTCAAATGGGCCTGGGCCCGGTCAACTTGATTGAATATTCAAAAATGGAGCTCGAATCCCTAAAGGCAGCAGTTCACCCTTTTTGCCTGCACTCATTGGCCGCCAATAACCCCTTGAGCTGCCATAATTGCGGCTTTTCCTCAGGGACTTTAGCCCAGCAGGGAAGTCGCAAAGGGACTAGGAAAGACCACACTAATCACTGGAAGATGGGCCTAATTAATTGTAGATCCCTCCCAAAACACTCTACTGAGATAAGGATGTTGATTGAGGAGGAAGACCTTGAGGTACGGTTCCTCACGGAAACATGGCTTCGAGAAAGCTCCACACCAGATATTGTAAGTACACTCCCCCAGGGTTTTGAGATTTATCGACTTGACAGAATGGGTAATACGGGAGGCGGCATCGCCATCATTTGTAAATCTCATCTGGGCTGCATCATTACTCCCCTGAATATAGTCAACTGTGAGGCGTTTGCTTTTAGATTGTCCCTTACTCCGACATCCTCCTTTTCAGGCAGTCTCATCTATAGGCCCCCAGGGACTTGCACCCCTTTTGTAGAGGCCATTTCTGATATTTTGGCCAGCATGATTATAGGAAAAAGCGCCTTCACCACACTTGGCGACTTCAATATTCATCTGGACCACCAAATCAATTCATCGTCCAAGAGATGCTTAGCTGACCTTGAAGCCCTACAACTTACACAATTGGTGCATCAAGCTACTCATGAAAAGGGCCATATTTTGGACCCCATCTTTTCCAATGACCCTAGACTGGAGGCTCTCGCTCCTATCAGGATGCCCTGGTTAGATCACTTTTTTATCCCAATGCTGTATCAAAAAACCCCTGCAGTCAAGCACAAAGGTGGCGGCTCAGCCCTAGGACGCAAGTGGCCACGGCTGGCCCCTGAATCCTGGCTTATAGACTTGGAGGCAACCTCCCCACGAGACACAGGAGATCTCGAGGAGGCCCAAAAAATTGGTTAGACTGGATGACTGGATCCGTGGATAGGAACTTTAGGAAGCCCGGTCCAATAAAGCCAAGAAACCCCAACAGGTCTTCTTGGTACAGCCCTCAGTTGGCAGCTCAAAAGAAAAACTGCAAAAAGCTAGAGAGGAGTTGGAGGAAAACATATGATTCTGAGCTCAAACTAGCATACAAAGCAGCTATTCTGCAATATCATAAGAATATTAGAAAAGCGCAAGCAGCCTTTTTTGAAGAAAGGATTGAGAAGTCTTCCAACTCTTCGAAAGAGCTGTTCAAGATTGTAAAGTCTCTCACAACAGTGGATTCAGGTACCCACGTTCCCCAATCTTCAAAGCAGAGATGTAACAGCTTAGCCACGTTCTTCAAGAGTAAGGTGGAAACTATCTACAACTCCCTTCACCCAAACACAAGCCAAACGCCTGTGGCAACCAAAGACACTCTATGGTTACCCCGGAACGCCCTATTAGCACAGAGCAGTCAGAAACTTCTCTCTCCCCGGCTCTGCTCAAGTATCCTAAATTAAGTGAAGAACAGGCCGGTTCCCTTTTACTGAACATCAAATCAGGGTCCCCTATAGACCCTGCTCCACCACACATCCTCGTTCAAGGGGGGAACTGCGTCCTAGCCAAACTTCCTAGCCTCATCTCCCTGTCTCTCGAGAGGGGCATAGTACCTAAAGAATGGAAGCACGCTATCGTAAAACCTTTGCTGAAAAAACCCCACCTAGACCCCACCTCTATGGCAAATTATCGCCCCATCTCATTGCTGCCCATTGTGGGAAAGATCGCGGAGAAACACGTGAACAGTGTTATCTCGCAATTTCTGGAAGATAATGGCATCTTACACCAGACCCAGATGGGATTCCGACCAGAACATAGCACAGAGTCGGCATTACTCGTGGTTACCGATAAATTAAAAAGCATACTTGATCAAGGAAGAGCCGCCGCTATTCTACTATTGGAGCTAAGTGCGGCCTTTGATACGGTAGACCACGAGATCCTTATTCAAAGGCTTAAAGACATTGGGATCAAAGGTATGGCCAACCAATGGGTGGCCTCGTTCCTGAGTAATAGATCTTTTCAGTGCATGGAGGCGGGCAAATTATCAGACACATTTTCAGCCCCATGGGGAGTACCTCGGGGATCTTCCCTGAGCCCGACCCTCTTTAACATTTACCTGAGCCCATTGGCGCATATAGTGCAGGAGTTCGGACTCTCCATCGTGTCATATGCCAATGACACCCAACTAGTGGTCTCGATAGCAGACACCCTCAACTCCAACCATAGGCAATTAACCCCTTGCCTCGAAAGAATAGGAACATGGATGGCCGATTGCAGCCTTAAGCTCAACAGGGATAAAACTGAGCTTATGATCTTGGGCAGCAGTTTTAGCCCACGCACAGAGATCACCTGGCCAGCAAATTGGGGTCCCCCCCCCCTACCCCGAAAACTTCCATAAAAAATTTGGGGATGTGGCTCGACCAGAACTTAACCATGGAAACGCAAGCCAAAAAACTGGCAAGCACCTGTTTTGGGATACTCCGGATGGTTCGGAAAATTCTGAATCTACTTCCAGAGAAATCAAGAAGGAAGGTAGTACAAGCCTTGATAGTCTCGAGACTTGACTATGGCAACTCATTATACCTCGGCTCCCCTAAATATGTCACTGATAGATTACAGGTGGTGCAGAATGCGGCAGCCAGACTGCTTCTCAGGATACCCAGGCACCAGTCAGTAAGAGTGTCCTTGAGGGAGCTACATTGGCTCCCAGTTCAGGCCAGGATCAAATTCAAGTCCTTCTGCCTGGCTCACAGAGCCATGCATGGTAGAGGTCCCACAATGCTGCGAACCTTGATCTCCCACTATATACCCCGCCGCTGTCTCAGGTCAGGAGCGGTTTTTTTTATGAATACTACTAGAGTCAAGAGATCAAGGTGGGGTGGAAGATCGTTCTCACACTTGGTTCCCAAAATCTGGAACAGCATGGACCCAGAGCTACAATTAATCAAAAATGAACAGTCTTTTTAAAAAAAAAAAAAAAAAACTTAAAACATGGTTGTTTCCTTAACTTTTACGTTTGATAGCTGTCTTCACCTGTTTTAGCGCTGGGATGCCTGTGGGTAGCCATGCGCTCTATAAATCCCCTAAATCTATGCCAGTATGGCCTTATCTACCGCTTTGCTCAAAATATCCTGTTGCGCTTTCTCCTTCTGTCTAGTAACGGCAGAAAATGCAATTGTTAGCTCCCTAAAAAATGCTTTCAGTGCTTCCCAAACCGCAAAGTCTGTTGCCGAATCTATATAAAGCTTTAAAAATTCCTCGAGATTCTGTTTCATCCATTCAACCCAGCAATCTTTTAATAATAGTGCCTTATTAAAGCTCCATCTGGCGCTTAGAGACCCAAATGGCTCCAATGGAATAGATAGACTAATCAACGCATGATCTGAAAATACGTTATTAACAATGCTTGCCCCCTCGCACCCTAAAACATATGATGTCAGAAAATAATCTATGCGGGATGCGGTGCCATAGCATTTCGAATAGCATGTATATTCTCGTAAGGCATCATTCTGTATCCACCGGGGATCTATAAGGGCGAAATCTTGGGTTAAAATCTGCAAAGCCCTTATAGATTTAGGTTTGTTTTGTAACTTATTCTGGCATGTTGTATCCATTGCTAAATTTTGAATTAAATTAAAATCCCCACCCATTATAATATAACCCGTCTCATTTTGCAAAAGTAAATGTAATTCCTGTAGGGCTGCCGGAGAATATTCAATAGCACCATAGTAACTTATCAAATTATAAATGTCCTGTTCAATTTGTAATTTAACTAAAATCCACCTAGCAAGTGGATCTTGAACTACTTTCAAAACTTCAGCTTGAACTGACCCTATTGTCAATATAGCTACCCCCTGATTGATGCCTGTGTTGAAGCACAAAATGCATAATGAATCAGCGAGGAAGGCGAGGTTGTATGCCCTGATCTTTTAAATGTGTCTCCTGTAACATTATTATATCTGACTGTAACGATCTGAACCAGGCTAGCATTCCCTGGGTCTTTAATCTATTATTTAACCCATTCACATTACATGAAATAATTTTCAACCTATTGCTTGACATTATATTTTCTGCATCTCATTGATTGCTTTTTTTCCCCTCCATTTTTACCTTCCTACCGACCCCAAACCCATGTGCCCTCCAAACCCCCAACCTCCCCTTCCTCTGTCCCCGGAGCCCGACCTGCCATAAGCTCCTTCCTATCCCACCCCCAGCTCCCAATCCTCCTACCCCCCTCCCATCTTTCACCCTAAAGTGGCGCCTTGACATGGCACCTGAAGAACGACTGAGGCGACTCTAGGCATCGAGAGTATTAAATAAATTCGTAACAAAACAAAAGCAGTTTTACAGCTGGCCTCCTTCCACTCTCTGTTGTGACTGAAGGATTGATTGCAAAAAATCACATGCCTGTTCTACAGAATGGAAGATTTTAACCCAACCCTTAAAAAGAGAGTTTTGATTGATGTATAATGCCCGCAGGGGCCCCCGCTTGCTGGAAATTACTGATCAAACTCTTAAACTCTTTTCTACGATGAGCTGACATGGCAGACAAATTACCTATCGGAAAAAATCCTAAAGGTGAAGTCTCATGGGAAAGCCTTATTCTTAATACCATTTGTAAGTATCTGCTCCGTAATCCGATAGTCTCCAAAGTTCACGATTACTGTCCGGGGACACTTGGCACCAGAAGGTTGAATGGCCGGTACACGATAAGCTCTTGTAATGGTTAAATCCTGTTCACGAGGTGCTGCTTCTGGATACACATATTTTCTTACAAATTCAGAAATGAAGCTGACCATAGATTGCCCATTTTCCCGTCCCTCAAGAATCCCAGTCAACCTCAGGTTTGTCCTACGTGACCGATTTTTCAGCGTCATCAATTTTTACTTCTAAGTCTTCCAACTCGGTTTGAAGTTTAGAAATCGAAGAATCTTGCATCTTCTATATCAGAAACCCACTGTTCAACTTCGGAAAGGCCTGTGGTTAAGTTCAGCATGTTCTGATTTATTGAATTTAGTTGTAGCTCTGTATTTTTGCTTGCTTCAGCCTGGGAGACTTTATTAATTTGAGTTCATTCAAGATTTGGTGTAGCAGTAGCTTGGTGGTGGAAAGGTTCTCGTCTCCAGTGCTTATGATATCAGATTCTACAGTTGGCTGTAGACCAGCGGACTCAGACTCAGGGCATGTCTTATTTATTGTCCCTTGCTGTAGCTCTCCTGCTTCGAAAGTCTGTATAGATGAAGCAAAGCTAGTAGAAATTGAATTCATAGCACTATCCGACACTCGGGGTGTGGAATTATCTTTTCTTTGACCCAGCTCCTGGACAACCATGTGGGGGAAGTAGTATCATTATGGGGTTCTTTCAATCCGGATACCGCAAAAAGAGGATAGGTCTGCGATTTCAAGCCCCCCTGTACTCTATCCGAAACTTTCTTCACCCTTGCCTCTATCGATGTACCCACATCCGCGGCTTTAACTGCAGAGTCCAGAATCGAGCTAAACAGCTTAGAAGCCAACAAGAGGGGTGCCGTACCCTTATCGTCTACATTTCCTGTGGTGTACTTGAACTCTCTTCCACAGTCTGCTCTGGGCCCATTTACATGAGGGGATCCGATAATGTGGAGAATGGTGTGGCGGCTGTCATGTTCTCTTGATCCATACGCTGATTGCGAGTTGTTTTTGCCGAGGTTTTAACAAAGCGAGGCTTACTTGTGGAGTCCCTGGAAATATGTTTCATTATCAGTATTCGCCTACCAATCTGTCTCTGGGAGTAAATTTAATGGCCACAAGCCACACCCATAGCTACATGGGCCGCTTCCGCAGCCCCAACAATTCTTTCTCCCCCTATAAAAAAAAATTTAAAACGCCCGAGACGTTTTCACAGGGTCTACAGTTGACCAGAGCTTCCCTCAGTACTGGTAAAGCAGTTTAATGCATTTCAAAGCAGTTCAAACGAAATTTCCTTGTACTATTCACCTCCTGCTGTGCTTATGAGAGGCTGCCCCTTAAATGTCGCTCACTCACCGCTACCTGGCGAGGAAAAATAAGAAAAAGAGGCAGGGTGAGTCATTGGGGAGATGTCAATCCAGCCCCCGTCCGGTCCAGCCAGCTCAGCGGCTCCATCCAGTATCAACAAACAGCAGGGATTAATCCTCCATGCCGCCCAAATTCCTCAATCGGTCTCAGCAGGCAAAAACAAAAGAAGGGGGCAGCTCCGATCCGATTACTGTGCGGGATTGCTCATTCCCGGTCTGCCAGGTGTAGGTCAGACCCCGAGAAACTGCAGCGCTTCCACTCGAACGCCGTTGAGTGCCGCCAGCCCTGTCAGCCACGGAGCATGACGGGAGCTTTCAACGAGTCCGATCCTCCCTAAGCAACCATAAAATCTCAAATGCAAAAAGGGGGTGACAAATACAAACCACCAGAGTTCAGATTTAATTTGGTAGTCTACTTCTGTCCTACTCTATCATGGATGGCACCAAGACAGTCATTTCGCCATTCTGTTTTCTGACACAGGCAGGCTCTCCTAACACTGAATAGAAAAGAAGGATTAGAAACATTTGAAAACAACTTGGAAGCTCTGGATGGACAGGAATTCAGGCTAGCTGAAAATGTAGTCACACTGTGAGGTGTACTGGGCAAGCACATTTTGAGGTTTCAGTCGGTAGCTGTAGATGAACAAGGGGGAGTCGTATGAAAATGTTTACAAGGGGGAAAACACAAGACCGCAGAGCAGATTTGTAAAATCTGTCAACATTGTGATGATTAGTCACCAATTTTACACAGAGGTAAGAGAGAGTATACCAGGTGAGAGAGTCAATTATGTTGTAGCCTATTTTAGAGAAACAAGCTATATAATGTCAGTTTGGTTGAATCATGACTGAGCTTAGCAAAGATTAGTTAATTGTTCAATGTGCAAAATGGAAAATACAGAAAAGTGTGTTGGTAGTGAGGAACCCTGTAGGAAGTTTGCTCTCTATATAGTGTACTAAAATGTAGTACACTGTGCAAGGAGTCCAGTGAGTCCATCATTGCTGTACAGAGGCAAAAGTAGATAATACTAACGCTCTGTTTGTGGTAGTGTGGGTGAGCAGTTAGGCTCATCAGAGGGTAGTGCTAAGCATTTGATTACTCGGAGGCAATAAATGAGTTACACACTCAAGAATAAAGCCGAGACCAATTTGTAAAAATAACACTTTTTTTATTTATAAATCTTTTTAATCAGTAAGATTAGGCAAGTTTCAAAAATACAGCTGAAAACCTTTGCAGAAGAAAGTACTTTAAACACCGACAAGTATTACCAGGATGGTCGTGTTAGAATACACGGCGGTAACCGGCGTCACTGTCAAACAGTTTTAATATTGCAGGCAATGGAAGATGGACAGAACAGTCGAGCAGAGTACGTGGCGGTAACGTGCATCATCGTCAAACAGTTTTAATATTGCAGTCAAATGGAAGATAGGGGATAGGCAGGACTGTCAATCAAAAATGTCATGGTCAGGGTTGAAGCACATGGGCTTTTGCAACACTGGTGCCAACGGGCACTTGTAATTAGGAGTGGTCTCTACTGTTCCAGAGCAGAGGTCTTTGGGGTCCTAGGACCCGAGTTGAACAGGCAGTTCTCGATGCCCTTGCCCAGGGCGCTGGATGCAGGGATACTTAGAAATTTCCATCACCAGGAGCGGGTGCGCCAAAGATTCGCCTCGGTCAATCCTTCAGCGAAGCGGCGGTCGTGCTTAGACGGTTTCTGCCTCAGTCAACGCCACCACACAGGAGATGCAAAAACACAGGAGCGGGTCGTTTATGATGTCTGTCGCAGGTGCTGTGGAGTGCCCTCTTGTTGGAGCGAAGACTGAAGGGGTCGGTGGTCGGACTAGCTACCAACAATCCTTGGTTGCGGCAAAGGTTGAATAGATGGACCTCACTAGCTGAAGGTCGTCGGGAGTGCAGTACGGGCTCGGAACTTCGATGAGAGCAAGCTACCACTCATGGGGGCTCTAGCCACTTCACTGAGGGACCACCACCTCGACAGTTCCAGCGGCGCACACTTTGGTCGTTACTTTAGATGTCAGTTGACCTGCAGATTGCAGGGGAATGGTTCCACCAATCCAAGGGAGTTCCTGGTTCTTTGTCAAAGGCAGGTAGGTCTCTTGGGTTCTTAGAGAACAGCAGCAGGACGAGATGACTGGTGCACGGATTGGAGTCAGCAGGCATGCCGGCAGGTTTGGTGCCAGGTTAGTCTTGCGGCTCTTTGGTGTCCTTTTTCTTCTTAGGTCGGCAGGATCTAAGGTTCTGGGCCCAGGGTTGCCACCTAAATACTGAAGTTAGGGGTGTTAGAGAGAGTGCCAGGTAGTAGCCAATAGCCTACCTACCTTTAAGGTGACAACACCCTAATATGACCACTTCCGTTGGGTAGTGGGCATGATTCTGATTGGCTAATTCTCTCCAAGACAAGATAGTGGAATTCGAAAAGTGGGGTCTACATCGCCCGCCCGCCCCACCTTAGGGGTGTTGCTGGCTGAACTTGGGCCCAACTCCTAATCTAACTAACTTTCCCGCCTGCCCTCCTGCTAAAAGTGGAGCAGGACGGGGGGTTGCATATCAAAGGCGTCGTCACCTTTGAAGCTTCCCGCCTCGGAAATGCCATTCCGGCCTGGAGGAGGTGCAAAGCATTTCCACCCAGGGCTGGCATTGTTCATGTCCTCTGAAAGCGAAGGCTCTCGCCCCATGAAGTCAGAAACATGTCTGGTGGTGGCAGGCTGGCTAAGTCTGGTCAGAGACCACACCAGTGTTTGGTAGGTTTTCAGGAGGCACCACTAATGTGCCCTCTGTGTGCATTTATTAATAAATCCAACACTGGCAACAGTGTGGATTTATTAAGATGAGATGTTTGGTACCAAACATCCCTGGGTACAGTTAAGCCATCAGGGTCCTGGGGAACTCATAATGACGGGTGTTCAGCCTGTGTACTCTCTATGGCTTCCCTGTGCACTTACAATATCCAAGGATGGGCTTAGAAATAGCAGGGTTATATCTGCTCAGGCATATATGACCACACATGGGATATAGTGCACCCTGTAGTAAGGGTGACTTACCTATATGTATCACACAACAAGAAACTACCCTGACTCAGTGTCTGATTCTTAGTGAAGGATGGGGCACACTATGCCGATAACCTATGTGGTGTTTGGCATCTCAAAAAAATTTAAGGACTGTCCTCACACACCACCAGGTGTCATGCTTCATCATCGGCAGTCCTCGCTCTTTAAAAACTGCGTTTGATAAAGAGCGGGCCTACACCTGGAGACAGGGAGGCACTTCTATAGCTAAGTGGGGGCCCGTGCTAAGAAAAGTGAGTGAGTGATATTAAAAATCGATGCAAAATACTGCGTGGAAACTTTAATTGCGCAGAATGTGCTCGATATTAAACTAATAGTGGGGACTTGGAGGGTTAGTACCCCATCCCCATCAGTGTTGCCAACATGTTTCTGCCGAGGAGGCCAGGAGGGTCTATGGCATTCATCAGGGCGTGCGAGAAAAAGGGCTCCTATCTCGTCTCTAGGAGACTAAGATTAATCCACTTTAGTAGGTTGACTCTGGTCCAACTCTACTATGAAACTTCAGAAAACCTGTAAAGAAGAAAATATATATCACAGTATAAGTGAAAATTTTGACTCACACCGGCAAGGAAAAAATCAGACTGAAAACATGCGCAAGGTACATTGAAGTGCATGTGGTTGTGAGCACACGTGTCGCTGCATATGTGGTGCTCAAAGATAAAAACAGTTGTGAGACCAGCTCACACTCTTACCCCGGATTAGGGGTACGGATGTCCCATGGGAAGGGAGGATTTGAGGGACCCCTGTAGTCACACTCTAAGGACCAAGTTTTAGGAGAGATAAAAGAAATAGTGATAGTCAATGAAACGTGTTTTGTTAAGGTTTCAAAAAACCATTAAATCATACTAGCAGTGGAGTCTAGCTCCAAGGTTACTAATCAGGCATCCATGCAACCCCTTACTGCCTCAAGGTGCGTCCCTCGTGGCGCTCCTATGCTCCGTCCTCGTTGCTTCCCCGCTGGTAACTGGCTCAGAGCGGGAGCGCAGTATATATACGAGCCCAGAGAGGTAATTAACTAATTAGGATTTGTCAACATGGACCCGGCTAACGAACTGGCTTTTGATGAAGCCACTATAGCTGAGATCCTAAAAACACCCTCTCTGTTAGCAGATACTGTGATTACACAGACACTTAAAAACTCTGACGAATGGGAAGCACTTGTGGCGAATAAGAAAGAACAGCTCCGCACTGCTCTCCACGGCGCCTTTATGACCGAGTATCTAAGAAAAAACAGCGCACCCACGGGACTGATAGTTACCAACGAACCGCGCATCTTTCTCAACAACAAAGAGTTTAGAAAGAACTGGTCGTATATTGCATGGAAGTGCACAAAAGACTGGCTCGTACTTATCATCAATACGGCCAGGAAACTAGCAGATCTGTTACTAGTGGACATTCAAACCAGTGAGAACAATTTGAAGACAACTGTACACTCTCGGTTTTCAAGAAGAAGTTGGAAGAAATTAATAACCAACACAGCGAATACAAGGATTATTTGACTCAATCCAAACTGACAAAACTGAAGAAAGATGTGCAGAAATTCAGCCATGAAACCACGTACCCGTATGTGACGGAAGAATATTACGAGAGGCCACAGAGCCAGACGACAAACAAGAGACAACCAAGTTCCAGGCCCACCCCAATGAATTGGACCTTCAGCTTCGGGAATGAAAGGAGCAGCAGTGAAAGTGGAGACGAGGGAACATCGACGAGAGGACAGAGGCAACTCTACCAAGAACCACAACTACCACCCCCGATGCCACACTTTGGCTACTGTCAGCAACCTTTTTACCCACAGGGTTTCCCGTTCCAACAAGGCCCAGTGCCTTTTTTATACAGAGGCCGAAACGGCGGCAGAGGACGACAAAAGAACCAAAGGCAAGGAGCCCGAGTCCACTGGGAAGACCAAACACCCAACATAGTGGTGACAAGGAGCAGGGGGAGAGGACTGGGACCATCAACGAACAAGTAGCATCAAACGTGGTGAACCTTAGTAGCCACACCCTGACGCAAGATGAAGAGAATGTTCTCTCAAAAGGACTAGGGTTTGTACCCACACCAAAGAATGACCTTTTCACCCTTCGCACCGAGCTGGCACAGTTTTTCAGAAAAATTTAACTGAGAGATTTCTTCGAGGGGAAAGACCTCGACCAAGAACAACCGACCAGCACCACGGGCCTCAGAAAGAAGTCCACTTTTGTACCCCCTACACAATCCGTTCCTTGCCACATCCTGGCTTTTGAACAGGTAGTTCTGAAGGAAGTAGACGCCATCAACTGCACACAAAATAAAGGGTTTCAGAACCTGAGACGCGGAGAAAGAACAGCACTTGAGAACTTGAAGAAGAACACCCTTCTGATAATCAAACGAGCTGATAAGGGTGGAGCAATCGTTGTAATGGACCAAGACAAGTACCATGCAGAGTGCATGCGTCTCCTATCAGACCGGGACAGCTATGAGGTCGCCATAATAGACCCCACATCAAGACTCACCACCAAGATCAAAACTATGGTTGAGGAGGACATCGCCAACGACTGGATCACGAAACACGAGGCAGAATTTCTTGTGGGTGACGTCCCACGTACACCAAGGTTTTATACCCTACCGAAAATCCACAAGAATAAGGACCCACCACCAGGAAGACCCATTGTGTCTGGCATCGGCTCGGTGCTCGAACCTCTATCGCAGTTTTGCGACTGGTTCTTGAAGCCCATTGTTCAAACATCGGCGTCATATCTCAAGGACACCAAGGATGTACTATGCCTACTTAGAGACATGGACATTGACCCCAGAGAAGACTGGTTGATCACGATGGACATAGAAGCACTATACACGAGCATCCCCCAGAGACGCACCCTGGCTGTAGTCGAACACATCCTTCAGGAAAAAGAGTTGATTTCCTCACCCCTCGTAATTTCATCATGGAATGCGCAGAGATGGCTCTGACAGAAAACTTCTTTGAATATGACACCATCTACCACCAGATCAGGGGTACTTCTATGGGAAGCACCTTTGCTCCTAGCATGGCGTGCCTCTATGTACGTCAGTTCGAGGAGGACTACATATACTGCCAAGAGAATCCCTTCAAGCAACAACTGAAGTTATGGCGCAGGTATATTGATGACATCCTCATCGTCTGGAATGGAAATCAAAAACAAGCTATCGATTTTTGTGAGTGGGTCAACACAAGGGATGAGCACCTCAAATTCACACACAACATCAACAAAAACGAAGCTGTTTTTTTGGACCTTGTGATCACCTTAGATGAGGAAGAGTTGAGAACGAAGGTTCATAACAAACCAACTGACAAAAACAGTCTTCTCATGTACGAGAGTTTCCACCCGAGAGCACTGAGACAGAATCTCCCGATGGGACAGTTCCTCCACGTGAGGAGAAACTGTTCATCGCTTGAAACATACGACAACCAAGCCCAATCTCTGGAAAACAAATTGATCCAACGCCACTACCCAAGAAAAATGGTTACGAGGGCGAGAAAAAGAGCCCGAAACAATAATCGAGAGGCGTTGTTGGAGCACCAGGAGAAACAAGAAAGTGACAAGGTAGTACGTGTTACTACATACACCCCGATTTCCAACAAAGTCCAGAACATCATCCGTAAACACTGGCGTATACTTAACGGGGCAGGAAAACAATGGCCTGCACCAATGTTCGCTTTTAAAAGAAACTCGAACATCTGAGACGAACTAGTCCATTCCAAAACATTACCACAAGAAACACAGACCCAAACTACCTTATGGGATCATAACAGGCCGGTGGGCCACTACCCCTGCGGAAACTGTGTGGCATGTCAATACACCCATCATACTAAGGAGGTTGACATAAACACAGATAGACCATGGGTCCTAGGGAACTTAACTAACTGCAACTGTGAAAATGTGGTATATCTGATTAAGTGCCCCTGCAACCTTTTTTACGTGGGCATGACACTCCGAAAAGTCAAAATAAGAATTAACGAACACCGGAGCACCATCAGATGCAAAAAGAACAACACAAAACTTACACGACATTTCCTGGAACAAGGACACTGTGACAAAGACCTGGAGTGGGTTGAGTTGGAGAAAATGCACCCTAGCACCCCAAACATACAAAGGAAATTACACATCCGTGAACAAAGATGGGTGTACCGCCTCAAATCATGCGACCAGGGCCTGAACGACGAAATTCCATGGCTCCATATGGCTTAAACACCTTGAATCTAATAGACGGGACCGCCTCTGTCAGGTTAGAAAATACACGCCTGGATCCATCTGGACTACGGACCACATATGTACTTCTACAAGAACAGTCTCTCAATATGACTTCTAGTTCTGATCGGGCTCTATAGCACCCTGTTTATAAATGACAAAACTTGGTCTATTTTCCACTGAACCCGGATATATTCAATCGGCTAAACGGCATCTTTAACGACCACAGATGCATTGCATAGTACATCCCCACTAGTTCTGTGAGTTGTAATACCCTTACTTTATTTCATCTGGCTAGTTGCCCCCCTTTTTTGTGAAAGTCATGCGGCCACAACCACGGCATTTTCATCTTGGAGGAGGTTTTTCCTCCTCTTCCGCACTGCGCAGGCGCACTACGTACCCGGGACTCTATTTTGCCCAGCGCCCTGTGCGGAACCAGAAACACTTAAGACGGTTCCCCGCGAGTGAGTATGCATGAGCTCACCGGCTCTCCTTCACTGCAATATGCCTCCTTGCAGTGTTTTCCAATCTCGGACCCGCACTTATGACACGCCGGTCAGGCTGTTTTTGGGACAACGGAAACAAGTCGAGTTAACAGAGCGTCAAGTGGCGCTTTGACATTATGATGGCAATTAACTACAGGTGCAGCTCGTCACTTAATCAGGAGGTGCCCGCCCAAATCCTAATTAGTTAATTACCTCTCTGGGCTCGTGTATATATACCGCGCTCCCTCTCTGAGCCAGTTACCAGCGGGGAAGCAACGAGGACAGAGCATAGGAGCACCACAAGGGACGCACCTTGAGGCAGTAAGGGGTTGCATGGATGCCTGATTAGTAACCTTGGAGCTAGTCTCCACTGCTAGTATGAGTGAATGCTTTTTTGAAACCTTAACAAAACGCGTTTCATTGACTTATCACTATTTCTTTTACCTCTCCTAAAACTTGGTCCTTCGAGTGTGACTACAGGGGTCCCTCAAATCCTCCCTTCCCATGGGACATCCCTACCCCTAATCCGGGGTAAGAGTGTGAGCTGGTCTCACAACTGTTTTTATCTTTGAGCACCAGTTATGCTGTGACACGTGTGCTCACAACCACATGCACTTCAATGTACCTTGCGCATGTTTTCAGTCTGATTCTTTCCTTGCCAGTGTGAGTCAAAATTTTCACTTATACTGTGATATATATTTTCTTCTTTACAGGTTTTCTGAAGTTTCATAGTAGAGTTGGACCAGAGTCAACCTACTAAAGTGGATTCCTCTTAGTCTCTTAGAGACGAGATAGGAGCCCTTTTTCTCTCATGCCCTGATTAATGCCATGGACCCTCCTTGCCTCCTCGGCAGAAACATGTTGGCAACACTGATGGGGATGGGGTACTAACCCCCCCCCCGTCCCCACTATTAGTTTTAATATCGAGCACATTCTGCGCAATTAAAGTTTCCACGCAGTATTTTGCATCGATTTTTAATATCACTCACTCACTTTTCTTAGCACGGGCCCCCACTTAGCTATAGAAGTGCCTCCCTGTCTCCAGGTGTAGGCCCGCTCTTTATCAAAAGCGGTTTTTAAAGAGCGAGGACTGCCGATGATGAAGCATGACACCTGGTGGTGTGTGAGGACAGTCCTTACATTTTTTTGAGATGCCCAACATCACATAAGTTATCGGCATAGTGTGCCCCATCCTTCACTAAGAATCAGACACCGAGTCAGGGTAGTTTCTTGTTGTGTGATACATGTTAATTGGAGGCCAGCTTACCCTGACTGCCCCGTAGCCTCCTGTTCCCTCCCCTTTTGAATAAAAGGGTTTTGTGTGTATATGTGCCTTACCTATATCTCATGCAGTGTCTGTGGGCATTGCACACAGGTATGTGTGCCATGCTGACTCTTCGGTTTTGTTTGCAACAAGACACGTAGCTTGCAATGGCAAGTTGCATGATCTTGGTGAGGGTTCCCCAGGATGGTACAATTCGTGCTGCAGCCCTGGTGGGCCCTCTTCAGTCCCAATGCCCTAGGTACCAGGGGTATCCTTTACTAGGGGCTTATAGGGGTGAATGAATGTGTGCCAATCGTGGTACACTTTTGGAAAAAGAGCTCTGGCACTGTGAACCTGGTTAGCAGGGGCCTAGTGCACTTTCATTCGAAATGATCTCATAATCAAGGCAAAAAGTGGGGGCTAACCATGTAAAAAGCCCTTTCCTACAACTCCCACTCCCCGGTATGCTATTGCTAAAAATGTGGAAGAACCTGACAACTACACGAAGATGGAAAACAGTTCTCAAAGGCAGTGTTATAGCCATATTAGATAAAAACAATTAGTAATGAAGCAAAGTGTTGACAAGAAGCTGCTCACAGGTGGGAAAAGTTCTTGCAGGCATGTCAAGGGATACAAAGTGGGGAACAGTAGTGGGACACAAAGTTCTAAGGTTAGCCTCAGAGGAGGCAGCAATTAACGTGGCTCAAAGTCGTCACTGCTATGCACAAGGATAGAAGAAGTATGGGAAAAGGGGGCATTTTACACAAATGTGTAACAAAGGGAACAATAGTAGGGTAGCAGCTGTTTCCGTGGGAGGGGGAAGAGGCTGTAAAGGTACTGTGCATTAATGAGCCTAATGAATCCGTACAAAGGAAGTGCAGAGGAGAAGCTTATTTTTTTAGTTATAAGAATTTTAATGTGGTGTTTGACTCGGAGTCAATGTAAAAATTTTCCCTAAGGAGTTGTTGGTGACCTATAACCCAAGGATAACCCAGGAGTGTACCAAGGGGGTGAGATAACCATCATTGGATTTATGTGGTTTACCATAGTTTTCAAAAAGAGAGAAATCAGTTTCAAAAGAAGCACCCACAATTTTAATATGGTCACACCAATATGGCTTCCATATAATTTTTAATGTGAGGGCGCCTGTTCAGGTCATTGTGGTAGACAACACCAGTCTGGGAGATATTTTGAGAGATGCTAAAGCAGTTTTGATGGAAGGTTAGGATTTGTAAAGTACATGTGAATAGGATCATCATAAATGATGTGGCAGTACCATTTGACTATAGTTTGAGGAGGGTGCCTATGTTATTTATACGTAAGGTGAAAGCAGTATTGAGGAAGATAGTGCAGGAATGAATAATTGAGCCCACAGAGACATTTCCCCCCAAAGTCAACACCAAAACAGAAGTTTGTTGTTATTTAAGAATGGTATGTTCTTTTCAAAGCTAGATTTGAAGGATTCGTACCACCAGATTAAGCTACAACATCCTCAGTAACAATGGCAGGCTGTATTTTAATTCATGTGTTTGCCATGTGGTCTCGTTTCAGCTGATAGTGCATGATGTATAATGTCTTTGAAGATCTAGCATAAGTCACAGTTGTCCACGATTACATTTTTGTTTTTGGGACTGTGAGGGGGGAGGGGGTTTATAGAGGAGAACAGCATGGATTTGAAACAAGTGCTGGTCAGGTTAAGTGAGGCTGGAATAGCATTACTCAGGGATAAATGTAACTTCTTGGAGAGAGAAGTCGATTCTTTATGCTACACTATTTCAACAGATGGTGCAAGACCAAAGGCAGCTTTGTTGAGAGCGATAAAACTCAGCCTTTCACCACTAAAGATAAATGTAGGTATTTTATGGGCCTCTGAGAATATTCTGCAAACTTTGTCAAAAACTTTAAGGATAAAAACTGTGTACATATTACTATGCAAAGGGAGATTATTTGCATGAGGGAAGTCCTCTAGAAGAGATTTGAGGGCATACAAGCTGAAATTATAAATGCAGCGTGTGAGGCAATGGCTTTTTGCCAGTTTGCCCCCACTCTTTGCCCCGCTTTTTTGGTGTAATGACTGAGAGTGCACTGAGACCATTTAACCAGTCCTCACTGCCAGTGCTCTCACACTTAAAAGTGTACTGTTGATTGGCTTATATCCAGGTGGCATAAGTTAACTTGCTTATAAGTCCCTAGTATATGGTACCCAGGGCCTGTACGTTAAAGTGTCCCCCATGGGGTGCAGCATTTATTGTGCCACCATGAGTTTGACAAAGTAAAACATGTCTCACAGTCTTATACTGCAGACTGGTAGCAGTTTTGAACTGCTAACTAGACTTTGGCATTTAAACTAATACCAAAGTCCAAACCTCCTATTTTTAATATATATAAGTCACCCATCAGGTAGGCCTATTGAGCCCTAAGGCATGGTGCTGTATATTAAAAAGTAGGGCATGTATTTTTATATGCCCTAACAGTAAAAACCCAAAATTGTTGTTTTTACTGTGGAAAGGCTAGTAGACCCAATGGCAAGTAAATGGTTCTATATTGACAACTCAGCTGTGCTAGCTCCTGAATTGGACTCCCAAAGTTGGTACTTCAAGGTATCAAAATAATTGTTGCATTAAACCTGAATTGATGCCTTAGTCGAATTTAATGTATCTTTTGAGTAAAAGGCAACTTTTGAAACTTGCCCAAGTTTTCCAGTGGCCATTTGCAGATGCTGGTCACAAGACAGTCTTCTGCCCTCCTGGGAAGAGGTATGAACGACTCCCAAGAAAAGGCAGAATAGAGGCCTGCTGTTGGAAGTGATGTGAGTTTTATCTTGCAGGACGTTGCACAGGGTGTGAGCCCAAAAGGCGAGCTTCAAAGGGGAAGCAGACTGAAGGGTAAATGGTGGACACACACAAGAGGGCCTGCTCTTTTATTCTGATAGACAGGCTGGCATTGGCAACAGAGAGGGGAAAACAGTTGCCAAACCGGTTTTCCCGTGGGCATGTAGCCCTCAGTTGTCCACACAAATAGGGTGGGCTACCAAGCTCCACACACCAAGAGAAGTGTTCTGCCATCTTGGGAGTGGGAAGAATAATGCACTCTGGTATAGCTAGATACCATACATGACAGTAAATAGTCATCAGGTGGGAGGGGACATGGTAGCCCATTGGCTAGCAGTCAACCCATCCAGCTAGGGTTATGTGTGGGCATAATTACGGCACCCAGATCTCAAACCACGTCTATAGTGGAGAGAGAACCGAAGAACAACTGCCCTGCTGTGCTCTGGACTTGGCAGACAGAGGCTGCACCAAAGACTGGACTGTACCTGCTGCGCCTGGGCTAGCAGAGAGAGAGAGGGGACTGTGCCTGTGATGCCCTGAACAAGGAAAAGTCATCCCCAAACCACAGACCGAAGAGGTGGGCTCCAAGAGTCAGCGGACTTCCTGTTCCAGCACCAGGGCCACAAAAGCTGAAGAAGTCGCCTTGGTAGAGCTGGTAGCCACATTTGCTCGTTCACCACTAACCACTGAAGCTAAATCTGGGAAACTGAACCCAGACACTCGAAAGTTGCACCCAAGTCTGCTGGACCCGGGAGAGTTGTCAAAGTGTAGTTAGGTCACCCAAGCGGTACACTAGCCACAGTTAAAGGGAACTGTTGGTTTCACAGTGACCGGATACCATAGACCAGTGGCAACTGGCTTTTGGCTGGACTTCGAGGGGCATTGACCCCTGTACCTAAAGTTGCCTCACCATGTTCGTGCAACGAAGGATGGCCCCCAGGAAGACCCACGTCAACTGGATCAGCAACCTGTATCTCTTTCATCAGGACTTCAAAACTTCCCAAAGGAGAGTGTCTGGAAGGGTTTGAGTAGATTCCAGAGCACTTTTCCTTGCCTGTGCTAGTTAGGCAAAACTGACACGAGAACTGGTTGTGTAGCAGTGCTCACATCTAAAATGGCTCATGTGACTAGCTGGTATTGGGTCCAAGGAAGTGAAATTCCTATTATGAATCTTGTCACTTCCCAGCTGGCTTTTGATGTTCCATTGTACAAACTAAGGAATTCTGTCTGTAAAAAAGTGTTTATATGCTTATGATTCACCGCTGAATGAATCCTGCGTTATCAGTACAAACATGATATCGAAAAAGAAGTTAGTGTCTTCAAAACGGTTTTGGTTTGAGCCATGAGGTTTCACCTCTAATACTTGAGTGGCCATCATTTGCCACAGTGTCATCCTCCAGTGAGAGCTTTCTGCACACAACACACACAATCAAGCTCCTTAATATGCTCCAAACAATCCTCAGGTGGAAAGCTATTTACCGGATGCTGGGGCATGTTACTGGCCTGGGCGCAGGGTAAGCATAGGAGAAACCAACCAAACATAGGGGCTTGTGTATCGGTTTTACATTGAGCTGTGCAAACATGCTTTGGAACTTTGTCCCAGAAGATCATCTCATGAGTCACGAGATGGTGTTACTTGGCGAAAGTGTGGCACTTTACGGTATAGGGGAAGACACCATGGGCAGCTATAAAAAAGTGTGGCAGGTTGGGGAGAGGTGGAGATGGGGAAGAGTGGGGATGTTAGGGCGTATACTAGAAGAGAAATTACACAGGAAAGTAGCTTGGAGGGAAGAGAAGGTAATCGCGACACACACCTTTGCCCACCGTTTAGCAAGAGGTGTGGCACCAGTTTCCAACATCTAAAAAACTGAAAGCATCCTTCATCTGGGTCAAGTGCATTTCAAACTGCAGTGGGGTCTGCCTGTGGACAGCAGCTAAAGAACAAGTTCAACGAGTCTGTAGAAATTCAGCAAAGCCTATGCCCTAAACTAGGGAGGGTGAATACAAGTGATTGCCTGGTTTTTCCATTACAACACATGATCCCAGTATGATCTTATTACACACAAACATGGCACTCTCTTGTCATCAAATGATGACGGCGCCAAAGGCACTTGTAGACATTCACACCAAAATTATTGAAGGGAGTGGATTTCAATGGGATCTAGAAATGGGGGAGGGATTGCACAGAGAGCCTGTGATGGCTGATGGTTAACCCATTATTACTGATGGGTCCCACAGGGAGCTAGTGTCATCTTGGGGGAGTTACTGAGTGAGCCTTTGATAGTCTAGGATTTATGACGGGAGCCAGGGATTCTCAGCTAGAGATGGCTTAAGTGTCACAGTGGAAGCTGCTGATGGCTTTCTTATTACATGTGGAGCTAGTGTTTGGCAGGTGGCTAGAGAAGAGGGAGGGATGATAGAGAGTTTAGCTATAGATTTAGACACGACATGGGAGCTAGACTGTGAACAAAAAGAATAGTAGTGGCTTCAAACAGGGGAAAGAAGAGATGTGAGTTGGGGTCCTGGAGGCTTGGTAGAGAGGTTACACTGTCAACAAGTTGAGGATTTCATTGAGTGCAAGAAAAAGAAAAGGAAGGAACATGGCTAGAGATGGTTCAGGAGTTTGTTGTGGAGCAAGAAAAGATATGGGTATTAAACGCGTTGGGTTTGTTAGGCAAGGCTTGTTTTGGTGCCTTTTTGGTTTCGGACTAGAGGTTATGGTTACTGTAAAGTAATACCAATAGGAAAGGAGCGTTTACCCTTCTTTCAGTGTTATCAATCAATTATTGAATTTCTCAAAAAAAGTCCAGTCCACAGGCCATTATTTCAGTTCCAAAGAATTTTTGTTCCAAATTTATTAAAGAAAGAACATCATATAATGTAATTCATTCAATTTCATCAAATCTTTTCAGACAATTTCATCAAATATTTTCAGCCTACGCGTTTCGTCCTAACCCGGACTTCATCAGGGCTGAAAAAATGAAAATATATACAACAATCAATTCCATACAATGTGATTCATTATTATGTTATACATTATACTGATACAAAAGCACTACTCACAAAAATCAATTCAAACCAACAATACTACATAAAACTTTTAGATGCCTGCCTATCTCCATTCTAACAAACATACACCCAGGACGGGATTTCAATTAGTCCAATTGTCATTAATAATACACTTCATTAGTAAATCTTAAAATTATCAAAATAATCTCTTCATATTCATAGACATTGTTAACCTCATTTTTACATTTTTGCGCATTCCACATGATGATGACATTCAAATACCCAGGTTATTTACCTAAGAAAAACCTCCATTGCCTCATCGTTTCTCTCCTAAATACCAGGGACATCCCTGTTCTCTTACTTTGCATTATTATAAGCCCTTATTAACTATTGTTCACTGCTCATTATGGAAGAGTCAGAAATTCTCAAAAAATATTCTAAATTTACCCAGAGGCCTACTGTGTAATGTTTTTAATTTAAAGGCTATTTATGCACCTTCCTATTACCCTTAAATAATCTTTGAAAAAAGTACCTTGTTCAATTCTTGTTGGACCTTTATTCATATCACAAGTCAAACGTGCATCTTTTTTAAGCGCTCCCATGAATAACCTCTGTGAAAGTTCAAACAACATCTGCAATGACCACTTTGATTTTAAAATTTATCCCTTCAACTATTGCTATTTTTTAGAAAAACAACATACCTTTATTTCATGTAACCAATTTCTTATACATTCTTCACGATCAATCCGTAATCGACGTCCTGATTTTCACACTGTCTCATTCACGAATACTGTGTTCTGTATAAAAATATATTTACACCCATATTATACTCTAGTGCTGATCAACTGACAAAAAGCATAGATAATGCTTATTTCCCAATCAGGGTGCTACCCCTACAATTAACGCTGTCTATATTTAAACTCACCCTCCAACTGTTATCTATTTTAGTTTATATTTATAGATACACTGTACCTTGTTTACAAGTATAATATGGGTGTAAATATATTTTTATACAGAACACAGTATTCGTGAATGAGACAGTGTGAAAATCAGGACGTCGATTACGGATTGACCGTGAAGAATGTATAAGAAATTGGTTACATGAAATAAAGGTATGTTTTTCTAAAAAATAGCAGTAGTTGAAGGGATACATTTTACAATCAAAGTGGTAATTACAGATGTTGTTTGAACTTTCACAGAGGTTATTCATGGGAGCGCTTAAAAAAGATGCACGTTTGACGTGTGGTATGAATAAAGGTCCAACAAGAATTGAACAAGGTACTTTTTTCAAAGATTATTTAAGGGTAATAGGAAGGTGCATAAATAGCCTTTAAATTAACAAAATTACACAGTAGGCCTCTGGGTAAATTTAGAATATTTTTGGAGAGTTTCTGACTTTTCCTTAATGAGCAGTGAACAATAGTTAATAAGGGCTTATAATAATGCAAAGTAAGAGAACAGGGATGTCCCTGGAATTTAGGAGAGAAACGATGAGGCAATGGAGGTTTTTCTTGGGTAAATAACCTGGGTATTTGAATGTCATCATCATGTGGAATGCGCTAGAATGTAAAAATGAGGTTAACAATGTCTATGAATATGAAGACAGTATTTTGATCATTTTAAGATTTACTAATGAAGTGTATTATTAATGACAATTGGACTAATTGAAATCCCGTCCTGGGTGTATGTTTGTTAGAATGGAGATAGGCAGGCATCTAAAAGTTTTATGTAGTATTGTTGGTTTGAATTGATTTTTGTGAGTAGTGCTTTTATATCAGTATAATGTATAACATAATAATGAATCACATTGTATGGAATTGATTGTTGTATATATTTTCTTTTTTCAGCCCTGATGAAGTCCTGGTTAGGATGAAACGCGTAGGCTGAAGATATTTGGTGAAATTGTCTGAAACGATTTGATGAAATTGAATGAATGACATTATATGATGTTCTTTCTTTAATAAATTTGTAACAAAAATTCTTTGGAACTGAAAAAATGGCCTGTGGACTGGATTTTCTTTGAGAAATTCAATAATTGATTGATAACATTGAAAGAAGGGGAAACGTACCTTTCCTATTGGTATTGTTTCATTGAGGATTGTGGCCTGGGAGCGGTGGGCCACGGGGAGTTGAGCGTTGCTATTTGAATTGAGAACAATATTATCCAAGAACAACGACTTGTGCGCACAAGTGTCAAGCCCTCACCGCCCTGGGTTCAGTGAATGATTGTTACTGTAAAGTACTCTATATAAAACCATTCTTGTTGTTCTCTGTCTACTATCCTACATAGTGCCTCTACTACTGAGAGCACTCTATGTTTAGTTGCTTCTAATAAGAACTTCTGCTTGTATTTCTGTGCTTTTCATATAACATGTTTTGAGCAGAAGAATAACTTCAGTGGTGCCTGAGTTGGGGTTAAATCTTGGTCTTTGTGGTCCTCTTTAATGTTACCACCATTGCAAGGTGTAGCTGTTTGAGCGCATTAGAGGCATTTGGGCAAGAAGCCAAATCAAAGTCAGAGGACAGACTGTGAGACACAGAGAGGTGTTTAAAGTCTGAAAGCGATGCAAGTCTAAGCTTTACTGATGTGGGGGGGGCTGGGTTCGTTAATCTATCAATGTCAGACCAGAAGAGGAACATGTCACCTTCAGACTCACCACACTCCTTCCTTAAGTTCTCCATGACCGTTGTTAAGAAGCCCATTTTATGCCCTACTTTAAAAAAAAGAAATTGTCAAGCCCTTTTATAATTCTCCATTTGTGGGATATCTGAGGTAAACGTTCCCGATGTTGGCCTGGTATTAGCATCTAATGCATCATGCTAGTGTAGATGTAATCTGTTTGCTAGATTAGCAGCTATTAAATGAGGGCGCAACTTCTAACACCAATCCACTTAACTTCAGTGTGTGATCTTGGGCAAATGTTCAATTTTCCTGAGAGTCCAGTCATTTACCTGACAAAATTATTTGCACTTGGCTACCCCCTTATCCCAAACAAGTGGATATTTACATATTACGTGTTTTTTGTGATTAGAGCACAACACCACTGTGGTTGAAACATTATTAAAATCATGATCGCACAGACCTACATTTATCTAGATTAGGTCCCAGTGAGGGCCAGCGGGCGACTATCCTGTGAATAGGAACAATTACCATGTAGCAGATATTGACAACAGCGGTCTCTTGCTCTGATAAAGTGATGATCACCCTGTCTTGAGCTTTGAAGCCTCCACAAAGCCATGCTTAGCACTGCCTTAAAATGCGTACAAAGCCCCTTGATGTATTAAATACAAGGCATTAATGGGAAATATCAGAAAACTGCAAGAAAACCTGCAAAAGTACGCCCTGTCATTCCCTTTGTATTCTGTAGACATCCTAGTGTTCACTGATGCTGGTAAAATGAGAAGTACTGCAGAATGAATCATTGACACAAAGCAGCTGATTTTATGCTGATTAATGTACAGAACCTGAAGCAAGGGAAGCACGAGGGGCGATTGCAACAGACATCAACGTAGATGTCGGCCCTGGGAAAGTAAAGGGTCACTGAGAATGTGCCATATGAGCAGCAGACTTGAGTTGAATCCACGAGGCCCAGGGGAATCGCTTGCCAAAGATAGGCCCGACAGGCAGGCTTGTGATGATTGTAGGAGGTCCGGGGGAGGAAGCACCGGAAGAGAGGCCTATAAAAATGCTCCTGGGAGAGGCCCGTGGAAAAGGAAGGAAAGCGAAGAAGTCAGAGCAAGGAAAGTAAGAAGTCCGATCAGGGTGCTAAGGGGCAGAAATAACGGGACCTAAATTCCCCAACTCGCCTGCCCTCTTACCTGGCAGTGCTTATAGTGTCCTGGTAGGAGCTGTGCTCTCCTGCTCCATGGCGTTCATCATGATCTGATGCAATCTCCCTTTCATAAGCAAACAGCAGCCTTTTGCCCACCCTCAGGCTGCGTCCACCAATCGGACACAGTGTTTTACCTGGGGATGGGCTCAGGGTTGCTGCAGCCAATCAAACTAGTGATTGTATTCATGGGTTTCCGGTGTATTGAAGGAGCCGGGTTCCATGTTCTAGATCTGCGATGGAACCCCAGGTCGATTACTTTTTGTCAACATGAAAGCGTGGGGGGCGAAATCGTTAGCCAATCAATCATTGCAGTTCCAATGAACTATGACTCCGAAGAATCACAGACTCCCAATTAAGTTTAGTCAGTTTATTGCAAAGCCAAGAACAGTTGGACATACAGGCACCTCAAGATGAGGGTGTAGAAATACATGGAAACTAATACAAAGACAAACCTACAGGTGAAGTTCAGGCGGTGCAGCATGCACAGAATAATTAGTTTGAGGATCAGAAAACAGAAGATGTCAGCACAGACATCAAGATTCCCCTTCATCGGAAGTTTGTGTGTATAAAGCATTAGTCTGTCCCTACACTACAACTAGCGTGACATCCCTACCTAGCATTTCCCAAGGCAAGATCTGTTAAGGTGTAAGCACGTGAAGTCTTCCTAAGAAGTCTCTTCACGTTTAGATGGGTCAAGTAGCATAAAGCTACAGAGCTCGTTCTAGGCTGCTCTCTCTCTCAAGGCAAGGCAGAAGTCCCCAGACACTGTCCCTAACTTTGATGCATCAAACTCACAGGTAATATCCCAAGAGGCATTGCACCATCACACCATCCAATCAAGCCACCTCCTCATAGGTAGTTTTCCACTAGGCAGCGATGCTCCCAGGCCTTGGCGAGATTACCTTGATTCCCAGACTTGCTCCAATGAGAAAGTACAACCCTTCTTTATTATCAGTATCAACGTTCAATGTATCCTTTCCTCCCAAAGCCTAAATCCTAAAACAAAGACATTATTCTAACTAACAAGGATTAATTCTCCACCTGCAACGAAAATGTTAGAAAGAACAAATCCAACATGCACACAAAATTCACTTATTAAATCTAATGCGAGAGCTTCCAGGAGAAAATACAATTCAGGCCTACAGAAATCGGGCAACATAAAAATGGCACAAGGCCTCATGAAATTACACATAGAAAATGAACATTGTTTACTTAGCACATCTAAATTAACATGTTACATAAGCACATCAATTGTGTGAGTACTTGTCAGCGACATGTACGAATTCTGCACGTTAATGTTTTCGACTAAACACACGTAGATACGTTAATTTCTTCGCATTTACATTGAAAATATCCCTAACACGTCACCTTTCAGGTTATTACAGTTCACATTCTAATGTACTAAGTTAATACGATAAAAGATTCTATGTAGGTGCAGACTACCCATTATTATAATGCACCCCTACAAATGAAACAGCAAAATTTGCGCTCCAACAGTATCATAGGCCATTGCACATTTTACAAGTTGAAAACATCAGCTTCTGATTTTGTGATTGGCTGTGAGCAGGAGGATGTAGCAAATCTGTCCCTAGTTAACCGTAATTTCATGTCTACTTGTCCCTCGGACAAAATCAAAATTAAAACTGCTTGCCGGGGGAATAAATCTAGATGTTTCCGGTATCGGGCGATACATTTTCCCCACCCTGAATGACTGCAGGAATTTTTGTAGTCTTTTGAGTTTGTTACAGGTTGGTGTAAATAGGAGGGAGATAGCTTTTCAAGGCTACCTGTATGGAGGAAAATTGTAGAAGGTGAGGCTATAAGAGTGAGGTGTACTCGAGAAGTTGTGGAGATATGTGATTTTTTATTTTATTATTTTTTTAAAACATTTTATTGCTTTTTCAAATAACATGGTTAAACAAATCTCAGGTAGCATTCGGATTATTCGTGAACCCCCAGGAAACAGGTTAATACAATAACCCCACGTTTTCAACTGCAATTGTCCCGCAGTATCTCTTATAAGATAGAACGGTAATAGTCATTGCAGTCCCAGGTTCCGCTTTTAGGCTGCTGCCTTCCGTCGATTGTCACCGCAGTACGTTGAGGCCTCCCCTCAAGGCTCGTCGTCTAACACAGTTTGCCCCGTGTAAATCCCCCCCGCCCTCCTGCAACTCCCATCCTCCCCCCACCCCCAGGCATGCCGCACGTACTCAGATTAATTATGCACATTCTTAGGGCTGTCCCATAGTACGGACCGTGAGTCATTCCATGTAGTATATGTCGGTGGTAGCTCAGTAATAGGTGTATAATATAATAGTCAGGCCATCGCGGGATCAACAGTCAGGGACATTAAAAGCACCAGCCGATCAATCGCCCCTAATAGGGCCCTCTCTATCTAGGTCTTCTTCTTCATCAACAGGGTGTCTCAGGAGGTCCACGTGGAGAGATGCGATGGTGCTGTTGCAACGGTGCTGTCGACAAAAGCCGATGAACTGCATAATGTACTGAATGACGTCTATGGAACAATCAGAGAAGGCTATAAGTGAAAGAGCTGTACAGTTTGAAGTATAATTTTTTTTTTTAAATCAGGGACAAGGTATCGGTTGGTGGTGGTGTTGGCGAGGGATAGGTTTGTATCACCTGACGAAGTACATGGAAATCTCATCAGCCTAGTGCTGATGAACTTGTAAGTTGAGTGGAATGCTGCAATGATTACAAAGTAGGGGAAAATAGATTAACATTTGGAGGTGGTTGTGTTGAACACGTGGAGGAGTCCCTGAAGGAATATTTGTTTGTGGCCTTCATCTCCCCTGCAATGGCCATGATTACTTATTTTGAAAGAGTGTGGGTCAGTGAGCTACACTTTGTTACCTACTTTAAATTGGTCAAAAAAGACATGTGCCGTTCTATTCAGATGTCAAAACCACCTTGGGAAGCCATTCTACCTAAGATTTAGATTGCAGCATCCTCAAGAAAATAAGTTGTCTATTCCTGGCTCTCTAATTCTCAAGTGTCAGAAATAAACCTGTAAGGATATGTATATATTTTTTTGTAAAGTAATCAATGAAGCTAAAGCACAAGGCCACATTCAGCACCACAATGCTGTTTAAACTCTTATAAAAACCTACTCAGCCAAGATGTCCTGAATTTTAATTGCACTGTTCTCAAGAGATATCTCATAAAGTAAAAAGCCACTTTCGAGATAATAGTAAATATCGGTCAAAGAATTTGAGATCTTGTGCATAGCTCCAGTGAAGAATTTCTCTCACACACGATCCTCCTGTGCTCCGTCAGCCTGTAAAGAGGTTGCCCAAGAACAGATTCAGGTTTGACAGTAAAAAGACGGAGTCTCCACTTCTGATACATGACCAAAGTCAGACTTCAGACACTTGTCAGCTTTCGTGGCATTAGATATCACCAACCATTCATTTATCAAAGTGGTTGTTCCGTCCCTGAAGCATGCAGTAGACATTCTTTTGTGAGAAAACTACCCTCAAGTCCAGGTGACAGCCAATTTTAGTTCTGTTTTTTGCCTGCCTATATTTATTCATTTCATTTATCGATTTTTTTTTCCAAATTACTGCTGCACCTAAAAGACATTAGTGTGCTTTACTCATGACAATAGAAAAGTACATCTGAAGTAATACACATTGGTCAATAGGAAGGTTGCGATTTAGCAGTATTGAAAAAAGTGAAAGTTATAGAGAGGATACTTGTAAAATGTGGGAGTTAAAAGAAAGGTGAAGATAGAAAAGATTTGTTTAAGCAGTTTCCTGAATTAAAGAAGGTTCGTTAGCTTCGTTTGAAATAAAAGGCAAACTTTCGTTTGCAGCAACCAGAAAGGGTTGTTTCAATGTTAGAGTCGTTTTAATTTCAAAGTTTCCAGATGTAATATGTAGGTTCTTTTACGGCCCTCTGCCCACCAGAGGTTGTCATCAAGTTTGAAAGGTAGGGCCGTACTCATGGTAGGACCCAGATCACACATGTCTCCTCATCTCAGATCCCTACACTGGTTACCAATGAAACAAGCATTTGCAATGCAATAGGTCTCGCATTATTAAAGTTTGAGCTATTGGCATTGCTAAATAATGCAACACCAATAGCTCAAACTTTAATAATGCGAGACCTATTGCATTGCAAATGCTTGTTAGTTTTACTGCACATCTAATGAAAATGCGAGACCTATTGCATTGAAAATGCTTGTTTAAAGATGTTTACAACACCAGCCCATGCACAGCCACAAAGCCGGCCCACACACTCACCTGTCAGACTAGCCCATCTGGCACTGCCAGATTGTCCAATAGGCTAGTCCGATCCTGAGCAGAGGTGGCTGGGAAACCCCTAAAGTGAGAACTGAACAGAGAAAAATCTGTGAGCAACTCTGGCTTGCCTCAACCTGGATACTACTACAAGATTGTTGGTCTTGAAACAAAGATTACTTATAGGGTTATACTTTACCTGTTGCTTCAAAAGAAAGGAAGATTTGGTTCATGAAGTGCCTTGAGAAGCAGACAGAAGTTAACAGAAGACATCAGATGAATCCAATTCTGTACAATCACGTTTTAAACTTTTAAGCTATTGGCATTGTAAATGACAATGCCTTTTATTTATCTGTTTTGAAAACAAACAGATAAATAAAGGCATTGTCATTTACAATGCCAATAGCTCAAACACTCGCAAATGCGAGGCCTATTGCATTGCAAATGCTTGTTTTGGGGAAGTGGGGGAGGTGTGCTGTGTCTGCCTGCTGTTACTGTGGCGGCGCTGGTCTGCTTCCTGGGAAGAGTCACAACAACATTGTAACTTGTATTTGTGGAAGGGCCAGAGGCCATGATTGCATTTGTGTTAAAGTTGTGCGTTTGGTGCATTTAAATGAAATACAAGAGGGAGGGAAAGTGAACAGGCAGAGGGGAAAGGATGACCTTTACGAGACTGTTTTTAAACAAAGGAAGCGGCTTAGGGTAATTATGGAACTGAGGGTGGCTCACAGTGTAAAGACAGGGAGTTATTGTTTTTTCCAATCCCCTTGTTTTTATGACAATTTGCCACTGAGCGTACAGGCAGACACCGGCACAATGTAAAGTCCCTGTAGGAGTTGACATTACGGGGCCTAGTTTGAGCAAGTGTTTCATGGTGTGCGGGGAGATAGGGGCATATAGCAAGGAGCGTACCGGCCGACACCGGCTTAATACAAGCCCAATGCAGGTGCAGAGATTCTGGCACTGTTTTTGGCGACATCCACCAGCTTGGCGTGGTATATTGTAGAATATACTGAAAGCAGTTGCAATATAAAGGGGAGCGATGTTTATGGGACAGTAAATTATAAACGACGTAATAAAAATGTTTGTAAACTTGTGCCTTGAGAAACTAAACATCCAGGATGCTCTGTGCTTTTTGAAATTGTTTTTTTAAAAGATTTTGTGCAAAGTTGGATGAATGTTTGGGAAGACACCGGCTTAATTTAAGCCACCCTCGCACCCTTGATCTCCACCGCTAAAGTTTCCTCCGCTGAGGTTTCCTGCCCGGAAGCTGGTGGCGCCGCACCAGCCTTTTGCAGTGGCTGGGAGGGAAGGAGATGGTGCCGCCTGGGTTAGGTATGTGGGAAGAAGTGCGAGGCTGTGGGGAGAATGCCATTAATTGAATGTTCTGTGAACGTGCATGGGTGAAAAGTGAGGCCTGCCCTCTGTGACTGCAGCGTGCTGTTTGGATGCAGGCAGGAGGGCGCGTTAGGAGGCAGAAAAATACCGGAAGAACAAATACATGATTGGAAAAAAGGAGGGAGGAGAGAACGACGAAGAAAACAAGAGACAACACGAAAGAAAGGGAAAATGGAGAAGACAAGAAAAATTTAACTAGGGAGATAAATATCGAGGGGGCGAGAGAAAGGAATACATTTAGATAGGGGAGAAAGGAAATAAAATGAGCGTAGAGGCAAGGATAAGATGTGCAGGAAGATAGGGGCATATAGCAAGGAGCGTACCGGCCGACACCGGCTTAATTTAAGCCCAATGCAGGTGCAGAGATTCTGGCACTGTTTTTGGCGACATCCACCAGCTTGGCGTGGCATATTGTAAAACATACTGAAAGCAGTTGCAATATAAAGGGAGCCAGGAAAGAATAGGCAGAGGGGAAAGGAGGACTGTGGAGGAACTCTTTATAAATAAAAGGAGAGGCTTACGGTAAATAGAAACGGAGGGTGGCTCACAGTATGAGGCAGAGGGGAAACAGAGGGTGGCTCACAGTGTGAGGCAGAGGGGAAACAGAGGGTGGCTCACAGTGTGAGGCAGAGGGGAATTTGGAACAGAGGGTGGATCAGTGCGTACAGATTAGGAGTTTTTTTTTTCTAAGAAAAAAATGTGGCTACGATGTTTATGGGACATTAAATTATAAACGACGTAATAAAAATGTTTGTAAACTTGTGTCTTGAGAAACTATACATCCCGAATGCTCTGTGCTTTTTGAAATTGTTTTTTTTAAAGATTTTGTGCAAAGTTGGATGAATGTTTGGGAAGACACCGGCTTAATTTAAGCCGCCCTCGCACCCCCCGCTGAGGTTTCCCGCCCGGAAGCTGGTGGCGCCGCACAGCCTTTTGCAGTGGCTGGGAGGGAAGGAGATGGTGATGCCCGGGTTAGGTATGTGGGAAGAAGTGTGAGGCTGTGGGGAGAATGCCATTAACTGAATGCTCTGTGAACGTGCATGGGTGAGAAAGTGAGGCCTGCCCTCTGTGACTGCAGCCTGCTGTTTGGATGCAGGCAGGGAGGGCGCGTGGGGAGGCAGAAAGATACAGGAAGAACAAATAAATGATTGGAGAAAAGGAGGGAGGAGAGAACGACGAAGAAAACAAGAGACAACACGAAAGAAAGGGGGACTGAGAGAAAGGAATACATTTAGATAGGGGAGAAAGGAAATAAAATGAGCGAAGAGGCAAGGCTAAGATAATGATGCAGTAGGGTGACCAGAATTGTAAAGCCAAAAACCGGGACATTTTATTTCTAGTATAGGCAAATTGGAAAGAACCTCATGAGACACAAATACTTTGTAGCACACTTTGAGTTTACTACACACTGCCTGCCACCTTTCCCTTAGTAACTGCACGTCAGAGTGCTACAGTCTATATCGTTTTATGGCACTGTTATCCAACATTGATCCACAAAGGTTGCAGTATCTTCACATTGCCATGGTAACCACTGAGTATGCAAAATGCCCTATTTAGAATCACTCTATGCAAATGTACCTCGTGTATATCCTGAAAATGTAGCAAGGAACTGACCCCTGGACGTAAACCGCAGCACCTACTCCGGTACAGTCCACAGCTTTCTTCCCATGAATTACTTGTGATCAACAAAGCGTGCAATAGTTGGCACAAACAGTTACACGACACAATTGGAAAACATCACTATATATTGTTAGTGCAGGGATCTAAACCCCTTGTTCAGCAGCCCTAACATCTGTTTTAAGCATCTTTTCCCTCTAAGTTAACAATCTATCACATACAGTCGCTATTGACCTGTGGAGAGAAACATTAATAAGATCTACTAGAGTCTGTATCGTGTGATCCGTAATAATTACGTCATATTTCACTACCATACGCGACTATCTTTTAGTGAAAAATCAACAGAAATATAATTGTAACTTGCACTGTAATTCATCTTCGTGCAGCAGTAAAACACGTTTCTTCGCAAATGTATTCATTTCAAATCATCGAGCGAAATGAATTTTGAATTTGGCAATAATCAAGTCAGCATCATACGTTTATCATAAAACCGAAACAATCGAGAATATTTTAAACAAGCCAACAATACCCCCTAGATAGTTGTACAATGAAATCATACAAAAGCCTACACACTTCACAAATCAAGCACCATTACAAACCTATGGATCACTGACGATTCACGTTTATGCACAAGAGTATCTGCCAACCAGCCTTTCAGTGTAAGATTCCATCTCAAAAGCACATTCGTGGTGAACAGAAAATCAGACACGACATTTGCGATAAACTGGCAACTATAAGTAAACTTGCATTTTCAGCCGAAGGACAACATCGCTACCATTCCTGTCAGCAAACAACAGAAAAGCCTACCTTAAACAAGCACGGATTAGAAACGGTGCGCGCGAAACCAGTGGTGCGCGCGCACCACATAGGAGCAGGGGGAGGGAGCGCAGCAGCAAAAGCGAGACGAACGCGCGATGCTGCGCGTTCTGGCCACCGTCGGGAATGGGCGCTGCAAAGGCGGGACATGCGCCCGCCTTTGACCAATCGCGTGCCGACTCCATTAAAAAAACGTACGCTCCAGCCAATGTGGGCTTCCGAAAACAAAACCACACGCACGAGCGTGTGGGTCGTTTTCAGAAGCCCTTTCTAAAGGTCTCGCGCTGCGCGAGCAGTGCTGCGCACTGCAACGCTAGGCGCGAGACCTAAAAAGGGTCAGTTTCAAATCCCTGGTACTGACTTTTAAGGCCCTGAATGGAATCGGGGCACCGTACATCAGGAATAGGATCCAGCCCTATAAACCGTCCAGAACACTGCGATCATCTACTCAGCTAAAGGCAACAGTGCCTAAGTTCTGCCGATCTCGCAAAGGCGGACGCTCCTTTCAAGTACTAGCTGCAAAATTATGGAATAGTCTCCCACTTTCCCTTAAACAAGAATGTGATCTCCTTAGCTTTAGACGAAACCTAAAGACCTGGCTTTTCCAACAGTGAGAAGTTTCTCCGCTCTAGCTGTCCGGTCTTGTAATTACTCTGTTCTGGGGTCAGGACAGCGCCGGGACACTCCTCGGAGTAGCCGTGCGCTTAACAAATACCCCATAACATAACATAACATAACAACGTGAGTTTCCTAAATGATGAACCTTTTACATAGAACCAAATATTTAATTGTAACTCTGACCTGCATTCGAAGCGAGTGTTAAGCTAGGAGATACGGTCAGAATTTGTTCTTGGCCGAGTCAAATTGGGTAGTGTTGACATACAGCAAAACACGAGTGGGTTGCATGTACACTTTCAAATTATACTGATGAAAGGAGCAAACCAGGATGGAATGTTACACAATGGAGTATAATTCTAAAAGCAAACGAAGGTAGCGCATGCAGATCACCATGAGAATGGCTCGTATTGCTAGCAGAATATACGCAGAAGAATATAACAAGCGGTGGAGTGGATCACAGCCTTGATCGAAGAAAGTGAGATTCCTCATTCCAATATTATGTAAGTTATGGGGCAAGAACTGCTACAGTCGTACATTGAAGGCTATGGTTTATTGGACACCATTCATTCTAGTTTCCGACCCATTCATCAAGTGGACACTGACCTGGCACACCTAGTGGTAAACTGCAGTGGCTAGAAACGAAGGTCAGTTGGCAAATCTTATCTGATGAGACCTGTGAGACGTTTCTGAAATGGTAGCATAGCAGCTCTTGCTGGAAATTCTACAAATTTGGGGTTAGCCAGCACCTTTGTTGTTCCTTGAGACGAAAATGCAGCAAGTGAAGGCGGGTACTTTCACTCATCCACATTTAAAAGGAACATGCTGCTGCTAGTTTTGATTGTACAAACAAACACCTTTGAGTTTCAAATGTATGCTAATGACCCACAATGGATGGACACGTGGTTCTGGAAGTTCCTGCTTGGAACTTGTAGTGAAGTGGATAAGTTTGAGCAAATTAGAAACTACAATCTCTCCACTGATGTCATTGAGTGACCTAACATGCTAGACCGCATTTCACAACCAGCTCAGATAGTCACAAATTTGTGAATTTGCCTAAAGGAAGACGATCTAAAAGTAAGCCTCAGATTGATAGTTTGCAATCACCAGCTTTGCCTAGTTAGAAAAAAAAATGTTCTTCCATAGGTGGGAACAAATATGGGGTGCTTTTTAAGAACGCCTATCCATGCAAGATCAGCGTCACCTAGGAAAGGATGCCAGCAAATGTAATTCAGTGGTAAATGAAACATAGAAAAGATTATTACATGCCATTTTAAGCATGCATGGGCAAATGTATCACGTGACGGTAAGAAAGAAAATCAATTTCATGAACATGAAAATTGTAAGAAGTGTTTGTTTGGGGTCAAAGGTCTCTGCTTCTTTACAATTAAAATCCTTAGGCCTACTCCAAGAGAATCACATAGATCATTAACTTGCATGTGAAGACTGTTCCAATCTGGTCCAATCCAATTCTGGGAGGGGTTTGTGGAGGGACTCGGAGGCAGGTGCTGGATGCTGTTGGTGACCCTTTTCGCTATAAACTACCAGAGCAAGTCTGTTGCATTGCACCTTCTTTTAAGGAAAATAGTCAAAATAATCCTCTTCATGCAGGCCTTTGCTAGACATACTAGAATGATTAAAGGGCTTTGATACATTGATGGTCCATCCTGTGTCTTCATCAACCTTCAGGATGGTGTGCTGCATGGCACTGAAACCTGAATATAAGCTACTTATAAGGACCTTGTTCATCTATATGCTTAAAGAACTCTTTGGTGACTTACAATATCCTTATAATGTACAGCAGGGAGTACTGTATCCCATATATTAAGGTGCACTTCTTATATCAGCTACCCTGCCAGTAGCAAACAAAGCAGCATCCACAGCTAACGCTTGGTTCATAACAGAATTGTGTAATTTGCCCAATTCCTACAAGGGCAGAGGCTTGCTATCAGTGGAGTTAGGGCCTGAATTTGGATGGGGGCCTCTGTACTAGACAGCTAGTCCAATGGTCGAGCGCATATCCCCTTTTTCACATCCCACTGCGAAGAGGCGTTGCAGTTCCATTTGTTCTGTTCTGTGTTGGCTACTGAGGACTAGTGCCCCCACACACTTGAGGGTACACTGAACAAACCACTGCTGTATTATTTTCATACTGACCTAAACAGGAGAAAGCAGTGCAGACAGGGTGCACAAGAACTTCTATTTGGGTTGGCCAAATGTCATTAAATGTGTTGAAAATTTGTTTAGTGGGCCCACATTTGCAAAACATTACAACCCCATGCAGGCAGCACCCTATCGCCACTGGTTCTTTAAAGGCACAAAAAGCAATTTAAGGTGCGTCTGTACTCCTCTGTGTACTGAAAGACCTGTGTACTGAAAGACACCTGAGTCATTTAAGGGCTGTGGGCCAGGGGCCAGATGTACAACCAGTTTTTGCGTGTGCAAACGGGTTTGTGACCCTTTTGCGCACGCAAAAACCTACATGGCCATGTACAAACACTATTTTGCGACTCGCAAAAAATTGCGACGACTCGCTATTAGGAAGGGAACGCTATTAGGAAGGGGCGTTCCCTTCCTAATAGCGAGTCTCTAGCCATGTATGAATGTATTGCGGTCGCAAAACACTCGCAATTTACCGCCCTCTTCAAGAGGGTGGTAATGGAGTCTCAAATGGGAAGGGGTCCCCAGGGGACCGCTTTCCCTTTGTGACTGGCTCTAAAAATATTTTTTAAGGGCAGGCAGTGGTCCCAGGGACCACTACCTGCCCTTAAAAAAAGAAACGAAAACGTTTCATTTTTTTTTTTTTTTTTTTTTTAATGCATCCCGTTTTTCTTTAAGGACAATGGGCTGCATTTAAAAAAAAAACTAAAAAAAAAACTGCTTTATTGACAAGCAGTCCCAGACATGGAGGTCTGCTGAGCCCAGCAGGCCACCATCCTTGGGAGGGCCAGCCATTCCCAATGGGGTCGCAAATTGCGAGTGGCTCATTAATATTCATGAGCCTCCCATTTTGCGACCCCATTGGGAATCGCAATCAGTGTCTCTGGGGAAACAGCGGTTACACCGCATTCATTACAACGCATGCCTTTACCCCGCATGCCGTTGCAACGAAAATGGCTTGCTGTAGGGCAGTGGTTCCCAAACTTTTTTAACCCATGGCTCCCTTGGCTTATTGGCCGTTGGCCGTGGCTCCCTATTATGCTAATTTTTTTGCGGGTGGATGGCCTCGGGAGTACTTACACTTTTCTCCATGAAAATAATTGGGATAAAGTTAGGTCATGTACCCCATGACATGCCTAACAGTCATGGGGTACTCCTGTAGTGTAGAATGGGATGGAACACCTAGTTCAGTTGGGACATTTATCACACACAATAAATGTCAATTCTTTTATAAGAAGAAAAATTACTTAATTTACTTTAGGAAGATGTACTTTATAACTTCAGGAAGCCAAATATGCGCCACAGGTCACCACAAACATTGTGTGGGTGTTGGAAGAAATGAAGCCACACAAATGAGGTAACATTGAATTCAAGCATTTAAACCTGTCCGCCAAACTGAATATGCCTTCTAAACAACCAGCTCCACCAACTGTATGAGAAGGCGGCAATTCCCACCTCCTCCTTTGTGTAAAAATGAAAGGAAATTGAAGATGGAGGTGTTCCCAAAAACAGACCAACCAGAGAAGCTTTTGCATGGTACATAAGAGGAACCACAATCCAGACCCTCATCCCGAAACAGCACACACCTTTGCGTTATAAAATACTCAAGCGTTATGGTGCTAAAGTAAATAATATATTTATTCGAATTAACACCCAACAACCGATAGATAATCCAGCAAAAGAAATATTAGAAGGAATAGCGCATATACCCTAAGCATTGTTTATCACACACCCTGGAAACATTTGTCTAATTCTCCCTATGCTGCCCTTGGACTTGACTATCCGCCTATAACGCTGCCTGCTTGCCAATGCATGCAGTACCTTTCCACAGACCTGTCACAGACTTTACGGTCTTCAGTATAATGTCCCTTTGAGCAGCCTGCCTCCCAGCACTCCTCCCATCACTCCCATTCCTCTAATTAAGGGGCGCCTATATACACTGTGTACCGTTGCATTTTTGTGCAACTTAGTCTTGGCACTTTGCTCCTAGAATCCAGTAGCAAAAGCCACCTCGCACAGGAATATTAGTATGTTGCAACTAATAGGGAGCACGGAGACTAGAGACCTGACACATTACGTGGAATATTTTATTTCCAAACGTAGATTAATACTAATCAAGAAGCCATACAATGTAAACTAAATTTGTCAGAAACAAGTACACCGTGATAATTTTCTGCCTCGAGGCAGCAGCTAGTCAATTTCCATCTTGTTAATTCCTGTAGGTCCCACGATGTAGCTTTTGAGAAAGTCAAAGTATTCAGTTATGCGCTCTTAATAAAGAGAGCTCTGCTGCCATCTGGTGGATAAAGAGGTTTCATGCTTTTGCCAAATAACTCACATTTCTGTGATGTTATCGGCAATTTATTTATAGCTTGAAATCGAAATTCTGAAACCTTTGGAGCGCGGCGCCCCTGGCTAGTCTGGAGGGCGCACCAAGGAGCCGCGGCGCACAGATTGGGAACCACTGCTGTAGGGGGTAGAAGGTGTTGAATTTAACTCCAACACCTTCCCTACTGTTGCACACACTGGAGTTGGAATAGTAAATTAAACTATTCCAACTTCCAGTGCAACCCCAACAGCAAGTCGGGGTAAAGTTTTGCGTTACAACGGCATGCGAGGTAATGGCATACGGTGTAACGTCACATAACCATGTCTCTGACACTGTTGTGCATTCCAAATTGCGATTCACAATTTGCGATTCGCAATTGAGCACAAATTGCGAGTCGCAATTTGGAATGGTAGTACATCTGGCCCCAGATGTATAACCGTTTTTAGCTGTCGCAAACGGAAAATCGGGCCGTTCCCGACGCCTAAAAAGGGTTGTAGCATGTACAAACCCTATTTTGCGGGTCTGTAACCTATTACGACTCGTAAAATAGGGTTCGTGAGTCGCTATTAGGAAGGAGCGTGCCATGGGTGTCCTTTTTAGGTCTCGCCTGAGCGAGCGCATGCGCTGCTCTGGCGAGACTTTTAGTAGGTGGCTTTTCAGAGTGCTACCCACAGGCTTTTGCTGGCCTCCAGCTTGCGTTCACGATCGCGTGCACGTGCACAGCTGCCATCTGGGTTGCTGTAATCAGGCTCCTCTGCTCGCACTCCCCCTCCCTTCTCCCCCTCCCTTTTCGTCAGCTTCATTAGGTCTCGCCTACGCAGCGCGCATGCGCTGCGTAGGCAAAAAGACCTTTAGCAATCGCTTCGGCTTTTCAGCCAAAAACGTGCACGCGTTCCATAGCCTTCAATGGCAACGCGTGCACGTTTGGCGATTCACTTGCGGGAGCGAGCGGCACCATATGGTAGCAATTATCGCTCCTGGCGCTGCTCGCTCCCGCAAGTGAAACGCTTTCACTGTTGCCGACACTTTTTTTTTACTTTTAGCGCCCACGCGCTTGTTTTACTTATAGAAAGTATAGGAGTCGCGCCAACATCAGCGCTGATCTCCTATCTTCACGGTGTGAGGACAGCAGCTGCCGGAGGTCTCAGGCGCTCCTCCTTTCAGCATGCTGTCCCAGCCTCACTTCCTCCGGCCGGAGGCTCCTGTTTACTGCTGCACGGGCCTCCTCTGGTATGTTTTATTATCTTCACGGTGTGAGCACAGCAGGCTAAGAGGGGCCTGTCTCTGGACTCTGCCATTGCTGGGGAGCAGCAGCTGCAGGACAACCAACCAGTGAGTACGGGCGTAGGCTTTCCTTAATAGCCGTGTTGAGCAGGCCTTGGGACGTTCGCTTGTTTTATTTACGCTGCGCTGTTACCACACTAGCTGCTTTCTCATTGATGGCAATGGGAACATGTGGGTCTTATTGATGGTTTCTTCTATAGATGACTCAGTGCTGCCCTAGAACTACACCTATGTGTTGGTGTTTAAATTATACTACAACTGTGCATTGTCTGCAGACAGCATGCTTTTATAGTTTGGTCGTCTGCTGCCACTCTCCTGATATACCTCCCTCAGTTTGTAAAACACTGGCGAAACGCGTCCTTCCATTTTTTTTTTTATAGTTAGATATAGCGCGAACTTGACCCGAAGGTATCAGAGGCTTTACATGAGCACCGGTTGCGTTACAGACGGCCGCATTAATTTTTTTGTTAGGCACGGGGAGATTAAGTAATCCTTCCCAGGATCACAGGATGTTGACCGTCCCTGCAGAGACTCGAACCCGGTTTCCCCAGCTTCGATGTAGAGCTCTCTAGCCGTTAGGCCACATCCTCTCCCTTCCTTATGCGGATACCCTGGCTGCAGCGAGCAGCCTTGTATTGCCGCGGCGCTTTTAGTGTTCTTAGTGTGTCATAGCGTGGCACAGCCTCACATATGGAGCACATTGAGCAGCTCCCTTGAGTGGGGCCAGTTGAATTAGCAATCAATTCCTGCTGTGTACTCTTGTTGCTTCTCTTGCAACATGCCCCCTGCCCTAGACTAATTACTGAAATCGCCTCAGCCCGAGCACACTTCACCTGTTGTTCATTAACCAGTAGCTCATTGGCGCGCCTCCTCCGACAATATACGAATATACGAAATATTTGCGTATTTTGCTGTGACTGGGAGTGAACACGCGGCTTCCCTGCTTGAGAATACGGAGCGTGCTTCCACGTGGTTGGAAGCCAGTGCTTTTACAGTGGCTTCACCAGTGACATCGCTGTTGTCAAGCAACTCTTCCCCTCCCCCACCGTTGCGCAGCAGGCCGGCTATCACTGCTGCGTAGTTCTGGTTGTCTGTAAAAGTATGGCGAGCCGGCGAACCACGTGCACCTTTCTTAGTCTGGCAACATTCAAGACCCTCGCTGTGTGGGGTCATAGTGTGCCCCGAGTTCAGCTTTATTGACGTGTCTGTTGAACTCCCTGGAGACGTTAGAGGGGAGCCCGTACAGAAATCTGTCTTGCACGAGTGAAAAATCTCAGAGGATTCGTTCGAGCCATGGGTTAAACAGTAAGTCCCAGGCTTCTCACAATCCGCTGTTCTGAGCTGTCAGTCTCTCTCTGGCATCCTGATGTTGCACTGCCCAGCTAAACACTATGGTTGCATGAACAAGAGTGTTTTGTTTGGCAGTGACCGTAGCATTTCACGACCTGTGACATTTGTTTATTTACTTGGGAAGGGTATATTTTTCATTGTACTTGGTAGCTTCTCAATTGCCAAGTTTTCTTTTTCTGTCATTTATATCGTCCCTTAAGACTATCCACCTTTGTAATATCTTTAAGAAACTGTATCGGTTTCACTGTGCAGGAGTCCAGGAGCAGTTTTAGCTGTCCAAAGTGGCCCTCGTAAATGTTCAAAATTTAACACATGGTTACATTTAAGCGTGATGTCCAAACCACTTTAGCCCTCGTTGTGCCACAAAAAATATAGTAACCCTTTTCACCAGCGATAGTACTGCGTTAAACATTTTTATATTCTTTTTTTAATAAGGTTGTTCAGTTATACATATCATCTTAATTATAGAAAAGGTAACAAAAATGCTTACAACACTTTTTACTATAACTTTGCTACACACAAGCCACACTTATCTACAACATAGCTTAAACATAATAGCAAAGCCAATAGCTCTGGATAAACACTTACAAGGTCCCAAAGGCGAGACCTATTGGCTATGCCATTGCTTGTTTAATTGGAAGTCGCAGGGAGATGTACGATTGTTTTGCGACTGCAAATTAGGTCGCAAAAGAATCGAAGTTACCACCAGTTTCAAATTGGTGGTAAGCCAGTTGCACAAGGGAAGGGGTCGCCAGGGGATCCCTTCCCCTTTGTGTTTGGCAGCGAAAATATTTTTTAAGGTCAGGCAGTGGTCCCACGGACCACTGCCTGCCCTTAAAAAATTAAAAGAAAACTTTTCATTTTTTTCTTTCAAACGCATTCCATTTTCCTTTAAGGGAAACGGGCTGCATTGGAAAATAAAATGTTGCTTTGTTTAAAAAGCAAACACTGACATGGTGGTCTGCTGTCCCTAGCAGGCCACCATCCCTGTGATTGTAGCCCATTCCCAATGGGTTGCAAATTGCTACCTACCTCATGAATAATAATGAGGTAGGTCATTTGCGACCCCATTGGGAATCGCTAAATGTGTCTGAGACACATTAGTACATTTGCGAGTCACAAAAAATTACATTTTGCAACCGCAAATCCAAATGGTCATACATCTGGCCCCAAATGTCCTGAATTTAAGCACTGCATCAGGCTAGTTCCAAATTCCCTGCTTAGATGTGTGTTACACTGCAGGGCAGGAACAGCAGCATCAAAATATGGTTATCCACAGACAGTGGCATCACACCACTGTGGTTGCCCCATGTCCGGCTTAGCTCAGCGTACGTTGCTGGTCAAAATTTGGGCCTTCGTCAGCCTGACTGAATAATGTACATAGCAACCGTGTTGCTGCACATGAATTGCCAGTCTTTGGTGCACAATCCGTTTTTTTGTAAATTACAGGACATGTTGGGTCAACACATCTTCAGTAAGTGTTACTTCAGCCATTACCTCAGCCATCATATAATTACCACCCTTTTACTACAAGCTACATATCTACCCTCACCACTCAGGGTCGTCTTCTAAATTACTACTTAATTTATTAATTGTGATGTGTTTAATTGTATGTTTAAGGGTTTGTATTTTAAATCACAGTAATTAGTATTAATACATAGCTGGAATGTGTTTTCAAAGCAAAGGCGTCGTCTAGAACTATAAAACAGAGAACCTCCCTTGACTTGCTTCACTTGTCATGTTTTAATTTCGTAACATCTGGGTGTGGCATTGTGATGTATGTCACTTTCTCTGGACTAAGTGATAGCAGGGCTAGAAACCTTTGCAGTTTGTATGGTGCGCATGACTCAGGGCTAGAAGATCAAAATGCAACTTTTTACCCAATTTTGCGCACTGCAGACTGTGATAATCTGGGCGTTTTCGTTTTCTGAGAACTGCAGAGATTGTTAAGTTTGGTTGACTGTTAAATGAACACCTGTGGAATCTCCATTGTATGTCAGATATGCTACTGTATGTCCTGTTAAAGCGTCTACTAGTGCAGCGTCGCTGGTGGATGTTTGAGGTTGTCCACTGTATACCGAGGTCACGATCAGCATCCTGGTTATAGGCCAGCTTACCTGTTTTCCAACAATTGATCTTCAGGCGACTGAAAAAACAAAGCAGATCACTAGACTTCCAGGGTCCCATACAGGGGAGCAGTTCGAATCCCAGACTGAGAGCAGAACCAGTCACTTCCAGTCCAGAGAGCTTTCTGGACTGGAAGTGGCTGGGTTCTGCTCTGTCTGTCTTTCAATCTCTGTAGGCTGGTGATGAGATAAAGACGATCAGCAAAACAGTAAACAAAGTGAAAGAAAAGAGGTGTTACTCTTCTCCAGCAGTTGGACTCAACTTAAATTGTTTTTCTGCTTCGCTGCATGCTAGTTCAACTGCTCTTCAATGCTCTGTAGTGTGTTTAAGGCATTTTATAACATTTCCTACTAAATGAATAATAATTTACAAATGAAGGTCAACGTAACATGGACCCACATGTAGCTGTTTTATTATGGGTACCGAAAGCTGCTCAACCCCCAAGCCATTTCCAAGATTTGCACCTCAACAATAATACAAAAGAAATACACAAACAAGTACTCACTATATGAAATCAGCACATGTACATTCCTCCGCAGCCGGTTGTTTAAATATGAATGACTCTATAAGGTGTGTAGCTCGAAATGCTTATAATTATTGACAGAAATAAAGGGTTAGAGGTCACATGGGTGTTTGGACCCCCTGAATAGGTGCCACAGACCCTCAGGTGTCCCTAGATCACTGGTTAAGAACCACTGCCATATAGAATGATGTTTAAGTCCCCAGTTATTTTACCCATGTCACTTAGAAACAAAGGTTTTGAAGAACTGAACCTCCCACGTTGCCTGTGTTTTGCCAGTGCTTATGCCTGTACCTTTGTGAGCAGACCGGGCAGTGAATTGCAGAGTCAGATAAACACAACAGAAGATCTCACTACAGTAAAGTGACTTTACCCAGTAAGCCATTGGCAAGATGTTCATCGCCTGGCAAAGGCCATGTGCTGTGCTTAAAAGTGCATCCTAACGTCTGTGAAGCACGCATAAAAGCGACATTATGGAAAACAGCAGTGTGCCAAGTGGTGGATTTATAGAAAACTGTGGTAACTGGGACAATATGGACCTGGCAAAATGTACGTAATGATGGCATTGGGAAAGATTTCACAGTGAATTAACAGTAGAATTATGGAAAAATATGAAGTGTTAGTTGAGTAATTTTAAAACGTAGCAAAGTGCGATAGCAGAGTAGTGCCAAAAAGGCACAGTGCACAAGCTGCAAATTAGGAAAAAAATTGGGTGTGGTAATTGGGGCATTATGGAAACTTTTAACTGAATGAGTGGGAAACTCCAGGCACAGTGATTGTTTCCTCTTATTATTTTTACTTTTGGTACCCATGGAATTCTGACCTCTACTGTGGACTGAGGCCTGCTAAATAGAACTTCTATAATGGTGTGGACTGGTTCTCCCAGTACAGCTCTTGCTACGGTGGCACTCGCCTGACTGCCTATCTGGGTCTTAAGTGGACACAAGGAAATAAGTTCATATTAATATATGTTTCATATTAAGGCACATAGTGGATATGCATTCCGCCATGCGAGTTGCATCTGGATCAATTATGGCATTGTGGAGCAGGGTCTTTTTCCCCATAACTCAACGTGAATGTCACGCTGCTTATGCTACACTTACCCCTGGTTACTCTTCACAAGGCTCATAACGATAAACATAGTTTCGTCTTATTAGTTTGGAACTCAAAAATGGTGGACCCTGTCATTGGATTGCCCTACTGCACAGTAATGGAATATGCAGTGTCTGCATAACCGGGTCCTTATGAGCACTTGCTGACCAGGTTGGGATTTTATTATGCTTCTTGGAAACTTGCTAAGGGTGATGGCTGGGACATTATGGGATATTATGGAATATGCTAAGATGACAGTGTACATTGGCCTTGCAGCCTACCAATTTTTTACAAAGTTTCTGGACTATTGTTGTATAAAATACACTGTTTGCCAAGGTAACTTCAAAAACATCCTTGGGCAGAACAAGATTACCCTCTCAAAATAAAGCGCTCTTTATGTCTGACCATATTGTTAGTGATAATAAACTGTTTTCATCTAGATTTAGTAGAAGGTCCATGGGAAAAATCTAACCCCTCCAAGGAAAGCGATTTTCAATCGTACTAAATTTTTATCTTTATTGCTGCTGGCACCACAAGCTTCAACTGTATCATTTATCACTGATGTCCTCATTATGAGTGGCCCAGAAAAATTGCTATATTTAAGGCACCTAATGAAATTTGTAATTGCATGGGTTGGAATTCATCAGGCGTGATAGATAGCACCATTACACATTTTTTGGGAATTGAACATAGATTTTGTTACCACAACAAAAAACGTGTTCTGGTAATTAGTATGCATTTTTCCTCTGTTAAATACCTGCAGGTTTGACTTGCTGAAATTCAACAGGGGGCTCGAACTTTATTGCTCCTACTAATTATTGAGCACAATAACATTCACTTAAGTTATAATTTCGATCTTTGCACTACCAGGGCTTTACATAGGAGTCTTAATTAACTGGGCAACTCGCAATGAGGGCATAAATATCTAAAAAAATAAAAACGTTGTGGCAAAGTACCCAAGCCTTTTCCTTAAATCATATTTTATTTCCAATCAAAGTTGTCCCAATGCTGCTGGCTTAATGTATTGTATATCTTGGTGAGGCTCCATGTAAGAAATTTGGCTCAGGTCTGATGGGGAGCGTATTGGCAGCTGACCAAACCTTTTAGGGTAGTTCAGGAATTTAGACAGGGTTGTGTTTTAGCGCCCACCCTTTTCTCCCTGTATATAAATAGGGTGATTGATTACCTCTGTAAGGATGGGTGTGATGCACCCAAATTAGGGGGAGGAGGGTCCTGGCCCTCCCCTTTGCCGATGATACCCTATTGATTTCAGTCTCCCCAGGGGCAACAATTGCTGTTAAATCTTTTTTCTTCCTTTTGTGTTGAGCGGGACCTAGAGCTTAATAGTGCTAAGACCAAAAGTATGTTTTTCTCTAAAAGCTGGGTGATCTGTTGTAACAGGCAGATACTGGTGGGTAACAAAAATATGACAAGGACTCCCACTCGACCTATATACTTTCTGATAGGCTTACAAAAGCTCTATGGGCTGCCCATTGCTAGACATGACAAATCAAACAACTGATTGTGTAAATTTTATAATTTTATTATATTTAATTCATTCTTATTTTTTAAGTTTTTTTTAAATTTCTCTGATTGTAACATAGTTAAAAACATATTACTGAAGCCACAAAATATTCATAAGTGCAAATGTCCAATTATTCAGTATAGAAATACATGTCACATTTGTTTTAATACATTGTCATAAGTTGTAAAAACTGCATGTATATTGAAACATATGATATATCCCCTGAATCGACCACACAACCATCCTCACCTCTCGCATAACACCACACTAACACTCGCACATCACATACGTAACCAACCCAGCCTAAAATGGCAAACACCGATGGAAGTTACGGAGAGAACACTTCATAGGATATCCGTGATTGTGTTGCAAGCTGGGATTTCACTACAACCAGGTCAACGCACATTTCAGTGGAGATTATGAATTGTATCTACCTTCATCAGGACCACCCTTTTATGTCTATAAAGGTAAATGGTAGGGGAATCATAAAAAATCGCAGGTGCTTCTCTAGAATACCAGTAAGGGCTCTCAAGGGTGAGAGGATGAACACTGCATCACACTCATAGGGCTAAAGTACGGTACAATAGTGTCGCCAGTAGCAATCTAATTCTCAAAGGAGCAAGACTCCAACTTTAAGGTAGCTTCAGGTTTGATGGAATGTATGATGACTGGCGGTTTACTTGATAATCGCCGAGGATGCTTGAAAAGAGGCTTGCAATGTGAAGGCCTGCGTCAAATATGTGTCGCACAGTGGCAGCTCAGAGGAGACTGCGAGCTGCAATGCGAGAACCGGCGTCGGGGATTCGTTGCGCTGTGGTGGTTCTGATGCAGATGCGAGAAGATCTGTCGCACTGCGTCAGTTCTGCTTCACAGGACCGCAGCTGGGCTGGCAGAGCACCTTCAGCCCACTTCTAAGGGTCCAGGACTGGGGTGGCACCACTTGGGGATTAGGACTCACAGCAGACCGAGTCCAGGTGCTGGGTTCTAGGTGGTTGGAGCTCTTTCTGTCTCTGAGGCGATGATCAGGAGGCCAGCCAACTAGCCCTTAAATCTCTATGGTGGTCCTGGGTTCGAGATACAGGTCCAGCCCTTCACTCAGGTAGCAGCATCGCAGGGCAACAGAGTAGCAGTCCTTCTTGCAGCGCAAGACAGAACAGCAGTCCTTCTGAGGCTTCCACAGGTCCAGAAGTGTACTGATCAGTTGGGTCAGGTTATATATGGTGCCCACTTTCAAGTAGGAGAAGGTTCTGGAGGTTTCCACCCCAGAGGTGTTTGGAATTTCCTGCCTCCTTGCCCTGGCCCCAGCTTGTCTGGGGTCACAATAGACTAGTGTCAAACCCTGTGTGAGAGTGCTCAGGCAGAGCCTTAGTGATATGTAAATGTAGTAGGTTACAGCTCCTCATCAATTCCGGGATGGCCCACTCTTGCAACACCTATGCTCCTTTGTATCACTGTCTGGGAGCAATATACATAGACCAACTGTCAGCTGCACCTAGTCATGTGACCCTGGAAACAGGCTTCATGCACCAAATAATTGGGGCAAAAAAATACCAACTTTCTAAAAGTAAAAAGAACAATTGATGGACGGAATGCTGAACAATGTCAAACATTCACTCCCAGTACGGAGATCTGGGTCTAAATCCATAGTTTGTTTTGCTCACCACGGCATTCCCGTTTGGACCCAGCCATATGCAAATCAGTCTTCACCCTGCTCTCCATTGGAACAGTCCAGCCCGAACTGCCAGGCCAGGTCCTCCCCGGACCGGAAACAAGCATCCTAGGACCAGTTTCAGACTATCACCCCCTCATCAGCCAGGATGTCTTGGCTTTCTAAATGTGGCATTTCCAGAATTGTGACTTAAAATCCAACTTTATCATCAAAGAGGACTTTAAATGACAATTCTTTAGACACCAAACTCGACATTCCTACCTGCTTCCAATTAAACATTCACTTATTAAATGTAATAAGTTAACCCAGTGTTATGGGAGATGTAGACCTTGCAGCTGTGAAAAACGAATTTAAGAGTTTTTTTCACTACTAGGACATGTAAAAGTTAAAAGTATCTGTCCAACTTTTTTAATGCACTGCACCCTGCCCTATGAGTTGTTTAAGCAATACATATAACAATGTCCCAAAGACAATTGTTTAGACAAAATTTGATACATTTGCATGGGAAATGCTATTCAAAGACCTTGCTACCACAACAAATAAGTATGAAACTTTTCAGTTTAATCATTCTATTCATTGAATGAAAAGACAATATTGATCCATGTACCAAAGTGTCGAACGGACATTCCAAATAAGTCTCCAGGTTCACCTTCAGCATTCCCTGACGATAATTCATCCAGACTTTTGTACATATTTCTATCCTCCACCACAAAATTGTGAAGTACTGCTTGTTTCCTCACTGGAGAGAATTTCTCTTGACCAATGATAATAAGGGACGAGTTAAACAACTTCCATTGTCTCCAAGGTGGTAAAGGATCACCTTTCTAAAGGCACAGAAGTGGTTAAGACATGCTTGCCGCCACCCTAGTGCAAAAAGAAAACAGTCTAGATGGCGGATATGATTAATGTACTGAGTAGAATAAATACTGGTGTATGTTGTAGAAAGTTTTTTGTTATTTTTTTTTTAGCTCGTTGAATGTCCCTGACATGCATCATGGGTTCACTCCTTACATAAGGGCAATATGAAGTTTGGGGACGTTTGTTCCTTCCTTCGGTAACAGTTACAAATAGTACACAAACCTGGTGTAAAAGAAAAACCTTTGCCTATCTGGAAGCAAATTTTGTTGAAAGAGAGTTGCATGATTACATTCCGTAAAGACTTCGGCAAATTTTTATATAACGTCAATTGTCACACTGTAGGAAAGTAGGATCTGCTTTTATGGTTACCCCCACTTTTTGCTTGATGTTACAGTGTTTTTGACTAGTCTGACTGGGATCCTGCTAATCAGGACCCCAGTCTATCTGCTTTCTCCCTAAAATGTTATGCCATGTACTTAGGTACACTCCAGATTGGATACTGGGGTACCCTTGTCAGTCTCTAGTATATGGTACACATGTGCCCAGGGCAGAGGTACCCCAGAGGCCTCCCATGGGCTGAAGCATGTATTATGCCACCCTAGAGAGACCATGCAAAATGGAACTACAGGCCTGCCATTGCAGCCTGTGTAAGATGGTGCATGCACCACTTACTTTAGAAATGGGTTTACTATATCTATAGGTCACTACACTTAAAACCTATCAGTCACCCCTTTAGCAGGCCTTGACAATCCTGAAGGCAGGGTGCTGGGTTTTACGTGAGAGGGTGCCCCTGCATGAGCAGAGCACCCCTGCAGCCTTCGGAGACCATTCTCCCGGGTTGTCGGTGACGCAGCCAGACATATAGGTAGAGGTGCATTATATGCTCGCGTAAAATGCTATCTCGAAAACGCCTGCAACAAAACATGTCGTGTTTGGTATCAAACACCTTGGAATCATACCTCCACTCTGGTAACCGGTGTGGGAGGTATGATTCCACCCTTCTGAAGTGAGCTTCGTGGGGTCCCTGGTCTTCCCGGTACCAGCCTTCTCAACCCAGACAGCACAAAATGGTTGCTGCCGACCAGAGACACATTTCTGTCCTCCTGCAGCTGAGCCAAGCTCGAGCAAGGGAAGGCAGCACAATAGGCATCCTGCCACAGGGAGGTGTGACCACCTCCCAGACAGGATTTAGTGTATTGGGGCTGGGTGGGTGCACTTCCAAAGTGCCTGAAAGTCTGCACGAGGAGCACATTTGGTGTCCATGTGCATAGTCCAGTTCAAACCAGTCCTGGGAGCTGTTGGCTCCTACTCTGGCGCGAAACTGGGCAAAGGACAGGGGAGTATCCTCCCCCCTGAATCTGTCCAACCCTTTCCCGTGGGTACAAAAGGGCTTACCTGGCTGTAGGACCCTAGATTTGACGTGGACAAGATTCTTAACAAGAAACCACTGACCTTTGACCGTATGGACACTCTGGACTTCACTGGACTTCGACTGGGCCCGACTTCGTCCCCCTCTCCGTCCAAAGCATCGTCTGTGCCCGTGCACCATACAGGCTCCATGCAGGACCTGTGGAGCATCAAGGACAACTGAAGTATCTCCCTTGGGGTGAAGGAGTCACTCCCCTGCATTCGCAGGCACCGTAACGCAACTGATTGGTCTGCTGATCCTGAGCTCCTGCGGACTCCGAAGGCTCCAGCAACACAGGAGGTGGGTTCCTACATTCCTTGAGGTTGAGCTGCCCTCTCACCGAGTTTGAGGCCAGTATCCCTCGTGGGGACCGCATAACCCGAACCCCTGTGCACTGCATACTTTTGCAAGTGCATATGCTTGTTGGCGTTCCCCAACTAAGTGCATTGTGCTATCGACAGCCCCAACCTCTGCGCACATTTGGAACAAAGGACTTCGACCTCCTCCCACTCTGTGCCCTGCAAGCTGTTACTTTGTGAAACTGCTAGTGGTCCCCTTGCAACTTCTGTGCCTCCGGCCTGTGGGTCCACTTGATGGACAACACTGCTTTTCTTGGGCTCCCCTGGTTGCTCCAGGCTTGCCCTGACTTCCCTTGCTGTGGTGAGTCCCCTCGTCCTTGCTGGGCCAGACCATAACCTTCCTTGACCTTCTTCGTGGGTTGCCGCTGCCAAGGCTTGTTGGTGCTCCCGCCGGACTCCGACCCCTCAGCACTCGACATCCTTCGTGGAACATCTCGTATCCAGCTCCTGGCCGTCCTCCGCGTCTCCTGGTCCCTGCAGCTGTAGAGTCAAGGTCTCCATCTTCACACCTGAAGCACCCGACATTGGTGGGAATTCGTCTACCGAGCCCCTGGTCACTCCTGAGTGACCCAGACTCTGTCTCCTCTGCTTTCAGGTTCCTTCCATCAAGAATCCACCTGCGGATTCCACCGGACACTTTTCTTCTTTCCAGCAGTGGCATTTCTTTGAAGACTCCCATTGAGAACGACAGCGGTTTCCAACGCCAGTTCAGCCCTATGCACCCGGCTTCCCTGGGATAGGTAACTCTGGTACTTCGGTATCCACGGGTGGGGTGGCTCTCCAACCTTCTATGATCCAAAGGGTTTCCTCGTAATCCACTGGGAAGGGTCCTCAAACTTTAAAATTGCAACAGCGACTCTCCCATTGAATTGTACGTAGAACGCGGTCGTGTTCTCACACTGCACCCGTCCTCCATGGTGTCCCTCCTTACTCACCTTGGGTGGTTCCTTGGGGTACCAGCGATTCTACAACCTCTAGACACTGTCTTGACTCGAGTCGTGGTTCACATACCACTATTTTAGCATATGATTTGGTCTCCCCCTGGAGCCCACTGTATATTAGTGCTACTTACGATTGTTTCTGTGCTACAGTATTGTGTGCTTTGTGTTTATCTGCGTGTAACAGACACTGTGAGGTATTTAAGATGTGTTATAATAATAAATACATATTTTTATAACTACTGTGTGGTTCTCCTTTCATTTAACCAATACAATAAGGTTGCATTCTGTTAAAACAAGCTTCTTAACATTCCTTCAAGACTAAGCCTGAAGGCTGCTCTCCACAGCTACCACTTGGATAGCTTTCTAAGGTTATCTTTGACCTCTTTAATCACCATAAGGGTTGTTTGGACTGGTGCAAGGTGCCCACTTTAATTAGTGGGCATCATATACCAGGCCAACTTCTCACACACACAATGAGCTAAATGAAGGTAAAATAAAATTAAAGGTTGTACGAAGGTAAAAACAGTAATAAAGTACCTGAAGTGGTTAATTGATTGTTTACCCACAGTCATTAACTCCAGTTCCCTGGCTTGAAAAATAAGCGAGGACGAATAAGTCCGATCGAGGTATATCTGTATGCATTGTTATAAACTAGCATCAACCAAGATAGCTTTTATGTAGCATTACCATGCACAACATATTTGTGACCTCAGTTGTCTTCAGCGATCACCGCCAGGCGGTTAAGAAGCTGCTCCTGTGAGATCCTCTCTCATTCTCCAGCTGCTCGGGAAACTGCCCACAGTGCGTACTGCTGTATACACTAAACCGTTTGGCCTCAAATCGACTCACCATAAGCATTTGGAGTCGGTGTTATCTCCAAACCGTCTGCATTGTTCAATCCTCATTGAAGTGCTGGCAGCTTCAATCTTTGAGAGATGAGTGTGCTGGGGGAAGTTGGTAGTTAACGCCTGTCTCCCACAATCTTCAGTCGTTGAAGATGCCTGCACTGTGAAGGTAAGTCCTGGGTATTAATTTGCAATTTACAAACAGCAAGTAAAACCACCAATTTCTCAGCAGGGTTACTCAAGTTGAATGATGCTGTGCTGTCAGTACTAAGCCAGTTACCAGCAACCCACAATTTGGCACTTCAGATTCAGTATGGTGGCTAATCTCTTCCTGTTTCTTTTCTCCTCCTACTTCCAAGTCATCTTCCACCACTGAGTATATAAAGAGCTGGGTCAGTGCATTCAGTGCATCACTACTTTTCCTGCACAGCTAGTTGGTTGCTTGCTCTGAATGTATCTGATAGAGACTTGTAGCTGCAAATTCCTTACCTTTGAAGTTCCCAGGTGTCAGGCTGGATCCAGAAACTTTTGCTCAAGCAATACCCCTTGCGCATGCCGTCGGGTGGCTCCATTCGGCTCTGCGTGATGTCGTCGACGTCATTTGCGTCGGTTATGACGTCAAGGTCACCTATATAGGCGCCACTGTTTCCGCGCCAGTTAAGCACCGATCAGGAGAAGAGCAACAGTCTGTCGCTTCTTGGCAGGCCTTTTTCGACTTTTGGCAACTTTGTCAATTTTTCTTTGTGTGCGAAGGATGTCTTCGAGGAAGACAGAGTTTAAACTGTGCGGTGCCTGTCACGCATGATATTGGTAACCGACCCCCATCTAGTCTGTCTTTGGTGTCTCAAGCGCGACCACGACATGAAGTCGTGCTCAGACTATCGGGCTATGGCTCCGAAGGCCTTGCTTGAGCGGGCTCTAAAGCTCCTTGCGGCCCGGCAGTCGACGCCATCCAGCAAGATTCCACAAAGGTCCCAGTCTCGTTCGAAAAAGCGTAGGTCGCAAGCCCGCTCCCGGAGCCCAAGTCCTCTTCATCCCACTCGAGGTCATCAGGACACTCTGGGAAGAGGCATAAGAAAAAGGAGTTCAAGCGGACTTCGTCTTCTCCTCGACTGTCATCCGTCGACGAATGAGGTTAGGAGCACCGACGCTCTAGGCACGGTTCTGCGGAGCCAGGGTCAACTTCGCGCATTCCTTCCTTTCCGGGAGCCAGAGCCACCCCCGCTCGAATGAAAGAATTTTACGAGGCCATGTGCCGCTTGTTTGAGTGGGCCGACAGCTCTGGTGAGCCCTGCGGAGTCGGAAAGGGCCCCATCGGATTCGCCGGCCATGGTGCCGGTGAGGCCTCGGGTTCTATGTTGGCGCCTGAACATTTTGATGATGTTTTAGACAAGGGAGAGGATTGGGAGAGGCCTATGGGCCCTTTAGAACACCAGGCGTTTTCTGCAGAGTAGATGGACTGGTATGGGGAACTTGGGGAGGCCAGCTTCCACCTCTGAACCCCTTTTGCCCTTCAATGAGGCACTTACTGATGTCCTTCTAGGTACGTGGTCGAAGCCTAGCACAGGGGCTCCTGTGAATAGGACAGTTGTAGGCCGCCATCACCCAGCTCCGGGCGACCCAAAGTGCTACAGCCAACACCCCACCCCTGAAAGCTTGGTGGTGCAGGCTTCTACCTCCCAGGGCGCGTTCCCTTCCACCCTTCCGGATAGGGAAATCAATGAGGCTGGAATCCCTTTGGAAGAAGATGTTTTCTTCCTCCAGCCTAGCATTGCGGTTGGTGAATACCGCATGCTTATTGGGCTGATTCTCCCACTCCCTTTGGGAGACGATTGCGCAAGTGCTGCCACAAGTCCTGGAGGAGGCCCAGGCTGTGCTCTCTCAGGTGGTTAAGGACGGGAGAGATTCAGCAAAATTCACCATAAGGTGCGGCCTTGACACGACTGATTCGCTGGGCAGAGCGAGTTCATTGACAGTGGCCTTGCGGCACCACGCCTGGCTTAGAACAACTGGCTTCTCTGGCGATGTCCAGGCAAAATTGATGGACATTCAGTTTGATGGATCCCGTCTTTTTGGGGACAAGGCAGACTCTGCCCTAGGGAGGTTCAAGGACTCTCGAGCTACGGCCAGATACTTGGGCCTCTCTTCTACACCTCGTGGCCAGCCTAGCGTTTGCCCCTTTCATGGCAACGGAAGCGGGTTCCAGTCCCGTCAGCCCTATCCCAGCCACCGTCCTGCGCAGACTTCCTAAGTTGTGCGGGGACGTAGACGCGGTTCATTCCGTCCAAGGAATGGAATCCAGAAGTCGTCGGCCACCCTGCCCTCGGCAGCCGCAGCCTCCAAGCACTCCTAGTCTGACTCTGCAAGACCACACAACTCCAGTTGGTGGGAGAATCCATCATCATCTCCCCTACTGGAGATCCATAACATCGGACAAGTGGGTCTCTCAGATCATTCAGGAGGGCTATTCTCTTCCTTTCCTTTCTTTTTCTCCTCCCATTCTGCCAAATCAAGAATGGCTGTCATAGTATCATTTAAATTTGCTCCAAGAGGAAGTTACAGCTCTCCTGGCCAAGGGAGCTACAGAGAGGGTCCCGGATTCAGAAGTAGGCAGTGGCTGTTATTCCCGCTACTTTCTGATTCCGAAAACGAACAAAGGGTTGCGGCCCATTTTAGATCTTCGGACCATCAATCCCTTCCTCAAGAAGGAGAAGTACTTTAGCTCAGGTCTTGTCTGCTCTAGACCAAGAAGACTAGATGGCAGTGTTGGACCTGCAGCATGTGTATTTTCACATCCCCATCCTCCCGGGCCACAGGCATTATCTGAGGTTCAAGGTAAGCCACGTGCACTTTCAGTTTACCATGCTCCCCTTCGGCCTTACCAGTGCCCCTCGGGTGTTCACCAAGGTGATGGTGGTGGTCGCAGCTCATTTGCGCAGGTTAGGGGTGTCAGTCTTCCCCTACCTCGACGACTGGCTGTTGAAGGCATCCTTTCCCAGGCTGTCATCTCCCACCTTCAGACTACGGCGAACCTCCTGTATTCGCTGGGGTTCTCTATAAATGTGCCGAAGTCACACCTGACTCCTTCTCAGACGCTCCCTTTCATCTGGGCTGTTCTGGACACATTGCACTTTCGGGCCTATCCTCCCGAGCAGCGAGTCCAGCATATTCAGGTTTTGATTCCAATGTTTCAGCCTCTATCCTGGATTTCGGTGAGACTGACTCTGAGGCTGTTGGGCCTCATGGCTTACTGCATCCTGTTGGTAAATCATGCCAGGTGGCGTATGCGGGCTCTGCAGTGGGACCTGAAGTTTCAGTGGGCGCAGCATCGGGGAGATCTCACAGACGTGGTCCAGATCTCTGAAGGAACTGCGAGAGATCTGCAGTGGTGGTTGACGAACCGTGATTGGGTCAATGGCAGACCCCTCTCCCTTTCCCCAACCAGATCTCAGTCTTGACAGATGCGTCACTTCTGGGGCGGGCGCCCATCTGGGAGAGGAAGAGATCAGGGGACACTGGTCTCTGGTGGAGTCGGGGCTCCGCATCAATTTGTTTGAGCTTCGAGCGATTCAGTTGGCATTGAAGGCATTTCTTCCCTCTGTCAAGGAGAAGTTAGTGCAGGTGTTCATGAACAACACCACCACCATGTGGTACTGCAACAAGCATTGCGAGGTGGGGTCGTGGACCCTTTGTCAAGAGACCCTGTGTCTCTGGACATGTTCTGGAACAGCAGGGCATAACCCTGGTGGTTCCAATACCTGGCAGGGTCTCTGAACGCTAGGGCGGACAAACTCAGCCGTCGATGCCTAGCGGATCACGTATGGTGTTGCCAGTCGGAGGTGGCGCAAGGTCTCTTTCAGCACTGGGGAGATCCTTGGTTAGATCTGTTCACCTCCAAAGAGAACACGCAGTGTCAGCAATACTGCGTGATGGAGTTCCCAAGGTGGCTATCGCTCGGCGATGACTTTCGTCGCGAGTGGAGCTCAGGCTTGCTGTACACCTTCCCGTCCATACCACTCCTGCCCAGTGTTCTGAAGAAGATCAGGAATGACCGGACCCACGTCATTCTTGTGGCTCCGGACTGGGCGAGGAGAGTCTGGTATCCAGAGCTTCTAAAAAATAGCATCGATCCTCCGGTCAGGCTGCCCCTTCGGGAGGATCTTCTGTCGCGGGAGCAGTGGAGGGTCCTCCACCCGAACCTGTCAACTCTTCGTCTCCATGCGTGGAGATTGAGTGGCAGCAGTTGATGGCTTTTGACCTTCCTCCTGAAGTATGTAACGTTATTTTGGCGGCCAGGCGGCCCTCCACTAAGACAGTATACGCCTTCCGTTGGCAGAAGTTTGTATTATACTGTTCAGAAAGGTCTATTGACCCTCTTTCTGCTTCTCTTTCCACTGTTTTTCTATTCATTCTATCCCTTGCCCAGCAGGGCTCTGCTTTGGGTACTCTTAAGGGTTATCTTTCTGCTCTATCCGCTTTTTTGTGGTTGCCAGACCACACCCTCTCTCTTTAGGTCTCCAATTGAAGATAGGTTTTTTTAGGGGCTGGCTCACATGTTTCTGCCCACGCTCTTTGTTATGCCGCAGTGGGACCTTAATTTGGTCCTCACTTTTCTTATGTTTGCTCCTTTCAAGCCTGCACAGTTGTTCCTTCCAGCTGCTTACGATCAGGACAGCCTTTCTTGTGGCAATAACATCTGCACGGACGGTGAGTGAGTTGCAGGTGCTATCTTGTATGCCTCCCTACATGATGTCTTTTCCAGACAAAGTGATGCTTCGCACCCGTGCTTCTTTTTGCCGAAGGTGGTGACCCCATTCCATCTGGGTCAGTCTATCACGCTGACCACCTTCTTTATCCCCCACATCCCTCTAAGGAAGAGGAGCTTCTCCACCGTCTGGACCCAAAAAGAGGGTTGTCGTTCTACCTTGACCACACAAAAGAGTTCCGGGTGGACGACCAACTTTGTGGGGTACGTGGGAGCTAAGAAGGGTCGGGCAGTGCAGAAAAGGACCATCTCTCGCTGGGTCGTTCTCTGCATTAAGGTCTGCTATGCCCTGGTTAAGAAGCAGCCCCCTGAGGGCTTAAGGGCCCATTCCACCAGGGGAAAGGCTGCGACTGCGGCCTTGGCTAGGGTGTCCCAGTCCTGGACATCTGTCAGGCAGCAACCTGGGCATCTTTGCACACGTTTGCCAAGCACTAGGTCCTCGTTTGGTCCTGCAGGACTTCCTAGTGTGAGGAATTGGTCTGCAACCCACCGCCGGGAGAGTATGGCTTGGGTATCTAATTCAAAGGTAAGGAATCTGCAGCTAGAAGTCTCTTATCAGATGAACAAGTTACTTACCTTTGGTAACGCATTATCTGGTAGAGACAATATCTAGCTGCAGATTCCTTACAGGCCCACCCATGCCCCCCCGCTTTTGGACTGATTTTGTTAGGGCTAGGGTTACTCCCTTTTTCAGGGCCCTAGTTTGCACACGTTTGTCAGTTACTTCATGGCTCTGCGTTTCTGGCGTGGAAAAAACGAAAAGTAGTGATGTCCGCGCGCCTGGCTGGGGGCTATATAGGTGACCGCTGCGTCATAACCGACGCTAACGACGCCGACGATGTCACGCAGAGCCAAATGTAGCCAACCGACGGCGCGCCCAAGGGGTATTGCTAGAGCAAAAGTTTCCGGATCCAGCCTGACGCCTGGGAAATTCAAAAGTAAGGAATCTGCAGCTAGATATTGTCTCTACCTGATAATGCATTACCGAAGGTAAGTAACTTGTTCATCTGGTTCCTTCCTGCTTCGAGCCTGTTGGCTTAGCTTTATTTGACAAAGAAGATGCTTAGAAGACCCACCTGCGACACCCATTTATAGGCTCCAACACTTTTTCGCCCTGCTATATAAATATTATTTTTCGGTACCATACCAGGATATGGTATAACTAGAAATAGATTAAACATAGAATCAGCAATTTAATTTGGGTTAGATGGCTCAGTTCAGCAGTGAGTCAGAACTATCCTCTGCTGCTTTTGTTTTCTCGCTCTGTCCCTGTTGTTAGGAAAGGGTATGTATATGTGTGTGTTGTCTGTCTTGGTGGTGTTTGTAAGTGTCTTATGGCAGTATCGTATGTACTGTTAGTTCTGTTTATGGCCTCCATATTGTACCCCTGAATCTTTTGCTCCATTGAGTAATCGTAACCTCGAATCTAGCTGCATGTCCATGGGTAGTACGCGTTTAATTGTTTTTTTCTTCTACAAACAGCAGTATTCTCCACCCTCTTTCACCCAAGTTCGCTTGTTTCATTTAATTTTTCTTTAAAAAATGGCGGATTGTACCATCAGTAGCCTGGAAAGAAGAAACTGGTGTTTGTAACCTCTATGCGGTCGTTAAGGCTTTTGAAAGTTTATGCCATAACATCAATTGGAGAATACTAAAGTTACCTTTATATAAATGTGTTCTAGAATGATCACTTACCACTGCGTAAAAGTCATTATGTAATCTTGTGATTTCTATGTAAGCTAGCAACCTCGGAAAGCAATTTTCACAGGTTAGTAAAGTTGTATTGTTCATTTCTGTTTTTCTGTCCATTTAAGAACCCATGCATATCTCTTCATACATGCAATAAAGCAAACGTAAATAAATCTGCATGCTTTAAAAAAAATAGGCAAATAGATGTTTTATAATCCGTTTTTTTCCCTCTTGCCGTCCAGGATTCACCTGCCAGTGGATCTAGAGGTCTCTTTGTTGGCGACATTATCACTCATGTGCAAGACTGTCCAATTCATAGTGTGGAAGACTGGCATTCATGTGTAGTAGAGATCTCGCAAAGGGCACAAATTGGCTATTGCGTGAATGCAGCTAAACTTCAGCAGCTCAGCTTCCCAAGCAGAGGTATTATATTTGTATTGCATTTGTGTGTTAGTCGGTGTGCCTGTAAAGATTACAAGTGTGTAAAGCGAAATTACTAATGTACACAGGATAAATACCCTCATCTTAGAACACAGTTTATATGAGTCAGAATGCATTTTATAGATCCTGCATCTTAATCTGTATACCGCCAGGTCTAGCTGGCTAGCACACTTCTGAGGCTCTCCAGCATACTCCCAAACTGGAAGCGCCTCCGTTTCTATTCTATTATCACATGACCTGAGGCCTGCAATTAGCACATTCTGTTGGATGACCAAATGTGAGTGAAATCACTTAGGTTCTATTTGATGTTGCACCCATAGTGAGCCAAGTCTAGCACAACGCAGCACAATCTCAACCAGTAGCACCTTCCCTTGGATGTCTGTCCCACTTGGAGCCACAAACCCCATGTGCAAGACAGAGCAAGCCAACCTGTAAAGCAACTGCAGTTGAAAAGTGTTGGACTTGACCCTTTTTGCAGGGTCATCCCTAAACTTTTTGCCTTCCTCCTATATTTTTTCTGACCTGTTGTTGGCTGTTTTATGACTCTGGGCACTTTACCACTGCTGATCAGTGCTAAAGTGCATATGCTCTCCCTATTGTAAATTGTGTGATGAATTAGTGACTCCAGGATTGGATGATTGGTTTACTTGTCAGTCCCTAGTACAGTGCACTGAGTGTGCCCAGGGCTTGTAAATCCAATGCCGCTGGTGGGCTTGCAGCACTGGTTGTGCCACCCACAGAAGCGGCTTGTAAATGTGCCTCAGGCCTGCCATTGCAGAGCCTGTGTGCAGCCTAGGGCTGCCATGTCGACTTGGTGAGTACACCCACTTACCAGTCCCTAAACCTTCCCTTTACTACATGTTGGTCACCCCTAAAGTAGGCCCTAGGGCAGGGTGCATTGTAAGTATAAGGTAGGACATGCCCTGGTGTGTGTGGCATGTCCTAATAGTGAATTACAGCCATTTTCGTTTTTCACTATTGCAAGGCTACCTGCTCCCCATAGGCCAGAATGGGCAGACTGACTATTACACCTTATAGTCAGAACTGACCCAGGGAACATGGTAGAAAAACGAATTTAGTATGCCTGAACTCAGAATGATAAAATACATCTTTTAGTGAAGTTGGTTTTAACATTCTGTGTTTGAAAATACCACTTTTAGAAAGTGGGTATTTTCTTGCCTAAACTTCCAAGCCTGCCTCTGCTAGGTTGTGTATTCCTTGTCTGGAGATTGAGTGACAGGGGCTGGGGGTGGCTACAGGAGACAGGGTGAGTCAGCACAGGGCTGAATAGAAAGATCTGCATCCAGAGTGGAGGGAGGAGTTGCACCTGGGTCTGAATAGGGCTGTGCCTGCCTTCCACAATGCTGGCTCCACCTCCTGCCGGGCGGCTGAGCACTCTGCCCCACATTCTGAAAGGAAAGAAGGAGTTAGAAAAACAAAGTGCTCCAGGACTGACCAGAACTGATTTTGGGCTAGGCAGAGGCCTCTCTGCCTTCAGAGAACAAAGAGAAACTGGGTATAAAAAGGGGACCCAGACCCCTAGGAAATTAGATCACTTTGGGAAAACAAGAAGAAACCTTTGCTGAGGAGCGGAACCAAGAAGAAACTGAGGAGAAGACTATCCCTAAGCTAGAGGGATCTGCCTGCAGTGGTTGCCTGACTGCCAAAGGAAGGAGAAAGGACTTTGTGTGCACTTTTATTTCAACTTGTAAAGGATCTACAAGGGCTTGAGAAAAGAGCTTGCCTCCTGCTGAAGTCTCAGGGACAACAGACTTCAACCACCGGCTCCCCAAGAATCCTTTGGAAGTGCCTGCTGCTGTTTTGGGCCTTCTGAAGGGACTGCGTGTCGCAAGGAGCTGGAAGCGCGACTCAAGAGGGAGAAGCGTGTCGCCGTCGCATCACGGAGAGGACGCCGCTGTAGCTGTCGCATTGCACCGCATCTCAAGAAACGTCCCGCAACACCGAAGAAGCGTGTCGCCGTCGCAGCCGCTGCCGTCGCATCGTAGATGTCGCCGCTGAAGCTGTCGCATTGCACCGCATCAAGAGAAGAGTCTCGCATCGAGGAAGAAGCGTGTCGCTGCCACTGCCGTCGCATCGTAGATGTCGCCGCTGTAGCTGTCGCATTGCACCGCATCGAGAGAAGCGCCTCGCATCCACGGAGAAGCGTGCCGCCGTCGGAGCTGCTGCCGTCGCATCATGGAACAAGGGTGTCGCCGCTGCAGTTGTCGCATCGAGCGGAAGCGTCTCGCAACGTCGGAGAAGAGGGTCGCCGCCAAAGCCGCTGTCGTCGCATCACGGAACAAGGGTGTCGCCGCTGCAGCTGACGCATCGAGTCGAGACTTCTCGCAACATCGGAGAAGCGTGCCGCATCAGGAAGAACTTGACGTCTTTATTTCTTTGCACCAGAACTTTGTCGCATCTCCATCTCTGCAACACTTTCGTTGTAGAAACGTGACGCATCGTAAGGTACATTGACTCAAAGTGTCGCATTTTAAGAACTTAAGAGAACTAAGCTAAACCTACCATTTTAAGTACAGTATTGTGGATTTTTGTCGTTTATGGTCTTGTGTTAAAACTATATAAAGAATACTTATTTTTTATATAAACCTAGTGTGGTGTCCATCTGTAGTGTTGTCACTAGATTACTGTATGTGTTCACAAATGCTTTACACACTGCCTCTGAGATAAGCCTGTCTGCTCGTGCCAAGCTACCAAGGGGGTGAGCAGGGGTTATTTTAGGAGTGTACCCCTTTACCCTGACTAGAGGTGAGGGTCCCTATTTGTCACAAGTACCTACCTGTGCCAACTAGAGACCCCCAATTCTAACATTGGTGGTCAGCGGTGAGGATTCTGGACTTGCATTTGTGACTCATGTACAGTGATTGGTGAACACTACTAGTGAGTGCAGACCAAAACGCGACCACATACTTTTGGTAGATTTGTTTTTCTAGGACGTTCCATTTTTTTCCAAGTTCAGCCATCATGAAACCAGCATCCATAGCATCTGTTGATTTTGATTGGGAAGAGGAGAAACTAGAATGTTACAATGCAAAGCAGCTGAAGCACTTCTGCAAAAGATTTAATGTTGCAATTACCGGGCTCACCAAGAGGGATGAGTTCTATAAGGCGCTGAGGGCCTGGGTAGAAGCAAGGAAAACCCCTGAGAATGAGGAAGGGGATAATCATGCAGATGTGCAGCTGGAAGGACCCTTGGGTCCATAGGAAAGGAAAGCACCTTCCCTAGCAGGTAGCAGTGTTTCTGCCAAAGGCCTGTCCCCAGAAGAGCTGGAGGACAGGGAGAGAAATAGGATGCATGAGTTGGAGCTGGCCAAAATGAATGGGCAATTGGAAATTAGGAAATTGGCCCTAGAAGAGAAAAGAATGGATCAGGAGCATGAGTTGAGAATGAGGGAGCTTGATTTAGAGCTCGAGAGGCTGGAGGCCATGAGTGTCTCAGCCCAGCAACAAGAAATTTGGGCAGCTCAGGACATGAGCTTTGCTGAGTTGGAGGGGGAGTCCAGCTCAGATGGTGGCAGCAAAATTAAGTTATTCAGTGCTGAGAGAGTAGTGCACACACCCAGAGATGTGGCGCCTGACTTGGAGGGGGTTAACATACACCAGGAGGTTCAAGGACATGAGGTAGCTCCAGTAGTGCACAGTGTCCCTGAGAGGAATAGGGAAACTGACACAGGGATTCATGGTCCTAGTGGTGGGAGGGACACTCTACTGACTCTAGATGAGAGGTACAGGGAGAGGGGTTCCCCCATGGTTGAAGTCCTGGTGTGTGAGTGTGAAGACCGCCCAGAAGAGTGTGGGTTGAGTGACAGAGACAGTCAGATACTGTCTTGCCAGTCTCAGGAGAGTGGTGTGGGGTACGTGTGCGAGGCACTGGATGGTGAGGTGAAGGATAGTTTGGTTAACCCCTGTGGGGGACTGTGTGATCCAATTTTGGGAGAGCATATTGTAAGTCCCTGTTTTCCAGAGCTATGTCAACACCTGTTGGAGTGTGAGTTCTCTGACCTCAGGGAGCTCACATTGGAGGCAGACCTTTTGGTGGATTCCAGAGGGTCTGAAGAGGCATTGGGGAGTGACCCTAAGAGGAGTGGCTCAGGTGTCTTCCAACCCAGAGAGGTGGGAGAGGTTCAGTGTAGCCCAGCTAGGTCCCGTGGTAATGGGAGGGGTGTAGGGACTCACGTCCTGTCTCAGTGGAGAAGGAGTGAGTGTGGGGCTGCGTGTCCCAAGTTGCCCGAAACCCAGTCTCAGAGCCTGGATGGTTCTTTAAGGGAACACCAGGTAGGGAGCCTAGGCTGTCCTGATGGGCCGCCTGTTGAGGAGGATCTCCTAGTGTCTAGGAGAACCTGGAGCGTCTGTAAATGGAGCTCCAGTGTTTCTGGTATCTGGCAGTGCCGCTCCACTTGGGAGGGTGCAGAAGTCCAGAGTGAGGGGTGAGAGGGGGAGAGAGTCCCCAGTGGAAGAACCAGTGGGTCAGGGACCAGCCAGAAGGGCTGAGTCACCAGTGAATGACCATGGTGACACCACTTCTGTCCTGGGGGATCTTCACGCGCTGTCAGATGGACAGGGGTCGGGAGATCTGCGCCAGGCAGACTGTCACACAACACCTGAGATATGTGTTACCCTCTGGGGGCATGCGTGCTCCCCAGGAAGTCCTGGTGCGCCAGGCAGATTCTTACACAACTCTAGAGGAGTGTGTTTCCCTTGGGGGGGGGGGGTTGGTGTACCCTCCCGGAAGTCCTGGGTTGCCAGGCACAGGTCCAGCCTAAGGGTACAGACCCTGGGTTGGAGGGCCAGGTTCAGGGTGTCCCCCCTGACCTGAAGGAAGGGGCAGCTGCTAACAGTGCCCCTACCAGTTTGTCTTCTGGGGGCACCGCTCCAGGTGGGAGGGTGCAGGACCCCAGTAAGGGGGGCGGGCAGAGGACAGCCTCCCCCCTGGCCTCTACCCAGTCTAAGAGTACAGACCCTATGCTGGGATCCCAGTTGCAGGATAGAACCCCTGAACTGGTGGGCGAATTGTGCAGGACACCTGCCACAGGTGCCCTGACAATTCTGGAAGGGGGTACCGCTCCTGATGGGAGGGGGCAGTACTCTGGAAGGGGGTGCAGAGGGAGGGAGTCCTCGCCTCTGACCCCGGTTCAACTGGACGGTTTAGACCCTGGATTGGAGGACCAGGTTCAGGGTGTCCCCCCGGACCTGGACGCCCAGTTGCAGGATAGAACCCCTGAACTGGTGGGCGAATTGTGCAGGACACCTGCCGCAGGTGCCCTGGCAATTCTGGAAGGGGGTACCGCTCCAGGTGGAAGGGTACATAGCCCCAACAAGGAGGAGGAGGACCGGGTGTGGGAAAGCCCACCCCAGTCTCCAGTCCAGCCGCCGGGTACAGGCCCGGGGCTGGTAGGTCAGTGTCAGGATGTCATACCTGATCTGACAGGAGGGAGAGTGGACAAAGGGTGCCAAGCACCTGGGGCTACTGCCCCCCGCTCTCTGACACCACAGAGGTTTGAGAGCCCTGAGAGGCATAAGGCCTGGGTCTCATCCCTGACCACTGTGGCTTGCTGTCTGTCTGTTGGGACACACCTGTGAGCAAGTTAAGGTTAGGTGCTGCACAGGTGGTGTCCACAGGTGAGGAGAAGGGTTCCCCATGGATTAGCTTGGTGGGCCCTGAGAGTATGGACAGAGGGATCCAAATAGGTTCAGATTGGCGTAGAACTGGAGTATGCCCCTGCTGTTGTGGGCCAGGGTCCAGGTTCTATCGCCCAAAGCAGAGAAGCCCATCAGGGTAGTGATTGGTCTCCCCTGCGTTTTTGGCTGGAAGGGGGTTGTGTTGGACTTGGCCCTTTTTGCAGGGTCATCCCTAAACTTTTTGCCTTCCTCCTATATTTTTTCTGACCTGTTGTTGGCTGTTTTATGACTCTGGGCACTTTACCACTGCTGATCAGTGCTAAAGTGCATATGCTCTCCCTATTGTAAATTGTGTGATGAATTAGTGACTCCAGGATTGGATGATTGGTTTACTTGTCAGTCCCTAGTACAGTGCACTGAGTGTGCCCAGGGCTTGTAAATCCAATGCCTCTGGTGGGCTTGCAGCACTGGTTGTGCCACCCACAGAAGCGGCTTGTAAAATGTGCCTCAGGCCTGCCATTGCAGAGCCTGTATGCAGCCTAGGGCTGCCATGTCGACTTGGTGAGTACACCCACTTACCAGTCCCTAAACCTTCCCTTTACTACATGTTGGTCACCCCTAAAGTAGGCCCTAGGGCAGGGTGCATTGTAGGTATAAGGTAGGACATGCCCTGGTGTGTGTGGCATGTCCTAATAGTGAATTACAGCCATTTTCGTTTTTCACTATTGCAAGGCTACCTGCTCCCCATAGGCCAGAATGGGCAGACTGACTATTACACCTTATAGTCAGAACTGACCCAGGGAACATGGTAGAAAAACGAATTTAGTATGCCTGAACTCAGAATGATAAAATACATCTTTTAGTGAAGTTGGTTTTAACATTCTGTGTTTGAAAATACCACTTTTAGAAAGTGGGTATTTTCTTGCCTAAACTTCCAAGCCTGCCTCTGCTAGGTTGTGTATTCCTTGTCTGGAGATTGAGTGACAGGGGCTGGGGGTGGCTACAGGAGACAGGGTGAGTCAGCACAGGGCTGAATAGAAAGATCTGCATCCAGAGTGGAGGGAGGAGTTGCACCTGGGTCTGAATAGGGCTGTGCCTGCCTTCCACAATGCTGGCTCCACCTCCTGCCGGGCGGCTGAGCACTCTGCCCCACATTCTGAAAGGAAAGAAGGAGTCAGAAAAACAAAGTGCTCCAGGACTGACCAGAACTGGTTTTGGACTAGGCAGAGGCCTCTCTGCTTCAGAGAACAAAGAGAAACTGGGTATAAAAAGGGGACCCAGACCTCTAGGAAATTAGATCACTTTGGGAAAACAAGAAGAAACCTTTGCTGAGGAGCGGAACCAAGAAGAAACTGAGGAGAAGACTATCCCTAAGCTAGAGGGATCTGCCTGCAGTGGTTGCCTGACTGCCAAAGGAAGGAGAAAGGACTTTGTGTGCACTTTTATTTCAACTTGTAAAGGATCTCCAAGGGCTTGAGAAAAGAGCTTGCCTCCTGCTGAAGTCTCAGGGACAACAGACTTCAACCACCAGCTCCCCAAGAATCCTTTGGAAGTGCCTGCTGCTGTTTTGGGCCTTCTGAAGGGACTGCGTGTCGCAAGGAGCTGGAAGCGCGACTCAAGAGGGAGAAGCGTGTCGCCGTCGCAGCCGCTGCCGTCGCATCACGGAGAGGACGCCGCTGTAGCTGTCGCATTGCACCGCATCTCAAGAAACGTCCCGCAACACCGAAGAAGCGTGTCGCCGTCGCAGCCGTCGCATCGTAGATGTCGCCGCTGGAACTGTCGCATTGCACCGCATCAAGAGAAGAGTCTCGCATCGAGGAAGAAGCGTGTCGCAGCCACTGCCGTCGCATCGTAGATGTCGCCGCTGTAGCTGTCGCATTGCACCGCATCGAGAGAAGCGCCTCGCATCCACAGAGAAGCGTGCCGCCGTCGGAGCTGCTGCCGTCGCATCACGAAACAAGGGTGTCGCCGCTGCAGTTGTCGCATCGAGCGGAAGCGTCTCGCAACGTCGGAGAAGAGGGTCGCCGCCAAAGCCGCTGTCGTCGCATCACGGAACAAGGGTGTCGCCGCTGCAGCTGACGCATCGAGTCGAGACTTCTCGCAACATCGGAGAAGCGTGCCGCATCAGGAAGAACTTGACGTCTTTATTTCTTTGCACCAGAACTTTGTCGCATCTCCATCTCTGCAACACTTTCGTTGTAGAAACGTGACGCATCGTAAGGTACATTGACTCAAAGTGTCGCATTTTAAGAACTTAAGAGAACTAAGCTAAACCTACCATTTTAAGTACAGTATTGTGGATTTTTGTCGTTTATGGTCTTGTGTTAAAACTATATAAAGAATACTTATTTTTGATATAAACCTAGTGTGGTGTCCATCTGTAGTGTTGTCACTAGATTACTGTATGTGTTCACAAATGCTTTACACACTGCCTCTGAGATAAGCCTGTCTGCTCGTGCCAAGCTACCAAGGGGGTGAGCAGGGGTTATTTTAGGAGTGTACCCCTTTACCATGACTAGAAACGAGGGTCCCTATTTGTCACAAGTACCTACCTGTGCCAACTAGAGACCCCCAATTCTAACAAAAAGTAATTGGCAGGTGTAAGAAATTGGATTATTATTTGGGATGGGTGACTACCCACCTCAAGAAATAATCATAACCCTTGTCAGCGTGAACCCTCAAAGTCACAAATTAAACCTCAGCTTGAACCCATGCTAGGTATGGCACAGAATAGACAGGCTTATCTTAGGCAACGTGTAAGGTATTCATGCAATATCAAACCAGTAATAAAGTTGAAATCCAAAACAATAAAAATCTCAAAATGAACTTGGAAAACAAGTAAAATTAGTAAACAAAATGACAAAAATTCAATATGGGGTACCGGAGATATACATTTTAATGTTAAATAGCAATAGTGCCAAGAAGCATAAAGTGCCAATGATAGTCTATGGTCAAGGTAGAGCCAAAACTGAGGCACAATTTTGAGTATGACCGCAATGGAGTGTGAGTTGGATACAACAGCTAGGTTCATCCTGGTCAAAGATTTTACCTTCTGACTTAAGTCCTTTAAGTCCCAATCCACCACAGGAGTACACTTCCAAGCCCCCCACACCACCCCACCCCGGGGACCTCAGGATAGGAACTTAGGCCTTATGTTTGTACAAAGCATTTGGTGAAAGTGGTCGCAATTAGCACACTGACTTTTACTGAATGCATTGTTTGTTTGCGAACCAACATATATTCAAACATGGTGGTTCGCAAAATTCTGATTCGTAGAGGCTTGCAAGTTGGCCTACCTTATTAATAGACATGTGCTAGGTCCAGGGGCGTAGCTAGGCCTTAGGCTGCCCGTGGCGGCCCCTGCGTTTGCCGCCCTCGGCAAAACGATTGAAGAGCGGGGGGGGTAGCGGCCGATTCTTGCGGCCGCAACCGTCGCAGGTAAGAGCGGGGGGGCCGGCTGCCGCCCCAAAACTCGTGCCGCCTGGGGCGGTCCGCCCCCATCGCCCCCCCCTAGCTACGCCACTGGCTAGGTCGTAAATTGCGACTCACTTCGAATCGCTGCCATCACAGGGATGGGTGCCTTCTTGGATCAGCAAGCCTCCATGTCTGTGAGTGCTTTTAAACAGACTAATCTTTATTTTTTTTATTTAAATGCAGCATGTTATCTGTGAAAGGAAAACAGGATGCGTAATAAAAAAAAAAGTTTCAAAATCTCCCAGGGACCACTGCCTACTGTTAAAAAAAAAAGGAGATGGCGTCCCTAGGGACCTTTTCACGTTTGCAAGTAAGTTATCATGTCTTTTGAGGTGTCAGTAACCTATCCATGTTTTGCGACCGCAATTGCCATCGCTAACCATTGGTACATACCATTAGAAATGGAAAATTGGAAGGGTCGTCCTAAATGGGCCCCTTTCAATTTGCGGTTCAGTATGTAGTCGCAAACCATTTTTTCGATTCAGTAACAAATTACCGAATCACAGTTTGGGTTTTGAACATACCAAAAAGCTATTTGAGGTCACAAAGGCTCAGATTTTGCAAATTGGAGCCTTTGCAACCACAAAATAGCTTTGAACATAAGGCCCTTAGAGACTCACAGGGTGTCAGGCAGAGGCCAAATATCAGGGTCCTGTCCAGGTCCAGTTGCCGCTGGGCAGTTGCAGGAAAGGCCTTTTGTAGTTTGTCCTTCTAACTTGAACAGGAGGCCAGCCTTATGACCCTTGGAGTTGACTTCTTTGTCCTGAATACACGGAGAGAGCATGTCTAGTCCTTTAGAGCTCTTCTCAGGTCTCGGACTGCAGATTCAGTCCCCTGGGTGCCAGTAGATGCCACATTTATGCATGATAGGAGGTAATGGGCGGAAATGACTTCTGGACACACTCTAACAATGGGGTAAATGTTCCTGGGGCCAATCCTCCCCACATTGAACATTTTTAAAATGGCGAAAGTCTTCGTGTATACTAAACGTGGGATCTAAGGACTGGGATTTGTATGGGTAGTGTACTAAGATAATCCTTTTGTTTTAACACATCTAACACTAAAATCCAGTTTGGGGCAGTCTGTACCCCCAAGAAACCCAGATACAGAATTCTGGTAGAACAAAGCACTGTTTTCCAGCAACCAGACAGTGGATACACAAGATTTGTTTTGGCATCCTGTTCTGAAAACCTCAGCGGACCTGTCAAGCAGGATTTGACACTTCAGCAGGACTTGACATTCTCATGTCAAAAAAAGGCCCACTGTTGGAGTCTGTTTGGCTGTTCGGTTGGATCTGATTGAGACACTCACTACATAAATGTATCATTCTCTCCCTTCACCGTACCTAATCCTGAGGATACCATCATGGGTGTGTTCATATGCCTATGGCTTGCTCCTTTGTTTATGTCTGAGCAGGTACTCATGTCCTTCAGCTTGCACTTAAGGAAGACACCTACTTTCTTACTGTGCGCTTGGACCTAATTGAATAACTACTACTTCAGTGTGCCATTCTCTTTGTGTAGGTGAATATCCCTGAGGGGACTTCTGACTGTGGGCCTGAGTGAGTGCCAATGTCTGTGAGCTTTGATTAGAGTTTGGCACCCACTGCTTGTGTGTACTTTGATCAGAGTTAGACCACCATTATGTTAGTGTGCCATTCCCTCAATGGATATGTGCATGCCCCTGAGGGTCGACTGTGTGTGTCAGAGCAAGTGCCGCTGTCTGTGAGCTTGGACCAGAGTTGGGCTCCCACTACGTGAGTGTGCACTTGCATCTGACTTGCACACCCACTGCCTAAGTGTGCCATTTCCTTAATAGGTGTGCTCCGATCCTCAAGGTACTCCTGTGTCTGAGTGAGTGCTGCTTTCCATGAGTTTGGACATAATGTAGACAACCTCTGCGTGATTGTGCAGTTGGACCTTAATTAGACACCCACTATCTATGTGTGGCATTCTGTTCATGTGTGTGTTCATATATCTGAGAATACTGTGATGGATGTGATGATAACACTGCGGCTTAAGTGTTGAACCGCTCCCCCAAAACTCTGATTGTGGCCCTGAGGGCTGATATGGGTGAGTGAGTTGTGTGAGTATATCGGGACCTGCATAGGACACCCTCCTATTCTCTCTACACTCTTTGCTGCCCTTGGAGGGTCACTCTGCAAAAAATAAACCGATTGTGACCATGAGAGCTAGTATGGGTGAGTGGGGTGTGTGCATACAGCTGGACCTGCGTAGGACACATCCTCATGCTAGACATTTTGCTGCCATTGAAGCGCTCCCCAAACTCCTGATTGTATCCATGTGAGCTGATATGGGTGAGTTGAGTATGTGAGTAAACCTTGACATGAGTTGGTCACCCATTGCCACACTGTTCTGTTTCTTCCATTGGAGCACTCTTTCAAATCCCTGATTGTGGCCCTGGGTGCTTCCAGTCACAGTATGTAAAAAACAAAAACAAAATGAAAATGCTATGAAAAGCAGGTTTTTGTCAAAACTATACAAAAGTGTTAGCCCTTTACATCCCGCCTGCAATCTTTTTTCAAATGCACATATCTCAAAAATTACTAAATAAAATTAAAAAGCACACTTTCTGAGTACATAACAAGTTTGGTGTAAAGCCATTAACAGGTTTTTACTCTAACTTTCTGCACAATTTCGTATGTGAGCTACATTGTGAAATGATACACTGACTTTCTCCCCTCCCCCGCCCCCTTAACGTTGTTCCAGTGGATGGATCTTCATAAAAACTTGCCATGCAGAAACTTAGCTGACTGAATTGATATATATCTCCAAGTTTTGTGCATATCTGTCCTAGGGGGTTAAAAGTCATAAGCAAATCCAAAAATTCCTTTTCAATGTAAAGTGCTGCTGGACCATAATGACACCGTGCAGACTGCCACTGTTTAATCTATTTGGCTTGGATTGTATTTTACCAATACAAAGCTGTAATACTGTGCCTGAAGTGGTAAAAGGCTTTGTCATTTTACAGCTCGGCGTCGATGGCACTGTGCTAATCCTATGCTTAAAGACTTTGCTTTAGAAATGGCAAAAAACGTTGTCCCTTTCTAGCTTGGTGTGGATGGCACTGTGCTAATCCTATGCTTAATAACCTTGCTAGAAAAATAAAAATTTGAGGTGACCAGATTCATAGTGTCGCTGGTGTTGTAGGGTGCTCTATACAGGAGCTGCTCTCCACCTAAACCTGGGAATTACCCAGATTCTCTGCTTTTTTGCATAATTAATCCGGCACTCTAAGCCTGAAAGGGTATTGTTTTGACTTATACTAGGTGCTCCCTTGTGTCTGGACAAAGCTAAATCTCTCTGGATAGATAGATGGATAGATAGATAGATAGATAGATAGATAGATAGATAGATAGATAGATATAACTATATATATATAGATAGATATAGATAGATATAGATATATATGGATATAGAAATATTGATATATATTGCGCAAAACGTTCCCCCATAGATGACCCAGATGACACACATCTCCAATAGTATAATATATACTTGTGATGCCATCCATGATGTCATTTAACATGTCATTAGTGATGTAATATGTGAGGTCATAAGCAGTGCATGACAGGCTGTAAGTGGCAAATTTCAGTGGTTTTTAGATTTTGTTTTGTAACCATAACTGTGCTTTAACTGTGTTTTTTTCAGAGATTTTCTGGCTTTTCTTAATCATATTCTAAAGGGTATTTTTGTCCCTCACCTCTACTTACAGCTAACGTACAGCTAGGCTCTGTGCCCCACCATTTATAGGTGTCCAGCCCCAGCTGCAGACTGACTGTGGATGTGCAAAGGTAAAAGTGGGGCACACAGCCTCGCCCATTGAGCCGTTTGGCTCTACGGTCTGCCGCTAAACAATTCCAGACCATGGTGCTGCAGTCTAGTGGAAAATTCCTATACTGTTGTCAGGCCCCCGCAGGCCAGGCCCTGCACTCCACCCTCCACAGGCAGCTGACCCCACTGCACACAGCCTTTGGCCCCCCCACCTTCACAAGTGACTGATTCCATTGCGCACAGCGCATCCAGTCTTGCGTCTCGATAGGCAACTAGCCCTAATGTCTGTGAAGGTCCTGTGCCTTGCCTTCTGCAGGCACTCAACCCCACTGCATGCGTACCAGTGGTGGGGCTCAGAACCTGACCTGTGGCTCTCTGCTCTGCAGGCTCTTTGCCCCACTGATTACAGAAATAGAATTAAAGGTTTTTGGGAATAGCAGACCCTAGTTTGAATCTATGGTTCCTCAGGAGCAAGCATCACTACCATGGTACCATCCAAGCTACTTAGTACATGACCACGGTACCATGGTAGGGACACTTGCTCCGAGGGCCTGTGGTAGTACCACAGACACACATATTGGGGCCCTACTGGAATCCATGGCACCATGCACTGGTACAGGGGATCCAGAGGCAAAATTAATTCTTTTAAGCACAATGAAGGAGGTCCCTTTGGGACCCCACCACATGTGCCAAGGAGTCAGTGTGTGCTCACCTTGTCATCTTATGTGTATTTTTTTTCCAGGACTTGGAGATAGAGTCCTACAATGGGGACCACACCATGTTCTCCCAATCCTGTGTCTAGCCAATCAGATCCTTTTGGTACCGCAGATCCACAGTCCCAAAATGACCAACTGGCAAAAACGCTCCCTTGATCAATCAGAATCAAACTATTGAACAGATTACACAAAAACAACAACAGCATAATCCTTTAAAAAAGTTCTAACTTTGCTCCAAGTTCGGTGTAATTGGATTCAGCTGCTTTTCTGTATCAGTGAGCAATCGTTCCTGAGGGAATTAAAATGGGACGTCACAATTATGTATCTCCCACCCCCTTTTTCTTTTCCCATGCTTGACGGATCAGCACGCAACTTTCTGTGAAGGACCCAAGGTGGATGAACTTTATTTTGAATAGTTTACTGCAGATTTGTCAAATAGCTCCAAAGTTAGAAAGAAAACAACATCTGACTTTCTTATGTAAACTCAGACCTAACTATAAGTACACTGTTACTATCTTCACCAATGACTATATATGTATGTATCAGTCTACAAACTCATCCTCCCATGCCACAATGGGCAACAAACCACTTTAGTTTGCCCACAGAGGGGCATGCCCACCCAGGGAGTGGCAGGAAGTGACACTTCCTTCCAGGTTGGTGGTCCATCACATCCAACAGATGTCTTGCGATTATTCAGAAAGGTTATGCCCTACCTTTTCTTTCCCCCATACCCAACGTCCCTCCCACACTAGAATGGAATTAATTTGTCCATCCTGCTATAGAGGTACTCATTTTGCTCTCCAAAAGTGCCATAGAGAGGATACGGAACTCTGAGAAAGGCAGGGGTTTTTAGTCTCGCTATTTCCTCCCTGTGTAAAAAGATGGGGGCCTCAGGCCTATCCCTCTGCCCCTAAACACTTTCCTACAGTAGGACAGATTCAAAATGCTCACATTTGCCCAGCTCCTATCTGCTCTGAGACCCGGGCGACTGGATGGCATTTTCATATACCCGTCCTGCAGTCCCACGGGCATTACCTACGGTTCAAGGTGTGCCAGGATCATTTTCGGTGCACTGTGCAACCTTTCGACTTCAGCAGCGCAGCTCGGTGTTTACAAAAGTGTTGGTGGTGATCGCTGGCCATCTTCGGAGGTCAGAAGTTGCTGTATTACCGTACCTCAAGGACTGCCTGCTGAAGGTGGGCTCACCGCAGTTAGCTGTAGACCACCCCCAGACAGAGGCAAACCTTTTGAAAATGTTGGGTTTCATCGTAAACTAGCCAAAGTCCCACCTGATTCCCTCTCAGAGGCTTTCATTCGTTTGTTGCAATTCTGGATGCAATGGAATTCTGAACATTCCCTCCACAGCATCGAGGCCAGCACATTTGGACTATGATCCAGATGTTTCAGGCTTACTCTTGTATCCAGTTTAGGATGGCTCTAAAACGTTTTTACCTCTGAGCCCGATGCATACTGCTTGTCAACCAAGTGAGGTGGCTCAGGCGAGCCCTACAGTGGCACTTGAAGTCCCTGTGGGCTCAGCATCAAGGCTGCCTTTCCGCACCATTCACTTATTGGAGGAAGCAGCTCAAGATCTGCAGTGGTGGCTGAGCTACCGCAGTTTGTCCTGTAGCATGCCACGTTTTCTTCCCCATCCGGAGCAAACCATGATGGCTGTTGAATCACTGCTATGTTGGGGAGATGGAGATTGGAGGACTCTGGTCTCCTATGGAGGGCTGGCTCCACATCAATCTGCTCAAACTTCAAGCCATTAGTCTGGCCCTGAAAGTGTTTCTGCTATCCATCAAGGGAAGGCTGGTGCATGTTCTCACAGACCAATCCACGGTCATGTGACATTGCAACAAGCAGGTTGGAGTGAAGTCCTGGCTCCTGCACCAGAAGGCTTTGTGCCTCTTGAGGTGGCAAAGCTCAAGGACATCTTTCTGGCCACCAGCATCTGGACGGGGTCCCTGAACATCAGTGTATGAACTGAGCAGGCATTGTTCGGTGGATCACAAGTGGCGCTTACATCCTGAGATTGTGCAGGGCTTCTTCACCAGTGCAGAGAACCCTGGCTTGGCCTTTCCACCACCGTTGAGAATGTGCAGTGTCAATAATTGTGCACATTGGCCTTTCCACAAGAACACTTGTTAGGAGACTCATCATAATCAAATAATCTTTATTCAGTTGCTTAAAACCATAAAAGATACATACAATTAAAAGGACTAAAAACAATTATAACAATATTTCATGAACTAATTGATAATAAAAAAAATTAAAAACTTAGTAAAAACACCCCACTCATAAGCATAATCAGATAATGTAGATAATCATAAAATGCTTCTTTTTCTAAACAGAACATAAAACTAGCACCTCAAGAGCTCCATATTCCCCCCTGTCACTGTCAATGCGATGCTCATTTCTTTCTCAGTCTCATCGCCCCTATTATAAAGTTTTCTTCATTTGAACATACAAATTCATTATGCAACATCTGAAAAAAAATGAAAGCAGGTCTAGCTTCTGTGAATTGTCTCCCTCTCAGTACTGGTACACTATACAGAAGACGGAGAGATATCATAATCACAACATATATTGCAAAATGCATGGTATCTTGATCTTAAAAAGAATCACAGCCACAGAGGCCTACGTTTTCTACTTTATTCCAGCCCAGTGGCTCTGCCAAGAACCAGTGTAATACATATAGTCTAAATCTTGTTAAGAGGAAGGGATGCTGAGGGCTTGTGACCAGTGTGAGATAAAGCTCAATTAGCTTGCATGATTTTGTTGTAAAAAAAAAAAAAGCTTGTAAGGAGAGTTTACACATCTCCCTCCTATCTCCCAGATGGGCAGCAAAATCAAACACCGAAGTAGCCACTCTGGCCATTGCAGTATGTTTTGATCTTACCAAAGGGGCCCATGAGTCCTTGTCATCAAACTAGACCCCGAGGTATGGGAAGAGCCTTTACTTTGGTGATCTCACCTCCTTCCAGAATGTATTTACTGCGTCCCTTGCCTTCTAGTCCTATAACCATTGTGTGGGATTTATTATGGTTGATGCTCAAATCCAGACTGTTGATAAAGTTAGCAAAGGACTTTAAAAGATGCTGTACACCAACAGCAGTCCTTGCTATCAACACTGCATCATCAGTGTATAATAAAGCAGGAATAAGGTGCGATCCCAAATTGTTAATATATAGTGTACACAAAAGTGGGGCCATAATACATTCTTGTCTTACACCTCGTTTGGACTTGAAAGGCGAAGTACAGCTCCTTGACTGTTCATATCTAACGACTGCAGTCAAATCTTTATGTAATTCATGCAGAAAAGATATTATGTTTTTGTCAATACCCATATTAAGTAGAATTGACCACAGCTTGCTCCGATTGACTCTGTCAAAAGCTGGTGTGAGATCCATAAAGGCAAGATGTAACAAGCCTCCTTTGGCTGTTGTGTATTTCCCTATGATAATCTCCAGATTCAGACATTGATCTAAGGTACCTCTTTTAGCCTTAAATCCATACTGGAGATTAGACAAAATATAATTTTCATTCAGTTAACCAGTTAACCTTGTAAGGATTACATGCCCCATAACCTTAACCACTGAGTCAATAAGTGATATAAGTCTATAACAACACTAGTTATTTCTCTGCCCTTTTTTTAAACACATTCGTATTATTAATGATCTGGACCATGAAGGAGAGATGCCCACTTTACTTATCTCAATCAACACATTAGTTAGGATTTTTGCCCATTTCCTAGGGTCTGCTTTGGGATACACCGGGCACACCATCCGGGCCTGGGGCCTTATGTTTAGACATGTATACAATAGCCTCACTTAGCTCATCCTCAGAAAATTCTATGTTAGATATACTATAAGGAACCCCCGTGTCTAGCGCCAATGCTTCAGCAGTGACTGGGCCATATATCCCCTGAAAATGCTGCACCCAGGCATCAGGGAGTATATTCCACTCCATTGCTCCATTAGCAGCTTCTGTAAAATAATCTAGCACTGCATTTTAAGATATTAACCTGGAGAAGTCGATTCCAGGCATAATTTCTAATGGTGTTTTTCTGATTAGTTAAAGCCATCTTATAGTAACTTCAGTCCTATTTCCTGGGGTTTTTTAGAGCTAAAATTAAAATTTGATGGGTCACAGAACTGTTATGGTCAAATCACCTATTAGTAGTTATTCTGGTTTTACCTCCCATACCGGTTAGGGTCTTTGAAACCTGCAGGCAAACCCTGTAAAAGATAGACAGTAGTATCTCAGGTTGGGCAGTTTCCTCTACACAGGTGCAAATGTCCTGATCACAAACAGTATAAAGATTGTCTAGGACAATCTCTGGAACAATCTTGTTCCATTTTAATCTGCACCCCTGATCTACGGGCTTAATGTCTTGAGTTTTCGGACCTACTTTCCTAGCAAAATCTTTCTCCGAACTCCACAGAATAGGGAGAGATAGTGATCACTAAATTTGGTCCAAAGAACCATAAATTGTTTAACAAATGGACTAAATAATCCAAAATAAGTATGTAATCAAAAATAGATTTAAATCCTCTCCCTATAAATGTAAGGCTAACTTCTACAGGGCCTAGGCCTTTTTTGTTTTGCTTTAGCAAAACCAGATTATGATCAGCCAAGTAGGTCTCCTTTGCCCGGTATGTTCTGAAATGACAATGTCTCAACCAAATCTAAATTCAAATTCTTAAGGTGAGACTCTAATGTGAACATTCTCTTGTACAAACCTGCCAAGGCATTCTTAATTAGCCCTTCAACTTTATCCCATAAGTTAGTCAACAATGGCTCAATGCACTTCATATGCTACCCAATAAAAAAGTTAAGTCCCCAGTTGCATCAGGAGGTAGTGAGTCCGCCAAGGGGGCAATACTGCCTTCATTAGAGTTTGATTTATCGATGTCTGTCCTCTTTTTAGCACCCAATTCTTTCTCTTTTTTTTTTTTTTTTTTTTTACAGGCTGAGCCAGTTCAAAGGAGGTAGTGCCTGGGTCAGGGTGAATTTCAGCTACTGTAATCCCCATTTGATTGTCCACTCTTAATGGGGCTTCATCCTGCCCACATTTCTAGTCTGAGGCCTGCCTGCCCTTTTTCACCTTCTTTAAACATGCAGTGGCTGGTTTGAGTTGCTCACCTGCCTGACCTAGTTCTTCTTTCACAGTCTGAATTTCGTCATTTAGAGCCCCCACTGCTGAGGTGAGAAACGAGATTTCGACTTACCCATTTCGTGAAAAGGTCAAAGATTTAAATGGGGGGTGGCCCAGTCAGGCTCTGATGGGCACAGACTGGCCCGGTCTTGGCCTGGGCGCATCCTGCTCATGCGCCGAGTCGCATCTTGTGCCACGGTGAGAGCAGAGCACCTTTAAGAGCTGGATGCAGCGTGCCCCTCCTCCACACCCCAAGGAGACTGCTGGGGACGTAGTACCCCAGCAGGGAAGTGCAGAAATGTTAGGAGATTCGTTGTATGTACCTCTATGGCTTGGTGGGGACTGGCTAAGCGACTCCACGTGCCCATGCTCTGCTCTCCACTTCTGGGGCTCCACTATCACTCATCCCACCGGATGCTTCAGAGAGTCGGGGTGACTGCATGGGGGGAGCTATATGAGGGGGGGTATATTTCGTGACCGAGATGCTTTCTTTGGAGAAACTAGACCCACCCCTGTAGAGCTGTTCCTTTACATAAGACTGAGACAAAATGTCACAGTGGCCACCCCCGAATTCCCCCACGAGCCTCCAACACTACCCCTCTGCATCTCCTATTACAAAGCATGCGGTCTCGATGCTCTATCGTAGCATTCAGATCGAGCAAGCTGGACTGAAGAGAGACTCGCGATCGCATTGGGAACGGGAATTGGGGACTACCCTCAATGACGGACAATGGAGATATTGTTGCCAGCAAACAGGACGGATATCGGCTAGCAGTTGACTGCGTATCATGCACCATAAATACTTGCACCGGCTGTACTATACCCCTGCTCGAGTTTATTGATTCCATCTACGGACAAATGATAAATGTGATTGGTGCAGGAGGAAAGGGGCAGACTACCTACATTTAGCCTGGGAATTCGAGACAATTCGAAACTATTGGCAACAGGTTTTCAGGGCCCAGATGATCGGATCCTCACTGCCAGTTACCCCTCTCATTGCATTGCTAGGATACACTGAGGAGGTGGAGGCATCCTTCTGGAAATAAGCCTCTCTCTGACTGCTACTGGCCAAACAGAGGGTGGCCTGCAGATGGGGGAGGGGGCAGGACCCCAAGTTTAAAGACTTAGAGATCTCATATTTTATCAGGAACATGCGGTTAGTTACGCCGAACTGTTACTGCTGACCTCCAGACCGAGAGACATTTGGGACCCTTTGTGGACATTTTTGCTGAACCACCTCCTGGAGATGATATGAGACCCCCATGCCCACACAGTGCATTATACAGATGAGATAGGGGAGTGAATGTCCGGATGAGGGCCTTAGAATATGCAGAGGGGTAGGGGGTTGCATTCTTAAAAACGATGATATGGGTCACGTCTTGCTATCTTTAGTATTTGTGGAATGCTGGTTTGAATACAGGGCCGGCTGATTGTAATGTGAAAATCATCCTACTCCCTATTCTGCTACATGAATGTCAAATGTTCATGGAAATTGTTAAAGATTGTCCGGACTATAGCCAGTCTTATATGAACAAGCACGGGTTACTGCACATGAATTTAATATATGCGGCCTAATGGATAAAAGTTTTTTTTTATGTGAAAAACTCTAATAAAGAAATTAAAAAGAAAGAAATGTTAGGAGACTCATTTCGGCTGGAATGGTGCAAGGGACTCCAGTACTCTTTCCTGCAATGTCCTCTCCTTCTCCAAGTTTTGAAGATGAAGAATGACTGGGCCCAAGTCAAAATGATGGCCCCCGAAGAGCATGGTACCCTACCCTCCGATCAGGCTGCCACATTGGGAAGACCTTTTGTCTCAGAAACAGGGCAAGGTCCTCCGTCGAAATCTATTCACCTTATAACTCCTTGCATCTAAATTAAGCGTCAGCAATTGATTGTGTTTGATTTGGCGCCTCAGGTGGTGGATGTCTTCCTTGCTGCTAAGTGCACCTCCACGAAATCCATTTATGCTGGGTGCTGGCACAAACTTTTGTATAACCTGGAATGCAGACCCCATATGGGCAAAACTGGACCAACCGACTGTTCTCAAATCACCTATTGAGAGTTATTAAAGGTTTGACACACGTTTCCTCCCAAGAAGTTGGTAATGCCACAGTGGGACATTTACTTGGTCTTGACATTCCTCTTGTACAAGCCCTTTGAACTGATACATAGCTGCTTGCTGCATTTCCTGACATTGAAGACTATCTTCCTCATTGCAAATGGCCACACAACCTTTCGGCCAGACATATTGGTGCTGAGGACCCGGGTGACCTTCCTAATCAAAAGTTGTGACTCCTTTCCATGTTGGGCAATTCATCACTCTACCACCATTCTTTGCTCCCCCTTAAGAGGAGAGGCTTCATCGGTTGTACCCCAAAAAGGTTTTAAGCTTTTGCCTAGATCATACTGATGGTCAGTGAGTGAACAAGCAGCATTTTCTGGGGTTCTCTGCAGCAAAGAAATGGAATACTACTCAGCAGAGGACCCTGTTGAAGTGGATAGTCCTCTGCATCAAGATCTGTTATGCAGTAGCCAAGAAACAACCCCCAGAAAGTCTGAGATGCCATTCTACCAGGGCTAAGGATGCTACCACTGTGTTAGCACTTGGAATTCCTGTTCTTGATATGTGCCAGTCTGCGCTGTGGGCATTGGTGCATATGTTCACAAAGCACTACTGCCTTGGGAGCCAGGTCCGGTGGGAAATATATCTTGCTTGCTTGTTCTAGAAGACTTTTTGGTCTGAACCACTCTTCAGACTCTGCAACTTGGGGAGATACTGCTTTAGTATCTATTTTAAGGTGAGCAGTCTGCGATTAGAAGTATGTCCATCGGAAGAACAAGTTACTTACCTTCAGTAACGCTGCTTCTGGTGGATACTCTATTAACCACAGATTCCTCACTGCTCTCCCACCACGCTATTCTGTGGAGTGGCCTCTTGTTAGCATCTAAAAAGGGCCTAAGTTAGTATTCAGCACCCTTTAAGCAACAATTGTTCATATTCCATGTCTGACGGAGTGGAACAGTAAAATACAAGAAACTGACATCAGCACTAAGGGGTGACGCTTCTATTCTGCTTCGCTCCATCATTTCCAGTGCACTATGGAGCCAGTACAGAGCCTCACAGTACCACACAGGGCTCCCGGAAGAACTGTTATGAAAAGACGCCATGTCTAGTCTGGTGCCTGGGAAATATTCTAAGGCACTGCTACACTACACTACAGAGTATTCACCAGAAGGATTGTCCCAAAGGTAAGTAATTTGTTTAACTTGGCTGTTTCAATTGTCATAATTCCTCTGTTTGGTTATGAGATTTTGTTTAGCGCCGGAATGCCCTCTGGGTAGTAGTTGCACTCAATAAATATAATTTAATTAATTAATTCATGTATTCTGATCTTTGCCAACATTTTCCTTATGCAGCCTTACAACAAGGTTGTTATAATCAGCCTTATCTGATCAGAAGCGTTTTAGCAGTTAGTAGGCTGCCTTAACTTGGATCATAGGTAACTCCAGTTGCCTGGATTTCATCATAGAATAGCATTAGCAAAGATAATACATCAATTTCCATTAACAGATTTAGAATACTCTCTGGAGCTGTGACTGTTATTGTTTTTAAGAGAACCTACTGTTTTCGCAAAGTAGACCATAATTACTATCTTCAAGCATTTATAAAATCTGCTTGTGTCCAAGACGTGGGCTCTCTTGAAAATAATGCTTTTCCAAAAAAAGATATCCAGATATGTCCTTTTAGAACTGTTAAAATCTTTATAATTTTGCCACCCCCACCTTAACAACCATATGCCAAAATTGTACATCTTGTTTAAGTTAACTACACTAAACAACTCACCCCATAATGTCTGTTGGTGGAAGCTTATTTCATGTTTAATCCATTGCTCATAATTATTTTGAGTATATGTATCTGCTTAAGTTTATGCTCAATGTACCTTCCTTTTTGAGGTGATATTTTTTTTTATTGTTTTCATTATAAAACTCAGCATTGAACCAACCAGACTCTCTGTGGTCCTTAAAGAAATGTACCTTAAAGTTATAATGCTCACAATAATCACCTTCATTATTTTATCTGTGTGTGTGTGTGTGTTTATGTCATGGCAGTGCAGTAAATATTAACATGGCCCAATACCATGTCATTTAGAGCAACTGTTCTAATAATCACACATTCATACATTTATAATTGCAGTGCAAAGCTCAAATTCGAGTTTATTAACAGTACAGAGCAATTGACATTTGGAAACAGTTTGACTGCCTTACTGGACTGCATTTTTTAACCATTACTTTACTCAGAAAAACAACTCTCCTTTTAGTGACAGCATCTGTTCAGTGTAATTTTACTATACTTCGAAAATTTAACCCCTTGCACTCTTTTGGGGTTAATACCTTTTGTCAAAACAAGTACTCCTGAAAATATACCATGGCATAAACCACACCTGTAGATGTGCAGAATATAAGATGCTATTTATTACCATTGTTGAAAGAGAGGAGTGGCATCATGTTTCACTCGAGGATTTGCGTGTCATATGGCTCCTTCCCACACTGAACAGTGGTAATAAATCTTATATTATACTTCGAACATATGCATACATTCTATATCTATACAGCCCACTGGTGTTATCCAGTCACAGTTTCCATCTAAAAGCCATTTGTAGGTCTTGCCTACTACAAAAGAACAACTTGAGAGTAAGGAAATGGAACAGGAACTTGTCCCTTTCCCAGAGTAATATACAAAAACAACTTGGACAAGTCCTTAATAAGTTGAGGTCATAATTGTCGACCTTCACCTTGATAGAGGAACGCAGACAAACAGTGGTTGTCTTAGGAAACCCCTCACCCACCTACCTAGTAGGTGGCATGCTTCATCATCGGGGTCCAGCTGGATTGCAGAGTGCAATCCAGCTGTGCTTCAACGCCTGATTTACAGCGGAGCAGGTTGTTTTGTGAGAAAGAGGAAGTGCTATGTGAATTGTGATTAAGTGCTAAAAATGTCTCTAGGAAAACCCCTTATAAAAGTTTTAATAGAGGGTCCTAGGACATGAGTAAAAACATGGTTGGGATATACATGAGGTAACAATGTGCCTCAATATCCCTAAAGATGTGTAGGTCTACTAGTTTCAGCCTTCTATGATATTCTTGAGGCTTTCTTCAGGACAAATGGAGTGAGCGTGGCCAAAAAGAATTGGTGGCCACTATGGTGTATGTATCCATATATCAGCGCACACCCTAAAGTGCGCTGTGAGTGTTGTGGGATCTTGTTACTAGAAACCGCTGCAACCTATGGTGTGTGACGGCGGGATCCGGTCCACACCATAGGTTGCAGCGGTTTCTATCCTGAGACAAATGGTCCCCTTAACAGGAAGTTCCACTGTGTGACAGGATCCATGAAACTGTACACACGCGGAGTTATTATACTTCATCGCGCAGGATCTGTAAGTAACAAGATCCCACAACACTCACAGCGCACTTTAGGGTGTGCGCTGATATATGGATACATACACCATAGTGGCCACCAATTCTTTTGGCCACGCTCACTCCATTGGTCCTGAAGAAAGCCTCAAGAATATCATAGAAGGCTGAAACTAGTAGACCTACACATCTTTAGGGATATTGAGGCACATTGTTACCTCATGTATATCCCAACCATGTTTTTACTCATGTCCTAGGACCCTTCTATTAAAACTTTTATAAGGGTTTTCCTAGAGACATTTTTAGCACTTAATCACAATTCACATAGCACTTCCTCTTTCTCACAAACAACCTGCTCCGCTGTAAATCAGGCGTTGAAGCACAGCTGGATTGCACTCTACAATCCAGCTGGACCCCGATGATGAAGCATGCCACCTACTAGGTAGGTGGGTGAGGGGTTTCCTAAGACAACCACTGTTTGTCTGCGTTCCTCTATCAAGGTGAAGGTCTTGCCTACTAGACAACGCATGTGCAGTCTGTTGTGAGATGTAGTGTTAGCTTACAGTGGGCTCAGAGCCCGCCCCCTTGCTTACCATTGGTTGGCTTCATTATCATTCTCATTTGCTTGCTTCTTATTCATTAGCGTGTGTGGGCTTTCCTTCCTCTTGTTGTGTTTGTCCCTCCTGCAGATCATGGATATATTACTATGTCCTTACACTGCTCGCCTTTTTAGGTGCTACTTTTTTTCTTTTTAGTTTTTCTAGCTGTTTACCTTGTGTGCTCCTCTTTCCCTCTCTGCACTGCTCTCTCACCTGTATGCTGCTCCCCGCTGCACTCTATGATGTGCTTGCCCTCTAGTGCTCCCTCCACCTATGTTGCTTTCTCGTCTGTGTGCTTCTACCCCATCCCAGCTCCAAATTTTCTCTCTCTTCACTTTTTTAGTTCTCGGCTCTAGACGGTGGTCATGTGCTGTTTCGAACCGAGACATGCTGTATCTACATCATGGGCTTACAGCCCACCCATAGGCTTCCCATTTGCTGCCACCATCGTCGCTCCATTTTTCGTCCTCTCCAATTGTCAAGGGTATGCATAAGTCATGTCTTTTCCGGTGGTTAGCCTTCCCCGAGTGCACCGCCCAACTATATTTTAACATATGAAGCGGGCATCGTAGGGCATTGTTTCGGGACTGTTTTTTAATTATTCGGGACAGTGTTCTCACTTCCAACCACGCCCTAAGGTGACAAAATGTAGGCCTTTGGTAAAGAAAAGTGGCCTTTATCCCTAACAACCACACTGACTGATGTACTTTGATGTACAGTACAAGTTGGGAATGAGATTATGTCCATTCTACGACTTTTTCCGAAGTCAAAGTTTCCTGAAAGGTATGGAGACACATACACTCCACATTGGATAATGTTGACGTCTCACAGACCGCGTCATGCAAAAGTGTCTTCTTCGCCCTCTAAGAATTCTTAGTTGCTCGTACTGTCAAAAGGTATACAAACCATTTGAAAGAGGGGGTCTTCTTGGGGCGCATATACCTAGAAGGGTAGGTAGGCTTTTGCTTTCATGCAAGCTTGGTTGCATGCAATGCACCCAAATATCCCTTGTTTTAATCAGTGTGGCAATGCCACATATGAGAGATTGAGGGCGGTAGGGATGCCGGGGTGGCAGCAAATCCATCGAAAGGCACAATACCAGAGCAGACTTGTAATGGATAGCTGCCTCCCTTACATTTGCCATTTCTTTAACACAAGGCTGACAAGATTCATTTGCATATGTTAAGGGTTCAGTATACAACCGGCCCCAACATTTCCAAACAGGCCAGTCTCTTTAAAAAGCTACTAGGGTTGAAAGAGAGTCAGCCGCATGACTGGGTTTTTTTTTTCATCATCAGCCTTATCTCAGAGAAAGAAATTACGAGGGGCCGAAAAGAGTAAAAAGAGGGAGAAAGAAATAGGAAACAGTGGCAACCTGCAAGAGTAAGACAGACTGGAAGTGTAGGGTCACATACAGAGACGCATTTACCATGTTCGCATCAAAGCCCATGGTTGCCTTGCTAGGCTACTGGCTGTGCACATTTCTCCTTTTGTTTACCCACTTCATATTCATCAATGCTAGCCCGTAGCATAGCAGGAAAGGGAGACTTGGTGCTTGGAGAAATTTCTAGTACAGTTGTACTAAGCAATCCATTCTCTTGGGGGCGAGGAGGTGGCGTAACGACCAGACATGCTGACTTTAGAGCTGGGGAACCAGGTTTGAGTCTCGGTGTCAGCTCAACATCTGCTGGGGAAATCATTTAATGTCCCTGTTCCTACCAAAATGAATGTCCTTGTGTAGTGTAACTGGTGCTTATGTAAGGCACTCCAATACCTTTGGGTCGAGTTAGCACTATATAAAAATGCAAAAACAATCCAGGAGAAAATTATGCATGGATGTGTGGGATGGGCATCAGACTGGACTTTAGCCGATCAATAATGTGAGCTGGCTCAGTGTTCTGTTTTTACTCAGGGCTCTCAGGCCTAAATTACCATTCTTGTTCAGGTTTGAAACTGATTGATCTCAAAAAATGCCACTGTGAGTGCTAGTTTGTTTCACAGTATCTGGGTAATTAAGCAGATATTATAGGAAAATCACCATGTCACTGGGATACAAAATGAAGTGATGGTGTCTGCCATTTGAAGTTATAATGTAGTGCACCAGCTGATAAATCAATTATTGGAAATCAATAAGTAAAACATTTTTAGTTGTGTGCTGTTCATAAATTGCTCTGCCTAGGCAAGCTAACTGTTTGAACCTGGCCTTGTTCCAGGGGGTTGCCTCCTGCGGTGTGGATACATTGCGGTGCCGCTCACCATCAGGGGTTCTCAACGCCCATAGTGTGATTGGCCAACAGGACCAGGATTCATGATTACCAGCCCAAAATGGTTTTCAGGGCAGTAATTGTAGGAGGGTACTTGCTGCGGCATACTCATTCCATGTGACAGATGGTCGGGGTTACAACCGAGCCGAAATGAATTCAAAGGGCTGGTGGTTCGCTATTGCCTTTGTTCCTGACCACCATAAGACTCTCTCCCCTTCTGATAAAAATCAGGGAGTGTAATTTAATTCTAACAAATGTCTGGAAGCACCAGCAACTCTACAAGCACTACAGCGGAAATTCAACTACTCAATACTTGAAAATCTGCTCTGACCTTTTTTAGGTCTTGGCTCAGGCCGGCGCGCAGGCGCTGTCTTGAACCAAGACATGCTGTATCCACTTCGTGGCCATACAGCCCACTTATAGACTTCCCATGCTGGCACCATCGTTGCTCCATTTTTCGTCTTCCCCCATTTGTCAAGAGCATGCATACATTATGACTCGTCTAACTTTTAGCCCTCCCCAAGCGCACCGCCCAACTACATTAAACAAACATTGTAGGGCATTGTTTCGGGACTACTTTTTTTTTTTCGGGACAGTGTTCTCACTTCCAACCACACCCAATACGATGTAACACGCTACCTATGTACACAAGCACTTCAGCGACACACACAGGTAGTAAGCACTATATAAATGTTGCTATGCAATAGACAACCCATTCTGCAGGTTGGAGCTCTCTGGACGGATATGAAGGCGCACAACTGCGTCTTTGTGCGCCATTCTGCAATGTGGTGATGCACAGAGGTGTTGGGGCAGAATAACACTGCAGCATCACTTGTGCACCTCTTTTAACTAGCAGTTTGGGAACTTTAATGAGGCGTTTAATTTTTTTTTGCCATGTTTTCGGTCTAGGAAAAGAGCCCCCTGCTTATTACCTCAGTGCAACAACCCACTTCACCAACCACCTCCACTTTCTGGGAGAGGCAAACCCCCCCCTCCCCTGGTGATGACAAACTCCACCTCCCCTGGTGATGACAAACTCCACCTCCCCTGCTGTCGCGCACAGCCATCGCTTCCACGTATGTTCCACAGTGGGCGCCCTCATTACTCACAACCAGATAGATTCCACCAGCCACTCTTCATACTCGTCCTCATCAGAGTCAGCGGCAGCCATCCCTCCTGCAGAACACCTGTGCATCGACACAGAAGTAGGACTACCTGGCTGAACAGTCTGACTGCCCTCCACGTGTACTACACAAGCTGCTCCAGTTTTGATGACTGCTGAAACGCATTCTAATACCGCGCCCATCTTGGAGATCACATTCAAGAATGCTGCAGATAACGATACACTAATGTCATACAATGCCTAATGCTGGCCAAAATCTTCAACAATTAATATATTATTTTTCTCTTGCTAAGTATTTCATTGATAATGGTAACCTTTACAAGGAAATACAGTGTGAGAGAAGTCTGAAACTGCATAATGCGTGCAAAAGTACATATTCCATAGACTGGATTTCTGTGTGGACTTCCATAGAAAATATATTTGTATTTCATCCTATGTGACCTATACCATTGACAATGCCAATTGCTCGGAGCTCCGCCATTGCCGAGACCTATTGGCTTTGCCAATGCTTGTCTTTTATTCACTGCAGTCCACGTTCCAAGTTACTCACCCTCTCACCTATTTGATCCCGCGCCCATTGTGTTGCTTTTCCTCACCCATGCACACTATCAGCAAATAAAAAGCAAAAAAAACTCAACGTCCTTGTTTTGTAGACCTGCATGCATGGTGTGTGCACCTACAAAATGACTTGATGGACTTTTTATTATTTATTTTTTTAGCCATTTCTGAACAGGATTGAGATGCTGTAAAGTTTAGCTAAATACCATTGACATAGCCAGTCGGTTCCATAGGGGAGACCTATTGGTTTTGTCAATGTTAGTTTGAGTGTATTATTTGACAATAAGGACCTGATTCCAGCTTACATTTAAATCACTTTAGATCATAGTTGCTGAAAAATGGTCTTGGAATTCTTCAGAAACAGTAAATATCGGAGCGAACACGTGATTCATTCACTTATTTAAACATGAACAGCTTGTTGTACTGATAAACCAAGTAGTGTACAGATTGAAGTAGGAAGAAAACAGACATGCAAAGTGGGTGTGTTCTTTACAATTGAAGAGCGTTAACATCTTTATTCTTTTCTTAACAAACAGCAGCCTTACATTTCCTGATTAGAATGCATCTGCTACTGATTGAAAATTGTACTTGATTTTATTTCAAATCTGTCGAGTATTAAATTCTGAGCTGACTTTGTTCTGTTCTCGTTTAGTGTACAGAAGACTAGATGGCTCTATTGAATGTTGCAGTAACAGCAGTCTCACTGACGTTTGCTTCGCATATAGGAGTAATTTGAACAGTCCCATGGTAAGTTATTCACAGTTTTCTTTGGATAGAATGAAAGTATGTTCTTAGTCGATGTAAAACTGTAAAGGCGTAAATAGGGATAGATTCACAAAATCATTCACTGTTTCTGACATAGTAACCTACGATTGTTCCCAATATACATCTGTTTGACAGAGTCACAAATCTTCCCCAACCAGCCACTCATTCACAAACCCAATATGTTACAAATTGACAGATAATATTGTCTATTTTCTGAACATTACTTGTGTGAAAACTCCAAATTACGGGATTACAAAGTGTAGGACTAGGAAATTATGGTGGAATGTTTTTCTTTGAATTCCCTTTTTATACGTGTGAAAAATAGTTTTCTTTGATGTGCTTTTCTTTCCTAAACGCACCCTGTAAAGTGGCTCATACTGTTAACCTCTCCGGCGCTTTCTACCCCACTTACACTTCTCATTCAAGTATAAGAGATGTGCAGACAAACGTGTGAAATATATTGCATGGTATTTCCATGATTTATTGATTCATCTTTGACTGGCTCATCAAATTATTTTTTGTGTGGTTAAATCCTGTTTTCCCATCTTCGCTTTTTGAGTCGTTTTCTTCATTTATTCCAATTTCTATATAATATGCAGCTCCTTAATAGCTTTGTATGAGAGTGGATTGATTAATGTAATTCTGTATTTCTTGACCTACCAGTTTATGGAATTTAGGGATTACAGTTAATCCAAAATGTATTCGCTCAGGTCAAAAATAAAATTTCTCTTGGCCATTCTCAGATTTCTTTTGAAAACAAGTGGCGGCAGGCTACAGCTCACAGATGGAACTCTATGCCTTTTATCTGCATCAAGATGCAAATCTAACGATAAAGAGTTCCGGTGCTAACCTATAGGTCAAGGTTCTTCACAGTTGGCCACTAGTGAGGTAAAAATAGGCAAGTATTAAGTGCTTCCCTGATTAAAAGTTTAATTCTTAATAGACAGCCATGCCAGAGGAAGATGGTTCCATTCCATACTTGCCAAGACTGCGAAGGACTGTCCATCATCTCTGACTCACTGGAATCTTGGCGCCTTGACTAGCAAGGCTGACACAGACCTGAGGTTTCTGGACTGATGGTAATGCACTACACCGTCTATAAATTATGCAGACCGCATTTGTAAAAAGCTTGGTTCATAATAGTGAGGGCCTTTATGAGAATTCTTTTCTTGACAGGTAACCAATGCAGGTCTTTCAAATGCCACGAAACCGAGTCCTGCTTAGGAATATCAAGAATGAGTTGCTGAGTGTTGTACAGTTTGAAGGTTGCTGATCAGTTTGTCTGGAAGAACAAGACATAAGATGTTGGCATAATCTAATTTTCGAAGTCACAAGCGCATGCACCACAGTCTTACATGTTGCACTAGGGAGAAAGTTGAGAAACTTTAAGGAGCAGTGAAGAGCGTAGCAGGTGCCAGCTGTATCTAGGATTTGATGTTAAAAAGAGAGCTTATCATCAAGCTTAACTCCAGATTTTTGGCTGTTGTATGTTTTGGAGGGGGAAGATCGTCAGGTCTGCAATTGTTAAACCAATGATCTCTTTATTGTTCAAGGAGAAAGAGCTCAGCTTTCTCTGAGTTTCTCGCATCCAATGCGCTACTTCAGATAAACATGTTTTGAAAGCTGTTAAGGCGGCTCCAGATGTAGGATTGAAGAGGAGTAGTAATTGAGTATCATCAGCATAGGAACAGTTTTGAAACAATATGAGTCTATCAGTGAAGCTAAGGAGGCCTAATAGATGTTAAACAAAATAGGGCTCAAAGAGGTGCCCTGCAACACCCCATACATTAACCTTTACTGGTAGGAGAGTAAGGAGCAAGCCAAACTGCTTGTTCGCTTCCTTCTAAGAATGACTTGCACAGTAGCAAAGCCTGACCAGTTTGCTCCATGGATATGGGGGCAAACTTATTTAGGTAGCGTCCAGACTTAAAAATGGACAGATTTTTAACATCCCCGACTACTCCACTAATAAAGGGATACCTCGGGGTAAGTCGGAGGGTTTTTAATCTTTTCGATCTTTTGCTGTTTGAGCAGAGTAACCTGAATTACTTTTCCTTGCCTTCTGAAGTGGTAGATGTTATCTTATGATACTCCACCAAACCGGTGTACTCACTTGATGGAGCAGATTTCTAAAGTGATGTACGGACAACTCATTAGAACCTCTTCAGGCCTGACTATTGGACATTCTTCATTTTGCCCTGTCGCTAGTCTAGCAAGATTGTGCAGTGGATATAATTCAATTAAGGGCTACTTATCGGCCCTGTCCACTTTCCTCTGTCTGTCTGACCAGCCACCCCTCTTCAAATCACCCACTGTTATGCGATTCTTGAAATGTTTCACGAGCAAGTTTCCTCCTTATCTCTTTATAATGCTGCAGTGGAAACTGTTCTTACGTTGTTATTGTGTTCTCAGTTTGAACCATTGTACAATTGCCCTTTGCTACTGCTCTCTTTGAAACTGTCTTTTTAATTGCCATTGCGTCAGCTAGATCAGTAAGCGAGTTTCAAGCTTTTAGTGCAAAACCTCCATTCACCACTTTCTTTCCACAATAGCTGGTACTAAGAACCAGGGCTGCACTTCTGCAGAAAGTGATACCCCTTTTCACCTAAGCCATTCTATTACCCTAGCAACATTCTTCCCTCCGCCACATCCCATGAAGGTGTAAGAGAGACTCCACAAGCTGAACCCCAAGGAAGCGGTCAGTTTTTACATGGACATAACAAGGTCATTAAGACTGATTGACCAGCTCTTCATAGTCTACATAGGGAAGATGAAAGGTTGAGCTGTGCACAAGAGGAATTATCACAGTGGATAGTCCTGTGCATCAAAAGGTGCTATGTCCTAGCACATAAGGACTGCCAAAAGGCATTAGGGCTCATTCTATCTGAGCTAAATCTTCTACTGCTGTGCTGGCGAGAGGGGTGGCTGAGGCAGACGTCTGCAAGGTGGCAACATGAGCCTTCTTTCACACTTTTGCATAGCATTACTGATTGGACTGTTTAATGGGAATGCCACTTGTGTGTGCAGTCCTTCTAGATATTTTTGTATAACCAGCCATACACCCATCTCCGGGTTGGGTACAGCTTGGGGAATCTATTGAAGAGGTGAGGAATCTGCTGGTAAAAGTCTCCATCAGAAGTAAAAGTTACTTACCTTTGGTAAAGATCTTTCTCGTGAATACTTTTTCTACCTGCAGCTTCCTCACCGACCCACCCACTTCCTCGTTGCATAGCTGGTTATTAAGCATGTCATCTTAATAGGGTCACAGTATAATACAAAGTACTGCACCTGTCTTTCTGATATTAGCCTTATCCTTTTGCCTTGAAAGTGCTTAAAACAATGGATGGGAAACTGTTGTCAGTATGCCAGTGAAGGCGCTTTATGGCTCACTGACGTCACATGGACGCTACTTCCAGGCTGATGTAGAACCAGCGCCCCCTACTGTAATGCAGAGCTATTGAAATGCTGAATTCAGTCTTACGCCTGGGTTAGTCAAAAGGTGAGGAATTTGTAGGGAAAGAAAGTATCCACTAGAAAGACTGCTACTGAATGTATGTAACTTTTTTGTTTACTCTATCATCGCTACTGTAAAGTGACATTGTTTGTTCCTCTAGTTTGAGGGAGGCAACCATCGTTACCACTATAAAGTTGGGCCAGTTGGGCTGAACTAAACAAAGAGTGAGGGACAAAATGTATGAAATAATCTTAGCCACTGGTAATTACACTGGAACACATCCCAGTACTTAATTTTGTTGCACACTATGTCACCACAAACAGGAACCAGCATAAGCAAGTCAGCCCTGGTCCTGCTCCAATAGAAACAGTTCAACTCAAGCTGCCAGTTCGATCCATTCTGAAAGGAAACACAAACAACCCAAGACCAGATGGTGAGGAATGCACCCCGGTTGACTCTGAACGGCTTAGAGTAATTCAAGCATTCCTTCCATCAATTTATTGTTTGTTGCAATATGGGCTGGATTAGACATTCCCTGTGAGTCTCAATTACACTCTGGTGTCAGCGCAGCCCAAAAAATGGAAATTATCATCTCTTCTTATCTGGCCAATGGCTGCTAAAAACATCCTCTTTCCAAACACCATAACAATTTTGCCAAATGATAACTTTTTTCTGCCAAATCTGAGGTGCTCGATGAACCTTGCCCTGTTAATGTCAATGAGGGTACAAGTCAGTCATTATCTGTAAGCCAATTTTGACACTTGACAGACCTGCAACTGTTCCCGTGGCAATGTTTTCACAAGAACCTGATTAAAGTGGTTCCTTTTTACCATTAGCTACCATCACAGAAAAAAGACAAAAACTTCTCTGGGCAGGGAGCTCACAGCGGACCACCGATCGAAAACACTTGGTCTTGTAAAAATACCTTACGGAATCAGGCTTCGAGGGCTCAAATCATCATGTGTCCCAGAAATCTACTGACGATTCACCACCAATTTCCCACATGCCCAAATAGGTAATACTATAATGATATGCCTACTGAACAAATGAGACAAGAAAAATAAAGAACTCTGTGAACCGAAATGAAAAAGCTTGATGGGTTTGAATTGTAACACTTCAGGTGGTGAAAATGGTGAGGCTGGTCCTTTTAGTAGAATATTTTTGGAAAACTATAAGTGGGTGTTTAATAGCAAAGTTGTGAATAGTAAATCTGTTTGCAAATGGATTTATTTCAAATGCAAGCAATAGGCTTTGTTTACAGGTACCATGAACCCAGAATAAAAAGCTATGCCTTTTTTAATCACATGCCCAAGTTCTTTTTTTTCTTGCTGTGTCTCTGATATCGATAATGACAATGATCTAGCTGAGGAGTCTACATGCTGGATGAATCGGATTTAATAGAAGCAGCCTATTCAGGTGTGGGTTCCAGATTTCCAAATATTAGGTCACGTGGCTGCAGTGCCAGCTAGATCGTGTCTAGGCTGCAAGACAAGGTTGTCCACCACAAACTTCCAACCTTAAGCTTGACAGCAGCGTACCGAATTCCATCAGAGCTGTCTTGATTTACAAGTTGAGGTGACATGTGCATCAACGTGCTTTTCTTACACAATCAAATGGAAGAGATTCTGCATTTGGTGTTTACCAAACACTATTAATACCAACACAGTGGAAGGCAATGTTTTGCAGTCTCTTAACAGATCCAGACCTGGCTTACAGTTCTTTCCCATGTAGACCGTGATGTCATACAGAAAAGTCCTCTCAAGTCGCCATCACTGCAAAAAAGAATTTCTTAGAGATATAAGATGAATATTCCTTCTGTGGTATGCGATCGCAATATTTTCCTGCTCATAACCGCATCTTTCATGGAAAGCATCTTTCTTTGTGATAAATGCTGCTTCACATAGCGCATTGAAATTTAAGATCTACAGTGGTGCTAATCTTAAGTGGCGTTTCACAAGAATTGGGTACCTCGAAGGACACATTGTTCCTGCCGAGAGATCCCTCCACATCCTTGCTGTATGAGACTTATGCTATGAGTAGATAAAATAAAAACAATTTGTAAATCCCAAAAATTTAAATTATGGGCCAGTAGAACTGATTTGGCACCTAGCAAGCAATCCAATGTAGTTTCCTGTATAACATTTTACTTCCTGGAAAAGCAACCGGTCCGGACTGTTTCACTTGTATGTTTTCACAAACTGTACTGAAACTGTATGATTAAATGCCTAAAGAATCTATTTGATCCTTTAAGATCTTCCCTTAAAGGATTGACAACAGAGGCAACCATATTAGTGATTCAAAAAGCTCATGTTCACAAAAAGATAGTGGCCAGTTTCTTTAATCTATATTGACTGCCAAATCTATGCTAAAACATTAGCCACAAAACTGTAACTCATCCTTCAAAAACATATTTACCCCTCCTAAACTTACTCATGAAGGGAAGATTATTGAGTGATAATGTATTCCTTTTCTGCCATGTCATCGAGAATGCTAATCTGATCTCGTCGCCAACTTTGCTGTGGAACTGGATGGCTCTTGGTAAGGACGATTAACTCTGCCTGCGAGCAGTACTCTCTAAGTTTGGGTTTGATGAGCAGTTCATCCTTATGACCATGGCACTTCATGACAGACCAGTAGTGCTAGCAAGAGTACACAAATGACTTTCAGACCTCTTCAGACTCTGACAAGGCAAAGCACCTGACAGGGATATCCTCTACCGCCCCTACTAACCTTACTTACCTTACTTACTATTGAACTATGACTTGCATCACTAAGGAGTGACCCAAGGGTGATCGGGATTAACTTTGGCAGCATGACACAAACGTGTGTGCTTATGCTGATGTGGTGATATCCACAACAGAATTATGTAATGTCCTTTCAGCAATTCTAAAGATCATATCTGACAATGCCATGGTCTTAGGAGACATAGTAGAGGTCCGTCCAGTAAATGTAAACTACACTCCATCCATGCTGAGTCATACAGGAGTAAGCTGGCAAACAACTTTGATAGTTTGTATTTTGAAGTAGTAAAATGCCATGCAAATGTTTAATAAAAATAAAGATATCCCATATAAAGTTAACTATTAATTACTTGACAATCAAAAGCACATGGCAATGAATCATGTGCCCTTTGCTCCTTGCTTTGTAGTGCCCGGAATTCATTGAGTTCTTGTAAAACAGCCAAACGATCATTGATGTAAAATGCTTTTTCATCCGCCACTGTGCTGCCACAATCGAGGTCGGGTACCCACACTCTCGTTCCAAACAGGACCTCGTATGGAGTACAGCCTCCTAGGGAACTTCTTGGCATGTTATTAAGTGCCCTCTTGGCCCCATATTGGTGATTGACCCAACTGCCACCCGAGCATAATACCCTTGCTCTTAAGGATTGCTTTAAGTCCCGGTTTTTCCTCTCCACAATCAAATTTCCCCCGGTATGATAAGGATAGGAGTACCGCAATGCTACACCCAAACTTCCCATAGCTTCTTTGTAAGCCCGAGAGCTAAACGCAGGGCCACGGTCAGAATGTAATGTGCCAATTGCGTATGTTCCTATGAAGACTCGCAAATCCTTTATAACAGTTTGGGCGTCAGCTGAGCGCTGAAGCCAAACCCACAGGAATCTAGAGCATGAATCCACTGCCACCAAGATCTACTTGTAAGCCCCATCGGATTGTAAGGGGCTGCAGTGGTCCAAATAGACACATGCGTGCGGTCTGTCTGATATCAGTAAAGGTGTCTGTGGGGGACGTGCTATGGTTGAACCCTTCATCTGCTGGCAGATGTCGCACTTAAGGACAAAGCCCTTGGTCTGTTTTGTAAGACCCGGCCACCAATATCGTTGCTTCAATAATGAAACTGTTTCAGTAATACCTGCATGTGCAGAGCCCAGACCCTCGTGTGTAGCTAGTATTAAACCTAATCTGCGATCCATGTTTGCTATTACTTTAGCCCCCACTCCTGGAATTTGAGCATACAGAATATTTTGTGCATCTAACTTGTAGGAGTACTTGAGTGGAAAACCTTTTGGCAAGGCTGAGCTGTTTTTTCGTGAAGCGATGACAGCTACCATTATCTGTCCGTCTATGCTCGTGCTGGAACGAGTGATTGCAGCAACGGCATCAGTTCGTACCGTCGCCAAGGCAGCTTCATAAGCCAATGAATTCCCTTCAACATGCACGCTAACACGTTGATGACTCAGCGTATGGATCACGTAAGCCCGCTGCAAGCCTTTTTTAAGCTCTGCCACTTGTTCCCAAAGCAACTTGTGCTTTATTGTGCAACCTTGTGAATCTTTAAATCCATTCTGGCCCCAATAGTGAAAATATTCATTATAAGACTGGACACAATAAAACAAATTGCACACAATTAGTGTGGGGAATTCTCGATCCTTAGTTTTTAGTGCCAGTATCAGGGCTTTTAGTTCTGCCAGTAGAGCTGTGCAATCTCCTAGAGACTGCGTCTGCGTATTGCTAGGACGGAACTTACCGTCCCGCATACGTCCCTTTACAATTGCATAAGCTGCGCTGTATTGCTGTTTACTTCCTACAGCTGGCTGAGCTGAACCGTCAGTGTAAATTATGTATTCATAGTGATCTAGAGGCATGACTTCATTCAGAAGAGGGTAGTCTTGTTCCTATTGAAAAAATGCTTGTGTTTTTAATTAGAGTCAAATTTATAGTCTACATCAGTTGCAGTGAGAAAATTAGCTCATTGTATCCATCGCGGAGGCAGCGCTTTAGCGTTGGGAACACTTGCTTTAGTAACAGCCTCTAAGGTTGGTACTGGAGTTACGACAATTATTTGTTTCCTCTGAGCCAATGCTCTCTCTCTTACTACAGCAGTCTGTACTGCTGTCAGTATTTTTTCAGTGGATGCAAACCGCATTTCAGCGTTTGTGTACGGATGAGATTTGTATGCAATGGGTACCGTTTCCCCTTCATTAAAGGTTAGGTAAGTGTATCCTGATTGACCCACAACTACACGGATCAAAAATTTGTAGTATTTACACATGTATGTAATTGTTTGAAAGCTATCATGACCGCTTGTAGGGAACGGAGAATCTCTGTATGTTCCTCTGTCCAATGTCGAACTTAAAAATCAGGTCTAATTAAGTCGTAGAAAGGTTTCACTTTTTCTGCATAATCCAAAATGTAGGTTATGCCAAAATGTAGGAATCCTAAGATGGATTGTAGATTTTTCAGAGTTTTTGGAGGTTGGAGCAGCGCACATTTTTCTAAAAAGTTTGCTGCAAGGCTTTTCCCTTCACTGGAGAGCTAATTTCCTAGAAATAGAACATTGAGGTGGGCAATTTTTGATTTTTTTAAAGTTACATTTGTAGCCCTCGGAGGCGAACCCCAAAATTATGTTGTTCACCCTATTCAATTGATCCAATAACTCATCGTCCGTCAGATAAATATCATCTACGTAGGACAATGCCTCCTCATCAAACTTTTGAAGCAACTCTTATACTCTTGCTGAGAACAACCCCGGGCTATTCTTATACCCTTGGGGCAGTGTACAGAATTGACTCTGAGAGCCTAGGGCCGGAAATGCTGTCAAATATCTGCTTTCAGGAGCTATATTTTGAAATTATTAGAGATATCTAGTGCTGTATTGTATTTTTCCGCACAATGTTATTCATTAATGCAGCACTGTGTGCATTCTGTACTGCAAATGTTTTCGTGCAAGTGTTCAAATGCCTAGAGTCTAAAACTAGGCGGTATGAATTGTCGGGTTTCATTACGGGAAACAAAGGATTACTCATAGAAGAGGTGCAATTTTCAATAACACCTTGGTATTCAAGTTAATCTAAGATCTCCCTGACTTGTTTCTTCGCGCCATGTTTTATAGGGTACTGCCTCTGTGGATTTGGAGTAGTTTTAACTGGGATTACATGGTGAGGTGACTCAGCATCCCACCCTACATGATTGCGGTATAATGCAGGGGCTAGTGCTACCGCCCACTCCTGCGCGTATGAATATTTTAAAGGTTCTGGAACGAGGTCGGAAAAAGCTGGTAAAATTACTGTTTCTCCCTTGGGCCAATCTTTTTCAGCCAAAAGGATACATATCCAAAAGTCAGGTTCTCCCAAAAGAGACCCTTCACTTTTCTGGGTATGTCCCCCTCCATATGGAGTGTTATTTCATATTACTAGTGCGGGACGCTTACCCTAGTATTGGGTGTTTCCACCGTGATATGCTCATTCAACGCCGCTGTCACCAGAAATTCCATCAGGTTCTGGCGAGCTATTGCTACTTCTGCTGCGCTGTCTAGCATCGTCAGCCCATTTCCCGTTCAGAAGCTGAGTCCTCAGCAGCCTGGGCATTTCTTTTTTTAAGGCCAGCTACTTTCTTCTTTTTAAATTGAGGTTTGGATTTTGGTTTATGTTCTTTTTTGATATTATAGTCTGAAATGCGATGTGTATCTCTTGATTTTTCCCGCTCTTCTGATCTGTGTTCTGACCATCCGTCCCTCTCGGATTGTTTTGATGAACCCTGAAAGGAACGAGAGGAACGTGCATCAGTATCCTGATACCAGTTAGGTTTTTTAATGTTGTCACAATTCCTAAGGTTATACCTCCTGTCAAAGAGCTCCTGTTGAGGAGATCCCCCCGCGTGAGTGTGATCTATTCTCTCTATTCTTTTGTTGTTTATTATCCCATTTCTTTTTAGAAGAATCAGGTGCTTGCTTGAAGTTATCCTTTTCAGGTCTACCCATTACTTGTGGTTTCGCAGGTCTAGCTCCCAAATTATCTCTACCTAATGAAGCATAGTTATCTTCTATAATTTTAGGTAAATCTCGCTCCTGTTGTGCAGGAGTGCATTCCCTAAGGCTTTGGCCTATAGCCACCGCTGCTGCCTCCCCTTTTATGTTTGCCAACAAAATCGTAGATACCTGGGCAAAATTACCTATTAATTTCATCCCTAAGTTCAGAGCAGGTTCTGCCCCGTACTCATTACGAATTTGTCTTAATACTTCTGGTATCACTGCTAATGAAGGGGTGCAATGAGTCCTGGTATAGATGGCAGCGAAAACTGTGCCCCAAGTGGTACAGTCCTCTATCTGGGGAGCTATACCCATTGGCAAGGAGATTCATATTCTGTGTTTTTCTTGTGGGCCTGTGTGTGGAAATACAGCCTCTAGTTGTGCTATTTTCTGTGCTATACAGAATGGCATTTGCTTACGTTTAGTGGGCATTCTTCCCATAACTGTGTACAGTGTTTGTGGGGTGATTTTAGTTGCGGTCCCTTTTATTTGACCTGCTGGGGTAATCCTTGTAAGTTGAAGTGTGAGTGTTCTCTTAACGAACTGTGTCAGATTTCTGTAAAGTTTTGTTATTTCTTTGTGAAGTGGATGTAAGTCTGCTATTGGCAATGTGTCAATTTCTGGATGCGGTGTGTAAGTAGCTAGGACTGGCCAAGTCGCTCTGTCTCTGCTGAGTGGACCGAGTCTCATTTTTTCTGTGGTGTGTGGGAAGGCGCCTTTAAACCAATTTATATGCTCTTGGTACGTGAGGGAACTTCTATGTCCACGTATGGCAGTATTCTTCTGGTATTTCATCCGGAGTATAAGAATGAAATGTATTTGTACGTGCATCTGCAGGTGGGAATTTAACCCATAAATAGAACACCTCTATCCGGAATGACTTCTGTGCCTCAATCATGAATGTTACGGTCCCTCCTGGTGCTGAGAGACCAAAATTGTCTAATTTTGCAGCAAGTGCATTTCTGCAACTTTCTGAAATGTTTATCGCACCTTCCTGCTCCGCTTCCTCCCTACTTGTACTAGCATTACCATCAGCCGCAGTGTTTGCTGTCTGAGACATTATGGGTGGAAGTTTATAGAAAAAGATAAAGTTCTGCACAATATGGGGAACTATTATCCTTCAAGCTTAAATAAACCTACAGCCAATGCATAGGGTATACCTACTCTGCTGTGGCAGATTTTCCCTTCCCACTCCAGATGTCTCTGGTAAATGTGAGTAGGGGTCTCCGAGAAAAGCACGACTGAACTACTCAGATTTGACCATTAAAATAAGAACCAAACCAATGTTGGCGGCACCATGTCGTGTAGTTCCTATAAATCTATATAGGATCTGCGCGTTTAGACAACATAAACTAAGGGATTGGTGTCCAGACTGATTCCAGACAATTCCAAAGGATATGTTAGTCTGTAGACCAACTAGCTCACAGTGCCACTATAAGCCCCCCTTACCAAGGAGCGAATAGTTTCTGGCAACTATCGAACATGACAACCCTGACCCCTCGGGGATCGTGGAAACAGTACAGTAGTTTTTGCTCAGTCACTCAGGCTCACTTAGTCTCAGAGAGATATACAGAATAAACGGTGGGGACGTTTTCAATAAGCATTTAATGAACCAGTGTCATTCTAGTATAAAATATGTGTGCTGCAACAACCATTAGACAGAAACATATGTATACGGTTATAAGCACCAACAGGGTAAAGAAAGGGTAGAATTCTACCATAGTGCTAAAACAATGAATATATGCAGGCATATGGATACATGACAGTAATAATGCATACTCCTACAATGCTAACCCTAACTAGACGTACCTAAGTGTACCTAGCATGTATGCAGGTGTGTAGCCAAGAATCCCCCTAGGAAAGAGCCAGCCCCATTACCTGATGTGAGAGAACGAAGGATCCCGTCTTGGTCTCGAGTTGGACACCCAGCAAGGGATGTCAGACCACTGCGTGCTGGAGTGTCTGGGCGCACGGACCTCAGCATCTCGTGTCAGCATGGAAGTCTTTTTCTCCTCACCCCAACCCAGCGAGGATGTGGTACTAATATACCCGAAAGGTACCCTCAGGGGTTCTACCTAAATGTGTCATGGTACTTGTGGACATGTCGGCCAAGGATGACGATAGTGGTGACCCTTATACAGAGTTATTATGCAGAAGATGGTAATCCTGCTGTGATACTGAGAATCCTCATGCATAATAAATGAGGCTAGTTTTCGGCAAAAACCACACGACATTTATGCGGCACCTAACTAGGTAAAAGGTCAGCGCCAGAACGGTTATGCAGAACAATGGTAGGACAAAATGTAGGTAAAAGGTCAAGCAACTATCTAGACCTATATCGGGGGACATTGGGGTTCATAACACTTTGGTCTGTGTTAGAGTTGCTGGTGATCTGCCTTGCCTTGTCCATTTGTGCCCACTTTACTAGGGCAGTGGATCTTTCCACCGTGGTTACCCGAGGTTTCCGGTGACTGACATCTGCTGAGCAGACATGTGGTCATCCCTATATACTTTTGCTAATCTTTACTGTTTCACATAAAGTGACTGATACTTTGCCACGACTCTGCTACATGACATTCTTGGTTAATTGGCACTACTCATCCCCACCTCCTGGAGGGTAATGCATTGGGGGTTCAATCTTAAGGTGAGGGCTATTCAGGGAGATGTTTCCATCAAAAGTAAAAGTTACTTACCTTTGCTAATGTTACGTCTGGTGGCCACATTATCTTTATCAATGGCCACTCTCTTCCCCTAATGGCAATTGCCTTATATAATAAGGCAAACACAAGGAGATGATGGACGGAGCGCTGAAACTTTTCAGACACTCACCCCCAGTCACAGATCTGGGTTGAATCCATCATCGTTCTTTTGCTCACTTCGCCACCCCAGTTCAGACACAGCTATATGCAAATCAGTCTTGACCCTGTGCCTCATGGGAACAGTCCAGCCGAACTGCCAAGCCCTGTCTTCCCTGGATCGGAAACAAGCATCCGGTGACCGGTTTCGGGCTAACAGCCCTCTACAGCCAGGCTAGCTTGAATCCAGTGGCAAAGTGAGCAAGGGACACACGTCTGGGCATACCCTGCCAACTTAGGGCGCACAAAGCAAACACAAGGAGATGATGGACGAGCGCTGAAACTTTTCAGGCACTCACCCCCAGTCACAGATCTGGGTTGAATCCATCATCGTTCTTTAGCTCACTTCACCACCCCAGTTCAGACACAGCTATATGCAAATCAGTCTTGACCCTGTGCCTCATGGGACCAGTCCAGCCCAAACTGCCAAGCCAAGTCTTCCCTGGATCGGAAACAAGCATCCTGGGACCGGTTTCGGGCTAACAGCCCTCATCAGCCAGGTTAGCTTGAATCCAGTGGCAAAGTGAGCAAGGGACCCACGTCTGGGCATACTCTGCCAACTTAGGGCAAACAAAGCAAACACAAGGAGATGATGGACGGAGCACTGAAACTTTTCAGACACTCACCCCCAGTCACAGATCTGGGTTGAATCCATCATCGTTCTTTAGCTCACTTTGCCACCCCAGTTCAGACACAGCTATATGCAAATCAGTCTTGACCCTGTGCCTCATGGGAACAGTCCAGCCCGAACTGCCAAGCCATGTCTTCCCTGGATCGGAAACAAGCATCCTGGGACCGGTTTCGGGCTTACAGCCCTCATCAGCCAGGCTAGCTTGAATCCAGTGGCAAAGTGAGCAAGGGACCCACGTCTGGGCATACCCTGCCAACTTGTGGCAAACAAAGCAAACACAAGGAGATGATGGACGGAGCACTGAAACTTTTCAGACACTCACCCCCAGTCACAGATCTGGGTTGAATCCATCATCGTTCTTTAGCTCACTTTGCCACCCCAGTTCAGACACAGCTATATGCAAATCAGTCTTGACCCTGTGCCTCATGGGAACAGTCCAGCCCAAACTGCCATGCCATGTCTTCCCTGGATCGGAAACATGCATCCTGGGACCGTTTTCGGGCTAACAGCCCTCATCAGCCAGGCTAGCTTGAATCCAGTGGCAAAGTGAGCAAGGCACCCACGTCTGGGCATACCCTGCCAACTTAGGGCAACAAAGCAAACACAAGGAGATGATGGACGGAGTGCTGAAACTTTTCAGGCACTCACCACCAGTCACAGATCTGGGTTGAATCCATCATCGTTCTTTAGCTCACTTTGCCACCTCAGTTCAGACACAGCTATATGCAAATCAGTCTTGACCCTGTGCCTCATGGGAACAGTCCAGCCCGAACTGCCAAGCCATGTCTTCCCTGGATCGGAAACAAGCATCCTGGGACCGGCTTCGGGCTAACAGCCCTCATCAGCCAGGCTAGCTTGAATCCAGTGGCAAAGTGAGCAAGGGACCCACGTCTGGGCATACCCTGCCAACTTAGGGCGAACAAAGCAAACACAAGGAGATGATGGACAGAGTGCTGAAACTTTTCAGACACTCACCCCCAGTCACAGATCTGGGTTGAATCCATCATCGTTCTTTAGCTCCTTTCGCCACTCCAGTTCAGACACAGCTATATGCAAACCAGTCTTGACCCTGTGACTGGGGGTGAATGTTTGCATTGTCCAGCATTCCGTCCATCAATTGTTTCTTTTGCATATGTCGCCCTAAGTGGGAAGGGTATGCCCAGACGTGGGTCCCGTGCTCATTACACCACTGGATTCAAGCTCGCCTGGCTGATGAAGGGTGATGCCCTGAAACCGGTCTCAGGATGCTTGTTTCCGGTCCAGGAAGGACCTGGCTTGGCAGTTCGGGCTGAACTGTTCTCACAAGGAACAGGGTCAAGACTGGTTTGCATATGGCTGGGTCCAAACTAGAGTGGTGTGGTGAGCAAAAGAATGATGGATTTAACCCAGATCCTTGTGACTGAAGGGGGGAAGGTTTGCATTGTCCAGCATTCAGTCTATCAATTGTTCCTTTTGCATATGTTGCCCTAAGTGGGAAGGGTATGCCCAGACGTGGGTCCCGTGCTCACTACACCACTGGATTCAAGCTAGCCTGGCTGATAAAGGGTGATGCCCTGAAACCGGTCCCAGGATGCTTGTTTCCGGTCCAGGGAGGACCTGGCTTGGCAGTTCGGGCTGGACTGTTCTCACAAGGAACAGGGTCAAGACTGATTTGCATATGGCTGGGTGCAAACGAATGATGGATTTAACCCAGATCCTTGTGACTGGGGGTGAATGTTTGCATTGTCCAGCATTCCGTCCATCAATTGTTTCTTTTATATAATAAGATCACAAGATATGCAAATGTGTTTGTTCTGGAATTGTCACATTAAGGCTGTCTAATCGAGACAGCCTTAATGTGACAATTCCAGAACAAACACATGCGTCGATGGAGCTTGGAGAAAGCATCAGGAACTGATGTCAGCAAAATGGTTGGTGTCTATTATAATCCGGTGACGTCATATCTGGCAGTTGGTGTTGTGACTGGAACCACATTGTGCCACCTGATGACTATGGAGAGCAACTGCTGGTGGAAAAGCTTTTGTAGACTAGGTTGTGGACCTACATATGTACTACAAAAACAGCAATCTTCTAAAATATAGCGGTCAAAATAATTGTTACCAAAGTGTAATTTTTCTATATTTTATTAAAATGAACAAAACATCTACTACCAATATAACGACATATAAAAATGTTATAACGTTTGGAAATACCTACTATCAAAATATTAATGTAGATATTTAAATTTAACACTAGGATTAACCAGATTTTGCAAAAAATGTAATGTACACAAATATCAATATTACAATTAAAAACGTATATAATTAATACAAATTAATTGATTTAACAATATTCAATGAAGTGAAATATTTTTAAAAATACTTTTCTACTCAGAAAGATATTTATATTTTTCAAATTAAAGCATAGAAATATATATATTTAAAACTAAAATGTAAAAGAATATTATAAAATGTTAACTTTTTGTTCCTAAACAAGTTTATTGACTTTTAATAAAAACAAAAATACAAACATGGTAAGACACAGCATGCTACAGTTGTCACTGTATTTTTTTAGTGATCCATCTCACAAGAATATCATATTTCTGCTGACTACATCTTGAAATTACAATGTACATTTATCATGTCTACCAGAACCATTCAATAAAATCCTAGCCCTGATATGTTTTATGTGTACACTTCTATATTACTACAAATTCCTCTCAAACATCCCTCTCTATTCCTCTAAATTCCATCCACACCTCCCATATTTTGAAGTGTTTACGCGGACAGCCCCATGATTCATGTACTGGTATTTCTAGTGCTATGTGTGATCTAGTCCTGGCATCCATTTTCCTAGATCTGGCGGCTTTTTATTCCTCCATGATTTGGCTATATCTCGCTTTGCAGCCACCAGACCCAGGTTTGTCCAAGTCAGTTTGTATCTGTTTGCATCTACATCGGAGGCAATGCAAGTTTGGGATCATTTTCCAGTTCCCATTCTATCATATCTCCCATTATTTGCAACACACACACTCATTAAGGTCTGATCCTTAAGCTTTCCCATATAGAGTGGGTAAAATAGCCTGGGTTTCTGGCATTGCAGGCTGTCGGGGAATCTGCTTTGCTAAATCACCATAGCTTATGGCAACAAGTTTATATGTCTAACAATGTAAATAAAATGTAATCTCTTAAAAAATTAATTTTTTTGATAAACCCCAAAGTAGTGTAAAGAAAGCAGCAAAAATATGCATATATTTTATAAATATATTTTATTATAAAAATTCATGTCGAAAAATGTAATCTGTATTCCTTCAATGCAAATAGTTAAAATAATAATTTACTATATATCCAAAAATTATTTAATAACATACGCATTAAAATATTTAAAATACAAAGGAGATAAGGCACTGATATGGATCAATGCACAGTGGCAGAAGAATCAGTTTACAAGTCCAGAGGCTGCGCAAAGAAACACTCCAAGATATGGTAGACATAGTGGAGCTACTTGGAAATGACTTGAACATTTTCGGGTTTCTGGTAACACCCCCCTACATATCAATTGGCTGGAGAACTGGCCCTATGATTTATCCTCTAAGGGCTGGGATTTACCTTATACCTCCGTTTAAACTGTGTTCACAATGTTGATGGTTTTACTGGCAATTTACACAATGTGCAGTAAAACAGAGGTTAAAAAACCATTTAAAACACTAACAACAAAAAGGTGTAAAGAACTTCTAAAATAAAAAAGAATTACAATTGTAACATTTTGGAAATTGCTCATAATTGGGGTGGGTGTTCATATTTACAATTCTAACTCCACCTTTGCAAACATTGGGAAAAGTGCACGTATTTGGTTGGGGAAAATAAACGTAATGTTGGGCGGTCATATTTAGTATTCTCACTCCAGTCCTACAAACATTGGAAAAGGAAATACATTTGGGTGGGTCAAAATAACTTCTCTAACTCCAACTGTTGTAACTTTGGGGAAAGTGCCTGTATTAGGGAGGAGGTCAGCCTTACTATTCTAACTCCAGTCCTACAAACATTGGGGAAAATAGGTTTAATCCAGGGCGGCTATATTTACCATTCTAACTACAGGCCCACAAACGTTAGGGAAAGTGCATATGTTTGGAGGTGGACATGTTTACTATTGTAATTCCAGTCCTACAAACATTGGGCAAAGTACATCTAATTGTGGGTGGTTCAAATGTACTTTTCTATCACCAGTCCTACGAACATTAGGGTAAGTGCATGTAACAGCAAGAGTTCACGTTTACTATTGTAAATCCACTCCTATAAACATTAAAGAGTGCATAAATGTTGGGGGGTCAAATTTGCTAACAACCCCTGTCTTAAACTTTGAGAAAAGTGCATATAATTGGGGTAAGGGTTCATATGTACTGTCGCTAACTCAGTTTCTAAAAATATTGGGGAAAGTGCATATATTTGGAATGATATGAATTAATGTTTTTATTCTAATTCCTATCACAGAAGCATTGTATAAATCATGTACACTTTTGACATTTAAATTAACAAAAAAATCGCCAGTTAAAATGTTCATAATTTTAAAAACATTTTGGATGATACAATTAACAAATCGAGAATCTTTAATTCTAAATATCAGAATCCAAAACTACATAAACATATACGTTTTATTTACTTTTAAACTGTAACGCATTAATAAAATACAGTATTTTAAAATTACACATTTAAACACTCAAATATAGATTTCATTTAATGTGTTTATTTTTTTAATTTACTCCTTTGTTTTAAATTAAAAATATAATTTCCAAGGAAATTAAAAATAATGAATCTGTCAGTTAAAAAACAAAAAAATCAGAGCACTATGGGGACAATTCCGATGTCGGACGGAAGAACTGGAACCGAACGACCTCTTGACGTCGGTTCCAGACCTACAAGTAGGATGTTCGGTCGCATTCCTATACTTAACAATGGGAGCACGCATTCCGAACGGAATGCATGCTCGCATCGTTAAGTGCAGAAGTGTAGTTCATCCCTGCACCCCGTGGCAGTCAACCCAAAGTGCCTGCCACCGGGTGCAGGGATCAACTGGGAGGCACCATCGGTGCCCCCTAGGCCGCCATTCCGCGGACTCGCACCCATGGGGGCCCTGCTAGTGGCCCCCAAAGACAGTTTCCCACTGCCTTTCTGTGTCGGAAAGGCCGGCACAGAAAGGCAGTGGGAAACTGCCATCGTACTCCCTCGGCCGGAAAGAGCTGGCGGGGGGAGTACTGAATGGTTTCCGGATGGCAAACGGGCTCTCCGAGCCCGTCAGAAGCCATCCGGAAAACCGAGTTGGATTCCTTTCCGACCGAGCCCATTGGAATAGCTCGGTCGGAAAGTAATCCAAAAGGGCAGGTCCGATGCGGTTAGGATGGCTCCGACCGAGGGTCAGAGCCATTCATAACCGCATCGGAATTGGGCCCTATTTTTGGATGGAAAAGTCCCTCACATAATAAAGACAGGCGTGTACTCCTGCCCTGAGTGCCCCAACTGCAGTGATATCTGGATCCTGGGTAATGATTTTTGTTCATGAGCAAACACAGATCTTGTGTGTGGAATTTGGCTTAAGCCTGTCTCATGGACTGCGGTCTGCTTAGACTTAGAGGGGTGCCAAAGCGTTACCCTCAGGAGGTATGTGCTCCTGGGAACAGATACAGTGCATTGGAGACTGCCTACGTCTGAATAAGTGTGTGCGCAGGGGTATGAGTCCGTGTCTGAAGAGCACAATACACCGAAGACACTGGGTTTCATTTTGAGAGACCCAGGGCTTGCTGGAGGAGCAGGGAGAGGTGGAGGTTTCCCCAAGACAGATTTGTGGGTAGCTGCTTTTCTGAGAGCTGGTTGGGACACACAGAGGAAGGCTCTTTGGTGTACTTCAATAGGAGTGCTTTGATTCTGAAAAGAGGTCACTGCTCAGAGGGACCTGGGCACATCTGAGTAAGGAAATGGTGCGGACAAGAGAATCATGAGGGGTAGGGCTGGGGCCCTTTGGTAAAAAATGGTATACATTTGAAGCATATATTATAGAGGCTGACAAACTGAAGTTGTACATCAGCGTTGCGAAGCTCAGCACGGGTTCAGCTGGTTGTGACAAGGACTGGTCTGCCAGTCTCCCATGCTTGGTGAGGGAACTTCACCAAGGAAGATCAAGAGCACTCGCCTAGAGCCTGTAGCACCAACTTCTGCCTGACCCAATACCACTGGGCCCTGTGAAGTGAAGCAGATCACTTGAAGTGAGTGAGGTCCAGTTGGGATCCCGTTTTGTGGATCCCCAGGAGCACAGTATGAGATTAGTGTCTTACAGGACTGCAGCACTTTGCCAAAGTCTGCGACCCCCTTGTCAGGTGGGGGTCACGATGTGTGAGAGACAGAGGGTCGTAGACCGATAGAGCACAGTGACCCGAAAAGATACATCACCTACCTTGCCCCGCCCCTGACCTCCATATGCCAAGTGGGGGCTGTGTTGAAGAGAGCTGACTGTAGCCCTGTATGTGCTGCTGCGACCCTACCTGCATACCAGGAGAAAGGGCCCATGAAGGAAGAAGAGGGATGTCGCCCTGACCGACATGAAGCAGAAAAGACACCACTGGTCGTGACCCAGGGAAAGTGAGAGCAGCAACTTCAACTCTCCCAGCTAGGGGAATGGAAGAACCTGCCTCGGACCCCAGGAGAGACTTACTGCTTGGGAGGAGCAGTGAGGGCGACCACAGCTTCCCGCTGTCTTGGCACAGCCAGATTGCAGAGGGGCGACCGGGGACTCTGAGCTGCCACTCTGTGAGAGCGGGTAAGACTGGAACTTGGTGTGAATTAACACCCCCCAGCCCGAGCACATGAGGTTTTGCCAAAGAGCCCCCATAGAACTTCTGAGACGTGATTGTTTTAGCGGGGCCCGGCTTGGATGTCGCCACATGCCAATGGGGAATAATCTTCAGCCATAAACAAGTAAGAGGGACTGGAAAGCTGACGCAGTATCACTTGTAAACTTGCCTGAAGAAGGCTGTGTATATTGTTCACAATGTGTTGTATTGTACTTGTTAGTATTTAGATAAATTCTCCTTTTTACATAAAAGCAAGTATTTGACTGGACAATCATTTATTGGGGTTGCTGGATGTATTTGTAGTTGTGAGTCTTTCATCGCCTTGCATCTACCTCCTGAGAAGCCTTGGACTGCTAGAACCACGCTACCACTAACTGTCCACTGCTGCAGGGCTAATTGGCCCAGTTGTTCAGAGCCCATAGTTGACTGGGTCCCAAACATCAGGATTAAAAGGCCTCAACCGCCATGGTTGGGCCCAGTAATTTCTGCTTGCCTGTGGTCCTCTGAATAGAGTTATGACACATTACTTTTCAACATTTTCAAAATATTGATTCACCTATCAAAACAATTATTGTAAAACTGTTAAGCACCAATAAAACCTTTTTCTACCTTATTTTAAATCAATATTAAAATATACATATTTAAACCAATTGGTTTTTTATATCTAATGATATAAACATATTTACATTGCTTGCTTTAATTACTATGCACCCTATTCCACCAATAAAACCCAAAACCGTGGGAAAATGACTTAATCAGAAAATCATACAATTAGTAAACAAATTAAACATCATCAAAACATATAACATAATAAACTTTTTTTGTTAAGCACTCTTATGTTTTTTAAGTTCAAAATTATTTAATTCTAAGTCTTCATTCTTATGAAAGTACACGGATCACAATACAACAGATTGACAAAACATACATAGATTCAGATATTAGACTGAAAAGCTTTGAACGTGCATAAAAACAGGGAAACCTACTTTTCCAACATTGGATCTTTTAAATATTTACATGCTTGAATCATTCCCCGTCATCAGGCTGTGAATCCCCGGTACATTAAAACAGCAGTATACAGTGTAATATATACAGCATACAGTATATAATATAAAATGGCCATTGGCCTGAAACAACATAGTATATCTGAAAGAAACACATAGTGATAGATTCCTTACCTTAGAATATCCCCAGGCGTCAGACTGGATCCGGAAAGTTTTCGTCAGCAGTACCCCTGCGCGTCGGTAGGTGGCGTCGTGCGGCTCCACGTCCGTCGTTGGCGTCGTGGTCGCCGAGATGACGTCGCGGACGCTACTTGGACGCCGCCCACGCGCGCTGACGTCAGTTCTTTCTTTTTCCGCGCCAGCAAGCGCAGATCCGGGAAGAGCAGGAACCCCCAGTCAATTTTTGACTGACTTTTTGAGGCTTTTTGTCTCTATTTTTTCATCGAGTCTTCGACTCCTGGTGCAGTTAGGATGCCCGGTTTTAAGTCCTGCGGGGATTGTCACCGCATGATGTCGGTGACGGACCCGCACCGTGTGTGTCTTTTCTGCCTGGGGCGCGACCACGACCCCAAGTCGTGCCCCGACTGCCAGGCCATGGCGCCGAAGACTTTGCGGGAGCGGTCCCGAAAGTTGCTGGAAGCCCGGCAGTCGGCTCCGCGCCGTTCGAGGTCCCCTTCCCGTGGGAGGTCGAAGGACCGTGCGGGGATTCTTCACCACCGATCTTCAGGATCCAAGTCTTCGCACTCTGGGTCAGGTAAGACGAAGCACAAGAAGTCGAAGAAACGCCATCGTTCTCTGACTTCCCCTCGCCGGTCGCGCGACGTGGCTGAGGGTGCGGGTGGTGCCTCCCCCATGGCACCGGCGGAGCCTACGCAGTCGCCGCCCGACTACCCGCCCTTCCCGGGGTCGTCGGCGACTCCGGCCCAAATACAGGACTTCCTGTCGGCCATGGCTCGCCTCTTTGGGCCGTCGGGTCCCGCTGGTGCGCCTTCGGGCCCCGCGGTCCCGGCTGGGTGTCCTCGCCTTTCCACACCGGCGGCTCCGGCCCCGGCGTCGCTGTCGGCTCCGGCCTCGGCGCTGCAGGACACCCTTGGATCCAGGCCTGGATCCCGGTCGACGCCGGTTGACCTTGTCACACCTCCACCGACGTTGACTCCACCGGCACCACTTCTGACGCCACCCGCTCCTCGGGACGATGTCGACCTCCGTTTCAGCCCCGAAGTGGACGCGGCGTCGGGCTGGCGTCGATCGATGCCGTTCTCGACGTTGCTCGGGGATTTTTATCCCCATGTCCCTGCTCCTTATTTTAGACCTGTTGAACAGCCTGAGGAGCAAGGGGAGGACTGGAAGGGGTCTGAGGACCCTCTCGCAGCTGCTTGCGAGTCTGAACAGGACTGGGCTGAGGAATTGGGGGGCGCCAGTGGTCTGGATACCTCACCACACCTTGGCATGCTTTCTCCTCCTACCGTGGCTACGGAGGAGGGCGCTAGTTATGCTGTGGTGTTGCGTAGGGCGGCCAAGGCCCTACACCTCGAGCTCCCTACTGTGGCCGTCAGGACTAACCTCCTGACAGAGGTGCTTCAGCCAGCAGCTACTTCTGCGGAGCTGCTACTTCCCTTCAATGAAGCCCTTTCTGACGTTCTTTTGGGCACTTGGTCCAGGCCCACCACAGGGGCTCCTGTGGATAGGAACGTGGCCCGACGCCATCGCCCGGCTCCGGGTGACCCGATTTACCTCTCCCAACATCCCACCACCGAGAGCTTGGTTGTCCAAGCCTCTGCTTCCCCAACCGCCTTCCCTTCCGCACCACCGGATAGGGAATCCAAGAAGCTGGATCAGTTTGGTAAAAAGATTTTTTCTTCCACCAGCTCTGCTCTGCGGTCCGTGAACACCGCATGCCTCTTGGGCCGTTATTCCCACTCTCTGTGGGATACGGTGGCGAATGTGCTGCCCCAGTGTCCGGAGGAGGCCCGGCCTGCTCTCTCCCAGGCTGTTGCAGAGGGGAGAGACACAGCAAATTTCATGATTCGTTGTGGCCTAGACACCGCCGACTCACTGGGCAGGTCGATTGCAACGACGGTGGCGGTTCGCCGTCACGCCTGGTTGAGGACCACTGGATTTTCGGGGGATGTCCAAAACACCCTTATGGACATGCCCTTTGATGGCCGTCGCCTCTTCGGCGACAAAGCGGACAGCGCGTTGGAAAGGTTTAAGGACTCACGGGCTACGGCCAAGTCCTTGGGACTCTCTGCAGTCCGCCCTCCTCCGCCTTCCACTTTTCGCTTCTTTCGTGGCACAGGAAGGGGCGCCCGCAGCGTTCACAACAGAGCCACAGGCCTGCGCAGCAACAATCCCAGCGCGGCTGCGGGTTCCGCCGTGGCGGATCAAGGGGCCAGCGGGCGGGTCAGTCCACGGCCACCACTGCCTCCAAACCTTCCTAGTCCGAACTTTCAGGCCCATCAAACGCCAGTGGGCAGCAGGCTTCGCCATCACCTCGCCCACTGGCGCACCATCACTTCGGACAGGTGGGTTTTAGAGATAGTCCGGAGGGGCTACTCCCTCCCCTTCGAGACTACCCCTCCAGCCATGCCACCTCAGTACCACTGCATGTCGGGGGATCACTTGGCGCTTCTTCAGCAGGAAGTTGCGGCCCTCTTGGCCAAGGGGGCCATCGAGCGCGTTCCGACACCAGAAGTAGGTCGTGGTTGCTATTCCCACTACTTTCTGGTGCCCAAGAAGGACAAAGACCTGCGTCCTATCTTAGACCTCCGGAACGTCAATCGCTTCCTCCACAAAGAGAAGTTCAAGATGCTCACTCTGGCTCAGGTCTTGTCTGCTCTCGATCCACAAGACTGGATGGTAGCGCTAGACTTGCTGGATGCCTATTTCCACATCCTCGTCCTGCAAGCCCACTGGCGTTACCTACGGTTCACGGTAGGCCACGAGCACTTTCAGTTCACCGTGCTCCATTTTGGCCTTACCAGCGCCCCTCGGGTGTTCACCAAGGTGATGGCAGTGGTCGCAGCTCATCTGCGCAGATCAGGGGTTTCAGTCTTCCCCTATCTGGACGACTGGTTGTTGAAGGCGGGCTCGCCCCAGGCAGTCGTCTCCCACCTCCAGACTAAGGCCGACCTCCTGCACTTGCTGGGGTTCTCCATCAACGTGCCGAAGTCGCACCTGATTCCCTCTCAGAAGCTCCTCTTTATTGGAGCGGTTCTGGACACGGCGCAGTTTCGGGTCTATCCTCCCGAACAGCGAGTCCGGGATATTCGGGCTCTGATTCCTATCTTTCAGCCCTTGTCCCGGGTTTCGGTCACAGTGACTCTGAGGCTGCTGGGCCTCATGGCCTCCTGCATCCTGCTGATCAATCATGCCAGATGGCATATGCGGGCTCTGCAGTGGGACCTGAAGTTCCAGTGGGCGCAGCATCAGGGGAACCTGTCCGATCATGTCCAGATCTCGGAGGGCACTGCACGTCAGTTGCAGTGGTGGCTCACAAACCGGCATTGGGTCAACACCAGATCCCTCTCCCTTCCCCAACCGGAGTTTACAGTGGTGACGGATGCGTCCCTCCTGGGTTGGGGCGGCCACATGGGAGAGGCGGAGATCAGAGGCCTCTGGTCTCCGGCGGAGTCCCGGCTCCATATCAACCTTCTGGAGCTTCGGGCGATCCGGCTTGCACTGAAGGCATTCCTTCCCTCTGTCAAGGGGAGAGTAGTGCAGGTGTTCACAGACAACACCACCGCCATGTGGTACTGCAACAAACAGGGCGGGGTGGGGTCGTGGACCCTATGTCAGGAGGCTTTGCGTCTCTGGACATGGCTGGAACATCAGGGCATGTCCCTGGTGGTTCAACACCTGGCAGGTTCTCTGAACGCCAGGGCGGACGAACTCAGCCGCAGGTGCATGCTCGATCACGAATGGCGACTTCACTCGGAGGTGGTGCAAGGTCTTTTTCAGCAGTGGGGAGAGCCTTGGTTAGATCTATTCGCCACCGAAGAGAACGCGCAATGTCATCAGTTCTGCGCGTTGGAATTTCCAAGGCGGCACTCGCTTGGCGACGCTTTTCGTCGCGAGTGGAGTTGCGGTCTGCTGTACGCCTTTCCGCCTATACCACTTCTGCCCAGAGTGCTGAAGAAGATCAGGCGCGTCCGGGCACAAGTCATCCTTGTGGCCCCGGACTGGGCTCGAAGAGTATGGTATCCCGAGCTACTCAGTATGAGCATGGATCCTCCGATCAGACTGCCTCTTCGGGAGGATCTTCTGTCGCAGCAGCAGGGGACGGTCCTCCACCCGAACCTGTCCAGCCTCCACCTCTTTGCGTGGAGATTGAGCGGCGGCAGTTGATTCCTTTCGACTTGCCTCCTAAAGTTTGTGATGTCATTCTGGCAGCCAGGCGTCCCTCTACTAAAGTGGTATACGCCTGCAGGTGGAAGAAAGTTTGTGGCATGGTGCACAGCAAAGGCTGTGGATCCCCTTTCTGCCCCTCTTTCTGAAGTACTACTGTTCCTTCTTTCTTTGGCCCAGCAGGGCTCTGCTCTGGGCACTATCAAGGGCTACCTTTCTGCTATTCCGGCCTTTCTCAGGCTCCCTGATCAGCCCTCTCTTTTCAAGTCCCCTATTGTAAATAGATTTCTTAAAGGCATTACACACCTTTTTCCTCCTATTCCTTTCGTGATGCCTCAGTGGGACTTAAATTTGGTTCTTACATACTTGATGTGTGCTCCCTTTGAGCCACTTCATAACTGTCCTCTTCGTCTCTTGACCTTGAAGACTGCTTTCCTGGTGGCCATCACCTCCGCTAGGCGAGTGAGTGAGCTCCAGGCTTTCTTGTAAGCCTCCTTTCCTATCAGTCCATCCGGACAAGGTTGTGCTCAGGCCCCGTCCTTCCTTTTTGCCAAAAGTGGTTACGGCCTTTCACATTGGGCAGACTATTACCTTGCCCACCTTCTTTCCGCCTCCGCATCCTTCCAGAGAGGAAGAGACGCTCCACCGTCTGGACCCAAAACGTGCGCTCTCCTTTTATCTCAACCGCACACAGCAGTTCCGGGTGGATGACCAGCTCTTTGTTGGCTACGTTGGCACCAAGAAAGGTCGGGCGGTACACAAAAGAACTATCTCCCGCTGGGTTGTCTTATGTATCAAAGCCTGTTACGCTTTGGCTAAAAAAGAACCTCCGGTGGGGCTGCGCGCTCATTCCACGAGAGCTACTGCAGCCACTACTGCATTGGGATGTGGTGTCCCCCTGCAAGACATCTGTCAGGCAGGCACGTGGGCCTCGCTGCACACGTTTACCAAGCATTATTGCCTGGACAGCCAAGTCCGGAGAGACGGCTTCTTTGGCCGTTCCGTTCTCCGTGACTTTCTGGTGTGATCTTGGTTCGCAGACCCACCACCGGGGTTGGTATTGCTGGGGTATCTATTCTAAGGTAAGGAATCTATCACTATGTGTTTCTTTCAGATGAACAAGTTACTTACCTTCGGTAACGATATATCTGTAAGAAACATTAGTAGTGATAGATTCCTTACCGCCCCACCCATCCTCCCCGTTCTGCGAACTGATTTCTAGGGTTACGGTCATCCCTTTCAGGGTTGTAGTTTCAATGCACCAGTGGTCAGTATCTTGCATGGCTCTGCGTTCCTGGCGCGGAAAATCGTGTACAGAACTGACGTCAGCGCGCGTGGGCGGCGTCTAAGTAGCGCCCGCGACGTCATCTCGGCGACCACGACGCAAACGACGGACGCGGAGCCGCACGACGCCACCTACCGACGCGCAGGAGTACTGCTGACGAAAACTTTCCGGATCCAGTCTGACGCCTGGGGATATTCTAAGGTAAGGAATCTATCACTACTAATGTTTATTACAGATATATCGTTACCGAAGGTAAGTAACTTGTTCGTTTAGTATCGCATCCACCTCATTTGAAAGAGCCCAAACTTCAGCCAATAAGGTGAAAGCTTAAGCTTTCCTACTTCCCCTAGAGGCCACCATAGCTAAGATTTCTACTGCATGTCGTGTGTGCGGGTGTCAGCTATCAGAGCTCTGCTCTAACCTTTTGGTGAACCTTAAATGACTTCCATTTTGGTCTGCCTTGGAATTGAACCAGCCCAATCTTCAGCACTACCGTACTGCGAGTTGTTTTTAGGGAAGATTGTTAGTTTCTGGACCAGGGAGATAATTTGGTCTGACAATTAACTGTCACAATGGCTGACAAAGAGAAGAGAGCTCTTTATATTACTTGTTTATGTTGTGGCAGCAAGAACATTTACACTGATGACCCACATTCTCAGTGTATTTATTGTCTTTATCCTAAACAGAAGTCAGTAGAATATAAGATTTGTAAGTCTTTCTCAACTAAGACTCTTAAGGACAGAGAAAGGAGGCTGGCATTATTTCTTATGAGTAAAGAGAATTTTCCTCCTTCTAAAGGAAAAGCTCCCTCTTCAGGGGACAATTCCATGAGAAGTGCCCCACCACTCACCTCCATGAAGGCAGCGCACAAGAGGAGACTTAAACAGGTTCTTGAGGATTACTTATTTAGTACAGCACTTGCAGGCACCTCCTCTGCTAAAAAAGCTGAGTCTAAGTGCTACAAAGATTCACCTGTAGTGAAAAAGAAGAAATTCTCAAAGGAAGCCTTATTAACGTCCAAGAGTGTTGACGACTTCATCTCCATCTTCACATTCCGTCGACGTCGAGCAGTCCATTGACAACTATAACATCGATGACCATACCGTCAACTGCATCACAGTCGAGAACCACGCAACCAATAAAAGACGTGAGCCAATAAAATACATATTCTTTCACCTTTAAGGGTGACAGATTTACCTCCTTGCAATTATTGCAGTCAGATCGAGAAGACTAAGCTAGTGATTACATCTTGCTGACTGTTCAGAACTCAGCATAGTTGGATATGAGATATGTCCCAGATTTTGGAGCGGAAGCAATAGACGTTGAGGAGTCCTACAGTGAATATGTGTATCAACAGGAATATAAGTCCGAGAGTGCTCAAATTGATTTAAGTCAGACACCACCTAAATATTATAGGGAACCAGATGTGGTTGAAGTGTCAATGGCCTTCTCATCAACGTTGCAACAGATGATGATACTTTTAATAAGTTATTACCGCAGCAACCAGCTAATAAACCTAACATGGAGTTACCTACTACACCCATCCTCCCACCTTCTCAAACTGCTCCTTTATCAGTTTCACCTCCTCCTCCAATGCCAAGGAGATCAGTCCATGAAGAAGGTATGGATGATGTTTATTCTAATAGTTCTGCATATTCTGATATAGAAGGAGAGGAAGGAAGCTACCACCAGACAGTGATGTAAGTGATGATAATGGGTGAGAAATCATTATCCCAAGTGGGAATGACTGCCCAAATCCACAGGGTGCTACAGATAATATCTCTAAATTCCATTCATTGATTGAAAGAGTGACCAAGAAATTCAGCCTACCAATGACCTCTGTAAATCAACCATGTTTTATTTATGACTTTAAAGAGCAATCTCGGAAATACGTTAAGTCCATACCCATTCTTGAGTATGTCTGGTAAGAAAGTCTGAAATTAATGAAGACACCTGCTACTGTTCCAGCTGTGATACCTCGCCTGGAGAAGAAATACAAGGCCCCGTTTTCAGCTCCAGCTTGCCACACTGGTCATACTAGACCGAATTTAGTAATTGCTCCAGCATCTCAGAGAAGAACAAAAACCCCAATACCCCATCATCTAGTCTGCCAGACAAGGATAGCAAATGTGTTGGCAACCTGGGCCGGAGAATTTTCTCTATGGCGGCAACCTTGATTAAGACAGTCTACGCTCCGGCAATTCTAGGTCGTTATGATCGCCAGATGTGACATGACATTGCTACATTACTGGAACTTATTCCTGAGGATAAGAGGGAAACGGCAAGAGCTATCCGAAAAGGAAGGAGAACTCACTTCTTTCATTATTGACTCAGCGATGGATGCTTCAAATACAAGTTTTCGCAATTTGGCAGGAGGTACTGTACTAAGGAGACGAGACTGGTTAAAATCCACAGCATTTCGTACTGATTTCCAGTCTAAAATCTTAGACATGCCTTTTGATGGACTAACTATTTTTGGTAAACATGTAGAAGAAGCTTTGCAAGGCCTCAGTATCGCAGATGTGGAACTTCTTCTTTTCGTGGCTCATGAAGAGCACAAAATTTCAGATCAGGTTTCAACAAGTATGGAGGTTCGGGAAAACCTTGTTATCCTCAAAGATACGATCAAGGATACTCCTTCAATCAAAACCAACCGCAGAATTACGGGAGGTCTTTAGGAAGGAAGGGAGGTTCCTCACAAGCATGAACCAATGGCAATCAGATAAGAGCTTGACACCCAGCTCATACCTCCTTTTCCGTCTGGTCCTCAGAAGTTGGGAGCAATAATTTCCCTTATTGCTTCTGCTTGGAAGAACATAACATCAGACAAATGGATGATACAATTTATCCAACCCGGCTATATGCTAGAGTTAATTCTGAGACCCCAGTTTGTCCCCTAAGAAAGGAACACCATCTTCAACTGAAGGAGCTGCAAAAGGAAATTCTCATGCTTCTGTTCAAAGGAGCCACAGAGAAGGTCCCCAGATGACAAAGGAATCAAGGTTTTTATTCCAGGTTCTCCCTAATCAAAAATAAGACAGGTCAATGGAGACCAATACTGGATCTGAGAGAGATGAACATGTTTCTAAAGAAACAACCATTTCAAATACTTAGTTTGCAAGAAGTCTTCCTGATGATGCAGGAAGGGGATTTTTTTGACCTCCCTGGACCTCCAGGATGCATACTTCCACATACCCATTCATTGAAAACATAGGAAGTACCTTTGATTCTCAGTAGCGGGTCAGCACTACCAATTCAAGGCGCACTATTTTGGACTCAAATCAGCGCTGAGAATATTCACCAAATGTCTTGCTCCATTTGCCGCTATTCTCAGGAGAGGTCACCAGGTGTTCCCTTTCACTGGACAACCGGTTTGTCAAAGCGCCATCCAGGGAAACAGGAAAAGCTTTCACAAATGCTTGCATCAATCTCTTCTGGATATTATGTCTCACTTTGAAGAGGGAGAAGTCATAGTTGAAACGCCAAACAAAGATCCAATTTCTGGGAGCAATACTCGACACTCAGTTGGGGAAAGCCTTTCCGTTGACAGAAAGAGTGAGAAAATTACAGACAATGGCGAAACCTATTGCTGGAAAACAATCAATTGCAGTGAGGCAATGCAAGTCACTGATAGGCCTGATGTCATCATGTACAGGCCTCATTCCATTTTGCAGGCTTCGTATGTACCTGTTCGTCAAGAGCAGGATTTGCAATGGAAACAGGTAGAAGGCTCATGGGAAGATATGGTCTGTGTCACAAGGCGCTTGAAACAAGCTCTAATGTGGTTGAGGATTCTAGTAAAACTAAATGCAGGTCTTTCTTTCCTACCAATAACAGGGAGGTTATTACTCAGCACAGATGCGTCCATGGAAGGATGGAGAGCTCACCCGCAAGAGCTTTCAAACAGAGAACTCTACTCAGATGCAGAGAAGAGTCTCCACATAATTGTGTCAGAACTCTGCGCCATAAGACTAGGTTTACAAGGGTTCCTCACCAGATTGGCAGGTCAGCCAGTCCTAGTCATAACAAACAACATAACATCCATGTTCTACATAGTCAAACAAGGAGGAACACAGTCCAAGTTTCTTTCAGAAGAAACGTAGCTGCTGTAGAACTGGCCCGTTTCTCACAGGATTGACATTGCAGTGGAACATCTGCCATAATGCCAGAACGTTCAGGCGGATGCTCTCAGCCGGCAATTGTTGGATTGACACAAGTGTGACTAGAACAGAAACAAGTGGATTACATTTTCAATCAGTGGGGTAACCCCACAATCGATCTGTTTGCCACTTCTAGATATTTGCCTTCACCTTTCCTCCTTTCCTCCTTTTACCATGATCCCAGGGTGTTGAAGAAGGCGAAGATAGACCATTGCATTCTGTTCCTCATTTCCCCAGCGTGGCCTCAACAGTACTGGTACAGCAAGCTACTGCTCTTGGCAGCATGTCCAGCCATTCCTTTGAAGATGCATCCCAGGATATTGTCCAGATTTCACAGAGAGATTCTCCACCATGATCCCAAGTTTCTGAACTTGACTGCATGGTACCTGACCACCTAGAATTTTTCCATTTGGGTCTATCGCAGGATTGTGAATAGATTCTGGGGCAGGATCTAGCTCTAGCGACTAACCAGACTTACAACGCTAATGAAAGCATTTCAGGGTCTAGTGCAGGAATGATGGTCATCATCCACTTTAAATAAAGCCTTCTCAGATCCTTCCATATTTGTTATGTTTGGCCAAGAGTGATCTCAAATATTCTTCAGTCAGGGTCCATCTGGCTGCAGTCTCGAGATTCAGGACTGACACATCGACGTCTACTCTGTTTTCACAAAGGATCATTAAACATATTATGAAAGAACATTCCACCTCTTCAGTATCCTCCGGTTCTATGGGAGATTAATACAGTCCTTGGCCAGCTGTTACCTGCTTTTGAGCTAGTACATAGAGCAGACTTGAAATTTGTATCATGGAAAACAACACTACTCCTGGCTCTGGCATCTGGTAGGAGAGTGGGAAAGATTCAGGCATTCACCATCAGAGAACCTTTTCTCCGGTTCACAAAGGGCAAAGTGATATTTAGAACCAATCCTAAATTCATTCCTGTGGTGTCTACTGACTTCCATCTAAATGAGCCTGTCATTCTTAGATCCTTCTTTCCCAATCCATCTTCGGCAGAAAGTTCATTACATTCTCTAGACTTGCGTAGATGTCTCAAATTCTATATAGACAAAACAAAGAACATACGCACATCAGACCAGCTATTTGTATCATTTGGCCAACCACCAAAAGGTCAAGCCCTGTCCGAACAGGATAGCTTGTTGGCTCTCTGCCTGTATTGCTTGCTGCGATGCCAAAGCCAAGCGTCCTCTCCTGAGTAGAGTGAGGGCGCATTCCACCAGGGGCATGGCTTCAACTGCAGCACTCTATGCTGGAGTTCCTTTGAAAGACATCTGCTGTGCAGCTACCTTGAGGAGCACGCATACGTTCACGAAACATTACTGCCTAGACGTGGATGCAGAAGCTGATGCAGCAGTGGGACAGGCAGTCATGAGAAACTTGTTTAATTAAAGGTGAGACTGCTTCCTGCTTTGTTGTATTACATAATGTTTTCTGCTTGCTCTTCTGATTCAAGCATGTGAATATATAAGAGATCCAATGTTGGAGATGAAATTAGTTACTTACCTGTAACTCCAGTTCTCCAACATTGGTATCTTTATATATTCACATGCAAACCTCCCGGTCAGAGGCTCATCATATTTGTTCTCACACTTGTGCTTTGAAATCTGAGTTATGGTGGCCTCTAGGGAAGTAGGAGAGCTTAAGCTTCCACCTAATTGGCTGAAGTTTGGGCTCTTTCAAATGAGGTGGATGTGCTACAAATCATACTATGTTGTTTCAGACCTATGGCCATTTTACATTATATACTGTATGCTGTATATTTTACACTGTATACTGTTATTTTAATGTACCAGGGATTCCCAGCCTGACGACGGGGAATGATTCAAGCATGTGAATATATAAAAGATACCAATGTTGGAGAACTTGAGTTACAGGTAAGTAACTAATTTGTTATCTTCTGCTTGTGCAGATTACAGCCAGAGAGCAAGTAAAATCCCACTTCATTGCTTATGACACTCACTTCAACTCTTCTTATACAATAGGTAAAAACAAATATTAAAACAACTAAGATACGTTATTCCATGTACTACCTATTAAGTGAAAATCTGTAACGTAGTTACATATAGACAAATCCTTAACATCAACCATTGTTTAACAAATGAACTCAACTGTAACCTAATATACTTTATCATTGACGATAAAGTGACTTATGCCTCTTTTTGAATTCTCATTCCATATTTCTTAAAGATTGGGTGAAGAACCCTTTTCCTCTCACTCAGAAATAGAGGGCAGTCGAGTAATAAGTGTATTACTGTGTATTTCATTTTTAATTCTCACAAACAGTAACCATTATTTTCCAAAACTCCACTCCTAAAACCCAGGATTCTCCAACCCGGATCAATACCTATGCAGAAGCGGAGAATTGTATTAATTATTCTTTTTATTCAAAATCCTAAACAAATAATGAAAACACCTAGCATCATCATGGCATTTGATAAAATGCTCTTCTGATTGCCTCTTCTTGTAATAGGGTCTGTCCCGAACTACAATGGATTCCCTTACCCCATATTTAAGTGTGGTCTTCAATTTATTAAAGGTCATAGCCTTGTAAGTCTCAAAGATGTTAATACCTAAATCAGAATTGTCAATAAATTTGCTAATAAGCTGTGAGAACTCATAGGCACATGACTGTCTTGTAGCATTAACAAAGAAGGTTTTCCTTCATAACATTGAAGATTACTACCAAATAGGAACCTTAGCATACTGGATTGAGCTAATAGACTCCAGGCATCAAGGCCCAGTTCCTGTCTGATGGGGCGTATCATTGAGTTTTTGGGAGGCCCAGAAGGGTCTTTATACCGAGACTTTCGAAGCACTCTCAGTCTACACGCTGATCAAGGATTAAAAGCTCTGCTCCATAGAGAAGCCTGCGGCATAAGCTTGCCAATTATGACTTTTTCTAAAGGCTGTAGCGAGTAGCACACGTAGCAAGCATCATGTCTTTTCAGAGATTCAACAGTAGCCAGGAGTGAAACTTAACTTTCCTATTTGCCTTGCCCATTGGAGATTACTTGTAAATATAAGGCCTAAATACTTGTATTCAGTAGCTTGTTCAATGGGACGTTATTTAGATAACAAGAACGTTTCTTAAAATGTTTATTAAATATCGTAGTCTTGTTTTTTCCACATTCACAGTCATTTTATTCTGTACACAATAGGTGTGCAAGGCCTGAAGTTTTTCTGTTAAACCAGCTGGTGTATAATCCATTATCACTAAGTCATCTGCATATACCTGACATGTAAGCTCTCCATTTTGGGGAAAAGGAATTAGTTTTGGCCAGGGCAACAAGAATGTCCAAAATGAATAGACTAAAAATGAGGGAGACTAAGCGACACCCCTGCTTAGACAATTTTGTACAGGATTTGTTTCCGAAAGAATACCTGATTCATTTAAATCAATCTGAATCCAATTAGTAAAGTGCAATCTCTGGATCAAAGACCACAGATACAATGGAGCACCCAATCTGCGCAATTTCTCCCAGGGAATGGCTCATTTAACCCGGTTAAAAGCATGCCAGAAGTTGACAAAACAGTAGCAAAGTTTGCCAACTGTAAGAGTCAATCTCCTTGCTGCTCCCCAAAGTGCAAATCAATGCATTTTTGTAGAATAATGATGTTTAAAACCCCTTTGCTTTCCCTGCCTTATCCCCAAGCCAAAAGCCCATGATTCAAGATACTTCAATAAAGTTTGGACATAAAGTTTAGACTCTATATACAGGAGGGAAATCAGTGTATAATTTTCCGGGTCATCGATATGAACACTCTTATGAATAAGCTTAATGAACACTCCCCTCCATGAATCAGGGATTATCCTTGTCAATGAGACCCATTTAAGAAAGGTTCTGAGGACATCGGACTCCATAACGGCTCAGCCTTAAATAATATGGTGGGCAGACTGACAGGCCTTGCCCCCCCTGCACTATCCCCCTCCCCTGCATTATCCCCAAGCCAAAAGCCCATGATTCAAGATACTTTAATAAAGTTTGAACATAAAGTTTAGACAATATATACAGGAGGGAGATCAGTGTATAATTTTCCGAGTCATCGATATGAGCATTCTTATGAATAAGCTTAATGAACACTCCCCTCCATGAATCAGGGATTATCCTTGTCAACGAGACCCATTTAAGAAAGGGTCTTGAGAGATTGGCCTACCATAACGGCTCAGCCTTAAATAATATGGCGGGCAGACTGACAGGCCCTGCCCCCTGCATTATCCCCAAGCCAAAAGCCCATGATTCAGGATACTTTATCAAAGTTTGGACATAAAGTTTAGACACTATATACAGGAGGGAGATCAGTGTATAATTTTCCGGGCCATCGATATGAGCATTCTTATGAATAAGCTTAATGAACACTCCCCTCCATGAATCAGGGATTATCCTAGTCAATGAGACCCATTTAAGAAAGGGTCTGAGGACATTGGCCCTTTCATAAATGCTCAGCCTTAAAAATTATATGGCTGTCAGACTGGCAGGCCCTGCCACCTCCCCCCACGCTCACGGTGGTTTCATATTCCTAATTATTTCTGACATTATCTCAACGCCATGTAAAACTATCGGTTAACTGAATCGCAAACCTCAAAATAGTTTTTGCCAGTTTCTTCACCAGAGTTATATAAATGTAATATAAATTCCATCCGCCCATTAAGTTTGTTACTTGAGACTTCAGGGAATTATCAAGAGTTTGCTGTTTAGCAATTGCCAGAAGAGTTTACATTTATTCTTAGAAATGGATTTGTACATAATATCCCAGTTGTATTCATAATATGTTCTCATTTTATTGCCCAGCAACATTTGGTACTTATTTCGCAGATCTTTAAATGCTGCACTCACATTTTCATTCCCACAATTACTGACTCTACCTCATAGTATATTTAAGACCGTTCAATGGTCTTTAAACTCCTGATCAAACAAACCCTTCCAGGAACCATCATTCATGGCTCCTCCTCAACGGTTAACCGTATGCTTCTCTTTCAGAAGAGTCAATACACTCCCAGTTAATGGGATATACCGCACAATACTGATTTTGGCCTTATCAAACAGATTCTTGTCAATTTTGCTTTCAGAGAATCTTTGCAGAGCTTCATCGGTAATCAAAACCCTTATTCTGTGATTATCGGTTTGGTATTAGATCGAGAGCTAGCTCCAAGCTTTTTACATGCTTTTTGTTAAGCACAATTTCGAGCCAAATAGTCATTTACACCTAAATCGATCACTTTAAAATTATCAACCGCACTAAAGTGCTCGAGGGATGTAAATGCATAATCAATTAGAATCAAATAGCTGCCATGTCTGAAGGTAGCAGCCACTGGCCTTTAACTTTGGAAATGGCCATTTAGGTTAATTCAGTTATTTTGAACTAGGGTTATTAAAACCTGGTTGCTACTACCAGAGCAGTTTTTGATCAAGCATGCAATATTAGGTTCCTCATAATTTCTCATTTGCTCCTTCAAGAAGCTGTTCACTCTTGTAAGCAACATTTTAAATTAAAATGACAAGCTGTGATAAACAAGGCAGAAAGAAAGTCTCTGCACAGATTAGATACATCTCTATCTAATTTTTTAGTTCAGCATCAAACATATTGCTATTCGGAGAAATATACACATTTAGACAGATTAATAATTTCAAAACTCTTTGCTCCTCAAAAGAAGTAATAGAGCAGGCCAGCCACCAATTTTAGGTTGCCTCCAATAGTACCACTGTTCTCACAAAAAACACTGAACTAATGTGAACTGACCGCCTACTGATGGGCCAGAGTTTGAGGGGGTTGCATTCTTTGTAATACTGACTAATCCATCAACAGACGAGCGCTCCCAAAACCACGTTTCCTGCAAGATCAATATTGAATATTCTAGCACAACAAGTTTGAAAGCCAGTGACGATGGAATAGCGTTGTACCCATGAATATTCTAAACCAAAATCTATGGGGATGTGGGCAGCCCATTCACTTAACTAATATTTGCCCTTCTGGGTTTCCAATTCTGATGTCTAACATAATCAGATTTAACCTTCGAGGGAGCCGTTGACACATGAGAACCATAGTTGTTATCACATTCAAGCAAGTTATTTTGAAATGATAGTTATTATCCTGTTCTTTTTGTCCTCTTTTTTTATCACCCCACACATTTCGACTTTTCCAAATTTTCTGTGACCGAAATTAGTCTAAATGGTGGACTTCAATTTACGTAGATGTCAGTCCCCCATGATTCTCGATGTAACACTCGTATTTTTATTACCTAGTTCAAAGCATCAGGGACATGACAAAATTCTATGCTATGTGATAACAACTAAGCTCTTTTGGCCATAACCACTGCTGTAACCATTTTAGATTGGAATATCACATTCACTACTTCACACTCTCCCACTTTGCTGAACCAAACAAGGCACGTATCTGAAGAATAGATTTCTTTCAAAGTTTTTATTAATTTAAAAGTAGTTTGATTTCTAGACCAGTTTAAAGGACAAAGTTTACACCTTCTCTTCGACATAGTTTGAGATTTAAAATACAAAATCTCAGGAATCTCTACTTCCGATCCTTTGTCAAAACTAGATCCTCTGATAACATGATCTTGTAATACAGCTTTTTTCTTGACCATATACCCTTTCAATGACTTAACTGGGTTCAGCATTTTCACCACAGATGAGGGAGCAGGAGCTTCCAATATGCTTCTGTGATTGTCCCCTTGAATACGCTGCAAGGCATGCTAAATCTAGTTAGGACCCTGTTCTTTCCATATCTTACCCCGTACTTATAAATTAGGCCCGGAACTGCGAAATGAAAGTACTATATACAGCAGCTCCATTCTCAGCAGTCTTCGAGGTAGATTTCTTAAATTTTATTATGATCTACGTCTAGGTCTTGACTTGCAATACCCTCTCTTTGATTTAGTCCAGGCCTAATATTCTCCAAGAGCAAAACCTGTTTAGCAATTTGTGAGTTCGCTAAAACTAGGGCTTTCACATCCCCTGAAGAGTAGTCTGCATTAAGGAGCGCAAATTTAACTTTGAGAATTCAGGAGTGCCGTCTGTTGAATGTGAGAGGAAGGAACCACTATGGGATGCTTTAAGTGGAGGAGCATCCACCGCCTCTATACCTGAAAAAGGCTGAAGACTGGTGATGCCTAAACTCTCTGTTTCAGCTCCACTTCTAACATGGCATACATACTATGGGCACTTAGTTGGGGACAGTAAGCGAGATGGGGACCACGGCAGTGCAAAGATCCACATCATGTCCATTGACCCCCTTCTCCCCCCCCAAAGGCACCTCCAAATTATTTTTCATACAGTCTGCTAACTCAAGAACTGCATCAGTGAGCATGTTAGAATCAGAGTCAACATACTAATAAGAGATTGCTCACAAGACAACTTGGAGGCCGCAAGGATTGGGGAAAAAATTGTTATAATACTACCCACCCTAGTTTACCTATAAAACCCAAAAGCCCAGAAATAAATATAAATTAATTTGAAATGAATACAATATTTTAACAAATTAATAAATAATTAACATAATTACAACATCAACAACATACTAAATAATACACATTGTTTTATAAAAAACGTAAAAAAATACTACCTACCCTATCCATCCAATAAAAGCCAAAACATATTGAATTAATTAGAATGTTAGAGATAATTAAACAAATGAATTAATAAGACCTAAAAAAATACACATTATTAAGTACTTTTTAAAACATAATACTCACCCAATACTTCAATAATCCCCAGAACCCGAAACGAAAAAATCAATTAAAGAAAATGTTTATTAAAATAAATGTATTATATTCTTATTGACAATCTAAATCTAATCAAAAAACGAACCTCTATGCCGAAATAGATAATTACTATATTTGAGTAATCAATATTTTAACCTTTGATATTATTTTATTTTTTAAACGACATACTTACCCTATTTGTCCCAGGTATTTTGACTTTGCTCAAACAGTATTCTGGCATTGATATTCAGGAAAGGGGAAGGGAAAGGAAGGTCTTTCTTCGTGATGCCCTCACACACCCCGGAGGATGTCATGCTTCATCATTGGGCCTTGCTCCTCATCGGACCGGCGCTGCAGTGCCCGACGGGCACCCGTAAACGGGGCTCTTTGGCAGAGATCCTTTGAAGAAGCCGTTGGGTGTGTGCGGGTGTGAGGGCTGGGTAGTGCACTGGGCTAGTGAGATAAAATAAGTCTAGAGCAGTCCTACTGTAATGTATTTTATTCCTGTGGTGGCTCTAGCCTAATTAAAATATGGGTAAGCCCCTACAAGGGTGTAATGTTCCTACAGGGCTAAAGTAGTGTAGTGGGTCAACATGTTTCGTGCCTGTTGAGCCCCTAGCGGGTCTAGTGGCACTTCATCAGGACCATATGTGAAGTTGTGCAGTTCGTGTGCACTACCGTAGGGCTGGTTCCATCAATCATAGTATGGTAGCCAGGCCTGGTAGCGGACCCCGGTTGGAATTGTCCTGGGGTGTAAAAGACCTAGGGGAAATGGGGGGGGGGAGAGACAATAGAAAGGAGAAAGCCAAGGACATATCAGACTGTCTAATATGTCCTTGGCTTTCTCCTTTCTATTGTCTCCCACCCCCCCATTTCCCTAGGTCTTTACACCCCAGGACAATTCCAACTGGGGTCCGCTACCAGGTCTGGCTACCATACTATGATTGATGGAACCAGCCCTACGGTAGTGCACACGAACTGCACAACTTCACATATGGTCCTGATAAAGTGCCATTAGACCCGCTAGGGACTCAACAGGCACGAAACATGTTGACCCACTACACTACTTTAGCCCTGTAGGAACATTACACCCTTGTAGGGGCTTACCCATATTTTAATTAGGCTAGAGCCACCACAGGAATAAAATACATTACAGTAGGACTGCTCTAGACTTATTTTATCTCACTAGCCCAGTGCACTACCCAGCCCTCACACCCGCACACACCCAACGGCTTCTTCAAAAGATCTCCGCCAAAGAACCCCGTTTACGGGTGCCCGTCGGGCATTGCAGCCCCGGCCCGACGAGGAGCAAGGCCCAATGATGAAGCATGACATCCTCCGGGGTGTGTGAGGGCATCACGAAGAAAGACCTTCCTTTCCCTTCCCCTTTCCCTAGGAACTACACACCCTTTTGAGACACATTTCGCCCTGGAGCTTGTGTGCAGGACGTGCTTAAATACAGCTCCTGGTTCCCCCTTTTTTTCGACATTGATATTCAGGAGCCATACCCCGGTCTGATGCCTGGGCAGTAGTCTTAAGGTGAGGCACCCACAGGAAGATTATACATCCATCAAAGATATTGTTAGCGAAGGTAACTTTCACTTTGATGAGACTTGTTAGTGCAGCTGTAAACCACATTTAGTCTTGATCCCAAGACCTTCAACAAGTGTTAGAGGGAGAGGGACAAAATGCCAATTCAAATGGCCATAGTGTGGATTTCTAGAGATCTGCAGTTTGCCAGCTATAAGCACCGATATTTTCCTGCGCTCAGCTTCAGCCAGTGCTTGTCTATCCACTCCTTGATTCCCAATATGCACTGACGAAGCTCGGGCCATCTGAATCTGCTACCACCAACGAAAATCTTCTGGGTGTTTTCAGCACCGGTGTTCAATTGGTTATCATGGAAGCAGATAACAGCAGCAATTGACGCAGCATAAACATTGAAGTGTACAGTGACCAGGCAGCACCCTGGCACAACCCAGTAGGATGGAAGAGGTTTTTTAAAGGAAGGAGCACAAACCAACCTTCTGGATGAGTTCGGCTAAAAAGAAGGAAAGTCTATTGGACTCTCCCAGCTGCAGCCATCCACCCACCTTCATCCCAGACCAACCTCCTAAATCCTAGTCAGCAAGAGGCTGTGGTTGACAATATCAAAAGCAGTCGAGTGATCTAATAATACAAGGATGCTGACACTGTCTTTATCTGCTGCTAGGCCAAGATAGTTTATGGCAATAACTTCCTAGATGCGTTTTTGTGGACCGAGACTGCATCTGTTCCGACGACTCTTGTGAGTTGTGCTAGGATTTGTAGTCTGGGTCCTTCTGTGCAGAGTGCAAGGTCTGACAAGGCTGAAATGTTTTTGACTTTTTCTGATTCTCGATTTCACCACTGAATGAGACTCACTTAAGTTTGGTGCAGGATGCCAAACTCAACTTCCAGAAAGGAATGCAAGACGTCGCAGTCTGGATGACCAACAGCTGCCTGAAGCTCAATGCCGAGAAGACAGAAGTCCTCGTCCTCGGTACCACCCCTTCTGCATGGGACAGCACCTGGTGGCCGACCACCCTTGGAAGCCCACCTACCCCCTCAGACCACGCCAAGAACCTCGGCATCGTACTCGACTCATCACTCACCATGAACCGACAGGTCAACGCGGTCACCTCCAGCTGCTTCAACATCCTCCGCAAGACCTTCAAGTGGATCCCCCCTGAGTCAAGGAAGACAGTGACCCACGCACTCATCACCAGCAGACTGGACTATGGAAACGCACTCTACGCCGGCATCAACAGGTCCCTACTCCGCAAACTCCAAACAATACAGAACACCGCCGCCAGACTCGTCCTCGGGATCCCCTGACACGAACACATCAGCCAACACCTACGAAGTCTCCACTGGCTCCCCGTGGAGAAAAGAGTCACTTTCAAAATCCTCACTCACGCCTGCAAATGCCTACACAACAACGGACCCAAGTACCTCAACGACAGAATCAACTTCCACGTACCCAAAAGAAACCTCCGAGCTTCCAACCTCGCACTGGCCGAAACCCCGCACATCCACAGAGCCAGAGCAGGTGGAAGATCCTTCTCTCACATTGCAGCCAAGACCTGGAACGAGCTACCGGTAAACATCAGACGCGCCCCCTCCCTGAACACCTTCAGGAAGACCCTCAAGACCTGGCTCTCCGGCTAAACAGATCTGCGCCCCCCCCCCCCCTCCCTCAGCGCCTTGAGACCCTCACGGGTGAGTAGCGTGCTTACAATTCCCTGATTGATTGATTGATTGATGTAATTGAGAGCGAGAAGGCAACAAGTCAGGAAAATTAGCACTTGCACCACAAAATACAGTTATCTGTTTTTAAGTGGAACTGAAGGATACAGATTAGTTAGAATTAATCAGCTTCTGCCAAGTCCAGCTGTTCAGCCACCTCTACATCTACAGCAGTCCATATAGTTGTTCTTTGAGTTTCTGACCTGCAGTCTTTGCCTCTGTAGCATATGACCCAGTCATTGTTTCTCATCAAATCCTGGAAGGTGAAGCTAATGTTTAGGGGCTGACTACCCATTCCTAAGGGCAGATGTTCTCCACTTTTACTTCACCTATCATATTAGCGGTACCTCTCAAAGAAGTGAATACACAAAAATAGTACAGAGCCATAAATAACTTATGCCAATAACAAAGTTCCAGTTAAAGACATGCATATAATAAAAGCCCTAGTAAACGCCAATAAATGACTTATGGGAGCTAGATGTACAAAACGTTTTTGCAGTCGCAAACACTTCAATTCAGAGTTTGCAACTGCAAAAACGTTTTCTGCCCATTTTAGGAGTCGGTAAAGTTTCACTGGCTCCTAAAATGGGTCTGAAACTGGATATCGATTCAGTATTTGGAAAGTGTACATTGTGGGCGTAAATTTCAAATACCAAATCAGTACGAGATGTATCAATTGTTTTCAACCTGGATTCCAGTCACAAACCATTGAAAAGTTACAGACTCTCTAGTTAGGGTGGTACCTTATTCGCGGAGGGGAATAATGTACCCTTTGGGCCCCTTAGCGAATTGGTGTACTACATTCAGAGGCAGGAGGCAATGGTCCAGGGGACCAATGCCAACTCTAACACAAACCTTTACAAAAAGAAAACTTTTTTACCTCTAAGGAAATCTGGCTGCTTTAATAAATATTTTATGAAAAGCAACCACAGGAATGGTGGTCTGCTGAACCTTGCAGGCCACCATCTCGGTGATTTTGGCCAATCTGAGTGCCCCACCATTTTCAATAACTATAATTAATATATATTAATTAGAAAGTTGGACTGTGTCCTACTCCGATTCCTTATTTTGTGAACGAACTTATTAGATCATACATCGGTACACACAATATAATTCTAATCGCAAATTGCAACCAGAATTATTGTACATCTTCTCACCCACTGTCACTAAATGTAATAGTGGCTGCATACATCACACTCAAACTGTATTACAGAGTGTACACAGAAATGAAAATGTACTGGGGTTTCTGCTCACATATGCACACACCCATATTTTAAACTCTACCTGCCCCGAGTGGAAACATTTCTAGAAAGAACTCGATAGAAAGGGAAGGGAATGGAGATCGCCTTGAAGGCCGAAGGGATAAGCCCAGCTCCGTTTGAGACTCTAAATACTGTTTTGTAAGCATTCTATTTCTAACATTATTTTCTTATGATGAACAATCAATTGTTCATAGAATTAGCACTGTTGAAAAACATGGAAGACCAACTGAGAACACAACTGCCTGACCGCAGCAAACCAACCTATTTTGTAGGGATCTTCGATGGGCAGCCCCTGTTTCAATTAGCAGCATGTCATGGAGAGCTTGAATTGTATCACAGAATGGTATCAGCCCAATCATTTGATCATATTGTTTTCTTCCCATTTGAATGGCAAAAAAGCATCTAGAACATGTAGATGTTGAAAAGCTAAGAAAGGTTTTTATACCTGCTGCTTGCACATTACACTTCAATCTTGTGAGAAGCTTGATTATTTACTGATTTTTAAATTGAACATTTGAATAAGGACAACTTGTCTGTTACCTGCACCTTTTCTTCTTCACCCACTTCACTTCCTGGCGCGCCACAGTGGACATATCCATCTCATAACACAAAGTTAAAACGAGAGATCCTGTGCGTCCACTCCATTACCCACTGATTCAGCGCAATCTTGTTAGACAGCTCGGAAAGGTTTTTATTTGTGTTGCTGGTTGCACATGATTCTTTAATCTTGGGGAAGGTGTAATTTTATACTGCTTTTTAAATTCTTACATTTTAATATGGGCAACTTGTCTATTGCCTGCACATTATATTCTCTGCTGTTGGATTTGGCATCCTTGGTGTGGCTTTCCCCTAACTTTTTATTTTTGTTGGCCTTAGGACTCTGCACACTTTACCACTGCTAACCAGTACTAAAGTGCTTGTGCACTCTTCTTCAAACATGGTAGAATTGGCTTATACCAAATTGGCATATTTTATTTACTTGTAAGTCTCTAGTAAAGTGGTCTCTAGTAAAGTGGTACCCAGGGCCTGTAAATTGAATCGACTAGTGGGCCTGCAGCACTGATTGGGCCGCCCGCTTAAGTAGCCTTTTAAACATGTCTCAGGCCTGCCATTACAGCCTGTGTGTGCAGTTTTAAACTGCTATTTTGACCTGGTAAGATGAACCTTTTTCCAGGCTCAAACCTGCCTTTTTAAAACATATGTAACCCTTAGGGTAGGCCCTGGACAGCCCAGAGTGTAGTGTATTTAAAAAGTTGGACATGTACTTTTAATTTTTACATGTCCTACTAATGAAAAACTCTTAAATTCATTTTTCACTACTGCAAGGCCTGCCTCTCCCATAGGATAACATTAGAGTTAACTCATTCAATTTAATAAGCTGTAACTTCCCAATTGAAACAGGTGACCAATTCATTTTTGGTGTCTTTGGAATTGTAATGAAAAATCCTCTCTTATGGTTATGTTGGATTTTAAATTACAATTTTGAAAATGCTACTTCTAGAAAGTTGGGATTTTCCTGCCTTCTAGTGCCTGCAGCCTGTCTCTGAGTCACGTTACTGGGTGTAGCTGACAGTAGGGCGTTGTTTATTCCTCCTAGATGGCCACACACAATAGAGGGCTTAGGTGTACCTGGATGGGCCATCACTGGCAGGATGGGAGGGCGGAGCTGGACACAGCCCTGCTTACACTTGAATAGGCTGTGTCCTGCTTACACACAAAGAGTTATATACCCCCTGTAGTTAGTCTGGAGTCAGGCCAGGGCAGGAAGCCTGTGCACTTCAAAGGGAAACCTCTAGAAGCTTCTCCCACTTCAAAGGAGGCACCTGGTATAAATATTGGACCTCAGACACCAATTCTTCTGTACACTTCCAGACATGTGGATATTCTGCCTGGAAGAAGGACTGCTGTGCTGCTGAAAGGACTGCCACTCTGCTGGACTGCTGCCCTACTGCCACTCTGCTGGACTGCTGCCCTACTGCCTTGCTGGACTGCCACCTTGCTGGATTGCTGCCCTCCTGCCGGAGTCAGAGGGATGAGACCTACACCTCAACCCAGGACTCCCACAATGACTCCGAGGGCTAGTCTGCTGGCCTCTTGTTCGGGGCCACAAGAGCATAACAGCTCACAACCACCTGACCAATACTCAGATCCAGCTGCAGCAAGCCCCTGACCCCCAAGTGGTGCCCCTCAGGTCCTGGACCCTTGGTGTTGGCTTAGTGGAGTCAAATTGAAGTTTTGGCGCTTTTCATTAATGCAAACGGGCCATTGGCGGCAAAACCTAGTCGCTTGCGCTGTCTGCTGATGCGAAGTTCCGTCAACCCTACCCTTCGTGCTACAGCATCGACCGCTCATGGGAAGCGCCATCGCGAAGCACCGGCCCAACTTTGCAACGACAACAAGATCTTTGCACTACAGTGACACCCGTCCGCGACATCAGGCCTGCTCTTCACACTTCATCAACGATCGTCCGCAGCGCTTCCTTGCTGCTCGCATCCCTCTACACCGCGAATGGGAAGGTAACTTTTCAGCGGGACTGGCCCTGGTCCCTGTAACCGAACTGCGCTCTATCACAGTGAGCCTGAACTTTTGACTTTCTTTCGGTCTCGCACAACCAGATAGCTGTGAGTGGCGCTTTGGGCTTTTTGGCCCTATTTTCACTTAAATCTTTAATATTGCACATATCTGGTTCTACTGATTGGATTTTTATCATTTGGGTCTTGATTTATTTATTACAATTTACTCTATTGTTCTAAAGTTGTGTGGGATTTTCTTGTGTTGTTTTTTCACTTTATTACTACTTGAAGTGCTGCATAAATACTTTACACAGTGCCTCTAAATTAAGCATGACTGCTTTATGCTAAGCTACCAGAGTGTTGCGCACAGGCTAATTTGGAGTTTCTGTGTGTCTCACCCTGACAAAGATTGTAACTACTGCTTAAAAAGGGTCCCACCCCATCAACCATTAACCCAATTTCTTACATCTGCCAATAGTGATCACCTGCTATATTTTGGACTTCTCTTCCTGGTCTCTATCTGGAATGAGATGGGGAGAAATAAACTTAAAGTGAATGCTGACAAAACCAAGGTATTATTGAATGGCCGTAATGATCTATTGTTGGATGCCTATTGACTTTCTGAATGAGCACGATACCTACTCCTTCTAAGACCATCAAGAGTTTAGGTGTCACACTCACTTTCAGTTGTCCTTAACTGCTCAGATAACTTCAGTTGTATTATTTAGTACTTATCATCTGAAAATCTTGCGAAAGATTCTACCTTTGTCATCTATAGTGTGCAAGCATATGGCAGAGCTTTTATCAGATCACTCTCACATTATGAAAACTCCCTGTATTTAGATCTTGCCAAATGTCTCCTACTGAAACCCTTGTTTATCCAAAATACAGCAGAGTGACTGATCCTTGGAGTCCCGTGTGGCAGTTAACGCCAGGCGTCAGTGGCGTAACAAACGCCCCGCAGTGCGGATGGCCCAAGCTCCAGGTGGCCTCCTCAGCACAGTACCCTGGTTTAAGAACTCCTGAATGAGTCCGGAGGGGGGCCCCTTTATGTACGTTGCAGGGGGGGGCCCCTCAAGTTACCTTACGCCATTGCCAGGCTTTTGCTTCAAAATCTTCACTTGCTTTCAGTTTTACAGGGTGTTCAGTTTAAGACTTGTTTTGGGATGTATAAAGCCTTGTATAATCATTGTCCTAACGTTATTCACAACAAAGACGCTTCTCTAAGAACCTTGAGATCTTCCTCCTTGAACTATCTACTTTTTGGAGATTAAAGAAACAAAGAGCAGGTGGTTGAAGTTTTACGCTCTCAGCAGTGAGACTCTGGAGCTTACTTCCTACTGGCGTACGATCTGAGAACTCTACTCGGGCAACTTAAAACCTGCCTATTCAGTCAAACTTTTGTTTTTATTTATTTTTGGGGTTATCAGTAAGCCTTGCTATTCAGTCTTGCTCTTAGAAATCATTTGTGATTGTGTGCGCCATAAAAAAATATTTACTTTAGCCTAGCACCTATATAAAAAAAGGGCAGATTTGTTTTTCCAACACCCCATGTTTCAGAATTGTCTTTTCTCGACACCTGCAGTACAGTTGCTCGTAGAATAATTGAATGCTTAACACAAAATATAGATTTTGTGTACCTTGGTTTGTAGATGTGATTGCCAGTCATGTACTCTCCTAAAGGTAGCAGATATCACTTTGTGAGAAAAGGAGTGTGTCATTTTCCCGGGTCACTGGCATTCTATTGAAGACTTTGTTTTAGAAAAACTATTAAGTTTGATGTCTCTGTTATAGCTTTTTGTGACTAACATGAAATTTGATTTTCAGTATGCATGCCTGCCAGCCAGAAAGGCCATCCATGCCAGTCAAGTCTGTCGAACAAACGCAGATTGTCAAAAGGACATTGTTCCAAGTCTCTGCATCACACCTTCCATAGAAAACCAAACACGACTGATCAGAGTGAAGCACCCACCACAAATCGAGATGCTTTTCATAGGATACCCCGAACACCTTCAGTATGCAGGTAAATGGGCTTCATTATTTTCTAAGATGTGTGTTGGGGGAATAATGTTAGTGTGTGTTGAAAGACTGAACCAACTTTTTAATGCAGACTTTTTCCTTTTTGATTTATTTTAATAGGGCTGGTGTTCGCCAAGACCTTTTGATGTTACCAAAAATATTTAATATAAACAGGAAAGATAAGGTTGCCCTAATCTAAGAAGAACTGAATTAGATGGTATACGTCTACTTTTATAAAACCTTCCTTCGACAACCCTTATGGTTGGGATCACCCATGTATGCATGTGTCGTGGCATGCTTCATCATTGTACCCCTCACATGATGATACTTCTCGGTGGGCTCAATCAGTGATCTGGGATCTCTTGATATTGTAGTGATGGGCAATTATTAAAATTATCAAGGGTGTTTTAAAAAAATATATAGAGCTTTATTTTTGTTTAATCTTTTTTTTTTTTTACTTTGCGAATTTTTCTCACACACTGATGCAGAGCCTCATTGCCGTTTGCAGTGTACCACATCCCACGTGCACAATGCTTGTGGCCGCCATCTTTTTGAATGGGCTTCTAATCCATTCAAAGATGGCTACCCTGCCAAACACATGCATGCACTAGCAAGGGAATCCTTCTTTAAATATCTTTATAACATTTTATTGCAAAACCATTCAAAAATAACCGCCTTTGTGTGTGGCCAGTTTTTTTTCAAACTTGTTTTTTATTGGCATTTGGTATACACGTCGTAACAGTCTATCGCATATGAAGCTAGAGAATGCTTACAGTGTACAGTAAACAAAACCGTGCTGCGGGCGTGCCGCTTACTATACCATGGACCATGGCCTTTCTCTCTGAAGTCTATACTAAGTAAGGCACAGTTTCTAACATTGTAAAGGCCTAGATTATTGCAGAAAGAGAGACAAGAAATTTACAAATGCCACCCGTCTTTCTTTTGCGACGAGTAAAGAGAACTATCCCTTCCAACGTGGAAGAGCCCTCCTAAACCAAACCCTCCCCCCCCCCCCAAAAAAAAAGGAGTGGTGGTGGCTAAAATGTGGTGTACAATTTCCGTGAGGCATGTGAAAGTTACCCTCTGTGGCACTGTGAGGGTCGAACTGCTTCTGAGGCATCCCTACTGGTGTATCTCAAATGGGTCATTGATGGCCTTCGGTGTAGGATCTAGAATTGGAAGAGGTGCATATCTCGTATGGAGGGTGGGCATACCGCCAGAGGCAGGCCTTTAGTAAGGTAAGCGACCAGTGGCCCCCATTTGTACTCAAAATTTTTGTAGTCGTCTCGGAAGACATCCGTCATACGCTCGAGGCAGATTATCCTCCAGAGCCGAGCGTGCCACATGGAAAGGGTGGGGGCTGCCTTCTTCTTCCAGGCCGCCGCAATCGCCACTTTAGCTGCCCCAATGCAGTTCCACATGATAGCCTTGTCAGCCTTAGTTTGATGTTCTAGGGACGGATCGCGAACGCCCAACAGCACCCCCTCCACAGATGTGGGTATGGGATAGCCCAGTATGCTTTTAATGTGTGCAAGACTTTCTTCCCAAAAGGGCGTGATTGTAGGGCAGTCCCACCATATGTGTTGGAAGTCCCCAAGGAGGCCACAGCCTCTCCAGCATAAGTCGGAAGTGTTCGGGAATATCCGTTTAAATTTGGTGGGATAGAGATAACAATCCATCAACGTTTTTAGATGGGCTTCCCGCAGTTCTAGGGAGTGATTAAATTTGGCAATGTCTAACCACAGGCCGGCCCATTCTGTATCAGAAATGTTTCTCTTCACTACCCCCTCCCACAGGGTCATATACCTAGGGCGCGGAGCTCGAGTGGCAGTTAGTAGGGAGCGGTACAAAAAGGAGATGACGCCACTCATAGTGCCCACCCTCTGTACAAACTTTTCAAAACCCGTTCTCTCTCTTGTGGCCGCAGCACGGATCTGGGGGTGAGAGCCCAATGTCTGAGTTGAAGGTAGTGGAAGTGTTCATTGGGCTCCAAATGAAATTCCCTCCGACAGGTCTCGAATGTTCAAATATCAGAATTGGGAAAAAGGTCTGATAGCATGAGGCATCCGCCTTCTCACCAGTGGTTGAAGGGGCCCTCCTGAAGTGCTGGGGGAAAGGCCGGGTTAAAGTGAATCGGGGTATATGGGGAGGGAAACGTGGTCCACTCTCCCCCCCCCCCCCCCCCAGAAATGGAGTCCCATACCTTCAGGGTAGTGCGTGTGGGAGTGCTAATGTAGGCGTTGGCGGGTCTATCCCTCTTGGGTTTCCAAATGAGATCCCAAATCGTCCTTCCTGCAATGGCCCGATCCATATGAAGCCAGTGCTTTTCCGACTCACGCTTGGACCATTCCGCCACTAATCTTTGCTGGGCAGCTTTATACTAGAGGCCAAAGTCAGGTAGGCCCACCCCTCCCTCCGCTCTCTTCCTTCTCAGTGTATGGAAGGGTAAGCGGGCCCGTCCGCCCTGCCAAATGAATCTAGTTCGATGGGTAGGGCCTGAAAGAGATACAGAAATTTGGGGAGCACAGTCATTTTGATCGCATGAATGCGACCCAGCCAGGAGATGAAAAGCGGTGTCCATCGCTTGAGGTCGCCTTGAAGCTGGAGGAGATGGGGTGGATAATTAGCCTTGTGTAGTCCCTCTAGTCGGGGAGTCAGCTGGACACCCAGGTATTGAAGGGAACGTTTGGACCACTGAAAAGGGGTATGTTCCCGTAACCGTTGGGCCTCGGTCTCAGTGAGTGTAAGATTAAGAATAGAAGATTTATCTAGGTTGACTTTGAACCCTGCTACCGTCTCAAACCTAGCTAATTCCCTCTGTAGGGTAGGAAGTGAAAGTGTTGGATCAGTGAGGGATAGAAGGATATCATCTGCGAATAGTGAGATTTTGTGGGTGTCCCCTCCGAAAGGGATCCCCTGTATACTCATCGCCAGCGGTTCAATGCTGAGGGCAAACAGGAGTGACAATGGACACCCCTGTCGTGTCCCTCTGGTGAGGTGAAATGGGGCAGACAGGCTTCCATTGACCTGCACTCAGGAACGGGGTTGTGTGTAGTTGGCCCTGATCATGTTGAGAAATCTGTCCTCAAAACCGAAGTGTGTGAGTGTGTTAAAAAGAAACGACCAGTCCACTCGGTCGAACGCCTTCTCGGCATCCAAACCCACGAGAACCGCCGAAATCCTGCGTTTCGTCACCTTTTCGATCAGGTGGATCGTTCTGCGTATGTTGTCGTGGGTTTGTCTTCCCTGTATGAAGCCGGACTGATCCGGGTGGACAAAGTCTGGCATGAGATCATTCAGCCGTCCCGCCAATATCGCGGAATATAGCTTCGCATCCAGATTTAATAGGGCAATTGGTCGATGAGAAGCACAAAGGTGTGCGTTCTTCCCTGGTTTGGGGATCGCCGATATTACTGCCTCGGCCATAGAGAGGGTCACCCCACCCGCGTCCGCCATTGAGTTGAAAAGTTGCGTGAGGTGTGGGAGGATATCGGGCGCGTAGGTTTTGTAGAAGTGGGCCGTTAGGCCATCTGGCCCTGGAGCCTTGTTGAGTTTAAGAGATTTAATAGCAGCGCTCACTTCTTCTTGTGTGATGGGTGCGTTGAGGCTGGCGTTCCTAGCCGGAGATACCCTAGGGAAGTTTAGTGACTGTAGGTATGAGTTTTGAGCCACAGAGTCCCATGACTCCCCTGTGTATAGTCGTTCGCAGAAAGCCCCAAATAGGTTGGCTTTTCCTGTATCCGAGGATACCAACCTCCCCTCCCCATCTTGTATGTTGCCAATGTATTCCCTTTCTCTTTTCTCCCTAAGTTGCCTAGCCAAGTGTCTGCCTATTTTATTTCCCTGAGCATAGGATGTCTGGCGGAGCCGCAGTAGGGTGTATTCTGCTCTATTATTGTATATTGCCTTCAGCTTCCCCCTCAATGCAGTGAGTGTACATTGTGAACTTATGGTGGGTGCGTTCTTATGTTCCTTTTCGGCCTCCTCCAATTCTGCTTCTAAACACTCCCTCTCTCGCGCTCTTTGCCTGTTCAGGGTAGCGTTAATCTCTAAGCACTTACCCCTAATGACCGCTTTAAATGCATCCCAGTTGTTGTAGGCTGAAGTGTCGTGGGGCGTGTTCAACTCAAAAAATTCCCTGATCGCTCCCCTCAGTTCCTCCCGGAGCAGTCTATCTCGTGTGAGGGACACCAGAAAGTACCATTTGGAAGTACCGGCTGTGACGTGTCCCCAGCTAAGACAGATCGAGACCGGGCAATGATCCGAGATCGAGAGGGGCAGAATTTTTGCCTCCTGGAGGGACCCCAGCAGACCCTGACTGATAAAAATATAATCCAGTCTGGAGTAGGTGAGATGTACGTGGGAAAAAAACGTATAGTCTCTAGTTGTAGGATATAGCATGCGCCATGCATCCCGAAGGCCTAGATCGTTTAGTGTTTGTTTTACACCTGTGGGGAAGGCGCTGACCATCTATCTATGGGGGTGGGTACAATCCAGCTCCACCTGCCAGGTGAGGTTAAAATCCCCCAGGAGGACTATCTGCCCCTCCGCGAACTCTCCAGTCTGGTCTAGGAGTGTGGCTAGGAAGGCGTGTTGGCCCACATTGGGTGCATAAGCTGTAATAAAGGTGCACATTCTCCCTCTGATTGTACCCTTTACCATAACCGTCCGGCCTTCCTTATCAGATTTAACAGCCGCCAGCTGGAATTTAACCGAGCTGTGGAAGAGTAGGGCTACCCCGCGATGTTTAGTGGTTGCGGAGGAACGATAGATAAGGGGTATTGTTTATGGCAAAGTCTCAGCTCCTCCTCTCTTTTTAAGTGTGGCTCTTGGAGCGCCACTATCTCAAAGCGGTGATCGGTAAGGTATTTCCAGATTTTTTGCCGCTTGAGTGGCGAGTTTAAGCCTCTAACATGGAGATCACCATGGCTTTACATCACCTCCCCCACCCCCTCTCCGTACAGCTAAAGACACCAAAATTGCATCAAGGCTATGACTGCTGGCTAGGGACCCTTCTGACCATATCCCCCTCGTAGGACCCTCCCGTGTTAGAATGTGCGCCATCTCACTATGCCCGGCAAGCCACCACCATGCCCACCCCCAACCCCCACCCACCCAAAACAGAAAGTAAAACCCCAACAATACCAACAACCAGTTGTGTTGTACGAAAACTGGATCTTCGCCGGAGTGGAACGCCACTCGACTGGACATGCTGGAGGGTGACTCAACCGGAGTCCCCGCCCGCGCCCATCCCGGCTTTCTCAGGAAAACGAAACAGGCCGCCATCTCTTATTGTTCGAGTGAAGATCTGCAGCGGCACCCCTCGATCAGGGCTTCGGCTAATGTCCCCAGAGAGTGTGTTGTCCCTGCAAAAGCCCCCAGCTGGGGGATACCTCACTCCCTCTGAAGCGGATATTTCCTGCGGAGAGAATATGAGGGTGTTTAATCGTTTCCGGTGGCCTTGGTCTCACATTATGACCCTTGAGAGTGCATTGTCCCAGTGAGGTTCCTCCGTCTATGCAGGCTATCGCAGCCTTTGCTCACCGACAATTCGGATGTAGTCTCCATTTGTGGCGTCGGTCATTTATGCCCTCCTTTCAGACTCGTGCTCCACTGTCGGTTTCTCTGGCTTTCTCAGTCTGTGCCCCCCGCTGTATCTTGCGTGTTCCCGACGTCTCCAGAGGTGAGACCCAGCATCCGCATACCTTCCTCGAATTCCGTGACGTGGCGCATCTTATTCTTATATTCAAAGTTCAGTCCGAACGGATATGTCCACCTGTACTTTATGCGCTCGTCTCGGAGCTTCGAGGTGATGGGCCGGAACTGTTGCCTCCTCGCCAGTGTCGCAGGGGCCAAATCTTGGTACAAGTTACATCGAAATCCCTGGAAGGAGATGTCGCTCTTTGTCCGGGCCTCTTGCAGTACAGCCTCTTTTACCTTGAAGGAGTGGAACTTCACGAGAATGTCACGTGACCGCCGTCGGTCTCCGCTAGACTGTCCCCCTACCCGGTGCACTCGCTCCAATTTAATCTTGAGCTGCCGTGGGCTGGGAATCTCCGCAAAGAGACCCTCAAGGAAGGCCTCCAGGTTCTGCCCCTTCCTCCAGGTCTCGGATCCGAATATTATCTCTCCGGGCCCTGTTCTCTAAATCTTCCGACTTCAGCAGTGCGAGCTGTAATTGCTTCTGGAGGTCTTGCAGCTGTTCTTGCGTGTCCGCGGACCGCTTGTCTAGATCTTGGGTGTGGGTCTCTAAATCCAGCACTCTCGTGCCTACCGAGTCCACATCTTGCTGGAGCGTCGCCACCCGTGTAGTCAGGTCCGTTTTGAGCTGCTCGATGGAGGCTTTGATGTCTTGGTCAAGCTCCGCGCGTAACTCCGTCTTGAACTCTCGTACGGATGCCATCAGAACTTCTCTCGTAAGCGCCATGGCGTCCATGGAGTCCCCCTGCGCCGGTGTTTGTCTTTTCTCAGCTGGAGGAAAGAAATTGGAGACTTTAGCAGGCATCTTCTTCGGTGGCGTAGGTGCGTCCGCAGTGACCCCTTTGTGTCTACATGCGTCGCACTGGTCGCATGGAGCGGTCGCCCCCCTCCTTCCTCTTTTTAAGCTAGGGCTGTGGTTAGATCGCGGTATCCGCACACACTAGTCCCTCAGCACACCGGATCAGCACACGCAACAGTCCTAGAGGATTACTCTGGTGTACCCTGTCACCACGTGTGAAGTCTTGCGCAATGGCACAGCTATGAATGGGGCACAGGGTCCTGCTTCCCTCACCTCGTTATTGCTCCATCTAGGCAAGTGGGATCGTCAGGGGGGCTGCCTCGAGAACTCCCTTGTGCAGATTATTGTAGCGTTATGTCTCCGGCCGCCATGCCAAGGTCAGGCTCGTCAGGCATGTCCCCAGAATGCTGCCGCTGTCCAGGGCAGATCGCTCCACCAGGATCCGGGGGCCCCCAGCCACTGTGCAGGTCCTCGTGGGCCGTTACGCTGCCTCCCCCGCTCACCGGTCATGTGGATGGTGGTTCCCCCCGCTGCAGGCCGCCGCCGCAGGGCGCTTCGTTCCTGTCACCCGGCAGACTGCAGACCGATGCTGCAGGCCGCGCCGCGGTCACCAGTGCTGCGGGAGAGCGAGGGCGCACCCCCTCTGTCCAGTCAGGCCTCATGGGAACAGCGACCGTTGCTCAGTGGCTTCTCCTCCCTTCTCGTATGGCGGCCGCCATTTTGCGGAGCTCCTCCGCCGTGGCCCCGAAACTCGGCTCATCCATACGCGGCAAGCCGCGATCCTCCTGTGATTCCCGCCGGGATCTTGGTAAGGGGATGCGCTCCCCAGCTCCCAGCTTGCCGTCTTAAGGGAGCAACCCGCTTTCAGCAGCCTCTCTCCTTTCCGCAAGCGGCGGCCGCCATCTTGCGCTGCTCCTACGCCTAGCTCCCGGACTTCGGCAAGCTCGCCAGGGTGCCCATTCCCCACCTCGATGCCTCCGTTCCTTCTCTACGGTCTCCGCATCAGGTGAGGCTCTCGCAGGGCCGGTTTGGAGGTTAGCGGTAGCGCTTAAGGGCACAGGATTTTGGCGCAGACCGGGAGCCGAGGCAAAACACGTCTTCTCGGCCATCTTGCTCGGCCACGCCAGTTTTCTTTTTTTTTTTTACATTTTTGGTAATAAAGCTTTACAAACACATTAAAAAAGCAAGCATTGGCAAAGCCAATAGCATGGCAGCCTATGCCAGACCTTTAAGCTTTACCAATTCCTCCAAGCCAGAGACTCTGGTTCCACTTTAAGCTTTCAAACATGCTGGTGAATGCAGAGTGAAAACTTGTAAATTACCCATGTACTCAAAGAGTCACCATATGCCAATGCCTTTTGGCTATAACTGGTGACCTTTGACATTAATGCCTTTTTCCATGTAACAGACATTAGCATTATGAACATAATAGCATTCATCATTCTGTCCTCACCTTTTGTGGCTGGATCCTAGCCTTGTGGCGTGCCAAGTGTTGGCCTTCTACTGGTGCTGAAGCAGAGTTAAATATATCTTTTAACCATCCCAGTGTATCTCTGTATGGTTTGTGATACAGAGATAGTGTGGCACCCAAGTGCTTTATTAATCTAGACACCCTGCTCATACATTTCAGGGATTCATGTGATGCATGCAATTCTTGTTATGCATGCAGTTAAATTATGAAACATTGTGACACTTAACACACTGTTTCCTCCATCACAGATTAGCAACAAGGAAAGAAGCTCCTCTGGGCTTGCTGTCCTTCTCAAAGTACCAAATGTGATTATGCTCGGACGCTACCAAATCCTGTATAGAATGTCTCAATTCCAATAAATGATGCTCTGTATTCCCAGATCCATTTCTGCAAACGTGGTGCTTATCATCTTCCAAATCCATAATAGAAGGAAAAACAAAGACGCAAATTCAAAACCACATTTCTTTGTATTTTTTCCCTATAGCAGAGAGATAATAATTTTACGAGAATATGAAAAATAAGAAAATCATAGCCTGGAGATTTTAAAGAATAGTGAAGAGGATGTTAGTTGCTGATGGAGATCCTGAAAAGGTGTCTTCAATGTCTTTCAGAATGACAGTAGGTTAGTTGCGAGTCAGACATGATAAAATGAGAAATAAAAAAATCACAGCCTGGAGATTTAAAAAAATTGTGAAGAGGATGTGAGTTGTCGAAGGAGGTCTTGAAAAGGTGGGTCTTCAATGGCATTCAGAATGACATTAGGTTAGGCGCGAGTCAGACATATTCAGGAAGGTGATTTTTTTTTTCTGTGGTGGACACAAGAAACCTTAATTAATCTAAGAGGATGCTCAGAGTACCCTGGTACATACTCATTGATTAACCTGCAGCATGGCTGGTGATCAGGCTCACAGCTGATGTGCAAGTCTGTTTTGATATCCTATGACTTGCCACTTCATGTAGCTTAGGCTTATAGAAACATCCAAATCTTCAGAAGGAGGAATACCATATCTTTCTTTTCGGAATGAAGAATGTTGGGACTCTAAATTGTGTGCAGTTGTATTTTCACATTCCAGTTCAGGATAGATCTTTCATGGTAGACTGCCAATGGATGTATTGGTCTCTAATTTAAGAATGGAAAAGCGTCCATAACCACGTAGGGTGCTGTGAATAATGCAGAGGGACTTGAAGGATACTCTTTTTGCTACATGAAGCCAATGCAGAGAGCTGGGCTAACGTGGTCCCTTGGAAAGACATGCAGGAGATAATGCATCTGCTACATAAACGCAATTCATGAAGCTGGACTAATGTGATCCCTTGGTAGGACATGCAGGAGATTTTGGATCTCATAATTTTGATGCCCCTCGCATTGCGGGATAATCGGAAGGTCTGTAGATCTGTGTGCAACATGACAGTCATAGGCGTGAATCCCAGTAACACACCTCAGAGGGAGATGAGGGTGGGTGTGTACATACTCCCTTGCTGCAGGTCACATTTGCCAATCTCAGTAAGGTAATTTAGTGGATTGATAACAGTGCTGCATAAATCTATTTATAGGCTAAGTTGACTCCTATCACCTTTATTTGCTACTATGTTCTTTCTCCTCTCTCTCTTTTTTTCTCGTCTCCAAGTGGGCGTTTAGTATGCAAAAAATAGTAAAGTGTTTTTGCTTGTTTTTTACACCAGTGCCATGTCATTGAATATCAATTAGTTGTTTTGCCTTTAAAAGTAGCTCTGGTAAATATGTGTCTAATTCCAATCCTTTTCCCGCCACAAGATTGCTTCGTTACTTATGTAAAAATATCCCATTTATTAGGAATTCCACTATCAGGTAGAGCACTTGTCTCTTGCCTATCTCTCATTTTTTTTATTTTAATTTTTTTTATGGCGTGCATTGTTTCCCTTATGTGCATATAATTAATTGTACACACATGTATTGTCTGATTTAATTTCTAGTTGGTCTCAGCAGTTTTATTCCACGATACAACTTTCTCAGCATAGACGTGCCGGTGGTTATAGAGACATTCTGCAAGTATCCTTCACCAAGAGAGTGCTCATTGTGTAAAAAATGTTTAAATTGCCACTATATTCATTTTGAATGTATATGGATGTTTGTTGGACTCTCAGGTGTAGCACAATTTCTCAGCTAATACATTGTATATTCTTCTTTATCATTTTGATATGTTAATACCATTCCTTGCCAAACAACCTCCGTTAGCGGACACTTACAAACTAAAAGTAGGATAACTGACAAACAATTTTACATTTTCATTCCCTTCCATTTTATGTTGTATGCAGTTTGTCAAACTTTAAATCTAGGCACCTCACTGAGATGTGTGTGTATCTCATTATAACTAAATGAAGAATATCTATAAATTCGTTTTAGAACATGCACTAACAGATATGTTCATATTCCATTTCTCCTTAGGTCTCTGTTACCAACCTATGAGTCCAGTAGGTTATGCCCCTAATTTTAATGAGTCTCTTTCAGTTGTTTAGAGTCAAGGAGGATCCTTGTTGTATGATCAAGACTGTTTTTATAGCCCACTTGCAGTTACTATTGGCACATTTGCAGTGTGGTTTTTCACACGTTACCACTGTCAGATACGTTCAAATGTCTCCTGGATTCCCCTCTCTTAAATGTTTAGGTCCTGCTTCTTGCTTAAGTGTCACAAGACGGTAAAAGTACTGTATAGAACTGTAGGTTTATTTCTACTTCCTTCCTGGTAACAAACTCGACAATCCTCAAGACTATATGCCTTCTGGTTCTCCTCAAACATCTCAAGGGGTCCTGTCAATAGTTGGTTGCCCTCATCTTCAAGAAATTCCCCTTCTGTGGACTTTGAGATACTTAACTAGACTTTTTGTTTGTTTCAAGGATGTACTTCGAGGACTTTGGAGAAATGTTTGTCGACTGTTTATCAGTAGGATGGCACTTGTGAGACACCCCAGGCCATCAAGCTCTCATTCAGCGTTCGGCAGAATCAAAAGGTAGCCATAACCAGTGATTTCCCCAGCTGCCATTTTCCTCTGATTTATATCCTTGTGTTTATATAGTTACTGTGGAGGGATCCTTTTCTCATACCACTCGTCGCCCAATTGGAATGTAGCAGACTTTCCCCTCTCTTGAAGCCTGGCATTGGTGTTCCCTACTGTCCTAATTCCACCTCCAACTCTCCTCTGTGTTATCTTGAATCTTTCACTGTCTTGCCTGAATTGAGGAAAGAACGCATTCCAGTTCTTAATTTTATATCCCTATCCCTGTTCTGGTACGACAGGCCAGTAACTGATAGTCATCTCTCCCCCAATCAGGCAATTGGGACTGTGGATTCTGATTACTACTCAATGAATGGGGAAATTAGGGGCCGTGATTCAGTTTGATGCCCTTGCAGGAAAACTTGGAACATAGCTGTGGTCAAGCACTCTAATGCAGAGTGTAATTGGCTGGTCGGTAACCTACTGACCTACACAACCCACCCATCATTGGAGAAGATCACATGCCAAGACATATACCCCAACACTCTTCTGTGGGGGAAATTTGGTGGTGAACTTCGAAAAAGGAAAGTTGGTATTAACAACAAAAATCACCTCAGTACATAGGGGTATGTCTCATCATTGCAGGCGAGCTAGTCAAAAGATTTACAGTCTGTTACCAAGCTATGCCACCTACCAGGAAGTAAAATCTAAGTGGCTCAATCAACAATTCAATGATATAATAATCTTAATTCCAAAAAGGGGTAGTGGGTTTGTCAGGGAAACAGCTATGTCTTAAGAAACACCAGTTGTCTTTCTACCCCTTGCTTTACTTGAGACAGAACACCTCCAAACCCACCCTAATAGCCTTTTCTTATAGGGTGACATCAAAGGTAATAGAGAAATGAGATCAAAGACATTTTCCAAGGGCTTGCAAACTTCGGGCCTAATTCTCAATGATAAGTTTACTCTTGTTTTGGTATTCATAAACTGCGAGTTAATAGTAAGTTTATGACTGGGGGGAATCTGCCCCGACTGCGTGAGTCCACCAGTGCCACGTTCCAGCAAAATAAGATTGGTTTTACTGTACTCAATCTGTGGGGTTGCACTCCATGAATAGAGTGAACTGTAAATGGATACAGTGCACAGCAAAAATGTTGCATTTTCATTAACTTCTAGTTGGTTTATATCAACCAAGAAGAGTGATAGAAAAAGAAACAAACCTTGTTGCATTTAGACCTCCCTACTTCACTATACCTTGTTTCTGTAACGCCTTTATGTTAAGATGAAAGTTCCGCCATTGGATTACATGCTGATTACCAACACAGCTATGAACCCCTCACTTTATGATGCAGAAGTCTGAACTTCTTGGCGATAAGGCTACAACCACATAACTGCTAGGCAAAAAAAAGAGGCGAAAATAAAATAGAAGGTGAAGAGCTAGGTCTCTATAAGCTTACTGTGTCTTTAGCCAGTTTTCTTTCCGTATTTGGACTGGGAGATTACATGTTTTAGTTTCCACCACCGAAAAATGCACTATCCTGAACTAAACATAGTTGCCTTTGGATTTTTCACAACATCAATAACAACTTCGACACCCATCACACCCATCAAACAAAACCCGTGGCATTCCCTCTTGTTAACTTCCTTAAAAATTCTGCACCTAGAAGAAGTGTGCGAAGAAAGATTAAGCCAGTGTCTCTTTATAAAGAGAGGAAGCTAAATTGCTAGAATTGTTTCTTTTACGAAAGACAAATGCCAGTTTAGAAAACGCTCCCACGCCTGGTCTGTGGTTATTTCTTACTCTACCACAGCTGGTCACAAATACTTATGGCAGCAATACTTGCTATAAATTAAATTAAAATTAATTCAGCATTTCTTTGGGATTTTCCCATGTAAACACCATGCCCTATTGTGGGTGAATACAGATACAAAATGCTGACTATATGTTTATCATATGGAATCAATTCTGCATTTATCTGCAATGCTCAATTTTCAACTAACTGAATTGCATAATTTTTGCGTTGATTGCAATTAATCAAACAATAAATCTTAACTTTAACTTTGACATCAGATTGCCTCCCCTCACTGCCAAAAAAGTCTCTTGACTGACACAGTCATGCATCGGATTCTTGAAACACGACCGTTGGTAGAGAGGTTCGTACAAGATGAACAGCCCTGCCAAGTACCACACATCAGGGGTTAGAGTTGTCTGCATCACTGCACTAAAATGCATTAGTCATGAATAATTACAGCTTCTCTGACTTTGTTCAATGAGGCGATGCATTTATAAAAACAAAAGCCTGCTCGCATCTCACATCGCCGTGCTGCTGCCTCAGCTGGCCACTGCAGGCAATTTTACTCAGCTGGCCAGGCCTAGAGTAGAGTCGCTGTTGCTATGGTCACAGTGAACCATAATTTGACACTTTGTTTTCTCTTTCCCTAAAGCATAGCTTTCTTTGAAAAAAAACATTGTGAGCTGGATGCGGTCTGGCCTGGCCTCTCCCTGGAAAATTGGATCTTGTAATTGTCTGCAAAATAAACAGAAAACATTATGCAGGGGCGGTGTGTCCATTGGGGCGTTGGGCGTTGCCCCACTAAGCCTCATGGACTCAATCTGTCACCACCAGTATAGTATGTAGCGCTGTTCGCATCGCATGGCAATTGGCAACTCGCAATCGCTCCTATTACAGTCAGCGGCGCGCTGATTCCGCTGAAGGGGGGCGGGGCTGCGGCAGTAACTCCAAGTGAAGTCAAGTCACTCACAGTCCCAGCACAGGCAGCAGCGCATGTCTATTTTTGGGCTGGTCATTTTTATGACCAGCCCGAACATGCGCACACAGTCACGCTTGAAGGCTTCCCTATATGTCTTTAGCAGAGCTGAGGGAGGGACCTGCGGGAGGGTGCGCTTCATACAGCAGCAGCACCCCCGTCTCATATGGGCGACTCGGGCGAGGAGTAACCATGCCCCCCTAGCCAATCCTGGCACATTTGCGCCGCTATTGCAGGGCCAGGATTGGCTGAGGCACCGCGCAGCAGTCTGTCACGTGACTAAGTCACGTCACCGCGCCACACACGCCGTCGCCAACACCACACACACCACAGCAGACCTCGTGGTGACTCGAGTCGTGACGGTGTTGCATGCAGACAGTGCTCAGTGCTGTTGTTTGTGGCAGACAGTGGCTCGCGTGTGACGCACGACGGTTTGGACTACTCCGAGATCCATCATCTCCTGAGAGTGACCTGGCTGAGTGATCATTCAACTCTTTACTTGACTTCACTTGGAGCAGGAGCCAGAGGCCTGGTTTTAAAGAAAAGTAAGAAAGAGTCCGGCGGGGGCCCCGCACATTTGCAAAGTTGGAATGGAATGTTAAATAAATTCACCGCCGGCGTCCTCCAACAACATACCATAGAGTTACGCACACACAGGGGGGGGAACTCTTACTCTCTCACTACACTACAGTGAGTCACTCTCACTCACACTACTACTGGATTTTCTTGTTTAGTGTGTTGCCTGGTGATGGTGACCGTGGCACCGACACCGACACTAAACAAGAAAAATCAATCCTGTGTGCAGTGCACCGACGCGACGCGTACCGTATCCTTTCATTCTTCATTCAGAACTTTCGACTGCGTAATTCATATGTTGCGTACATCATGCACAGATAAATTAAAACTCTGCATCTGCATCATGATAATCGGCTGCCAATACTTAGGCCACTTTGCGATGACCCAACTAGGTGGAAGCCCCAGGAAGTGGGGTGCTGCTCACCATTGCTCTCTCCCTGCCGTTAGCTGCATCAGGCCTCTGGCCGTGTCGGGAGCCGCAGGCAACGCAGTCAATATCAATAGTGGATAAGGGGAGCCTGCTGCTGTACCTCCATTGGAGGTAGCAGCATTAAGGGGAGCCTGCTGCTACCTCACTGACGAGTGATTATCGGGCGGGCGGGTGTGTAAATAAGCGACCGCGTGGTTGCAAATGGGTATCTTTAAGTCCTAATGCTAATGTCCCCAACCGTTTTCATAAAATCCGAATCAACGTTGTCCATTGCGTTCAGTAGCCGCTTTTTCACCTTTCGTATCCAAATGGTACATTTTAGTCTAGAACGTTATGAATCATTTTGTTTGGCGCCTTCTTGCAGCTTTTTACTATACAGTTACGATTTAGTATGTTGATGGGCGGGTCACGTGATTACTGTAGATGCTCAGTCGGATCGGATCCCTTGATAATCGCGAGAAAGGAGCACTGCGGTGCTTGGAAGAGGCTTATGTTTTCATTCCTGAATCAACGGTAACCACTCTGTAAAGCCACCTTGCTTCAGAAGCAGGGTGGCTTTACAGCGTGGTTACCGTTGATTGTGCCTGGAAGGCTTCGTTTAAGGGAGCTGTTTGGTTTACAGCATGTTGGTTTGTGTGCCCCCTTCTTATGGTTGTCTTTGTGGTAATGGTAGTTGTGGCGCGACTACGGGGCACCTGTTTATAGCTGTCTGCAAGTAAACCATTCCTTAATAGCCTCCTCGGAATTTGCTAACGCGTGTCCTTGCAGGATATAAAAAAAAATAACTAATGTTTATTTTAGTTTGGCACACATCCTCTCTTTCATTCAAAGGAACGACTTTGTCTTCGTGTCGAGCCTTACTAATGACTGGGGACTCCTGTGTTAATGAAACGCCGAATACCTGCTAGTATGGCATTGTTTTGATTGACCACAGGTTTCTAAGATAGATTTCTGTTTTGCCAGCTTTAGTTTTTCAAACATGTGTCTGTTTTCTTTTCAGATAAACAAAATACACCATTGTCGTTTAAAACTGTATTCTCCATTTTTTGTGTATTATCCAAGGTACAAACGAGACCAATTTAAGGAAAGTCCCCTATGGAACCAGTTAATATAACCTTTTTTACACTTTACCCTGTTTCTTTTCTATGCATTGCTTTGCTGAAATGAAAACTCGGTGCTGGTGAGCTGAGCTGTGCAGTGTGCCTCCGCTCCACATTAGAGAAGAGTGGGTTATTTTTCACAGCTCCTGTAACCCCATCACAAACAACCTCAATAGGTTTATTTACAGGAGGACATTGAAATGTTTTTTGTTTTACATTGCATTCAAGAGGTTCCCATATTTGATTGTTATTTATGGTTTACAAGAGCCCAACAACGGAAGCCTGCTGGCTAGGAGCTTGCATTGTAAAGTTATACAAGCTGGCATTTTAAGAGAACTGAAAAGTGTTGCATGCCACAAGGTTACTTTGCTTTTGGATGGTGTGATTATTCCCCGGTCTCCGTCATTCTCCTTTCTCTCTGTCCTATGCAAGATGGGTAACACTAATGCTCCGAGTATTTGAGAAAATGTCAGGAACCACATCCCACTGCCCTCGCATGGTGTGCATATGGGGTCTATAGCTCACGGTCACTGCTTGCAACCATAAGATACGATGGCACACTTTAATCTCTGCATTTCTATAGCTTTGCCTGATTTGATGGTGTTTGTTGCTTTGGCACAAATTTATCATAATGTTTTCCTTCATTGTAAAAGAGACATTTTTTGGGGGGGTTTCAGTACAAAGAAACTATTGGGTCTCCAGAGGTGCCAAAGCACATTTCCCAATCATGTGCAGATATAATGAGCGTTACAGGAACTTAGGCCTTCGCAGTGGTCAACTACATTTCCAAAAGGCACATATATATAAACACCTATACACAGCATGGCAGGAAGTTGGAGTCATTTGCTATTCAAACACACCTCACACTCGTTTGCTCCACAGGGCTTCCTGCTCTTTGGTGCATTGTATCCTGACAACTGTATTCTGGTTTTCCTAGATCCAAACCTTTCATATATCTTTAAATTGCTTGTGGTTTGAAAGCTTGCTTCACAGTAGACTGTTGCACTAACAAGAATTCACCTTTCCGAGGATTTACGCAAATAGGGTAGGAAAGAAAAGAAGGGAGTTTATGGATGGAAAGTTTTAATATTTATTAAAATCTTAATTGCTGCCTTTGTAATAGGAGACCGATAAAAGTAAAAAGGGGAAGGACTCAAACTCACCTCCGGGATAATTCTTTACAGACTTAGTGGAAAGGCAGAGGGAAATATGACATCCCTTTATTAATGTAATAACTGCACTTTCACAATTGTTTCTTGCTTCTCAAATGTGCTTGAAAATGCACCATTTACCCACTCTTTTTCAAAATTTTCTCGGGGGAGAAGCTTAAGATGTTTGGGCTCGCTCGCTGCGCTCGCTCGCCACGGTGCACTCCGACAGAAAGTTTACGCCCCACCACTTTCAAATGTCACCAGCCACCACTGATTATGGGCATCATTACAATGCCGGTGGGACTGCCACCGACAGGCTCCTGGTGGAGGTCCCACCGACAGACAGCCCTTAGGCCGACCACTGCATTACGATGCAGGCGGACCCTTGAATCTCGGGGTGCGGACCGCCCCCTCTGACAGGATCTATTGATTCCAACAGGGTGGCTGTCGGAATCGTGATCCTGAATGGAGGCGGTGCCTGCGCCAGGATCACGATGTCCCTTTCCAAATGCCTTTTCATGGCGGTCCCACTGTCTTAAAAGGGCAGACGGAAATGGACATTGGGGGCCCCAAGCAGGGCCCCCATGGGCCACTGCTAAGTAGCCTGGAGGGGACATGCGGTGCCCTCCCCCTAAACATCCATGCACCTGGTTCAGGCACCACATGGTGCCTGCCACACGGTGCGTATATGTTTGTATAGTGCCTCTTTCTACTGCGGCTTGTGCTGCGGCCCATTTCCGGGCTTTTTATGTTATTTTAGGCATTTTACGACCGCCTCCTCGGCGGCCGTATTGTAATAGGGCGGGCGGGACTGCAAACACATTGTCGGCCGGTCACCTGCCTGCAGCGCACCCAACCACCATTGTAATCAGGGCCCAGGTGCTGGGCCGAGCTTTATGTAAATCCGGCGCATTCCGTAATTTTTCTGGTCACATTCCAAAACAATTGGCCAGGTGGCAGCTTTGATTATTTACTACTCTATGCTGGCAGCCGAGCCAAGATGGGGTTTTGCCACCTGTGTGTGTGCCTGCTGTGGAGGCGGTTGAGCAGGCAGCACTGCAGGCACAGTGCTGGATGTTTACACTGCACCATCAACTCCAGGAGAGCAGAGTCACAAGTCTCAACCCTCGATCCTGGGCCCACAGACATTTCACATTTGCTGTCTGACCGCCCCCGGATTTATAAAATTATGCTGTTCACTCTTGAATTTAGCCTGCCTTCACTTCTAGGCACGTATGCAGGATGGCCAAGGAGAGGGGTGTCCCTGTGTACTTCTGCAGGCGCACACTTAAAGTGCCAGCACCAGCCTGCCACACCAGTCACAGTTTCAGGGCTGCTGAGAGGACTGTAAAACCATGAGCGAGCCAGATGCCATGAGACAGAAGCTGACACCGGCTACCAGAGAGCATATTGCAATGTCAGAGCCGTTTTGCCCAGGAACATGATGGCAGAAGGCGCTCTCTGGAGGACTTCCTTCTGGTGGCACAGGTGAGCCACCAGCAGAGCACTTATTGAAGATGAGTACAATGGTGGCAATGTCTGTTAGAGTGTAAGGGTGGGATAAAAACAAGGCCCAGCTTAAAGTACAAAATATTCTAGAACAGGCTGCTCCAACGGGAAGCTTGTGAGCTTTTAGTAGCTCTCCAGCTACCTGTGAGTAGCTCTCCTGTGTGCAACCCTGCCTATCAGAGGTTTGCTTGGTTGAATTAATATATGTACACCAAAAATGAAAACATGTATTTGAGATAAAAATGTATTTATTTTCAGAACTCGTTAGCTGATGTTTGGAGAAAAATAGTTGAATTTCCAAAATATATTTAAAACTCATATTGCCAGATCAATCATGAGGCGCTGTGGAGGCTTATTACTAATATAATTGCCTTGGTACCAAGGGGCACTGCGGCTATGGCTGTTATGTATTATCCATGTAGAAGCATTCTACATTGACAAAGCCGTTTTTTACATTATTGCTGGCAACCCTGCCAGATGAATTGAGGTGATCACTGCTGGTAATCTTACATATTGTGGCCACGAATATAAGCATTCTACATTGACAAAGCCGTTTTAGGTCGAGCATTCAGGACCTCTTGTATATACTTTAGTATATACTTATATGTGTATGTACTTTGTGGGCTCTGGAGATCAGCCCTAGGACTTGTCTGCTTCCGCTTAGGGACTTTTTTTTCTGTTCAACTGCCTCTATTTAACTGTCTTAATAGAAAACGACCAGTAGAGGTCAGTAAAATACCAGAATTGCTTTCTGCTTGTTCAACTGCCTCTATTTAACTGTCTTGATAGAAGACGACCAGTAGAGGTCAGTAAAATACCAGAATTGCCTTCTGCTGAAGGACTTTATTTTTTTTATTTTTCTGGCAACTGCCTCTATTTAACTTTCTTGATAGAAAACGACCAGCAGAGGTCAGTAAAATACCAGAATCACTTTAGCATTCTCTAGATTCCAGTCCATAGAAATTGTCTTCCACGAGCTCCCGTAGACAATATTATTTTTTTCAAATCTTGTATTTTCAGTGATATGACCACCGAAGGCCATGATTTTATATTAAAAACAGAGCTTTGGACTATACCATTTGCAGCTGAAAGGCAATATTTCTCTCCATGTGTTCCCATACCTGGCATGTCACGCAGTTTGGTGCTTACTTTCCCTCCATATTAAAGAACAGTAGATGTTTCAGAACCCAGGCTAATGTGCTGCATAGCTAAATACATATAAGGTCCCAAAGGCGAGACCGATTGCATTGCAAATGCTTGTTTACATTATTGCTGGCAACCCTGCCAGATGAACTGAGGTGATCACTGCTCGTAATCTTACATATTGTGGCCACCAATATAATATTGCCCTGATGCCGTCACTATTACATTATTAATATTAGTAGCTCCAGATGATTTTCATTGAGCATTAGTAGCTCTTAGTACAGAAAAGGTTGGAGACCCCTTTTCTAGAACAATTTTGTTGGTCTTTCATCTTCAGGTAACTACACAAAAAAGAACCTGAAAGATAATTCATGCAACTTAAAGAAATGTACTTTTTCTTTTAGGTTCACCCTATGAAAACTTAATTGTTTAATGTAATCACTGCAGATATGCGTGTGTCACCAGGGATAAACAGAACGGAACCCTGGTTGGCGCAGTAGGGAATAGTGACTTATGTATTCATAGTACTATGAGGTCGCAGCCTGCAACTGAAAGCACTGTGAATATGCAATGATCATCTTAGAAAAGAGTTGTTGGTAAGTGACCTTCAATTTCACAGGTTTTGCAGCACTTACAATCTTTTTACAGCTTCCTGTTGCTCAAAAGGATATAATTTTTGATGTTTGTCTTTCTATGCACTTCGTTGCTTGGTTTTACTCATGGGGAAAGTGTCACTCCAAGTTTCACACCACATTTGGTCGTTGAATGTTACTCATACATATAAAAACCACGGAAATGTCACAAATAAGCAATCTGAAACCTGGCAGCTATGGATGAAGTAATCTTGTGTTTCATTGAAGCATGACTATTCTAAAAGCATTTTTAGTATGGATTTGGGTTACTCAATAAAATGGTTTTAATTTTATTAAATCTCACAGGCAAGAGACTTTTTTTTGGCTCTGGGGCAAAGTTTTTAAGGACGTTATCTGCGAAAAGTGCTTTTGGGAGCTGCCTGATAATACTCCAACGTGACTCCATCACGGGGAGCATGTAGTCTCTGTCATTTTCCAGGCGTTGCAAAGATGAGATATGTCTCTTATATTTGTCTCTTATTTTTGGCTTTGGAAATTACAAGAATTGGCAGCGGACTGTAGAGAGCAACCAGGAACATACTGTCCCTTGAATTCACCCTGGACACAAACCTCACACTGAAGAAGCCTAAACCTGGTAGCAGCTCTCTCCCCTAATGAAAGGGAAATATTTTCTTCCAGAAAGCCCCTTCGGGACTGCTGTTCAAGCCCTCATACTCCTGCATCTGACTGGATGTAACACCATGTTGCATGTCCTCGCAGACTCCCCACTTGCACGCCTCAAGGGCACACTCCATGTCACAGCATTGGTCATTCAGGGTCTGAAGAAATATGTTCAGATCACCCCATCCTGATGGTACTCAATTGGCTCCCCTTGTCTGCTTGCATCATCTTTTAAACCAGCTGCATGACAGGGGGTGTGGGCAAGTTGGCGGAGAGGTGAGATGTGTCCCTAGGTCTCTCCGTCCCTGATCCCGACCCAGGCCACCTAGCTACCTTACCTGCCCAGTAGGGATGACCTGCAGCAGTCCCTATTGAGGCTAGAACACTGAGAACCCTGCTGCCGACACGAACAGACGAGCTGACCGGAGCTGTGTGGAGGTTGCCGCCAGAGGGGACCGGAGACGTTGCGGCCGCTGACGTGGGCTTGGGGTGAGCGGCTGTGCCCCGCCGGCCTGATAGCGCGTGGCTACGCCTTGGCAAGCAGCTGCTTTCCCGCTTGTTTACCGGGCGGGGCAGATGATGGAGCGGGGCTGATCCAGGCAGCAGCTGCCGCAACCACCCGTCTCCTCCAGGGGGGCGGCCTTCTTGTCGCAGCTGAGAGCCGTAGGGCCGCTACCAGACCGGAGGCCCTTTTTCTGGAGCTGCACCCCGTGGGGACATCGGGGGCTCCTGTAGGGCATATAGGTCGACGCTGGGGCTTTCACTTCCACTACAGAGAGGACCGACGACCAGCCCCGGAATCCACGCCACATACCTCGAAGCTGACCTGGTGAGGACCAGGCCACACCACGTGGACACTCATCGCAACTGTTTTCAAGAATACACCGGCCTGCTTTGCCTTGGGTGCCTTGTTGCTGATTCCCGACCCCTGCTACTGGGACTTTGGAGGCCCTTCCCGGATGGACTTAACTGGGGCAGAACGGGGGAGAGTGGTGCATCGCTTGAAACGCCAGGAACACCTACCCTCGAGGTGAGAAGCGCATTCTATGTGCGGCCTGTATCCCCATACCAGCAATCACTTTCATTATTGAAACCGTAGCAGCACCTGCTTTTCAAGCTGTTGCCAGGCCCCCTTTTACTATTTCCAACGGAACGCATGTAGAGGAACGAAGCACCCGAGGCGCCCCTCCCAGACGCACACTTCCTTTTGGCATTCTCCCCAGAGATAGTACCACCTACCACTGTTCCTTTCGCTCTATTTGGAGAGAGCAGCAGGTCTAAAACATGCACGTTGGCATGTTCTGTCCTGATTGAGACGCTATAGGGGCATCGTGATTTCCTGGAAACCCCCCCTCAGCTTCACTGGTAGACATTAGCTCGACAATTAAGGGGATGACATCAGGATTGATTTTCTTTACTGGTCCCTTGGCCTCTGACTCTCTTCACCACAACAGCCCACGGTTTCTACGGGGGCAAGGGCTTTACTATCCGCGATTGTCCATTTTGAAAGAACAATCTCTCCACCTCTGTAGGGCCCCCCAGCTTACTACATAGTGACGATTTATCGACACTCTTCTTCCGGCATTCTGGGAGGGACAGACATCTGCCAGTTTGGGACTCACGCCGCTCCCAAATCCTCATAGATATGGCCTCAGCACGGGCAAAGAAAGATTGCAACTTGAAAAATATGCTAATTAAACATAGCGCGACCCTGGCTGGGGAGCACCCACTGACCCCGGAATCGGGAGACGCCCAGGATGGCAACGATCCGGATAGCCCAATAACTTGTGCTTTTCTTGAAGCTCTGTTTGCATCCTTGAGGGATGATCTGCATACAGTTAAACAAGATCTATCAAGTGATCTTAGAGAGGTGTGTCACAGCGTGGAAACTATTGGAGAACGTGCCTCGACCATTGAAGATCATGAAACTGCCTGCGACGAGGAAATAGAACAACTACAACAAGAGGTTATCCGCCTTTGTGAGCAACAGATTGACTTACAAGCTCATACAGAGGACTTAGAAAATAGGTTGAGGCGTAATAACATCCACTCAGGGGGTACCAACAAATGCGGAAGGATCGGACCTAAGCCTTTATGTTAAGTAACTCTGCCTCCATATACTGGAATCTGTACCTGACATGGAGATACGATTTGACCGAGTGCACAGAGTGGGCCTTCCGAAATCAGAGTCTGCTCCCCCAGCTGACATCGTGGTCTGCATCCATGGCTTTCAACTAAATGAAATAATTTTACGCAAAGCTCATGAGATGTCGCCAGTTCATTTCAGAGGTCGCACACCTACGCTATATCAAGATTTAGCAGCTATAACTTTAAAAAAACGCCAGGATTTCTGCTCTGTGACCTCCTACCTGCGGTCCACGGGGCTCTCCTACTCTTGGGGACATCCATTTCGGCTAATTTTTCACTTAGATAATAAGCTGCATCAACTACAATCACTCACAGAGGCACGCCGATTACTCTGCCTTGATGACTCGCTGTCAGGGGACCAGCAATCCAGCCCTTGTGAACGAAACTCCTGCAGACATCTACGATGGTGCCGACGTAGCCCACCATTGGGGGGGATAAAACCAGACCCTGAGACCATAGCAATGGAGAGAAAAGCTGTACTGGATTCATTGGCTGGGGACCCAGACAGAATAGACAAAACATAAAGCTCCTGGGCTATCAATGATTATATACATTGCATGGGTGGCGGGGTCTGGGACCTTGAGCCACAATTAGACCATGTCTCTTCTTCTTCCAGAGAGACAGAGAGACTGCGGGTTCCTCCTCGCAGTGTTGGACTAAATGAAAATGTTTTTTCCATTTCTATTTTTTCATGTTAATGTTTTTGGGGAACTTTACTTAACTTACGAGATACCACACCTATACCTTACAATTTTTTATGAAGATGTTCCATGCTATCCTAGGGGGCCACCCTGGGGTCTTGTGTGGAATCCGGACTCCAACACAGCTATTGCCTACATCTAGCCCATATGACTCATGATACGTTGAAAGTTCGTACCTTGAACGTGAAGGGCCTCAATAGTCCTTGCCATTGTACCATATCTCGAGCAATCGGGGGCAGATATTTGTCTCCTTCAGGAGACACACCCTCACACACGACTACACCTCTTATTCCCATGTCCATAAAACTCACGCCCGTCTTGATTATTTTTAGGGACAAAAGACCTGCACTCCCTGTCTATAGCTTCGGTGATAGAGCTACGCTCTCTCTCGGACCACTCTCCGGTGTCCCTCACTATTGCACTTCCCCCAGTAACTAGACTCACCCGAACATGGAGGCTGCGGGAAACCCTCTTACACAGACCTGAGGTGGTGACCCAATTAAATAATTCTGGAATTCAATAACACCCCTGATATTACCATAACAACACTTTGGGATTCCCTGAAAACTGTAATTAGGGGGAACTAATAGCTGTTTCGGCCACAGATAATAAACTTCTTAAAGAAAAGAAAGACCATCTCTCTCAACGAGTAAAAGAATTGGAACGCATCCATCAACGCACATGGGCTCTGAGGGTTTGGCGCCAATTGGAGGCGGCTCGCTCCCAGCTAGCGGCCCTCGATATCGACAAGGCTGAATACGCAGCACTATGCCTCCGGCATTCATTTTGTATTGGAGGGGACAAATGTTGTCAACTCTTGGCTAACAGATTACGAATGCAAAGGCAAGTGTACATTCCTTGCAGGCCCCGGATGGATCAGAGATAGTCGAAGACAGTCTCATACTGTCTTCTTTTTGGGACTTTTATAGGGACCCATATGCCGGACAAATTCTAGATTCGGAAGCCCCCACCTCCTACCTCCAAGGTGCAAACACGACACAACTCTCCCCAGAGCAGTCAGCCTCCCTAGAGTGCCCAATCGCATAGAAGAAGTTATATCTGCTATCTCCTGACAGAAACCCCTGAAATCACTGGGTCCCGATGGCTTTCCAGCCCTCTTCCATTACACATTTTGCCAAGCTGTAGCCCATTTCTTAACACCGCTTTTTAACTCAATCACAGGCCCCGGGTTGCTTCCCCCTTCCATCCTGGAGGCAGCCATTGTGGTTATCCTGAAGCCGGGGAAAGATAAGCGCCAATGTAGCACATACCGCACGATATCCCTTCTTAATGTAGATATTAAACTCTTTCCCAGCATCCATGTGGCTCGCCTAGCGCTTTGCATGCCAAATTTAATCGATCCAGACCAAGTGGGATTTATCCCTAATAGACAATCTAGTGATAACATAAAATACATTCTTCACGTGATTGATAAGGCCAACCGCTCTACCAGGGAGATAGTACATTTGACGATCGACACCAAGAAGGCTTTAGATCGCGTCAAGTGGCCTTACCTTTAGCTGACGCTCTCCCACTTCAGCTTTGGGGATCAGTTTAAGGCATGGGGTCTGAGTAATTACAGCCACCCTCGCGCAGTCGTTAGAGTTAACGAGCAGGTATCAGAACCGTTTCCCATAGGCAGAGGTACACGGCAGGGGTGCCCATTGTCGTCCTTGCTATTTGCCCTTTATATGGAGCCAATGGCTCAGCAGGTCTGAGACAACCCAAATATCACCGGGGTCACTTTTAGGGGGGAACAGCACACCATCAATTTATACGCAGACGATGTCCTGGAGGCGTTAGACACTCCTGCCATGGCACTCCCGGCATTGTTAACTGGGCTAGAGACCTTTAGCCAAGCAGGGGGTTCCGAGTTAAGGTAAGTCACTCCCAAGATCTTAATCGCTCAACGTCTCGGACGGTGGTACAACTAGCAATGCAGTGCCCGATACAGTGGCTGCCTGAATCCATTCCATATTTGGGGATTCAATTAGCAGCTTCGATACTAGTGACAAATGCTTAAAATTATAGATCACTAATTCGGCATTTAAAGGGAGACTTAGCTCAATGGCATGAATATTGACTCTCTAGGCTCAGAAGGGTGGCTGTCCTACCAAAGTTTTGTTTTTATTTCAGACCCTCCCGGCGACACCTCCCTCAGGGACGATTCAGGCCTTGCAAAGCTAAATGAATCAGTTTGGGCAGATGGTCGTCCTCGCATTCGAAGAGATCAGAGCTATCAGTCCGCTGCCAATGGGGGCCTGGGTCTTCCTTATCTACTGCAATATTATTGGGCGTCACAATTACAATATCTGGTGGAGTGGAACAGGGAGGAATCTGAAAGGCATTGGCTATTTCACGACGGGGCAATTGCAGGTCAGCATTTGTGGAAAATTCTCTTCTTGAGGAAACCACAGCGCCCAAAGATTTTCTATTTATTCCCAATCACTAGAGCCACAATGGAAGTGGGATCAAGTGGGTCAGCATAGAGGCCTTACGTCGTTCCACTCCCCATTGACAACGATCGTGGTCAACACTGACTTCCCTCCAGGCATGGACAAAATGGCTGTCGTCCCATGGTATGGTGCGAAATGTAGCTCAGTGGGTCATTTATTCTGTTATATTTCCGGGTTAGGCCCATGTAGCGAGGCAGCTTATTCCTTACGTTATCCTAGAAAATAACATTTTAGCAGAGACCTTTTGCACACATTTGCATGCACGACATTGTTGGATTAGTTTCTCTGAAACTACTTTGTTTATACATCCAGCTTCACACATTATCACGATGCCCTGAACATCATGTACTAGGCCTCTCTACGCACTAGGTACAAAAGTCGTCCTATCTTCATCCATGGTGCGACAGCGCTATCTTCATATCCATAACATCACTAATCTAGTGCGCACATTGCGAAGGCTACTTTTTATTATAAATAATAGGCATCCCGATAGATTGAGAGAGGAGGCACTTCTGCTAACATCGAAGGTCCCTGCATGCTGAGAAATCACCACACACCGGTCTGACATTCTGTGAGGGGTTTCCAACATGAGACCAAGACGGGTCTTTCACTCTACCCGCTCAGGTAATGGGGTTGGATCGTCCCTTGGGGGGATTCTTGACTCTACACCTACCCACACTCTAGGTACACTTAGAGTAGTGTTCGCATCGTAGGAGTATTTTAGATTACCATTTTGCATATATGCCTGCATATATTCATTGCTTCAGCACCATGGTAGAAATGTATCTACTGTTTACTCTCTTGGTGCTTGGTGCTTGTAATCTCCTTTAGTTGCTTCTGTCTCCTAATCATTGCAGCACACGTATTTTATGCAAGAATAACGTTGGTTCAATAAATAATATTGAAAACGTCCCACTGTGTATTCTCTGTATATTTCTCTGAGAGCAAGTGAGCACGAGTGACTGAGCGAAAGATTCTGTACTGTTTCCAAGATTCCTGAGGAATCAGGGTTACCATGTTCAGTAGTTGCCAGAAACTGTTTGCTCCCCGGTAGGTTAGGGGGGCTTATAGTGGCACTGTGAGCTAGCTGGCCTATAGGCCAACATATCCTGCGGGGGTGTACCTCAGTTTATGTTGTTCAAACAATGCGTAGATCCTACAGATTAGTAGGAACTACACGACAATTCGACGAGGAAGGGATATTGCCATTTACCCAACTATGCAGCGACTACGCCCTAACGGAAACTATGAGGTGGTACTACTTACAGGTGCGACACTGGTTGATAGATCCATCCTATCGTCTAGAGGTCCAGAGAGGCCTTACTCCCTTCGAGAAATGGCTAGTGACCAGAACCGCAGATAAACGACTCATCTCTGAGTTATATAGCGTAATACACGAGTCTGTTATGTTACATCAGACTGCAGGCCAGAAGAGGTGGGAGACCGAATTGTGGAGACCCTTGACACCGAAGAAGTGGGGGGAAATGTATTACAGAGCACGACATACAGCACGCAGTGCAGCTAGTATAGAAACTGCAGTAAAGATAGCCACATACTGGTATCTAAAGCCGGCGCGCCTCCATAGAGGGAACCCAGAACAAAACCCAGATTGTTGGAGGGGCTGGGGCTCCCCAGGCATATTATTATATTTATTATGGGATTGCCCAAACTGGAGGGATGCTGGACTAATATTGATGATATTGACTTGCACTTGAACACACAATTCCCTTTCTACATACTTTTGGGTCTGCCCAACCCACTTACCTTTCCATTGAAATCCCGTAGAGGAAGACAGATATGTTTGGCACTAGGAGCCTCACTCCAAAACATATTAATCCATTGGGGGACAGGACATGTTCCAATGTATCCGGGGTGGCTTCAATGCCTATGGCACATCTTGGAGATGGAAAAGATCACTCTCTCCCTTACAGCACAAACTGCCTCATATGGGAAACTGTGGCGCCTGTTTAGCACTACTCTCGTCTGAATTTAGGAAGCTTACTTGTCCCAAATACGTACGTCTACTGCGGCTGACCGATATCACCCCCCCCCCCCGTGACACAGGGAGACTCCAATTAAATAAGGTCTAATCACAGGTTGTGGTATCAAACCTACCGTATTTCACTAAATGAGTTCTGGGTTGGGTGAGGGTGGGAAGGTTTTTATGGGGGTTGGGATTTTCTTTACTGTTACTAACACTGCAATACAATACACTTGCAGAGTGTTGCATCGCTCTACCTATTGCTATCTTTTGTGAAAATACAATAAAGAGATTTGAACCATAAACCAACCGCATCATTTACAAAGCCATCACAAAGAGCACCCCGCTTATCTTACACACAAGTTCACTTTCTCGGGTGGTTCTCCGCACAACCGCAGTCAGTACCCATGAGACTGGATACTGAGAAGTATTAAAAAAACATGTGAGCTGTAGATCACATGCTTTGCATACTTCTGCCATCTAGTGTTGGGTCCGGATGTTTGCAAGTTGTTTTTCTTCGAAGAAGTCTTTCCAGTCACGAGGTAAGGTGACTCCTCCTTTCGGTGATAGTGCGCATGGGCATCAACTCCATTGTTAGATTGTTTTTTTCCGCCATCGGGTTCAGACAAGTATTGCGGCGCTCCAGTTCGAAACCGTTCTTCGGGTTCCCCTCGGTGCACAATCCACTCTAACCGCGTTGGTATTGTTTCGTACGCGTATCCCACTTCTCCGCGTATCGTATCGGTTTCGATCAGAAAACTCGTAGAAGGCAATCGGGCCTAACAGCATTGGTCCACCTCTCAGTCGATGGAATGTACTCCGTTTAAATTCTGTCCTTGGTGCCACGGAAAATTTCCGCACACCGACTCCCACAAGGTGTGCAACTTCTGCTTATCTCCGGAGTGCAACGAACAAGACTACGACGCGTGCAGAACATTTCAATCTTCGGCTTCAACATCGTGAAACGCAAAGCCAGAACATCGAATACATGCCGGACATCTTCGGTGAAGGATCCGAGTATGAAGAATTCGATGCACAGGGAGCCGAAGAGGAACAGGAAGAGCAGCCCTTATCTGTACTGGAATCGGACTCGGAGATGGAAGAGGACATAGCGCAGGGTCAGGGTCCCGTGAGTACCGAATACCCCTTGCACCGAAATCCAACTCAAACTAAGCAAAAGGCTTCGGTTCCGCCTCCGGGCCAAGGTCGGCACCGCGACGATGTTTCTGACGCCCCGCTTCCCGGCTCGGCACTGAAACACATCGTCAAGCCTTCCGGCTCGGGATCGAGTCAGTCAAAGTCTGTCATGGAGCCGAAACCTTCGAGCTCAAAGCCGAAGACTGCTGCAGAGCCGAAACCCTCGCCAACGAAATTGAAACCGGCTTCGGATCCGAAACTTTCCACGCCGAAAGGGCATTCCATCCCGGCACCGAACTTGTCGGTGTCGAAACCGAAAGATGCTCCTTCCAAGCTGCAGGATCCGATTTTTGACTTTCCACCTCCCAAATCAGATCCTAAACAAAAGGAACTTTACATTAATCCTGATACAGGGCATCTTCTTACCAAACTGCCTCGCAAACGCAAACCTGAGTCAGAGGACATACAATATAAGATTCCTTTAAAAAAGAAGATTGTCGGTACTAACCCTTCTTTTCCGCCTCTTCCACCACGTTCCCCTACACCTTCACCACCTTCTCCAACATTAGAACCATTACCTATCACACCACAAAACTCTCCACCCTCGCAGCCTGATGATGATGATGATGATGTAGATGATGGGGATATTCAATTACCTGTAGATCCTTGGAAAGACTACACTATTGATACTCTTACAGATAATGACCCAGACCTTTACCCTGCAAAGCCTTCCCCTCCTGACGACAACGTAGGTTATTTAGAATTGCTTGCTAGAGCTGCACAATATCACGGGGTACAGCTACACAAAGAATCCCTAAAAGAAGATTTCTTGTTTGAAACTTTGAGTAGTACACACAGATCTAGTCAGACTCTCCCTATGCTCAAAGGCATGATGAGACATGCCGATGACATCTTCAAGGACCCTGTTCGTGCTCGTATTCTGACTCCCAGAATAGATAAAAAGTATAAGCCTGCTCCGTCTGATCCAGGCTTCATTAGGGGCAGTTACCCCTAGACTCACTTGTTGTCTCTAATGCCCATAAACGGGCTAATTCACAAACCTCTGGGGATGCCCCCCCTCCACACAAGGAGTCAAAATTAATAGACGCCTCTGGCAAACGAATAGCTGCCCAGGCGGCGAATCATTAGCGCATTGCCAATACCCAGGCCCTCTTAGCCAGGTATGATAGAGCACATTGGGACAAAATGGAGCAATTGCTCCAATATCTCCCAGATGAGCACAAAGCTAAAGCACAGGATTTAATACAGGGAGAAAAGCTCATCTCCAATTCCTCTATTAGATGTGCCTTAGATGCTGCTGATACCGCAACTCGAGAGATTAACACTAGTGTGTTACTTAGGAGACACGCCTGGTTGAGGATTTACGGTTTCAAACCTGAAGTCCAGCAATTCATCTTAAACACTCCGTTTGATAAAGAGCATCTTTTTGGGCCTGAAGTTGATCAGGCATTAGAGAAATTGAAATAAGACTCTGAGGTAGATAAATCTGTGGGAGGCCTACAGTCTCCTTCAAACCGGGGCTCCATTCGTCGCTCCTTTTATCGTGGGGGGTCCAAGACCACTTCCTCAGACACCAATGTTTCCTCCTATAAAGGCAACAATCAATCTTCCTCCACAAGGGGTTTCTTTAGAGGAGGATATAGAGGAAACAATGGCAAGGGTAGGGGAAAGGGGTCCACACCCCGTAACTCCCCTTCCCCTAAAAAGCAGTGACTTACCTACCTTTCCCCCGATCATTTAACACCTGTCGAGGGACGTCTTCTACAATTCCTCCCATTTGGCAATCTATAACAACAGACAAATGGGTGCTAGGAATTATCCAACATGGTTATTGCCTGGAGCTTATCACCAATCCTCCAAACATTCCACCTCGTTCTCACAAACTGTCACCAGAACATTTGCACCTGCTCAAACAGGAAGCCCAGTTTCTCTTGCTAAAAGGAGCCATAGAGCCAGTACCATTACAATATCAAGGGTCAGGCGTTTACTCCCTGTATTTTCTAATTCCCAAAAAGGACGGCTCATTAAAACCTATTCTGTACTTCAGAGAACTGAACCACTACATACTGTCAGAACATTTCCACATGGTGACACTTCAACAAGTGATCCCAATTTTACAACAGGACAACTTTGTCTACTCTAGACTTAAAGGACGCATATTTCCACATTCCAATTCACCCTGCTCATCGCAAATATCTCAGATTTATGATAGCGGGTCAACATTACGAATTCAAAGTACTACTGTTTGGAGTCACCACTGCTCCCAGCGTATTTACCAAATGCCTGGCAGTAGTCGCAGCTCATCTGAGAAAACAACACATCCACATTTTCCCCTATCTGGACGACTGGCTCATCAAAGCCGGCACTTACCAGAAGTGTCTCCAACACACTCAATCCACAATTCACCTACTACATCAACTAGGGTGAGTCCCATCTGCAGCCTTCAAACACACAGCCTTATCTGGGAGCCACCATAGACAATCAAAAAAGCTCTAGCCTCTCCCAATGCAGCCAGAATTCACAGTATTCAGTCTCTTCTCACTCAGTTTCAGCCCAACCACTCATTACCAGCCAGAGTCATCATGCAACTGCTGGGAATTATGGCGTCTTGCATCATAATCGTACCCCATGCAAGACTTCACATGCGTCCCCTTCAAGAATGCTTAGCAAGTCGGTGGAACTAGTCTTCGGGTCGATTAACCAATCTAGTGTTGGTAGACGGGCGCACACATCTCGCTCTGCAGTGGTGGAACCCACAAGATTTATCCAAAGGGCGGGCCTTCATCGACCCTGTTCCACAGACAGTGCTAACAGCAGATGCATCGCTCACTGGTTGGGGTGCTCAATTACAGGATCACACAATCCAAGGATTGTGGAGTCTAAAGCACATAAATCTCCATATAAACCACCTAGAGCTACTAGCAGTGTTTCTAGTGATCAAAGCCTTTCAAACTCACCTCGTAGGCAAAGCTGTTCTAGTCCGCACGGACAACATGACAGCTATGTACTATATACAAAAACAGGGGGGGGGGGGGACACTCTCTCAACTATCACGCCTAGCACAAGCCATTTGGAAATGGGCCATACACCACAAGATTTATCTCCTGGCAGAACACCTTCCAGGAGTAAACAATCAGATTGCCGACCTTCTCAGCAGACAGAAGCAGCAAATCCATGAGTGGGAACTTCATCCTCAGGTTCTCCTCCCCTACTTTCAGGAATGGGGATTTCCTCAAATAGACCTGTTCACCACAGCAGAAAACGCAAAATGCCCAAGCTTCGCCTCCAGGTTCCCACACCCGCTCTTCAAAGGCAATGCCCTATGGATGAACTGGTCAGGGATATTTGCCTACGCTTTTCCGCCTCTCCCACTCATTCCACTGGTAGTTCGGAAGCTCAGGCAAACATCCCTCACACTAATTCTCATAGCTCCCACATGGGCACGTCAACCCTGGTTCACCACCCTGCTGGAGCTGTCAGTAGTTCCACACCATAAGCTGCATCTCACTTCCAGTCTCCTCATTCAGAGCCATGGAGAAACCAGACATCCAAATCCCAAAGAACTCAACCTGGCGATCTGGCTCCTGAAGTCATAGAATTTGGTTATTTACACCTACCACCAGACTACATGAATATCCTAAAGAGGCTAGAAAGCCTACTACTAGGGCATGTTATGCAGCACAATGGAAGCGATTTGTTATCTATTGTAACAATAACAATATCAATCCTCTTGATGCTTCTGTACAGAACATCATCTGTTACCTGTTATATTTACAGCAATATGGACTAGCCTACATATCCATTCGGTTACATCTAGCAGCAGTAGATGCATACTTACAAAACAGACAACACTTATCTCTATTCAGAGTACCAGTGATTAAAGCCTTTCTAGAAGGATTAAAAAGAGTGATACCACCAAGAGTCCCACCTGCACCAGTGTGGAACCTAAACATAGTACTTACAAGGCTAATGGGTCCACCATTTGAACCAATGGATAGGTGTCAATTACAATTCCTCTCATGGAAAGTTGCTTTCCTCATCAGCAATAACTTCACTGAGAAGAGTTGGTGAACTCCAGGCATTGACTATACAAGAGCCCTTCTTTCAGCTTCACAGAGACAGAGTGGTTCTTCGCACCAATCCGAGGTTTCTCCCTAAAGTAGTTTCTGCCTTTCATATCAATCTATCGGTTGAGTTACCTCTGTTCTTTCCTCAACCTGATTCTGTAGCAGAACGAGCTCTACACACCCTTGATGTTAGTAGAGCTCTATTATAGTACGTTGAAAGAACAAAAGAATTTCGCAAAACAAAGCAACTCTTTGTTGCTTTTGCTCCACCACACAAAGGCAATTCATATCTAAATCGGGCATTGCAAGATGGATTGTAAAATGTATCCAGACATGTTATGTGAAAGCAAAAAGAACTTTACTAATACCCCCTAGAGCGCATTCCACTTGCAAAATAGGGGCTACTATGGCCTTCTTAGGGAATATTCCCCCAGCTGACATCTGTAAGGCAGCAACATGGTCTACCCCGCACACATTCAACAACCATTATTGTGTAGATGTCTTAGTGCGGCAACAAGCTAATGTAGGCCAGGCAGTACTTAAAACACTGTTTCAGACAACTACAACAACTTTAGGCTAGCCACCGCTTTGGGAGTATACTGCTTTATAGTCTATGCAAAGCGTGTGATCTACAGCTCACATGCCTCAAATGGATAATGTTACTTACCCAGTAAGCATCTGTTCTTGGCATGTAGAGCTGTAGATTCACATGCACCCACCTGCCTCACCGGTCTCCTGTAGTTGTTGCAGTTCGCAGTTTACATACATACACATGGACATCTCTGTTCTACACTTACTAACTCCATTCTCACCCTCTGCTGGAAAACAATCTAACAATGGAGTCAATGCCCAAGCGCACTATCACCGAAAGGAGGAGTCACCTTACCTCGTGACTGGAAAGACTTCTTTGAAGAAAAACAACTTGCAAACATCCGGACCCAGCACTAGATGGTAGGAGTATGCAAAGCATGTGAATCTACAGCTCTACATGCCAAGAACAGATGCTTACTGGGTAAGTAACATTATCCTTATGCACCATTACCATTTATGAACCCAGGATCTGGAACAACATCCCCATATCAATTACAACTGCCCCATCACTACTCCAGTTCAGGAAAGAGTTGAGGGCTTGCCTCTTTAAAGAACACCGCCTCACCAAGCACTAAACCATCCACAACCCAGCTTCCTCTCCTACAGTAGTTGGCTTTATGCTTGAATTTGACCCTGTAAAGCTCTCTGCTTCCATTTGGATAAGTTTCCAATATAGAAATACCAAATACATACATACCGCCTGAATTTAGGTGAAAATTGAAATCTGAGGAATTCTGGTAAATGAGTTTATGGATTATTGCCATGGTTTTGAAGAGGAAACTTTTACACACCAAGAGCCAGTGTAAAAATGAAAGTGTGTAAGATGTGGTCATGTCTTGAAATATTTGCTAGCAGACATATAACAGCATTTTGCATCTGATGTTATTCTTTTCTACATGGACAAGATATACAGAATTTCCATGTGTTAATACATCTGCATTAGGGATTGGAATGTTTAAGCTGTGCTCAATGTACTATAGAATTATTTTAAAGAGTTTAGGCTTAAAAGTAAATGCTTGCTATCTTGACCCCTGAACATCCAGTGAGAGATTTTTATGGACGCCTAGTTACGTAGTGATTTGACCAATGTGGGACAGTGGTCCACACTGTAGGCCAGATCTCATTATCCCAAGTCGTAGGGAGATGAGTGTAAGCAGAACCTTTGTATTGTGTTGGTAAGCTTTAAACAAGCATTTTCAATGCAATAGGTCTCGCATTTTTTAGAGTTAGAGGTATTGATGTTGTAAATGACAATGTCTTTTACCTATGCTTTTTGGTTTGCAGTGTAGTGGATGTATGTGGTGTGGAGTGGAATTATGTGGTTTGTTGTGGAATTGTGTGTGGTGTGTGTATTGGATTTGCATAATGGAATTATGTGGCAGGGTGTGCAGTGGAAAAAAGATTATGTGAATAACAGATACTGGGAGACACAGATAGTACGAGTGGTTAAACTAAAGAGATCTAGAACAGAAGGAATGTGGAGATAGATCTACCAAGTTTGGGCAGTTGAGAGGGTGAGAGAACGCCTGGAAACGAGAACACCCGGAAAACAAAGGGGTCACTAGGTATGTGTAGAGAGTGAGACCGTGAATATTTGTGAGGGAGAGAGAGAACACTGGTGAGGGGAGAGGGGAGAGGGGTGGATAGATCTGGGCTTTAGTTGAAGCGCACCAAAAAATAACAAATTCTAAAAAGTTTAAGATCCCTTTTAATTTTAAACTTCCGGTGGTATACATCACTGCACTGTCACCATTCGTTTACCGGCACTGATCACCTAAATACAAACATGTACTTAAAAGGCAACTGTGTGCGACGGCATAAGCCACCCCTGTGCCCTTTTACCCCACTCGCCTCTCTGAGGGAGTGACAGGTGTGTGCAGGCATAGTGCACTTACCCCTCTCTGAGAGAATGAAATGGGCATGCGCAGCCTGCATGTACTCCACTGTAAAGGGATAAAATAGGCATGCATAAGTGGCACTTTGTATTAAGAGGATGAAACGGGCATGCGCAAGTGGCACCTACTCCTTTAAGCGCAGAAACACTTTGTCTGGTCCTAGGTGCAGGTTTGAATCCAACCTACTACAATTCACACACTGCTTACACCCCTACGGGACACACAGCGCCTTGAGTAGGAAAGGATGGGTTTTCAGTTAGCTGCACGTCTGGAACAGCACATGTGAGCAGCTAATAAGTGCACTGAAAAATAACAAATTCTAAAAGGTTTGAGACCCCTTTTAAGCACCCCTATGCCCTTTTACTCCACCCACCTGTCAGATGTGGAGTGAGAGTTGAAAACAGTAGCACGCTGCACTTACTCCTCTCTGAAGGCAACAAACAGGCATGCTCAGGCTGCACTTACTCCTACCTGAAAAGATGAGATGGGCATGCGCAAGCTGCGCTTAGTCCTCTCTGAGGGAGTGACACAGGTGTGTGCAGGCATAGTGCAGTTACTCCTGTCTGAGAGAATAAAAAAGGCATGCGCCTCCTGCACTTACTCCTCTGTAAAGGGATAAAATTGGCATGCGTAAGTGACACTCCTTACCAAGAGGATGAGACAGGCATGTGCACTCTGTGACAGGTTCGCTGGGTATTCACTTTAAACCAAGGCGTAGGCGCTCCCAAAGGTCACCTTCTGCTGCACTAATATCAGAAGGATGGAGACAGCTTAAGAGGACCGCCACTGGACCATAGCTTCTGCATCAATTACTTAGCGCAGAAACACTATTTGGGCCCAGGTGCAGGTTTAATTCCAACGTTTTACAATTATGACAGTGCTTTCACCTTCAGGGGAAGTATAACACCTTGATGAAGGAAGGATGGATATATGCATCTGGACCTGTACGTGAATACGACAACAGCGCCATTGGAGATACCAAACTAAACCCGTCCTGGGATCATCTAATAAGTGCCCCGAAAAATAACAAAATGTAAAAGGTTTAAGACCTCTTATACTTTAAATATCTAGGCGGTATTCATCACTGCACTGTCATAGTCCATCTACCAAGAAAGCAGCCATTACTGCTTACTGCCATCTCTGCCACTGCCTGCACAGCCTCTTCTCCATTCCTCGCTCCCAGCTCTCCCTGTGCATACCTCGTTGTTCTTGTGTTCCAAGAAAAGCAACTCCAAAGCAGCCTCCGCCGCCATGTTCTTCTGTATGGAACTCAGGTGGTCATTACCATGTCATGGTAGTACATCCGGAGCACCCAGTTCTCTAGATTCTTGGGAAAGGGAAAGAGGTAGACATTGAAAAAGGACAGCCATTAGGAGTTGTGCGTATCCAAAACGGCAGCCATCTTGAAGATACAATGTTTTAGCCAATCACTGAAGAATCTGTCGAATAACGTAATTTAAATTCCGAACTTCCTACGACGTTCAGTTTAATAAGGGCCTTTTAGAAATTGTGTTTATTTATTAAAGTAGCAATGCAATTCTAACTATTTACAGTTTAGTATTCTCATATAGCTACCTCGAGCCTAACAAAATACTTTAACTAAAGTTTACAAATTATGTTCAAGAAATTGCAATTCTTGCTTGCAGCTTGTTATTAAATTAACGTTTGTTTCACAAAAAAGAACACCATCTATGTGGTCACCTCTTCAAGTCATGGGAAACATGGAGGGAGGAGGGCCATCACAAGCTGTACAGTGTGATGGCCAAACAAAACGTTCTCTTAGTGAAATCGCCAGCGAGGGAGCTAAGCCCACAAATGAGGGACATTTAAACAAATGCACCAGTAACAAGCCAGCTATTTCTAAGTGTCCCAGATAACAGCCAATGGCAATTGGTGGGTTTGCCAGAGCCCATAGAAGAGGATACAACAGGTCTTCGAGGCTCGACCTAAAAATGGTTGAGGCGTGGGTACTGAGATTCGACTATGTTTGTGCTCATTACTATGATTTTTCTCTTCATCATCCCTGTGCTTATCCACTCACCCTTTACCTATCCACTCACCCTTACAGGGCATTACCTTAACGTCATTCTTATTTATGCTATGGGTGGGGATTAGTAGTAGTGGGGGGGCGAGGATTTCTTTTTATGGCCTCAACAATGGACGAAAGTATTGTGTCGACTGAGAGCATTTCTTCATTAAACAAATTGTGCTTTTGCAGTAGGATGTCCTGGTACGAGAAAGGGGAGCATCAGAGCGTTGAAGATTAGGGATAAGTAATCTAAGTATTAAATAGAATTCAGCGACAAGATAGAAATGATAGCATCGTGTACATGCCCGTCTTAGTTTTTAGCTTTTTGATGTTAAAATACCAAAAGGATCGCATAGTTCTCTAGTGCGCTCCTTGGATATCATGTAAAGGCATTACGAATTCTAAACACCGAGTTATAGCTGCTCTTAGGACATTTTACCTGGGCATCGTCACGCTGAAAAGCAGGAACTACGGCCTGATTTAGAGTTTGGCGTCATGCGTCAATATCCCTCCCACATGTCCTCTTTAGAGCGCATAGGCATCTGTAAATTCTGAATAGGGCAAAGGGGACATCTGTCAAACTCCAAATCAGGCTCTAGATCATTTTTCATAATGCTTTATGATGAATTACTACTTGAATCTTCTACTAATTGTTAATTTAAAATCAGTTTTCATTTATTTAAAAAAACTGCTGACCCAGCGTGTTGCTTTCTTTTATATCCACAAAAGAGAATAGTCTTAATAACAGGCAGAGCCTAGATGAATGTATGGCGGTATGTACATTTAATACCAGTGTACTTTTGATACATGGGAACTTATTCTGTAAGGGAGCAGCTCTATTTTTGCAAAGCCATTAATCTCAGGAGATGTGCTTTTGCCAGCAAAACAGCGTGGCACAGTTCACAGTTGTGTGCCGTCAGCAGGGCAGGACTGGCTGATAAGGCAGTCCTGCAGTGCCTTGAAGGGCTGGTCTGACAGCTTAGGTTGTGAGCCGTGTTTTCAGCTTTTTGTGGGCCTGTTTTATGGTCAACAAAAGCTGGTTTTTACTCTTGATTAACCTGATCTTGCCACAAACATTGGCTGCAGCAAGCAGAAATGCATCCAGTTTTCCATACCTTGCAAAACACTTATACAGCGTGTCAAGTTTAAAAGTGTCCGGATTTGCAAACGTGGGCCACTTTTTTAGCTATCTCATTTGCTAATTGGGGCTACTTTATTTTTAGTGACCAGGCCTGTTTTCTGTCCCAGTCCAACGTTGGCCTCCAGTAGAACTGTGCAACAGCGACCCCATGTATTCTAGTCTGCTGCTGTCTGCGCATGTCTGAAGAGAGTCTGCAGGAACATAAGGAGGAGTGACCCTTATCCATTACTTTCCATTGCTTCTGTCCTTTAGAAGGCACGGACCACCACATGAACAATTGTTAAGTTCTTATTGACACAACTAAGAGTCACACCTCCAGGTTGCATCCTGTCTGTTTTATTACTGAATCTTTCCGTATTGTCATGCATAGCCCTCTTTTGGTTCCCAGCCGGGTTTGTTCTCTGTAAAGAGCAATTCATACAAAGGTATCAATGCGCACATTTGAAGCACCGTACTGTAATACAAACTAGACCCAAAAAGGTTGCATTCTAATGTTCAAATTGTTATAAACTTTCAAACAACTGGCAACGAAGAAACCGGTACCAAGAGGCATGGTTACAAATTCCTACCCTGATGAAAGCAGAGAAAACATTAGGTTTGGCAGTGCTATCCTACATTACAGTGCTGCACATTCTGGGAAGGGTGTGGACCTACCCAATACTGCTATAATGACTTCAGAATTATTTTGGGATCTTCGAGTTCTGAAATCATTTTACCCGCACAAAGCGTGTACTCAAACCATAGAAAAATGTATCCCGTCTAGCTTTGGCCATGGTGTGCTCTCATTGTGCAGTGTCGGTGGATGACCCCATAACTGACTTTCAAACCTAATTCAGAGTACATCCCCCAGATGGGATTTAGGCAAATCGGTGACAGACAGGGACACCCTTAGTGTGGTCCACAGGACGTAGCTTGACTTAATTGCACGCAACATAAAGAGAAAGGCATAAAGCATGTTCACATTGTGGAAATGCTAGACTTGACAGCCTACCTGAATAATCTCAAAATATTGTGAGAACCATTTTGACATTGACAAATTGCAGTCTTCTCAAGTCCTATTTACACCCCCATACGAGGGAGGCACTTAACAAGAACAAATATATGAATACCATCAACTCCATCGCCACAGTATGATACATGAATATCTGAACTGCATATTGACAGGATACCGTATAAAGCCTAATTACAGGCCAGGGAACCATAGGATCAATAAACCAAAAGTTACTAGTAATAAACTACATCATAACAACATCTAAGTCTGTGACTGCTCACTCCAGGAAATGACTAAAAGTTTCAGAATTTGTGCAAGTAATAGTAAAGCCTATGGGCGTAAACATGCTCATGTAGTAGTTCTCTTCAAAAGTGAAACCTAAGACATGGACATGTGTTGTACAGGTAATAAGCAGACTGCAGACTCAATATCTGGTTTGGCCATTAAGGCTCCCATGCCTTAGGTTAGCAATGGCCTCATAAAAAAGTATACCATACAGTACAAGTGTCTGGGAGAAGGCTATCATTAACTGTATTAAAGTATGGCAGAAACAAATATTTTAATACGATCAAATCAATACAGTAGGTGATGACATTTCCTCACATTATCGTTTGTGTGCTGTTTATTTTTATCAGAAAAACTGTCTCTGTGCAAATGTAATGGTCATTTCAATTGAAAATGTGTTGTCTGTAATGGCAGTGCACTACCACACCATGCATACTCCACTTTATCTCACTGCACTCTATTCTGCACCACTCCACACTACGCCACTCCACCCCAAGCACTCTACACTGCGTCACTGCACTCTACCCTTCACCACTCCACTCAATGCCACTTCACTCTATGCCACTCTACGCTACACCCCTCTATGCCAATGCACCATATCCACACTACTCAACTACGCACCACTGACTCTTTGCCACTGCTCTGTGCCACTCCATTTTATGCCAATCTACTCTGCAACACTGCACTCTATGCCACAGCACTGTATGCCACTGCTCTCTAGGCCAGTGCACTGTACTCTGTACCACTCCACTCCTCGCCAGTGCACTCTATGCCAGTCCACTCTACGCCACTCTAATCTACTCTACACCACTCTACTCCTTGCCAATGCCCTCTACCCACACTACCCTACTACGCATCACTGCACTCTTCACCACTGCTCTCTACACCACTCTGCTCCGCTCCATTCTATGCCAATCTACTCTTCAACACTGCACTCTATGCCACTGCGCTGTATGCCACTGTGCTCTACTGCGCACCACTCCACTCTTTAACAATCTAGTCTACGTCACTGCACTCGGTGCCAATCCACTCTACTCTACACCACTACACTCTGTGCCACTTCTCGCTACGCCAATGCAATCTATAGCACTTTACTCAAAACCAGAGCACTCTACGCACTGTTATTCTACTCCGCACACTGTACTCAACGCCACTGCTCTCTATGCCACTCTACTATGTACCACTCTACACCACTGCACTCAATCTCAATGCAGTCTACTATACACCACTGCACTCTGTGACAGTCTGCTCTGCAATATGCACTCTATGCCACTACACTCTACTCTGCACCACTCTACGCCACTCCACTCCACCCTGCTCCACTACACTCAACGCCACTTCACTTTACGCCATTCTGCTCTGCAACACTGCACTCTACTCCGCACCAATCTAGTGCTCTTTAAGCCAATGCACTCTATGCCACTACACTCTGCATCAGTCCACTCTAAGCCACTCTAATCTACGACACTGCACTCTACTCTGAAACAGATTACTCTATGCCACTGCACTCTACGCCACTCTGTTCCACTCTGCGCCATTGCAATCTACCCTGCGCCACTCCACTCTGTTATACGCCACTGCACTCAACGCCAATGTACTCTACACCACTTTACTCAAAACCAAAAAACTCTACACCACTGCACTCTATGCCAGTTGGATGTGCACCACTGTACTGTACGCCACTATGCTCTACTCTGCAACACTCTACACCACTGCACTCTATGCCACTCTACTCTACACGATTTCGCTCTACGTCACTTTACTCTGCACCACTCTACGCCAATGCATTTTGTGCCAATCTAATCTACTATGCACCACTGCACTTTTTGACACTACACTCTATGCCACTTCACTCTATGCCTCTACTCTACACCACTCTTCTCTATGCCAGCGTACACTAGCCCACTCTACTATGCACCATTGCACTCTTTGCCACTGCACTCTGTACCATTCCTGTCTAGGACACTCCTCTACTTTGCATGACTCCACTCTATGCCACTCTACTCTGCAGCACTGCACTCTATGCCACTCTACTCTGCAGCACTGCACTCTATGCCATTGCACTCTATGCCTCTGCACTGTATGCCAATGAACTTTAAACCACTACTCTATGCTACTGCACTCTACCCTGCACCACTCCACTCTACCCTGCAGCACTCCTCGCTACTCTGAAAGAATCTACTCTGCACCACTGCACTCTACGCCGCTCTACTCTGCTCTGCACCACTCTAATCTAAGCCCCTGCCCTCTATGCCACTCTACTCTAAACCACTGCACTCTACGCCAATGCATTCAGTGCTACTTTACTCAAAACCAATGAACTCTATGCCACTGCACGCTACTCCACTGTACACCATTGTGCTCTGTCACTGCACTCTACGTGACTCTTCATGACTGTACTCTATGCCTCTGCCCTTTGCACAACCCTACTCTATGCAACTGCACTCTACGCCACTGCACTCTACTCTCCACCACTCAACTCTACTGCACCCTACACCAATACACTCTACGCCACTACACTCTGCATCACTCCATGCCACTCTAATCTATTCTGCACCACTGCACTCCACACCACTCTACACCACTCTACTCTATTCCGCTGCAATACTTTACGCTATTTCACTCTACTCTGAAGCAATCTACTCTACACCACTGCACTCTACTCAGCATCACTCTACTCTACGCCACTCTATTTTACATCACTGCTCTCTAGACCAATGCAATCTATACCACTTTACTCAAAACCAATGCACTCTACGCCAATCTACTCTGCACCACTATACTTTACTGTAGGCCACTCTACACTCTACAATACTCTAATCTGTGGCACTCCATTAAACTCTACGCCAATCTATTCCACTCCACAACAATACTCCACACTAGGTCGCTCTGTGCCACTCCCTCTATGCCACTCCATGCCACTTTACTCCACTCTATTCTACGACACACTACTCCACTCCACACCACTCCACTTTATGCTACTCCACTCTATGCCACTCCACTCTACAACACTCTACTCAACTTATGCCATTCCACTCTCCTACACTACTCCACTCTATGCCACTCCATGACAATCTACTCCGCTCTTTGCCACTCTACTCTACAACACTCTACTCCACTCTGCACAACACTCTCTATACCACTCCACTCTGCTTCACATCACTCCACGACACTCTATGCCACTCAACACTACGCCCTTCTACTCTATAACATACTACTCCCTCCCTCCCTCTTGTATAGGCGAGATCTATTGGCTTTGGTACACTGTCACAGTAACATCAGTTACTCAAAATGCAGCAGTATGAGCATTACTTAATGTGCCGAAAAGAAACACTGCACGTCTGGCGCTCGCAGAACTTCATTGGCTGCCGGTCAAACAAAACATGTAATTCATATCCCTATGCGTTACCCATAGGCTAAAATATTCCTCAGGCACAAATATTCTTAAGCATTTTATCACTCCACTCATAGCCCCCACAGCGTTGAGATCAAACAGTCTTGCCTTTTTTGACATCCCCAGAATCAAGAGAGCAAGAGGAGGTCGCTCATTTGCTTACCTCACCACCAAATTGTGAAATACTCTCCCTGGTCAGCTCAAGTTAAACAATAATCTTAAATTTTAGGAAATTACTCAAAACTCACCTTTTTGCATAATTTTGGATAATATCCTCAGATATGTCTGTGTCTCATCATCGCCGGGAGGCCCGTTGCTGGGTAGCTGTTGCGCTTTATAAGACTTTTTAACATAACAAAACTCTTGCTATTTCAAGGTGTCTAAGATACAGTGAGACTCAAAAATACTACAAGAAGAGTTCTAACCTGATGTGTTAAGTGGCAAACATTAATTCCTAGAAGAGCTGAAGCGGGGTGAATGGGAGTGAAAATGAGCAGGGGGTCTGGCGCAGACTGGCTTGCCTTTGGTTCGCCAGCGGTACGGATGCGCAGTGAGGCTCGCTTTGTAGCCCGTCATCCAGGGGACTTTTTGGGGGTGTGGTGGATTAGCACTACTCAGTGCGAGTCAGAAAAGGTGAGGGCAAATTAAAACCTAAACTGGTGTCCAGGCACCCCTCTATTCTACCACAGGCTACCCTGCGGGCGAATAGTACTAGTAAAGAAATACAGACTAAACAAAACAAATAAAAGTAAACTCATAAGACGAATTAAAACAGGCAACAGCCTTTCCAGTATGGTACAAAGAGCCGGGCACCTCCTAAAAAGAGGCTTGCTAGTGCCTACAAGGAAAACAAGTTACAATGTGTCTACCTTCAGAGCAGAAGCTGTGTGGACGCGTAGTGAGGCTCACTTTGTAGCCCATCATCCAGGGGGCGTGATGGATCTGTGCTACTCAGTGCAAGTCGGAAGAGGAGAGGACAAATTAAAAACTAAACTAGGGTCCAGCAACCCCTCTTTTCTACCACAGGCTACCCTGCGGGCGAATAGTACTGGTAAAGAAATACAGACTAAAAGAACGTAAACTCATAAGACGAATTAAAATAGGCAACAACCGTTCCAGTATGGCGCTAGCAGCCAGGCACCTCCTGAAAAACAGCACGCTAGTGCCTACAAGGAAAACAATTTACAATGTGTCTACCTGCAGAGCAGAAGCTGCGCGGACATGCAGTGAGGCTCGCTTTGTAGCCCGTCATCCAGGGGACGTGCCAGGGTTATGGTTGATCAGCACTACTCGGCGCTAATCGGAAAAGGTAAGGAGAAATTAATAACTAAACTGGGGTCCAGCCACTCCTCTATTCTACCACAGGCTACCCTGCGGGCGAATAGTACTGGTAAAGAAATACAGACTGAAAGAAACAGGTAAAAGTAAACTCATAAGACAAATTAAAACAGGCAATAGCCTTTCCAGTATGGCGCCAGGAACCAGGCACCTCCTGAGAAACGGCACACTAGTGCCTACAAGGAGAATAAGCTACAGTGTGTCTACCTTCAGAGCTGAAACTGCTTACAGCAGATTCCATTGCAATCTGTATTAGTTAATGAGACCGGGGTTGGAGTACAAAAAAGAGTTCACCGTATGTAGTGATGGACAGTTTTAGATCCCTTGTTTAGGAATTTGGAGATGCTGTTGCTACATTCTATGATGAGTTTGTTGTGTTACTCTTCCCTATACTTTCATTCCTTCATTTATAAGCATTCTACTAACTTTTCCTGTGAAAGCCCAGGCATGACACCATCACAGAATTTACAACTTCCAAAAAACCTAGTTATTGCAGATTCTTCAGAAACCTAACACAAACAGCCCTGTGGTCAGATGGGGCAAGCAACGAGTGTTGGAGAGGGGGACATAGGGCCATGTATTTTGTTTTTGGCATATGATAGTCTTTCAAGAAATCCAGACAGTAACAGACTCAAGATTACTAATTTTCTTTCCTTTATGGTTGACTATCAAAAAATACCTTCACATATAAGTTATATGAATACTAGTAACTCTGATAGACTGTGACAGACTGAATTAGCTACAGCAGGAACCTCCCACAAAGAGCCTGTGAAAGGAGGGATTTCTGATAGAGACTTCTAACAGCGGATTCTTCACTTTCTGAATATGTCCCCAGATGTAAGGATGGATCCAGAAACTTTTCAGCAGTACCCCTACGCAGCGCCAGTTACCTCAAAATTCAAAATCCATTGTATGAGGGAAATGTCATCTCCCAACATGACAGGGTTTAAATCTTGCAGGGACTGTCACAAGTAAATTTCTGTGCCAGATCCCTATCAGGTTTGCCTGTGGTGCATGGGGTTGGCTAACGACTGTAAGGCCTGTAGTGACTGCGTGTCAATGAATCCAAAAGCCATTTGGGACAGTAAGGTGAAGCTCTATGTTGCCAACCATCATAAGATCCCGGGTCGAAACTAGCCCAAGTCTGAACGTCGGTCTCGGTCCCATTCCCAATTCAGAAGCTGGTCCTGAGGTTGATCATCATCACATTCAAAATCCTCGGGTAAGTCAAAGAAAAACATAAAAAATCCAAACAGGTACTCTGCCCTTTCCCGCCACTCTTGTACACCTTAGAAGGTGCATGGGCGTTGTCATGCCTCTCAATCTCGCTCCTGCAGTCAGTCGACATCTGAGCCAATCACGCAACTTGTCTCAGCAAAACATGAGTTTCTGGGGCCGTCTGCGACACCAAGGCAGATTCAAGAGTTCCGCAAGGCCATGCTGCAACTCTGTGGATGCCTTCCAACTCCCTCTGGTGTGCCTGCTGCTCCTCGGGTAGAGAGGTCCTCAATCTGGAATACCGCCGGCAGGTTCGCACTCGGTACCAGTTGCATCTTCTGAACCCATCACCAGGCCACTACCGGTGCCTTTGCCCACTCCACCTCCAGCTCTACGCCAGTCCCCTTAACGACAACACCAATGCAGACTCCATCAACGCCAGAGGATGAGGCACCCATTCCAAAGTCTGCAACGTCCTAATCCTTGACCAAGGCCACGCTCTGTGCTCATTGAGTCGCAGCCTTTGCCCATTCCACATGAGCGGCTCAACATCCTGGTTCCGTAGGACAGGCCTCATACACTACATTCATTATTCAGAACAGTTTCTGATAATAAACATGCCATGAGAAACGAGTTTGGACATCCCTAGCATGAAGAAATTTGGTGTGTGAACCTCCAGCATGCCAGTGGCCTCAACATCTCTCCTGACATGGGGCCTGCCACTGAGGTAAGTGCCTCCTTCTCAGTGGTTATGCGGAGGGCAGCTGAGGTTCTCGACCTCCAGCTCCCCATCTTGGAGGTCAAAACTAATGTTCTGACTGAAGTTCTCCAATGGGGCAGACCAATCCTGAGCCCATGCTGCCGTTTGATGAGGCCCTCACCGGCATTCTCTTAGGGGCTGGGCCAAACCTTGATCTGGTCCACCAGTATATCGACAGATTGACTCAACCCCCTTCCCCCGAGAACCTGGTGGTTCAAGCTTCCACCAGCAAGACAAACCCAAATACCTTCCACTACTCCCCTGAATAGGGAGTCTAAAAGGGTAGAAACCTTTGGGAAGAGGGTATTTTTTTCCACAAGTTTGGCTGTCTGGTCGGTGAATGCTTGTTGTGTTTTGGGCTCTATTCCCACGCTCTCTGGGACTCTGTAGCCCAAGCCCTCGCAGGTCTCCCTGCAGACCATCATCCTGTACTGAACCAAGCCATGCAAGATGGCAGAGAGACAGCCAGATTTACCCCTTGTGGCCTGAATGCCATGGATTCCATAATTTGGGCCACTGGCACTAGCGTCGCTAACCGTCTCCACTCCTGGATGAAATCTATGGGTTTCTCCAGCGATGTCCCTTATGGACATGCCCTTTGGTGTGGACGGACTTTCTGGGGATAAGGTGGTCTCAGCTCTGGAGTGTTTCAAAGACAGCAGGGCAGCAGCACGTTCCTTGGATTTCTCAGCTCTGCCATTTCAACCACATCAGCCTTGTCAATCTTTCCACAGCTCTGTCAAGAGTACCCCATACAGGCAGCCACTTCAGCCTCAGCAGGGTTCCCAGTGTAGCATATTATCATAGACAGAATTCCGAATTTTACATCTAAGAGATCTGATGCTTCAGATATTTTATTATTTGATAATTCGAAATTTAATAAATACTGAAGCCAAGGCAACATGTTTCTCACGGCCGCTTAAATTATTTATCACTTCTTCAGGGCAAACACTGGGGTTTCTCAAAAATTATAACAAGATTTTTAAGGTGCAGTCAACTCGTTAGAGAGATCCGGTCTCCTAATTTAGGGAGAGGGTGATCATCTTCAATGATGTTTTGCTTACAATTTTTAGGGTATGTATCCAATTTGTTAAACACCAAGATAACCACACCCACAATGTCCGAGAATTCCAGAAAAGAAACGGCATATTTGTGGCAAAGGCCATGGCACCAACCGAACCCGCAGTCAGGGACAGCGTGCCAGTCTACCGCATCCCCCATCCGCCAACCCCCTTTAGCGTGCCCTTAGTGGAGCACAGCCACTCGTTTGGGGGCAGGATCCGATTAATTTTACAAGGTTGGCAGTCCATAACTTTGGACAGGTGGGTCTTGCAAATTGTCCAGAGGGGGTACGCCCTACCCTTCCTTGCTGCTCCGACACACTTTCCACCATCTCTGGAACAACTGATAGAAGACTATCTGTCCGTTACACAGCAGGAAGTGCAAGCCCTTCCACACAAATTGGCTGTTGAGAGAGGGTGCTTGCATCAAAGTGGGTCATGGTTGTTACTCCTGGACTGCACATATTGGAGCAGGGTCAAGACTGATTTGCATAAGGCTGGGTCCAAACTGAAGAGGCATGGTGTGCAAAATAACGATGGACTGGGATGCGACCCAAGTAGTTACCAGTGGCTGGCTGAGATTAATTCAAGAATTCAATCCATCGCTTTTTTGTATACTTCAGTGCGTCACCCTAAATTTGATGGGTATGCCCAGACGTGTGTCCCGCATACACTGTGTTACTGGAACATAGCTATAACTGGCTGATGAGCCCCAACTATCATGAAACTGGACCTAGGTTGCTTGTGTTTCGGTTCAGGAATGACCTGGGCTGGTAGGTTGAGCTGTACTGTTCCCATTGGAGCAGGGTCAAGACTGATTGTCATATGGCTGGGTCTGAACTGAGGTGGCATGGTGTGCAAAATAACGATGGACTGGGATGCGGCCCGAGTAATTACCAGTGGCTGAGATTAATTCAAGCATTACATCCATGACTTTTTTGTATGTTTCGGTGAGCTTTTACATCGATCGCGGTAGAGCGAATTGTCCACTCAGTATTTTCTATGTGTGGTTCGTGGGAGCTCCATTTCTTGCCGGATCATGCTATGCATCAAGATCTGCTACTCTTTGGCCATGAAGCAGCCCCCAGAAGGGTTAAGGTCTCATTCCACTAGAGCCAAGGCAGCTGGCACTGCATTGGCGTTCGGGGTCCCTGTCCTTGGCATTTGTCATGCGGCTACGTGGGTATCCCTCCATACATTCACGAAGCACTACTGTCTAGAAAGCCAGTTTCACAGAGAGGCTCATTTCACTTGCTCGGTCCTACAGGACTTTTTGGTTTGTGCCAATTAACAGACCCACTTTTGAATAGGTATTGCTTTGGCATCTATTCAAAGGTGAGACGTCAAAGGTTAGAAATCTCTATCAGAAGAACAAGTTACTTACCTTCTGTAATTCTGCCAGGGACTCTAGACGCAGATTCCTTACTGACCCTCCCATCCTCCCTGTTCTGTGAATTGGACTCTGTCCATTAAATCTGCACACTGGTCAATGCCAATTTGCTGTTGGAGCTGTGAGTCTGGGCAAGCAGACAGCCTTCAAAGCAACTAATGTTAGGTCGCAGGAGTGGTGCCTGCACTGGCTGTGCACGTCATTTCCAGAGCAGAACAGTGTCAGTGCAGAGCTGCATGGCACCACCTGACGGCGTGCAGAGATACTGCTCAAACGTTTCTGGATCCAGTCTGATACATGGAGAAGTATTCAAAAGGTGAGTAATCAGCGTTTAGATACCAAAGGTGTGTAACTTGTCCTTCACAGTGTTAGTGAAATGGAAAAAAGTGCTCATAACGTTAGTCTACAACAAATCATTTTGTGAAAAAGGTGATGTGACTATAAGTTGTGGCCATACAAACCTATGAAAGAGGGAATTACATAATAAAAATGAAATATTCATAAGGTACAGAAACTGAGAGTTTCAGTCAGTGAGCGTGATGAACCCAGGAGACAGTGTGAAAAAATAAACTGTGTTAACGGTTCTAATGAGAAAGCACCACCAAGTCATAAAGTGCTTAGCGTTTAGTCTGCTTTTCTTTTTTTGCTTTAGTTTTTCTCGTCGCTCCCCGTCTCCTTTTTAGGTCTGGCTTTAGCCAAGATAGTTTGATTTCACTAAAATTAAATTATATTGGTATGTTATTGTCTCATTCACATTTTTGTTCTGCCCACAGCAGCATACAGGTGGGGGCAATAAGTCCGCCCACTTTAGTCATTGACAAACTTCACAGTGAGTGATGGAATTTTGCCCTTTCATAAAGAGCATATCTACACACAAAATAGTTTCCTTCAATGCACTTCAATGGCAGTGCGTGATTTTGCTTTGTAACCAAAGAAAAATGTTTACTTTTAGTCAACTTTTTGGTTAAATTGATGAGGGCATTGCAAGAATCAAAACGAGTACTGACAAAGGCTGGTGTTCAAAACTAGAACTATTGGCTTTGCCAATGCTTGTTTATCACATGGGTGTTTATCACATTGGGGAAACTGTACCGCTGCAGTTATTTCCTAAATGTGCACTCTTGGTCGTCTCTGGAAAGTTATTTACAAAGGGTGTTCATATAAAAATTATAATCTGATGGAAGAGGTATATAGAATAATACCTGCCATGCTGGATAGAGGTTAAACTGTGTATTTCACAAGATAATTATTTTATTGTCTTTATGCTGAATAGTTAACATTTACATGCTTTTGTATCAATAGTGTCTTGCTTTTCATTGGGTATTATCCTGCACAGTTATTGCATATTTCTGAAAACGTCCAGTGATTGGCATGCTTGCACTATGTTCAATAACCTCAATAAACAAAGGTGTAACATCACCCCCATGGCTGTGCTTGACGTTCACGTACAGAAGTGAACTTTTCTGTACCTGCGATGCTCAGCATTATAGAGAATCCAGGACCCATTTAATAAGATGTCTTATACTTGCACTAGGGTTCAAACGCTATCACCTGCATGAAAAGTATTCATGATTTCAAACTGTATGAGTCTTAAAAGTACTTCATTACCTTCCTTAACTAATCCGAACAGATACCTCATTTCACTATCTGGAGCATTGGCGGTCATCAATGCGGTACCTTGCTTTGCTTTGGATGGACAATGGATTCTTAATTCCTTTTTGGAAGCCACCATAGGCTCAAATATATTGGAGAAACAGAACAGGGAGCTTCTTGGTTTTTTAATCTTGCTTGGAGGAAGCTCACTGTTAGCTGCAAATGTGGCTTTGGGCCTTTGGATGGTGACTGCACGATAGATGAAAAAAACTTACATGTACCTCACAGCAGGTGAACTATTCACAAGTACCCAAAAAGCAGCGGAAGGCCACCACCTTTTTAGATATGGCTTAAATGCAGATATCAGACAAAGGAGTAATTTTGTCGCCAGAAATGTTTATATTTAAGCAAATCAAATTGCAAAAAATCTACATTAATCCCTTCTGGGAAAGAATTCTGAAAAGAAAAAGGAGTATATGGACTTATTTACTCCTTTCATTGTTCCTCAAGTGGAAATATGTTTTAAATTGCATATTATTTATGACAGATGAATCAACAGACTGATACTGGAAATTAGGTTGTGAATTTATTTAAATATCCTACACTCTGATATTTTGGGGCTCTGAGAAAATGGAGTTTCTCTTTCCTCTTCCATTATCATTGCACTTTCAGATCTAAGGCAAGATGTTTACTATTTGGTTTTCTGAATTTTATATCATACTTCTCATTTTTGTGAGTCTGCCATAAAACAAGTGGATCACTGAAGTGACATTGACAGTCATCAGATTTGGAGAACAATATATTCCTTATGAGGTACAACTTTTGTTTGGTTTGTCACGAAGGGTTTTTTGTCATTCAACAGACCCATGATGCAAGCAATAATATTTTGGAGAGCATCAATGGAAATGGGATTATCGTGTTGATTTTAAAATCTAAAACATACGCTTCTGGCAAGCTTTAGATTAGGCTGAAGTGATATGTAAGAAGAGGGTGGGTTAATTTTGCTCATTTCTTACACCAGTAAAAACTAAATTACAGATCACACACATTTTTCTATTGATCTCTTGAAAATTCCAAATGTTGTTAAACCTTCGTTTTCCATTATTGTCAATGACATTGTAATATCGTTACATTTATCAGATGGTGTAAGAGATGATTTATCTCAGGTTTTAGATATTTTGTGTTATTCATAGATGATGTGAAATAACTAAATGCTGTTTTAATTACCCTGTGAGTACCCTGAGGCAGTACCATGGTCTCAAAGTTTGTGATGTAGTAGGTGAAAACAAAAGATCTTTCATTATATGTACATATGGTGATATTTAAAAGCATGTATACTACATCTAAGTGGTTGTACGTTTTGATGTCAGGTTCCGAAATACTTGAATGAATGTGAATTAGTACTCTGAGTAATCAAGAAACCATGAAGAGGTAAAAAATAACCGATTCTTTCTCTTCACTTCCATTCTCTGTCTGCTCAATGTATAATCCCTAGATTACTTATCGGTAATCCTCATCATTCACACCCTTCCATGGCAGTCCTTACAGTGAGCTGGACAAGTTTCGATAGGGACCATTTGATGTAGAAAATAAAGCCTGCTCTGGTCTGCCCGCCTTCTCAAAGGAAGAAAGGCTACTTATCAAACCTTTGGAGAGTGAAGCTTTCTGATAAGTGCAACGTAAGGATTCATGTAGAAAGTGTGACTAGAAGTAATTGCGATTGTGGTTAAGGAATGGGTGTCTCACTCCTCATTATTCTAGCCCCAACTAGAAAGATTACCAAAGAGTGAGAGATTCAGGATAATCAAAAAAATACACACCAGACCTTCACTGTCCCAAATATAGTGAACCTTTTATAAATTATGAAGAATTTGTTTGGACAACACACTGAATATCCTGTACCCAAACTGTGAAGGAAATGCATTTGCCTATGCCAATCTGTAATGATTGACAGATGTTTGGGAGGTAGCACAAGTAGTAATTTTCAAATGCTCGTGATAAGGAACCTCTATGCCTTGGCTCACGATTCAAAAATCCACTTTTAGATTCTTAAATCCCCTTTTAGACCTCTGGAAGAGGAACCCGTTTCCAGATAAGAAATCATATGACATTGAGACACACTCTTTAGGCGAAACAGAGTTCTGAAAGAAAGCAAGCTGCACTGTCTCCTAAGTGTGATGAAAGGGGATAAGAACCTTATGCCTGAAGGTTGAATCACAATGTAAGAACATGGACTCTGTTCTTATAAACAATAAAACGTTTCTTGTGCAACATGGGACCTATTTTCCATAATGTTCTGGGTGGAATAACTACAACCAGTAATGCCGGTTTGATGGCATAAATTTACATTATGTCAATAAATTTGAAGATTGAAAAATATTTGGTATTGCAAAATCATAAGAATTAGGGTAAGTTCCCAGGCAGGCACCAGTAGTAGTTTAACTGTGGCCCTTGAAAATCATTAAACCATTTAACTGCCTTGAGAATACCCATCCTGTAGAAACTTTAGATTGGGTGGAACTCATGTGAAAGGTAGCGGCATATGCCTCGACGGGGTCAGGTCTGTTAAATGTCTATACACATAAGGTGCATGGGCACCTGGACTTTTCACTTTGAATCCCTTGCTGTATGGATAACCCTTGTCTTTGCACACTGTCATACTTGATCTCCACACAACCCAGCTTGTTGCTCTGACAATGCTGTCCCTCTGAAATTCCTGGAACATTGGAGGAGAAGAAGTCTGAGGTCTCCAAACCAGACAGAGCCTCATAAACCTGAAGAGGGAACCACCCCCTCATTAACCATAAAAATGCTGCCAGAACCACCACCACTATCTCTTGGGGACGGATGTAGATTTTGTTAAACATCACATGGTTTAAGGGCAATTCCAGCAATGCAAGACCACCTTAATGTTGTATTGGTCCATCATGTGTTCATCGGCATACAGGCCCAGCTGGAACCGAGAGTCAACCAATGCTGTGCCATTCTCTGCCCCCCACCTCGTAGCAGTTCATGTTTCTTTGGACTAAGCTGTTGTCCATCCTAACCATAACTACCTGCTGGGATAACAGGAGGAAGAAACCCCTGCACAGCATGACAAAACGACAGATCAACACCCACAGTAGATCTCCTTTGATAACCATGGATTTTACCTTGTGTGAGACTCATTCCCTCCCCACTTGCATCTGTAGTTAGGATCCTTGCAGTGAAATTTGATAGCATGTCGCCTTTCAATAGATCAACTGTGATCCACCATCACTGTAGAGAATTTACTGCACTTAGAACCTGAATAAAGCTATCTAAGTCCCATGAGCTTGCGAGCCAGTGTGCTTCAAAGGGAGACATTTAAAACCAAGGCCATAAAAATAAAAAGACACAGGTTTCCACATTATTCTGCAACCGTATGCATTATCTTGCTGGTGATGCAGCAGTTAATGCCTTTATCCAACTTGCTATTGTTGCATTTCTTCCCAAGCACTTATATCCTTGTATTTCCACCTAGAGAATGCATTGACTTCCTGTTACCTTGTTTCAATTATACTAAACTTGATTTTGATATTATGTTCCCTGTTGGACTGTGTTTGGTGCCTGCAATACCTGTTAGGGTGGACTTGCTTTTGAAGGTTACTTATGCAGTTACCTCGCCAGATCGGATACCTGACAGATTATCTTGTGGATGATGCCTAGATGCAGTGGGTGGCCTCCTTCTCCTTGACTGGATGGGACCAGGTGCCAGTCACTATACTGGAAAGCTATCCACTATTCAGTTGAGGCGCTCATATCTTTTTGCTCTTGTAATTTATTTAAGCTGGCTCGTTCATCTCTTCAAATTAATTTTTTTTTTAAATACATTGTGTTAAAAAATTGATAAAATCTGCCGTCTATCAGAACCTTGTTAGAATGCAATTATCTCCCCCTACTTTCTCAGCTGATCTTTTGAATGCTTGCACAGTGGTGAAAAACAAATATGTAATTAACTTTTTGATTGTCTTAAGGGATCTGCTATGGCAGAAACTTGGTGGAGTGATACCTGCTCTTCACTTTCGGAGGATCCAGTGTCTTTGCATTATTATATTTTTTAGACAAAATAGAGTGGGAAAGAAAGGTGGTTAATTAGCATTCTTAGTGCCAGAGGACATTTCTCTGTAACTATTGGCAGTTGAACAGTGATTAGGTTGCATGTGTATATAATGGGTGAGGTATTTACTGCCCCCTGGTGGTTCACTACATTTTCTTGGTCCAACTAGAAGATAGTGTGATAGATTCTGCTTCATCCTGTGATTGAGTGGTGTCAAACATGAATTCTCTAAAACAGTGGTTCCTAACCTTTTGGCCTCTGTGGACCCCCATTTATTCAGTACTGGAATCTGGGGATCCCCACTGAATCATTATTGGAATCTAGGGACCCCCACTGAGTGATTACAGGAAGCCGAGGACCCCGCCCTAAATATTTTCAATAAGTTGAACCGCAGAACAAAACACAAACAATAGAGAAACAAGTATTCATCAAATTAATACACAAATGATGACATTTAATTTATTTAACAAACACATTTTTAAAAAAATCAACATTTTAATAGAAAGGTTGGAGCTTTTCTAAATTAAAGTGAGGCCACTCACGTCCATACTATATTCTATTTGACACACTTGAACTGTTCCCTTAAATCAATCTGAGGATATGGACTACATTTTTAGCTTTCGAAATTCCTGCACATTTAGAGAGTGTTTTAAAATCAGTTGCACATTTTGGTTCTTCATTTATAAACACTTTATTAATATGTTAATATTATTTAATTTTCTAAGCAGTCGCTAACCCGCTGAGTAGGCTTCATGGACCCCTAGGGGTCCCTGGACCACAGGTTAAGAACCACTCCTCTAATACTTATACAGAGGTTAGTAAGTCCCATCCTGCAACTGATTTTTAGTCCACCTCACAGAACTGCTAGTAAGAATCCTATTTTCCTTGTATGGTCAGATCCTACTTTAATTTCTTAATCTATTATCATCATTTTTTTTAGTAGACAGACTTCCATCTTGTCAATCGTAATCTATTGTTTTGTTTCCTTAAACCACAGTTAACAGCGACAAGTCCTTCCTGTTCTCCGAAAGACTTTAACCTGCGACGTATGGCAGCAGATCACACCTGGGCTTCAGCCTGTAGAAAACCGCCCCATTGAGATCTATGCAGGTGAAATACTAACTTCTTTTGGATGCTTCTAATTGCAGAATCATCACCTTTAGATTTACCCCCAGGCGCTAGATCCGGAAGACCCCCTGTGCTCCAGTAGGTGGTGTTGCGCAGCTCCATGTCGACTCCGCTTCACCCCGGATGTGGTTACTTGCGATGCATATAGTTGTCACACAAGCACGCTGACTTCAGTTCCTTTCTTTTCCCCTCCTTCATATGCGAATCCAGAGCTAGATCCCACTTTTTCTTGTCGGTTGATAAGCCTTTTTCACTTCAAATTTAGTTCCAGTGTGCAAGCGGACATGTCCCCTCCTAAAACTATAGGGTTTAAGCCTTGGCAGAAGTGTTACAGAAAAATGTCTGTGACAATCACCCACGAAGTATGTCTCTGGTGTTTGGGATTGGGCCAACACTCCAAGTTGTGCCAGGAGTGTGCCCTGATGCACCCAAAGGCAATCTGGGAGCGTAAAGTCAAGCTGTACTTCACTGAGCACTGCAGGCACAGGAATTCTCACATGGGTTGTCCCTCTCAGAGTCAAGGGCATGGACCTGTTCCCGCCATTGGGGCCCGTCCCACTATAGGTCATGATTGCAGTCCAAGCATTCAGGTAAGTCAAAATCCAAAAAGAAACACATGATTTCCAAGTGGGCCTCGTCCCAGCCTCGCCACTTTTTTTCTGAGAAGATGCGAAGACCTCAAGGTGCCCTGTGGTCTCGCCCCCGGTCCCCGAATGAGGAACTGATTCTGCAACTGATTCAAATGCCCCCCAAATTCCCAGGTCTGTTGGCAGGAACCCCACAGCAAATTGAAGCATTTAAAGAGACCATGCTCAGCATCCTCGGCACACTTTAGGCTCCTTCTAGTGTGCCTTCAGGTCCCATGGATCCATGGAGGCCTCCAGTTGGGTTGCTGCCGACGGGTCTCCCTTTGGTGCAGTCTGTGTCTCCCGAACCCACTTCCGATTCAGCTCTGACTCCGAAGCCAACCCCATGTCCCCCACCACAATCCATGCCGGTTCCTATCAGTGGGCAGGACTCTTCCCCTGACACAGGGCTGGTCTCCCCCAGGGCCTTGCACAGAGGGATCTGCTTAATTTGCCATGGTCATTAGACAGGCGTCCGAAGTCTTAGATCTAGCATTGCCTTCCGTTGAGGTAAAAACCAACGTCCTCATCGAAGTGTCACATTCCTCATCTGAACCCCTACTGCCATTCAATGAGACCCTGACAGACACCCTCATGGGCACTTGGACCAAGGTCTGCTCTTGCAGACCTGTAAACAGATAAGTGGCACCTCACCACATACCCTCTCCGGTTGACCCTGTCTTCCACATGCATCACCCTACTCCTAAGAGCCTGTTAGTGCAGGCCTCTCTGAAAGGGTTAGCCCCAATTCTTTTCCTACTACCCCCACTCCCCTCCCCAGCTCCCACCCACTTGTCCCCCTGTACAGAGTAAAAAGAAATCTAGCATTTGGGAAGAGGATATTTTTTTCTTGCCCTAATGTCAGTCAATTCTAGATGTTTGCTGGGAAGGGACTCCCATGCATTAGTGGAGTTGTCACTAAGATCTTACCAGCCGTCCCAGAAGAATGTCATGCCAATTTAGCAAAGACCATTCATGATGGCCAGGATGCAGTCACGTACGTCATCTGGTAAGGCTCGGTCACAACCGACTGCTTAGGCCGAGCAGTTAAAACTAGTGTGATTCCTTGGCGCTATGCTTGGATGAGATCCACATGCTTCTAGAGTGCCGTTCATCTCCACTTATGGATATGCCTTTTGATGGGTCTCACATCTTTGACAGGAATGCCAACTCCACCCGCTAGCGCTCTAAAGAGTGTAGAGCTTCTGCATACTCCCTCGGTCTTTCCACACCCGCAAGGCAGTATCCCCAACAGATTCCGCCCCTTTCAAGGCATTGCTAGGCGTTTCGCCTTCAGACAGCAACAACATGCACCATAGTCCTTTCATGGTAGGGGGTCTGCAGACCGCATCCAGGTCAGCAGGGGCAGCAAACTTACCTGCCCTGGCAGCAGCCCCCAAACTTCAGTTTGCCCCTAGAAGCGCACAACCACCCTGTGGGAGACAGGATCACTCATTTTCTCCCTGGGTGGCAAGCCATGACATGCAGCAGGTGGGCCCTGCTGATAGTCCAGTAGGCCTATGCCATACCTTTGGCCCCACTGCCTCTTCCATGTACAGTAAATCAGCTTTTGGAGGACCATTTGTTCATTTGCTACAAGACTTTCAGGCTGTTTTAGAGAAAGGAGCCATAGAGAGGATCCCAGCCATAGAGATCGGAACTGAGTGTTACTCCCATTATTTACCATAGGTGAAATAGGGCAGAGACTTTCGCCCTATTCAAACTCTCAATTTCTTCCAGCAGAAGGACAAATTCAAGATGCTCACACTGGCACAGGTTCTATCTTCCCTGGATCCAGGAGACTTCAAGGTGGCATTGGGCCTTTTTTCATTACCCCACCCTGTAGGCCCACAGTCACTACCTGCAGGTCAAGGTGGGCCTCAAGCAGTTTCAATTTACCATGCTCCCTTTCGGCCTCACCCGTGCTTCTCAGGTGTTCACAAAGGTAATGGTGGTGGTCACATCTTACCTTCAGAGTTGGGGATACCAGTGCTCCCCCTGCTGCCCTCCTCCTCCCTACATCAACGACTGGCTGTTGAAGACGGGCTCACCACAGTCAGTCTTGGAATACCTCCTTGCGAGGGCAAACCTTACATCGTGGGGGTTCATGATCAATGTGAACAAGTCACGCCTGACTACTTCATAGTGGTTCCCTTTCATCTGAGCCGCCCTGAGGATATTTGACCTACTGGTCTTCTGCTTGTGGACCATGTCAGGTGGCACTTGTGGGCCCTGCAGTTGAATCTGAATTCTCAGTGGGCCCAACACCAAGGGAACATGTCAGACCTCATCGAGGTTTCTGAAGAGACTTAGAATGATCTGCAGTGGTGGCAGCTTGACCCCAATTGGGACGGCTGCAGACTCCTCTCCCTACTCCAGCCAGAGTTGTTGGTGGTGACAGATACTACACTACTACCACTGGCTTGGGGAAGTCATCTTGGAGAGCTGGAGATAAGAGGACTCTGATTTTAAGGCGGATCTCAACTGACACCATTCTACTGGAGTTGTGGGCCATTCGCTTGGCATTGAAAGTCTGCCTGCCATCCATCAAGGGAAGACTGGTTCAGGTGTTCACAAAAACGCCATTGCCAGGAGGTATTGCAGCAAACATGGCCGGGAGGGATCCTGGGCTTTGTGCCAGGATGTCTCTGGAGCTGGCTGAATCATCAGGGTATCTTCCTGATCGTACATCACCTGGTGGGACTGTTAAACTCCAGTGCGCTTAAACTCATCTAGCAGATCACGAAAGGCAGCTACACCCGAGGTGGCGCTGGGGGTCTTTTAGCAATGGGGAGAGCCCTGGCTCAATCTCTTTGCCACCCTTGAGAACATACAGTGTCAACACTTTTGCGTGTTGGAATTCCCAGGAAGGCTCTCTTCGGAGATGCATTCCGCCTAGATTAGAGCACCAAATTCCTGTATGGCTTCCGACCGCTGCCTCTCCTGCATGGAATTCTGAATAAGATCAGGAATGACTGAGCTTAAGTCATCCTAGTGGCTCCGAATCGGGCCTGGAGAGCGTGATACCAGAACCTCTGGGCATAAGCATCAGCCCTCCTTTCAGGCTGCCACTTCAGAAATATATTTTGTCGCAGCAGTCGGTCATAGTTTTGCACCATGGGCTGTGCAATCCACCATTCCATACGTGGAGATTGAGCAGTGGCATTTGACTGCATTTGATCTACCTCCCAAAGTAGTGGATGTTATCCAGGCGTCCTTTTACAAAATCTGTTTATACTGTGTCATGTTTGTGGCTTGTTGTCGCACCTGTAACACGGGCATATTGCAGGCTAAAATATCAGATGTTACTTTTGATCTGTCTTTGGCCTACCAAGGACTTGTAGTGTGCAATATTAATGGTTATCTTTCTGCACTTTTGCCCTTTGTTGTGTTTAACAAATCTGCCCTCGTTGTTCAAATCACCTGTTGTGATGCGTTTTCTCGAAGGTTTGATCCACTTTTTCCTCCTAAACCTTTCATGATGACACAGTGAGACCTAAATTTGATTCTTATTTCCCTTATATGTACCCCTTTTGAGCCGGTGCACCCCTGTTCCTTACATCCCTTGATCCTGAAGACTGTTATTCTCATCACAATATCCGCAGCTTATCTCATGAGTTGGCTATAACTGGGAATTTTGACCATTCGATCCTGCAGGACTTTTTAGTCTGAGTCCCTCCACAGACCAACCACCGGGAGGTACTGTTTTGGTATCTATTCATCAGGTGAGGAATCTGTGGTTAAAAATATCCATCAGAAGAACAAGTTTCTTACCTTTGATAACGCTCTGTTCGAGGCATATGAGCTGTAGATCATATGCTTTAGCATAGATCGCCATCTAGTGTTGGGCCCGGATGTTTGCACTTTGTTTTTCTTCGAAGAAGTCTTTCCAGTCACGAGGTAGGTGACTCCTCCTTTCGGTGATAGTGCGCATGGGCATCGACTCCATCCCCAGATTGTTTTTTTCCGCCATTGGGTTGGGATGTGTATTGCGACGCTCCGGTTCGGTATCGTTCTCGAACTTCTTCGACGCGCAATCCTCTATCCTCGACGGTATTGTCTTCGATCGCGGTTCCCCATTCGACGCGCATCGATCCAACTGAGAAAACCTTCGATCGGATAACTCGAGGCGGGCCGTTGGGCCTACCCGTGCCACCCGCGCTAGCAGTCGATGGAACGGACTCCATTTAAACTATGTCCCGGGTGTCGTGCTAAGTTTCCACGCACCGATTTGCACGAGGTCTGCAACCTCTGCTTATCCCCGGAACACAACGAAAAGGACTGTGAAGCGTGTCGATCGTTCCGATTGAAGAAAACAATTCGTGATCGTCGGGCTCGACACCACGAGATGCAACACCACAGCGGCTCCGTACCAGACATCTTTGGAGAAGATCCAATCGAAGGAGCCGAGTAACAAGAACAGGTCTCCGTGTCCGAAGCAGACTCTGACATGGAGGAAGAAGAGCACATCACTCCGGGTCAGCGTACCGTGAGTACTGATCCCCCGTGACCTGTCAACATAAAACAAAGGCTCCCGTACCACCTTCGCCTTCGGGTTCAGGTCGGCACCGACAGAAAGTTTCTGATGCCCCACCCTACAGCCCGGCTAAGAAACAAAGAAAAGCCTTCCGGCTCGGACTCGAGCCGCCCCCATTACGGTGCCAAACCAACACCCTCGGCACCGAAGCATAAGTCCAAGTTTCTACCGGTCACCACACCACCGGGACCGAAGACTATACCTTCCACACCGAAGGCTTTGGAACATAAGGCCTCTAAACCTAAAAGTTTGGATCCAAAGTCCCCAAAAACTACAGGTTCGGAGCCAAAACCTTCCGTACCGAAAGGCTCGGAGTCGAAATCCTCGGCATCAAAACACCCGGAGCCGAAATCCTCTGCATCAAAAGGCTCGGAGCCGAATTCCTCCGCACCAAAAGACACTCACCTATTCTCAAAGATCTACTCACACTTTACCCATGCTAAAGGGCATGTTAAAGCACACCGATGAGGTTTTTAAAGACCCAGTTAGAGCTCGAATACTCACACCCAGAGTAGACAAAAAATACAAACCCGCTCCAACAGACCCTGCTTATATTAGAGGTCAGTTACCTTTGGACTCTCTTGTAGTCTCTAACGCTCGCAAGAGGGCTAACTCTCAAACCACAGGTGAGGCTCCCCCTCCTGACAAGGAGTCCAAACTCATTGATGCCTCAGGCAAGAGAGTGACTACACAGGCTGCAAATTATTGGCGTATTGCAAACGCTCAAGCTCTGCTAGCACGCTATGATAGGGCTCATTATGATGAGTTAGAACAGCTCATGCAACACTTACCCGATCAGTATAAGGCAAAAGCTAATGACCTTATTGAAGTAATTACCACAGGACAGGTAAGTGTATGAGCTCAAGGTTTAATGACCGTTCGTCTCCACAGTCTCCAGGGAACTGTCGCAGCAGCCCCTTGGATTCAAACAGTAACATTCCATAGCTCAATAGATGACATCACAGCTTAGTCAAGTAGATAACAGTTTAGCAGATTACTACACCATTTCCCTTCTTTTATTAAAGGTTGCAGAGGCAAAGGGAAAATGATGCGCAGAAAAGAGAAACAGGTCAAGGTGTTATGAGCAAAGATAAAAATAAAGGAAAAGAAAAGGAGACCAGGCAGGGAGGAACAACAAAGGGAAAGAAACCAAGTGTTGAACCAGGATAAAAATAAAACAAAATAAAAACTAGGAGGAACTACAGATCCATGCGTTTAGGAGGAACACTTCTCCTTAGACTCCTACGCACAGCAGAAGAATTGGGATTAGATTGATCTTGAGATTGACCCAAATCACCATTCTTCTCAACACCACTCTCAAGTCTCAGTTTGAGGACCATGTTTTTGGGAATCTTGTAAACCCTAGAACAGTTCCACCAATTCTTCCCATTGACCCTGACAGCAAAACGTGAAATAGCATCCACCTTAACGGGGGGACTGAACTTGGACAACCCCTTTGGCATTTTAATGGGAAGCTTGATTTTGACCCAATCGCCAACAGAAACCTTTGAATTATACGAATGTTTGGCCACATTACTGGAAGCATCAAACGTGGTTTTGTTTGCACTCAACTCTGAATCATGAGAAACAAACAAGGCGCTGTTCGATGTCCCCACCTTTGAACGCAAACCCCACTTTCTCATCCAGGCAGGACACATGTCAAAAGTAGCAATTCTTCCACGCAACAATTTAAACAGACTTTTTCCCCATAGCCTGGATGGGAGTTGTGCGGTACGCCCATAACATACTATGGACAGCTTCCTTGATGTCAACACCATTAGATAAAGCCCACTGCACGCACTCAACCAGGATTCGATTAATGCGTTCAATGAAACCATTGGCCTGGGGATGATATAAAGCCACACGGCGGTGTAAAATGCCAGACTGGGATAGAAACTCTGACATTTCTTTAGAAGTAAATTGCACCCCGTTATCTGAGACAATCTCCTTGGGAAAACCTTCCCTGGAAAACAAACTTTGGGAAAAACGAATGACCTCCCTAGTGTTGGGATCAACCATAAAATGGACTTCCCACCACTTGCTATGATAGTCAGCTACAACCAACGCAAACTTGTATCTATGGGGAAGGGCATTAAAAGGCCCTACAAAATCTACAGCTAACTTCATCCACGGTTCAGTGGGTGGTACAACCACTTGCACAGGAGGAGTGGCAATCTTGATGACCTTATCGCTCGAGCAGCAAATGATACACTCCTTAACGACCTCATCAATCTGTCTGTCCATTGAAGGCCACCAATAAACAGAGCGAATTCTTCTCTTAGTACTGGTTTGTCCCAAATGACCTTCGTGGCCCAAAGTGATGATGCGTGACCTCAAGCATTCCGGTGTTACTAACTTGTCGCCACACAAAATTAACTCCCCACCCTCCAAGGTAAGCTCAATAGAAATCTTGGAAAAGGGTTGAAGTTCAGCATCAAGATGCTTCTCTTTAGGCCAGCCTAAAACAATGTGTTCTTTCACTCTCCTTAAAACAGAATCTGTTTGCATAGCTTCAAACCACTCCTTCTCAGAGAAACCTCCCACACCACAAACATCAACTGCGGCAATCAAGCATTCCTCATCTTCGTCACCCACACACAACTCCTCTTGAGCCAGGGGAAGCGGTGATCTGGAAAGAAAATCCGCCCTGATATTTTTCCCTCCTGGGATGTGTGCAACGTCAAAGTTGTACTGCAACAGCTTTGAACTCAATCTCGCTATCCTAGGAGTATGCTCTTTAACAATGTGACCGTTGAGTATGGGAATGAGTGGCTTGTAGTCCGTAAGTACTTGAAGGACTTTCCCCCAAAAAAACACTTAAACCTTTCAACCGCCCAGCAGCAGGCTAATAACTCTCTTTCTATGACAGAGTAGTTCTTTTCACTAGGGCGTAAAGCTCGAGAAGCAAACCCAATGGTATGCTCCTTACCATGTTTCAATTGTGTAATCATGCCACCCAAACCATCAAGACTAGCATCAACCGATACAATACTTTGTAAAAGTGGATCAAAAGGTGTAAGTACCTTGCACGTACCTAACTCTTCCTTAATGCGAAGAAACTCATCTTGGCACACCTTGTCCCACACAAAAACAACCTTTCTCTTGAGAAGCTCACGTAAATGGTCAGTCTTGGCAGCGAAATTGGGGATGAATTTGGAGTAAAACTCACATACACCCAGGAATGAGGCAACATGTTCTTTTGATTCAGGACAGGGAGCATTCCGGATAGCCTCAATCAACCCTTCTCTAGGTTGAATACCTTGACCTGAAATCCGATGTCCCAGGTATTCAATGGACTCCTGCCCAAACAGACATTTACGCTTGTTAGCTACAATGCCTTTTCCCTGTAACCTTTGTAGAACTTTCGAAACCTGTCTGTCATGAGAAGCTCTGCACCTCCCAGCGACCAAAATGTCATCTTGGAAGACAACAGTGTCCTCCAAACACTCTAGAACACTCTCCATGATGCGTTGAAAGGCTGAAGCAGCAGAAGCAAGCCCAAAGGCATTCTCCTGAATTGAAATGTGCCAATAGGCGAAACGAAAGCAGTCACATGCTTACAACTTGGGTCCAACTCCACCTGATGGTAGGCGGATGAAAGATCGAACTTTGAAAAAAACTTGCAACCAGCAAATTTGGCAAGAATGTCATTGATTCGGGGAAGAGGATGGGAGTCAACCCAAATCTTTGTTGAGACTGCGCAAATCGATGCACACTCTCAAACTTTGATCCTTCTTACGGGCGACGACCAATGGAGACAACCATAAGGAAGACTCCACCGGTTCAATAACACCAGACTCACATAATCTTTTCAGTTCACACAACAGATCATCTCTCACACTATACGGCACATTGCGCAGTTTGTGCTTCACCGGGGTAGCCTGATCCTTCACTTTAATACAGTGCTTAAATCCTTTAATGCACCCCAAACCATCAGCGAACACACTCTTGAACTTGTCACACCACTCCGTCACATACTCACCCTGTTGAGACTCATCCACCACCGAAACTTGCTCCTTAGTACCTGGTCTAAGGGTCATTCCAAATGAACCCTGGTGATACCACCCCAAAATGTTGAGTCCTTTCTTTGCCACATACACCTTCCCAAAAATGCGCCTCCCTTTGAAAATCAAGCTAGTTTCAAAAAACCCTTTTAGCTCAATTTTCCTGCCCTCATAGGATACAGGATTCCTGTCAGGTGCTTCCAGAAGCTTGTCCTGCCAAACACTCTCAAACAACTCTTCTGTGACCATGGTCATGCGCGCCCCGGAATCGACCAAGAGTTGAATGGACTTACCATCCACAGCCACCTCTACGACTGGATCAACACACTCATCAGCGTCATCTTTAACCACTACGATTAAATCCCTCAAGGAACTCACCATGTCACCCATTTGTTCACCATTGTCTACATCCTCGTGAACAGAGTTGACCGGATTGCCCTTTGACATGCACATCTTCGCAAAATGCCCAAGCTTCCCACATTTGCGACACAAAGCATTCTTAGCCGGGCAAATGCGAGGGTTGGGATAGTGCGAAAAAAAAACGCATTTCGTGCACACATTCTTTTGAGGGTTCAACTTCTTCTCAAGTCTGTACGAAGTGTTCTTGTTTCCACGCATTACATTAACTTGTTTATCCGTTGGCTCCTTGTTTTCCTTTACTGCCCCAACACTCATCTTATCAGATTTCAACTCTTTAGACGCTAACTGAGACAGTTCAATACTTTTTACAATAGTGATAGTCTCTTGTAACGATGGGTTTTTTAACGTCAATAACTTCTCTTGCACTTATAAGTTGCGACGTAAACTGTTCAAATTCACATTCAGATGCGAGAATACGTAACGCGGCAACAAATGATACAATACTTTCATCATTTTCCTGTTCTCTAGTAAAAAATGTATGTCTCGCTACAACCAGACTGCCTTCTACATCGAATTGCTTCTCTAACATAGCTACTGCTTGGTCATACTCGTTGAGAGGTTCTTCACCTTCTGGAACTTCCAGAGGGGGTAAGTGTTCCAAAACAGCTTATCCCTCTAAACCCAAGTTGTGTTCAAGAATAAATCTCCTACGTTCCGCACTGAATCTAAAGCCCCCCATAGCTCCTAAATACTTTGTGAAAGCTCTATACCAAACCTTCCATCTTACCGGAGGGTCTCCTGGAAGCTGTAAAAATGGAGGAGGTGCTTGAACACTCTGCATTGTAAAGTTGTACAAAGAATTATAATACACAAAGATATGTTGTATTACCAAATGATAATTAACCAGAAACCAATTCTATAAGCCCCAAGGTCAACCTGTAAGGGAAGAAACAGAAAAAAAAAACATATGCCTAGAAAAACAGTAGAGTCATAAGATAGACACCACGTATTTCCAAAAGGAACATAGTCCCTTGAGCGAACAACTAGACTCTAATAGTAAAGAATTTTTTTTTTTTTTTTACATAGTATTTACGATGAAAGCAGAGTACTTGTGAAGAGCTCCTCTTGTGAAACGCCGCTCTTGAATTTCTTCAACCTTGTCGATTTTGTTACTCCGTGTTCTTCACACAACAGTATTTTCTTTCCCACAGGCACAATATAAAAACGTAATCTTCATTAGTGAAGCACTCGCAGGCAACGCTTCACGTCAGACGTGAGAAAACACTGATCGCTGCTGCCGTTGTCATGGAGACACACCACACACTCCATGAAGAACGCTGACACGTCAGACGTCGGACACGCTGGCGTGTCTGCCGTTGTCAGGGACACCCCACGCTCTGCCGGAAGAACGCTGACAGCACAACAAACGTCAGACACGCACTGAACGCTCACATTCCACTGCGTCATCATTCGGGACTGGATGTCGGAGGGAAAGGGTCGAGAGATGACGGCAAATGGCAGAATCAGACCCGGCAGAACAGCAAACAGTACCTTAACTTCGCACCAGTCCCACGAAAAACAACGCCAACCTGGAACCCAGCAGATGGGACGTCTCTGCTATGCGGAAGGAGTCCGAGACTTGCGGAGTCCACACAACTGCATACAAAGTCCAGAGTGCGATACACAGATGGTGGTCGCCCGACAGACACCAGGACCGACGTCCCACTGATGCCAAAACAGGAGTGAGCCACCAGAGATGCCACAGGATTTCGCCCGACAGACACCAGGACCGACGTCCCACTGATGCCAAAACAGGAGTGAGCCACCAGAGACGCCAGAGGACAAAGATTTCAGACGAATCTCTCGGCTGACGCTCCTCAGCTGACCTGTCAACTGCAAGGCACTGGAACCAGGGCAAACTGCTGCACTCGTGGATGGAGATATCGAACGGTCAAACCAACTCGTCGCCAAATTTGAAGTAATTACCACAGGACAGGTAAGTGTATGAGCTCAAGGTTTAATGACCGTTCGTCTCCACAGCCTCCAGGGAACTGTCGCAGCAGCCCCTTGGATTCAAACAGTAACATTCCATAGCTCAATAGATGACATCACAGCTTAGTCAAGTAGATAACAGTTTAGCAGATTACTACACTTATCCAGGAAGGCAAACTTATTAGTAACACTTACATTAAATGTGCACTCGATGCAGCAGACACAGCAGCTTGTGCAGTAAATACTAGCGTGCTAATGCGCAGACACGCTTGGCTTAGGATTTCCGGTTTTAAGCAGGAGGTACAATCCTCCATACTAAACCAGCCTTTTGATAAGGAACATCTTTTCGGGCCAGCCATAGATACCTCCCTTGAAAAGATGAAAAAGGACACTTAGGTCGCAAAGTCTATGGGGGCTTTACAATTACCAACTAACAGAGGGTCCTTTCACCGCTCCTTTTACAGGGGTGGCTCAAAGACAGTGTCCACAGAGAATCCCTCTTCCTCTTACAAAGGGAATAATCAATTCACCTCTCCCAGAGGTTATTTTCGAGGAAATTATAGAGGGAACAATAATAGGGGAAGAGGCAAGGGCAACTCCACCCGCACTTCCCCCGCAAACAAACAGTGACTTCACTCCGCTACCCCCCTGATCATTCCACACCTGTCGGGGGACGTCTCTCACAATTCCTGCCTGTCTGGAACTCAATCACCTCAGACAAGTGGGTCCTACAAATTATCCAGTATGGTTACTGCCTGGAGCTTACAAGCACTCCCCCAACTATTCTTCCAAAAGCACATACAATGTCACCAGAACATCTCACTCTCCTAAAACAAGAGGTTCTCTCTCTATTGGAGAAACATGCAATAGAACCAGTTCCATTTCAGCATCAAGGGACAGGAGTATACTCCCTGTACTTCCTAATTCCCAAAAAGGACGGCTCTCTCAGGCCTATATTAGACCTCAGACAGCTAAATCTCTACATTCAATTAAACCACTTCCACATGGTCACACTCCAACAGGTGCTTCCACTACTTCAGAAGGGCGACTTTCTATCCACTCTGGACTTAAAGGACGCCTACTTTCATATTCCCATTCACCTGGCTCACAGAAAATATCTCAGGTTGCTGGTGGATGGACAACATTACCAATTCAAAGTTCTCCCGTTCGGTGTAACTACAGCACCCAGAGTCTTTACCAAGTGTCTGGCAGTAGTCGCAGCCCATTTAAGAAGGCAACACATTCACGTCTTCCCTTTCCTGGACGACTGGCTAATAAAAGCCAGATCACAACACAGCTGCATATATCATACTCACAAAACAGTTCAGCTGCTTCACGACTTGGGATTCACTGTAAACCTCACCAAGTCTCACCTCCAGCCATCCAACATGCAACAGTACCTAGGAGCCAACATAGACACTTGCAAAGCTCTAGCATACCCCAACCCTCCATCAGAATACGCAACATGAAAAATCTGATATCCCATTTTCAGCCTCACCACTCATTACCAGCCCGAGTGTTCATGCAATTAATAGGCATGATGGCTTCTTGCATTCTCATCGTTCCTTACGCAAGACTTCGAATGCGTCCCCTACAGGAATGCTTAGCACGTCAGTGGAACCAGGCTCAAGGTCAGTTAACAGATCTGGTGTTAGTGGACGGCCGCACCCATCGCTCTCTGCAGTGGTGGAATACACAAAACCTTTCCAAGGGGCGGCCATTCGTCGACCCGGTTCCACAAATAGTACTAACAGCAGACGCATCGCTCACTGGTTGGGGAGCTCATCTTCAAAAACATACCATTCAGGTCATGTGGACCCTACAACAAAAACAACTCCACATAAACCACTTGGAGCTACTAGCAATTTTTCTGGCATTGAAAGCCTTTCAACTGTATCTAGTAGGCAAAGCTGTCCTAGTTCGTACAGACAACATGACAGCAATGTACTACATACAAAAACAGGGGGGGGGACACTCTCTACAGCTTTCACAACTAGTTCAAAGCATATGGAGATGGGCCATTCCTCAAAAGATATATCTCCTTGCAGAACACCTCCCAGGAGTAAACAACCAGATTGCAGATCTGCTCAGTCGTCAAAGAAGGCAGATCCACGAATGGCAACTACATCCTCAAGTTCTCCTCCCATTCTTCCAGATGTGGGGCTACCCAGAAATAGATCTCTTCGCCACACACCTCAACGCAAAATGCCCAAGCTTCGCATCCAGGTATCCTCACCCATTGTCCAAAGGCAATGCGCTATGGATGAATTGGTCAGGAAAATTTGCTTACGCTTTTCCACCTCTCCTGCTAATTCCATTACTGGTTCGGAAACTCAAGCAACATTCCTTGACAATGATCCTAATTACTCCCACATGGCCTCGCCAACCATAGTTCACAACCCTGTTGGAACTATCAGTAGTTCCTCACCAAAAACTACACCTCTCCCCCAAGCTTCTCACTCAGAACCATGGAGAGATAAGACATCCAGATCCCAGTCACCTCAACCTTGCGATCTGGCACCTGAAATCTTAGAGTTTGGCTACCTCAATCTTCCGCCAGACTGTATGAAAGTTATTAAAGAGGCTAGGCGTCCTACCACAAGAGCATGCTACGCAGCTAAGTGGAAACGGTTTGTAATTTGCTGTACAAACAATCAAATCAATCCTCTAGATGCTTCCATCCAAAACATAATTTGCTATCTATTACACCTGCAGCGTTCCAATTTGGCGTATACATCTATACGCTTACATCTTGCTGCAATAGCTGCTTACCTACAAAACAGACAGCACTTGTCTTTGTTTCGAGTGCCCGCTATCAAAGCTTTTAAGGAAGGACTCAAGAGAATCATTCCTCCTAGACTTCCACCTTCTCCAGTGTGGAATCTTAATATAGTTCTTACAAGACTAATGGGTCCACCATTTGAACCTTTACACAAATGTGACCTACAATTTCTCACCTGGAAGGTAGCCTTCCTTATAGCCATCACATCTCTTAGAAGAGTTGGTGAGCTTCAGGCACTAACCATACAAGAACCCTTTTTGCAAATACACCAAAACAAGGTGGTTCTTATGACTAATCACAACTTTTTACTAAAAGTAGTCTCTGCCTTCCATATCAGCCAGTCTGTTGAATTACCCGTGTTCTTCCCTCAACCAGACTCAGTGGCAGAGCGCGCTCTTCACACACTAGATGTCAAAAGAGCCATACTATATTACATTGAAAGAAATAAACCCTTTAGGAAAACAAATCAACTTTTTGTTGCTTTTGCACCACCGCATAAAGGCAATCCCATATCAAAATCAGGTATTGCACGGTGGATAGTTAAGTGCATTCAAACATGCTATATTAAGGCTAAACGCACATTAACAATTCCCCCTAAAGCGCACTCTACACGCAAACTGGGGGCTTCTATGGCATTCTTAGGGAATATACCATTAGATGACATCTGTAAGGCTGCAAAATGGTCTACATCACACACATTCACAAAACACTATTGTGTAGATGTGTTAACAAGACAACAAGCTAGTGTGGGCCAGGCAGTTTTACGAACATTATTTCAAACCACTGCAACAGCTACAGGTTAGCCACCGCTTGGGAGATAACTGCTGTATAGTCTATGCTAAAGCATATGATCTACAGCTCATATGCCTCGAACAGAAAATGCTACTTACCACAGTATGCATCTGTTCTTGGCATATACAGCTGTAGATTCATATGCGCCCACCCGCCTCCCCGGGAACCTTTATCTTTTGCAGTATTATCTTACTTAGATACATTATACATGGACATCTCTTTACTACTCTTACTAACTCCATCATCACCCTTCTGGAAAAACAATCTGGGGATGGAGTCGAGGCCCATGCGCACTATCACCGAAAGGAGGAGTCACCTACCTCGTGACTGGAAAGATTTCTTCGAAGAAAAACAAAGTGCAAACATCTGGACCCAACACCAGATGGCGATCTATGCTAAAGCATATGAATCTACAGCTCTATATGCCAAGAACAGATGCATACTGTGGTAAGTAGTATTTTCCTTCTGGTGGATACCCTATCTGACCGCAGATTCCTCAATGTTCTCCCGCCTCCTTGTTCTCTGGAATGGATGTCTTCCAAAAATTTGGAGATCTGCACGCTAGCATGAACAATTAGTTTTGGGTCTGAGTGCATGCGCTGAGTCCAGAAAGAAATTGACGTCATGGCTCTTGGTAGGTGCCTATATGCGGCTCTAGTTGTCCTTTCTAGAGCGGAGCAGAGTCAATACTGAGCCACACAATGCCACCTGCTGGTGCAGGGGCTATGCTGAAAAATCTTCTGGATTCAATCTGGCACCTGGGGATATTCTAAAGATGAGGATACAGTATCCCCCAGAAAGGGTGTTACCAAAGGTGATTAACTTGTAGATGTAAATCTACAGGATGTAGATGATTGTCAGTAACCTGAAACAAGAAAGGAACATTGTTAGACCTGGCACCATTGGCGTGGGTCTCCCTTCCATTTTGCTGTTGCCTCATGTTTTTGCTGGTTTTAGATGCTTTTGGGCACTGTGCCACTGCTGTTCAGTGCCATAGTGCAAGTGCTCCCTATGGTAAATTGATGTATGGATTAGTGACTCCATGATTGGCTTGATTGGTTTACTTGTCAGACCCTAGTACAGTGCACTGCGTGTGCCCAGGGCTTGTAAATCCAATGCTGCTGGTGGGCTTGCAGCACTGGTTGTGCCACCCACCGGAGCAGCTTGTAAAGTGTGTCTCAGGCCTGCCATTGCAGAGCCTGTGTGCAGTCTGGTACTGCCATGTTGACTGGGCAAGTGCACCCACTTGCCAGTCCCTAAACCTTCCCTTTTATACATATTAGTCACCCCTAGGGTAGGCCCACGGGCAGGGTGCATTGTAGGTAAAAGGTAGGACATGCCCTGATGTGTGTGGCATGTCCTAATAGTGAATTACAGCCATTTTCGTTTTTCACTATTGCAAGGCTACCTGTTCCCCATAGGCCAGAATGGGCAGTTAGATTATTACATCTTATAATCCTAACTGACTCAGGGAACCAGGTAGAAATTTGAGTTTACTATGCCTGAACTCAGAATGATAAAATACATCTTTTAGTGAAGTTGGTTTTAACATTCTGTGTTTGAAAATACCACTTTTAGAAAGTAGGTATTTTCTTGCCTAACTATCCAAGCCTGCCTCTGCTAGGTTGTGTATTCCTTGTCTGGAGTTTGAGTGACAGGGGCTGAGGGCTTCCAGGAGACAGGGTGAGTCAGCACAGGGCTGAATAGAGAGATCTGCATGCAGATAGGAGGGAGGAGTTGCACCTGGGACCTGAATAGGGCTGTGCCTTCCCTCCACAATGCGGGCTCCACCTCCTGTGGTGTGTCTGATGTCCCTGGCCTACACTGTGAAAGGAAAGAAGGAGTCTTGTCAACAAAGTGCTCCAGGACTGACCAGAACTGGTTTGGACTAGGCAAAGGCCTCTCTGCCTTCAGAGAACAAAGAGAAAAGTAGTATAAATATTGGGACCCAGACCCAAGAACTTTAGATCACTTCTGGGAATCAAGACGAACCTTTGCTGAGGAGAAGAACCAGGAAGCTGAAGGAGGAGACTACCCCTGTGCTGTGTGTTTGGGGTTTGGCCTGCAGTGGTTGCTTCATTGCCAAAGAAAGGAGAAAAGGACTGAGTGTGCTTTCTATCAAATTGAAGAAGAATCTCCAAGGGCTTGAACTAGAGCTTGCCTCCTGCCTGAAGTCTCAGGGATACAAGACTTCACCAACCAGCTCCCCCCTGAATTCCCTTGCTGGGAATTGAAGTGCCTGCTGTTGTGCTGGGCCTTCTGAGAGACTGCGTGTCGCTGGGAGCAGGAAGCGCAACGCAACAACGAGAAGCGTGTCGCCGCCGCAGCCGCTGTCATCGCATCGCCGAGGAAGTGAGACGCCGCTGTCATCATCGCATCGCCGAAGCGCGGGGCATCGCCGGAGAAGCGGGACTTCCACAGAGGTCATTGTCGCATCACCGGAGAAGCGCGTCGCAGGGCCTGTCGCGGCTCCAAAGATCATCGAGTCGCCGCACGGCCGTCGGACGTACACGCATCACACCAACGTTGTCGCATCGCAGCCAAGACGCCATTTTGTCGCATCGCACCGGAGAAGAGTATCGCATCGAGGTGCCATCTTGTCGCATCGCACCGGAGAGCAGTAAGAAACAGACGCATCACCTCCCCACACAGTAAGGAAGCGAGCATCAAATCGCCTGCGCAGCAGTAAGGAACCGACGCATCACCTTCCCTGCGACCCTTTTGTTTTCTTTGCGTTACGCATCCAAGGTACATTGAGAGTAAAGTGTTGCATCTACAACTTGAGAGAACTGAGCTATTTTATAACATTTTAAAGTCTATTTTTGAGTACAGTATTGTGGATTTTTGTCGTTTGGTCTTGTGTTAAGTCTATATAAAAATACTATTTTTATAATACAAGCTGTGTGGTGTCCATTTGTAGTGTTGTCACTGTATTACTGTATGTGTTCACAAATGCTTTACACACATCCTCTGAGATAAGCCTGCCTGCTCGTGCCAAGCTACCAAGGGGGTGAGCAGGGGTTATTTTAGGAGTGTAGCCCCTTACCCTGACTAGACGCAAGGGTCCATATTTGTCACAGGTACCTACCTATGCCAACTAGAGACCCCCAAATCTAACATTGGTGGTCAGCGGTGAGGATTTGGACTTGCATTTGTGATTCATATACAGTGATTGGTGTACACTACTAGTGAGTGCAGACCATAACGCTGACCACATACTTTTTGAGAATTTTTCCTTGGAACTTCTTTTCTATTTTTGATTCTTGAGAACTGCCAGTCTTTTTGCTACCATGAACAAGTCAGCATCCATAGTATCTGTAGACATCATATTGGAAGAAGAGAGAATTGATACTTACACTGTGCCTTATCTCAAAGCTTTGTGCAAGAAATTTAAAATCTCTGTGAAAGGCCTCACCAGGAAAGTGGAATACCAGAAGGCGCTGAGGGCCTGGGTAGAATCTAGGAATGCCAGTGAGCATCCTGAGGAGCCAGTAGTGGAGGCAGAGGATTTAAATGAGCAACTTGAGGGGCCAGTGGGCCCAACTGGAGGGAAAGCACCTTCAGGGGCGGGCAGCAATGTTTCTTCCAAAGGGTTGTCCCCAGGAGAGCTGGAGGACAGAGCAAGGGAGAGGATGCATAAATTGGAGCTAGCTAGGCTCAAAATGGATGGTCAGAAAGACATAGAGAGCAAGAAAATAGAGCTTGGGATGGAATTAGAAATGAAGAAGTTAGCCTTAGAGGAAAAGAGAATGCATTTTGAGCACGAGAGAGGATTGAGGGAATTGAAACTCAAGGCCAAAAAGTTAGAGGTTCCTCCCTCTGGTGGCAGCACACCGCCAGTGCATGCAGAAGCAAGAACCTACATTCCCAAAGATGTAGTTAAAGATTTCCACAAGAATGAGGATATTGGTCAATGGTTTAGGGCTTATGAAGCTGCAATGTTGGCCCACCGGGTCCCTGAGAAGGATTGGGGAGCGGGGTTGTGGGGCCGCTTTGTTAGTGATGGGAGGGACACTTTGAAGGATTTGCCTACAGAGGAGCAGATGTCCTATACCCACATGAAGGGAGCCCTAATGTCCAGATTTGGTTTGACCCCAGAGCTATACAGACAAAGGTTTAGAAATTGCAGAAAACTGGAGTCTACCACTTGGGTGGAATATGTATCTTTCTTTTGAAGAGCATTGGATGGTTGGGTGAAGGGTAGCAAAGTGGATAATTTTGAGGCGATCTATGATTTGCTTGCATGGGAGCACTTGTCAAATAACTGTTTTCCAGAGCTACGCCAGCATCTTATTGATAGCAAGCTGACTAACCCTAGGAAGCTTGCTGAGGAGGCGTACCGCTGGGTGAGCACCCGGGTCCAGAAGGGTCATGTGGGAGACTTCGCCAAAGGTGGGCAGGGTCCCCAGCAGAAGAGTGGGGGGACAAGGGTAAACAGAGGGAGTTCCAGAAAGGGCCCCAAAGTAATCCCCAAGGGAAGGGTTCCCAGCCTCCCCTGAGAAGAAGGCAGTGGCCCCGACAGATAAGCCTGTTCACAAGGGGCCCAAGACCTGTTTTAAGTGTGGTCTAGTAGGCCACTGTTCTTATGATGCTAGATGTCCCTTGTATGGGAAGACAGAACCCACTGGTGCACCACCCCGGCAGTTGGCTAGTGTAGCCCTGGGGGAGGAGATGGGTGCCCAGGGTGGGTGGGGTCCCGCAGAGATGTCCCTTGTCTCTTTAGGAGACTGAGGTGGTCCCCAGAAACCAGCTGCCTGATAACACTAAAATATACAGGCAGTGGGTGACCATCAATGGCAAGAGGGTGGAAGCTCTTAGAGACACCGGAGCCAGTGTGACAGTTGTCGGTTGGTGTCTGAAGAGCAGGTAGTCCCCAATGCATTTTACCCAGTTGTTGCCGCTGACAACACAGAGAGCCACTGCAAGGTGGCACAGGTTCCCTTCGAGTGGGGGGGTCTCAGGGACTCTTCAAGTAGCTGTGAGGCCAGCCATGCCTGTTGAATGTCTGTTAGGTAACGATTTGGAGAGGTCCCCTTGGGCTAAGGTGGAGCGGAGAGCTCATTTAGAGATTTGGGTTTGCCAGAGTGGGCCTGCATGACCACTCGATCTATGGCAGCCAGTACGGGTGTTCAAGAGGACCTGGAGCCTGAGAAAATGGCCCAGGTGCCTGCCTTAAAGAGAAGAGGTAGGGGGCACGGGAAACCGGCCCCTGAGATTCCCACGGCCCAGGAGGAGGCAGACCCTGAGGGGGGATGCCCTGGAGCCTACCGGGGAAGAGATTGCTGAACTGGGAGACCTGCCTGAGCTGACCCATTGGCAGCAGGAAGGAGGTCCCTCCAGGGAAGAGTTCTGTGAGGAGCAGAACAAGTGCCCTTCTCTTGTGGGTTTGCGGCAGCAGGCTGCAAACCAGGCAGCAGGTGATCAGTCTGGAGCACATTGGATCTACTGGGAGAATGGTCTCCTGTATAGTGAGCCTAAGGTTGCTGAGCCTGGGTCAGCCCGTGTGCTGGTGGTACCCCAGCGCTTCAGAGCCTTCCTACTGGGGCTGGCTCATGATGTGCCTTTAGCAGGACATTTGGGGCAGGACAAGACCTTTGAAAGGCTTGTCACCCACTTTTATTGGCCCCAAATGTGCAAGAGTTCAGACACTCATTGCAGGACCTGTCAGACTTGCCAGGCAAGTGGAAAGAGTGGGAGGAAGCGCAAGGCTCCTCTCCAGCCATTCCCTGTGGTCAGCACCCCCTTTGAAAGGGTGGGCATTGACATTGTGGGGCCTCTGGATCCCAAGACAGCCATGGGCAACAGGTTCATCCTGGTCTTGGTGGACCATGCCACCCGGTACCCGGAAGCCATCCCTCTCAGGACAGTGATGGCCCCCGTGGTGGGACGTGCACTGATGGGGATTTTCTCCCGCGTGGGGTTTCCCAGAGAGGTGGTGTCAGACTGAGGTACCAACTTCATTTCTAAGTATATGAAGTCCCTGTGGCAGGAGTGTGGTGTAACCTACAAGTTCACCACTCCTTACCACCCCCAAGGTAATGGGCTGCTTGAGAGATTCAACCGGACCCTCAAAGGCATGATTATGGGTCTTGAGGAACCCATGAGGCGTAAGTGGGACGTCCTCTTACCATGCCTTCTCTTTGCATACCGTGAGGTGCCACAGAAGTCCCTAGGGTTCAGCCCCTTTGAACTTCTCTATGGTCACCCAGTGAGAGGACCTTTGAGTTTGGTCAAGGAAGGCTGGGAGCAATCTCCCAGGAAACCTCCCCAGGATGTATATAGCTACATGCTGGCCTTCAGGAACCAAACTAGGCGATTCAGAAAACTCGCTGAGGCGAATCTGGAAGCCAGCCAGGAGGAGATGAAGCGGTGGTACGACCAGAATGCCACTCTGGTTGAGCTTCAGCCTGGTCAGAACGTGTGGGTCATGGCCCCAGTGGAGCCCTGTGCGCTCCAGGATAAGTGGACTGGACCATTTGAGGTGGTGGAGCGCAAAAGTCCGGTTACCTACTTAGTGGACTTGCGGTCTCCCAGGAACCCCTTGCGGGTCCTGCATGTCAACCGCCTGAAGCCCCACTTAGAGAGGTCCGAAGTGGGCATGCTCTTAGCAACAGATGCTGGAATGGAGGAGGAGACTGAGCCTCTTCCTGACCTCCTGTCTGCAACAGAGCAAGATGGGTCAGTGGATGGAGTGAACCTCTCTTCCACCCTGACCCCTGAGCACCAGAATGACTGTCACCAGTTGCTGGGACAGTTTTCTGACCTGTTCTCCTTGATTCCCAGTGTCACCGATTGGTGCGTCCATGATGTAGACACTGGGGACAGTCCTCCTGTCAAGCACAAAACTTACAGGGTGACTGACAGGGTGAGAGCTTGCATCAAGGAGGAGGTCTCCAAGATGCTTGCGTCGGGGGTGATTGAGTCCTCTAACAGTCCTTGGGCCAGCCCAGTGGTCTTGGTCCCAAAGGCTGCCGCACCGGGTGTCTCACCAGAGCTGAGGTTCTGTGTGGACTACCGAGGGCTCAATTCAGTCACCAGGACTGACGCGCACCCCATCCCCAGAGCTGATGAGCTCATTGATCGGTTAGGGGCTGCCCGGTACCTCAGCACGTTTGACTTAACGTCTGGGTACTGGCAGATCGCCTTGACTGATGGGGCCAGAGAGGTCAGCATTCTCCACACCAGATGGGCACTACCAATTCCGGGTTATGCCCTTTGGGATTAAGAATGCCCCTGCCACCTTTCAAAGGTTGGTCAACCAGGTGTTGGCTGGACTGGAAGAGTTCAGTGCCGCCTACCTGGATGACATCGCAGTGTTCAGCGCCAGTTGGGAAGAACATCTGCGCCACCTCTGGGAAGTGTTGATGGCGCTGCGGAAAGCAGGCCTCACGATCAAGGTGAGTAAGTGCCAGATCGGGCAGGGTTCCGTGGTGTACTTGGGACACCAAGTTGGGAGCGGCCAGGTGGCGCCCCTACAGCCCAAGATTGAGACCATCCTGACTTGGGAACCCCCCAAGACCCAGACAGAGGTGAGAGCCTTTTTAGGACTCACTGGGTATTACAGGAGGTTTGTCAAGGGGTATGGCAGCATTGTTGCACCCTTGACAGAGCTGACTTCCAGGAAGCAGCCCAAGAGAGTGATTTGGACTGACACCTGTCAGAGAGCTTTTGATGCCCTGAAGACTGCCATGTGCACGGCGCCCGTGCTCCTGGCACACAACTTCTCAAAAGAGTTTATTGTGCAAACAGACGCTTCAGAGCATGGTGTGGGGGCTGTTCTATCACAGATTAATGAGGAGGGCCTAGACCAACCTGTAGTCTTCATCAGTAGGAGGTTACTTCCACAGGAACAGAGGTGGAGTGCAATTGAGCGTGAGGCATTTGCTGTGGTCTGGGCACTGAAGAAGTTGAGACCATACTTGTTTGGGACTCACTTCCGGGTTCAAACAGACCACAGGCCCCTCAGATGGTTGATGCAGATGAGGGTGAGAATCCAAAGCTGTTGAGGTGGTCCATATCCCTACAGGGGATGGACTTCACGGTGGAACACCGCCCTGGTACAGAACACGCCAATGCTGATGGTCTGTCCAGATTTTTCCGCCTTAGTGATGAGAACTCCCCGGAGGTAGGGTAGTTCTCCCCACATTTCAGCTGGAGGGGACACGTGTTAGACCTGCACCATTGGCGTGGGTCTCCCTTCCATTTTTGCTGTTGCCTCTTATGTTTTAGCTGGTTTTAGATGCTTTTGGGCACTGTGCCACTGCTGTTCAGTGCCACAGTGCAAGTGCTCCCTATGGTAAATTGATGTATGGATTAGTGACTCCATGAATGGCTTGATTGGTTTACTTGTCACACCCTAGTACAGTGCACTGCGTGTGCCCAGGGCTTGTAAATCCAATGCTGCTGGTGGGCTTGCAGCACTGGTTGTGCCACCCACCGGAGCAGCTTGTAAAGTGTGTCTCAGGCCTGCCATTGCAGAGCCTGTGTGCAGTCTGGTACTGCCATGTTGACTGGGCAAGTGCACCCACTTGCCAGTCCCTAAACCTTCCCTTTTATACATATTAGTCACCCCTAGGGTAGGCCCAATGGCAGGGTGCATTGTAGGTAAAAGGTAGGACATGCCCTGATGTGTGTGGCATGTCCTAATAGTGAATTACAGCCATTTTCGTTTTTCACTATTGCAAGGCTACCTGTTCCCCATAGGCCAGAATGGGCAGTTAGATTATTACATCTTATAATCCTAACTGACTCAGGGAACCAGGTAGAAATTAGAGTTTAGTATGCCTGAACTCAGAATGATCAAATACATCTTTTAGTGAAGTTGGTTTTAACATTCCGTGTTTGAAAATACCACTTTTAGAAAGTAGGTATTTTCTTGCCTAACTATCCAAGCCTGCCTCTGCTAGGTTGTGTATTCCTTGTCTGGAGTTTGAGTGACAGGGGCTGGGGGCTTCCAGGAGACAGGGTGAGTCAGCACAGGGCTGAATAGAGAGATCTGCATTCAGATAGGAGGGAGGAGTTGCACCTGGGACCTGAATAGGGCTGTGCCTTCCCTCCACAATGCTGGCTCCACCTCCTGTGGTGTGTCTGATGTCCCTTGCCTACACTGTGAAAGGAAAGAAGGAGTCTTGTCAACAAAGTGCTCCAGGACTGACCAGAACTGGTTTGGACTAGGCAAAGGCCTCTCTGCCTTCAGAGAACAAAGAGAAAAGTAGTATAAATATTAGGACCCAGACCCAAGAACTTTAGATCACTTCTGGGAATCAAGACAAACCTTTGCTGAGGAGAAGAACCAGGAAGCTGAAGGAGGAGACTACCCCTGTGCTGTGTGTTTGGGGGTTGGCCTGCAGTGGTTGCTTCATTGCCAAAGAAAGGAGAAAAGGGACTGAGTGTGCTTTCTATCAACTTGAAGAATCTCCACGGTCTTGAACTAGAGCTTGCCTCCTGCCTGAAGTCTCAGGGATACAAGACTTCACCAACCAGCTCCCCCCTGAATTCCCTTGCTGGGAATTGAAGTGCCTGCTGTTGTGCTGGGCCTTCTGAGAGACTGCGTGTCGCTGGGAGCTGGAAGCGTGACGCAACAACGAGAAGCGTGTCGCCGCCGCAGCCGCTGTCATCGCATCGCCGAGGAAGCGAGACGCCGCTGCCGCTGGCCTCATCGCATCGCCGAAGCGCGGCGCATCGCCGGAGAAGCGGGACGCTGCCACAGAGGTCATCGTCGCATCACCGGAGAAGCGCGTCACAAGGCCTGTCGCGGCTCCAAAGATCATCGAGTCGCCGCACGGCCGTCGGGCGTGCACGCATCACACCAACGTTGTCGCATCGCAGCCAAGACGCCATTTTGTCGCATCGCACCGGAGAAGAGTATCGCATCAAGGTGCCATCTTGTCGCATCGCACCGGAGAGCAGTAAGAAACCGACACATCACCTCCCCACACAGTAAGGAAGCGAGCATCAACTCCCCTGCGTAGCAGTAAGGAACCGACTCCTCACCTTCCCTGCGACCCTTTTGTTTTCTTTGCGTTACGCATCCAAGGTACATTGAGAGTAAAGTGTTGCATCTACAACTTGAGAGAACTGAGCTATTTTATAACATTTTAAAGTCTATTTTTGAGTACAGTATTGTAGATTTTTGTCGTTTGGTCTTGTGTTAAGTCTATATAAAAATACTATTTTTATAATACAACCTGTGTGGTGTCCATCTGTAGTGTTGTCACTGTATTACTGTATGTGTTCACAAATGCTTTACACACTGCCTCTGAGATAAGCCTGCCTGCTTGTGCCAAGCTACCAAGGGGGTGAGCAGGGGTTATTTTAGGAGTGTAGCCCCTTACCCTGACTAGACGCAAGGGTCTCTATTTGTCACAGGTACCTACCTATGCCAACTAGAGACCTCCAAAACTAACAAACATCTTACGCAGGCTGGCTAGGCAAAGCACTATAGGCCAGATGTATGAATTACTGGATGCAAAATACTGGTTGCACATTGCGACCATTATTTTGCAACCAGTAAAGAGTTTTAAGAACTGACCTATGTACTAATGCATCTATTCTTAAAATGTAAAATTAGCGGGCAGCAATCGACCTGCAACATGAATGTTAATGAAGTGGGTCGCAAATTGTGATTCACTTTGATTGGAGGCCATCACAGATACGGTGGCCTGCTGGGGTCAACAGACAACCATGTCTGTCATTGCTTTTAAATAAGGCAAACCTTTCTTTTTAAATGCAGACCATTAATTTTAAAGTTTCTGACAAGTTAACAGTGGTCCATTGGTCCACTGCCAACTGTACAACAAACCTTTTTCTTTTTTATACATTTTCGATAAGGAAGAGGTCCCAAGGGTACCCCTTTCTTTTTGTGAATGCATTACTCCCTCCTTTAATATGTTAATTGTTCAATTTGATTTGACTGTGTTTTGGTCGCAAAGCATTGATACATAAGATATTGATTACAACAGGCCCCTTCCAGAAAGCTAATAGGTGTCTATTCAGCATCCCATTTAAGGAGTTTGAAACATTTTTATGACTCTTGTAGGAAAGTAGGATCTGCTTCTTATGGTTACCCCCACTTTTTGCTGAATGTAATGCTGTTTTGACTAGTCTGACTGGGATCCTGCTAATCAGGACCCCAGTCTATCTGCTCTCTCCTTAAACTGTTATGCTATGTACTTTGGTACACTCCAGATTGGATACTGGGGTACCCTTGTCAGGCCCTAGTATATGGTGCCCATGTACCCAGGGCATAGGTACCTGGGCATAGGTACCCCAGAGCCCTCCCATGGGCTGAAGCCTGTATTATGCCACCCATGAGAGTCCATGAAAAATGGAACCTACAGGCCTGCCATTGCAGCCTGTGTAAGTTGGTGCATGCACCACTTACTTAAGATACAGGTTTACTATATCTAAGGGTCACTGCACTTAAAACCTAGAAGTCACCCCTCCAGCAGGCCTTTACAATCCTGAGGGCGGCAGGGTGCTTGGTTCTAAGTGAGAGGGTGCCACTGCATGAGCAGGACACCCCTGCAGCCTACGGAGTCCATTCTCCCGGGTTGTCAGTGAGACAGCCATTTATGACATATAGAGTGGCAATATGCGACGGCGTGATGACCAACTCTAAAATGGCTGAAACTAACCCTATCGTGTTTGGTGTCAAACATGTTGGAATCATACCCCCACACCGGTAACCGGTTTGGGAGGTATGATTCCACCCCTCAGAAGCGAGCTTCGTTGGGTTCCTGATGTTTCCAGGACCAGCCTTCTAGTCCCGGGCAGCACAAAATGGTTGCTGCCGACCAGAGACACATTTCTGCCCTCCTGCTGCTGAGCCAAGCTCGAGCAGGGGAAGGCAGAACAATAGGCATCCTGTCACAGGGAGGTGTGACCACCTCCCAGACAGGATTTAGTGTATTAGGGCTGGGTGGGTGCGCTTGCCAGTGACCGAAAGTCTGCATGAGGGGCACATTTGGTGTCCCTGTGCATTGTCCAGTTCAAACCAGTCCTGGAAGCCGTTGGCTCCTGCTCTGGCGCGAAACTGGACAAAGGACAGGGGAGTAACCTCCCGATTGTCCAGACCCTCCGCTGGGAGGGTCCCCTGAATCTGTCCAACCCTCTCCCGTGGGTACTTAAGGGCTTACCTGGTTGCAGGACCCTAGATTCGACGTGGACAAGATTCTGAACCAGAAACCACTGAACTTCGACCGTCTGGACACTCTGGACTTCGCTGGGGCCCGACTTCGTCTCCCTCTCAGTCTGAAGCATCGTCTGTGCCCGTGCACCATACAGGATCCGTGCAGGACCTGTGGAGCATCAAGGACAACCTAAGATATCTCCCTTGGAGTGAAGGAGTCACTCCCCTGCATTCACAGGCACCGCAACACTGCTGCCCGGTCTGCTGACCCTGAGCTCCTACGGACTTCAAAGGCTTCAGCAACACAGGAGGTGGGTTTCTACGTCCCCCGAGGTCCGAGCTGCCCTCTCACCAAGTTTGAGGTCAGAATCCCTTGTGGGGCCTGCAATACCCGAACCCCTGTGCACCTCGTACATTTGCAAGAGCATAGGCTTGTTGGCATTTCCCGAACAAGTGCATTGGGCTCCGAGTAGCCCCAACCTCTGGCACCATTTCCTACCAAGAACTCTGGCCGCCTCGCACCGAGTGCTCCGTGGGTTGCTGTTTGGTGAAATCGCTTGAGGTCCTCTCGCGGCTCCTGTGCCTCCGGCCTGTGGTTCCACTTGAGGGTCAACTTTGCTTTTCTTGGGCTCCCCTGGTTGCTCCAGGCCTACCCTGACTCCCCTTGTTGTGGTGAGCAGGGCAAACCCCCGGTTGGTCAGGCCCCCAACCGCCCGAAGGACTAACGGGGCGCCGTCGCGGTTTTCCAGGAACCTGCCCTGAGGCTCCTGGTCTTTGGCTCTGGCACCCCTACTGTGCCGCGCAGAGGTACCCTTACTGTACCGGTCTGCCGCAGAGGTACCCTTACTGTACCCGTCTGCTTCCAGATCGCCCTGTAACTCCGCCTGCAACACAAAAGAAAACATTAAAACATTCTAAGTAGCTTGTCCACCAGCCTGTCCGCCGGGTAAGAGGTGGGGTGGGAGACGGCGTGTCCGGCGCAAAGAGGACGCCAAGATGGCCAGGGGAGGCATAAATACCTCCCCACCTCCTCTGCGACCCGGAAGTGACGCGTCTGGAAGGGGGCTCCTCCTCGAGCCCCGCGTTCTTAGTGGGGGTGGAGAAGTGCCCAAATGGCACTAAAGGGGCCGCCCGTTTAGGGTGGCCCCCTGCGGGGGCCGCGGGCAGCCGCATAGTCCCATTATTGGCAACACACCCCACCCACACCACAACAGAGTCTGCATGCATAAATAAATACACAACACAACTTTTGTTTGGGAAAATATTGCTGCAGGTTTATTCCATACAAAAGTATGCAAATATGGTGGGTTATCTTACGGGCGATCCAAGGGCAGGCAGCTGTACCAACCTATGCTGCCCTACCCGCCTGATGAGCCAAGCACTGTGGAGTAACCAATCAGCGCTACCCTTATGGGGGTGATCCCCTTACTGGATCACGTGACACAATGGTCCCTTATTACTCACGCCCCTTTCAGGGCGGGGCGTAGCAAGGCAAGCCCCCGGTTGTTCAGGCCCACAACCGCCCGAAGGACTAACGGGGCGCCGACGTAATTGTTCCAGGACCCTCCCATGAGGCTCCTGGGATTTGGCTCTGGCACCCCTATTGTGCTCTTGCAGAGGTACCCTTCTGTACCCATTTGCTTCCAGATCGCCCTGTAACTCCTCCACAGCTCTGGAGGCGGCCCCCGTCGCCTAAAGAGCCCCCACCAAAACAACTCCTTTCTCACTGCAACCTGCAATTTCCCGGGCCTCATTCATGTCCAGTAGGAACAGATCCAAGCCCACCTGTACCAATTGCACCCCAACTCCGTCAACATTCCCTTTGTGTTCGCCCGGCTTAGCCCATGCCTTATGAAGCCAAAGCCTCTTGCCCTGCGAACTTGCACATGGAGCGGTTTATCCTTCTCTGGGGATGTACGAGTGCCTCGCATGACCTGCAAGGATGTGATGGCCTCCCAGGAGGGAGCTCTACTCTTAAACATCGCTATATTACCCTTCAAGCTGATGTGGCTCCCACCTCCTGCAACCTAGTTGCAGTCGTTCTAGTATTTCGTGCTTCCTAACACCTGTTTCCCTAATTTATGGAACAGCAGCACACTTGCTTAGAAGACCGCTTCCACAACCAGCCTATATGCTCTGGCTATGCGGACGGGCATTTCCTGCATCACTGAAGCAACCAGTAATCTGCCCTGGGAGCAGAGTGCACCTAATTTGTTGAAATTGACCAGGCATGTGCCCAGACCTTAGCGATTAATAAACCCTGGCGAACAAAAATTGTTCGCATAGCGCACACCATTGCAGTCACAGCAACCAAATGGAGGGACAACTTACGCCACCTACCAGGCTTGCTCAACTAAAGCTACACACATACCTGCCAACCAGCTGTGACCCTTGATGCTCAACCCAGGTAGTGAACTAGTATTGTTATTCCAGGGAATATTGCCTTCCATAAGATCAAGCCGCACCTGAGCATATGGTCTTCACCTACTGGGCCGAGGTGCAGTGTGTGCTCTGGAATTGTCAGTGGTGCTGCTCCAACACATTTAAAGCCGCTCTTGGAGCCACGGCACACATTCTGGCCTAACTGACGAATGCCACCTGGCTAACTTGCCGCTGCGAGATATTGATCTTAACACCACCCTCTTGGGGTTACCGGTGCACACTGTCTGTAGGTACTTGCCCCCACTCTATTTGTGCAGAAACCTGCAATGTACCCTTCTGCCCCTGATGGGCAGGAAAATACCTGTAACATTGCAAATCCCACTGCACTCAGATTCTCGGGCAGTCCGGAGGGGAGAGGGGTCCTTAGAATTGGTTCTGCTACATTGCCTGGCCTCCTAGCCCGCAAGCACCCTCGTCTGACAGCACCCTATCTGCTGTGTCGCCCGTGCAATGTCCGCACCCTGGCGCAAGATGTCACTGTTCTATACCTCTGCTAACAGACTACCTTCAGCGAAGCTGGAGTGACGGTTGATGTTGAGCATCTGACCATAAGAGCCTTGGTTTGCTTTGGCCGGGAACAAATTGTTGCCTCTGTCACACTCACAATAGTGGCAACGTGCAGTTCTATTGCATTCGACACTGCAGGGTGTGCCTGGACGATCCTAGACACCCCCTGTGTGCCAACCCGCTTTGACCCAAGATGCAAAACACTCGACCCGGTACACTTGGTTACCCCGGACTTAATTGCCCTCCACCGAAATCCAAGTGTAAGAGTAGCTGGTCCCCGATTTAATTCCTGGTGGTCTATGCGTTATGCCATACTCCTTTTATGCCTTTTTCAAAGCAGTTAACCCGCTCACACACTAGACCCGCTGGTAGCAAGTTCAGTATAACCTGTACATGGAATATAAATTCTTCTAACAACTGCACTGTGGGCAAACCACACTCACTGCTGCTGGTGAGTGACTATTTGGCCCTTGGAGGCCATAGCAATACTGCCTGGTCAGCAAGTATGCCCACTGTACAGTCGTAATTTAGAAACTCATGTCACTGACCCGCAGGTGCCTAGTACCGGGCTGTGTGTATGCGGCCCAGGACCTGGGCAATGGGCTTGGTGTGGATGGGTTGTGAATGCCAGGCATAAATGTAATACCTTTGCAAACCTCTCCTGACCAGCATCTACGTCTGAAAGCCTCTCAGTGCTACTGATGCCTTGGCGCCTTCCTGACCCACAGCCAGCTCACCCTGATACAATCCGCTCATGACTGGGACTCAGCCGTGCAGCGAAAGCACAAGCCATCCTAGCCGGACCTTAGCTCTACCAGGCTCCCAAACAGGAGCCCTCCACAAACCTTGTGCCCTAAAGCATTCGCCCTGTGGGGCAGATGCGAATGGACTGCAAACAACTCATATGCATTCTCTTACCATGTAGTAAATGGAGTTTCTGGTTGGCTAGGGTATGCACCTAAGCATGTCCGAGCCCACCTCTCTAGTCAGGAGAAGGGAGTAAACACTTAAGCGGACACCTGCCCACCCCTTGGTGGCCAGGCAGGGACTTTGGCTTATCCCAGAGGCAGTGTAAATTTAATGTGCCAACCGCACTCCCATAGTGGCACATTGCAGAAGAGACTCCATACCAGGTACCCTATGTATCGACCATACGGGAGAAACAGTTTCATCTGCCACTATTACCCTGTGCTACCAAACCTCATCATGACCTCACAGGGATTACATAACTCACTAGGTCAATCGGGCCACCGTCCTACAGCTCAGGTAGCACAACCCCGTAGCTGCCGGTAGGAACTGCACTTAGCGTAACACAGCAGAGTACATGTAAAATTGTACTCTCCCACCATTTTGGCTGGTGACCAACGGCCAAAAGAGACAGCACCTGGGCACGAGATCCCAGTTACCTAGAGAAAGACAATGATTATCCTGCACCATAACAAATGTGCAGCATGCACACATGCCCTATCCACCTGTTGCTGTGAGATATCGTCCAATTCAATGACATAACCAACATATTAACCAGTTCTCGCCTTTGTGGACAACCAAATCCCAAATGCCGGGATTTCTCCACAAGTGCCTATGCTGAAACTGGAATTGTAAGGCGCATGTGAGGTACGGTGATCGTGCCAATGCTAGTCACCATGATACCAACTTCTCTATAGCGTCCGACTTGGTGGGAGCACTACTAGGACTCGTGGGATGGAATGGAGGTCGAAAGCATAGGTGCCAATTAAGGCACTGGCAGTAACCTCCCTCACAGTGGGCATGCAGGAATTGAGCTGTGTCACGGGGCGGAGGCATGATGGCGCTGAATAACCGGAGAATGTTACCCCACTCGCTGATAATTCTGTACAGATAGCTGCCCTTACTAGAATGAGGGAATGCTAAAAGCTTCCCCAATGCCTGTAGTCTTACTGCTCCACCCAGTTTGACCCCACTACTTTGGGACGACATTAGTAGTACCATGCCCTTAAAGGTACGTGACATTCTACCAGCACCGCGCAGGAATCCCCCTTTGACCTGCTCTAGCCTGTGGCCATTCTGCTGAAAGCCCTGTGGGCCTGGGGGAGGAGAGCTACCAAACCTCAAGTCCTAGGCACTCAGGAAGCATCCCTCACTGCAGGTGCCCCAAAGCATATATTATAAAACATTTAATGGGTAACAACCCGGATTGCGTCCCTAAATGTGCCATGCTGTGAGAGATTTAGGTACCCCGCATATCTCTCCCCTATGAAAAGATTAACCAAACCGGCCAAAGCACAATGCACGGGCAATGCGTGTGCCCACAGACGCCCCCAGCTCTGGGTGGCACAAACTCCAACGCACCGCGTGCCAGTTTGTACCTATCATTCTGGGGTGACTAAGCGCTAATGTTCCTTGTTATTCCAGGGAATATTGCCCTCCACAAGATCAAGCCGCACATGAGCCTATGGCCTTCACCTACTGGGCCGAGGTGCATTGTGTGCTCTGGAATTGTCAGTGATGGTCCTCCAAACACATTACAAGCCGCTATTGGAGCCACAGCACACATTCTGGCCTAACCAGCTGGCGCATGCCACCTGGCTACCTTGCCGCTGCGAGATTCTGCTCTTAACGCCAACCTCTTGCGGCTACTGGTGCACATAGTCTGAAGGTCTTGCCCCCACTCTATTTATGCCGAATACCTGCAATGTACCCTTCTGCCCCTGTATGGGCGGGAAAATACCCGTAACATTGCAAATCCCACTGCACTCACATTCTCAGGCAGTCCGGTGGGGGGAGAGGTCCTAGAATTGGTTCTGCCATCTTGCCTGGCCACCTAGCCGGCAAGCACCCTCGTCTGACCGCACACTAATTGCTGTGTCGCCCGTGCAATGTCCGCACCCTGGCGGAGGAGGTCCTGATCGACACCTCTTCTAACAGACTGCCTTCAGGAAGCTGGGGTGAACGGTTGTATGTTGTGCATCTGACCATAAAACCTTGGTTTGCTTTCGGAGGGATCAAATTGTTGCACTCAAAATAGTGGCAACGTGCAGTTCTTTAGCATACTACCCTGCAGGGTGTGCCTGGACGATCCTAGACACCCCCTGTGAGCCAACCCGTTGTGACCCAAGATGCAAGGCACTACACCCGGTACACTTGGTTATCCCGGACTAATTGCCCTCCACCGAAATCCGTGTGTAAAGGTACCTGGTCACAGATCGACACATACCTGCTAACCAGCTGTGACCCTTGATGCTCAACCCAGCTAATGACCTACTACTTTGTTATTCCAAGTAATATTGCCTTCCACAAGATCAAGCCGCACATGAGCATATGGCCATCACCTACTGGGCCAAGTAGCGGTGTGTGCTCTGGAATTGTCAGCGATGGTGCTCCAACACATTTCAATCCGCTCTCGGAGCCACGGCACCCATTCTGGCCTAACCCACTGACGCATGCCCCTGGCTAACTTGCCGCTGCGAGCTTTTGATCTTCACTCACCCTCTTGCGGTTACCGGTGCACATCGTCTATAGGTCTTGCCCACCTCTATTTATGCAGATACCTGCAATGTACCCTTCTTCCCCTGTATGGGCGGGAAATTACCTGTAACATTGCAAATCCCACTGCACTCACGTTCTCGGGCAGTCCGTGGGTGAGAGATCCTTAGGAATTGGTTCTGCTACCTAGCCTGGCCTCCTAGCCCACAAGCACCCTCGTCTGCCAGTAGACTATCTGCTGTGTCGCCCGTGCACTGTAAACTTACGCATTGAACTGTTCAATCTCCACAGCTCTACGGGGGATAATCTCAGACCACCAGAGCTCACATTGACCCATATTTGTACTGATCTCCCCTAAGTCAGTTTTCATGGCTTGTAACAGTGGCCCCCTCCCCATGGCAGTGAGGTTGTTGCCCACTAGGTGTATAACCAAGAAGTTGGGTAGAATTCCCCCCTTGTGCCACTCTGTATCACAAAAGCCCTTGATGTTAGCCTGGATCAGCTAGTGTCTGATGAAACCAAAGCCCCTTTGGCCTGTGAACTTTGCCTTGAACTATTCACCCTCCTGCGGGCATGTTCCACTGCCTCGCATGACACAGCCCTGTGCCAACTCTGGGCGGGACGATTTCAGACAAACATAGCTAACGTTGCCCCATCTATTTGCTGATCTCACCTAGTTGCCGTCCTTCTAGCACCGTATGTCCCTGAACACTTGTGTCCCCAATCTATGGGGCAACAGCCCACTTGTTAGGTGACCGCTCCCACAACCCGCCTGCCTACTTAGGCTATCAGGGCGAGAAGTTTGATGCTTAACTGAAGCAACCCGTAACATGCCCATGGAGCAGAGCGCACATATTTTGGAGGTTGACCTGACATTTGCATAGTCCCTTTGATTGCAGAATCATGACGCCCAGGGATGTTCATAACTAGCAGTATGAGACAATGAGCAAGGGGTCCTCATGCACTTGCCATGTATCCTTTATTCCTTATGGGAATTTCGCCTGCTCAGCTCCCTCTGTGGTGAAACCCCTAGGCAATTGAAACTTCCACACGTTAAGTAATTGTGACACAGTTGGACTATATATCACATTTAAGCCAGTCACCTTCTTATGTGAAGTCTTGCACTCCCTAACTTCTGCTAAAGTAAAACCGGGAGCAGCCACGTACTTTGAGTGCTGGGAATGCCAAATGTTATATAATACCTAGTAGCCTATATGTGCTCTAACCCAGTGTTCCCAGACTTATTGAACTGCTGCCCACTTGTTAGATGACAACTTGGCATGGAGCCAAGATAACCACTGTTTAACGCTTTCTCTTGTGTCTGAATTATTGAGCCAAATATTGTTCCTCTCTCATAACCACTGATGAGGCATAAACTCCTGATGGAGCTGAAACGGAGGGCCTGGAGACTGGGGATGATTGTCCCAGCACTATCTTCTACTCACGTAATTGCTCCCCCACATCCAAACATGAGGTCATGGCTCCCAATGGACCGAGCAGGACAATCAGTTGCTCGTAAACCTTGGTGTCGAACTCTAAGCCACCGTGCGAGATAGCACAATAATAAATCTGCTTACTGCATGCAGTGTCTTTTACTACTACAGTGGCCAAACAAGCTTGTCCATACACCACCAGTGTCTGAGACATCAACCTCACTTTAAGGGAAGATTTATCGTGAGTTTAGCATCCTGTCCCACCTAACTGGACCAGCAGGGCATGACCACATCTCCGGCTCAAAGGATGTTACCGGGGGGGGGGGCAGCTGTGACAACTACCCCTCTATCTGCACAAGGTATTCATCCAAGCCGCAAGCGACTCAAAGGAAAGATGCCCCGGCTGCCACTCCCCGGACTTGAAGCCTTGCCTTCTTAACTGCATACTGCAGTCTGCAGTGCGCCTGAAACTCATTCCCCCAGGACCTGGTACTGTAACAACCTGCAGGCCCTTGCCCCCATCTATTCTGCATCTGGTACATCATACGACCCCGTGACCAGGGCCCTCCTCCACAGTAGAGGCTCACAGCCAGCTCCTTCCACAGGTGGTTACGGTGTGGGTGGTTGTAGTACCTGGATAGGCCTCTACCAGGATTCCTCTAAATAGTGCAACTGCACCTTTAACGAAAGTCCTGCAACGTGCACAACAATGGATTCCACAATGTCTCGATAGCTCGGCTCACAGCAGCCGCCCTCATTGATGCTGGCTGCATCCCTGCCAACAAAGATGGCCCCGCCCACTAGTGTTCACCAGTGCCTACTCGCACCGTTCCGCACTGGAGTTATTTATGTGGCGGGTACAAGGCTGCTATTATTATTATTATTGCAGTTTATAAAGCGCACAGCTACCTCCGACGGAAGTGACCCGGCGCTAGCGACAGATACATTGCGGGCATGGGCTTAGGGGCTGGACAGGGTTTTAAGTTTGGCTAAAGAGCCAAGTTTTTAAGGCCTTCCTGGGCCTACACCCCAGTAACGTTCCCAAACACGACAACCGGCCAAATGGACGAACGAGCAGTCACCAACTGAAGTCCACACCTATCCAGATGCTGGAGACAGCAGATTGGGGGGACCCAAATAACTCACTCCACCAAAACAAGAAGCAGCCTCGGTGCCACAATTGGCAGCTCTAGCCTCCCGCCACATTCTCTCCCTGAAGACAATCACGTGCAGGAGCCCACCTGCCTCGGAGCCCCCTCGAAATGCCCCACGCTATGGTGACACTCCCTCAAAATTCGCACAGCGGGGCCCGGCGTGATCCTGCCAGACCTGCGGCAAAACCAGGAAGGGTGCCCCTATGTCCCAGTGGTGGAGGCAAACCCTCGTTGCGTGGTAGTCGGGTTAACTCCGGAAGGGCATGATTGATGTGACCCTCAAAATACTCCTAGCAGTGCTCTGAGAACTGCAAGCAGGATTCCTACTTTAAACGTGGAGACAAAGTGCCAACAGCCTGACCATTATAATACCTAAGCAGTGGCATTTAGGCCGCATCATGCCCAATAATGAACAGACACCGACAACGCTGATACTGGTCATGTCCTTCACGCGAAACAAAGACCCTGAAACCGCCTGCCTCCGCTCATCCCGCTGCATGTCTGGCCGCGTGAACAATCTCAAACGATGACGACCTTGCTCATTAACGCGGACCGTTTGTCCAGCGGGTGAACCTATGGTGGTGTAATTAGCTCGTATCGTCCAGCTGCCAAATGTAGGGCATGCCGCGCACCGGCCTTGGTGGCGTGCAGTCACTGGTCGGTGGTATCAAAACTAGGCTGGCTGAATCAGCCCCTTAGTAGGAGATGCAATGTGCATGTGCACCAGCTGTGGCCATAACAGCACCCGTCAGGGTGAGCTGGCTGTGGGTCAGGAAGGCGCCAAGGCATCAGTAGCACTGAGAGGCTTTCAGACGTAGATGCTGGTCAGGAGAGGTTTGCAAAGGTATTACATTTATGCCTGGCATTCACAACCCATCCACACCAAGCCCATTGCCCAGGTCCTGGGCCGCATACACACAGCCCGGTACTAGGCACCTGCGGGTCAGTGCCATGAGTTTCTAAATTATGACTGTACAGTGGGCATACTTGCTGACCAGGCAGTATTGCTATGGCCTCCAAGGGCCAAATAGTCACTCACCAGCAGCAGTGAGTGTGGTTTGCCCACAGTGCAGTTGTTAGAAGAATTTATATTCCATGTACAGGTTATACTGAACTTGCTACCAGCGGGTCTAGTGTGTGAGCGGGTTAACTGCTTTGAAAAAGGCATAAAAGGAGTATGGCATAACGCATAGACCACCAGGAATTAAATCGGGGACCAGCTACTCTTACACTTGGATTTCGGTGGAGGGCAATTAAGTCCGGGGTAACCAAGTGTACCGGGTCGAGTGTTTTGCATCTTGGGTCAAAGCGGGTTGGCACACAGGGGTGTCTAGGATCGTCCAGGCACACCCTGCAGTGTCGAATGCAATAGAACTGCACGTTGCCACTATTGTGAGTGTGACAGAGGCAACAATTTGTTCCCGGCCAAAGCAAACCAAGGCTCTTATGGTCAGATGCTCAACATCAACCGTCACTCCAGCTTCGCTGAAGGTAGTCTGTTAGCAGAGGTATAGAACAGTGACATCTTGCGCCAGGGTGCGGACATTGCACGGGCGACACAGCAGATAGGGTGCTGTCAGACGAGGGTGCTTGCGGGCTAGGAGGCCAGGCAATGTAGCAGAACCAATTCTAAGGACCCCTCTCCCCCTCCGGACTGCCCGAGAATCTGAGTGCAGTGGGATTTGCAATGTTACAGGTATTTTCCTGCCCATCAGGGGCAGAAGGGTACATTGCAGGTTTCTGCACATATAGAGTGGGGGCAAGTACCTACAGACAGTGTGCACCGGTAACCCCAAGAGGGTGGTGTTAAGATCAATATCTCGCAGCGGCAAGTTAGCCAGGTGGCATTCGTCAGTTAGGCCAGAATGTGTGCCGTGGCTCCAAGAGCGGCTTTAAATGTGTTGGAGCAGCACCACTGACAATTCCAGAGCACACACTGCACCTCGGCCCAGTAGGTGAAGACCATATGCTCAGGTGCGGCTTGATCTTATGGAAGGCAATATTCCCTGGAATAACAATACTAGTTCACTACCTGGGTTGAGCATCAAGGGTCACAGCTGGTTGGCAGGTATGTGTGTAGCTTTAGTTGAGCAAGCCTGGTAGGTGGCGTAAGTTGTCCCTCCATTTGGTTGCTGTGACTGCAATGGTGTGCGCTATGCGAACAATTTTTGTTCGCCAGGGTTTATTAATCGCTAAGGTCTGGGCACATGCCTGGTCAATTTCAACAAATTAGGTGCACTCTGCTCCCAGGGCAGGTTACTGGTTGCTTCAGTGATGCAGGAAATGCCCGTCCGCATAGCCAGAGCATATAGGCTGGTTGTGGAAGCGGTCTTCTAAGCAAGTGTGCTGCTGTTCCATAAATTAGGGAAACAGGTGTTAGGAAGCACGAAATACTAGAACGACTGCAACTAGGTTGCAGGAGGTGGGAGCCACATCAGCTTGAAGGGTAATATAGCGATGTTTAAGAGTAGAGCTCCCTCCTGGGAGGCCATCACATCCTTGCAGGTCATGCGAGGCACTCGTACATCCCCAGAGAAGGATAAACCGCTCCATGTGCAAGTTCGCAGGGCAAGAGGCTTTGGCTTCATAAGGCATGGGCTAAGCCGGGCGAACACAAAGGGAATGTTGACGAAGTTGGGGTGCAATTGGTACAGGTGGGCTTGGATCTGTTCCTACTGGACATGAATGAGGCCCGGGAAATTGCAGGTTGCAGTGAGAAAGGAGTTGTTTTGGTGGGGGGCTCTTTAGGCGACGGGGCCGCCTCCAGAGCTGTGGAGGAGTTACAGGGCGATCTGGAAGCAAATGGGTACAGAAGGGTACCTCTGCAAGAGCACAATAGGGGTGCCAGAGCCAAATCCCAGGAGCCTCATGGGAGGGTCCTGGAACAATTACGTCGGCGCCCCGTTAGTCCTTCGGGCGGTTGTGGGCCTGAACAACCGGGGGCTTGCCTTGCTACGCTCCGCCCTGAAAGGGGCGTGAGTAATAAGGGACCAATGTGTCACGTGATCCAGTAAGGGATCACCCCCATAAGGGTAGCGCTGATTGGTTACTCCACAGTGCTTGGCTCATCAGGCGGGTAGGGCAGCATAGGTTGGTACAGCTGCCTGCCCTTGGATCGCCCGTAAGATAACCCACCATATTGCATACTTTTGTATGGAATAAACCTGCAGCACTATTTTCCCAAACAAAAGTTGTGTTGTGTATTTATTTATGCATGCAGACTCTGTTGTGGTGTGGGTGGGGTGTGTTGCCAATAATGGGACTATGCGGCTGCCCGCGGCCCCCACAGGGGGCCACCCTAAACGGGCGGCCCATTTAGTGCCATTTGGGCACTTCCCCACCCCCAATGATGATGCGGGACTCAAGGAGGAGTCCCCTTACCAGACGCGTCACTTCCGGCACGCAGAGGAGGTGGGGAGGTATTTATGCCTCCCCCGGCCATCTTGGCGTCCTCTTTGCGCCGGACCCGCCGTCTCCCACCCTACCGCTTACCCGGTGTGGGGTTGGCAGGCGAAGTACATAGAACGTTGTAATGTTTTCTTTCTCGTTACAGGAGGAGTTACAGGGCGATCTGGAAGCAAATGGGTACAGAAGTGTACCTCTGCAAGAGCACAATAGGGGTGCCAGAGCCAAATCCCAGGAGCCTCATGGGAGGGTCCTGGAACAATTACGTCGGCGCCCCGTTAGTCCTTCGGGCGGTTGTGGGCCTGAACAACCGGGGGCTTGCCTTGCTACGCTCCTGAGACGGCTGCAACGCATCCAGAACGCCTCTGCACGTCTTATCCTCGACATCCCCCGACGCAGCCACATCACACCCCACCTGAGAGACCTGCACTGGCTCCCTGTCAACAAGAGGATAACCTTCAAGCTCCTCACCCACGCACACAAAGCACTCCACAACTCCGGACCAGCCTACCTCAACAGACGACTCAGCTTCTATACCCCCACCCGCCAGCTCCGCTCGACCAGCCTCGCCCTCGCCACAGTCCCCCGCATCCGGAAAACGACCGCCGGCGGCAGATCCTTCTCCCACCTTGCCGCCAAGACCTGGAACACCCTCCCCACCAACCTCCGACAGACCCAAGACCTACTGGCCTTCAGAAGACTCCTCAAGACCTGGCTCTTCGATCAGTAGCAGCACCACCCCCCTCTTCCCCCAGCGCCTTGAGACCCTCGCGGGTATGTAGTGCGCTTTATAAGTGACATGATTGATTGATTGATTGACTGGACCTTGCTGGTCCGAACCGTATCCTTCCTTGACCTTCTGCGTGGATTGCCTTTGCCAAGGCTTGTTGGTGCTACAGCCGGACACCGACCCCTCAGTACCTGACATCCTTCGTGGGACAGCTCGTATCCGGCTCCCGGTCGTCCTCGACGTCTCCTGGTCCCCGTAGCTGCAGAGTCAAGAACTCCCTCAACGCACCTGAAGCACCCGACATCGGTGGGCATTCGTCTACCAAGCCCCTGGTCGCTCCTGAGTGACCTAGACTCTGTCCCCTTTGCTTTCAGGTACTCTTAGACAAGAATCCACCTTTGGATTCCAACTGACACTTTTCTTCCTTCCAGCAGCGGCTCTTCTTCGAAGTCCTCCATTGGGTTCGACGGCGGTTTCCGACGCCACTTCAGACCTATGCACCCGGCTTCCCTGGGATAGATAACTCGGGTACCTCGGTATCCAAGAGTGGGGTGGCTCTCCAACCTCCTAACTTCTACGGGGTTTCTTCGAAGTCCACTGGGAATGGTCCTTGAACTCTAAAACTTCAACCGCGACTTTCACATAGAATTGTACGGAGCATGCGGTCGTGTTCCCACACTGCACCCATCCTCCCTGGGGTCCCTACTTACTCACCTTGTGTGGTTCCTTGAGGTCCCAGCGATTCTACAACCTCTCGACACTGTCTTGACTCGAGTCTTGGTTCTTATACCACTATTTTAGTATATGGTTTGGTCCCCCCCTGGGGCCCATTGTGTATTAGTGCTATTTACTGTCATTTCTGTGCTTAAGTATTGTGTGCTTTGTGATTATCTCCGTGCAGGAGATACTGTGTTGTACTAGATAGTGTTATATTAATAAATGCATATTTTTATAACTACTGTGTTGTTCTCCTTTCATTTAACCAATACTATAAGGTTGCAATCTGGTAAAACAAGCTGCTTAACATTCCTTCAGGACTAAGCCCGAAGGCTGCTCTCCACAGCTACCACTTGGATAGCTTTCTAAGGTTATCTTTGACCTATTAAATCACCATAAGGGTTGTTTGGACTGGTGCAAGGTGTCCACTTTAATTAGTGGACAGCATATACCAGGCCAACTTCTCACAACTCCTTAAAATTAGATTAGTAGATAGGAAAAAGCATTTTAATGGCTGCTGACACCAAATTGGGCATTTGCAACTGTTAAAATAAATAGTTTATTTGGCCCTATGATACTTCCGATGAAAATCCTTTTATCTCCGTCAGCTGAGCAAATATCATTTGGCCAGGACAAAACTTTTATTTATTCTTCAAAGATCACTAATACAGAAAATTCTCACTGCAAACTTCTAAAACTGTTGGAGTTATGTCCCAGCCCCCAGAGCCTTAATGAAAATAGGACAAAGTAGTAGAATATTGGGTACAAGGAGTAAGAGGAGAAAGGGGATCCAAAGGGAAGCTTTGCACAAGGGAACAAGATGGTCAAAGCTCAGAAAGAACAGGCACTTAAGAGGCAATTTGGCATTCAGACTAAATAACACCCAGGACGGATGTGCAAGACATGTATATAACAACATTAACAATAAAGGTAATGTGGGGTAAAGCACTCGGGAGCTCCACACAGTAAGACGGAAGCTCAGTAAGTTCCTCACCCACAACTACTGTTACAGATACTGACTGCAAATGCCCACATATAGGATATACATGCAAAGGCAGAGTCTGTGGATACTTATAGCAATGTTATAAAAGTAACTTAAAGGCAATACTAGTAGTGAATAAAAACTAGAAACTGGAACAAAGGGAAATAAATTGGGCACAAGGAAAAAGGAAAATACAGAAGGAGAGAGAGTTCAAGGGTGCACTAAAATAGTGCTGGCTCAGAATTCAAGGAAGCACAGCAGGCAGTGTTAGTTCAGGATCAAAGGTTAGCTACTGCCCAGGAATACAGTAACATGGATAGCAAAACAAGGCTAGCAAATGCTCAGAAACTCTGGAAACAAAAGGTCGGTCTAACAGGAACACTGCAACTGTGACCAACGCTGGACTGAAGGAAACTAAGCCTTAAAGAAGCTCACTGTGATCACATGCCTCAGGTGTGAGCAGACTAGCACCTACCAGCCACAGGTGTACTGAATTCCTCCTCTCATCCTAGGCCTGCAGGGGTGGAGATGAAGCAGTGAGCAGGGCATCCTAGGTAATGGAATTTTTATAATGAGCAGACTGGCTCCTAGAACACCCTGCATGATTCAGATCTGGGTGGGAATTTCCGAATAGTGTCCAAGAACCTGGAAATTAGTATATGCATACAACGCAAGGTCCAGAAGCTTATTAGAACACTGGAGAGTCCCAAAGGTAGGTCCCTTGATGGTGGGCATGAGAGCGCATGTTGTGAATTGTGACACTCCCCTTCTTTGGTGTTTAGAAATCTGGGAGTGCTATTTGAACCAGATTTAATTTAAATTATCCGATTGAGGCTGTAACTAACTATTGCTTGTTTTATCTTAAAATGCTTTGTTTGCATCCATTTTTTGAATTTGTTCCACATGCACATAATGGTGAATACTTTAATTCATTTGTGTACTAATTTATGCTGTTTGATGTATGCAGGGCTTTCTGTAAAGTCAACATTCTATTTACAACATATTCAAAACGAAGCAGCTAAAATCATCTGTAATTTAAAAACATTGATCCAGTTGTCAAAAACTCAGATTATTGTACTGGCTGACGATTGAGAGTTCAGTATATGGCTGCTTTCTTTATGCACAGCGTCACCTACAAATACTTCGTTTCTGGCAAATACATTTCAACATTTCATCTCAGAGAGGATTGCTCATCTTGAAGATATACTGCTCTTTGTTATCCCATCAGCCAGATTGACAAGAGGGGGCTGCATATCTTTTTCAGCTTTTTGCTCCAAGTTCTGTACGCTTTGCCACTCTTCCCGAAGAAGCAAACCAATTTGTTAGCATTCCATAGGTGCGGGGAGACATGGTTATTTGACAATTTGGTCAGGTAAACTTCTCTTCTGGCATGTCTCTTAGCTTTTGAGCTCATGTTTCGGCACAGTAAACAGACCTTTATTGAGGGTGAATATTTAGGCTATATAAGTATCCATCATAGGTATATAAATAGCTTTAGGAGAGATGAAGCAAGTGAGACAAAAGGCCTGGTGTTTCAGTGAGTGAAAGATTCCAGATTGCTACAAAGCACTGCTGTGATAAAACTCAGGTCCTCTGAACACCCCAGTATATCAAAGATCCAATGTACTGCTGTGCTACCGCCCTTCTCTGTGAAACTTGATCCAGGTACAGAAGTGCAAACTGCAGGTGCAGGTGCCTAGGCCCAGACCCCCACTTACCTGTGACTGGTCCCCCGACCAGTTCAAGGTCCTTTCGGTCCCAGCTCGCTGTGAGGAGGCTCCTACCTCACATCTCTCTCTCTCTCTCTCTTTCTGTCTCCCCCTGTCCCTGTGTCGCAGTTTCCTCGCATCTCCTTGTTAGCCTTTTTTTCTTTTGCTCTTTTAACTCTTTCACCCTCTTTTTTCAAGCCTTTTAAGCTCTCACTGGTTTACAGCCTGTTTTGATCTTTTGCTTTAGCTCTTTCTCCTTTCAGCCCATTCTTGTTCTTTTGCTTTCAGGCCTTTTGCTCTCTACCTTTGGGTGCTCTCTGCTGCCCTTGGCCCCCCTATACCCTCCGGTGCCTTTGTCCCGCCTCCTGCTGCTCCTTACCAGCTTCTTTTCTTCGGTGTCTTCTTTCCCTCTCTCCTGTGTGGTTCTCCCCAAACCCCCGTGCTCCTCCCCTCTCCCAGGGCCTACTTAATGATGGCCTCTACGTTGCTTGAGTGCCAAAGGCAAGCCAATCTGCACGTCTACATGCCTGGACCAGGCCCAGTGCCACAAATCCTGGCCTAACCGCAACCTGCGACACCCCACAGTGCTCCATCCTTCGCTCGATCCAAATGTCTCTACCGCCCAGCTGCTGCCACGCTGCACCACACACCACAGTAGGAGCTTTCACCTGCACCAATGCCGTTTCACCTACAGTAACCTACCCACACCCCCCACACAAGCACCAGCCACACCAACAACATATCCATACAGCACTGCACTCAACAGCAAACCAGCAGCCCAAGACTCACTCACATGCATGCTACTCAACACCCGCTCACTCAGAAAACACGCAACCGAATTTTGTCACCTGCTGAGCAGCGACTCGCCGGACCTCCTCTTCATCACAGAAACCTGCCTAAATCCTACATTGGTGCATGACATCGCCACAGCAATCTGGGCAGGCTACAAGATTGCACAACAAGACCACCTTCAGAAGCCAGGAGGGGGACTCGTGATTGTCTACCAAGACACCATCAAGTGCTCATCGACCACAGAGCACACGACTCTGTTCATGGAACATCTACACTTCAAGCTGCAAATCTCCAAAAACGTTGCCGTATGCGGAACCCTCATCTACCAACCACCGTGACCACAAGCTGCGTTCATGAACCTCATCACGGACTTCATTGCCCCCCCTCACCAACGACTTCAAAGACTTCGTTCTACTTGGGGGCCTCCACTTTCTCTGGGAAGACAAAACCAACTTCTGCTCCACAGCACTCCTTGAAAGCCTAAACCACATCGGATCAACCGAGCTCGGCACAGACCCCACACAAATCGCCGGACAGATGCTGGACCCCAGCTTCATCACTTTCGATAGCATCAAGTTCAACTTGACCTCACCTCTTACATGGACCGACCACTCTAGAATTCCCTTCCAGGTCAACTCACGGCAAGCCAACGCACCCACTAAAGTAAGCCTATCCAGCCGCAGCTAAAGCAAAATTTCGGAATCAGGCTGGCTTAACGCCATCCGCACCGGCCAGCACAACCCTACAGACAACATCAATGAGGATATTGACAACTCCAACTCCTGGATTAAGAACTGCGCAGACTCCCTCGCACCAATCAATCTCAACAAACAGAGAAGATCCAACAAGCAAGCCAGCTGGTACACAGAGGACCTTCAGGACAAGAAACACTGCAAAATGATGTAGGCTTTGTGGCCTCTCCACTTTCTCTCTGACAGAACTACCTTCAAAGCTGCACTCGGACAATGCCACCAGCAACTAAGAGAAACAAAGAAAAAAGCACTAGCTGAACCCCTCAAAGGCAGCTCCAGCAGTAGCAAGGACATCTTCTCGATCATTAAAGATTTCATCACACTGACAGCCTCCATCAACAGCACCTGCTCTCAAGAGCTGTGCGATGACCTATCCAACTTTATCAACCGCAAAACCATGAACATCTACAGCAAATTCGCTCACCAACCAGACCCCAGCAAACTCATCGCCAATCTGCCCTTCACCAAGCCAGACAACCACTGGCCAGCCACTGAAGAAGATGACCGCTTCTTAGAGTGACTCTGGCAACACATCTATTCACTCCCCCATCAATCTGGCAAATCATCCGTCTTTCATGGTGGGTGGTCTCTCCTTATGTCCCACTCGCCGTGCTGATGCCATCGTTGGGTGTCTATGCCAGCGAGCCTTGTCTACGAACCTGAACCACGCTGCTGCCTATTTCGATGGTGAACCCCTGCCTGAATTTTTCTGGTGCCCAGGTACTGGTGTGACGTTGGGGGGGCATTTCGGAGCTCGAGTACGAGAGCCGTCCTCACAATGACTATGGCGCAAGAGGTGGGCGGTGAGGCGACCAAACGACCGAAGAGGCCCATACCGAAGGTGAATGCGGCCTAGGGAATTCGATGGAGGACCATCGGACGACCAACGCAACTCCAGGCAGCCGACCTGCGCTATGGAGGAGGACCGGACAGCCGCAACTATCCAGGGAACAGCACAAGCCGGCAGTGCTTGGACGCCCAAGTGGAGAGGAGTACCCGCCGACACCTCCCCCCTTGGTGGCGCTCAGGGGGCTCTGACCTGCAGCGTGCAGAGAGTGTCCTGCCCACACCCCTGGATTCGCAGGGGCCGTATAAGAACTGCTCGGCTTTCCTCCCCGCTCCCCTGGATTGCAGGTCAGTTTGGTGATGCATGGCCCCGACGACCTGTGCTACATTGGTACAACATTGGTGGTGGCTCCCGGCCGCTTGTGATCGGACCGGTGGACGGGGACGCCTCTTGGGACGTGTGACTGCAGTGTGTTTCGCCCCGCGTTCATCGTACGCCGTGGTCCCCCGCACCAGAAAGACCAGAACGGGAGGCCGCTCCTTCTTCCTCGCGGCCAAAGCATGAAACGCCCTTCCGCTCCACCTCAGACAGACAACATCGCTCCCCATCTTCGCAAGAAACCTCAAAACCTGGCTCTTCGACAGACCCCCTCCTTGATGGAATGGAACCTGCACCCCCCCCCCCCCAGCGCTTTGAGATCCTTACGGGTGAGTAGTCGCGCCTTAACAAACCCCTGATTGATGGCGAGACTTCGTAATCGGCCTGACGAGGCCCCAAAGAGGCCAATAGTTTGAGCCCCGGTGTCGGCTGCCATATGTGCCCCCCCGAACTGTACACGCTGATACACTAACGTCCTGTAGAGAGATCCTGCAGGGGGTGAAAACATTCTCTGGCTATTGGGGCTTGCAGTGGTGTTGACCAAGGGGGGGGTCAAGGAGCAGGAAATCTGATAGTCCACCGGGAGTTCTTTATTCGCCCCTGGCAGGTGGTGGCGAGTACTGCTGGGGCCCCCCTCCCTCGCTCCCCTTGCGCAGGGACTTGTGGGGACCAGGTGATGCACTCGACGAACCCCACCAATGACGGGGGCAAGGGGGCTTTGTGGCACACAGCAAACCAAACTGGATAAATACACACTTCCCAGGAGGGCTCCTGCTACGGGGGACCAGTCGGACATGCCAGCACCAACAGCTTCGACATCCCTGGACTCTGAGTCGCTTATGCTGCATGATATCATGGCAGCTATTCAGGGGGTTAAAACTGCTCTAGCAGCAAAAAATTGACTTTGTGACCACTGAGGTCTCACTACTGAGAGCTGATCTGCGAAACATGGGAGCACGTGTGAAGGAAGTGGAAGACACCACCGCCACTCTTAGGACCGGCACGACAGCGCTGCAGGGCCATGTCTGCGAATTGCACGCCACTACCAAATTCCTAGAAACCAAGCTGGAAGACCAGAATGGCCGCTTCTGACGCAAAACATCTGCATCATTGGAGTGCCGGAGCGGGCGGTGGGGCCAGCGGTGGACTTGTTTGTGGAAGATCTAGTGAAGATGCTGCAGCCCCATGGCCTGTCTAATTATTTCTCGGTGGAGCTGGCCCATGGTGTCCCTGGGACTCAGCAGATGAGACTGTCTGGAGGGCTGGAGAATCATGAGAAGGCCCTGCCCGCGGGCAGTAACCGGTGGCCAACATGGAGAGGCGGAGGTCTCGAAGCAGCAAGAAAGTGTTGGCCATCACCTGCAAGAGCACGATTTCCCTAACGACCAGAGGAAGTGATCACACAACGTGTTGTAGTTTTACACTGCTTGCCTCTGACTGATGGATGAGCCTGCATCCAGCTAGGAAAGAAAAATCAGGCCCAAACGTGTATAGCTGGAAAATGCACAGCAATTAGTTGTTGATAAATGAACCAATGACCAATGACTGCCACCCGATTGACTCGGCCTCATACGTTCTTCTCTGGTATTGTTGGTAACACTTCTCCCTTTGCCTGATGGGGGGGATGGATGAGTGGCGCCTCACGTCTGACCTTCGTCTTCTCCACGTTACACATGCTGGGTCAGGGCACAGTCACTCTGCAAAGTTGGGGGAGGGGTGTGTTTGAGCCCGCCATGCAGGGAAGCAAAGAGAGGGGGCGGTTGGGGGGCCGAGTTAGTTTCATTTTCGATTGTTTTTTCTGGTTTCATTCTTAGTAGCACACTACCACAAACAGAGCTGCGACTATCCCTGTGGAGGCTCTGTTTCCTCCTGATTCAATACCTCATTCCTACCAGTCATGGCCACCGAACTAGCCCCTCCTCACTTTAAGGTGCTCTCCAGAAACGTAAATGTGTTGGGGGACAAATTTAAAAGGGGAGTGGTAGTCCAATACCTCAAAAGGCACGCCCCGGATGTTGTGCTCCTTCAGGAGACTCATCTTCACAGAAACTCTGTTCGTGTCCTAGACAGATGGGCATACTAGATGGTGACACATGCAGGGTACATGTCTGGCTCGAGAGGAGTGGGAATCCTACAACGCATATCTCTACCACTCACCATACAGGGTACTTGGCCAGACACACATGGTAGATATGTTACGCTCTCTGGACTCTGGAAAGGAGAGGTGATCAATATCCTCTCGGTCTATGTTACCCCGAGATTGCACGAAGCGCTGTTCTTAGACCTGGGTGCTCTTCTGCTACGCCTACCAGAGGGTGCACTGGTTATAGGTGATGATTTCAACCTGGCCCTAGACGACTGTAGGGACCCTAGAACCCCCAAGACTATGATACCCTCCCATAGACCGCTGGCCTACTTCTTCTCAGCTTTGGGACTGATAGACACCTGGTTCGCCCATAACTCCGCGACCCATCACTTTACTTTTCACTCAGGGGCACACAGCAGCTTATCGCGTATTGACTATATTTTCACTTTGGCATCACAGCTCCCGTGCTTTGGGGAAGTCCGACATTTGGTGAGGGGTATTTCTGACCATTCCCCTGTGTGGGCGGTGTGCGGATAGCCTCCTCCCATGTCCACAACAGGTTTGTGCTTAATCGTTGGTACCTCAGGGTGCCCCGCATTTCGGGAGGTCCTCTGTGAGGCCATGAAGCAATACTTTGCCAAGAACAAGGGCTCTGTAACCTCAGCGTGGTCCTTCTGGCAGGCATATAAGCCAATCATAAAGGGTCAGGGCCTTTCTCTAATGGTGGGATATAAAAAGAAAAGAGGGTGTGAATGGAGGTGCTAGAGAGGGACATTCAAAACCTCAAGAACAAACTAGTAGACTAGGACACCACGAATTGAGACAACATTCACACGATCTCAGTTTTAAACAAAAAAAGTATAGGGACACTGCAGAGGAGGCCGCTAAAACCAGTTTTTGCGCAATCCATCGACACCTCTATGAAATGGGAGACAGGGCAGGGGAACTCCTAGCATGGCTAGACAGGAAAGAAAAGATAAATAGATGGGTCCCTAGTATATTAAAGAATGATGGAGATCGAGGTGACACCCTACAGGGAATAGAGGACACCTTCAAGGCCTGTTACACACTCCCCTGCTCTCCGACACTCATGCCTCTGTCAACAAGTCTCGTGAGCTATTGGCGGATATTCAATTACCTCCTGGAGAAGGAACTTACTGAGGACGAAATTTTCCAGGCAGTTCGGGACTTAACCCCGGGTAAGGCCTGTCTAATTATTTCTCGGTGGAGCTGGCCCATGGTGTCCCTGGGACTCAGCCGAAACCGGCCGTTCCGCCTCACCCAATTATCGCTAGAAAATTCAATTATCCCGACCGTGATGTTATCCTCCAGACAGCCAGCAGTGACCCTCTGCTCAAGCCACCTTGAGCTCCACCATCTGCTGGACAATACACAACCAGGCTTCGGAAAGAACCACAGCACATAAACGGCACTCATCACAGCCACTGACTACATCAGGACCATCCGAAACGGAGGAGAAAAAGCTGCCTTCATCCTGCTCAGCCTCTCTGCAGCATTCGAAACAGTCTCCCACAATACTCAACAGAAGACTCCATGAGATTGGCATCCAAGGACCAGCTCTCAACTGGATCTGCTCCTCTCTCGCGGAAAGAACCCAAAGAATCTGGTAGCAGAATAGATGAGAACCAACTGCTTGAAACTAAACTCCGAAAAAACAGAAGTATTGGTCTTCAACAAGGATATTGGTCGAATCAAAGGCATAGAGCCAGTGTGAGTCACAGTTAAACTGAATGCAGAGTAACCTGAATGTCCCAGTACAATCTCTGGCCAGAAAGGGTGGCTGGAATTGCCCTAGTGATTTAGTCCTTGAAAGAGTAAGGGATTTTGAAAGAGATCTTGGGGAGTTCATGTAATTCCCCAATTAAGGGTAAATATCAAATTGCACAGTACATAAGAAAAATGTATATCATTGTCCCGTGATATTGAATCCTGCTGCAATACTGTTTTAGATACCCTGTGAAGCTGAGTGGTTCACAGTATTTGATTTGTGATAAGCCTTATTTTCCATCCCACTGCACAAAGAAAGTCAGTTTCTCTTCACCTTCTAGTTCCAAAGTAGAATTTTGGCATGGTGCTAAGTTACACAGGGTATACATAGAGCCCCTCGCTCTTCAACCAGATCTTGAAAATTAATCTGGAGACTCTGAAGTTACCGTACAATTCAGTCTTAGGGCAGTACATTGACAACCTGTTAGTAGCATCGATGTCACAAAAAGAATACACACAAGACACTATTACCCTGCTGAATCATTTGGCTGAGAATGAACATAAGTTGTCCCCAAGCAAATTGCAGTACAGTCAGAAGGGCATCCTGTATCTAGGACAACACATTGAGAAATAAGTAAGGAAGGTGTCGCAGGAGAGAATATCTGCTATTCAGAAGATGAACCTTCCAACTACATAGAGAAGACATCAGGATGTTTCTGGGAATGGGAGGCTACTGTCGCCAGTGAAAACCCAAATTTTCCCTAGTGGCAAAGCCTCTACAGATGCTTACACATAAGGATGTATCTGATCCGCTACCTTGAGAAAATGGAAGCATGGACTTCTTCCTCAAGTTGTGAGAAAGTCTTTGTCATGCCCCAGCTCAAGGAATATCAGATTACAGTAAGGAGTTAATTCTGTATTGCAGTGAGAGGTAAGGGTGCGATCTCGAAATACTTACACAAACACATGGTGATGCAAGGAGGCCTGTGAGCAATTTTTCAGCCACTTTTGATCCAGTAGTCATAGAATTGCTTTTTTGTCTAAAGGCAGTGACAGCAGTCGGTGTTATCATCTAGCAAAGAGAAGGAATTATGATGGGGTACCCTCTCTCTGTAATGGTGCCTCGCTCTGTGGCAGTCCTTTTATCTCCAACTACGATAAAGCATATGACCCTAATTCATCTGACCAGGTATGAACAAATCATGCTGGCAGCAGACAATATTATATTAAAATAGCGTCTGTCTAAATCCTGCTACATTGTTACTTTTACCTGAAACTGAAATTGATAGGGGGAGGTTGAGCATGACTGCTTTGATGTCACTGAGTTGTGCACCAAACCGAGGCCCGATATCGGAGATGATCCCCTCACAGAGCCTGATTATGTATTGTTTGTGGGCAGCTCTTGTTTGAGATGATAGTGGAATTTCAGAGCTTCTTATGCCCTTTGCACCTTTGAGGGTGTAGTGGAAATCTCCTGATTGTGTGATGTAACCTTTGCCCAGGTGGCTGAATTTGTCACTCTTATTAGAGCTTGTTGCATTTCAGACCAATTAAGAGATTTATGGGGGGGCATATCTAGCCGGCCAAAGATGGTGGATGCTTGAGCATGCTGCTACTCACTGGCCTGGCAAGAATACTGTAAATTCTGCCGCACTGCGGCGGTATCAGCCCCAGGTGACATTGGCCCATATACTTGGACCCTGCGAGGGGGGGGGGTCGCCCCAGCGGGGAATGGCGTCGAGCTGCAACATGAGAGCCGCGGTGTAATGTGCAGCGAGGGCCACAATGAAGCTTGGTGAGCAAGCTGCTAGATGTGATCGGAGGGCGGAGGTCAGGAGCTATGCCCGCAAGTGCTGCATGGAGAGCCAAGGAATAGTGGACTGTCCTTCTGGACTTGTCTCCGCACGCGTCCCTTGGCAAAGCTTGGAGCGGCGCCAGCCATCCTGGGTGAAGCCGAGCGGTGGCTGAGGGAAAGGTTGGTGTCCCAGAGGTGCATGGAGGAGAGAGGCTCTGGAATCCGAGTGGAGGCCTGGCGTGGTGGCACCTCACGGGCGCAATGAGGAGGGGGCTGGTGGCTGGCAGGGGCACCCCCGGGGGCTCAGCGATGCCCACAGCACCCCTGAGTCAGGGGGGTCTCCAGCTGATCCCAGAGCTCAGAGACTTCATGCCACGAATCGCTTAGGAGCACCGACTGCGGGGCCTGCAGTGAAGCAGAGAGGCGCCATTGGGCTAGTGGCCCGAGTATAGAGCTGCATGTTGTGACCAGAGGCCTGGCCAGCCCGCGGACAGGTGGAGAGAGGGGAAAACAATAGAGCAGAGGCTGTAGGATTGACGAACCATGGAGAGGTGCCTTGATCGTTCCCCCCTCGCCCCCGCCCCTGAAGGACCACCACTGAGCTACTGACTGGACTAATTGGTACTGAGGGGGGCGGAGCGGCGGCACGGGCCCTGCTGATGGAGGCCCTGGACATCCCTGGGTATTATTAAGGGTTTCAGCGCCAGGAGCATTCCAGTCTTCGAGACTAGGCCCTGAAGGAGTGCTGGAAGTGGTGCTCCAGACACGCTGGGGTGTAGTAACACTGACAGGGGTCTCGGGCTTCTCTTCTTCCCCTGTTAAGCCATGGGCAAATCTAAGCCCAGAGGGCCGGGATCTCAGGCCACTCATAATGAACACTCCTGGAGCGATGACCCGCCTGCGGAGTGCTTGGAATCTCACCACCTCCTCTCCAGGCCCAACTAGATAAGATCTTGGAGGCCATTGTGGATACTAAGGATACCCTCCAAAGTGACATCAGGACAGTGTCTGCAGAATTAGGGCTGCTGCATGCGGACCATCATAAACTGGCTGACAGGGTAAATGGGGCGGAAGCACACACTGAGGAACTTTGACCAAGTCAACAGGCTCTGGCTTCAAAGGTTGCTGAACTGGCTGAGATAGTGCATGTCTTGGAGCACCACGCTGAAGCTGCGGAGGAGTGCAACCGCCCCAATAAAATTCGTATTGTGGGCCTCCCTGAGGGCACAGAGGAAGGTGATTAGGAGGCTAACCTGGAGCGCTCGTTGAGAACGAAGGTGGTCCCGACACAGCTGACCCCTTTTTTCACTTTGGAGAGGACATACCGAGTGCCGTCCTGCCCACCTGCTCCTGGTCGACCTCATAGACCGGTGGTGGCCAAACTGCTCCATTATAAAGACAGATGTATTACTGTAAAGGGGCAATGCGGATGAACCTCTCCAGGTGGGGAATAGTAAGGTGTCACTCTTCCAGACTTCACAACAACAGTACAGTCCAAGAGAGCCTCCTTCTTGGAAGTAAAATGGTTGCTACGAGACAAAGGTCTGCAGTACTTGCTACTATTCAAAATAATGCTGGATGGAACCGCCCAGTTTTGCGCAGACTCGTCAGAGGCTTGGAGCTGGCTGGAAGCCTACAGACCAGGGGGCCGCCCAGCGTAGGACCGGGCTGAGGACACGACGACCGGTCGCAGGTCGAGAAAATGTACCTGCCACAAATTAGTGATCGTGGAAAGATGTATAATGGATTCAAATGATGATTTCCACAATTGCTGATCTAACTTTTTGATAAAAGTTATTCATCCAAATTCATGTTGGTAGATTCGGCACTATAATGATTGATAATCCAACAGTGAAAACACAATGGTCTCTAGGGCAAGACAGCAGTGATCGAAAACGTGGCTCGAAATCAGATGGAATCTACGCGCGTTTCGGCACCGGAGGTGCCTTCATCAGGAAAAGCCGCAAGGTTAAGAGTCTTGATGCCTGTAAATGATAAAACAAAACATATGGTTCATTCTATGAAACTAAATGATAAACTATTCAGTATACTAACTCATTAATAGTTTAGCATCTGTATGCAGAAGAGATTAAGGTCCCTAGGCATGTATAGTTCATGCAACCAGCTCTAACACCCAAGTACGTAATCCAAGAGCGGAATTGTACATCATGTGTCCAAGGTGAGATGAAATAAGGGAATAAGCGAGAAAAGAGCCCTTACATACCCAGAATTGTACATCATGTGTCCAAGGTGAGATGAAATAAGGGAATAAGACAGGGAAGAGCCCTTACATATCAAAGGATAACATTCAAGAACACCCAGTGTAATACGGAATCTGTAGTACTAAGTTGAATATAATACCCTGAATGTTACATGAAATTATGCATTTAATGCTGTGAATGTTGAGAAGGATCCTTCCTATAGATGGTGATATAACACTACTGAAGAATATCTAAAATCAAGATAAGGACAGTATGTTATTTATTGAGAAATCACAAAATTGCTTGGTGCATGGAGGACCAGAAGTGAGTATCTTTGCGAGTGCTGTACTGACTCGCCTGAAAGCTATGACGAATAAAATACCCCGGCCCACTCCTAATCTGGATAAGACGGAACTGGGAGCCCTACGTGATCTCGGGAGCACCTCTGATGTGACTCTAAAAAATTGTGATGAAGGGGGAGGCGTAGTGGTGCTGGACACTGGTAATTATGTGAGTAAAATGCAGGCCTTCCTTAATAATCTGGAGCATTACTTACCTGTTAAACTGGACCCCACCTCTAGAGTGAAAAGAAAGATTTATAATCTTACCAAGAAAGCTTTGGATCGAGACATGATTTGCCAAAATGAATTGGACTACCTAAACATTGATCACCCTAGAATGGTGAGCATATATGGAGTACCAAAAATACACAAGAGCAGTACTGACCCTCCATATCGTCCTATAGTTACCACAATAGGCTCAGTTACTGAACTGATTTCTAAATATGTGGACCTGATTCTAAGCCCGCATATATCCAAAACCGCTTCACACATTAAAGACACTAAAGCCATGATTCAAACTGTGGAAGGTCTCCCTTTTAATGCTATGAGAGAAACCCTTGTTACGCTTGACATTGAGTCCTTATATAGTAATACCTCAGGGAGGAGCTCTTAAAGCAGTACAGTGGTTTATTGAACAATACCAAATAGACTGTTGTGCAGGCTTTATTTTGGAGATCCTACAGATAGTGTTAGAGGAAAATACTTTTGAATTCAATGAAAGTCTGTATAGACAAACGAAAGGAGTCATTATGGGAGCTTGCATGTGCTCCCACAGTAGCTAACATCTACATGGCTCATTTTGAGAATATCCATATATATAACGAATTAGCCCCATTTTATGATTCCATCAATCATTGGGCTTGTTATATTGATGATATTTTCTTCATCTGGTGTGGAGAGTCAGATTCCCTTCTTGACTTCTTCGAGTGGATCAACCACTGTGACATTAATCTGAAATTCACAGCGAATTCAAGTAACCAAAAGATTGAATTCCTTGACATAGAAATCAAACATCATAACCACACACTAGAAGTTGATCTCTATGTCAAACCAACAGCCAGGAATACACTCCTACACTTTAACAGCTATCACTCTATGACTCAAAAGGAAAGCTTCCCATTTGGGCAGGTTCTTCGTTTGCGACGAAACTGCACAAATCTTACAGACTACGAAACTAGATCTGTTATGATGAAAGCCAAGTTCACATCCAGAGGGTACCCTACATGCCTGGTAAGAGAGGCCTATAGCGTGCAAGGTTCTAGGATAGAGATCACCTGTTAGGAAACCATACACACAAAAGTGACCCCGAACTGGTTTGTGTCACCAGACACACTACATTGAATGAGAGAGTGCGTCAGATTATATGGGCCGATTGGCATATCCTGAACGTCAATGCGGATCAGAGCAATATCCTACTGCGCCCTATGTTTGCCCACAGGCGTAATAAAAATGTGAAAGATCATGTAGTCCATTCTCGCATGAACACTAACGTGCCCTACATTCAAAAAACCATTGATGGCCAAAATGCTGTATTGTGTAACCATAAGTGCTCGCAATCTAAAGCATGTGACAGTGCTATCATCACGGCCACTTAGGAACACAATGTGCATTTGATCTCCTTGAAATCATTTACCAACTGCAAGACTAAAAACATTGTATATCTCCTACGGTGCCCTTGTAGATTAGGATATGTAGGGTAAACATCCAGATCACTAGCGACACGATTTACAGAACATCGGTCCGCCATTCGCACCAAAAAATTAATGGCCCCCCTCGTAAAACACTATCTGGAACAAGGGCATGGTCCTGAGGATATCAACTGGTTAATACTGGAAAAAAATCAATCATAAAGCAGGCTGTGATCCCGATGCAGTAAGAAAAAGTAGAGAGGTATACTGGATGTTCACCTTAGATTCGGTAGCCCGCGGCTTGAATCAAGAAATTCCATGGGAACAAGCGATACGTTATAGCACAGGTTGAGTTCACAACCACACGCTTGTAGGTCTAGAACTAGTTCCCTTGCTGCTAGGTGAGTTATAGTCAACCTATCCTCTTGAGAACTCCCGTCTTCATATTTAGGTATAGGGTTCTATACCATTTCCCTATGTATCAGTTACAGTGTTCACTGGCAGGAGTTTATAATATTGCACCCACGTCATCCCCCCGGGAATACTTCAACATTGGGCTGTTACTATCATGCCAACCTATTCTACACCCTTGTAGTGTTTGCGAAATGTAGGTTCTTTCAATAGTGTCATTTTTACCGGGATGGCTGGCATTTACTATTAACATTTTTCTCGTTATTTGACACTCTCTCGTCATCTCACCTGTACACTACTAGGATCATTCCCGGTGGTTTCATAGTACGCAGGATAAACACCGCATATATAAATAGCCTGTATACATGGGATCCCTGTTAGACGGCTGGCTTATACTTTCACGGCCGCGAAGATAAAGTCTCCATCGGCTGCTCTATGGAGAGGAAACATTTTACAGGTACACGTTGCGCGCATGCAGGCGCAGTAAGAGAAGTTTGACATTTTCACATATTAAACTTAAGGGGCCGGTAGCTTGTCACTAATGGCTGGCGCTTTCCTCCCCCCCCCCGCAACCTGAGGTAATCGACAGGTCACCTGACCACATGCTCAGCACCGATCATGTGATCACCTCCCCAGCCTTTTTAAATACGAACCTGCCCTAACGCCCGGTTTGCATCAGCCGGCGTCAATCTACAGACTCCTTCAGTCGCTCTTTGGATCGTGTATCATCGGTAAGAGCTGATTCCCTTCACATTCATGTTCCTCACTTTCTGGTATAGATAACTTAGCGTCTATCCTTCTGTTGTTCCTAGATTCCAGATATAGTCTGCAACAAAGGGCGTGTTGACTGTTATCCTTTCAGCGGCATGCCATTTACCATGTAAGTTTACACAGAGTTCAGCTCTGTGTTCAGCTAAGTTGTGTCGATAGGAGTTTTAATGTACGCTCTTAACTTTGTTTCAGAGGTTTTGCTTTTATCGCGGACAGCGTTTAACTGCACCCTGGTGCGATTAGTGTAATGGTTTCAATCACAGATGGCTCTTACCTGTAAGAGTCAATTTCGTAAGAGTTAATTCGCCACGCGCTCATATCTTTCCACTGGCCGATATAGATAACTTGGCATCTACCTTGCGATTGTCCACAAATTATAGATTCAGTTCGCAATAAAGAGCGGGTTGACTGTTTTTTTCTTCCACGGCACGCTAGTCTCCATGAAAGCTCACGTAGAGTGTAGCACCTTGCCTTTCCTTTCCGTGTTGGTGGGAGATTCATGCATGCTCCAGATCATAGTTTGATTTTGCAATATAGGGCGTGTGGTCTGTTATTAATTTTTCTGCAGCACGCCAGTTATCATGCAAGCCAACGCAGAGTGTAGCTCTTGTCTAGCTATTCCTTACTGACACGAGATTCATGTATGCTCTACATATTGTCTCTAGATTACAGAGTAAGTCTGGAACACAGTGCGTTTTATTGCTCTGTGGTACGCTACTTTGTACACAAGCGCACGCAGAGTGTAGTACCTTGCCCAGTCTTTCACGTGCTGATAGGAGATTTAATGCACGTTCTCTATATTGCTTTCAAGGTCTTTCTCACACCGTGTATGGCGTTCATTCGGCCCGACTCGTATAAGTGCCCAAGTTTCAGTTGCCGCTTACCAGCATCCTGGTCCGGCTTATGATTGTGTGTAAATCACGGACGACGTGTATGTCAAACTTCAATTGGGTAGGTGGGCGGCCATGTTACAATCGTGGTCCTCCATGCTCCAAGCAATTTTGTGATTTCTCAATAAATAACATCCTTTCCTTATCTTGATTTTAGATATTCTTCAGTAGTTTTATATCATCGTCTACGGGAAGGATCCTTCTCGACCTTCACAGCATTGAGTGCATAATTTCCTGTAACATTCAGGGTATTATATTCAACTTAGTACTATAGATTCCGTATTACACTGGGTGTTCTTGAATGTTATCCTTTGATATGTAAGGGCTCTTCCCTCTCTTATTCCCTTATTTCATCTCACCTTGGACACATGATGTACAATTCTGGGTATGTAAGGGCTCTTTTCTCGCTTATTCCCTTATTTCATCTCACCTTGGACACATGATGTACAATTCCGCTCTTGGATTACGTACTTGGGTGTTAGAGCTGGTTGCATGAACTATACATGCCTAGGGACCTTAATCTCTTCTGCATACAGATGCTAAACTATTAATGAGTTAGTATACTGAATAGTTTATCATTTAGTTTCATAGAAGGAACCATATGTTCTGTTTTATCATTTACAGGCATCAAGACTCTTAACCTTGTGGCTTTTCCTGATGAAGGCACCCCCGGTGCCAAAACACGCGTAGATTCCATCTGATTTCGAGCCACGTTTTCGATCAATGCTGTCTTGCCCTAGATACCATTGTGCTTTCAGTGTTGGGTTATCAATCATTATAATGCTGAATCTCCCAACATGAATTTGGATGAATAACTTTTATCAAAAAGTTAGATCAGCAATTGTGGAAATCATCATTTGAATGCATTATACATCTTTCCACGATCACTAATTTGAATGTACACCAAGTATGAAAGTGAATGAGTGAGTGTAGATACGTTTGGAGCGAGCATGGGAACTGATTCAACTATTGATCATGTCAATTGATATAAAGAATAGGTTTTTTGTAGTGTTTTTAGACAATAAAATATTTTTTGTATATTTGTATATCTTGGTTCCTTCAATTAATTCACTATCATATGTTGTGACAATTGTTTGAGTTGCCTTAGGATTTTACAATTGCTCTACTATCCCTGACTTAAGGAACTCTCATTTAATAGCAGGGGGCCCTCGCCTTTCTTTACGCTTAATCTGGGGGGCTGGGCCTGAGGAAGCCCCTAAGAGAGGAGAGGCATGGACTTTGATGGCGAGGCTTGGTTGCCTGGGTGGAGGTGGGGGGCTTTTTACGCCCCTGCTTGAGGTGGGGACTTAGTAATGCTCTGATTAACACAAGGTCCCTAAAGGCTGGCGAGACATACTGGGGCCGATGCAATGCTGATCCCTGTATACATACTTGCCCCACTTCACTAGCCTACTTTAGGAGGTTGAGTGGTGCCATGATTATACCACAGTTGTTCTTACAGTTTGGGTGGACAGCCTTTGCTGGACTGCCCCTGGGATAGAATGTTTGAGGATGTTCTGTTTGTTTTCTGTCTCGGGGATTGACATGCGTGCTGAACTGGGAACTGCGGGCGGGAGGAGGGGGAGACCCGGAGACATTGTTGGGGCAAGCGCTAGACAATCTGCCCAATGGCTGACACGTGCCAAGGTCTCATACTCCTGACATAGAACATTCAAGAAATGGGGTCCGTGGCTAATCAACACAACATACACAGATATCTCAGGCGTAGGGGGTGCACATTGCTATGCTACAGGAAACGCACCTTTTAGGGGTGGAGGTCACTCGCTTGCAGCACCGCTGGAGGGAGCAGGTATTTGCGACAGAGTACTCCAAGCACTACAATAGATAAGGAAGGATGATATATGTTGATCACCGACAGACTATATGGTAGACAGGTCACGCTGGGGAGTGTATACGCACCTAACCATGACTAGGTCACATTTCTGCATTCACTCTCAGCCACCTTGATGCTGGCGCGTTGGTCTTGGGGGAACTTTAATTGTGTGCTTGATACTGATCTTAATCGCTCAACTTCGCTGCTGCATGGGGAGGCAGCACATAAGCTGGCTGTGGGCTTCCGGGACTGGTTGCAGGCTTGGGAGCTTGAAGATGTCTGGAGGACTCAGCATAGCGTTACGAGGGACCATTCCTACTATTCTCACATATACTAACTACATACTCGCCTTGATCGATACATATGCTCGAGCCACCTGGGTCAATGCGTGACTCAGACGGAGTATCGTACCTGCACATTCTCAGATCATAGCCATTATTGTTAGGCTTTTCAGCCGCAGAAAGACTGCCCGGATATACCCGCGTGGCGGCTGAATACAGCGGCCATCAGGGATGTCCCTTACAGGGACTCACTAAGGGAGGCCATTGCAGGGTATTTTGACCTTAGCTAGGGCACGGCTTCTGGTTGTTTAGTTGAATGGGGGCCTTCACGGTGGTTATCCAGGGACACTGCCTGTGCCAGTTGGTGGGCTTGCGATGGGAGTTGGATGGGGAACTGCGAGCCCTGGAGGAAGCTCTGTCCCCCCCCCGACAAGAAGTTGAGCGCAGACCCAGACATGCATACACAGCTGCGGGCAGTGAAGGAACAATGCGATGTGGTGTTGGAGCGTTGCCACAGTTACTAGGAGTATGTCAATAGGACTCACGGGGAGGAGGGGAGAGCTGGGAGGCTGCTGGCCTGGCTTATTAGGACAGAGACGAGGGTGCTCCCATCACCCGTCTCTTGGCTCCGAATAGAGTAACGTTCTATTCTCCCAAAACTCTCAATGCGGCCTTTCAGGTTTATTACGTTGACCCGTATAGGCGCCCGACGGTGATGCCAGCTGAAACGATGGGTGCTTACCTGAGGCGGCTCCAACTCCAGAATTTGCCTCAGAGGGCAAGGGATGGCTTGGGGGTCCCAGTGACCCCCCTAAAAATCCGAAGTGTTATTAAAGACAGGGCCACAGGCCAGACACCGGGGCCTTACAGACTTTCTGCAGAGTTTTACGCAGCATATGCAGAGCTGCTAGCACCCAGGTTGGCGGCAGTGTATGTTGAGTACTATAGGACCGGAATGCTGCCGGCCTCGACCAGAGAAGCACTGGTGGTCCCCCACCCCAAGTCCAGTACCCGGTTAGAGACACCAGCAAAGTTATGTCCCCTTTCCATGTATGACATGGACTTTAAAATACTGAGCAAAGTACTGGCAACACAGATGCTGCAGCACATGCAACTGCTCATCCACCCGACCACACGGAATACTTCCCTAACCTACAGCAGTTGTACCTTATACTGTACTAACCAGAAACACATTCTAATCCTAACGCCATGATCATGTCAGTAGATCTTGAGAAGGTGTTTGACCTGGTCCGGTGGGATTTCTTGGAGTAGGTCATGCACGGATGGGTTTTGGAGATACTTGAATTAGATGGGTGTAGTTGCTCAATTCCAGCCCAACAGCTAGAGTGTGAACAGGTTCCACAGTGTGGCAGCAATATGATGTCTATCACAGAACATACCAAGGATGCCCATTATCCCCTCTCTTATTTGCCTTAGCGATTGAGTCCTTAGCGGAATATCTCAGACTAGAGGGCAGGGGAGTCATTGTAGGTGGCCTTGAACATATAGTTTCATTGTATGCCGACGACCTCCTGCTCTACTTAGCTAACGGGGCCACAGACCCTAGGAATAGGGCACAGCTGGTCAATGAATTTGGTGCCCTTTCAGGCCTATGGGTCAGTCGAATTAAAACATGCTTATTCCTGGTTACGCCTGATTTCTCACAACCACCTGACATCCCGCAACGATTGTTTGGGCGCCGCATACTTTTAAATACCTGGGAATTGATATCTACAGCAGGTTGGAGGATCTGCAGGAAAGTAATCTGTGTAAGGCTTTGCACTCTCTAAAGTCTTGCATTCCCGTTTGGAGGTCACTTAAATTACCAACCATGGAGCGATTAGCCATCTCCAAGATGGTGATGCTCCCAAGGTTACTTTATTAGTTCATAAACCTGTCCGTTAATGTGATGGGGTCTTGGTTCCAGCAGCTGGACTCTCTGCTTAGAGAACTGATTTGGGATGGGGGCCACCACAGAATGTCCCTGTCCACTCTCAGATGACCACCGAGTGCGGGCGGTCTGCGAGCTACAGATTTCAAGCTCTATTTCATGGCGGCTCAACTCCAATGATGGTTTGCTCATTGGCTGGTGGCACCCATCAGGAGGAGCTTGGTCGCATCGGACCGAAGCCTAATCAAGGGGCCCTACTGGCCAAGCTGCTCAAGCTAGCCGTGAGGACCCCACGACCGGGGACGCTACTGGTGGCCGCGCTCCACTGTTGGCACAGGTGTGTCCGCCAAACCGGGGAGAAATTGCTTAATGCCCCGGCGCAGCCGCTTGTTGGCCTCCCACATGGCGAACCTTTGTCATACTTTACAGCAGCACCGGTGAGCGAATGGCCTATAGTTGGGTTAGTGACGATGGGAGACTGCTTTTAAATGGATGTCTTGCTTTGATGAGATGGCAACACAGGATGAGCTGCCGCCGGGCCAAACCCCATACGTATGAAGTGGCAGTGCAGGTATTCAGGGACCTGTGGAGCAGTGGCGAGGACGAGCCCCCGACACATGTGGTGCTCCAGCTTCTGGTGATGCAGGGGTCGGCCTGTCACTTTGCTTTACAAGGCACTAAACGAGATGGTGCGACTGCCCTTGGGTACCCTCAAAGAAAGATGGGACGCAATGGTGGGTAAGGAATTCACTGAGCCGGAGTGGAATGGAATACTAGAATATCCCCATAATGTGTCACGGAATACACGGCTGAAATTCATTCAGTTTAACTATACACATACAACATACCTGACACCTCGCTGACTCAGGACAATAAGGGGATGCCAGGGGATGCACGCGATGTGCACATCTTGCCGCTGATTTTTGTCACATGACCTAGGGCTGCCCCCGCATGCAGGCGTTTTGGGGGCAGGTGTTGGACAAGCTGAGCGCCACTCCTAACCGTGCACTGGCAGGCTCGATAAATGTGTGCCTTTTGGGGAAGTTCCCTAGGTGGGCAGCAGGTTCCTAGATCTGGTCCTAAAGTAGGCCAGACAGAAGATAACAATGACCTGGAATTCTAGAGAAGGTCCCATGGTAGGGGTGTGGGCAAAAGACGTGACCACATGAGCGAGGGCGGAGGAGAGAGTAAAGTGCACAGCACACAGTAGAGGAAAATATGTTGTCACTGCTGTAAATTGGTATGCTGATGAAGTTGCTGGATATTGTGCTCATGGGTCCTGTGCCTTCAATGGGGAATATTCAAATGAATTTAAAAGTGAGACTGACTCAAATATGTTCTTAACCGTTGCTGATATGTGGGATGAGCAGCAGGGATAGGTCAGAGTAGGTTGTGTGAAGAATAAAAAAGAGATTTGACTTGTTATCACCCATGATGAGACATTTTCATAGTCCCATGCAATTGGGGCGGTATGAGATGATTTTAGGCCGAATTGGTTAAATCCCCGTTTCTGGGTGATGGCTGAGAATCTTTGTCATTGGTGTGTGACAGGCTGACAGCTAAATGTAGGGAGAAGGACACCAGTGCCACTGAGTCATATAGGGAGATCGGGAGGTCCCTTCAATCGCATAGAATGAGACTTTATTGAAATGCCTGTGTGCAATGGGTTGCGATAAGTTTTAGTTGTGGTGTGCATCTTTTCCCGCTGGGTGAAAGCGTACTTGACTAGGAGAGATGACAGTCTTACTGTAGCCAAACTGTTGCTGTGAGAGTTGATTTCTCTTTTTGGATTTCCGATATCTCTTGAGTCAGACTGTGAAACTAATTCCAGTAATGGGGTCTTGAGAATGGGGGGGGCGTTGTCAACCGCCAAGCATGGCGGACGCAAGCTAGCGAAGCTCCGTGCCGAGCCCTGACACTGTGCCATTAATCCTGTTGATTTGGGACCATCCGTGCTTCATAAGCAGCGCCCTGTGCAGCGGGGACCCTGAGGCTTGCAACGACTCTGAAAATCAGGGTCACTGTGCCTGTATAGGCACTGAAAACACCGACGATCCTGTGAGCCGCGAGACAGTTGGTATAGATCGGGCCGGGAGCCTGGAGGTGCCGGACCAAGCGGAACACCGCGGATTGCGTGAGGCGGAGACGGAATACACACTGTAGTGCTCGATGGACCTGTTTGAACCCACTATCGGTGAGTGTACTGCCAGGAGTGCTGCGTAAGCCGAAAACGGAGTTTCAAGTGTACGAGACGCTAGCGGGATCCAAGATGGCGGGCGGCAGCGCTTGAGGGCAACAGGCCTGTACCAGACTCAAGTGGGGTACTTGCACAGAACAAAGGTCCTCTCCTCCGTTCTACTGGATAATATCGCCAGCACCGACTGCCCTAGTGCCTATTGTTTGAACAGGTGCGCAACGGTGAGAAACGAAGACACACGGTTGTACTATTTCCAACTGCGTCACGAGCTCGAGCAGTTAAAATACAGACACGAAGTGGAGGGCTGTGGTGGTATTATATCGCGTGCTGATTTACATGCTTATTTGATGGATGGTCATGTGAATACACCGTGGGCTGCGGTGTAATAACTTGGATACGGCTGCTGTGAAGAGGTCGATACTCTTGAAAGTCCCGTCCCCTCCTGATACCTTCGAAGCAACAGATCAGCGTTGCAACGAGCTTGCTGAGTACTTTCACAACAAGATCCAATCAATATGTTGTGTTTTTACCCCAATGGACCACCACACGAGCAGCCCCCAATCTAAAGTTGTTAGCTCTCAGAGCCTGGAACCATTACTGGAAGCCTTTCCCCTAATGAATGAGGAGACTTTCCAGATAACCTCGGCACTCGTGAAAAGCGGGTCACCCAGTGACCCCGCTCCACTTAAAATTTTGAAATTATTGGCTAAATCTGTGGGCCTTCCTATCTTAGACCTGATTAACTCTTCACTTGCTGCCGGTCTGGTCCCACTACCATCGAAAAAAGCTATGGTGAAACCTTTATTGAAAAAACCTAGCCTCGACCCTGATTGTCTGGCCAATTACCGGCCTATTTCCCTGCTCCAGGGGTCAGTAAAATTGCTGAGAAGCATGTCAACTCAGTACTATCCAGACACCTGGAGGTTTCAAATCTTTTACATCCCTCGCAAACAGGCTTCCGCCCAGGCCAAGGAACCGAAACAGCCCTACTAGCAGTCATCGAGGAATCTAGGAAAATTCTCGATGCAGGAGGCTCCTTGGCTGTGGTCCTTTTGGACCTAAGCGCAGCCTTTGATACGGTTAGTCACCGTATTCTGGTTGAACGACTCAGTAGCCTGGGTGTGTCAGGAATTGCTCTGACCTGGCTACAGTCGTTCCTGGAGGACAGAACTTTCCAAGTCTTCGAGGGGGGAGCCAGTTCAGACCCTTGGCCTTTACACTGTGGGGTTCCTCAGGGGTCATCTTTGAGCCCCACTTTGTTTAATGCTTATATGGCCCCTCTTGCTAACATCGTCTCTCCCTTCGGGGTCCATATTATCACATATGCAGACGATACTCAATTGGTGGTTGCATTGAACCATGCTGATAGGGCTTCTACTCGTCTCTGCCCCTGCCTTGAAGAGGTAATAAAATGGATGAAACATTCTCACCTCAAACTGAATGGGGAAAAGACTGAAATAATGCTTCTTGGCAACCCCTCCATTTTCAAAGCAGTCACCATGTGGCCAGTATGTATGGGCCCGCCACCACTCCCTAAGCCAGAGATAAAGAGCTTAGGTGTCTGGCTGGACTCAGACCTCAGTTTTAAAACCCAAGCCAGAAAGGTGGTGGCTTCCTGCTTTGGTATGCTAAGAACTCTTCGTAAAGTGCTTCCGTTACTACCATTGCAATCCAGAAAAATCATGGTCCAGGCGCTAATTCTATCACGCATGGACTACGGAAACGCCCTCTATTTGGGCGCCCCATGCTCAGTCCTGGCTAAACTCCAGACCGTGCAGAACTGTGCGGCAAGGATTCTCCTGGGAGTCCCGCGACATCATTCGGCTAAATCAGCTCTGAAGTCGCTCCATTGGCTTCCTGTTCGGGAGAGAGTTTCTTTCAAGGCCTTGTGCATAGCCCATAAGCTGATTAGAGGAAAAGGACCAGCCATTATAGCCCCCCTGATTCAGCCCTATCGAGCTAACAGGCGTCTGCGCTCAGATGAGCTTCACCTGGCCGTGGTTCCTAGAATCAAGAGGGCTAGAAGTGGGGGGCGGCTGTTTTCTTACAATGCCTCTAGGCTCTGGAATTCTCTCCCTCATCAGTTACGTAAAGAATCTAACCACCTCGCCTTTCGTAAGGCTTTGAAAACCTGGCTCTTCCCCAAATAACCCTGTAGGGACTTCATCTGCCTGCTTAGCACTGGGATGCCTTCGGGTAGCCATGCGCTTTATAAGTACTACTTCATTCATTCATTCATATATCGGACCAAAGCGCTAGCGCAGTACGGAGCAACAACGAAGGTACACCAAGTCATTTTTCTTGGCATACTATTGAGTGTCTGCGAGTGGTGAGCATAGTTGATGTGAAACGGTCTGGGGCGTGTGTTGCGGCCGTAGTCGTACAGCCCACCTGGATAGGCGATATATGTGAACATCGCCACAGCATTTGTAAGGGGGCCTGACTCATTGTAAGCGTCCATCGGCAGACGAGGATTATATCCATGCACCCAATGTGGGGTGTGCGACCTTCAGTGTGGGAGTGGACATCAGAGATATCGAGACTATACTGGCTGATCTGAGAGATCTGGGCTGCCCTGCTGTTCACTGGGCACCGGTCGGCGGTGTAGCATCGAAACTTAGCCATATTAACCACTGAGCTTATACAGCGGCGCGGCAGGACTACCACGAGTGCGAATACAGAGCATCAAGCATTTCCCCATCGCTGCTGCCTTGTGTACGGCCGCTGGGACAGGCCGCATCAACAAGTGTGTTACCGTGAGGGCGGACTTCGGCTATTTGCGGCTGGAACCATCCGCAAACCCCGACAAGGAGCATTATTGTGATCATTGCTCGTGCTCTAGGAGTGGCATCCGGCGCGGATCGAAATAAATCGGTGGGGTGTGAGGAGACGCCCAAGTTACAGTGAATGATTGATGTACTACGTCTCAGCTTCTCTTAATAATGGGGCATACTAAAGCTAAGCAGCCCGATCCTCCTGTCTCTGATGAAACGAATACTGTAGCACAAAGTGATTTAACGCAAAGTCTTGAAACGAATGTGGTGCCACCCACGGAACCTGGGAGCAACATTGATAAACTGGACCTGATACTAAAAGAAATCAGAGACTCACGCATGGCTATTGAAACACAAATAGGTACACTGTCTGCCAGTCTCAACCTGTTGAAGGCGGATCACACGAAGTTAGCAGACAAAGTAAAATCGAATAAAATGGCCTAAGATGATTTGATACCTCAACAAACAATACATACTTCCCAAATAGAACACCTACAACGCCAGCTAAAAGGATTGCAGGATAGAGTGGACGATGCGGAAGGGAGATCCCGTCGAAATAATGTACGCATACTGGGAATACCGGAGAGGAGTGAGGGATCTAATCCCACCCAATTTGTTGAAAAATGGCTGTGAGACCACGTGGCAAGGGAGGGCCTCACGGAACTCTATAGTGTAGAAAGGGCACATAGGGTGCCACCTAGACCTCCCCCCCCCCCCCGGGGGGCGCCGCCCAGGCCACTTATAGCATGCATACTGAACTATAAAGATCAGGATACGATACTGCGTGCTGCAAGAGAGAACGCTCCCATACAATTTGATAATAAAAAAATCTCCCTTTACCCAGATTTCACGCTGGCAGTCCAGAAAGCGAGAGCCACATTCCAGGATGTTAAAAAGAAACTCAGAGCGCATAATTTGAAATATGCTCTACTATTCCCGGCCCGATTGAAAGTTATTTCTGGACAAAAGGCCTTGTTCTTTGAAAACCCTGAGGAAGTAGCGGACTGGATAGAAATCACCTTCAGGCCTACTGCGTCCCAGAACTCGCTCCCGCCGAGCCAACCTCAACAGCCCTTGCCACAGCGTACCGGTGGAGCCAGAATGGATAAAAATCAACACCCTAGAGCGGGACCTAGTGTGAGTCCATCACTGGAACAGATTTCAAAGAGTCAAAAAGACGCTCTCCTGACAGTGGCAGCACTGGCGGAACATGATGCCAAGTCCCCTGCTGAGACTGTAGACTCTCCGGAAGATGACACTGCTCACTCTGACTCTGGAAATAGCCTGGCACTGTTTCCTTTGGTTACTCCGCAGACTGCAAATGATTATTTGGGTTGAATGCTGCGACATCCAGTTACTGGTGTAGTATATTGTACAGATGAGTATGAATCACTATATACTCTGATACTAGATGGTCCTACTGTCCATTGTTATTATGCTGAGATGGGGCTTGTGCTGGAGCGCTATGAATAATGTAATTGCATACAGTGTAATGTGTGTCAGGAATCTGGTGGTTGCCGCTCCCCCTTTGGCAACTGCACTATGTTATATATTACACAGAGTTCCTGTTGAACTTTTTTTCATGGTTTGGTCCTCTAATGTTGTATGGGGGAACCTGGTATTGGGGTTTTTTGACGGGCATACAGACTCCGCTACAAGTTATGTTTTATCTGATTGGCCTATTGTGATTTATGTTCATGACAGATCATTATACGCAGGGACTTATGACACAACCTAGCAAATATACGTACATCTCTTGGAATGTGAGGGGCCTGTGTTCCATCCATAAATGGCATAGGCTCCTGGCGCAGATAAACCGTAGAAAAGCTCATATTGCGTTCCTTCAAGAAACTCATTTGACGCATGTTGAAGCAGTAAAAATGCAAAAGAAATGGAGGGGTCAATTGTTTTTCACGTTCTACTCTGCATTTGCTCGTGGGACTGCGATATGGGTGCGGAGTGGTGCCCCTTTCAAATTATTGGAACAGAAGATAGACTCGAATGGTAGATATGTCCTGGTGCATGGTTTACTAGATGGGGAGCACATTGTGGTAGGAAGTATATACGCTCCGAATACAGATCAGGACAAATTCCTTGAGCTTCTTAGCACTGTATTAATGGGATGGGAAGACTACCCCTGGGTTTTAGGAGGTGACTTTAACACAGTGTTGGATGTTGATTTGGACAGGTCGCACCCCCCATTGCACAATACAGGTTGTAGAAAACTAGCCGAAGCACTTAAGGGATGGGCAGATGGTTGGGGAATGGGTGATGCCTGGCGCATGGCTCACCCCACTAGCAAGGAGTACTCCTTCTTTCCGTCACCACGTGGGCTACATACCCGCATTGACAGAATATTCTGCTCATTGAATCTAATTGCCCTTGTTAATGACACAACGTATCTGGGTAAAACCTTGTCGGATCATAATCCCTTAGAACTCACACTCAAGTGGGAAGAGTCCCTGCACCAATACTCAACCTGGAAATTGCAACCCTCGCTGTTAGAAGACCCGGTCTTTCATAGTGCACTTTCTACGGCCATAGTCAATTATTTCATTGAAAATGCAGATACTGCGAGCACACGTCAAATTGAATGAGACGCTTTTAAAACTGTGATACGGGGGGTGGCAATAAGCACACGGGCGGGAGCACAAATTGCTTTAATCGAACAACTTACGGAGGTCGTAAATCGTCTGGGTAAATTAGAGCAGGAAGCAGCACTGAACGAGGCACAGAAGGCACCATTACAAGAAGCACACATAAAACACGCTGAACTCTTAGAAGACCTACGCATTTTGGACTATTGCCTATATACACAGAAACAGCATGCAACAGCAGATAGAGCAGGCCCACTTCTTGCTAAAATTATCAAAGACGCCCCGTCGGTGTCCCCTATTTTTGAAATTCAAACTATGGAAGGTGACACTGTCTGTACCCAATTAGAAATAAATACTGCCTTTAAAAATTACTATGAGAAGTTATACGAGAAACCGGCAGAATTCGATGGTAGGGATTATGAGCCCTTTTTTGAAGGTCTACAACTCCCGCAATTATTAAATGACCACAAGGAGGAACTAGAGAGGCCTGTGACTAGCATGGAAATCAAAGCGGCGATAAAGGCCCTGCCCCGTAATAAAACACCAGGCAGTGATGGCCTGCCCATAGAATTTTATGCAACATACTCGGACCTATTGGTTCCTCACTTACAGTGGTTGTATCAAGCTTCGTCGGATACTGGCACATTCCCCCTTACTACGCTACAGGCAATAGTGGTCTCGCTCCCGAAACCAGGACGGGATAGTACAGATATGACAGGTTACAGACCCCACTCACTTTTAAATACGGATTATAAAATCCTGAGTAAGTTATTGGCGAATAGACTTTTTCAGTTTATCCCTCAATTGATACACATAGACCAATGCGGCTTTGTGCCGGGAAGATGTACGGCCCTTAATATTAGGAGATTGCACCAAGTAATGACTCGCACACCTACAGCAGTTAATGCACAGGGATGTATTTCTCTTGATCTCCGTCAAGCCTTTGATTCCCTACACTGGCAATATATGTTATATACCCTTTCGAGGTTTGGCATACCGGAGGAATATGTAAACTGGGTGAGACTGCTGTACACGAACCCCACGGCCCGTGCACGTACGGGAACTCATATTTCGCAGTAATATGGGATATCGCGGGGTACTAGACAAGGATGCCCGCTGTCACCCTTATTATTTATCTTGGCCTTAGAGCCTCTACTACATAAACTTCGGAATATGGCAGGACACAGGGGGATAAAAATGTGAACCACTATACATATTATTTCAGCATATGCGGATGATCTAATATTATACCTCGGTGATCTTGACGAGGACTATGAACCCATACCTACCATTTTTGACACATTTCAGTGGCTCTCCGGTCTATCCATAAATGAGAACAAGTCCTATGTATATTTTTTTAATGATATAACACGTACAGACCCCATACGCTTTGGTAATTGGACGTCTCAAACAGCACCTGTTACTTTCAGATATTTGGGAATTCAGATATACAGAGAAACAGAGGCTATTTTAGACTGTAATTTAAATAGCGCTATAGCAGCGCTTAGACCCCAAATAAAATTCTGGACCTCCCTGCCCATATCGGTGGCGGGTAGAGTGGCTATTGCCAAAATGGTACTGCTCCCTAGATTATTATATTACTTCACTAATTTGCCCAACATTGTCCCAGCGCAGGTGTTCAAATTACTAGACTCCCTATTGGTAGAATTGATATGGGGGACGGGCCGCAGGCGAATTGTGCTCGCGAAACTACAATTGGACACGAAACAAGGGGGAATGGGAGCACCGGATCTGAAAGCTTATTGCTACGCGAGCCAATTACAATGGTTGGCATACTGGATTGTAGGCCGTAATTTACAAGAGATTGCTATGACCCGACAGGCATGGGAACGTGGGGAATTACATACACTCTTACTACCTAATAGCAGGATTCCTCGAATCACGCCTCCCTTATTAAGAGTTGCATTACTATACCGAAGAAGGGCTTTACGTTCTACGAAGACATTGGCCCCTTACGCCCCTAATATCCCCCTTTTGGGACTCCCCTTCCCGACAGGAATTGTTACCCTTAGGAGAATATTGGCTTGGGGGGATGCGGGTGTGAACACAGTGGGCATGTTCTTCACGGACGGTGCCCTGATGACACATGATGCCTTCGAACGAGAACACGGGGTGCCAAATACATTGTTTCTCCTGCACGCAAACATTTCTCGCTACATCCGCACCACTTGGGCCCCAGATGGGACGGAACCCTTAACACATGAACTACTCAATATGCAGTATTTGATAGGAAACGGTGGCAATTTGACAAAATGGTTATACCGAGGGATTCGTACAGTTGCAGCAGGGTCACTCCAGCCCATCCGTGACAAATGGACCATGGACGTGCGTCGTGACCTCACCGATAAAGAATGGGATACTCTGCTGGAATATCCAAGGAAAGTATCCAGGAATCCTAAGTTTAAATTTATACACCTCATGATTGTCCATAGGGCCGACCTGACTCCACACAGGCTGAATTCCATGTTCCCAGACATAGTGGATAGTTGTCCTTGTTGTCACTCATCTAATGCGGAGTTGCTGCATATGTTATGGAGTTGCCTGAGATTAATACATTATTGGTCATCGGTGTATTAGATAATAAATGACGTCGCCCCGATGCGAAATGGTGACTCACTAGAATATTGTCTTTTGGGGTTGGGCCCCAGAGGCAAGAAGGGAGGCCCTATTCGTAAATTTGCTAACTTGGCCCTAATCCTAGCAAAGCGTAACATTACCATGCGATGGAAGACCGCTAAGCCGCCATCGGTGCTAGAATGGTATAATGAAATGATTAGATGGGGCAGGGCAGAGGGTGCTGAATTAAAAAGAGAGGAACACAGGGGATTGCGTAAAAAACCCATTTCTCTGGAGTGGAATGCGATGTTAGAAGAATTTATAGCTGTAGATGTGCAAGTATATTGATGGAATCACTACACACTCATCCGAGCCTCTTACTAAAGTGCTGGACAAAATATGTGCTGATGTACGTTTATAATATACTGTGATAATTATTGATTATAAAAAGTGTCATTGCATGTAAATGAATATATTGTATTGCTATAGGTCATTCGGGTATGGGAGTTTCTGTCTGAGTCTGTAAGGGGTGGGGGGGATATAGTTGTTAGTTATTAGCCTCTCTTTGTATGAGAGGAAAGGTAAACGGGGATTAATATTAATGTCGGATATATACCGTTACATGTTCATTTGAGAAGAGATCATACCGAGCAATGGTGGATATTATGTGCTGAGATATGGATACTTTTTATTGGTAACGCTGACTATTGATGTTGTTGATTATGATGTACATTATACATCTTCTTTCCTTGCATTTTATTTCCCTATGGGAACTCTTATGCTGTCATGTACACGATATCAGCTAATGTTTCCTGTAGTTGAGTTATGAAAAATCAATAAAAATATGTTATAAAAAAATTAAAAAATGGGGTCTTGAGAATGCTGTGTGTAGCCATACGAGTGGAAGAGAGACTGTGTTGTCGTTACCAGCCCACAGCATCAGGGATTGTCGAGTAGATCAATGGGATGCTGAAATCCTGTCTTGCCATAGTATGTGCATCTACTTTTCTTTAATGGCCAGATGCCTTACCTCTTGTGTTGACGAGTATCAGAGTACCCCTGATTGGAGGACCGGATTGTCGCCACATGGAAAGCTCATGGAAAGAGCGATGAGGCTGGCTTCTGTGCCTGCTAATGCACTTATGAATATTTCAGATACTATGGTTCTTGAGTTCTGCAAAGGACTGGCTGAAGTGGTACGTTCTATCTTTCACCAGGTGAAAGCAGCAACTGCCATTCTGAGCGAGCCAGGACCAGTGCCATGGCTTCAGTCCGGGAGACTGGATTTTGGTGAAGACACATCAGGAAGTCGTGTCTGGAACCCCATTGGCTTGGGCCCTTCCAGGTAATACTGGTCTCCAGCACAGCAGTCAAATGTGGCGGTCTGCTGCTCTGGATGTGCGCCTCTCACATGCAACGTGTGAGACACAGTGGTGAAGTAGTGGTGACAACTACTAATTTGCGGAGTCGATATTCTGATCACCCCCAAAGAGCAGAGTTTGGAGAAGAGTGCACCCAGGTGTCTCAAAGTCAACAAAATTTTCTGACATCAAGAAGTGCCTCAAACTCAAACTGAGGCAGATACTGAGTCAGTGATGGATGTGCCAAGAGTAACCACAGTGAACAAACCCAGTGAAACAGCAAGTGACAGGTCTGATCTAGGAGAAGAACTGAGTGACTAGTTGTGACTGCAAAAGAGAAGAGTGTTCAAAGAGCTGTGAGAGATTGAGAACACCTATATCTGCGGAACGCATCTCGCAGACTGTCACTGGGGAGACTGAACCAAGCGAACAAAGTGACAGTGAAGATGAACAGGCAGTAGTCAGAAGATCACAGAGAACAAGAGTGCCTAGTGGAAGGTACTCAGTTCCTGAGTGGACATATTTTTGCTGAAACTAAACTAGATACAATCTTTTATGACTTTGAGGGTAAAGGCACAGTGCCTGCAGAACCACTGAGAGTTAGGCTACCACAACGAAGACTGTCTGATGTTATATTTTTCTGATCATTGACTGTACGAGTAAACTGTACTTACAAACTGAACTTTAACGAACTTCTGAAATTCCCTAGGACCAAGGCTTCTGCGCATTGTGGGTTGACATTTTAGAAGAAGATAAGTAGGGTTGGGGATGACTCACTAAATACAAACCATGTAGAGTATTGGTGGCTATAGTGTTGATTGTCATTATTATTCTCGTGATTAGTTTGCTCATAGGTTTAGGTTTCCCTGCAGAGCCTAGTCCTGCCAAGTCTAATCCCAAGCCTATCTCTACTACTTCAGCTTTAGTAGAGCAACATAACTTTGATTTCAAAATTTTGTATAAGGATGCTTCGGAGGGAAATTTCTCTTTTAAAGTATTTTTCAATTTGTTGTAGGAGTACGCTTGTATAATGCAGGCTAAAGACTTGGTGGCTAGCAGGGCCAAGATGGCGGGCACTTCCTAGGGAAGCTCCGCACTGCTGCCCCTTATCCAACATTAATCCTGGCTGTCACTACGCATCCGAAACACCTGGGCACCCTGTCTTGTTCCCGAAATTGCCCTGCAGCTGCCATTACCTCTGCTGAGCCGTTTGATGGCACCAAGCGGAGTACCACCATGGCCCTAATCGAGGCCCGCTGTGGAGAGGGGATTGACTGAGAACGGCTGCTGAGACCAGGCAAACGTGGCGCCTCACGGGCCCTGATTGGCTCCTTGCCCAACTGCAGGGGCGTCTGCTAACCGGAGCCATGGTACAATGAGTGGAGAACATCAGGCCTGATAGAGGCCTCTGCCCGCTGATTTGCCCAACTTGCGAAATGACTACAGGGATCACCGCTTGCCCCAATGGTTTCCCAGCGCTGCACCCCGGTGAGGACATAAGATTTGGAAAGCTGCTGCACCATTGGCCCCCTTCCTTCCCAGTCTGCGGGACACTTCGCATTACTGCGGACGCTTGCGGAGCGCTACAACAAAGCCTGAAGGGAATCGACCTTATGGACTGGGCAGTCCCGGGTGCGGATGCGGGTTCCACGCCTCTCTCGGAGATCCACGTGGCTCTGCTGGGGCCTGCTTTTCATGCTGGGCCCAGGCCGCGCTACAGCTGTGCTTTTCATCGTCCTTCCCTCACGAGGTGGACACTAGCTCTTCCCAGCTGCCCTCCCTGAAGCCTGCTCATTGCCTGACTGGCTGCCTGTGTGGTGCGTCTTGGACTGGTTGCTGGGACCTGGGATCGGACGGGTCTGGGCTTTGGTGTGTCCCCTGGGAGGGTAGCCACCGGCTCACCATCCTTGCCCACCGAGATGACCGATGGCTCTTCTCGGCTGCTCCTACTGGAATCCTCCACTTGCTTGAGCCCCTGATTTTGCATTGTAGCCTGGACTGCTAGCCAGGGGCCAGATCAGATCAAGGCCCCGCCACTGCACTACTGCAGGACCAACATACCCCCCTGAGGAGAGTGGCTGCTTTGACACACACAGATATTGCTGGCCTGTGGAGTGAAGACACTTATGAGACTGGGGCAGCTCATGCTGTTGCACCACTAACCCACCTGATGCGCGCAAGCGGGCCCCATGTTGTGCAGTTCCCCCAATGACTTCTGGTGAATGAGCCTCTCTGGTGCCTTCCTGGGCTGCTCGTGCTACGGCACCCCATCGCACACTAAGCCACAAGCAAACAGGCCCTATTTGGTGGTGTTGCCACTGACACTTCAAAAACCCCAGTGGTGCTGTGGAGGTACCCCTCCTGAAGCTGACTTCAGCCTCTTACGAGCGGCATTTAACACACTGCTGGTGCCCCTTTATGGGTTGGAAAGGGGTGTCCTGGGTGTGCACTGCCCGACCCGGGCCACTCTGATGCTCTACACGCTTCAGCTAGCCATGAGTCACCTGCACTTGGGAACCCAGCCTGTGACACTACGACAACCGGAGACCTTGTGACAATTGGCCCAACTGTTTCTCTTGGCACTAAATTTGACTCTGTGCTACAAGCCGTGGAGAAGATTGGAGTAACTCTCCAGCAGACGCGCACGTCACTTGAAAGCTGAATTGATAAAGTGACGGCGGACTTCACCCTGTTACATGTTGATCACCGCAAGCTGGCGGACAAAGTACTTAGTGTTGAACACACGCTGACTGAACTTCAACCGACAACGCACGAATCAGCGTCTCTAGTGTTGGCTTTGGTGGATCGTGTGCACGTGGTGGAATACAGAGCAGAGGACGTGGAGGGCCACTCTAGGAGGAATATCATACGCGTGGTGGGTCATCCAGTAGGCGTGGAGGGTCTAGACACAGTGGCCCACTCTGAGGCTGGATCCGTTCTCTGCCCCCAATGCAGCGCTGTCCCCCTTCTTCTCTATTGAACAAGCTCACCGGGTACCGGCCCGCCACCCACCACCTGGTGCCAACCCCAGACATTTTCTATTCCCCCTGCTTAATAACAGGGACCTCGACTCCATCTTGCGCAAAGCATGTAAGCTGCAGGAGATAAAAGTGGATAACACCTCTGTCATGATCTTTCCTGACTATTCCATGGCGGTACAGTGACAGAGGAGCTCTATTCTTGCAGTGAAGCAGCGTCTCCGAATATTGGAAATATGATACTCGCTTTTGTTCCCAGCCCGTCTTCGCGTGATGGCAGACGGGGTCTCGCACTTCTTAGATTCCACAGAGGAATTACTGGGCTTACGGCTTCCCGTCCCCCCATCCACTGAAACAGCGCGACCTCGGGGCACAACAGGGGGCCGCCACCGGAAATGCTGTCCTTCATAACCTGGCTCTGCGCTGAACCTGGAGCAGGTAATTTTGGAAAGACGCCAAGCCTTACAGATAGCATCCATGATGTCAGACTGCACTCAGAGTCCGGACCCAGATGCTCATCCACCACATGGCCTTCCAGAACGGATTTGATGGTGCCACCGGATGAGACTCCCCAAACTGCTGAAGATCTTATCTGGATCATTGATGACTGTCACCTGTTTAGTCTTCTCTGTTATCCTTATCGCCGGTATTGTACTATTTATGCATGCGCTAACCTCTCTTATATTACAGCTGACAGTAGCCCGGTCCTCAGGGGTGTATAGCCCATTCTAGCACACATCAATATGTACTGTTGCTTTATATGCACACATCACTATAGTTGGTATCTCCATATCCTGTTATCTGAGGCGCTGCAACCTTGGCTTTCGCACCGTCCCCTAACTCTTCCTTCAACCAGACGGTAAGGCTGGTACTTGCCACTATTAGTTTGGGTGGACACCCATTGTTCCTCCGCTCTAATAATTTTACATTGTCGCGTCCTACGGGAGGTGAGGGATGGGGCGGTCTCCTAAGGAAGCACTCGCACACACTAGATTCAGGACAACTATGATTTATTTGCCAAAGGTCTGTCCACCAAATGATAAGAAAAGAGTCCAGTTCAAGAAGGTCCTTCTTTGCTGCACCGGTTCCAGGAAGGTCGGGAGGGGGCGGGGTTCTCAGTCGGCGCTCCAGAAGGAGTCCAGGACGTTTCCAGAGGAAAAAGAACACAAAACAAAAAGAGACCAAGGGTCAGTGGACGGCGTCTGACAACCGGAATGAAGGGGTGGGGAGCGTGAGGGGATCACCGGTTCTACTGAAAGTGTGGAAACCAAAACAAAAAGAGAAGCGGTATCCTCCCACAAAACTACCCGTTCCTCCCAGTGTTTTAGCGAGGCCCAGGACATGCTGACGTACCTGTTCCAGCCACCCTCCTCCTGGAGTGTGGCGGGACGTAGCGCGGTGTCGGTATCTTCCGACGGTCTCTCCGGGCTCAAGGAATCTCGCTGCGACCTCCGGCTCACGGGCAGGCGGGCTGTCCTCAGCGGGCTTCTTACACGGCGTATTCTCCTCTCCGAGCGCGTCTCTCAGCTCCCCCGCATGCGCACCGCCCGTACTGGTTACTTCCTCCTTCAACACGCCGGGTCCTCCTGATAGGTTCTCTGAGGCCAACGTCACGCCTCCGAACTCCTCCTCCTGCCGCCTCCGAGGAAAGTTAAAGGGACCAACCTCGTCCCGTACCTGTGTCAGCAGGATATCGGCTCCTCCCGACATACATGTTATGCTTTCCCTTCTTTCCCCGGTTATGACTTATTTCCCGGGAGAGTCCAGTCCCCCTTGTCGCCCTCGCTCATCAATATCACTGCACACTGCACGGACCCCTGCCTATGCAGATCAGCTGCAGGCAGAGCCTTGTCCCGGTTTTATCATGACCTACACTAACATTCTCACCTGGAATGTGAGGGGCATGCATATGCCCTTGCGCCACTATGCTGTATATTCCTACCTTAAACGCAGGTCCACCCACATTGTGCTATTGCAGAAAACCCCATTTGACACTGGTTGAAGCCCATAGACTCCAGCGGTGGTGGTTCGGACAAGTATTTGCTACTGACTACTCCTATTCCAAAGGTGTATTGGTCTGGGTGAGCAGATGAGGTTGTGGTTGACGCTGACTGTCAGTATGTGTTAATACACGATCGGCTAGATGGCCGTCGGCACAGACTGGGAGATGGCATCCACATGAGCCGTCTGTACGCCTATGACCTTCTCCTGTATATTCAGGATATGCGATTGATGCCTGGCACACTTGCCCGGACTCGCTGCCCTTTCTGGTCTGCAGGTCAACTGGGCCAAGTCATGCTTGTTTCTGTTTACCTCTTCATATCACGATCCTACCTTTGTACTTAGTGGTGTTCCAGTGGTATGGCAAACCTTTTCGATATTTAGGGGTTAGAGTGTAAAATCAGCCAATGGACTTGTTGGAGGGCAATCTTGTGAGAACAGCCACCGCCATTAGATCCCAGATGTTGTTCTGGCGTACACTCCCGCTGTCTGTCATGGCCGCTGTTAGACCTGGTACCATTGGCGTGAGTCTCCCTTCCATTTTTTACTGATTGCCTCCTCTGTTTTTGATATGTTTTGCTGGTTCAGATGCTTTGGGCACTGTGCCACTGCTATTCAGTGCCACAGTGCAAGTGCTCCCTATGGTAAATTGATGTATTGATTAGTGACTCCCTGATTGGATCATTTGATTTACTTGTCAGACCCTAGTATAGTGCACCATGTGTGCCCAGGGCCTGTAAATCAAATGCTGCTGGTGGGCTTGCAGCACTGGTTGTGCCACCCACAGAAGCAGCTTGTAAAGTGTGTCTCAGGCCTGCCATTGCAGAGCCTATGTGCAGTCTGTGACTGCCATGTCGACTTGGCAAGTGCACCCACTTGCCAGTCCCTAAACCTTCCCTTTTCTGCATATCAGTCACCCCTAAGGAAGGCCCAAGGGCAGGGTGCATTGTATGTAAAAGGTAGGACATGCCCTGGTGTCTGTAGCATGTCCTGATAGTGAATTACAGCCAATTTCGTTTTTCACTATTGCAAGGCTACCTGTCCCCATAGGCCAGAATGGGCAGTTTGATTATAACATCTTATAATCCTAACTGACCATGGGAACATGGTAGAAAAACGAATTTAGTATGCCTGAACTCAGAATGATAAAATACATCTTTTAGTGAAGTTGGTTTTAACATTCTGTGTTTGAAAATACCACTTTTAGAAAGTAGGTATTTTCTTGCCTAAACCATCCAGCCTGCCTCTGCTAGCTTGTGTATCGTATGTCTGGTTTTGTGAGTGACAGGGGCTGGGGGCTCCAGGAGACAGGGTGAGTCAGCACAGGGCTGAATAGACCTAGCTGCATGTAGAGTGGTGGGAGGAGTAGCACCTGGGCCTGAATAGGGCTGTGCCTGCCTTCCACAATGCTGGCTCCACCTCCTGTGGTGTGTCTGATGACCCTGGCCCACTCTGACAAAGGAAGAAGGTGTGCACTGGCAGAATGCACCCAGAACTGGTTTGGACTAGGTACAGGACCCTCTGCCCTCAGAGGACAAAGGATTTGCTGGTATAAATATTGGGGCCCTGACCCCAGAACTTTAGATCACTTCTGGAACAACAAGACGAACCTTTGCCAAGGAGAAGAACCAAGGAATCTGCAGGAGTTTCGGACTGCCCCTCTGCCAGTGTGCTGTTTGCTGGGTTAGCCTGCAGTGGTCTTCATTGCCAAGGAAAGGAGAAGGAACTTTTAAAGAACTTTCATCATCTTGCAGAATATTCTCCAAGGTCTTGGACTAGAGCTTGCCTCCTGCTGAAGTCTCGGGGCTACAAGACTTCACCACCAGCTCCCTTCTGAATTCCCTTGCTGGGGATTCTGTCTGCAGAAGCCTGCGTGTCGCTGGGAGCTGGAAGCGCGACTCAACGAGAAGAAGCGTGTCGCTGTTACAGCTGCTGCCGTCGCATCGCCGGAGAAGTGTGTCGCCGCCGCAGAGGCCGCCGCCGCATCACCAGAGAAGCGTGCCTTCGTCGCAGCTGCCTGCCGTCGCATCACCGAAGAAGCGTGGCTTCGTCGCAACTGCCTGCCGTCGCATCACCGGGGAAGCGTGTCGCCACCGCAAGGGTCGCCGTCGCATCCCCCAAGAAGCGTGTCGCCGTCGCAGCTGCCTGCCGTCGCAACACCGGAGAAGCGTGTCGCAGGGCCTGTCGCGGCTCCAAAGATACAGAGTTCGCTGCACGGCCGTCGGGCGTGCACGCATCGTCTTCACATCGTCGCAGCGCATCAAGGGTGCACTTTCATCGCATCGGATCGTCGCACCGCATCGAGGCACCTGCTCGCCGCATCGCCCTCCTTGCGGACCCTTTGTTTGTTTTGCGTTACGCATCCCAGGTACTTTTGAGAGAAACGTGTCGCATTTATCATCAACTTGAACAAAGTTACTTCTACCATCTTTAAGTCTATTTGGAGTACAGTATTGTGGATTTTTGTCGTTTGCGGTCGTGTCAAGTCTATATAAAGAATACTTATTTTTATAAAACCTGTGTGGTGTCCATCTGTAGTGTTTTCACTGTATTACTGTATGTGTTCACAAATGCTTAACACACTGCCTCTGAGATAAGCCTGTCTGCTCGTGCCAAGCTACCAAGGGGGTGAGCAGGGGTTATCCAGGAGTGTAACTCCCTTGCCCTGACTTAGAAGCAAGGGTCCCTATTTGGACAAAGGTGTATACCATTGCCAACTAGAGACCCCCAGTTCTAACAGTCGCATAGCTCTACTCAAAATGGTGGTCCTGCCCCGGCTGCTCTATTTTTTTTCACTAACCTGCCACTATTTATTCCGCCTCCCTTCTTCCGCTCCTTTGAGGGAACCCTGAGAGTTTATTTTGAACAAGTCTCACTGTAGGGTGGCGGGCTTGCTGCACCAAATATGGAACAGTACTACCTTGCCTCACAGCTCCAGTGGGTGGCCAGATGGGGGGCGGGGTTGCAGCTCCAAGATACTGCCACGCTATTGCCGGCCTTGACCCTCACGGCGATGCTCCGATATTTTCACCACTGCACTCGCGGAAGGCCACCGGAATCATTGCTACTAGAGGTTGCTCATAAGTTCTATTGTCATAGCCTATACATCACACTTTCCATTATCTCATATGCGCCAGCACTACCCCTGCTGGGTACACCTAGGGGTTGTAATACGTCCAGGGAGAAGTCGCAACCTAATTGACCTGCAGAGCTCTCTGCTTGGCTGGAAGCTGGCCTGCACACCCTAGGGGACTTCTACTGAGATGGCGTTAATGGAGGAGGATGGAGTACCACTGTGGCAGTTCCTTTTATACACTTCGTTGTTTGCAGCTCTGCGTAACAAATAGGGAGACATGTCAAGGGAACTTCTGTAAAGATGACAACTCGCAGTAGATGTAAACTGTAGTTTATTAGAAACTTCCAACACAGTGTGAAGTAGGCCAGTGAGGAGGACAGGGAGGAGCGTCTGGTTACGGTGATCATCAGCTGTCATCTGGCAAACATTCCAGAACGCTCAGCTGATGACAGGAAGGAGGGTGGGGAAAGGGGGCAAGAGGGGACAAAAGGGAGAGGGTAAACACGACACATCTTCCTCTTTACAGAACAATAAAAAAAATTAGAGGAAACTGTTAATCACATACAAAATCATCGAGTTTTCTTGGAGGAACCACAAGTCGACCAACTCTGGTTCTTAAAGGTAAATCACTGCCATTGTCAGATAAACGCTCTTCTGAGCACATAGAGGCTGTTCGCTGGGTAATTTGTGAATGACCAACATTTTCGTCATCCTCCCAGAAATCGCACATTCCTCCCCTTGAGCTATAGGAAGCCTGACCATAATGTGTGTCCTTAGGTTCTTGCATGTCCTGGTAACCAGGTTTCCCTGCAGATAACCTGGAGAAATGCCAAACTCTACCGTCACTCAATAAGGCTGAGTTGCAATACACTTTTTTTTACGATGAAAGGTTTTGAAAACCTGTTATGACCCTTTGATATAAACCCACTCATTTTCACTCGTACAGTGTCACCCACACACAAATGCACGGGTTTGCAGCTGTGTTTGGTGTCGTAGCGGGCTTTGCATTCCTCTTGAGTTTTTTCTAAACTGTGTCTTACTTGTTCAGGTGACCATTCTACTCTTTTGGTGGCAGTTAGCCAGCCCACATTGTCCTTAGACATGGCGGTCCTGCCTCTCAGGAGTTCGAATGGGCTGTGTCCTGTGCTGTTGCATGGTGTAATGCGGTAAGCCCATAAAGTCTTGCAAATTTCGTTTTTCCATGCTAAATTGTTGTTTGTGGCTAGCTGTATAATGCCCTTAATGACCCTGTTGAAGCGCTCAACAGCCCCATTGCCCGCAGGATGATATACAGACGTGGTTTTGTGTGAGATATTGTTCCTTTTTAAGTAGTTAAGAAATAACTCTGAGGTAAACTGGGGGCCATTGTCACTGACAATACATTTGGGTAACCCCTCCTTAATGAAAACCTCATCAAGAAATTTAACAATGCTTTGGGCATCAGTTTTGTTTACAAATCCAACTTCGGGCTACTTTGAGAAATGATCAATTAGTACTATGGCGAAAACCTGTTCCCCATGATCCATGACTGGTCCCATGATGTCTATGCCAATTCTTTCCCAAGGCATGTTGGGACACGGGATGGGATGAAGTGGGGGCCTGAATGCGACTTGAGACTTGTCAGAATTACAACATTGCAGGCAGTTCCTTACAATCCTCTCTGTGGCAAGATCGACACCGGGCCACCAATACAGATTCCTTACTCTATTTTTAGTTTTGCCTATACCCAGATGTCCTTCATGGCAGATCTCAAATATAGTGTGCCTGAGTTTAAATGGGGGAATAATCTTGCCGCTTCCAAACAGGAAACCATCTTCAAGTGAGAGGTCATGTTTCACTTCCCAGGAGGGCAAAAGTTCTTTATAAACATTTTTCTTTGTGGGCCAACCATTCACAATCATACTGCAGATACTGCTTAGAACTGCATCTTTACCTTGTTCTTCCAACCACTCCTCAAGTGAAATGCCATGTGTCTCCTCGTGTATACTGGCAACACAGAATTTCTCGTCTGACTCACTATTGGATTCTTGCATCAAAACAGGCATGCGGCTCAAGAAATCTGCCACCACATTCTTAGTTCCCGGTACATATTGTACTTCATAGTTGAAATCAAATAATCTAACAGACATCCTTGCTAGTCTTGGTGATGTAGCGTATAGTCCCTTTGTGGTCAACACTTTGGTGAGGGGTTTGTGGTCACTTCTTAAAATCACCTTATTGCCCCATACAAATTGTCTGAAATGTTCTAATCCCCAAATACACGCCAAAGCCTCTCGCTCAATGACAGAGTACTTTTCTTCTGTCAGTGTCAGGGAGCGAGAGGCGAAGGCAATGGTGCATTCTGTGCCCCTCAGATCTCTTTGGGTGAGCACTGCGGCTAAACCTCTTCCACTGGCATCAGTGGTTACAATGTTGGTTAATGAGGGATCAAAACCTTGTAGGGGTGGAGCAGAACACATCTCATTTTTCAACAAGCAAAATGATTTACGACATTCGTCAGACCAAACAAATTTGTTTCTGGTTTTTAGGAGTTGTCTCAAATCATAGGTTTTGGTGGAAAATGTCTCAATAAATTTCGAGTAGAACTCGATAAGACCCAGGAAAGAGCGTTTGTTTTTGGGCTCTGGAGCATTGAGGATGGCATCTAGAAGCTCTTTTTTGGGTTTGATACCATCTGCTGTGATCACATGCCCCAAGTATGTTACTTCCGAACTGGCAAATTTGCACTTGCTATGTTCGGCAGTAAGCCCCTTGGATTGAAGAATCTCAAGCACCTGCACCAATTTATCATCATGTTCTTTTTTTGTTTTCCCCATGACCAATATGTCATCCTGGAACAAGAGGATGCCAGTGACATCTTTAAATGTTTCCTGCACCAGCCTTTGGAACATGGCAGCGGCGGATGCCAAACCAAAGGGAACTCTTTTGAAGCGGAAACACCCAAAGGGGGTAATGAACGTGGTCAAACTCTTGCTCTCAGGATGTAAGGGAACTTGATGGTATGCCGCCTTAAGGTCTATGGTGGAAAAATACCTAACCCCCTTGGTACACGCCAACATCTCATTGATGCGTGGTAGGGGAAATTGATCCACTAGGATATTTTCATTGAGATCGTGTAGATCTATGCATAATATCAATTGCCCGTTGTGACGTTTAACCACAACCAAGGGGGCGACCCACTCTGATGACTCAACCCTTTCAATTATGTCATCCTTCAGTAGTTTTTCCAAATGGGTTTTTACTTCCTCTCTGATGGAGAATGGAATGTTCCTGACTGTGTGTAATTTGGGAATATCACCCTTCTTGACACATATTTTGTGTTCAAACCCCTGAAACTGGGCAATGGTATTTGAAAAGACTTTGGGGAACCTCTGTAGTACATCATTACAAAGCTCATCATCAGTTTGGACGATGAGGACTGGTTCCTCACTGTTGAGATTCAGTACAATTCCTAGTTTTCGCTGATCTAACCACCCTAAAACAGAGGGGCCTGATTTAGAAACATAGAGTTTGCACAAAGATTCTCTCCCTTTGAACATGAATTTAAGTTTCCTGTACCCATTTAAATCAATAGGGTCCCCCGTGAACGTTTTTATGGAGTTGTCTGGTGGTTCCAACTGTTCACCAAGAAAGGGCAAAAAAATGTCTTTCCAAACTTGGAGGTTTACAATTGTGTATGGCGACCCCGAGTCTGCGACAATAGATATATCTACACCGCCAATGCACATTTCGCAAATAGGTTTTTTCCTGCCTGTGCCTTGCTTATTATCATCAATGTCTAAGATACAATCCTCTTCGATATTTAATACAAACATGTTCATGTCACCCTCATCCGAAAAATTAGAATCTTCCCCATCTACTTTTTCAATATACTTTACAGATTTGGCAGACTTTTTATAACACACTTTTTGAAAATGACCCATAACGCCACAAAAGGAACATCTGTGTTTCTTGGCTGGGCAATTTCTGTCATTAGCTAAATGGTTTAAGCTGCCGCAAATATAACATCGACTTTTTGCGCTGCCTGAGTTATCAAAGTTCCTATCACGGTTGGGTTTGCCGACGTTACTGATTCTTCCTTGTTTGGACTTCCTGTCACCCACCTTGGCCACAATGGCGTCCTCTTTTTTTCCATTACTTTCTGCAATGACAGCCTTTGCGCATCTGCCAGTTAGTTCCGCTCTTCTGGCAATGTCAATAATAGTTTGCAAGGGACTTTCTCCTTTTGCCCATAAATTATCTTGAATATTGGTATTGGACCCCTGCATGACTATTTGATCTCGGATAAATTAGTCGTGAAGATCTCCAAAACGGCATGTAATGGCTAAGTTTTTTAGCGCTGCAACATAGTCATCTATGGATTCATCATTGCCCTGCTTCCTGTGGAAGAACTTATACCTGTCCACCCCCACGTAAACAGTGGGCTTGTAATAACTATTGAGGTCATCAATTGCATTTCTGAATGTCACCCTCATTTTCTCCTCTTATTTTTTTGTTTATTCTTTCGAAAATCCTTATGCCACCTGCCCCCAAACAATGCATTAGAATTTTATATTTCCTTTCAGCAGATAACTCTTCTTCATCAACACATCTCACTGTCCAATATCTGCTCGTTGTGTGACAGGTAGGAACCTCAGAAAATGGTTTGCACCCTCCCTGCATCAGCACACGGCAACGCCACTCACATCTTGGAAATAACATTGGGTAGCTGATTTGGCCCGTCCGAGCACGGATAAAGCATGGCTGCCATATTAGAAAGTTCAGTCTATGTCCCTCGGAACACGCGCTTCTGCCTCATTCAATACTATATAATTCAAAAAGCTTACCTCACCCCAGCCAAGATAAACAGGCCCATTGCCGCAGATGTCACCTCCTGGACGCTGACCTCCTTCACATGTTGTGGGCCTGTCCACTTCTTACAACTTACTGGCGGCACGCAACGTCTCAATTGGCCACATAGTATCCCACACGTGGTAGACACGCATCTTGGTTCTCTTTCGCAGGAGTAAGGGGCAGGAGGTCACTTCCCGCTTTCTTGATTTAGGGCTGCTGGCAGCCAAACATTTAATCACTAGGCGCTGGAGGTCACCTGAGCCTTCTCCTCTGATAGCCTGGAGATAATCGCTCTTGGTATGAGCCCAGGTTGAAAGTAGTGCGTTACATAAGGAAGACACCCTAGCACTATGTAAGATCCATATAGCTTCTACCTGGGACACTATACTACATGACTTTCAAGGCAAACAGCACCCAGACTCTGTCATGAATGCCGACCCCACTCCCGCATGTTTAACACGGTGGGGCACTGGCGTCCTCCTTCATTTACCAGCCTCGCAATCACACATGCGCGAGTACTGGCAGAGGAGCATAAAGCCCCTCTGATTCCGTGCTGAAACGCTTCGCGTTCCAGCTTCGGGATCCGCTCAAGCTCCTTCCGGTTAACCTACCTGTGCTTCCGGGTCACTTACTTTCTGCGTCCTAGAACTCCTGGTCGGGTTGCTGGCAGTTCTGCACCTCTCCTCATCGCGCCCTCCGCTCGTGTCGCCCTGCTCTCTCTCCTGCTCCCCTTGGCAGCTGTTGTTCTCCCTGGCTCCTCGTCGCGGTGACTCAGCTGGATTCTCGGCTCCTTCAGTGCCCCCTCCACTAGAGTTCCTTTGAGACGCTGAACAAATACAAAAGAATACAGCATTTACGGTAACAGCGCTCCTGCGCTGAATTTGCATTTAGTGGTTAATTAATCTTGTTACCCTTACCTGTCTGGGTCCCGGGTCCATGGAGATGTGGCTCTTCCTGCTATAATCACCGTTACCTTCATTTAGAGGTTATTCCTGAATGTTATAAAGAATTTCAGTCTGATTCAACCTGACGTTAAGGTAGAATTAGTATTTGCTTTATGTTTTAATCACTCACTACACTTTGGCCAGATGTACGACGCTTTTTAGCGTGCGCAAGCGGGTCTTAGACCCGTTTGCACATGCTAAAAAGCATGGGCCCATGTACTAACAGTATTTTGCGAGTCGCAAATAAATTGCGACTCGCAAAATACTGTTTAGCGACTCGCTGTTAGTAAGGGGCGTTCCCTTCCTAATAGCGACCGCAAAGGAATGTACCAATGTTTTGCGACCACAATTGCGGTCGCAAAACACTCGCAAATTACCACCTACTTCAAGTAGGTGGTAATGCATTCGCAAATGGGAAGGGGTCCCCAGGGGACCCCTTCCCCTTTGCAAATGCATGCAATATTATTTTTTAAGGGCAGGCAGTGGTCCTAGGGACCACTGCCTGCCCTTAAAAAATGAAACAAAAATGTTTCTTTTTTTTTTTTTCTTTTAAATGCATCCTGTTTTCCTTCTATGTGTTGTATTTGTTGCATATAGTTTGTATTGTTGATACATGTAAATACCACTTTGGTCACTTTCCTTTTTTTTGTCACCATTGTAAAAATTCTTTTTGTTGGTTGTGTATATTGGATGTATGTCATGTTCTGGAATATCTATTCTTTGAAAAACAATTATTTTTTCAATATATTAATTAACACTATTCAATTTAGTTGTGTGCTTTGTTTATTTAAACAGTGTTGTGATTCACTGAATCATTAATTGCAGTCCTACCTCTGTGAGGACTAATATAGGAAATGTATTGATGTTTTTTGTTGTGGCAGAACCACTGCTCATATAACGTACCTATCCCCAGGTTCTGCACGTAACTGGGTTACCCCGTTGTGATTATTAACCAGCCTCATTCAGGGCAGAGGAGCCCTGAAATGAGCCCCACCTGTTTCTGGCCTGCCAAGTGCTCATAAGCACACTGAGTCCCGCAGTGCGGGATGCTCCCGGGCCAAGGGCGGGCCCGTCATCGCACGGAAGAGGCTGGGCTGGGCCACCCCCCCTTGATTCACATTTCCTACATCCATCATCAGTAAGCAGTGAATGCCTTTATCTGGGTCAAAACAGGCCAAGAACTAAGAAGGAAGAACGAAAGCTACTAGGGGACAGGGAAGCTTCTCCCAAAAAAAAAAACACAGCACCACCCTTGATTCCTTCCTGGTACATGCTGTCAGTGTTATTGATAAAGAAATAACTCTAGCGGAATGGTGTTTATCCCTGGAGATGGGTGAGTCGCCCGCGAGACTTATGGGGCTACCTAGTGGCCTGGCGGTTTCCCCTAGTGAAAGTGGCCCCATGATTGAGGTGCCCGACCAAACACTACAGGCCCCTAATACTAATCCCTTCGCAATGCTGACCCCTGAACTTACAACTATCGGTGTGGATGGGCCCCCTTCAAAGAACAAAAAGCCAAGCACACAGGTCAACATAGGGTCCCTATAACCACGAGGGCTGTAAATGCTCATAGAGTCGCGGCCAATACGCCTGCTCAAACTCCATTGCCCAAGCTAGATAAATTTCCCTCTTCCGGAACCTTTGACCTCGCCCCTAAACTGGATTTGGATTTTATGTTTGGAAAATTCCAGCATATGCTGACAGTGAGCATATCTCTGCTCCTGGACATACTTACTGGAAGATGCAGTGTCCTTGTTCTTGATTTCACATGACAGCACAAAAGCAAGTAGGCCATCTCACCCAGGACATGGCAGGGAACGATCGTACACCATACAGCTTAAATCCTGCTCTTCCCTTAGCCCATGGGGGATCCCAGGTTGACCAATCCGCCCCTATAACACCACTACTCTTTCTGCCAACAAAAGGGGACCTGGTGGCTTGGTTGAGGGGTACCAGTGTGAGGGCATTCCAAGAGGCCCCAATGTTACATCTGGCGTATCAACTAAAAAGGGACCCGCTGGCATGGAAGGGGGGCACCAGTGCGTGGGCACAATTAGGGGCCCCCGCCCCAGCTCTACATCTGGCGAACTGGCTAAAGCCACTGTGAGGCCACAACCACATCCCAACCATGTCATTCTGGATCTCACCCCTGATTGTTGCCCCTACTTGGCTATACTGACTGATGTCCATCAAGTGAGCCATGACTAAGTGGCATACACCGAGCAACTGAAGAACAAAGCCTGCCATTAGCTATCATGAAATACGGACTTCAGGAAAAACAAATTCCAGGACATTTTGTGTGTCACAAGGGTGGGGTGGGTTGGCCAACGCCAAAACACATAAGTGGCAACTGCATTGTAGTGAATTGCAAATACCCTAATCTTGCTAAGCGCTTAGTTAATTGTGGCAGTAGGCTCTATTGGGAGGGTGCTGGATCCGGTATAAGGATTGTTCCACTGGTGTACTTTTATAAGCACTTTTCCCCTTTTCATCTAAAAGCCCTGCCTGGTGGAGGTTCTGCCCGAGATAAGGCCATAGAGCAGTGTAAAATTACAATTCCAGTCCACAATAGGTTCCAGCCACTTTCGAATCTTGATAATATAGATTGACGCTGAAGGGTGAATATATCTATCACGTGCCAGCCCAAGCAGAGATCCTACAAGCTACACATGATTGTGACAAGTTTAGGAATAGTCTCCTTTAATGGCATTTGCACAAGAGCCAGGTGGATTTACTCACACCCTTATTCCCATTGAACTTCCAGATTAGGGTAACCATTCTTTCAATATTATGCACCCCACCGACTCTTTCCTAGTTCAACCACACCTACCATCTCCCCCGAAGTGAGTTTGACACCCCCTTTAAAAGGCCTGGAGTCACCCTTATTTCTATTGGAATATAGCGGGTCTGAAGGGGAAAATTATGGTTCCCGTGTGGGAAATGTTTATCAATTCTCATGATATTATCTTGCAAGAAACATGGGTGGTGGAAATAATCCTTAGACTGGGCTACTTAACTTTTTGAGTTGAAGTCGTGCCAGCTAAAGCCGGTCACCCATCTGGCAGTCTTATTGTTTGGGTCAAAAATTTACCAGACTTAACTATAAAAAGGCTGGACATTCATAGTAATGATATTTTGGGATCGCGCCTTAGGGGTGGAACGGGTTGCAACATTGACCTGTATAATGTTTACAACTGCTCTGTAACAAAGAATCCCCTACATTGCATGAACTTGCTCAGCACTTTGATAACAGGGCAGATAGTCTCACAGTTAGAATTGTGGGTGACTTCAACACCACCTTTGAGCCGCTGAATGGCTTGTGCTCCCTTTTTGGCCCAGAGGATGGGGCAGAGGCATTCCCTCATTGGATTGTGGACCACTATCCTCGTGGTCAGTGGCAGCCATGCACCTTTTGTCCTTAACCCTGAACTATGGCTTACGTACATGTAACAGGAGGTTTCCATCTGATACTAAGTGCACCTACTCATTCTCCCGCAACTCCACACAAAGCAGAATTGCCTGTTATTCTGGATCTTGACCTCTGGCACATGGCAGTAGATTTTAAATCTGCATACGTAATGATAGTGATCACAATGCACTGAGGCTTGCCCTAGGTAGTCACTTTTTGAGGACTTCCACAGTATTGGGTGACAATTCTGAAGCAATCATAAACCTGAGCAACAACAGGAAATCGATAAAATGGTCCAAGTTGTGTCTTGAGTGGGATTTACAGCAGGCATTTATGAGGACTTTAACGTTTTTTTTAAACCACTGACTGAACTTCCCTGTGAAGTCTTTTCAATTCCCGGATTACCCCCCTGTTTTATTTGCAACCCTGAAGGAACACTGTTCTAGGGCCCAAAATGGCAAAAAAAACATGCCTTCAGTTTCCCACATGGTTTACTAAGGAGTATTGTAAGGTGAAGGGTCAACTCATCGAAGCCGTTAAAAAGGGAGATCATAATGAAATCTGTGCTGTCCGTACAATTTACAAATGGATAATTACCAGTACCAAACAGAGCTGGGTTGACTCAAACTGGTTAGCCCTAGTTGAGGACTCTACTAGTAATGACCCAGTCATTTTGGCACATATTTGCACATGGTTGTCCTAGATCTAGCAGCCCTATAGAATTAATAATCCAACCACAGCAGTGAGTTGAACACTTCTCTGTAATATATGCACAACCTGTTAGTATCCAATAAGTCAGACCTGGAGAAGGTTAACCACCCCATTTCATTTATGTCGAAGAAGCAACTCTGGCAGCAACTAAGGCCATGCCCTCTTGCAAGGCTTTGGGTCCAGACAGAGTCCCCAGCGATCTGTTTTGCTCCGAGCCCCTTATTTGGGGACCCTATATAAATGTGCTTTCAAATGAGACACTGGCAGGTGGGGGTGTTCGGGATTCTGAGAAAAATGCAGAGATCATCTCAATCTATAAAAAGGGTGACAGAGGAATCATAAATAACTATTGGCCCATTAGCATTATAGACCACCTGCAGAAGGTCTTCTGCCGCCAGATCTTGGTTAGTCTCCAGGACAGGATAGGCGAAGATTCTATCTTGTCACCTTTGCATGCAGGGTTTCCTTCTAAGGTGAGCACAGTTGATCACATTTTTCGTCTTGATCTTATTGTGGCTAAATATCTTAAACGGTCCAGAGATCATCTATACTTGGCTTGTGTGGACCTCAGTGCTGCCTTTGATTTGGTTCCAAGGCAGAACCTTTGGTCCACCCAGCTGCTATGGGCATGGATCATAATCTATTGGTCCACTCATTAGATTACATAATAACACCACTGCACAAGTTAGGTGGGGGGCGGGTGGCAATCTAACTGATCCTATTCCAGTCCAGTGTGGGGTACGACAAGGGTGTATATTTGCGCCATCACTCTTCTCCTTGAATGTAAATTATGTAGCTAAATTCATAGGTGAGTGTACTCATGACTCTCCCAAGCTTGCTGGTTGCCCTACACCTGCACTGCTCTTTACAGACGACACTCTCTTCTCCCGAACACCATCAGGGCTTCAGAATCTTTCTCATAAATGTTCTGAATTTTGTGACATACACGGTTTGAATGTGAATACTGCAGTAACTAAAGTTAAAATGCTTAACCCGCATATAGCCTGTAGAGGCAACTTCTTAATGAACGGGGAGCCCCTACAGAAAGTAGGGAATTTTGGCTATCTAGGGATTAGAATTGATAAGAGCTGAACCTGGAGTACACACATACAGAAGAGTGAAATGGTGCTGTTACCCTCTGCCTCGGCAGTCTCTAAGAGATGCAAAGCAACTTATCCCAAGTCTGTCTCTCCAGCAGTAGAGGTGTATAGGGCAAAAGCTCAAGCTGCAGCGCTATACGGAGCAGAACTGTGGGGCATCTCCAACATTAATGGCTTGGTTACATAGGAAAATCATTTTCTGAGATCCCTATTTAGCCTACCGCAGAGCACCCCTACATTGCAACTGTTTTTTGACACAGGTCTCAAAAGGGTGGGTAAACTGGCATTGTTGAAACCCCTCCTGTATTAGATGGGATTGTGGTCCACCCCAGAGCTTGATTCCTATAGGTTGGCCTTAGGCGAAGCACTGAGCCTGCGCAATCTCTCCCTGGCTCGAGTTTGTTAAATTCCATCTAAACGGCCTGGGTTGGTTTTGGAATAATCCCTCAACAATCGGGGCGGTTGAAAGGGCATAGTTAAAGCCTCATTTTGGAATAGAAATGTTACTATCATTGCAAAGCAAAATCTGGGAGCTTGGTGGAGGAATTCCTAGTATGCAAAACTGCTCCTGCAAGAGAAAAGTATCTTGACCAGATCCAACCTCCTTTAGTCCGTACACTCTTTGTAAAAATTCAGGTTGGTAACATTACTTGTTAATAAATTCATTAATAGCTAGAATTCCAACCAACTCTCCTCAGCAACATGTATATTCTGTGATTATGAATCCGAGAATGTTGAACACATTCTATTCTTTTACCCTAAGTATGATAGCCCCAGGAGGGGCTGGCTGAAACCCCTATGCATTTTGATGGGGGTTAGACACTACCGGGGAGGCCCATCTTATTCTGCAATCCAACACAAGTCAGGTCTTTGTCTTCGTAATCAGTCGATACTTAGATGCTGAATGGGTACTTAGGAAAAAGACCAGAATGTAGTCCTAACGCTCAGGTCCGTTACTGTAGGCTCCTTGCACACATCTTATACTCCATCCTATTACTATAGGAAGCATGGGGCGTCATGCTATATCTGAGCCATCTAGCCGCAGACTCCTTAACTTTGAATTCTCCCCAGGCGCCAGACTGGATCTGGAAATGTTTCAGCAGTACCTCCGCGCGCCGATGGACGGTGTTGTATGGCTCCACGGTGACGTCGTCTCAAGGTATGATGTCAGTGGAGCTGTATAAGTCCTCTCCGGCGTGCGGATGTCAGTTTCTTCTTCTCCGCGCTGCAACGCGGATCCGGAGAATCAGTTCCTCAGGCCTTATGTTTTTGGCCAACTTAGACGCCTTTTGCATCTGGGAACAGTGTGCCTATGCCTTCGGGTTTTAAGACGTGCGAGACCTGTACTCAACAGATGTCGGCTACGAATCCGCATTCCATCTGTATGTGGTGCGTAGGAGAGCACCAGAAGTGCTTGCGGGAAAGGCAAATGAAGTTGCTGACGGCGCGGCTCTCCTGATCGGAGTCTAGGCGGTCGATCTCCTTCCTGCTCTGAAGTTCCTGCACGGGTCGTTCAAGGAGCGTTCCCGTGGGCGTCGCTCGTCCAAGTTGCGGAAATCCCATCGGAAGGGATCAAGGTCATGGAGGTCGTGACGTCGTTGCTGGTTCCTCCCGTTCCTTACCAGAGGATGTAGTGCAGGAGTCGGCCCCGAGCCTCCCTCCTTATCCTGGAGCCGGGGCGACTATGACCCAGATGCTGGCATATTTTCATGCTCTGCAATCTTTCTTTGGGTCAACACCTCCCCCTGGTGCGCCTTCGGGCCCCAAAGAGGCTGAAGGAACTCTGATCGGGAGCACGCCGGCGGGTTCACCCTTGGCGCCGGTGGAGGACCTCAACTCCTTACTTGGAGTCATTACGACGTCGGGACACAGCCCAGTTCGGCTTCCCGTTGTGACGTCGGTGGTGTCGGATGAGGTGGTCACGACACCGGTTGACGCCGGAGACACCATTCATGGTGCATGTTCGTTATGACGCCGCCCCGACGTCGATCGGCGCCGGAGATAACACTTATAGCCACTGCAGTTCCTGCACCTTCTCCTTTACAAATTGAGGATGAGCCTGGTTATGTTGCTATTTCTCCAGTATTGCAAGAAGACTCTGCAGACACGTGTGACGTCGACCGCTTGGTTGGTCTTGGTTAGCCTCAGGTAGGAGGTTCTTTGGCGGCATTTGGTGCAGATAGTAGTCTGCAACCGTCTCCTAATTATGGTCTGTTTTCTCCACCACGAATGGCGATGGAGGCTAGTGCCGCTTTCGCTGAAGCTATTAAGAGAGCTGCTGGAATACTAAAATTGCAGCTTTCGTCGGGGACTTTGTCATCTGATCCATTATTGGATCTGCTTCATCAGGGTGGCACAGGTGTTGAACCTTTATTACCTTGTGGAGAGTCTTTGTACGACATTCTCCTGGGTACTTGGGCAAGACCGATGTCAAGTATCTCTGTTGATCGTGCCATTTCGCATCGTCATCGTCCTGCTCCGGATGACCCTGCTTGTTTTTCTCGACACCCTACTGCTAAAGGATTTGTTATGGAAACTGCTACAGCTTCGCCAAGTTTGGAGGTTTCTCCTTTGCTTCCGCCAGGTAGAGAGTCTAGGTGGATGAAGATGTGTGGCCGGAATATCTTTACGTCGACTAGTTCGGCCTTGAAGTCGTTGAACACATCTTGTGTCTTAGGAAGGGCTTTCTATACTTTGTGGGACTCTGTCAACCAACTGCTTCCTTCCCTTCCTGAAAGGGTCAGGGCTGAACTCTCTCAGCTTGTGCAGGATGGCCGTAAGATGTCAAAGTTTAATATTAAATCCGCGATGGACACTCCAGATTCTATTGGCAGAGATATGGCTCGATCAAGTGCTCTCCGTAGGAACGCTTGGTTGCGTGAGTCGAGATTTCCTGATAATGTTTGGGAGAGTTTGAAAGACTTGCCCTTTGATTGAGCCTGTTTATTTGACAGCCATGCTGATTCTGCGGTACAACGCCTCATTGCTGGCCTTTTGTAATTTGACCTTATCAGGTCTTCTGTTTATTTCTGAAGTATCCACGGCTGTGGTTCTTATATTTAAGGATTATCTCCTCCCTCTGCTATGTCTTGTAGTGTTGAAGTGTTAAGCACTACTTTTTGCATATAATGAGAAGATTTGTCTCCGGATATGACTTTTTTTTTTTTTTTTTATCTCTGGATGGTATTTACAGATGTTTAGCTGGTTTACTCTTTCATTTTACTCTGATGAAGAGCCTAGTCTCAAGAGGTTATACCCCTTATTGGGTATGTGACTTACTCTATGTGGAGTCTTAGTTTGCTATTGTATAGCTCTTCAGAAATACTACTTTTATAGTCTAATTTTATTCTATAGCTCTCTATGATATACAGTTTAGTCCTTCTTGGACTTCGTTTTATGATCTCTTAAGGACTATGGTAGTGAGCTAATAACTGCTCTTTTCCTCTTGTGATACCCTCTCGGGGGTTCTGTTACATTTACACGCTTCTATGGTTTTTCTAAACCAGTGTATTCAGTGCAGTTTGTTTTCTTTTTTTGAGTGGACTACGTATTTATTATGAGTGCTTCAATTTTTTGAAGAGATTGAGCAAGTTGGAGCGTTGCTCTAGTTCAGAGTATATACTTTGCATGCTTTTGGATGCTATTTGCTTGTGAGTTCTTCCTTTAGGGTAAAGGAACAGTGTCTAGTGTAGACAGGAATATTTCCTCAAATGCAGTCAATCCCTATCCCTGCTCCACTTTGTGGCAGTCAAAGGTTTGTGATGCAAGGGTTGGTCTAACTTGTCTCAAGTCCTACGTTTATTTGGTTGGCAATCATCCATGAAAGTCTTGGAGACTAGTTTATAATAGGCTTTTCCTTTTCCTATGATGTTCTTGATATACGTGGTTCTGTCTGATCCCCATTTCCTGTCTTCTGGAGAGGATGTACTTATTACTTTCAGCATTTCTAATCTTATGAGGAATCATGACTGTTGTTTCTTGTGGTGTCAATTCTTTAGGCCACCATTTGACAGACAGCAGCATTTTCTTATGACAAGTCACCTTCGGTGTTGTATTGGTGACGTAATACCCCCCTTTTCTCTCTGGGTTGTGTATTTTTGCCGAACCTCTCATTTCAGAGTGGTTTTTTGGTATACGGTGTATACATGATAAAATGTGCTGCTGTGTTTCATATATTGTCTTGTATCACAGGTGTCGTATGTACCTGTTGTTGACAAGGATTTATTTTATAAGATATTTGGAACTGCACTTTTAGGTGCGTTACCTTTTTTCAATATTATTGGAAAGCGCTTTTTGGAACAGGTTTCTCAGTTCTAGTTAGTTCTTATGTATACAGAGTATACATGACTGCCTTATATGTGTTACACATAAATGTCTTTAAAAAAAAAAGAAAAAGGGAGAGAAAAGAAAACGGTTTTAATCAAAGATGCGGTTGATTTTCTTTTCTCGCTTGCCTTGGTGTTTGAGCTTATTCAGGGCTCGAAATTGTGTTCGGTCTGTCGGACTATAGCACTGAAGGTCCTACGGAGGCAAGCTTTATACGTTTTTCGTTCTGGCAGTAGTTATTGCCAGTGAAATTCTGTGAATTGCTGGGTCAATCGGAGTATCTGGTGACAAGGAATTGTCGTTATTTTTTCCCTTTGGGAAATGAATTCTGAAAGTCCTGTTTAGGGATTTTATCAGGACAGTTCTTTCTCTGATTCTTTATTGTTATGAACAGTGCAGATTATATGACTTTTATCATGCATTTGACCCTTTTTGGTGATCAAGTTTTCTTGCCCCTTTTGGGGACAGGGGTTAATGTCTGTCTTCTGACAGATGGTTCTTCAGGGGTTTTCAACCCTTTTCCTTCAAGGGCCGATTCTCTCGGACCTTTAAGGGCGTTTTTTATTTATATGTTCTGTGACAGTGATCATAGATTCTATTAAGAGCCAAGCTCTTGTTCTGCTATTCCTACGTACATTTGATCGGTTGTTAGTTTTGACCGGCTAGTTCTCTTTGAGAACTTTTGTAGGATTAGTTTGCAGACCCTCCTCTAGTGAGGTATAGCTATGGTATTTAATTCAAAGTTAAGAAATCTGCGTCTAGATGTCTCTATCAGATGTAAAAGTTACTTACCTTCGGTAACGCTATATCTGGTAGAGACACAGCCTAGAAGCAGATTCCTTTAATGCTCTGCCCATCCTCCACGCTCTGCGAATGACCTTTGAGGTAAAAGTTATACCCCTTCAGTACTGGGTTTATATACCTGTGATCACCATCTCAATCTATGTTGGGGCTAGACAAACCATTTGGGTTGGCCACTTAGTTTTTGTTTAGATGTTGCAACACCATCCATTTCCAAATGGGTGTGGTTGGTAGAGTGGGGCTGGGTTTTCTATTTCACTCTGGATGACACACCAGTGAGCAGTGTTAATTTATTTGTTCTTTCTATGAAAGTCTTCTTGGTGTTATCATACCTTGTCATTGGTACTGTCAATATATCACATAATGGTGTGGTTCAACAAACAGCCTGGTGTTGTTGTTGTAGGTTGTCTTTGGCTATTGCCATACAGTTCATTACCAGTGATGAATAGTCTATAGAGTGTATGGTCTCTTCCCTCATATGGGGGTTATTAACCAGGGCGCAGGTTTCATGTAGCCTTGTGTTTCATTGATTTTAGTGGAGGTTTCTTTAAAATCCATGTCTGGTATTAACATACCATTTGATGTTTCTTCTTTATTAATGTTTCAAAGATTTTTGATCTTTTTTGGCACACTGTTTCCACAACCAGTTTCTGTAGTGGCTCCGCATTCTGGCGTGGAAGGTTTCACAGAAGAAACTGACATCCGTGCCCTGGAGGGGACTTATATGGCTCCACTGACGTCATATCCGGAGACGACGTCACTGCGGAGCTGTACAACGCCGTCCCCAGGCGCGCGGAGGTACTGCAAAAAATTTACCAGATCCAGTCTGGCGCCTGGGGAGAATTCAAAGTTAAGGAATCTGTGGCTAGACTATGTCTCTACCAGATATAGCATTACCGAAGGTAAGTATCTTTTGCGTTGGGAAAATTGTGCTATTGAACAATCAATCAATCATTATCTTTATACGGAGTAGTGAAAAATTGACCATAAAAGTACATAGAAATATTGCACATAGCTGTGATCACGCATAAAAAATGTAAACTAATCTTACATATGAACAGTTTAAAAAAGATATGTACTCATAAACAGCTTTAAAATTCCACAGTGCATCAAATAACCATACTTAAAATATGTAGGAAGTGCTAGGCCACATTGCATATACGATTCTGATTTAATTATCCTATCATGATTTTTCTAGCCCTAATAGCAGCTTTCAAAAAAGTGCAGACACAGTAAATAGTTTCAGATGAGCTTAGGAATTGTAAGCGGAAGAGAGCTGGTCTACAACGTCCTAGACCTAGCCTCTGTAACAGAGGTGTCAGAAAGTCCTTTCGTGCTCAACTGTGCAATTTGCAAAAGAACAAAGTGCAATAGTGATTGTGCAGAGTGATTGTCGCAGGGACAAGTGGATACCACGTTTCCCTCTAGGTCTAGAAATTTGTTAAAAAATAAGGACCAATGTATTAACCCTGCTCTGAAGCGAAAAAGAAGTGACCGCTCCCATCTTGACAAATCCAAGGATAAGTACAGGGGAGATTCCTCTGTGTATAAAAGACTACAATAATTCATGACCGAGGGTTTTGCTAACTCAATTTTTAATCTTGTGTTTGCACCATAATCCTTAAATAATATGTTCACCTCGTCCCTGGCGTTTTTGGGTATACAGCTGGGATCAGTGAACCAGGTAGACAGACCCAGGGATCCAAGGGTATCCCGTATGTAGCTCAGCCAAGGTATGGAGTACGCCTTGTCCAACGTTAAGCAGTCAAGTATGATATCCTTACAAAGCTTAGCTACTGGATTCAGCCAAATGCTAACCTATAATAAAACTGGTGCCAGTTGAATCTTATCTGCTATAAATTCCTGTTTTTATTCAAAGTGGGTAATAAGGCTAGAGGTGGGCGGTGGTAGACTCGGCATCCGTCGCAAAAAGCGGTTTTCCTTGATCTGCAAATAACAACTTTTACTAAAACCCCAAACTCCTGCACCATAAGTAGCTGCGCTAATGCACTTAAAATTATATACCTTCAGAGGGGGTAGCACGGTCCCCCTAATATCTTGTTTAATTAAATTACAGATTGTACTGGCGGTTTTACTTAATTTAAGGCTAGCCTGGGCAAGATGGAAGTTCCATAACCCTGATTAACTAAAAGTTAACCCTAGATAACAAAAGTTGTCAACGCTCGTCAGTTCATGCCCGTTGATACTAATTTTATTTAACCTTAGTTTGCGCGGACCACAAGGCATAATATGTGACTTGATATAATTAGTTTTTAGGTTCAGATTTTGCATAAACGAAGCAAAGCAGTCCACCTGATGTCTCAGCGCATTTGGAGTGAGGGCTAGCAATACCGCGTCGTCGCCAACAGCACCGGAACTGGGGAACCTGTAAATCTAGCTATGTCTGAATGGGAGGAGGATAAGTGAACTGTTAAATCATTAATGTATAAAATAAATAGTAAAGGTGCAAATATACACCCCTGCCCTACACCACTCTTCAGTGGAAAATCGGAGGAGCGCTCACCATGGGAGTTTAAGCGGACTCTAGCTGAAAGATCTAAATGTAGGGAATACAAAAGAATTTCCAGAGGGGGGGGGTCCATGCCTTGTTCCAACAGCATTAACCAAAGTTTTGTTCTGTCCACTGAATCAAAGGCAGTGGACAAATCCATAAAAGCCAAGTAAATAGGGGCACGCCTGGCCTTGGTATATTTACAAATTATCAGGGCCAGGTTCAAACATTGTTCATTAGTTCCTAATTTCAGACGGAAACCAAATTGAAAGGGGGAGAGTATGTCCTTGTCAGCTGCCCATTTGACCAAATGGTCATAGATGACTCTTCCGATGACTTTAATGGTGCTGTTGATGAAGGAAATTGGTCAATAGCACTTCGGCGACATATGATCCCCCTTTTTAAATATAGGAACGATTGTTGCGGTGGTCCATAAGAAAGGAGTATTAACTGATAAACAACTATTAAATGTATTAGTGATAAGAGGACCCCATATCTCAGGCATGGCTTTCAACAGGTGCTTTCCCTCTCTTACTATGGTGGATGGCCGACCCCACTTCCTGCAACATTAATAAAAGTGGAGGGGAGTTCCGCAAACTATTACACAGAACAGCTGCCTTAATTGGGGCGTCCTCAATGCAATAGATAGAAGCAAAGTGGGTAACCCAGTCCGCGCCCAAAATATTATTTTGCAAAAGAGGGTTGCCAGGGGAGTTCCTAGATCTAATTTGTTTTACTAAGGCCCAGAATGTTTTACTGTCCTTTCCTCTGGAAGCATGTTCCAAAAGCTCCCAATCATGTATGTATAATTCCCTCTTCCTGTTTGTGAGTACAGTTTTATACTCAATACGTGCCAGGGAGATTTGACTCCTTATCCTGGGGCATGCGTTTAATACTTTCCTCAGCTTTCGATTTGCCTGGGAACAGGCCCCATCAAACCATCTTGGGTCCTCATTCGGTGTGCAAATTAGCTTTAACATGGACTCCCTGATTGTGCGCATTAGACTGTTATAATGTAAAGCCATTGAGTCTTGTTTGCTCTTCGCTAGACAAAGGAGGAATTTGTCTAGATGTTACTTAAGTATGGCTACTAGTGAGTCTTTGGGCTTTTCCAGGTGCCAAATTAATCTTAAGCCATTCGAGGAGTGTTGCGTAACAGAGACTAAATTACTATTACGGGCTAATCCCCTTAATTGATAAAAGCATAGAAGCGCACAGGGCGTTATGATCATGTTGCTCGCTCCCCCTAAGGTTTCGAGTAGATCGACAAAGCCGTGAGCAGTGAGGTACTTAAGAAGTTCTGCCCCCTTGCGTTCTGGGTGTTGCAGTGCCCTTCCATATGATTAACTTGTATCCTGGAATCCCTAAGTTTTGCATTTAAATCACCACAAAGGAAAAAGTGAACTTGAGAAGCACGGTTATCAGCATTAGTTTGTAGATGGGATATGAAATTAAACAAGCTGATATAATGTATACAACTAGCATTTATAAAAATCCATTATTATAAAAATGTATCAAATAAAAAACCCAGATTAGTCTTTGGGACGCGAATTACTAACACTAAAAAAGAGGAAGACCCTGTTTTCACCTGTGATACCTCTACATGGAAACTTAGACTGACCCAAATGACCAGTCCGCTGGCTGCACGGCCCCGAGTAGAAGGAATAACAGGGCTTGAATAACAAGCATAACCCTCAAAATATGGAACGGCAATAAGCCAGGTCTCCTGCAATAGGATTATATCAAATTTGGAGACAAATGCCCTCCAGTCCTCGTTATTAAGCTTCCCATTAAGGCCAAGCTCATTCCAAGTAAGTACAGATAAAGTTCTGTAATGCTTAGACTAAGTATGGAATGTAATAAACACAAAAGATGATAGGGGGTCTAATGGAACGTTTTAAGACCAATGCATGGATATATTTCCCAATTATAACTATAAACACAACAAGATATCCATGGGTCTAGCGAGCCTAAAAAAAGCTCTGAAAACAAGTAGCACAAGCAGAGACCTTTAATTGTAATCAATGGCAATCCTTTAAAATGGACGGAATCCCATCACTCACCAAAGTGACATGCTTCATCATCTGGGATCTCCTCCTGGTTGCAAAGCATAGTGCAACCAAGGGCTACAACCCCCTCACTGAGAGGGAGGAGCTCAGGGATGTTTTCAGAGAAATGGTTTGTTAATCGGATTTCCTAAAATCCATCAGATGTGAAGAAATTTGTTTTGTAAGGGTGATGGGCGCAGTGCACAAGTGTAAGGTGTAATGTGAAGGTTAAAATTGGCTACAAGGAGAAGAAAAAGTTTTATTCATTATCTCTTGATATCCAAATTAAAAGCAGTGCAGATGCAGTTGTGAAATAATGACTGCATATGTCAAGAAACAAGGTCTTCATGTTTCAGCCATTGTGATTCTATGTAATCGTGGCCTTCCTCAGGACCTAGATGTCGTGATGCTACTGCGTTTGTGAATAAGTGAAACAGAATTTTTTTTCTTCAATCAATAGGTTGAAACAAATACAACCTTCAAACCTGATGTCTAGGTTCTCGGTGGATTACAGTGTGCTGGTGGCACCTAAAGGAGGAAAGGTGACATCAGAAAGAGAAAAGGTCAGATACTTGTGCCGAAATGCTAATTCAATACGTGGATCATAACAACCCATCGTTACTAGTACCTAAAAAGTGTGCTCATGACATTATATACTGAATTATGCTTACCCATAATTCACGAGAAAACAGCCTCACCTCACCTGGCAACAGCTCAGGAAATGAGGCCCCGCTCTAAGGAGAAAGAAACAGCATATGTGGTGATCAGACATGGAGCATGCCATACAGTCTGTTGTACCTATGCTGCCTGTGTAGTTACGAGTCAAAACCAACAATAGTGCGATACTGGTTTGAACTGTGCAAAAATAACACATAATAAAAACACATAATAACACAATGGATTCAAAACCAAGATATTATCTGTAGATGTAGTCACTGAACCTCTTGACTCGCAAGCTAGTACGCAGAGCCAGAGATAATGATTATATAAAGAGTAATATGCCACTAATACCGACCATTGGGTAATATGTGATCATGTGTAGCTTTTAACTGAAGTACAAGACTTCATTCACTTATATTTCTAAGATGATAATAGAACAGGCTGAAACATAAATGCCGTTTGTGAACTGTTATCAGAGTTCATCAATGAAGGATTCACGTGTATCTAAACTTGAGATTACGGTAAAACAACAGCATGGACAAACACTCTAATGTTGAACAATGCGGCATGCCGTATGATACATCCAGGCCCCTATGAGGCACTCTAGAGTGAGCAGAAAAACGTTGCCGATGTTGTTTGAAAAAAATCAAGATAAAGCTGCAGCAAGCTAACAAAGTTAACAGGCACTATACTATGAAAACATCACGGCATATCGAGTGTATTAAAGACAAGCCGCTATGACTCTCTAGAGGATAAACGAAAATGGCCGTGGCGTTAGGGAAGTTAGTAGCCAGCCTATTGAGCTCACAGATTACACTAAAAACACAAAAATAACAAACTAACCAGCTATAAAAGCGGTGAAAGTCCTTACCTATCCGTCGGTACCTCGGACCCCGCATTCCGAGGTGACCAACGGCAGGCACAGCCGTTGTACTTATGTCAAGAAACCGCACCGGTGTTGCTCATTAGCTTCCGTGGGGCCATTCCTCATGACGTCAGTGGAGGAGAAACTACAGAAAATCCCACTGCAACATGGGAATAGTAGTCCTAATTAGCGGAAGTAATGCGGGACTAATCGAATTTAAGCACGGCAAGAGCTATAGTGCGTGCGTGTTACAATGAGACGAAAAATAGGCTTGGATAGCGTAAATCACCTGATGTCTGCAAAGTAAAGGCCCAAATTAATATTGTACAGGCTGCAAAATGACCCAATCATGACGATCGGTAATAGAGTCCATACCTCTATAATAAGCCCCGATGGGACACTGAACAACACATGACTATTTATACTAGTTTGGAAACATTAAATGCATGGTTTTATCGTATAGCGCCTTGTGTGACAACACACCAAATCTGATGTTAAAATATATATATGACAATAAAGTAGCGTTTCCTGGGTTAGGGAACGTCCCTCTGAGCACAGCTCTGCGAAATCGCTGGGAGCGATAATATAGTTCTGTCAGAAGAGTTTGAACAAAATTATGAGCTCCAAATGACGTGAATGTTGATGAAGGTTTTAATGATGAAACGATATTGAATCAAACATATCGTAGTTCACAATAAATTGGCTTGAAAGCATCTTGTACGTAGCATTTCACTTATCCCAATGCATTTCGGGCATTCTTTACCCTTCATCAGGGGAAATCTATACAAAAATAATGACAACTTAGATACAATGAGAAACCACAACGAGTTAGGTGTGCCATCCACCTACTTCCAGGTGCACGGAATAAATAAAATTGCGTGTACCTAGTCATGCTGGTATTAATATCAGAAAATAGTCAATGCCGTCCAGAAAATCCATAACATCAAGTCATGTGAGATCATATGTCCTCAGTAAAATAAGTATAGGTGCACGAAAATAATTGATAATAGTGATAAACAAGTGTACAAATTAACCTGGTGAAAAGCGTAAACCATAATAAACGTGCATTAACTGATCGGGTATGTGGGGTTTATAAGCGGTGAGCGAAAAGTGTGCAAAAAACTAAACGAGTGTAAAGACCCGGGTGTCCAATTTGTAGTTGTCAACATGCATAATACGGTCAAGCCAGAAGTAGGTGGATGAGGTTCAAAACGTAAATGAAGTTCAATACGCGTGTGTCAAAACGGTGAACACAGCGGGTTCTCTGAATACAGTGATAGTGACAAAACATGCAATTTAATGTTAGATGCGTGCCTAAGTACGCGGTGCCTGAAGCGTGAACTTACCTAAACGTATAGATGGTGACTCATGCCGGTGCCGACTGTGAATCGACTCGAGTTGTGTACAGAACGCCATCTTAAAGTGCGGTGAAAAGATAGAAAACGCAAAACAAACGACAGACTTCGTCTATTCCAAATTATTCTAGTTGATGAATGGGCGCCATCTTGGAATAGGATAAATAAGTATATGAAGACTCTGCAAGCAAATAGCTATAAACAACGAGGGTCAATAGGATGCGTGCCAAAAGAACATAATTCAAATAGTGTACACAAAGTGACAGTGTGTCCTCCGTTAAGTGCAAAAATACGTCAATAACCATTTGTATTACATTTACATAAGTGTAGAATAAGAAGCTGGTCTGAAAAAAGGGGGGAGTAACCATCAAACGGAATAAGGATAAAAAACATAAGATCCTGTAAAGGAAGATGAAAAGGAGTAAAAGTAAGGACACAAAAGTGAGCAAAAACTTATACTAAAAGACAACCAGTATGTATAAAGTGAAAGTGAACAACTGTCTGTGAATGTGTCTGGAACGTCTCAGGACGAAATAGAAATCAAACAAATGAGAATCTGCACAGTATCATAAATAACATGCGAATTCCATTCGGTCATTGAGACCCCGTGGTTTCATGGAGTCCAAGAAGGTTATCCAGTAGTTCTCTCTTTGGAGAAGGTAATTGTTGTGGTCTCTGCCTTCCACTTTCTCCACAACTTCCTAAATTGTAAATTTCAGCTGGGAAATGTTGTGATTGTTTTCGATGAAATGGGCGGCTACCACGGATTTGACATTTTTGGTGCGAATACTGCTTTTGTGTTCATGGATGCAAGTTTTAATTTTCCTTTCTGTCTTGCCCACATAAACAAGGACACATGGGCATTTTAACAAATAGATAACGTTGGTCGTGTCACAATTAGCAGTCACGTGTAGGCGGATAGAGGTGCCTTTCATTGGGTGCGTGATGACCGTGCCCTTGATCAGGTTGTTGCAATTGCTACAGTTATAACAAGGTGAGGATCCTTTGTGAGGTGATGTTCTTAAATCGCTTGATGGTGGTTGCGTGATAAGTGTTTGAATGTTCTTGCTTCTAGTGTATGCAAACATGGGAGCTGAACAAAAAACGCCTTTGAAATCTGGTTCAAGAGCTAGGATAGACCAATGGTTACGGATGGATTTCTTGAAATGATGACTCATGGTTGAATACGTAGACACTACTACCATACGTGTTTGATCTTTTTCATGGATTGTGTCAACAGATCTATTCTGGATTTAGCTGTGCTTCTCACTCTGGCTTGTTCAAGAATCTTAGCAGGATACCCTCGTTGCTGGAATCTGTGTAGCATGTTATCAGTTTGAAATTGCAGATCAATGGGGTCAGAGACGATTCGTTTAACTCGGAGGAGTTGAGAGTAGGGTAAATGATTTTTGAGGGAGAGTTGATGAAAACTTTGATAATGAAGCATGTTGTTCCTGTCCGTGGGCTTTCTGTACATGGTGGTTTCCAATCCCTCTTTGCCTGTGTTTATCTGTACGTCTAAATATGATATCGTAGTGTGTTGAATGTCAAAAGTAAATTGAATGCGATTGTAGATGGTGTTTAAAGCATTCAGAGCGGATATAAGGGAGGAATGAGATCCTTTCCATAAGACAAAAGGTCATCAATATATCTCAAGAAGATCATGGCATGCTCTTTCCACGTTTCAGAACTCAGGATAAATTTCTCTTCAAATGTATGCATAAAGATATTGGCATAAGCTGGGGCGGCACAATTGCCCATTGAAGTGCCAGTCAGTTGGAGGTAGCAATGATCTTCCCACTTGAAGTAGCTCTGGTACAGAGTAAAGTGAAGTAGTTCCATGAGAAATAGTTGAAAATCATGATCTAGGTTGGAATGGAGTAAGGTTTCTTCAATGGCCTCTATGCCTAGATTGTGAGGTATCGAGGTGTAGAGGGATTTGACATCTACCGTACACATCCAAATCTCTTCATCAGGCTTCAGCTTGACTTGGTTGATTTTGTTAAGAAAATCCGTTGTATCTCTGGTGTAGGTAGCATGCCGATGACAAATGGTTGCAAGTGTTTCTCCAGGAATTTACCCACCGGTTCATGTAAACTCCCTCTGGTAGAAATGATAGGGCGAAAAGGGGGATGTTGTAAGTCTTTGTGAATTTTAGGAAGCATATACAGAGTTGGTGTTCTCGGACTGGTCTGCATCAAATATTTTCTTACTTTTTCATTGATGATGCTTTCCTCAGTTGCCTTCTTTAATATATTATTAAGAAGATTCTGGAATTGTTGTGTCTGGTTGTATGCCAATTTGCAATATGTGTCAGGGTCATTAACATGGTTGAAAACTTGTTTTTTGTAAAAAAATGGTGTCCATAATTACGAGTGCGCCGCCTTTTGGCAAGTGATGGTTGGGTTGTTAGCTAAGTTCTTAAGAATGCCATGTTCCTTTGTTGTTAGATTTTGCAATTTCGATCGCTTTTTGAAGTTAAGTTTGCGTATGTCGTTTTTAACAAGGTTTTCAAAGGTGTCCAGACTTTTGTGGCTGATGGGTGCCATGAATGTGCTTTTGCTTCTAAGACCCCGTAAGAGGTTTTCATCCAAGTTGTCTCGGTGTTCCACAATGTTTTCAAAAAAATGTTGTAAGCGTAAATTACGCATGAATTTAAATAAGCTGATCTCCAACTCTAAACTGTGAGTGTAACAAGTAGGTACAAAAGAGGTTCCTTTTTGCAAGGTTTTGATTTCCACAGTATTGAGTTGGTAGGCAGATATGTTAATGACAAGATTGTTAGGGTCTAAGTTCTCTTCCCCTTGAGCCTCTTGCTCAATACTGGCTGTGCCTTCGGACTGTCTTTCTCTTGTTCTTTGTCTTTTGCCCCTCCTGGGTCGTCCTTGTCTTTTGGGCCTTCCTCCAAAAAAGGAACACCAGTGGTTCGTTGAGGGTCGGTGTTGGTTGAAGTGGAAGGTTGTTCAATGTTACTTCTCTGGACTCTTGATCTAGTGTCCCCCTCAGACGAAGATGTTTCCGTCTCGGTATTTAAACTGTAGGGCTTATTTTGACGTCGTCTGGCATAGACTTCTGCCCAGGAGTATACTTCTCCCAACTTGTAATCAATGGTGTCTCTTTTGTACTTGAGAATTTTTCGCTCATTGATTTCTTGGGAGTATTTGTTCAGTTGCACATTAATGTCATCCAAAGTCTTTTGCCAGTCTTCAGCTTCCATTATACTTTCTAATTCGGATTTGGTTTGGGTGATTTCCTTGGCTAGTTCTTCTAAGATTTTTGACAATTCTTCAATAATTAAAAGAATAAGATCGAGGGAGCACTTGTTAAGTATGGCATACCATTTCTCTACGAATTTCGGACTGTTTTTACACAAAAATGGTTTAAGCGGGATCCGTAGGCCTCTTGGAATGCGTTGAGCGCGGTGGTATTTTATTAATATGCTGGCGTGTAAACGCTGGTTGATTTCTCTTTTCGTGAGATACAACAGTTGTCAAATGTTGTTCTCTTTGTTTCTAACGTTGGCTGTCGGTAAGGTATCCTCATTTATCAATGCATAGACCTTGGAAGCGTCATCATCGGCAAATGCGAACGTGTCGGCTCGAAGTTCTGTAAGTCTCGAAATGTCTTCATATGCCATAGTCGGTGGCTTGATCCTGTGTGCAGTGTTCAGGAGATCAGAACGAAGATACAAGAACGAATTAATGGAACACGCACTGCAAAGTGAACAAGTTAGAAAGGTTGTGGCGTGCCTCAGAGGTATCACTCTCTGATCGTTGAGTGTATACAGTATGACAATAAAGTAGCGTTTCCTATATGCACATGTACACTCGTGGTGTGTAGTGCCCTTGCTCGTTGGTTAAAAATGTTTAAATGCAAAGTAGTGGACCCTCAGCAAGCAGTCAGTGTATATTGTTGGCCGAAGGATCCAACTATCAAACGAACACATAGGATATGTGTTATAAGCTCTGACTGCAGAAGAAAGCCATTCGGAATGATCATAAGATACAATGTACAGTGCTTTCCTAAGTATGTGTGTTATTGGTACTGCTTACAAGACAAAGCCTTTCGTGATGGTCATAGGGTGCAAAATACAGTACTCTCACGAATAAGAGTGTATGATATTGGCTCTGCTTCCAAACCAAAGCCATTCAAAGTAGATTCAGATGTTCTATCTAGTGACCAGTGCCCTCTCATTCAGGAGGAAGTAAAAATAGGGGCGTATTTGATTGCTGTGTGGAGGCTACAGTGAGGTCCAAGGTATCTCATCATTCAGGCCCATCCTGTCCCTCTGAAGTTTAAGCACCCACCTCTGTTCTTTGGAGAAAAGGAATTTGGACACATCTGCAATGTGAGCAGGGATGAACGGTTGTTCTAAAACAGTCCATTTAAATTCGTCTGCATTATGTTTAAGATCTAAAAAGTGTTTTGTAAGCCTAGTGGCTTGTTTCTTACACCTGATTGTGCTCTTATGCTCTAAGATCCTGAGTTTAACCTTATGAGTGGTCATGCCCACTTAGCGGTACTTGCAGGGACACGTGATCAGATAGATTAATTTATCACTATTACAGTTGGTATGTTTAGCTTGCACCCAGGGTCTGTCTGTACCGATATCTACTGTTGTGGTGTGTTCAGTCTGTGGACATGCCGCACAGGACCCACAAGGAAAATGCCCTTTAACTGCTGGCAGGTTCCATAGAGTCTCATGAGTACGGACTGATTGTGTTTTCGGTCTTGTATGGACCAAATTGTCTCGTAAGTTAGAACTTCTTTTGAAGGAAAAGAGAGGTAAAGGGATCTCTTCTTTGCCGATATTCAGTATCCGCCAATGTTTGCGCACACTTTTTTGGATCCCATTGGACAGTGTGCTGAACGTGTTGACAAACGTCAATCTTGTCAAAGGTGGTTTCAGTGTCTGTGGATCCAAAAGTGCATCCCGATTGTTGTTGGATGCACGTTTAAAAGAGCGTCGTATTAGTCTCTTCAGATACTTCCTGTCTTGAAGTTGTTTGGAAAGTGATTTGGCATGATCCTCATATTTATCTTTGGTGGAACAGTTCCTTCGAAGACGAAGGAATTGCCCATAAGGCAAATTGTCACGGAGTGATTTAGGATGGTAGCTGTCATAACACAAGAGGGAATTTCTTGCCATCGGTTTTCTGTATAATTCGCTCTCCAATCCAGTGGGTGTTGAAAAAAATCAGTAGATCGAGAAACGGCAGGCTGTTCTTATTGAATTTGACCGTAAATTTGAGGTAGTCATTCCTTGAGTTGATAAAATTCCCTTTGGAACTATACAATGTATTCCTTAAAAAACCAATACCATATTTACCCTTATATCAAGCATACAATAACACACCGTAACATACCAAGATAACTCGTATAATATAAAAATAGAACTACTCTACTCAAGGTGTGAAAGTACTTATGCACAAGTTTTAATTCAAAATTTTTTTTTTAGATAACATCAAGATATAAAAATACATTGAAAATACAATATACACAATGTGGAGTCAATTCAAGTACCTCAATAAAAAAAGATTAAAAAACTCCTAGCAAACTCAATAGGTACAAAATACATAGAAAAACAAACCCCCTGGAAAGGAAACTACATGAGACAATAAATGTCGCCTTTAGATCGTCAATTTGAACAGTATTTTGACAGAGCCTAGCAGGGTAGGGCCTTCCCTGTCTAAATGGCCACAGTCACACCACAAATTAGACAAGAATCACTGCGTCGACGTGTTTCGGTGGTCATAGATGAATAAGGCCACCTTCTTCAGGACTAACAATTTCTTTCCTTATCCACACATCAATTGTTCAACCGGTGCCTTTGCACTCAGTATGGTATGGCTCCCACGTATGTATTTATTTATTTATTGTCTCATGTAGTTTTTATTGACCCCGGCACTGGGCACGGTATCAATAATAAGATGATAGGGGATACCGTGCCCAGTGCCGGGGTCAATAATTGTGACGATTGGGCGACACTATTGGGGTTGAAGAAATCACATTCACGTACTCTGATCCATGGGGCGATTATGACAGAATACCTTCGTGGTAACTGTGCCCCAACAGGACTGATTGTCACCAACACACCTAGGCTATTCCTCCAAGATAAGGCATTCCTAAAGGACCGGTCGCTCATCGCGTGGCGATGTACGCGTGATTGGCTAATATTAATCATAAGCACGGCCAAACGCGTAGCGGACACAATCCTTGTTGAAATACAAGTCCTTGAATCTCAGATTAGGAGTACCATTTCGGCAACTCTATACAAAAAGAATACAGAAGAATCCAACAAAACCAATAAAGAATTCAAGGACTCTATTCTGCGGACTAAAATTGAAAAATTCAAAAAAGATCTGGCACGTATCTCACACGAAAGAGTGTATCCATATACGAGTGATAATTACACTCCGCCTGAATTCAATAAGAAAGGACGATGCTACGGTTCCAACTACTCGTCCTTAGGTACTGATGAATGGTCGAGCGACTGACTCGTTGACATCTGGTGGACAACAGAATAGAGGTCGTGGGAGAAACAACAGATCCAACTGGAGAAATGGTCCACCTGTTTTACAACATCCACAGTGGTGGTCCCCCACTCCCTGGGGATATCCCAATCCACCTTTTCAACCCCAGATGGGGCCCTTTCAACCCCACCCTCAATTCTTCAACAACCAGCCTTTTTTAGGGTTTGGCCGCAGACGCTCCAGAGGGAGAAGGAGAAATCAGCAGGCCCAGGTGCACTGGAGCCCTCCACCGTCCCCAAGGAGCACACACAGCAGAAAGAAAGCCCCTCCACAACCAGGGACCAGCACAGAAACGACCTAGTGGTTAATTTGAGCAATCGCACCCTGACATCTGATGAACAAGCTGTTCTTAACAGAGGCCTAGGGTTTGTACCCACGTTCAGTGGTGACCCTTTCCAGATCCAGTGCCAACTGGCAAGATTTTTTCGGAAGATACGGCTGCACTTTTTCTTCAAGGAGAAAGACAGAGAGAACACAGGCATGGAGATAGAGCCTATGAACACTGGTCTTAAAAAACGCTCCACTTTCAATCCACCTGTTCATTCGGTCCCAGCTCAAGTCTTGACCTTTGAGAAGGCAGTGACTGAAGAAGTTACTACACTCTGTGCTACGGAGAATCGACACTTTCAGAATCTCCCTAAAAATGAGCAACAGGCTCTGCGGACTTTGACGATGGATGCAAATATAACTATCAAGCCGGTGGACAAGGGCGGTGCTATAGTCATCCTGGATACGACAACATATCGCGCCGAATGTCTACGGCAATTAAATGATAATAGGTTCTAACGTCCTCTTAAAAAAGATCCAACAGAGAGAATTAGACGTGAAATCTCCAATCTTGTGGAAGAAGCTACAAACGAGGACTGGATTACGACCCAAGAGGCCGGTTTTCTGACAACTCCACACCCGGTGATGCCGTACTTTTATGTACTGCCTAAAGTGCATAAACCCCAGAGACCACCTCTGGGACGCCCGATTATATCAGGCCTGGGCTCTCTTCTCGAACCTTTGTCAACCTTCGTGGACCATTTTTTGAGACCTATGGTAAAAGAAATGCCAACGTATCTTCAAGATACTAACGATATCTTGAGATTGCTACCTGAAGTGGATTTTAATATGGACACGGACTTTCTAGTCTCGTTCGATGTCGAGTCTTTATACACTTGCATCCCTCAAGACGAGACACTGGATGCCATCAGGCTACTTCTGGACAATAGAGACTTGGATACCATATCTCCAGTGCATTTTATCATGGACTGCGCAAAAATAGCCATGAAAGAACATTTCTTCAGGTTTATAATACCATTTACCTACAAACACCAGGTACTAGCATGGGAAGCGTTTTTGCGCCAAGTTTGGCGAATTTGTATGTTCATCTTTTCGAGCAAGAGCATGTACTCACTGATATCAATCCCTTCCACAGTTCCATTCGGTTGTGGAAACGTTATATTGACGATGTTTTCGTCATATGGCGAGGGGATCCTGACACCATTACCATCTTTCAGACATGGCTCAACTCAAGGAATGACTACCTCAAATTTACGGTCGAATTCAATAAGAACAGCCTGCCATTTCTCGATCTACTGGAGAGCGAATTATACAGAAAACCGATGGCAAGAAATGTCCTCTTGTGTTATGACAGCTACCATCCTAAATCACTCTGTGACAATTTGCCTTATGGGCAATTCCTTCGTCTTCGAAGGAACTGTTCCACCAAAGATAAATATGAGGATCATGCCAAATCACTTTCCAAACAACTTCAAGACAGGAAGTATCCGAAGAGACTAATACGACGCTCTTTTAAACGTGCATCCAACAACAATCGGGATGCACTTTTGGATCCACAGACACCGAAACCACCTTTGACAAGATTGACGTTTGTCAACACGTTCAGCACACTGTCCAATGGGATCCAAAAAAAGTGTGCGCAAACATTGGCGGATACTGAATATCGGCAAAGAAGAGATCCCTTTACCTCTCTTTTCCTTCAAAAGAAGTTCTAACTTACAAGACAATTCGGTCCATACAAGACCGAAAACACAATCAGTCCGTACTCATGAGACTCTATGGAACCTGCCAGCAGTTAAAGGGCATTTTCCTTGTGGGTCCTGTGCGGCATGTCCACAGACTGAACACACCACAACAGTAGATATCGGTACAGACAGACCCTGGGTGCAAGCTAAACATACCAACTGTAATAGTGATAAATTAATCTATCTGATCACGTGTCCCTGCAAGTACCGCTATGTGGGCATGACCACTCGTAAGGTTAAACTCAGGATCTTAGAGCATAAGAGCACGATCAGGTGTAAGAAACAAGCCACTAGGCTTACAAAACACTTTTTAGATCTTAAACATAATGCAGACGAATTTAAATGGACTGTTTTAGAACAACCGTTCATCCCTGCTCACATCGCAGATGCGTCCAAATTCCTTTTCTCCAAAGAACAGAGGTGGGTGTTTAAACTTCAGAGGGACAGGATGGGCCTGAATGATGAGATACCTTGGACCTCACTGTAGCCTCCACACAGCAATCAAATACGCCCCTATTTTTACTTCCTCCTGAATGAGAGGGCACTGGTCACTAGACAGAACATCGGAATCTACTTTGAATGGCTTTCGTTTGGAAGCAGAGCCAATATCATACACTCTTATTCGTGAGAGTACTGTATTTTGCACCCTATGACCATCACGAAAGGCTTTGTCTTGTAAGCAGTACCAATAACACACATACTTAGGAAAGCACTGTACATTGTATCTTATGATCATTCCGAATGGCTTTGTTCTGCAGGCAGAGCTTATATCACATATCGTATGTGTTCGTTTGATAGTTGGATCCTTTGGCCAACAATATACACTGACTGCTTGCTGAGGGTCCACTACTTTGCATTTAAACATTTTTAACCAACGAGCAAGGGCACTACACACCGCGAGTGTACATGTGCATATATATATTTTAACATCAGATTTGGTGTGTTGTCCCGCAAGGCGCTATACGATAAAACCATGCATTAAATTTTTCCAAACTAGTATAAATAGTCATGTGTTGTTCAGTGTCCCATCGGGGCTTATTATAGAGGTATGGACTCTATTACCGATCGTCATGATTGGGTCATTTTGCTGCCTGTATAATATTAATTTGGGCCTTCACTTTGCAGACATCAGGTGATTTTCGCTATCCAAGCCTATTGTTCGCCTCATTGTAACACGCACGCACTATAGCTCTTGCCGTGCTTAAATTCGATCAGTCCCGCATTACTTCCGCTAATTAGGACTACTATTCCCATGTTGCAGTGGGATTTATGGCCCCACGGAGCTGATGAGCAACACCGGTGCGGTTTCTTGACATAAATACAGCGGCTGTACCTGCCGTTGGTCACCTCCGAATGCGGCTCCTTAGGGGTCCGAGGTACCGATGGATAGGTAAGTACTTTCGCCGCTTTTATAGCTGGTTAGTTTGTTCTTTTTGTGTTTTTAGTGTCATCTGTGAGCTCAATAGGCTGGCTACTAACTTCCCTAACGCCACAGCCATTTTCGTTTACCCTCTAAAGAATCATAACGGCTTGTCTTTAATACACTCGATATGCCGTGATGTTTTCATAGTATAGTGACTGTTAACTTTGTTAGCTTGCTGCAGCTTTAGCTTGATTTCTTTCAAACAACATCGGCAACGTTTTTCTGCTCACTCTAGAGTGCCTCATAGCGGCCTGGATGTATCATACGGCATGCCGCATTGTTCAACATTAGAGTGTTTGTCCATGCTGTTGTTTTACCGTAGTCTCAAGTTTAGATACACGTGAATCCTTCATTGATGAACTCTGATAACAGTTCACAAACGGCATTTATGTTTCAGCCTGTTCTATTATCATCTTAGAAATATAAGTGAATGAAGTCTTGTACTTCAGTTAAAAGCTACACATGTTCACATATTACCCAAAGGTCGGTATTAGTGGCATATTACTCTTTATATAATCATCTCTGGCTCTGCGTACAAGCTTGCGAGTCAAGAGGTTCAGTGACTACATCTACAGATAATACCTTGGTTTTGAATCCATTGTGTTATTATGTGTTTTTATTATTTGTTATTTTTGCACAGTTCAAACCAGTATCGCACTAGTGTTGGTTTTGACTCGCAACTACACAGGCAGCATAGGTACAACAGACTGTATGGCATGCTCCATGTCTGATCACCACATATGCTGTTTCTTTCTTCTTAGAGCGGGGCCTCATTTCCTGAGCTGTTGCCAGGTGAGTTGAGGCTGTTTTCTCGTGAATTATGGGTAAGCATAATTCAGTACATAATGTCATGAGCACACTATTTAGGTACTAGTAACGATGGGTTGTTATGATCCACGTATTGAATTAGCATTTCGGCACAAGTATCTGACCTTTTCTCTTTCTGATGTCACCTTTCCTCCTTTAGGTGCCAACAGCACACTGTAATCCACCGAGAACCTAGACATCAGGTTTGAAGGTTGTATTTGTTTCAACCTATTGCTTGAAAAAAAAAAATGCTGTTTCACTTATTCACAAACGCAGTAGCATCACGACATCTAGGTCCTGAGGAAGGCCACGATAACATAGAATCACAATGGCCGAAACATGTAGACCTTGTTTCTGGACATATGCAGTCATTATTTCACAACTGCATCTGCACTGTTTTTAATTTGGATATCAAGAGATAATGAATAAAACTTTCTTCTCATGGTAGCCAATTTTAACCTTCACATTACACCTTACACTTGTGCACTGCGCCCATCACCCTTACAAAACAAATTTCTTCACATCTGATGGATTTTAGGAAATCCGATTAACAAACCATTTCTCTGAAAACATCCCCCTCTCAGTGAGGGGGTTGTAGCCCTTGGTTGCACTAGGCTTTGCAACCAGGAGGAGATCCCAGATGATGAAGCATGTCACTTTGGTGAGTGATGGGATTCCGTCCATTTTAAAGGATTGCCATTGATTACAATTAAAGGTCTCTGCTTGTGCTACTTGTTTTCAGAGCTTTTTTTAGGCTCGCTAGACACGTGGATATCTTGTTGTGTTTATAAGTATGGAATGTGTCTGTCGATACCCTTTGATATGGGGTGGCAATAGGTGTCACTGGTGGTTTATCAATCCTAAGTGTTTTGCAAGCAGTATCAGATGTTGAAACTGCCTTTAGACCAGTAAATCAGTCCAAGTCAGAGAGTGCATCAAATGTGTTAGATGTTGGTACAGAGTACGGTATGGAAGATGCGTGCAGTGGAACCTGAACTAGTGCAGGTGCATTCGAGAATGGTATACTGACTATATCTGGATGTTTAAAATTGCCTGAATGCTTGTTATTGGCCCCATGGGAAAGGGCTGGACTTATGTCCTGTGCGCTGCGATTTACAGGTAAGTTACGAGGACTCTGCCTAAAATGAGAAAAAGGTCTGTAAAAGAAGCCTAGCTGGACCAGAGTGATGGAGGTTCTTGACAGAAAACTAGATCCAACATTAAATAACAGATGTTGTACCAGATTTTGGGAACTAAAATTAATCACAATACAATTACCCAGGAGTTCAGGTGGATTTGGCCCAATCCATGTACATCTCCTTACATGCAAGATGTCTCAAGCGTGAAAAAGCGGCATGCCTCTGTGTCGCGCTAGCTAATCTAAGGTTTTATTAAAGAGTTGATCGTAAGTTTTGCACTGGTCAAAATTCAATTGGGGGTACCCCTATCATGACAGCCATGTACGGGCATGCAGATGGAGGAAGATTAATAACTGGTAGTTGTATCTGTGGCTGTGCTGGGATAGCTTTACCCACTGTTTCCCTCGAGGTAGTAGAAACATTTGGAGTTAAAATAGGCAAATGAACAACTTTCTGCCTAGTTGGAATATTTTTGTGACATAAATGATCTGTGTGGGCTGTATGTGATGATGGATTACTGGAAGCAAGCGGAACCTGTGTTAATGAAAAAAGGTCTGCCAAGGATTCTTCAGGTTTATCATTCGCAGTGCGCTGTCTCTTGGGAGCGCTAATTATAGTTCCTTTCGAGGGTCCCAAGTCGCCAATGCCAAGAGCAGCCATTTTAAAGTCAATGATGTCCAGGCGTGAAACCGGGGGAGAAAGTACAGTATTAATCGTTGAACATAGTTTCTCTGAAAAAAAGTCTTTAGGTGGCTGGCCAAAAGGTCATTGATAGAATTGATAATGCAGGACTTATTTTCCTGTAGGAGTAGGGGTAAAACCGGGTCTCCTGGGCTTGGTAATGAACTAATCGCGGGCTCAATCTCATACGCTTGTAAAGTCTCCGATGGAGGTGGAAGCGGGCTAGCCATCTGTTTACGTGCCTTACCACGTTTAGATATCTTTAGCAGTGTGGTGTGCACAAACGTATTGTTTGGAGCATTAGAGGTAGAAGAGGGAATGGATGTAGGTGGGTGGTCTCACAATTTGTTGTAAGTCCTTGAATAGTAGGAGAAACAGCGCCGTTTAGGGGTAAAGCTGTAGATGTATCCGAAAGCGGACAAGGGGATGGGCCAGGTAACCCCCCGTGGCTGCCATCCAGGTTCATAGAAAGCAGCCGTTCTGTTTGGGCGATTTCATTACTGATGTCACTAATGGTCCGTTCTAGCATCCAATCAGTCGAGGTAGGTTTTACCAGCGGAGATGAAACAACACCGCAATCGCCCGTTTTTTCCTACCCATAATCAAGGCAGGTGACCTGTATACTAAGGGCCTGGGTAAACAACAGCAAGCTTACATAAACAAGAGTCCTGAAGCAAAGTAGAGACCACTATTTAAATTTTTTAAATTGTAAACAGTACCTTTCAGATGTTAGATCAATTTCCAGAAGTAGCTTATTGGCTCTGGCAACCTCAGATCAAGTTGGAAGCGTGACAGTAAGGGCCTCAGAGAGTGGGCCCAGCCCAGCCGCGGACGGGTGCAGACGGGCCCGCGGGAGCCCCAGGCAAAAGAAATATACACCTCAGGGCGTGGGATGAAAGGCGTGGGCTGCGGCTGCTGCGAGCTTCTCTGGGGCCTGTGGTCCTGCCCCCACCAACGCAGTCAAGACGGGCATCCCTTGAAGCGGGAGCCCCAGGCAAAAGAAATACGCACCTCCAGGCGCAGGATGAAAGGCGTGAGCGGCGGCTGCCGCGAGCGTCTCTGGGGCCTGTGGTCCTGCCCCCACCAGCGCAGGTAAGACGGGCGTATTGATTATGGAAACATTAATGCTGCTATACTCTGGTTTTTACTTTCTTACTTTTAACTCTTTCTTATTGGAAACCAAGTCTTATTATGAACTTCTGTTCCGTGTTACCCTGCCGTGAAAAGAAACCCAATAGATGTCATGTGTTTTCAGCTCTTGCTGTTCTATTTTTCGCAAATGGATTTAGTTTTAACTTTTTAACTCACACTGTGTACCTTATAATCTTATATGCCAGTTATTTCAACAAGTCACACCCGGACTTTTCAATTAGCTCTGACTTTCCACATGGCATAATGGACCGGATTTTAGCCCATCTATAGGTCTATCTTATAGGTTTTTGTTGTGCTGGCTTTTCTCTCAGTAGGAAGGTATCATGGTGTCTAAAGCTGTGCTAACATTTTAAACCAAATTCCATTTTACTAGCAGTGCCTTGATCCTCAATCGTAGGTGCAGCTGTTTTATATGTTTTTAACATTGTATCTTACTGTGTACTTTTATAGTTCAAGAACTGAAATAAAGTATGTAACTGAATTAAATTGATTTGCATTTTCTTTTACCTGATATATCTAGGAGGATTAATTAACAATGCTGAATTTTATGCTTACTTGATTGATTGATTTACTGTATGAATAAATTTGTAACTTTGACTAATCTGCTAATAAACCTTTATGGTTTGTAAATCATCCTCGCGGTCGTTCTTGTGGAACCAAAGAGGTTTCACTGTAATTTGAAATTGATGTACTGATGCTAGCTTCCAGGATACACTTTCAGCTAATAATCAACGGTCCAGTGGCGCAATCTGTTTGACGATCATGCCCTAGCCAGAATGTATAGAGAGTTGCGCTGCATCACTGCATTCCGCGGCTGTATTAAAGGTATCTTCTGTATCATAAGAAAACTATTGCAGACGCATGCTAACCGTTATTATAGAGGATTTATACGACTGGGCTTTTTTCTGTGGGCCATTTCCTTTCTGATGTAAAAAGTAAGTTCTTGTCCTATATTTTTAATAATCATTGTTAGAAATGTAGGACGAGCATTTCTTCTGTTATTATAGGAAGCATCTCTCTCTCTGCCGGCTCATTGTCTTGACCCCAGCATCAGAGCGGGGAAGTCGAGTAGAGTTTGGGGCTGAAGTGTATGCAGGTCCGTGAACCTGCTGCTGTAGAGATGGGTCCTGCCAGGTCAGCATTGCATTCCAGCACCTCACTGTTACCACGGTATATCTACTGGCCCTGTCCCCTTCCACTGGAGCCATGTGTGGGAGCCAGTGTGTCTACCTTGCCACCAGCCTTAGCCCACATCAGCCAGAAACCAAATGTGAGAGTCGTTGTTACAAGCAGACAAAGATACAATTTCAGCCTCTGTGGTGGCTTCAAATGATTATTACATGTTAAATTCCTAAGACTTGCCGGGAAATGCAATTACAGCTTTTTAAATCCACCCACACCCACCTTGGGACCTGGGCAAAGACCGTGGTTTTAGCCCATCTCTAACAGAAACTATAATTATTCCACACTATATCTCATTCCATTCATGATTGTTTAGGGTTATTTGAAGGTATAAAAGAGCTTAATTGCACCTTGAGCGTCTAAAATCCTGTATATTAATTGGAGTATTAGCGCTCCCCACTTGGAGCTAGTATTGGGTGGGACAGATGGTTTGTATTAAAAGATGGGTTACAACTGTCAACTCTAGTTCGTTGGAAAGACATTTAACCGGAGGTAGCACTCTCATTTGGGTTAAACGCTAGCAGCGCCCTGCCTTCTCCGATGCATGCCACTTTGTTCCTATCTACAGCCACGTGCTTCTTACCAGAGCTATCTGCTCCTCTTCAGTGTTTTCTGCTCATCTTCATTTCGCTGTATGAAGCATTCTCTCCTCTAACCGTTTGCTTCTCTGCACAGTTTGATGTCACTCTTGTCACTCTTCCAGTCCACTCCTGTTCCTAGCCCTCTGAGTCTCCTCAAAGCCTGCAACATTTTTTGGATATCCTTTTGCCTTTCTTGACGGCCCTCTTCTTCTCTTGACGGGCCACCTGCCTCCCTTGCGGACCATCTGCTCCTGTTGTTGCCAATTTAGTCTTCTTTACAACACTCTGGTCTTCTCTGTCCGCCGAAATATGTGTGTTTTCAAAAGGCAATATGTTGGCCTTGCTGTGCTAAAGCATACAAACAGGCCTATATCTATCATGGGTTTGCATCGCACACTACAAAACCTTGAATGATATATACCAAGCCACGCAAGGCCACCTTGCATGGCCCTGCGTGGCTTCATAATGGTGGAGTAACGCAAAGCAGTGCAAATCACTGCCCTGCATTACTTTGCCCCAGGGAGGCATTACATGGGTAGAGCATGGGTGTTCCCATGCATCCACCAAATGAATTTTGACGCATTCTTAGATTTACTATTAGTGGTAGGCCTGGAAATGCGTCAAAATGCTATGCCTCCCGAGGCCCCCGTAACGAGGAGAAATATGTCTATTTCTCCTTGTTTATTCCTCTTTCTCCATGTGCTGCATCCTGCAGCACACATAGAAAGAGGAAATTGGCTCAGAGGATTGTTTTTGTGCAGGAAGGTGTCCCTTCCTGCACAAAAACAATCCTGCCTACAACGCAGACACCCTTGCACCATGGTGAAAGGGTGCCTGCATTGGCGCGAGGCAGTCAGGAAAGAACAGGAATGCGCCGTACAATGTTAAATACGGCCCATCCCTGCCCTGTCCCTTTCACACAGCGCAGCAACGTGGCTTGCGGCATTGCATGATTTTTTGGTAAATAGTGCTCACAGGATATATGCATGTCTGTGTTTTCACGCATAATTACATTGTACTCAAAGCAAATTCAGTACGTGTAGCGTGCAACTTGAAAAAGCAAGCCAGTCCTCTTAGCATTGGCAACACTTGTTTAACTTTTGTTTTGATTTATACATGTCGGAACAGCAGCCATGCAACTCAAGAGCACAAAACATATAACAGTGTGGAAATGGAGTGAAAGACGGTGCCAGATAACATATACAATACAGTCAGGTGTGCCTCGAAAAGCAAAAGAAAAAAAGGCAGCAACAAGGGTTAATCAACCGTATTACTGTCAGTAGCAGGCATATCTGGAAACGGAGTTGTGCTGTACAGCCAGTCTGTGCTATAGGCGTAAAATCTGAATTCAGGCAATATCAAAAGGCTATTGAAATAAATCATATCACTCATCCAGTCCCTGACAGGGTCCTGGTAAGCATTTATAGCTGGGACACCCTTCTATGGTAAATTAAGGAGGCCACCCTCATGAACCTATTATTTTATCAACATAGTGTTACTTAAATATTGCAGCTTGGCAAAATGGAGGGCCATGAGTTGAATTCCCACAAGACGAAAACCACAGAGCAATCCCATACCTAACATATGAAATTAGCTGCGAAGTTCTATCTAGTGCACACATCTCAATAGGAGCAATCAATGAAACGTAATATCTGCATTCTAAAGCCACAGAGCATATATTTATTGTTTGAGGCTGAACCACATCGAAGGAATACATTTCTAGTTCTAGTCGCGCAGAGCACAGTTCTGGCAGCTATTTCTGGGCCAGATCTGGCCGACCCAAGGAAATATGCTGGATTGGTCCTTGTGTCATTTCCCGACACAGGGACATAATTAAGCAGTGCTCACACGTTGTCTGCATTCTATTCGGTGAAGCAAATGCAAGCAGTGAGACGAGGGTTCTTATTTTCTCTTCCAGCTGGGCACAAACAAAGGCCTAATTTAACCCCTTCGCTGCTAGGCCTCCCCCCACCCCGCCCTGGTGCTAAGCCATTTTTTGGCTATTTGGGGTAGTTCGCGCTTAGGTCCCTGTAACTTTTTGTCCACATAAAGTAACCGCGCCAAATGTGCGTCCTTTTCTTCCAAAATCTTGAGGATTCTAAAGGTACCCAGTGTTTGTGGATTCCCATGGAGGGGACCAAGAAATTGGCCAAAATACAGCAATTTTTGTTTTTTTTAATGAAAAATGGGAAAAGGTGCTGCAGAAGAAAGCGTCTGTTTTTTTCCGTGCAAAAAGGTATCAAGAAAGGGTTTGTGGTGCTAATATCACCATCTTCCCCAGCTTTCAGGAACAGGCAGACTTTTGTCAGAAAACCAACATTTTCTACACAGTTTTGGCATTTTTCTGGGGCCTGGCCTATTTTTCCTATTTTTTTTTTGCTTTCAATCTCCTTCCAGTTAGTTGTAGAAATGGGTGTGGAACCAATAGTGGATTCCAGATAACTATACATTTATGAAAAGTAGACACAATTCTGAATTCAGCAAGGGGTCATTTGTGTAGATCCTTCAAGGTGTTTCTATAGAAACTAACAATTAAAATAAAAAAATATTGAAACTGAGTTGGAAAAAACTGCCATTTTTGAAAGCAATATACCGTTACGTCCATTGGACCCTTCTGGTTGCAGGGATATATAAGACTTGCTGGTTCACCAAGAACCCGAGGTACCCAGAGCCAAAAACTGAACTTTGTCTTGCAATGGTTTTTCATTGTGTACCAAGTATATAGCAATTCATTTGGTAAAATATAAAGAGTTAAAAATAGGCACCAAGGAAACCTATATATTTCCGAAATGGGAACAAAATTTAGAGTTTAGAAGTAGTGGTTATTTACACATCTCCGAAATTGTGGGTACCCATACAAGCATGTGAATTAGAGGATATTTTTCAAAATGACTTCTCTTTTATACATTGTCTTACATTTGGAAGGCAGAAATGCAAATAGTCAATTGGTAATAACACTTGTTCTACTATTCTGTGTTCCCCTAAGTCTCCCAAGAAAAATGGTACCTCACTTGTGTGGGTAGGCCTAGTGCCTGCAACAGGAAACGGCCCAACACGCAACGTGGACACATCACATTTTTCCAGTGAAAACGGACCCCTTTTTTGCAATGTGCGTAGCTGTGAATTTTGGACCCTAGCTCAGCTGGCATCTAGGGAAACCTAGCAAACCTATACATTTTTGAAAACTAGACACCCAGGGGAATCCAGGATGGGGTGACTTGTGTGGCTCTCACCAGGTTCTGTTACTCAGAATCCCTTGCAAACCTCAAACTTTGTTAAAAAAAAAAAAAATCCTTACATCTCTGTGATGGAAAGTTCTGGAATCTGCGGGGAGCCACAAACATCCAGCCACCCAGCATTCCCCAAAGTCACACAAGTTAGGTTTCATTTCACTCAGGAGACTGAGGGGAACGCTGAGTGGTAGGACATTTGTGCTGGTGCGGTGATCCCGGACAGAAAAGTGAAGAAAATTTGATTTTTTTTTAGCTAAATTTGAGGTTTGCAGGGGATTCTAGTTAGAAAAACATTGGGAGATCCACGCGAGTCACACCTCCCTGGACTCCCCTGGGTGTCTAGTTTTCAGAAATGTGTGGGTTTGGTAGGTTTCCCTAGATGGCCGCCGAGCCCGATACCAAAAACACAGGTGCCCCCTTTGCAAAACCAGGTCGTTTTGTGAAACATAATTTTGATGTCTCCTCAATGCGTTTTGGGCCCTTCCCTACTGCGGGTACTCGGCCCACTCACACAAGTGAGGTACCATTTTTATCAGGAGACCTGGGGGAACGCTGGGTGGTAGGAAATTTGTGTCAGCCCGGTGATCACACAACGTTCTCACACCGAAATATGAGAAACATGTAATTTGTTTAGCTAAATTTGAGGTTTGCAGGGAATTCTGGGTAGGAAAACTTTGGGGGATCCACGCAAGTCTCACCTCCCTGGACTCCCCCGGGTGTCTAGTTTTCAGAAATGTGTAGGTTTGGTAGGTTTCCCTAGATGGCCATCGAGCCCGGACCAAAAACCAGGTGCCTCCTTGCAAAACCAGGTTGTTTTGTGATAGATAATTTTGATGTCTCCACAATACGTTTTGGGCCCTTCCCTGTCACAGGTACTGGGCAAACCCTCACAAGTGAGATACCATTTTTATCAGGATACCTGGGGGAACGCTGTGTGGTAGGAAATGTGTGTCAGCCCAGTGATCCCACAACTTTCCCACACAGAAATGGGAGAACAATTTGATTTCTTTCAGCTAAATTTGAGGGTTTACAGGGGATTCTGGGTATTAAAACGTTGGGGGATCCATGCAAGCCACACCTCCCTGGACTCCCCCGGGTGTCTAGTTTTCAGAAATGTCTGGGTTTGGTAGGTTTCCCTAGATGGTCACCGAGCCTGGTACCAAACACGCAGTTGCCCCTTTCCATCACAAAACGACCTGGTTTTCCAATGGGGCACCTGCGTTTTAGGTACCGGGTTTGGTGGCCATCTAGGGAAACCTACCAATCCCAGACATTTCTGAAAACTAGATACCTGAGGGAGTCCAGGGAGGTGTGGCTTGCGTGGATCCCCCAACGTTTTCTTACCCAGAATCCCCTGCAAACCTCAAATTTAGCTAAACAAATCAAATTTTCCACATTTCTGTCTGTGCTTGCCGTGCCGGCACAAAATACCTACCACCCAGCGCCCCCCTTGGTCTCCCGCGTAAAATGATACTTCACTTGTGTGGGAGGGCAAAGGGTCTGTGACTGGGAAGGGCCAAAAACATAGGGATTGAGGGGAAAGCACAGCGAGCTCTAGGAGCTATATTTTTTTATATGCATTTTTAGGCTGACTCTGCATTAGACACCCACACAATCGAGTTATCATTTTCATCGTAGACCAAGGGGAATGCTGGGTGGTGGGACATTTGTGCCGGCGCTGTGATTCCAGACAGAAAATGTACGGAAAATGTGATTATTTTTCAGCTAAATTTGAGGTTTGCAAGGGATCCTGGGTAGGAAAAATTGGGGGATCCAAGCAAGCCACAGCTCCCTGGACTCTTCAGTGTGTCTAGTTTTCAGAAATGTCTGGGTTTGGTAGGTATCCCTAGATGGCCGCCGAGCCCGGGACCAAAAACGCAGGTGACCCTATGTATCACATAACGACCTGGTTTAGCAAGGGGGCACCTGCGTTTTAGGTACAGGTATCGGAGGCCATCGAGGGAAACCTATTAATCCCAGACATTTCTGAAAACTAGACACCCGCGGAAGTCCAGGGAGGTGTGGCTTGCGTGGATCCCCCAACGTTTTCTTAGCTAGAATCCCCTGCAAACCTCAAATTTAGCTAAAGAATTACATTTTCTTTACATTTCTGTCTGGGATTACCGTGCCTTGAAACTAGAAGGAAAAAAGAAAAAAAAAGCAGAGCTTTCGAAATGGTGGGATGGGATAACATTGAAAGACTATTTAGATAACAAGCTTATTGCAAGGGGATTTAGGATTCTAATTTTCCCGAAATTTTATGACCTTGATTATGATCTTCTCAAAGAGTGGGAGGATAATTTATATTCCTTATCCTTTTGCATGATGCAAATTCTGATTAAGAATGCAGAAAGGAAAGTAGAAAAGTTTAAACTACAAATAGCAGAGCTAGAGAAAGAAATTAAGGAAATGAAACTACAAGATCTCACAGAAAAGAATTATGCGATTCTGAAGGACGTGATCAATAGACACCAGCTACAGATTAAGGAGAGGAAATTACATAAAATCAGACGAGATGAGAGGGATTACAGTCTGGGGAGGGTTTTTACTTTTGCAAAAAGTTCAGATGATACCAATAAACCCAGAACCACACAAAGCAGTGAGCAAGCTGCGGAGCTGAGTTCTGTCAATTTCAGCAGCTCCGATTTGTCATCAAATGAGGACTCAGGACCGAGTAGTTTAACAGGTCTGAAACTTCCTGGATGTTCTTCTTTTTCCGAGGAGATACAGCGGATGAAGCTAGAAAGGAAAAAACTCTGGGTAGCACAAGGAGGGGAAAAGATAAACACAGAACATACCAGAATGGGCACCCGAAGTCAGAACAGGAACAAGATCTAGGAGCAGACGCTAGGACGGATAAGCAAGATTCGGATGATTCTACTACATTACAGGTCATTGATCTATGTGACAGGATTCTTAGCCAGGTAGAATTGCAAGTTCTGAAACTGGGGCTTACCTTTTGCACTGAAACACCATGTGATTTCACTGATCTCCAAATTGATTTGTTTAAATTTGCAAGAAGGTTGAAATTGAAAAGTTTTTTTGCAACTATGGATAAATGTGATGTTTCTCATAAAAATGTAATAAAAAGATCAGACTTGACAATTGGTCCAGTGCATCAATCAGGGAATTGTAAGCTCGCTACTCACCCGTGAGGGTCTCAAGGCGCTGAGGGGGGGTCCGCAGATCTGTTTAGCCGAAGAACCAGGTCTTGAGGGTCTTCCTGAAGGTGTTCAGGGAGGGGGCGCGTCTGATATCTGCCGGTAGATCGTTCCAGGTCTTGGCTGCAATGTGAGAGAAGGATCTTCCGCCTGCTCTGGCTCTGTGGATGTGCGGGGTTTCGGCCAGTGCGAGGTTGGAAGATCGGAGGTTTCTTTTGGGTACGTGGAAGTTGATTCTGTCGTTGAGGTATTTGGGTCCGTTGTTGTGTAGGCATTTGTAGGCGTGAGTGAGGATTTTGAAAGTGACTCTTTTCTCCATGGGGAGCCAGTGGAGACTTCGTAGGTGTTGGCTGATGTGTTCGTGTCGGGGATGCCGAGGAAGAGTCTGGCGGCGGTGTTTTGTACTGTCTGGAGTTTGCGGAGTAGGGACTTGTTGATGCCGGCGTAGAGTGCGTTTCCATAGTCCAGTCTGCTGGTGATGAGTGCGTGGGTGACTGTCTTCCTTGACTCAGGGGGGATCCACTTGAAGGTCTTGCGGAGGATGCAGAGGGTGTTGATGCAGCTGGAGGTGACGGCGTTGACCTGTTGGTTCATGGAGAGTGATGAGTCGAGTACGATGCCGAGGTTCTTGGCGTGGTCTGAGGGGGTAGGTGGGCTTCCGAGGGCGGTCGGCCACCAGGTGCTGTCCCATGCAGAAGGGGTGGTACCGAGGACGAGGACTTCTGTCTTCTCGGCGTTGAGCTTCAGGCAGCTGTTGGTCATCCAGACTGCGACGTCTTGCATTCCTTTCTGGAAGTTGAGTTTGGCAGTGGTGGGGTCTTTGGTGAGGGAGAGGATGAGCTGGGTGTCGTCGGCGTAGGATACGATGTTGAGGCCGTGTTGTCGGACGATGGCTGCGAGGGGGGCCATGTAAATGTTGAAGAGGGTGGGGCTCAGTGATGAACCCTGTGGGACTCCGCAGGTGATTTTCGTGGGGTTGGAGAGGAAGGGTGGGAGTCTGATCCTTTGGCTTCTTCCGGTGGGGAATGATCGGATCCAGTCCAGGGCTGTTCCTTGTATGCCTGCGTCGTGTAGTCTGACGACTAGTGTGCGATGGGAGACAGTGTCGAAGGCCGCTGATAGGTCGAGTAGGATGAGGGCTGCGGAGTGGCCTTGGTCCAGGAGGGTGCGGATTTCGTCTGTGGCGGCAAGTAGGGCGGTCTCTGTGCTGTGGTTGCTTCGGAATCCGGATTGGGATGGGTCGAGGACGGCGTTCTCTTCAATGAATCGTGTCAGTTTCCTGTTGACTGTTTTCTCTGCAACTTTGGCTGCGAAGGGGAGGAGCGAGATGGGCCGATAGTTCTTGAGGTCGGTGGGGTCAGCTGTGGGCTTCTTGAGCAGGGGTCTGACTTCTGCGCGCTTCCTGTCGTCTGGGAAGGTGCCTGTTTTGAAGGTGGTGTTGATGGTGCGTTGTAGTTTGGGTGCGATGGCGGCCACAGCTCTGTGGTAGATGTGAGGGGGCAGGGGTCGGTGGGGGCCCCGAGTGGATGCTTTTCATGGTCGAGGCGGTGTCTTCGGCCGTGATCGGTGTCCAGTTGGAGATGGTGGGCTGGCTGGTGTTTCTGGGGGCGGGGTGCCGTCTGTGGCGCCTGGTGGATGGTCGATGAAGTTGTCGTAGAGGTTTTTGATCTTGAGGTGGAAATAGGTTCCAAGCTTGTCGCAGAGGTCTTGGGATGGGGTGATGTCTGTGGCTTCGCTGCGTGGGTTGGTGAATTCTTGAATGACACTGAAAAGTTCCTTGGAGTTGGTGGAGTTGGCCAGGATTTTGTTGTGGATGAAGTTCCTTTTGGTGGCTCTGATCTGGTTGTGGTAGTCCGTCATGGCGTCCTTGTAGATGGTGTAGTTTTCGGTTGTCTTGGTGTTTCTCCAGTTCTTCTCCAGGCGTCTGCAGGTGCGTCTGGCTTCTTGGAGAGTGGTTGTGAACCAGGCAGCTTTCCTGGGGCGTTGTCTGTCGGGGTTGCGTAGCGGGGCGAGCTCATCTGCGCAGTTGGAGATCCAGGTGTGGAGTTCTCTGGCTGCGTCGTTTGCGCTGTTTGCGTCGGGTGCCCAGGTGTGGTTGTCTCGGGTGAGGGTGGAGTTAAGTTGCTCGTCAGTAACCTTGCTCCAGTTCCTTCATGGTGGGCGTGGGGCTGGTTTGGGTGCCTTGGGTTTGTTGATGGCGAAGTGTACGCAGTGGTGGTCGGTCCATGGCGGCTGCGTTGTGTGGCTGAAATGGACGCTGTTTCCTGCCGCGAAGATGGGGTCGAGGGTGTGTCCTGCTCTGTGGGTCGGTGTGTTGACGAGTTGTTTAAGTGCGATGCTGGCGAGGTTGTCACAAAGGATAGTGGAGTTGGGGTCACTGGGGTTGTCGAGGTGGAAGTTCAGGTCTCCAATGAGTATGTAGTTTGTTGAGACGATCGCGTGGGGTGCGATGAAGTCGGTGATTGTGGTGGCGAAGGGTGTTCGGGGGTCTGTAGACGAGGGTTCCTCGGAGTGTGGCTTTGGGGGTGGTCTGGATCTTGAAGTGCAGGTGTTCGGCGGAGGGGAAGGTTTCGCTGGAGGTGGTGAGGCGGAGGGTGATCTTGTGGGTGATGGCGAGGCCCCCTCCTGGGTGGTTGGGGCGGTCTTTCCTCTGGATCTTGTATCCGTCTGGGATGGCGGTGCTGATGTCGGGGGCATAGGATGCATTGGTCCAGGTCTCTGTGAAGAAGGCGATGTCGGGCGAAAGAGAGTCAAGTAGGTTCCAGATTTCCATGGCGTGTTTGTGTACGGAGCGTACATTGAGGAGGATGCATTTTAGGGTGTCGCCGGTGCTGGCGTCTGCGGTGTTGGAGGCCGGGGTGGCGGTGAGGGTCTGTCGGCAGTGGAGGCAGGAGAACTGGCCGTGGGTCGTGTTCGGCGAGGCCTGTTGTCAGCTGCTGTAGCTCTTGTAACCTCTGACGGTACCTCGGAGTTGGCACGATGCACAAAAGGGGTCCACCTCCCGATCGTCTCAATTCTGTTTGCTATTACAGCACAGAAGGTTGATATGATCGAGTGAGGGAAGGAAAGGAAGGGGACAGCAGGGAGGGAGATCTGTAAAGTGAAAGAGCAAACAATTAGTACTAACCCTACACTATGTACTCATATACACACTAAAACCCTTGGTATACCTTCTGTTAAGTACCTGTAAAGAAAAAGACTGCACCTTCTTCTAGTCTTCTGAAAGCGATAGATTAGTATGAATGGTTCCAAGAAATAATAGTATCAACTGTGAATCTAAATAACAAAGATGTAGTTACCATCATTCTAGTGCACTATTATAGGATCACAATAATGCCACTTTATGTCATACCCACCATTAAAAGTGCTTCTTTGAACATCACAGGGGATGGCTTCACCAATCCCGTTTTAGACCCCTGTTACAATAGGCATAAACAATAAGCATAAATGAATTGTTTGCAAAAATAGCGAAAGAAACATGTGCATGTACACGTCACAGGAAATAGCAATAGTATCTCCTCTCTGAACACTCTTATTTCAGAATGTTAATCTTCTTTAAACCAGATAGTTAATTCACACTTGCCGGTTCTCAACCCTGCTTCGGCTTGTCACCAAAGAACCAAATCAACCCAGGCCGTTTCTCAACACGGCTTCGTCAAAAGTCGTATAACTCTAGTGCCAGTGAATATGCCGTTTCCCTCACGGCTGAAAAGCACTTGATAGTACTTGATACGCTCTACCGTTGGCGTATCCTAAGTTAACAAGGGAAGGAGAGAGGCACAGAAAACCCCTCCAACAGAAGTTGCAGGATATCTGCGATCAGCGGGACCTAAACAGTAAACTTCAAAAGTAACCAGAACCGGTGCCGTAACACCCTTACCCGACCCAGATAATGGAGAAAGCTCCCTTTCCTGACCTCCGATACGATGCTCGCAGTAGGAATAATCTGCAGCGTCTCACCGACCCGGCAATGCTTAAATGTGTGCCCCTTCCGGAAACACGGACTCCAAGCGCCACCTATGCTCCGGAAGTGCTAAGTGCATGGCGGGAACGGTAGTTCGTGTTCCCAGCGAAAATGCGGCATGAACCGGACAACGTTCCGCGCAGGTAGGACAAGTTGTAACAGTACACCCCTCTCCAGGAGAACGTTGTCTGGGTTTAGGCTTAGCGGGATTCGCAGAATGAAACCTTTTAATCAGTCTGGGGGCGTGTACCCCAGTGGCTGGCTCCCACAAATTTTCTTCAGGCCCATAACCTTTCCACGATATTAGGTAATACAACCTGCTACCTCTTTTCTTGGAGTCCACAATAGCCTGCACCTCATATTCTGGTTCCTGGTCTACCCATACTGGTGCCGTTGGTTTCCGTATGGGAGAAAAAGAGGGCTTAACCAACGAAACGTGGAATACAGGATCCATTCTCATATGTTTGGGTAAGGCGAGTTTAACGGTCACAGGATTCACCACCTTAATGATCTTATAGGGACCGATGTACCTAGGGTTAAATATGCTGTATTTCTTAAAGCGTATATTCCTGGTAGACAACCAAACCCCGTCCCCAACTTTATAATGGGGTTCCTTTCTGCGATGCCTGTCAGCCTGTTTCTTATATTTGACCTTAGCTTTACTGACATTTGCTTGCGTGGCTCTCATGATCTTTTGTATGTGTTTCACCCTGGTTTGTACTTCAGGGAGTTTTTGGCCTCCTTCGGGATGTATCAAGGGTAAGAAGCGAGGATGAAAACCGTAGGTACAGTAAAAGGGGCTAACTTGGTGGTGCTATGTTGTGCACTGTTGTACGCCACCTCTGCTATCCAAAGCCATTCCACCCATGCTTCTGTGTTGTTGTCCACATAACATTTCAGATACTGCTTCAATGTTTGATTAAGACGTTCAGTCTGTCCATCCGTCTGAGGATGAAAACTCGTGGACATATTAGACGAGACCTGCAGTGCTGAACACCATACTCTCCAGAATTGTGCTGTGAACTGCGTCCCCCGGTCGGAGACGATGACTCTAGGGAGGCCATGTAGTCTCACAACGTGCTGAAGTAACAACTGTGCTACCTGTCCTGAGGTCGGGGTATCCACACAAGCTATAAAATACCCCATCTTAGTTAAGCTGTCTATAACCACAAGGATCGACGTGCATCCTTGATCTTTAGGCAACCCAACTATAAAATCCAAGGAGTTATGTTCCCAAGGTATTCCAGGCGTGGGTAACGGACGGAGTAAACCATAAGGCCTACCTCGGTCTGGTTTTGCTTGTGTACATATCTCGCATCGTCGGATCATGTCTTGTACATCAGTCTTTAATGACGGCCACCAAAACTGTCTTAAGATCCGATCTATGGTCTTTTCCACTCCGTTATGTCCGGAAAATGGTGCAGAATGACACCACTGTAGTACTTCCTTTCTGAGTTCTTTTGTAGGAACTAACAGTTGTGTTCCTCGGATGGGCAACCCTTCTCTTACCTTCCAATCCTTATTATGAGTCAACCAGGTCTTCCACTTAGGGCCCTTGATAGCTTGGCCTACCTTGTCTAAGAACTGGTCAGTTTGTAGCACACAGAGAGCCTTTTGAGGATTGATGATAGAATGTGTGGTTAAGTCTTTTGGTGTTGGTGTAGACTCTTGTCTAGTAAGGGCGTCTGCCTTTCTGTTTTCGCTTCCTGGTCTATAGGTAAGGATGAACTGAAACTCCTCAAAAAACAGCATCCATCTCAACTGTCTAGGAGATAAAAGGCGAGTGGATGTCATAAACTGTAAATTCCTGTGGTCGGTATATACCGTGGTCATGTGTTTTGCCCCCATAAGATAATGTCTCCATTCTTTGAAGGCATCTCTGATTGCGAGGAGCTCTTTCTCTGCTATGGTATAGTGCATCTCCGCGTCATTTAGCTTCCTAGACATATAAGCGATGGGATGTAGTAAACCATTCTCAGTATCTCTTTGGGACAGAACTGCTCCGATAGCTACCTCTGACGCGTCTGCTTCTACCAGATATGACTTCTCCGGATCTGGATGGGACAGTATGGGGGCGGAGGTAAAGGCTTTGACAAACGCCTGGTTTGCCTCTTCATTCCAAGCAAACTGTACCTTTTTTCTGAGCAACTTAGTGATAGGGGCGACCACATCTGAAAACTGATTAATGAACCTGCGATAAAAATTCGCGAAGCCCAAGAAACATTGAACATCATGGACATTGGCAGGTACTGGCCAATTTTGGACAGCCGTGATCTTTCTTTCAGCTATCTCTTGTCCTTGAGCCGACAGCATTACCCCTAGGAACTCAACTTGGTCCACATGAAACTCACATTTACTGAGCTTACAGTAAAGGTGGTTATTCCTCAAGGCTGTTAACACTTTGCATACATGTTGACTATGTTCTTTAGTAGTGGGAGAATAGACCAAAATATCGTCAATATATACTATGACGAATACATCCAAATACTCCCTCAAAACATCGTTGAGAAAGTACTGGAAGGCAGCGGGGGCGTTACATAATCCGAAAGGCATCACTTGATACTCGTATAGCCCATGTCTGGTGCGAAATGCAGTTTTCCATTCATCCCCACGTCTCATACGTACGAGATGGTATGCCCCTTTCAGATCGAGTTTTGTAAACACCACTGCCTTTTTCACTTGATCTAGGAGTACCGAGATCAAGGGTAAGGGATATCTGTTTTTACGGTTACTTTGTTAAGTGCGCGGAAGTCAATACAAGTCCTTAACTCGCCGTTTGCTTTCGGGATAAAAAAAAGTGGAGATGCCGCGGGGGATTTGGAAGAACGGATAAACCCATTAGCTTGATATTTCTCCAGGTATTCCCGTAAATGTGTGTTTTCAGCCTCCGATAGGGCATAAATTCTCCCACAAGGGACCACTGCCCCTGGAATCAAATCAATTTGACAGTCATACTGTCGATGAGGTGGAAGTATTTCAGCTTGCTCTTCACTGGACACATCCATGTAGTCCTTGTACTCAACCGGTAACTCTGTCTTTTTCAGCGGCGGTGGCTATAGCATGTCCTGAGGTGAGATAATGTATAGGACTAGCTGCAGGTAGCCGACATCTTTGTTCACAAAAAGGAGAATCAAATATGATACTCCTTTCCTTCCAGTCAATAGTAGGATTGTGTTTAGCTAACCATGGCAAACCTAAAATCACTCCATACAACGGTGCCTTGATAATGTTAAAAAGCAATATTTCATGATGGTCTTTTTGACACACTACTTCTATTTCTGGAGTTTGAAAACAAATAGGACCTGAGGCAAGATTCCTACCATCTACAGCCAGCACTGTTTCTGGATGCTCTTTAGCAATTTTAGGAATGCCTAATTTCTGTACTACGTCAATATCAATGAATATCCCTGTCGCACCAGAGTCAATAAGGGCGTTCAATACATGCGGAATGGAGTCAACTACTAGTTGAATCTCCAAATAGAAATGGTCTTTCTTTACTATAACTGAAGGTATTTCTTTACGGCCCACGGCATTTCCTTCACTAACCCCTGGGCCCCCTAGTTTTCCTGTTTCTGAACTGCCATAGGAGTAGCCTTCAGATAACTACTTTCCTTAGGCCTCGGTTTAGACAAGCAATCCTTCACAAAATGCCCCTTCTTCCCACAATACATGCATAGGCCCTGTTTCCTTCTTTGGTCTCTTTCCTCTGATGTTAAAGAGGCTCTTACTGATCCTATCTCCATAGGTTCTGAGGGAGAACTAGAAGCACCAAACGAATTGCGGGGTCTTTCGTATTTAGGTGGAGGTCGTTCGTATCTTCTACGTTCTCCTTTCCTCTCTCCTAAACGATAATCTAATCGCATAGCCAGGTTAATTAAATCTATGCAGGTCTTGGGTTGAGGATCAATTTGAGCTATTACATCCTTTAACTCATCTTTGAGACCATGATGAAATATAGCTGCTTGCTTCTCTTCAGGCCAATTGGTTTCTGCGACTAACCTCTGAAACGTGTTTATGTATACCACTAGTTCTTTATTACCTTGTTTTAAATCTAATAACTCCCGGTCTACCGAGAAAGAATTGGCTCTACGATCAAACATTCTTTCAAATTCCTCCTTGAACCCTTCCCAATCGTATAACATAGGATCGTCTCTCCTTACTAAAGGCACAGCCCATTGAGCCGCGTCTCCTGCTAGATAAGAAACCAAAAATGCAACTCGTGCTTGATTAGTGCTAAACACCTTAGGGCGACATGTGAAATGGAGTAAGATTTGTGTAAGGAACACCTGTACCTTATTTATGTCTCCATAAAATCGTTCTGGGGCGGCTAACGGAATGGGAGTAGGAATTTCCACCGTCAAGGGAGTGGAAGGAAAGGATGACCCCCACTAGTCCATGAGAACCCACCTTCTGTCTTGTTCCCTGCCACTGTAAAGGGATTTCTTTGCATCCTTTCAACCCTGTCATGTAACGCAGCTGTCTCTGCTCTTGAGGCGGCTAGCTCTGTCTGGACAACCTGTAAAGCAGCTAACACATCCTCCAAAGTGGCCATCGTTTTTTGTGACTCGACCCAACTGGGAGGTAAAATATATATATTTAAGGCAGATTATTCTGTCAGCTGCTGTAGCTCTTGTAACCTCTGACGGTACCTCGGAGTTGGCACGATGCACAAAAGGGGTCCACCTCCCGATCGTCTCAATTCTGTTTGCTATTACAGCACAGAAGGTTGATATGATCGAGTGAGGGAAGGAAAGGAAGGGGACAGCAGGGAGGGAGATCTGTAAAGTGAAAGAGCAAACAATTAGTCCTAACCCTACACTATGTACTCATATACACACTAAAACCCTTGGTATACCTTCTGTTAAGTACCTGTAAAGAAAAAGACAGCACCTTCTTCTAGTCTTCTGAAAGCGATAGATTAGGATGAATGGTTCCAAGAAATAATAGTATCAACTGTGAATCTAAATAACAAAGATGTAGTTACCATCATTCTAGTGCACTATTATAGGATCACGGTAATGCCACTTTATGTCATACCCACCATTAAAAGTGCCTCTTTGAACATCACAGGGGATGGCTTCACCTATCCCGTTTTAGACCCCTGTTACAATAGGCATAAACAATAAGCATAAATGAATTGTTTGCAAAAATAGCGAAAGAAAAATGTGCATGTACACGTCACAGGAAATAGCAATAGTATCTCCTCTCTGAACACTCTTATTTCAGAATGTTAATCTTCTTTAAACCAGATAGTTAATTCACACTTGCCGGTTCTCAACCCGGCTTCGGCTTGTCACCAAAGAACCAAATCAACCCAGGCCGTTTCTCAACACAGCTTCGTCAAAAGTCGTATAACTCTAGTGCCAGTGAATATGCCGTTTCCCTCACGGCTGAAAAGCACTTGATAGTACTTGATACGCTCTACCGTTGGCGTATCCTAAGTTAACAAGGGAAGGAGAGAGGCACAGAAAACCCCTCCAACAGAAGTTGCAGGATATCTGCGATCAGCGGGACCTAAACAGTAAACTTCAAAAGTAACCAGAACCGGTGCCGTAACACCCTTACCCGACCCAGATAATGGAGAAAGCTCCCTTTCCTGACCTCCGATACGATGCTCGCAGCAGGAATAATCTGCAGCGTCTCACCGACCCGGCAATGCTTAAATGTCTGCCCCTTCCGGAAACACGGACTCCAAGCGCCACCTATGCTCTGGAAGTGCTAAGTGCATGGCGGGAACGGTAGTTCGTGTTCCCAGCAAAAATGCGGCATGAACCGGACAACGTTCCGCGCAGGTAGAACAAGTTGTAACACCTGTTGGCATTCTCTAAGTCTTCCAGGGTTGAGTGCGAGGAGGGTGGTGGTGTCGTAGCGATGGGTAGTGGGAGGTCCAGGGTTCCTGGCGCTGGCCGCGGTCGGGTCGCGGACGGGCGCAGATGGGCTTGTCTTTGGCGCGCCTTTGGCGCGCTGGCGGTGCGACCGCGCAGCGGCCGCCATTAAGTAGGGGAGGTGGGAGGGAGGACAGGCTAGGAGGCGGGAGCAGGGGAATTCCGGGGGAGAATTCCGGGGGGAAATTCCGGGGGGAAATTCCAGGGGGGGAATTCCGGGGGGGAGGGGCGGCGAAAGGCAAAAGGAACAGGCAGGCACGAGAAAATTAAAACAGTGGTGGAATTAGAGCAAGACACAGATGGGCACAATAACAGTGGCACAACAGGGAAAAAATTAAGAAAAAAAACGGCTGAGAAAGGTTACGGTGCTTGTAGGCAGTCTGGTCCCAGTTGGAGCGGGAAGCAGGCGCAGGAGCGGGAAGCAGGCGCAGGAGCGGGCAGCAGCCTCGAACCTCCCAAGGAGGAGGTCGGGGTCTGGAGGCAAGAGACGGCACAGCGGAGAAGTGAGGAGAGAGTGGACCTATACCGAGGGTCAGAGGTCTTACTCGCGCTCCCCCGCAGCGGCCGCCATTAAGTAGGGGAGGTGGGAGGGAGGAGAGGCTGGGAGGCGGGAGCAGGGGAATTCCGGGGGGGAATTCCGGGGGGGAGGGGCCGCAAAGGCAGCAGCGGCTAAAGGCAAAAGGAACAGGCAGGCACGAGAAAATAAAAACAGTGGTGGAATTAGAGCAAGACACAGATGGCCACAATAACAGTGGCACAACAGGGAAAAAAATTAAGAAAAAAAAAACGGCTGAGAAAGGTTACGGTGCTTGGAGGCAGTCTGGTCCCAGTTGGAGCGGGTAGCAGGCGCAGGAGCGGGCAGCAGCCTCGAACCTCCCAAGGAGGAGGTCGGGGTCTGGAGGCAAGAGACGGCACAGCGGAGCAGTGGGGAGAGAGTGGACCTAGACCGAGGGTCGGAGGTCTTGATGTGCAGATGCTCTTATCCCTATCGAATGATGATAAACTTGAATTAGAAGAATTGTCCGAAATGCTGGATATTGTAATGGATTATAATTGTACAAGTGGTTTATCGTTGCCTTCTAAATTTGTACCCCAAGGGAATCAATTTGCAGCAATTGATTTGTTTGTTAAAAAGACAACGGAGGAGTTGCATAAGATTAAGGATCAAAACTGTGTTCTTAAAACACACCGTAACAGGCATTCTAATATTTCTTCTGATGAAGGAAAAGCCCTTAGAGATCTTGGAGGTGATTGAACAATAGTAATAAGGGAAGTGGATAAAGGAGGCAACATTATTGTGATGCGTAGGTCGGATTACAGTAACGAGATCAAAAGGCAACTGAGTGACACGAACTGCTACAGGAAATTGGCAGGCAACCCTACTTGGGAAGCGGGGAGCCTGATTGCGGACAAACTCTTCTCTTGGAAAGAGATGGGTTTGTTAGATGAAAAGAAATTTCAGTACTTACATAATAGAAGTCCAAGACTTCCCTTCATCTATACGCTTCAGAAAATTCATAAATCCAGAGAAAATCCCCCGGGTAGATCTATTGTTTCCAGCATCGGCAGTCTGACTGAACATCTTTCAGAATTTGTAGACATTTTTAAAACCATTGGTGATGAACTTACCTTTTTACATCCGGGACACCATGGATGTGTTGAACAAATTGCAGGATGTAGTATGGGATGAGAGCATGAGTTTTGTTACACTTGATGTAGTAGGACTTTACACTTGCATAGAGAATGATTGAGGACAACTAGCTTTGCAACACTTTTTAAGGAATAGGAGTGCCAGTCTTTTGGAACACTCCCAAATGATTCTGGAAATGAGTGATTTGATCCTTAAGAATAATTTTTTTCTCTTTGAGGGGGAGTGGTACCACCAAATAAGAGGGACTGCCATGGGGTCACGGTTTGCTCCCTCTTACGCCAACCTATTCATGGGGGGGTTTGAGAGGGAACGTGCGTGGTCCTTGAACGCAGGAAAATGGATGGATTTCATCCTTTTCTGGGGACGTTTTATAGATGACATCTTGGTCATCTGGAAAGGAACCAAGGAGGATCTTTGGGAATATATGAGTTTTTCAAATAACAACAGTCATAATGTGTGCTTCACAGTGTATCATGACATGGAGAAGATAGATTTTTGTGGATGTACAGTTATATGTAGCCAATACTGGGATTCAGAGCAAGCTATTTCGGAAGGAAACCGACACGAATAGCATTCTAAAAGCAGATAGTGCCCACCCATCAGCAGTGATTAAAGGTAAGAATTTGCAGGAATTGTAGCACAGATGAGGATTACACTACCTGTCTACGAGATCTGAGAATCAGAATGACCAATTGAGGTTATCCTGAACATATTTTGAACCAAGCAGAGAACAGAGTTAACAGAATAAGCTGGCAGGACATGTTGGTGCCAAAACTAAGGAAACATTCTCATGAGGGGCTAGCCTTTATTTCTACTTATAGCACTGAACACAATAAAGTCTTCAAGCAAAAATTGGATGTCTTCTTAAAGGTGTTCCTGGATTAACTGACTCCATTTCCAGCAAACCTTTGGTGACATATAGGGAAGGCCATATGATTGGTAACAAAATCACCAGGAGTTATCTGGAACCAGTAAGAGATTCAGTTTCTAACTGGTTGCCCGCTCAACCGAAGGGTTTCTACACCTGTGGCTCATGTGATATCTGTGAGATTGGGCTCAATAGACTAAAGGAATTTAAGTATAATATGGGCAAAGAGTATGGCATAAATGAATTTATCAACTGTAACAGTTGTTTCGTGATATATGCCATTGTATGCAACTGTGGAAAAGTGTACATTGGGAGCACGAAAAGAGCTTTAAAGATGAGGATTCAGGAACATCGTAGATCCATCGCTAATGATGACGCAAGATCTCCTATCCTGCAACACTTGAGGGTCTGTTATTCAGATAACCTTAGGTTGAAATTCCACGGGATTAAAAAAATTGACAAGGATAGGAGAGGTGGTAACATGGAATTAAGGCTAAGACAGGAGGAGGCTAGGTGGATAAGTCGACTGAGGGCGGTGCGATTTAGCATCAATACAGAAAATGAGTTGCATTACTTCCTATAACGGTTGTATCTTGGCTTTGGCTGGAGTTTTCACAAGTGGGTGGACCATCCCAGTAAGATGAGAGGTGAAATGCGGGGAAAAGAGGTTACCTGGTTAACAGTATATAGTTGGAGAGGTTGCCACCTATGTCACGGAGAATGAATATACATTTGCTTCTGGTCTAGGAACCGGCGGTTTAATGGAAGGTTCGTGCTCTATACTAGCAGTTTAAGTGATGTGGAATTACTTTAAAAAGAGTTGGGTGAGGAATATACTCTTTCTGGCGGAGTAAATTCGGGAGTGGAATATTTTATTTTGTTGATGAGGGCATCTGGGGATTGGTGGAGAAGTAGGCAACACACGCGATCTGGAATGATTACATGGGACCAGATGTCCCATCAAAGGCTTTACCTACTTAGTTACCATTGCAGCGGAGGGCTAAGGGAGTTACAATGGCTTGACATTAGTTTCCGATCATGTGACAGGATATCCCACAGAGGGCTCCGATTTGAAGCGACTTAAAGGCGCACATAAACTTTGATACAGTGAGGGCTTGACAAGTGATGCATAACGATTTGGTTACAAGTTTGCTTTCACTTGACCGAATGGTTCACGTAGGGCTCCGTGTTGCAGCCATTCACAATTTGCAAATTACACTCTAAGTTTGAATTGTTGAGGACGGCATCAGATTGGAGTTTTACTAGTTCTTTTAGTAATACAGGGTGTCCTCTCTAGTCCGGTGGACCTGTGATTGGCTATCATATGACAGGACATCCTACGGAGGGCTCCGCCTTTAAGCGACTTAAAGACACACACCAAAAAAAGACACCTGAGGTTCAAATTGTTGATATCAGCATCGGATTTGAGGACAGCCAGTAGAATACAGGGTGTCCTCTCTGGTCCGGTGGACCTGTGATTGGCTGGAAGAAGAGTTAGTGTTTTTTAGAGCTGAGAGAGTTGAACCACTACTCTATTACCATGGCAGCAGAGGGTTACGTGAGTTACAACGGTTTGATAATAGTTTCCGATCGTATGACAGGATGTCCTACGGAAGGGCTCTGCTTTTAAGCGACTTTAGGAGACCCACACAAAAAAGACACTTGAGGTTCTAATTGTTGATGTCGGTATCGGATTGGAGGATAGTTAGCCTTAGTATAATACAGGGTTTCCTCTCTGGTCCAGCGTGGCAGTGATTGGCCAGAATGAAGGTCAGATCAAAAGAATGTGCTGTCGACACTCATTAATATATGCATGGATTACGGCTTAGATGAAACAAGTGATGTGATTGGCACTTCCATTTAGTGGCCCAGAGAGGGAGCAGGTTTCTCGGAAGGTTGTGATTGGTGGAGAAACGGGTATAAATAAGGTGGCTTAGATGACCTGAAAGCTAGGCGTGTACTCAAAGGACATTCGAACCAGGAAACGGAAAGGATGAAGGTCAGTACTGGGAAGGATATCGTCCTGGGTGGATAGCCTAGACTATTGACGGGGGGATCCTTCAGTGATGTTTTTAAACCCATGGTTTTGTGAATGTGAGGTTCAATAGTGCTTGGGGCTCACATGTAATGTTGTCACCAGCTTACTCTTTTTGGAAAGGAATTTATGTTATAGACTACATCTTGTTCATTATAAAAAAAAATGTAATTGTGGGTCAGTTAGAAAGATATGGGGGTCTTTGAATTAATATGTGTTTTGATGAAGAGAATTGAATTTTTCCTTTGAGGGTATTAAATAGGATACTGACCTAAATCCTTTAGTTATAGATAAGATGGGAGCGCAACATGCCATCCAGTGGTACAAATTTGTATCTATGAGGATTTATGAAATAATAACAGGAGCCAACCCTCTGTGGATGACCACATTGGGATATTGATCAAGTGAGTGGTACAACTTTCGGGCCTGGGATGTTTTACCTGGGAAGAAGGAGGATAATTTAAATTATGTTTATCCTTAAAAATATTTTTCAGAAACAGTGTGTTCTGGAACTGGGACAGAGGGGTTTTCAGGGATAGCATGATATTACCTGATCTCCATACTCAGGCCAAAGGTCTCCTAAAAATGGGAACTCTATGGGATGTTAGGCCACTGATGGAAATATCTAATGAATTTGAGAATTTAATTACGCCAAAATTGTTACCTGATCTTTATACAGAGGGCAAATGTCTGTGAAGAATGGAACACAGGGGCGTTGTTAGGCCATCGGTACAACTTTGGCATTGAATTCAAGAATTTAAAGGTTTCACTAATGTATTTATTATGATTGTATATGAACTATGACTCATGTGGAGTTGGTCGAAACACCTAGTGAATTGATTATATTAGTATGTATATAGGTAGGGAGTCTTGCTGGGGTGTGTTTTGATCTTTTTTGTTGAGAAAATGGTTAACGGGTGAATGGGTAGTGCAGTACGTTTAGTATGTATAAAACATCATTGGTGATGTGTATGTTTTAAATTTTAGGCCCTGATGAAGTCCCACTGGGATGAAACGCGTTGGCTGGGCCGGATGGATTTCTTCTGTCAAATTGGCATTTTTTAAATAAAATTGGACTCAAAGCAACTCGCAAGACTCCTGAATGACTTTTATGAGTTACATCATGACTACTTGATTTATTGCTGGAGAAAAGTTTAACCAACTGTTGATTTTGTAACAGATAATCCTGTATAGAATTGAACGCTCCTTTTTATTTGTTATTTCTTGACTAGGTATTCAAAGCATTTAAAACACCAATTCAGTAAATAATTAAAACACAACACACAATAAAAATCCATCATCAATTTATAGAAATAGGAAATATTTTTATCTTTAAAATGACACCAAATTTATTTTTAAGATTAGACACTCTCTAGTGCTTAGAAACCAACAGTGCCACTTTTGGACATTTGGTTGCCTCTGACGGGGACAAATTCACACTTAGCAACGGTTCTGGAGGATTTCTCACCAAACTCGTGCAGGCTTAATTTAGTTAGGAACCCCTTCCTGGAGGTTCCTCTTGCGGGTCCAAAGTGTCCAAAACACAATCCAAGGATCTGGAATCTCCAAGAGGGTCCTTGAAAGTTTGGGACTTCAGTTCCCACAATCCACTTGGACAAAACCCTTACAAATCCACTGGTAGTACTCCAGGATGAGGATTCTTTTTGGTGATGGTCCAGGTGAGCTCTGTTAACCTGTAGCTTGCAGGGAGTCCTTTTGAAGCAGATTTGATCCACAGGGCTGTAGTTTCAGATGGTGCAAGAGGTGCAATCTTCAGAGTGCAGGGCCTGTTGAATACACATCACACTCCTCAGTGTGGACCCTTCTTGTTCTCTTAGGTTTCAAAAAGCAGATCTGAGAGCCACTGCCCCTCTTAGATACTTATTCATTGTTCTCTGGGGTCGAGCAGGAGAGCACTCTTGTCCATTGAGGTGCAGGGTAACACCCCAGAGCATGACCACTTCCTCCAAAGTGTGGCACAATGGTAATCCAGAAAACACTATTCCTCCAAAATTCAAAATGTCTGAATTTTCAGCAGAGAGAGAAGAGCTGGCTAAAAACACCCCCAGGATGGCTAATCCCCATAGTCTCTCCCCCTTGCATCTGGTCATTCCTTCTCGACTATGGTTAGGTTCTAAGAGGAGAGTAGGAAATAAAAACTGGATTATCTAGCTTGTCTCCTCCTTCCCTTGAAGAGCATTATTTACTACCCCTTCCCCTGGCTCTGGCATTCCTAGGCCCAGCAATCTTTCCCCAAAAGGCTTTCTAACCCCAGGAGTCATTCATCACCTCTGCAAATCAGGCAATGATTTACAAAAAAAGCAAGATTGAGATATAAGAACCGCACCTATCACTCCTAGTGATTTCACAATAGTCCAAAATATGGGCAGTGCAAAAATTCAGAAGGTCAAACCCCTAACCTTCAATAACAGAGTCACCTCCGCATTAAATCAAAACAAATGATCAGCATGCCCCAAAGAATGTATTTCACCAATATTTTCAGCTATGTCTCCAAATTCCACCTTAACCCCTTCCGTGCGCGGTAAATTCTCCCGCTGTGCGGGAGAATTAACACATGGGCGGGTTTTCGACGGCCCCCAGCCGTCGTGAGCACACACCCACTGTAACGCGTGACGGCTGGGGGTCGTCGTGAGCATGCAAGGGGTTAAGCTCTGATTTGAAATTTAATGCACAGACTCCATTTCAGTTTTCTTAAAATATTCCTTTTTATTCATATCTTCTTTCTCTTCTGATAATAAAACCAGTTCTCCAATAGTTGCCACAAAAATTTGCCAACGCGTTTCGTCTCTACACAAGACTTCTTCAGGGCTACAAAAATACGAGTAATAAATATACATTAAAACCATGTGTGCCACCAAACATTTTGCTTCTTACATATCCTATCCAAAATCCATTTACCATGAGTTAATCTAATGTGACAATACAAGCTCATATTAAGAATCATCTGTGCATTATACATCTATTATTGATTACACGCAGTGATTAATTGCCAAAGGAGAGGATGGGCTATAATATAATCATTTCATTTCGCATGTAATTCGCTATACGGGCAGGGTGCCCAGTTTAACAATTAGTGTCTGTGAGAGACTGGCCTGGTATATGATGTCCACTAATTAAAGTGGGCACCTTTCACCAGTCCAGACAATCCTTATGGTGATTTAGGAGGTCTCAGACAACCTTAGAAAGCTATCCAAGTGGTAGCTGTGGAGAGCAGCCTTCAGGCTTAATCTTGAAGGAATGTTAAGCAGCTTGTTTTACCAGAATGCAATCTTATAGTATAGATTAAATGAAAAGAGAACCACACACTATTTATAAAAAAATATGTATTTATTATATAACACTATATAGTACGTTACAGTATCTCCTACACGGAGATACACACAAAGCACACAATACTTAAGCAAAGAAATGACAGTAAATAGCACTAATTCACAGTGGGCCCCAGGGGGGGACCAAACCATATACTAAAAAAGTGGTATAAGAACCACGACTCGAGTCAGGACAATGTCGAGAGGACGTAGAATTGCTGGGAACCCAAGGAACCACGTGAAACAAAGAGGAGAGAAAGGGATTTTTACAAAATAGGAGGAAATACTCCTGATCCCCTTAGGGTCAAGTAACAAAAACAAAAAAAGGAGTATAACCAAAAGACAGCTCACTGTCTGTATGGTATTGGAACATAGGCACGAGAAGGGAAATTATCCTTTCTTAAAAGACCCCTCACTCACCAACCTAGTTGGTGACATGCTTCATCATTGGGGTCCCACCCGAATAGCCGAATGCCATCCGGGTGTGCTGCGACACCTGATTACAGTGGAGCTGGTTATTTTAGTGATGTGAAAGTAAGTGACTAAGTGATTAAAAATTGGCCAGATATGACCCACAAAGCTTTATTCTGGGGCAACTGGACAATGTTAAAAAGATGGTTGGGATGTCATGTAAGGTTATATTGGCCCTTAGGTATTCCTCAGTGAAAAAATGTGTATAAGAAAGTGCAATAAAAGGTCTACATGTTTCAACCTCTAGTTGGTACTACTAGGTTTTCTTCAGGACCAATGAACTTGACCCGGGAGGTATACACTCGCTAAGGTGTACCCTACCCTTGGTCAAATGTGCCTAACCATGTACTCACGGTCAGGTATCCTTTAGTTCCGTTCGAAAAAAGGGAAAAATATCTGAAAAGACAAACACATAATCACAAACAAACAAATAAATATATACAAGGTTCCGTCATGTGCTTGTTCAAAGAATAAGTGCTCTTGTGTTTCCCAATACTCGTTGCATGTAGCATCTGGGTAGAACATGACTCCAAATGTGCCTCGTGGCAGAGCGTGATTCCAAGTATGCCTCGTGGCAGAGGGAACAGTGAGCTATGGTGAGCATTCATTCAATTCAGTGACATAACTCGTCACTAGAACATTTCTAATCTTACCCACACATTATGATTGTACAGGTGGGTGTTTTTAGTGCACTTCATGTGATTTAAAAGTGCATATGCATCGATGCGAACTTTCATCCCATGCAAGTATCAATGAATTACAAGGATGTATATTAAACACCACATAGAGCATACATTCGTAGTGGGTTTTAACGCTCTTTCTGAAATATACGAGGGCGTGATTAAATTGCATTTATGCAAAATTCGTTGGCGTGTTGATATTTGGGATATCTGGGTTTGTGGATATTGAGAACGGGGCTTACTTAAAGCGCGACCTTCGCGTGCCTCATGGGAGTCGGGGTCGTGGCGAATAACTCTATGCACGATCTGGGCAAAAAGAAGAAGTTAGTAAAGTCCCGAAGGACATGGGGAGCGAATCGATTCCCGATGTTCCATAAGGGTACTTACTTCGTGAAGCTATTCACCGGCTGCTGCACCTACCCATATGGACCCGTCGCCACTCCCTGCAGGATCACCGCCTCGGAGCAGCCTCGCCGGTTAAGTGCAGGCTCTTCCGGGTGCGTGATCAGAGGGCGTGGCTAAGTAGTCACGTGACCGGCGTCAGCACGTCGGTGAAGAGTGTTCACAGACTAGATGTCTGTTTGTGGGACAATAAAGTTTATTTGCCGGCATCTCCAGAAAGTCGCGCATGTTTATATAAACAAATTATACGAAAAGGAGGAAAGAATCAAGTATGTATACGTGCGCTGGCAATAGAAGGGGCAGAGGTGAAATTCAGATATGCCAAGTATTGCCGGTGTATATAAGCGCGCTGTGTGTTAAAAGAATAAAATGTCAATAAGCGGCCAAAGGTGCCGATTAGGGGTGACAACATGGCATTACCTCTGGCACATTAAAGTTATTGCCGGCCACTCCAGTTAATCGCGCATAACATATAAATTATAAATATATATGTATATGAAGAAGCACGCAGATATAAAAGGATGGAGTCACGTGTGTGTTAGCGCGCCGCATAATACAGGTGCATTAAACAGTAGTGAAAAATGAAAGATCAATAACAGGTCACTTAGAACTGAATTCCATGGAATATTTTCGTTCAATCCCTCCTTATGGGTGGAAAGCCTGTAGATCCACCGTTGTTCCTTTTCAAATAGTCTTTGTTGCACATTTGGACCCATTGTAATCTGTTCAATTATAGTCCATTTCATATCATTCGGTGTGTGATTTTTTAAAATAAAGTGTTCAGTAAGTTTTGTTGTGAGTCTTTTGCACCTAATTGTGCTTCGGTGTTCGCATATTCTCTGTTTGATTTTTCTACATGTCATGCCCACATATTGTAGATTACAGGGGCACTTTATCAGGTAAACCACATTGATGCTGTTACAATTCGTATCGGCTCGTTGAGTCCATATTTTTCCTTTTTCCAGTGATAGCGGTTTGGTGTTACTCGTCAGGTGACGGACACTGCAGTTACCACACTGAAAGTGTCCTACAACATTCGGTAGACCCCATGCGTTCAGTACAGTATGAGGTCTTTCTGGTCTAGATACTTTTGGCCGCGTATTCACCAGGGAGTCCTTTAGGCTCCTCGCCTTCTTGAAAGAGAATACTGGTTTTTCCCAATGGAGATTGCCCGTATTGATAATTGACCAGTGTTTGTTAATAGATCTGGTCATATAGTTGGAGGCTGTACTATATGTAGTAACACACGTAAGAGGAATCGCTCCATCCCTCTGCGTTTTCTCTTCAAAGAGGGCTTCCCTAGGTTGATTGCGTGCTCTCTTTTGACATTTATTGTGGATGTTCCCCGGGTAGCCTCTATCAGATAGTTTTACGGTCAGATCTTTTGCCTGGCTCCGGTAGTCATTAATTTTACTACAGTTTCGACGTAACCTTAGGTTTTGCCCATAAGGCAAATTCTCCCTTAGTGGTCTAGGATGGAAACTGTCGAACCTGAGTAGGTTGTTCTTAGCACTTGGTTTGTGATGGGTTTTTGTCTCCAGATGGCCATTCTCTTTGGTGATGACTACATCCAAGAATATCATAGTTTTGGGATCCATGGAATGGGTGAACCTAAGATTTTGATCACAGGTGTTGATCCATAAGATAAAATCCCTTAAAGTCTCGACTGGTCCTTGCCAAATGGCAAGGACGTCGTCGATATACCTTCTCCAGAAGACAATGTTCATGTGAAAGGGATTATGATTGTTGAGTATGAATTTTTTCTCAAAATTGAAAACATAAAGTCCCGCTACACTTGGAGCGAATGTACTCCCCATTGAAGTACCCCCTGTCTGGAGGTAGAGGGCTCCCTCAAACTCAAAGTAATTCCTTTTCAAGGCCAGTCTGGCACATTCAAGGATGAAGGCCTTAGGTGTCCTGTACGTCCATTGTGTTTCATTCAGGGCTATCTGAATTTCACCTCTGCCCCTTCTATTGCCAGCGCACGTATACATACTTGATTCTTTCTTCCTTTTCGTATAATTTGTTTATATAAACATGCGCGACTTTCTGGAGATGCCGGCAAATAAACTTTATTGTCCCACAAACAGACATCTAGTCTGTGAACACTCTCACCGACGTGCTGACGCCGGTCACGTGACTACTTAGCCACGCCCTCTGATCACGCACCCGGAAGAGCCTGCACTTAACCGGCGAGGCTGCTCCGAGGCGGTGATCCTGCAGGGAGTGGCGACGGGTCCATATGGGTAGGCGCAGCAGCCGGTGAATAGCTTCACGAAGTAAGTACCCTTATGGAACAGCGGGAATCGATTCGCTCCCCATGTCCTTCAGGACTTTACTAACTTCTTCTTTTTGCCCAGATCGTGCATAGAGTTATTCGCCACGACCCCGACTCCCATGAGGCATGCGAAGGTCGCGCTTTAAGTAAGCCCCATTCTCAATATCCACAAACCCTGATATCCCAAATATCAACACGCCAACGAATTTTGCATAAATGCAATTTAATCACGCCCTCGTATATTTCAGAAAGAGCGTTAAAACCCACTACGAATGTATGCTCTATGTGGTGTTTAATATACATCCTTGTAATTCATTGATACTTGCATGGGATGAAAGTTCGCATCAATGCATATGCACTTTTAAATCACATGAAGTGCACTAAAAACACCCACCTGTACAATCATAATGTGTGGGTAAGATTAGAAATGTTCTAGTGACGAGTTATGTCACTGAATTGAATGAATGCTCACCATAGCTCACTGTTCCCTCTGCCACGAGGCATACTTGGAATCATGCTCTGCCACGAGGCACATTTGGAGTCATGTTCTACCCAGATGCTACATGCAACGAGTATTGGGAAACACAAGAGCACTCATTCTTTGAACAAGCACATGACGGAACCTTGTATATATTTATTTGTTTGTTTGTGATTATGTGTTTGTCTTTTCAGATATTTTTCCCTTTTTTTCGAACGGAACTAAAGGATACCTGACCGTTAGTACATGGTTAGGCACATTTGACCAAGGGTAGGGTACACCTTAGCGAGTATATACCTCCCGGGTCAAGTTCATTGGTCCTGAAGAAAACCTAGTAGTACCAACTAGAGGTTGAAACATGTAGACCTTTTATTGCACTTTCTTATACACATTTTTTCACTGAGGGATACCTAAGGGCCAATATAACCTTACATGACATCCCAACCATCTTTTAACATTGTCCAGTTGCCCCAGAATAAAGCTTTGTGGGTCATATCTGGCCAATTTTTAATCACTTAGTCACTTACTTTCACATCACTAAAATAACCAGCTCCACTGTAATCAGGTGTCGCAGCACACCCGGATGGCATTCGGCTATTCGGGTGGGACCCCAATGATGAAGCATGTCACCAACTAGGTTGGTGAGTGAGGGGTCTTTTAAGAAAGGATAATTTCCCTTCTCGTGCCTATGTCCCAATACCATACAGACAGTGAGCTGTCTTTTGGTTATACTCCTTTTTTTGTTTTTGTTACTTGACCCTAAGGGGATCAGGAGTATTTCCTCCTATTTTGTGAAAATCCCTTTCTCTCCTCTTTGTTTCACGTATTATGGCAGCGCACAGCTGCGAGAGTTTTTTTCCTTAGCGTTTTATCTGGGAATCCTGGGACCATGGGGGAAAATCAAGGGCTGTCATATTCTAGCGAGGAAGTGGATGCAATTCTGGGCGACCCATCTCTATTTGCTGATGCCAGTATCGCACAGATGATATCCCAGACCACCGATTGGGAAAATCTGACCGAAATGAAAAGAAATCGAATCAGGACTATATTACATGGAACTATCCTAAAAGAATATCTGAGGAAAAACATGGCACCGAAGGGTCTTCTTGTCACGAACGCTCCAAGAATTTTCCTTGATGATCCGGTGTTCAGAAAAGACTGGGCCCAGATCGCATGGCACTGCACGCGCGATTGGATTGTACTGATCATTAAGACTGCCCTACGTCTCTCCGAGGCAATGCTCATTGAAATCCAACTGACGGAAGGCCAGATAAAAACAACAATCACTGGATATAAAAAAAGACTTGAGGAATTAAATAAGGAGATCAATGAATACAAGGATAATCTCACACAGCAAAAGGTACAAAAATTCCAGAAGGACCTCAAACGCTTCTCTTATGTCAAGACCTACCCCTATTCCGATCCTGATTACACTCCCCAGCGAAGTCCGATCGAGATTCAGATGCCTCCAGCACTGACTCCACCGGTAGTAGTAACTCTAGTCTGGGTAGCGGAAGACAGAGACAAAGAGGAAGGAACAGAGTCCAAAATAACTGGCCTATTTACAATACACATGCACCACCCGGGTTACATGGATCTTATAACCCACAACAACCATATCCGATGTATGGATGGCAACCCCCGTTCCCACAACCACTATTCCCACCAAACACCTTTAGGCCGCCTTTTTTAGGGAGGGGCAGAAGGGGGAGAGGAAGAAGAAAGGGCACGAGTCAGGTGCATTGGGAAGAGGAAGATCCGGTAGGCAGCCACACGAGGAGCAAGACACAAACACCCCAGGCAGGACTGAGCAACAGTAGGGCCTAGTCACTAACCTTGCAACAAGACCATTGACAGTAACAGAAGAAAGGGTCCTAAATAAAGGACTTGGATTTGTCCCGACGACACTGTTCGATAAATTCCATCTTCATTGTGAATTAGCCAGCTTCTTCAGAAAACTTAGACTAAAATCTTTTTTCGAGAAACAGGATGAGACAACATTCATAGCTGACTCTAATGAAACTGGTCTGCGTATCAAGTCCACCTTTATCCCACCACCTCATACCATACCGGTGGAGATAGCTACTTTCGAACAAGCTGTCTTTAAAGACATAGAACAATTGAATGTCAAACAACTGTTTGTCAACATGAGCAAAGAAGAGAATTGTGCCTTAAATAATCTGAAATCATGTGACACCATCGTAATAAAACCGGCGGATAAAGGGGGTGGTGTAGTAGTACAAGACAAAGAGGCTTACCAGGCGGAATGCCAAAGACTCCTATCTGACAACAGGAATTACCAACCATTATCACATGACCCTACCGAGGAGCTTAAACAAGAAATTAGAGCTCTTGTGGAACATGCTGAGACGATGGGACATATCTCCAAACAGGAAGCTAACTTTTTATGTTCCAGTGAAGAGAAAATTCCATACTTCTATACTCTCCCCAAAATGCATAAGAATAAGACCCCTCCACCAGGTAGACCTATTGTGTCTGGGATTGGGTCATTGCTCGAACCTTTGCACGATTCTGTGATTTCTTCTTTAAACAACTGGTACAAAATACCTCTACCTATCTACAGGATACGAAAAGCCTCCTAAAATTACTTCAAGATCTTGCTGTGGATGAAGATACCATCTTGGTAAGCTTTGACATCGAAAGCCTCTATACTAGCATCCCACAGGACGATACTTTGGAAGTATTAAAAATAGCCCTGAATGAAACACAATGGACGTACAGGACACCTTAGGCCTTCATCCTTGAATGTGCCAGACTGGCCTTGAAAAGGAATTACTTTGAGTTTGAGGGAGCCCTCTACCTCCAGACAGGGGGTACGTCAATGGGGAGTACATTCGCTCCAAGTGTAGCGGGACTTTATGTTTTCAATTTTGAGAAAAAATTCATACTCAACAATCATAATCCCTTTCACATGAACATTGTCTTCTGGAGAAGGTATATCGACGACGTCCTTGCCATTTGGCAAGGACCAGTCGAGACTTTAAGGGATTTTATCTTATGGATCAACACCTGTGATCAAAATCTTAGGTTCACCCATTCCATGGATTCCAAAACTATGATATTCTTGGATGTAGTCATCACCAAAGAGAATGGCCATCTGGAGACAAAAACCCATCACAAACCAAGTGCTAAGAACAACCTACTCAGGTTCGACAGTTTCCATCCTAGACCACTAAGGGAGAATTTGCCTTATGGGCAATACCTAAGGTTACGTCGTAACTGTAGTAAAATTAATGACTACCGGAGCCAGGCAAAAGATCTGACCGTAAAACTATCTGATAGAGGCTACCCGGGGAACATCCTCAATAAATGTCAAAAGAGAGCACGCAATCAACCTAGGGAAGCCCTCCTTGAAGAGAAAACGCAGAGGGATGGAGCGATTCCTCTTACGTGTGTTACTACATATAGTACAGCCTCCAACTATATGACCAGATCTATTAACAAACACTGGTCAATTATCAATACGGGCAATCTCCATTGGGAAAAACCAGTATTCTCTTTCAAGAAGGCGAGGAACCTAAAGGACTCCCTGGTGAATACGCGGCCAAAAGTATCTAGACCAGAAAGACCTCATACTGTACTGAACGCATGGGGTCTACCGAATGTTGTAGGACACTTTCAGTGTGGTAACTGCAGTGTCTGTCACCTGACGAGTAACACCAAAACGCTATCACTGGAAAAAGGAAAAATATGGACTGAACGAGCCCATACGAATTGTAACAGCATCAATGTGGTTTACCTGATAAAGTGCCCCTGTGATCTACAATATGTGGGCATGACATGCAGAAAAATCAAACAGAGAATATGCGAACACCGAAGCACAATTGAGTGCAAAAGACTCACAACAAAACTTACTGAACACTTTATTTTAAAAAATCACACACCGAATGATATGAAATGGACTATAATTGAACAGATTACAATGGGTCCAAATGTGCAACAAAGACTATTTGAAAAGGAACAACGGTGGATCTACAGGCTTTCTACCCATAAGGAGGGATTGAACGAAAATATTCCATGGAATTCAGTTCTATCTAAGTGACCTGTTATTGATCTTTCATTTTTCACTACTGTTTAATGCACCTGTATTATGCGGCGCGCTAACACACACGTGACTCCATCCTTTTATATCTGCGTGCTTCTTCATATACATATATATTTATAATTTATATGTTATGCGCGATTAACTGGAGTGGCCGGCAATAACTTTAATGTGCCAGAGGTAATGCCATGTTGTCACCCCTAATCGGCACCTTTGGCCGCTTATTGACATTTTATTCTTTTACCACACAGCGCGCTTATATACACCGGCAATACTTGGCATATCTGAATTTCACCTCTGCCCCTTCTATTGCCAGCGCGCGTATACATACTTGATTTTTTCTTCCTTTTCGTATAATTTGTTTATATAAACATGCGCGACTTTCTGGAGATGCCGGCAAATAAACTTTATTGTCCCACAAACAGACATCTAGTCTGTGAACACTCTCACCGACGTGCTGACGCCGGTCACGTGACTACTTAGCCACGCCCTCTGATCACGCACCCGGAAGAGCCTGCACTTAACCGGCGAGGCTGCTCCGAGGCGGTGATCCTGCAGGGAGTGGCGACGGGTCCATATGGGTAGGCGCAGCAGCCGGTGAATAGCTTTACGAAGTAAGTACCCTTATGGAACAGCGGGAATCGATTCGCTCCCCATGTCCTTCGGGACTTTACTAATTTCTTCTTTTTGCCCAGATCGTGCATAGAGTTATTCGCCACGACCCCGACTCCCATGAGGCACGCGAAGGTCGCGCTTTAAGTAAGCCCTGTTCTCAATATCCACAAACCCAGATATCCCAAATATCAACACGCCAACGAATTTTGCATAAATGCAATTTAATCACGCCCTCGTATATTTCAGAAAGAGCGTTAAAACCCACTACGAATGTATGCTGTATGTGGTGTTTAATATACATCCTTGTAATTCATTGATACTTGCATGGGATGAAAGTTCGCATCGTTGCATATGCACTTTTAAATCACATGAAGTGCACTAAAAACACCCACCTGTACAATCATAATGTGTGGGTAAGATTAGAAATGTTCTAGTGACGAGTTATGTCACTGAATTGAATGAATGCTCACCATAGCTCACTGTTCCCTCTGCCACGAGGCATACTTGGAATCACGCTCTGCTACAAGGCACATTTGGAGTCATGTTCTACCCAGATGCTACATGCAACGAGTATTGGGAAACACAAGAGCACTTATTCTTTGAACAAGCACATGACGGAACCTTGTATATATTTATTTGTTTGTTTGTGATTATGTGTTTGTCTTTTCAGATATTTTTCCCTTTTTTTCGAACGGAACTAAAGGATACCTGACCGTGAGTACATGGTTAGGCACATTTGACCAATGGTAGGGTACACCTTAGCGAGTGTATACCTCCCGGGTCAAGTTCATTGGTCCTGAAGAAAACCTAGTAGTACCAACTAGAGGTTGAAACATGTAGACCTTTTATTGCACTTTCTTATACACATTTTTTCACTGAGGGATACCTAAGGGCCAATATAACCTTACATGACATCCCAACCATCTTTTTAACATTGTCCAGTTGCCCCAGAATAAAGCTTTGTGGGTCATATCAGGCCAATTTTTAATCACTTAGTCACTTACTTTCACATCACTAAAATAACCAGCTCCACTGTAATCAGGTGTCGCAGCACACCCGGATGGCATTCGGCTATTCGGGTGGGACCCCAATGATGAAGCATGTTACCAACTAGGTTGGTGAGTGAGGGGTCTTTTAAGAAAGGATAATTTCCCTTCTCGTGCCTATGTCCCAATACCATACAGACAGTGAGCTGTCTTTTGGTTATACTCCTTTTTTTGTTTTTGTTACCCCAAGGAACCACCCAAGGTGAGTAGATATGGACCCCACGGAGTGCGTGCTCCGAACAAGTCTATGTGCAAGTCGCGGTTGGAATTTTAAAGAGTAGGGACCCTTCCCAGTAGAGTTCGAAGAAACCCTGTGGAAGACAGAAGATTGGAGAGCCACCCCACCCGTGGATGCCAAAGTACCCAAGTTACCTAACCCAGGGAAGCCGGGTGCATAGGTGTGAAGTGGCATCAGAAACCGCCCTCGAACCCAATGGAGGACTTTGAAGAAGAGCCGCTGCTGGAAGAGGAGAAAGTGTCAGTTGGAATCTAAACATGGATTCTTGTCAAAGAGTACCTGAAAGCAGAGGGGACAGAGTCTGGGTCACTTGAGAGTGACCAGGGGCTCGGTAGACGAATGGTCCACTCTGCAGCTGCGAGGACCAGGCGACGTTGAGGACGACCAGGAGCTGGATGCCAGCTGTCCCACAAAGGATGTCGAGTGCTGAGGGGTCGGTGTCCGGCGGGAGCTCCAACAAGCCTTGGCAAAAGCAACCCACGCAGGAAGTCAAGGAAGTGTACGGTTCGGACCAGCAAGGTCCAGGAGACTCATCACAAGCAGGGGAGTCAGGGCAGGCCCCGAGCAATCAGGGGAGCTCAAGGAAATTAAAGATGACCCTCAATTGGACCCACAGGCCGGAGGCACATGAGTCGCGAGAGGACATCGGGCAGCTTCACAAAACAACAGGCCACGGAGCACACGGTGCGAGGTGGTTGAAGATCTTTGTAGGAAGAGTTGCCAGAGGTTGGGGCTACTTGGAGCCCAATGCACTTGTCGCAGGATTGCCAACAAGCACATGCACTTGCAAAAGTACGTGGTGCACAGGGGTTCGGGTATTGCAGCCCCCATGAGGGATTCCAGCCTCAAACTCTGTGAGAGGGCAGCTCGGACCTCGAGGGACGTAGACATCCACCACCTGTGTTGCTGAGCCTTTCAGAGTCTGTAGGAGCTTGGGATCAGCAGACCGGTCAGCAGTGTTGCGGTGCCTCCGAATGCAGGGGAGTGACTCCTTCACTCTAAGGGAGATTATCTTCAGGTGTCTTGGATGCTCCACAGGTCCTGCACGGATCCTGTATGGTGCACAGGCACTGACGATGAAGCAGACTGAGAGGTAGACGAAATCAGGCCCAAACGAAGTCCAGCAAAGTCCAGAGTGCCCAGACGGTCGAAGTGCAGTGGTTTCAGTTCTGAATCTTGTCCACGACGAATCTAAGGTCCTACAACCAGGTAAGCCCTTAAGTACCCACGGGAAAGGGTTGCAAAGATTCAGGGGACCCTCTGTGGGACTAGAAATGTTTTCGTTTTACTTGCTTGTGCATTATTCTATGTAAAGTTAGCATTAGCGACACCATTTTATGTTTGGCCGCCATTTTGAATCATATTCGAAACTGCCCCTCGCTTTCTCGAGGAACGGGTTGTGGTAAGTTTCGTTTCTCCAAGGTTGAGCCTTGTTTAGCTAATGAATACACTGTTCTTATTAGCGCATACCTTTCTCACTAGATAGAGACCTTCTCCCACTAGTCTAGTGGCGGGCATGGACAGAACGACCTTGAGTAGGAGATAATGTGTGCCCGGCCTCAGAATCGAAACCTATCCTTCTGTACTCCTTTGTTTAGCTGCATCTGCTTGGAAAATTCTATTATGGGCGTGCCCTCATTGGTTCTGAAATGCACATAATGTATCGTTATGCTTTCTGATGTCAGTCCCTCTCTGCAGCACTCCTAAGAGACTGGGCAGACCGGGCTCTGCTCAAGCGTATCTGAATAAACATATATTGGTTTGTATTCTCTACTGTCTGACCGACTCTTCATTTGTATGGAAGGCTGAGTGGTGGTCGTGAGTGACCCGGGTGACCCTAATTGGGCCACTTCCTTCAGTTGGCGCCCGAACAAGGACCCCTTCAGGTGAGTGGCCCTTCCGCGGACGGGGGGGAGGTCGAGGCGATTGTCGGGTCGGATGGACGGACGGATCAGGGATCCCTGCATGAGAGAGTTCCTGTAACTCGCAGCTGCCCCTTCTGTCCCGCCGGACGGTGCCTCGCCCAGTGGTCATCCCGACTGGGATCCTGAACGGCGAAACCCTTGGATCTGACCATTTGTCTGAAGAGTCGGCAGTGGAGAATAACTTCGTTTTGACCTGCATACATCAAGTGAGTTTGTTTTGGTTCTTTGTGGATATAGTACCATTTTGGTTTGTATTTGGTACGGTCTAAAGGGCCGTCATTTGGATAAAACGTTTGCAAATGTTTTGCCAGGCATAGAATAGTGAATTTGTTTTCTTTGAAAATGCCTGGAATAAGTACATTGGTTTCTTTGTGCTGTCGCTGTTGTTCTGCAGATGCTAGATTGGAAGAAACTCAGCCGGCGCCTCCGGAAGGCACTCCTATTTTTGATATGTATGTGAAACATGGTCTTGGCCCTATTATGTTTAGTACATTATGGCACAAATATACGAGGGACAATGCCGAATTGTAGTGGCCGTTGACAGGCACTTTTGATGAACAAAAAATGGGGTTTTTACAGGAAAAATTGTTAGCGAAGCGAAGTAGGCAGTCTATGTTTGATTCTCTACGAATGTGGCAAAAGGAGGCTAAACAGAGACGAATAAAGATGGGAAAGGAGGCGCGAAAAGGGAGAATGCAAACATTGACTCAGAAAGCTGTAGCACATGATAGGGAGAAACAAGAGATAGGAATTGAACGTGAAAATAGGAGGTTTCGATTACACATTGATAAATCTTATGTAGCCCAAGAAGAAAATGATACTTTTGTGGAGGAATTATTAGATAGTCGACCCCCACCTCCGTACGCCCCACAAAAGATATATCCCACTGTTCCCTTGCCCTCACAGCCGCCTGTTACTGTCGCTTCTACTGTCTCTGTTCCTGTATCTACTGCTGCTTTTTCGACAGCCGTGGCATTGGCTCCTTCCCCTCTTTCTCTTTCTCCTGCTTCCTTACCGTCCGCAGCAACTGTGACTGTTAGCACCCCCTCACGCCCATTGTTTCAATATTCTTCTCGCCAGCTTTTTCCCCTGTGACGCAGCCCTCAGCATCACTGATACCTGTCACTCCAGTTGCCTCTCCTTCCCTGGTTTTTCATCCCCCGGTTTCCTTGAGTGATGGGACGCCAGTGCGCGGGTTTGGAGACGGAGATTGGACGAAGTTTAAAGAGCACATGGGTCCGTATGTGCGATCTGAAGTGGGGGATGAAGAGAAAAAGTTAGTGGCTAACCAGGCTGCGCAGTGGGCCCGAAACCCCATTTACAGTGTGGAATGTGATGAAATATTATGAGCCTTTTGTACAACAGCATGCCCTTAAGCATATGTCTGCTACTCTGATTGGTCTTTGGGAGCAGTGTTTCAAAGATGCGGCACCACAGATTTTGTATGATATTAAAGATCGTGTATATGTCAGTAATATGGGGCCTGATCACGTTTTTGGTAGTATTACGACATTGATTGCTTACCGGGGTAGGCTACTTGAGAAGAGCCCCACTCCGGTATCATATATAGGATGAACCGGGAGGTTCATCCTATATATCACCCCGAAATACCAGAGCTAACGGATCAGCACGGTGTTGTCACTAGACCAGGTGTGGCAGCCCGTTTCCAAGAACAATGGGTTTATACTCCCTGGAAAAGGAGTGAAGTTTTGTCTCTTAAGACTCAGTTACCTGATCCTAGGAAAAAGCCTACTGCATATTATAAAGAATTGACTGAAGCTGCCTCTTCAACAGTAATGACGCTTGCGGATATTGAAATGTTCTTTGGTCTACTGGTTCCAGTTGATATTTGGAGGCAGGTGCACACACAAGATCATGTAGCGGAACTGGGAGGTACATGGGATCAAATTAAAGTATGGGATCAGGAGAGGAAGCCTGGCGATAAGCCTAAGGCAGAGATACTTGCCTTGTCAGGCCGCATTATCACGTATATGCATTCTCTTATTCCGCCGAGAAAGGTTGATTGGGACAAGTTAACGGCTTGTCGCCAGAAGAAAGATGAGAGTGTGTCTGATTTTTTCACTCGGTTTGAAGATGTGTTCTTGGATTATAGTGGGCAGGATTTGGCTATTGAGGGAGGTGTCTGGTTGTTTGTTAATAGATTTGTTTCCAATTTGCTTCCCGAGATTGCGACTCGATTGTAGGCTTCCGAAAGCACTTGGTCCACCTCTTCCCCTTCTGTTATTTTGAATATGGCGCAGTATTATGAGCATAGGGAAAATGAGGGTGAGGAGAGAACAGAGAAGAAGCACAAGGATTTGAAGACAAAAGTGTTGTTGCAGCAGGGTTCTAGAGGGAATGGTAGAGGACGTGGTGGTTTGGCCCGACAGCTTCCACACACTAGCAGGCAGCCTACTACTACGCCTTTAGGGCCGAATCAGTGTGCGCATTGTAAGGGGGAGGGACACTGGCGTAGCGAGAGTGCTGTGTTGTTGCAGAAGGTAGCAGTCCCTGGAGGACGAGGTTCTCATGGACGGTGTCGGGGAGCTGGTGGAGCAGGCAGGGCTTCAAATGCTTTGGCCTCACAGGGTCGTTCTGATAATAATTACTTGGATGACCCTCGGGGCGGACAGTATTATCATGATGATTATGATACAGATGAGGTGACAGGAATGTCTTACAGCTAGGACAGCCAGGGACAGAGTGAGGGACCAGTTTCGATACCTGTAGACCAACGCGGTCCTTATGTTACTGCAGATTTGAATGGCTCGGCTAAGGAATTTTTGGTGGATACAGGTGCAACAAACAGTTCTATTTCTCGTTCTTTGGTCCCTGGGGCGGCTCTGTCTGGCCACAATAATGTTTCGGTAGGTTTCTCTGGTGTACCGGTTGTGAGCCCCATTTCAAGACCTCTTGCATTGACTATAGGTCCTTTCACCGTGTATTCGCCATTCTTATTGACATCTAATTGTGGAGAGAATTTGATGGGTTTGGATTTGTTGAAGAAATTGCATGCTACGATCTATTGCTCCTCGGCAGGTGTTTACATGACAATCGGTCCGGATGTGGCAGAAGTTTTAGATTCTGTCGAGCTCCTCAGGGCTATACTGAGAGTCCAAGGATCTATAGTCAAGCTTTAAAGAGCCAATTGGATTCCCTTTCGCTTCCCACAGGTATTGTATTGGTTCAGGACATTGACGATCTCCTCATCGCTTCTGACACAGAACAAGGTGTAGGGATAGTACAGTTAAATTGTTGTTGCATTAGGCACAACACGGACATAAAGTGTCCCTTTCCAAATTTCAGTATTGTTGACAGGAGGTCACATATTTAGGTCACCTACTGTCGAAGGAGGGTAGGAGATTGACTCCTGAGCGCATCAGTACCATTGTTAAAATGCCCATCCCACAGACTCAGAAAGATGTGCGTGCTTTTATAGGTATCACTTCCTATATTGGCAGTGGATACCTGGCTACTCGTTACTAATAAAACCCCTGCTCGCCCTAACAGTAAAAGATGTGCATGAGCCTCTGCCCTGGACGCCTGACTGTCCGCAGTCTTTTGAGCAATTGAAAACTGCGCTTTGTTCGGCTCCAGTACTCGGCACTCCAGATTATGCTTAACCATTTGTGTTGTACGTTCATGAGATGGCTTTCTGCGCGCTTTCTGTTTGAACACAAAAATTTGGAGATAAGCAACGGGCGTGTGCTTGTTTCTCTGCTGTTCTTGACCCTGTCGCAAGAGCCCTCCCGAGCTGTCTAAGAGCGGTCATGGCTGTGGCTGTCTCTATTAGACAATCGGCTGGACTCGTACTTGATACTGACCTCACAGTCATGGTACCCCAAGCTGTGGATACACTTTTGAATAAGACAAAGACACAGCACCTCACCAGTGCACGTCTAACTGGCTATGAATTGACCTTGTTCGCCAAACACATTATGATTAAAAGATGTGCCACTCTGAACCCAGCCACGTTACTACCCCTTCCTTCTGAAAATGATGAAACTGAGAAACATGAATGTATCTTCCGGACGGGAGAAGAGACGAAAGGGCAGGCAGACTTGACTGATGTTCCCTTATCTGACCCACAAGGGGAACTATATGTTGATGGCTCTTGTTTCAAATTACCAGATGGCACTACAACTGCTGCTTATGCTATCACTACATTACGTACAGTTGTAGAGACATCACGAGTCCCTTAACAGTCAGCCCAAGCAGCTGAGTTAGCCGCCCTTATTCGAGCTTGTGAATTGAGCGAGGGACTGGTTGTCAATATTTATACTGACAGCCAGTATGCCTTCAGGGTCGCACACAATTTCGGGCAACTCTGGGCTGAGAGAGGGTTCCTTACTTCCCATGGTACAAAGATCCATCATGGTCATCTTATATTGAGGCTTTTGTCTGCGTTGACGCTCCCTAAGAAGTTGGCAATAGTGACGTTGTAGCGCCCATAGGAAAATCACTGATGATGTAGGGAGGGGGAATGCTTTTGCTGATCAGACAGCTAAGGAAACGGCACAGACTAAAATTAAGAGAATGTTTGTTGCAGGACCTGCTAGGTGGGTACCTGAAGTTACTATGTCTGAGGATACGCTTGAGAATGTGAAAGAAATACAGAGTGAGGCCACAATAGAAGAATTAGCAATGTGGCAAGAAAGTACAGCACAATTGAACGATGAGGGATGTTGGATTGATAAGTTAGGAAAACAGAGATGGATGTTGCCAGATACATATGTTCTCCCTGTAGTCACCATGGCCCAGCCCATATCAGCGCTAAAGGTATTTGCAAGTTGTTAGACCCTGTATGGCAGAATGACAACATTTCAAAAACAGCTGCACATTTAGTGAAATACTGTATGGTGTGCATGATGCACAATCCTGGAAAGGGTACCCCTACCCCACCCGGTAATTTTGCACCACCTACTTTCCCCTTTGAGGTCCTTCAGATGGACTACATAGAGCTAGACAGGTGTAATAATTTGAAGTATGTGGTTGTCTGTGCATTTAGTAAATGGGTTGAGGCTTATCCTACTAAAGAAAATACAGCTGTTACGACTGCAAACGTACTCCTGAAGGAGTTCTTTCCTCGTTTCGGCTTTCCCCGTTTGATTTGGAGTGATAACGGAAGTCATTTTAATGCCAAGGTCATTCAGTTAATTTGCGATCGTTTGCACATAAAACAGAAGTTTCATGCTGCAAATCACCCACAGTCAGCAGGATTGGTTGAGAAGTACAACGGTACTCTCAAACTGAAATTGGCAAAGATTCAGGAGACAACAGGGTTACAATGGCCAGATGCTCTACCATTAGCTCTTTTGTTTACAAGAACAACAGCACATTCTAGAACAGGATTGTCACCGTACGAGGTCGTGTTTGGACGCCCGGCAAATGTCTGGGGCGTCCCGCGACCTCGTCGGTTCTCTGATATTGAGTACCCCTTGTTAATTGACTACCTGTACCAGCTAACTGAAAATTTGCGTTCTATTCATCAACAGGTCCGTGAGTCCCTGCCCGCTACTCCAGAGGGACCCGGACACGACATTCGGCCTGGAGATTTTATACTCATCAGAAACTTCCATCAGAAGAAGAGTTTGGAGCCTCGTTGGAAGGGACCCGAGCAAGTCCTCCTGGCCACTCAAACTGCTGTGAAGGTCGCCGGCTGAAAGAACTGGATCCACACTACCCACTGCCGCAGGATACCCTTGCCCTATGATCAATGGGTGAGGGACGGAATAGGGGACTCTGAGTGCGAGAAGGTGCCTCAGTTCGTCCCCTTCAGTGATGCAAAGCTAACTTGGACCCAAACGGATTTGGAAAATGATGAAGTGCTAAATGCAGCGGTCCCCCAGAAATACGAGCTATTAAGGAGCCGCTGTTTGTTGATCCAATGGTGCCTGGGGCTGCCAGGTACAATTTGCATCCTAGGTTGAGGAACAGTGCACAAGAGGAGAAGTCAGATTAGATAGGGATGGACTGTGTAAGTCAGGTGTACTTTGTCATAGTACCAACGGAGTTAATTTAGGGTGATGTGAGACTTATGCACTGTTTGTCTTCGAACATTGGACAGGTTAGCTCAAAAGGTATCCCTTTGGGGGTACATTATCCTGGTCGACGTGGGATACATCAAGAGCTTAGGACAGAGCAAGCTCCACCGCCGGTGCTCAAGAGCGCCAACGTATTGATGAACAATAGGAGCCTGTACCAGTGAGGCTCTGACGGACACTGCGAACACTACCGTTACTATTATTTTTGTTGCACCATCATTCCTGTGGCCTTTCTCTCCTTGCTTAATTATGCATCCCTTTGGTCGGCCTATTGATGAGGAGGAACAGCCCTTTGCACCACCGCGTTAAATGAGGGGTTGGTCGACAAAGAGTAAAATAGTCTGCATACTAATTGTTGTGATAGCGATAGTGACAATATTTGGAATCTCTTGGTTTTTAGAGGAGAAGTTTCCTTTACATTCCTTTGTAGGTACTACTCCCACTCCCCCTGAACACATCTTTGGTACTCTAGCCCCACACAAAGAAGTACATAGGCAGTCCTATACAGATAATGTCTGCATACAAATGTTACATCATGCTCATAATGTTTCCAATACGACTAATTGTTGGGTTTGTGGGTTGCTACCTTCGGTCACCCATAGGAGTGACAATCTGTTGTCTTTGCCACTGTCGTATATTGGTAGATGCGCGGGTTGGTATTAATTGTTTCTGTTGGTATACTTCCAATTTCATCTTTCTACTTTGAATATGACATCCACTGATTCTCACACTGCGAATGAATATTTACGCTTCTACCGAGGGTTTACCCCCATAGGATCGGCTGGACAAGGTACTCTAGGGACAATGTCCTCAAAGTCATGCTTGAAAACGTACCATAAAGTAAAAAATAATACCTGGTTTCGAATGGAAATGGCTTATTTTCAATGGTTTAACACATCTGAGTACTTTCAATCCTTCCAAGCTCGGAATATTACCAAAGATAAAATAATACCTGTGTCAGTGGTTAATTCGACAGCTGGGTTTTGCATCCAGGGGACTGGGGAGATAATGGTGGGGGAGAGTAAATGCAATTTCACATACAAACTGAACACGACTAATAGTTTGCCTTTGATCCTCCCCCATAATGTCTATTTTGTCTGTGGGTCGCAAGCTCACGTCTGGCTCCCGAGGGGATGGTCAGGCACATGTTATCTCTCTTTCCATTTCCCCCTGTATATGTTGCCCCGTCTAATTACCAGAAGACGCATCGGCTACAACGTAGGAATATATTTCTGCCCGAGTCAAAAGGGTTGTTGAAACAAAGGATATAGATCAGACTGACACCACCGCACAGCAATTTCGAGACGCTGTGAAGGGCCTCCTACGTTTTTGGGGCCCCATGGCTAATAGCCTTCAAGTTCGTCAGTTAACAAGAGTTGTTGAGGCGGTTATCAATACAACAGCTGGGATAATGACAAATGTCACTGCTGAGCTCCACGCTACGAGATTAGTCACTTTGGAGAACAGGATGGTGCTAGACGTTATACTTGCAGATCGGGGTAGGGCCTGTCGCGTCATAGGCAGCAGCTGTTGTGTTTATATACCTGATAACGCTCCCAATGTTTATTCAGCCATACAAAAATTACATAGAATATCCGCTGAAATACACCAAGAAATAGGTACTTGGACACTGTTGGGGTGGTTTTGGAACACGCTAACTTCCTGGGGTTGGGAGATCCTCACTTTCTTGGCTGTGGTTGCCGGTATCTTCTTCACATGTTGCCTCTGCATAGAATGTCTCCCAGCTTGTTCTTATTGTGTTAATATCCTTACTCCCAAACAGAAAATGCCAATTCATGATACTAATGCTGCAATTATGTTACAAAAGGATATTGATAATTTGATGCAGATAGACGAAGGTATTTTTGAGACCACATCTTTCCTTGCAGCCTCTTTTCCTGACACTGAATATATGAACTGCTCCTAATGCTGATATTTCTTTGTTCACGAGCATGTTATGTTTTCTTTGACCATCACATAAACTGGTTAGCTTATGCTAAAAGGAGGGTCTGTGGGAGTAGAAATGTTTTCGTTTTACTTGCTTGTGCATTATTCTATGTAAAGTTAGCATTAGCGGCACCATTTTATGTTTGGCCGCCATTTTGAATCATGTTCGATACTGCCCCTCGCCTTCTCGAGGAGCGGGTTGTGGTAAGTTTCGTTTCTCCAAGGTTGGGCCTTGTTTAGCTAAGGAATACACTGTTCTTATAAGCGCATACCTTTCTCACTAGATAGAGGCCTTCTCCCACTAGTCTAGTGGCTGGCAAGGACAGAATGACCTTGAGTAGGAGATAATGTGTGCCCGGCCTCAGAATCGAAACCTATCCTTCTGTACTCCTTTGTTTAGCTGCATCTGCTTGGAAAATTCCATTATGGGCGTGCCCTCATTGGTTCTGAAATGTACATAATGTATCGTTATGCTTGCTGATGTCAGTCCCTCTCTGCAGCACTCCTAAGAGACTGGGCCGACCGGGCTCCGCTCGAGCGTATCTGAATAAACATATATTGGTTTGTATTCTCTACTGTCTGACCGACTCTTCATTTGTATGGAAGGCTGAGTGGTGGTCGTGAGTGACCCGGGTGACCCTAATCGGGCCACTTCCTTCAGTTGGCGCCCGAACAAGGACCCCTTCAGGTGAGTGGCCCTTCCGCGGACGGGGGGGAGGTCGAGGCGATTGTCGGGTCGGATGGACGGATCAGGGATCCCTGCATGAGAGAGTTCCTGTAACTCGCAGCTGCCCCTTCTGTCCCGCCGGACGGTGCCTCGCCCAGTGGTCATCCCGACTGGGATCCTGAACGGCGAAACCCTTGGATCTGACCGTTTGGTCTGAAGATTCGGCAGTGGAGAATAACTTCGTTTTGACCTGCATACATCAAGTGAGTTTGTTTTGGTTCTTTGTGGATATAGTACCATTTTGGTTTGTATTTGGTACGGTCTAAAGGGCCGTCATTTGGATAAAACGTTTGCAAATGTTTTGCCAGGCATAGAATAGTGAATTTGTTTTTTTTGAAAATGCCTGGAATAAGTCAATTGGTTTCTTTGTGCTGTCGCTGTTGGTCTGCAGATGCTAGATTGGAAGAAACTCAGCCGGCGCCTCCGGAAGGCACTCCTATTTTTGATATGTATGTGAAACATGGTCTTGGCCCTATTATGTTTAGTACATTATGGCACAAATATACGAGGGACAATGCCGAATTGCAGTGGCCGTTGACAGGCACTTTTGATGAACAAAAAATTGGGTTTTTACAGGAGAAATTGTTAGCGAAGCGAAGTAGGCAGTCTATGTTTGATTCTCTTCGAATGTGGCAAAAGGAGGCTAAACAGAGACGAATAAAGATGGGAAAGGAGGCGCGAAAAGGGAGAATGCAAACATTGACTCAGAAAGCTGTAGCACATGATAGGGAGAAACAAGAGATAGGAATTGAACGTGAAAATAGGAGGTTTCGATTACACATTGATAAATCTTATGTAGCCCAAGAAGAAAATGATACTTTTGTGGAGGAATTATTAGATAGTCGACCCCCACCTCCGTACGCCCCACAAAAGATATATCCCACTGTTCCCTTGCCCTCACAGCCGCCTGTTACTGTCGCTTCTACTGTCTCTGTTCCTGTATCTACTGCTGCTTTTGCGACAGCCGTGGCATTGGCTCCTTCCCCTCTTTCTCTTTCTCCTGCTTCCTTACCGTCTGCAGCAACTGTGACTGTTAGCACCCCCTCACGCCCATTGTTTCAACATCCTTCTCGCCAGCTTTTTCCCCTGTGACGCAGCCCTCAGCATCACTGATACCTGTCACTCCAGTTGCCTCTCCTTCCCTGGTTTTTCATCCCCCGGTTTCCTTGAGTGATGGGACGCCAGTGCGCGGGTTTGGAGACGGAGATTGGACGAAGTTTAAAGAGCGCATGGGTCCGTATGTGCGATCTGAAGTGGGAGATGAAGAGAAAAAGTTAGTGGCTAACCAGACTGCGCAGTGGGCCCGAAACCCCATTTACAGTGTGGAATGTGATGAAATATTATGAGCCTTTTGTACAATAGCATGCCCTTAAGCATATGTCTGCTACTCTGATTGGTCTTTGGGAGCAGTGTTTCAAAGATGCAGCACCACAGATTTTGTATGATATTAAAGATCGTGTATATGTCAGTAATATGGGGCCTGATCACGTTGTTGGTAGTATTACGACATTGATTGCTTACCGGGGTAGGCTACTTGAGAAGAGCCCCACTCCGGTATCATATATAGGATGAACCGGGAGGTTCATCCTATATATCACCCAGAAATACCAGAGCTAACGGATTAGCACGGTATTGTCACTAGACCAGGTGTGGCAGCCCGTTTCCAAGAACAATGGGTTTATACTCCCTGGAAAAGGAGTGAAGTTTTGTCTCTTAAGACTCAGTTACCTGATCCTAGGAAAAAGCCTACTGCATATTATAAAGAATTGACTGAAGCTGCCTCTTCAACAGTAATGACGCTTGCGGATATTGAAATGTTCTTTGGTCTACTGGTTCCCGTTAATATTTGGAGGCAGCTGCACACACAAGATCATGTAGCGGAACTGGGAGGTACATGGGATCAAATTAAAGTATGGGATCAGGAGAGGAAGCCTGGCGATAAGCCTAAGGCAGAGATACTTGCCTTGTCAGGCCGCATTATCACGTATATTCATTCTCTTATTCCGCAGAGAAAGGTTGATTGGGACAAGTTAACGGCTTGTCGCCAGAAGAAAGATGAGAGTGTGTCTGATTTTTTCACTCGGTTTGAAGATGTGTTCTTGGATTATAGTCGGCAGGATTTGGCTATTGAGGGAGGTGTCCGGTTGTTTGTTAATAGATTTGTTTCCAATTTGCTTCCCGAGATTGCGACTCGATTGTAGGCTTCCGAAAGCACTTGGTCCACCTCTTCCCCATCTGTTATTTTGAATATGGCGCAGTATTATGAGCATAGGGAAAATGAGGGTGAGGAGAGAACAGAGAAGAAGCACAAGGATTTGAAGACAAAGGTGTTGTTGCAGCAGGGTTCTAGAGGGAATGGTAGAGGACGTGGTGGTTTGGCCCGACAGCTTCCACACACTAGCAGGCAGCCTACTACTACGCCTTTAGGGCCGAATCAGTGTGCGCATTGTAAGGGGGAGGGACACTGGCGTAGCGAGTGTCCTGTGTTGTTGCAGAAGGTGGCAGTCCCTGGAGGACGAGGTTCTCGTGGACGGTGTCGGGGAGCTGGTGGGGCAGGCAGGGCTTCAAATGCTTTGGCCTCACAGGGTCGTTCTGATAATAATTACTTGGATGACCCTCGGGGCGGACAGTATTATCATGATGATTATGATACAGATGAGGTGACAGGAATGTCTTACAGATAGGACAGCCAGGGACAGAGTGAGGGACCAGTTTCGATACCTGTAGACCAACGCGGTCCTTATGTTACTGCAGATTTGAATGGCTCGGCTAAGGAATTTTTGGTGGATACAGGTGCAACAAACAGTTCTATTTCTCGTTTTTGAGTCCCTGGGGCGGCTCTGTCTGGCCACAATAATGTTTCGGTAGGTTTCTCTGGTGTACCGGTTGTGAGCCCCATTTCAAGACCTCTTGTATTGACTATAGGTCCTTTCACCGTGTATTCGCCATTCTTATTGACATCTAATTGTGGAGAGAATTTGATGGGCTTGGATTTGTTGAAGAAATTGCATGCTACGATCTATTGCTCCTCGGCAGGTGTTTACATGACAATCGGTCCGGATGTGGCAGAAGTTTTAGATTCTGTCGAGCTCCTCAGGGCTATACTGAGAGTCCAAGGATCTATAGTCAAGCTTTAAAGAGCCAATTGGATTCCCTTTCGCTTCCCACAGGTATTGTATTGGTTCAGGACATTGACGATCTCCTCATCGCTTCTGACACAGAACAAGGTTGTAGGGATAGTACAGTTAAATTGTTGTTGCATTAGGCACAACACGGACATAAAGTGTCCCTTTCCAAATTTCAGTATTGTTGACAGGAGGTCACCTATTTAGGTCACCTACTGTCGAAGGAGGGTAGGAGATTGACTGCTGAGCGCATCAGTACCATTGTTAAAATGCCCATCCCACAGACTCAGAAAGATGTGCGTGCTTTTATAGGTATCACTTCCTATTGTGGCAGTGGATACCTGGCTACTCGTTACTAATAAAATCCCTGCTCGCCCTAACAGTAAAAGATGTGCATGAGCCTCTGCCCTGGACGCCTGACTGTCCGCAGTCTTTTGAGCAATTGAAAACTGCGCTTTGTTCGGCTCCAGTACTTGGCACTCCAGATTATGCTTAACCATTTGTGTTGTACGTTCATGAGATGGCTGGCTGCGCGCTTTCTGTTTGAACACAAAAATTTGGAGATGAGCAACGGCCGTGTGCTTGTTTCTCTGCTGTTCTTGACCCTGTCGCAAGAGCCCTCCCGAGCTGTCTAAGAGCGGTCATGGCTGTGGCTGTCTCTATAAGACAATCGGCTGGACTCATACTTGATACTGACCTCACAGTCATGGTACCCCAAGCTGTGGATACACTTTTGAATAAGACAAAGACACAGCACCTCACCAGTGCACGTCTAACTGGCTATGAATTGACCTTGTTAGCCAAACACATTATGATTAAAAGATGTGCCACTCTGAACCCAGCCACGTTACTACCCCTTCCTTCTGAAAATGATGAAACTGAGAAACATGATTGTATCTTCCGGACGGAAGAAGAGATGAAAGGACAGGCAGACTTGACTGATGTTCCCTTATCTGACCCACAAGGGGAACTATATGTTGATGGCTCTTGTTTCAAATTACCAGATGGCACTACAACTGCTGCTTATGCTATCACTACATTGCGTACAGTTGTAGAGACATCACGAGTCCCTTAACAGTCAGCCCAAGCAGCTGAGTTAGCCGCCCTTATTCGAGCTTGTGAATTGAGCGAGGGACTGGTTGTCAATATTTATACTGACAGCCAGTATGCCTTCAGGGTCGCACACAATTTCGGGCAACTCTGGGCTGAGAGAGGGTTCCTTACTTCCCATGGTACAAAGATCCAACATGGTCATCTTATATTGAGGCTTTTGTCTGCGTTGACGCTCCCTAAGAAGTTGGCAATAGTGACGTTGTAGCGCCCATAGGAAAATCACTGATGATGTAGGGAGGGGGAATGCTTTTGCTGATCAGACAGCTAAGGAAACGGCACAGACTAAAATTAAGAGAATGTTTGTTGCAGGACCTGCTAGGTGGGTACCTGAAGTTACTATGTCTGAGGATACGCTTGAGAATGTGAAAGAAATACAGAGTGAGGCCACAATAGAAGAATTTGCAATGTGGCAAGAAAGTACAGCACAATTGAACGATGAGGGATGTTGGATTGATAAGTTAGGAAAACAGAGATGGATGTTGCCAGATACATATGTTCTCCCTGTAGTCACCATGGCCCATGGCCCAGCCCATATCAGCGCTAAAGGTATTTGCAAGTTGTTAGACCCTGTATGGCAGAATGACAACATTTCAAAAACAGCTGCACATTTAGTGAAATACTGTATGGTGTGCATGATGCACAATCCTGGAAAGGGTACCCCTACCCCACCCGGTAATTTTGCACCACCTACTTTCCCCTTTGAGGTCCTTCAGATGGACTACATAGAGCTAGACAGGTGTAATAATTTGAAGTATGTGGTTGTCTGTGCATTTAGTAAATGGGTTGAGGCTTATCCTACTAAAGAAAATACAGCTGTTACGACTGCAAACGTACTCCTGAAGGAGTTCTTTCCTCGTTTCGGCTTTCCCCGTTTGATTTGGAGTGATAACGGAAGTCATTTTAATGCCAAGGTCATTCAGTTAATTTGCGATCGTTTGCACATAAAACAGAAGTTTCATGCTGCAAATCACCCAGTCAGCAGGATTGGTTGAGAAGTACAACGGTACTCTCAAACTGAAATTGGCAAAGATTCAGGAGACAACAGGGTTACAATGGCCAGATGCTCTACCATTAGCTCTTTTGTCGACAAGAACAACAGCACATTCTAGAACAGGATTGTCACTGTACGAGGTCGTGTTTGGACGCCCGGCAAATGTCTGGGTCGTCCCGCGACCTCGTCGGTTCTCTGATATTGAGTACCCCTTGTTAATTGACTACCTGTACCAGCTAACTGAAAATTTGCGTTCTATTCATCAACAGGTCCGTGAGTCCCTGCCCGCTACTCCAGAGGGACCCGGACACGACATTCGGCCTGGAGATTTTATACTCATCAGAAACTTCCATCGGAAGAAGAGTTTGGAGCCTCGTTGGAAGGGACCCGAGCAAGTCCTCCTGGCCACTCAAACTGCTGTGAAGGTCGCTGGCTGAAAGAACTGGATCCACACTACCCACTGCCGCAGGATACCCTTGCCCTATGATCAATGGGTGAGGGACGGAATAGGGGACTCTGAGTGCGAGAAGGTGCCTCAGTTCGTCCCCTTCAGTGATGCAAAGCTAACTTGGACCCAAACGGATTTGGAAAATGATGAAGTGCTAAATGCAGCGGTCCCCCCAGAAATACGAGCTATTAAGGAGCCGCTGTTTGTTGATCCAATGGTGCCTGGGGCTTTGCATCCTAGGTTGAGGAACAGTGCACAAGAGGAGAAGTCAGATTAGATAGGGATGGACTGTGTAAGTCAGGTGTACTTTGTCATAGTACCAACGGAGTTAGTTTAGGGTGATGTGAGACTTATGCACTGTTTGTCTTCGAACATTGGACAGGATAGCTCAAAAGGTATCCCTTTGGGGGTACATTATCCTGGTCGACGTGGGATACATCAAGAGCTTAGGACAGAGCAAGCTCCACCGCCGGTGCTCAAGAGTGCCAACGTATTGATGAACAATAGGAGCCTGTACCAGTGAGGCTCTGACGGACACTGCGAACACTACCGTTACTATTATTTTTGTTGCACCATCATTCCTGTGGCCTTTCTCTCCTTGCTTAATTATGCATCCCTTTGGTCGGCCTATTGATGAGGAGGAACAGCCCTTTGCACTACCGCGTTCAATGAGGGGTTGGTCGACAAAGAGTAAAATAGTCTGCATACTAATTGTTGTGATAGCGATAGTGACAATATTTGGAATTTCTTGGTTTTTAGAGGAGAAGTTTCCTTTACATTCCTTTGTAGGTACTACTCCCACTCCCCCTGAACACATCTTTGGTACTCTAGCCCCACACAAAGAAGTACATAGGCAGTCCTATACAGATAATGTCTGCATACAAATGTTACATCATGCTCATAATGTTTCCAATACGACTAATTGTTGGGTTTGTGGGTTGCTACCTTCGGTCACCCATAGGAGTGACAATCTGTTATCTTTGCCACTGTCGTATATTGGTAGCTGCGCGGGTTGGTATTAATTGTTTCTGTTGGTATACTTCCAATTTCATCTTTCTACTTTGAATATGACATCCACTGATTCTCACACTGAGAATGAATATTTACGCTTCTACCGAGGGTTTACCCCCATAGGATCGGCACGACAAGGTACTCTAGGACAATGTCCTCAAAGTCATGCTTGAAAACGTACCATAAAGTAAAAAATAATACCTGGTTTCGAATGGAAATTGCTTATTTTCAATGGTTTAACACATCTGAGTACTTTCAATCCTTCCAAGCTCGGAATATTACCAAAGATAAAATAATACCTGTGTCAGTGGTTAATACGACAGCTGGGTTTTGCGTCCAGGGGACTGGGGAGATAATGGTGGGGGAGAGTAAATGCAATTTCACATACAAACTGAACACGACTAATAGTTTTCCTTTGATCCTCCCCCATAATGTCTATTTTGTCTGTGGGTCGCAAGCTCACGTCTGGCTCCCGAGGGGATGGTCAGGCACATGTTATCTCTCTTTCCATTTCCCCCTGTATATGTTGCCCCGTCTAATTACCACAAGACGCATCAGCTACAACGTAGAAATATATTTCTGCCCCGAGTCAAAAGGGTTGTTGACACAAAGGATATAGATCAGACTGACACCACCGCACAGCAATTTCGAGACGCTGTAAAGGGCCTCCTACGTTTTTGGGGCCCCATGGCTAATAGCCTTCAAGTTCGTCAGTTAACAAGAGTTGTTGAGGCGGTTATCAATACAACAGCTGGGATAATGACAAATGTCACTGCTGAGCTCCAGGCTACGAGATTAGTCACTGTGCAGAACAGGATGGTGCTAGACGTTATACTTGCAGATCGGGGTAGGGCCTGTCGCGTCATAGGCAGCAGCTGTTGTGTTTATATACCTGATAACGCTCCCAATGTTTATTCAGCCATACAAAAATTACATAGAATATCCGCTGAAATACACCAAGAAATAGGTACTTGGACACTGTTGGGGTGGTTTTGGAACACGCTAACTTCCTGGGGTTGGGAGATCCTCACTTTTTTGGCTGTGGTTGCCGGTATCTTCTTCACATGTTGCCTCTGCATAGAATGTCTCCCAGCTTGTTCTTATTGTGTTAATATCCTTACTCCCAAACAGAAAATGCCAATTCATGATACTAATGCTGCAATTATGTTACAAAAGGATATTGATAATTTGATGCAGATAGACAAAGGTATTTTTGAGACCACATCTTTCCTTGCAGCCTCTATTCCTGACACTGACTATATGAACTGCTCCTAATGCTGATATTTCTTTGTCCACAAGCATGTTATGTTTTCTTTGACCATCACATAAACTGGTTAGCTTATGCTAAAAGGAGGGTCTGTGGGAGTAGAAATGTTTTTGTTTTACTTGCTTGTGCATTATTCTATGTAAAGTTAGCATTAGCTGCACCATTTTATGTTTGGCCGCCATTTTGAATCATGTTCGATACTGCCCATCGCCTTCTCGAGGAACGGGTTGTGGTAAGTTTCGTTTCTCCAAGGTTGGGCCTTGTTTAGCTAATGAATACACTGTTCTTATAAGCGCATACCTTTCTCACTAGATAGAGGCCTTCTCCCACTAGTCTAGTGGCTGGCAAGGACAGAATGACCTTGAGTAGGAGATAATGTGTGCCCGGCCTCAGAATCGAAACCTATCCTTCTGTACTCCTTTGTTTAGCTGCATCTGCTTGGAAAATTCCATTATGGGCATGCCCTCATTGGTTCTGAAATGTACATAATGTATCGTTATGCTTGCTGATGTCAGTCCCTCTCTGCAGCACTCCTAAGAGACTGGGCAGACCGGGCTCCGCTCGAGCGTATCTGAATAAACATATATTGGTTTGTATTCTCTACTGTCTGACCGACTCTTCATTTGTATGGAAGGCTGAGTGGTGGTCGTGGAGTGACCCGGGTGACCCTAATCGGGCCACTTCCTTCAGTTGGCGCCCGAACAAGGACCCCTTCAGGTGAGTGGCCCTTCCGCGGACGGGGGGGAGGTCGAGGCGATTGTCGGGTCGGATGGACGGATCAGGGATCCCTGCATGAGAGAGTTCCTGTAACTCGCAGCTGCCCCTTCTGTCCCGCCGGATGGTGCCTCGCCCAGTGGTCATCCCGACTGGGATCCTGAACGGCGAAACCCTTGGATCTGACCGTTTGGTCTGAAGAGTCGGCAGTGGAGAATAACTTCGTTTTGACCTGCATACATCAAGTGAGTTTGTTTTGGTTCTTTGTGGATATAGTACCATTTTGGTTTGTATTTGGTACGGTCTAAAGGGCCGTCATTTGGATAAAACGTTTGCAAATGTTTTGCCAGGCATAGAATAGTGAATTTGTTTTCTTTGAAAATGCCTGGAATAAGTAAATTGGTTTCTTTGTGCTGTCGCTGTTCTTCTGCAGATGCTAGATTGGAAGAAACTCAGCCGGCGCCTCCGGAAGGCACTCCTATTTTTGATATGTATGTGAAACATGGTCTTGGCCCTATTATGTTTAGTACATTATGGCACAAATATATGAGGGAGAATGCCGAATTGCAGTGGCCGTTGACAGGCACTTTTGATGAACAAAAAATTGGGTTTTTACAGGAAAAATTGTTAGCGAAGCGAAGTAGGCAGTCTATGTTTGATTCTCTTCGAATGTGGCAAAAGGAGGCTAAACAAAGACGAATAAAGATGGGAAAGGAGGCGCGAAAAGGGAGAATGCAAACATTGACTCAGAAAGCTGTAGCACATGATAGGGAGAAACAAGAGATAGGAATTGAACGTGAAAATAGGAGGTTTCGATTACACATTGATAAATCTTATGTAGCCCAAGAAGAAAATGATACTTTTGTGGAGGAATTATTAGATAGTCGACCCCCACCTCCGTACGCCCCACAAAAGATATATCCCACTGTTCCCTTGCCCTCACAGCCGCTTGTTACTGTCGCTTCTACTGTCTCTGTTCCTGAATCTACTGCTGCTTTTTCGACAGCCGTGGCATTGGCTCCTTCCCCTCTTTCTCTTTCTCCTGCTTCCTTACCGTCCGCAGCAACTGTGACTGTTAGCACCCCCTCACGCCCATTGTTTCAACATCCTTCTCGCCAGCTTTTTCCCCTGTGACGCAGCCCTCAGCATCACTGAAACCTGTCACTCCAGTTGCCTCTCCTTCCCTGGTTTTTCATCCCCCGGTTTCCTTGAGTGATGGGACGCCAGTGCGCGGGTTTGGAGACGGAGATTGGACGAAGTTTAAAGAGCGCATGGGTCCGTATGTGCGATCTGAAGTGGGAGATGAAGAGAAAAAGTTAGTGGCTAACCAGGCTGCGCAGTGGGCCCGAAACCCCATTTACAGTGTGGAATGTGATGAAATATTATGAGCCTTTTGTACAACAGCATGCCCTTAAGCATATGTCTGCTACTCTGATTGGTCTTTGGGAGCAGTGTTTCAAAGATGCGGCACCACAGCTTTTGTATGATATTAAAGATCGTGTATATGTCAGTAATATGGGGCCTGATCAAGTTTTTGGTGGTATTACGACATTGATTGCTTACCGGGGTAGGCTACTTGAGAAGAGCCCCACTCCGGTATCATATATAGGATGAACCGGGAGGTTCATCCTATATATCACCCCGAAATACCAGAGCTAACGGATCAGCACGGTATTGTCACTAGACCAGGTGTGGCAGCCCGTGTCCAAGAACAATGGGTTTATACTCCCTGGAAAAGGAGTGAAGTTTTGTCTCTTAAGACTCAGTTACCTGATCCTAGGAAAAAGCCTACTGCATATTATAAAGAATTGACTGAAGCTGCCTCTTCAACAGTAATGACGCTTGCGGATATTGAAATGTTCTTTGGTCTACTGTTTCCGGTTGATATTTGGAGGCAGGTGCACACACAAGATCATGTAGCGGAACTGGGAGGTACATGGGATCAAATTAAAGTATGGGATCAGGAGAGGAAGCCTGGCGATAAGCCTAAGGCAGAGATACTTGCCTTGTCAGGCCGCATTATCACGTATATGCATTCTCTTATTCCGCCGAGAAAGGTTGATTGGGACAAGTTAACGACTTGTCGCCAGAAGAAAGATGAGAGTGTGTCTGATTTTTTCACTCGGTTTGAAGATGTGTTCTTGGATTATAGTGGGCAGGATTTGGCTATTGAGGGAGGTGTCCGGTTGTTTGTTAATAGATTTGTTTCCAATTTGCTTCCCGAGATTGCGACTCGATTGTAGGCTTCCGAAAGCACTTGGTCCACCTCTTCCCCTTCTGTTATTTTGAATATGGCGCAGTATTATGAGCATAGGGAAAATGAGGGTGAGGAGAGAACAGAGAAGAAGCACAAGGATTTGAAGACAAAGGTGTTGTTGCAGCAGGGTTCTAGAGGGAATGGTAGAGGACGTGGTGGTTTGGCCCGACAGCTTCCACACACTAGCAGGCAGCCTACTACTACGCCTTTAGGGCCGAATCAGTGTGCGCATTGTAAGGGGGAGGGACACTGGCGTAGCGAGTGTCCTGTGTTGTTGCAGAAGGTGGCAGTCCCTGGAGGACGAGGTTCTCATGGACGGTGTCGGGGAGCTAGTGGGGCAGGCAGGGCTTCAAATGCTTTGGCCTCACAGGGTCGTTCTGATAATAATTACTTGGATGACCCTCGGGGCGGACAGTATTATCATGATGATTGTGATACAGATGAGGTGACAGGAATGTCTTACAGATAGGACAGCCAGGGACAGAGTGAGGGACCAGTTTCGATACCTGTAGACCAACGCGGTCCTTATGTTACTGCAGATTTGAATGGCTCGGCTAAGGAATTTTTGGTGGATACAGGTGCAACAAACAGTTCTATTTCTCGATCTTTGGTCCCTGGGGCGGCTCTGTCTGGCCACAATAATGTTTCGGTAGGTTTCTCTGGTGTACCGGTTGTGAGCCCCATTTCAAGACCTCTTGCATTGACTAAAGGTCCTTTCACCATGTATTCGCCATTCTTAGTGACATCTAATTGTGGAGAGAATTTGATGGGTTTGGATTTGTTGAAGAAATTGCATGCTACGATCTATTGCTCCTCGGCAGGTGTTTACATGACAATCGGTCCGGATGTGGCAGAAGTTTTAGATTCTGTCGAGCTCCTCAGGGCTATACTGAGAGTCCAAGGATCTATAGTCAAGCTTTAAAGAGCCAATTGGATTCCCTTTCGCTTCCCACAGGTAATGTATTGGTTCAGGACATTGACGATCTCCTCATCGCTTCTGACACAGAACAAGGTTGTAGGGATAGTACAGTTAAATTGTTGTTGCATTAGGCACAACACGGACATAAAGTGTCCCTTTCCAAATTTCAGTATTGTTGACAAGAGGTCACCTATTTAGGTCACCTACTGTCGAAGGAGCGTAGAAGATTGACTCCTGAGCGCATCAGTACCATTGTTAAAATGCCCATCCCACAGACTCAGAAAGATGTGCGTGCTTTTATAGGTATCACTTCCTATTGTGGCAGTGGATACCTGGCTACTCGTTACTAATAAAACCCCTGCTCGCCCTAACAGTAAAAGATGTGCATGAGCCTCTGCCCTGGACGCCTGACTGTCCGCAGTCTTTTGAGCAATTGAAAACTGCGCTTTGTTCGGCTCCAGTACTCGGCACTCCAGATTATGCTTAACCATTTGTGTTGTACGTTCATGAGATGGCTGGCTGCGCGCTTTCAGTTTGAACACAAAAATTTGGAGATAAGCAACGGCCGTGTGCTTGTTTCACTGCTGTTCTTGACCCTGTCGCAAGAGCCCTCCCGAGCTGTCTAAGAGCGGTCATGGCTGTGGCTGTCTCTATTAGACAATCGGCTGGACTCGTACTTGATACTGACCTCACAGTCATGGTACCCCAAGCTGTGGATACACTTTTGAATAAGACAAAGACACAGCACCTCACCAGTGCACGTCTAACTGGCTATGAATTGACCTTGTTCGCCAAACACATTATGATTAAAAGATGTGCCACTCTGAACCCAGCCACGTTACTACCCCTTCCTTCTGAAAATGATGAAACTGAGAAACATGATTGTATCTTCCGGACGGAAGAAGAGACGAAAGGACAGGCAGACTTGACTGATGTTCCCTTATCTGACCCACAAGGGGAACTATATGTTGATGGCTCTTGTTTCAAATTACCAGATGGCACTACAACTGCTGCTTATGCTATCGCCACATTGCGTACAGTTGTAGAGACATCACGAGTCCCTTAACAGTCAGCCCAAGCAGCTGAGTTAGCCGCCCTTATTCGAGCTTGTGAATTGAGCGAGGGACTGGTTGTCAATATTTATACTGACAGCCAGTATGCCTTCAGGGTCGCACACAATTTCGGGCAACTCTGGGCTGAGAGAGGGTTCCTTACTTCCCATGGTACAAAGATCCAACATGGTCATCTTATATTGAGGCTTTTGTCTGCGTTGACGCTCCCTAAGAAGTTGGCAATAGTGACGTTGTAGCGCCCATAGGAAAATCACTGATGATGTAGGGAGGGGGAATGCTTTTGCTGATCAGACAGCTAAGGAAACGGCACAGACTAAAATTAAGAGAATGTTTGTTGCAGGACCTGCTAGGTGGGTACCTGAAGTTACTATGTCTGAGGATACGCTTGAGAATGTGAAAGAAATACAGAGTGAGGCCACAATAGAAGAATTAGCAATGTGGCAAGAAAGTACAGCACAATTGAACGATGAGGGATGTTGGATTGATAAGTTAGGAAAACAGAGATGGATGTTGCCAGATACATATGTTCTCCCTGTAGTCACCATGGCCCATGGCCCAGCCCATATCAGTGCTAAAGGTATTTGCAAGTTGTTAGACCCTGTATGGCAGAATGACAACATTTCAAAAACAGCTGCACATTTAGTGAAATACTGTATGGTGTGCATGATGCACAATCCTGGAAAGGGTACCCCTACCCCACCCGGTAATTTTGCACCACCTACTTTCCCTTTGAGGTCCTTCAGATGGACTACATAGAGCTAGACAGGTGTAATAATTTGAAGTATGTGGTTGTCTGTGCATTTAGTAAATGGGTTGAGGCTTATCCTACTAAAGAAAATACAGCTGTTACGACTGCAAACGTACTCCTGAAGGAGTTCTTTCCTCGTTTCGGCTTTCCCCGTTTGATTTGGAGTGATAACGGAAGTCATGTTAATGCCAAGGTCATTCAGTTAATTTGCGATCGTTTGCACATAAAACAGAAGTTTCATGCTGCAAATCACCCACAGTCAGCAGGATTGGTTGAGAAGTACAACGGTACTCTCAAACTGAAATTGGCAAAGATTCAGGAGACAACAGGGTTACAATGGCCAGATGCTCTACCATTAGCTCTTTTGTCGACAAGAACAACAGCACATTCTAGAACAGGATTGTCACCATACGAGGTCGTGTTTGGACGCCCGGCAAATGTCTGGGGCGTCCCGCGACCTCGTCGGTTCTCTGATATTGAGTACCCCTTGTTAATTGACTACCTGTACCAGCTAACTGAAAATTTGCGTTCTATTCATCAACAGGTCCGTGAGTCCCTGCCCGCTACTCCAGAGGGACCCGGACACGACATTCGGCCTGGAGATTTTATACTCATCAGAAACTTCCATCGGAAGAAGAGTTTGGAGCCTCGTTGGAAGGGACCCGAGCAAGTCCTCCTGGCCACTCAAACTGCTGTGAAGGTCGCCGGCTGAAAGAACTGGATCCACACTACCCACTGCCGCAGGATACCCTTGCCCTATGATCAATGGGTGAGGGACGGAATAGGGGACTCTGAGTGCGAGAAGGTGCCTCAGTTCGTCCCCTTCAGTGATGCAAAGCTAACTTGGACCCAAACGGATTTGGAAAATGATGAAGTGCTAAATGCAGCGGTCCCCCCAGAAATACGAGCTATTAAGGAGCCGCTGTTTGTTGATCCAATGGTGCCTGGGGCTGCCAGGTACAATTTGCATCCTAGGTTGAGGAACAGTGCACAAGAGGAGAAGTCAGATTAGATAGGGATGGACTGTGTAAGTCAGGTGTACTTTGTCATAGTACCAACGGAGTTAGTTTAGGGTGATGTGAGACTTATGCACTGTTTGTCTTCGAACATTGGACAGGATAGCTCAAAAGGTATCCCTTTGGGGGTACATTATCCTGGTCGACGTGGGATACATCAAGAGCTTAGGACAGAGCAAGCTCCACCGCCGGTGCTCAAGAGCGCCAACGTATTGATAAACAATAGGAGCCTGTACCAGTGAGGCTCTGACGGACACTGGGAACACTACCGTTACTATTATTTTTGTTGCACCATCATTCCTGTGGCCTTTCTCTCCTTGCTTAATTATGCATCCCTTTGGTCGGCCTATTGATGAGGAGGAACAGCCCTTTGCACCACCGCGTTCAATGAGGGGTTGGTCGACAAAGAGTAAAATAGTCTGCATACTAATTGTTGTGATAGCGATAGTGACAATATTTGGAATCTCTTGGTTTTTAGAGGAGAAGTTTCCTTTACATTCCTTAGTAGGTACTACTCCCACTCCCCCTGAACACATCTTTGGTACTCTAGCCCCACACAAAGAAGTACATAGGCAGTCCTATACAGATAATGTCTGCATACAAATGTTACATCATGCTCATAATGTTTCCAATACGACTAATTGTTGGGTTTGTGGGTTGCTACCTTCGGTCACCCATAGGAGTGACAATCTGTTGTCTTTGCCACTGTCGTATATTGGTAGCTGCGCGGGTTGGTATTAATTGTTTCTGTTGGTATACTTCCAATTTCATCTTTCTACTTTGAATATGACATCCACTGATTCTCACACTGCGAATGAATATTTACGCTTCTACCGAGGGTTTACCCCCATAGGATCGGCAGGACAAGGTACTCTAGGGACAATGTCCTCAAAGTCATGCTTGAAAACGTACCATAAAGTAAAAAATAATACCTGGTTTCGAATGGAAATGGCTTATTTTCAATGGTTTAACACATCTGAGTACTTTCAATCCTTCCCAAGCTCGGAATATTACCAAAGATAAAATAATACCTGTGTCAGTGGTTAATACGACAGCTGGGTTTTGCGTCCAGGGGACTGGGGAGATAATGGTGGGGGAGAGTAAATGCAATTTCACATACAAACTGAACACGACTAATAGTTTGCCTTTGATCCTCCCCCATAATGTCTATTTTGTCTGTGGGTCGCAAGCTCACGTCTGGCTCCCGAGGGGATGGTCAGGCACATGTTATCTCTCTTTCCATTTCCCCCTGTATATGTTGCCCCGTCTAATTACCACAAGACGCATCGGCTACAACATAGGAATATATTTCTGCCCCGAGTCAAAAGGGTTGTTGACACAAAGGATATAGATCAGACTGACACCACCGCACAGCAATTTCGCGACGCTGTGAAGGGCCTCCTACGTTTTTGGGGCCCCATGGCTAATAGCCTTCAAGTTCGTCAGTTAACAAGAGTTGTTGAGGCGGTTATCAATACAACAGCTGGGATAATGACAAATGTCACTGCTGAGCTCCAGGCTACGAGATTAGTCACTTTGCAGAACAGGATGGTGCTAGACGTTATACTTGCAGATCGGGGTAGGGCCTGTCGCGTCATAGGCAGCAGCTGTTGTGTTTATATACCTGATAACGCTCCCAATGTTTATTCAGCCATACAAAAATTACATAGAATATCCGCTGAAATACACCAAGAAATAGGTACTTGGACACTGTTGGGGTGGTTTTGGAACACGCTAACTTCCTGGGGTTGGGAGATCCTCACTTTCTTGGCTGTGGTTGCCGGTATCTTCTTCACATGTTGCCTCTGCATAGAATGTCTCCCAGCTTGTTCTTATTGTGTTAATATCCTTACTCCCAAAACAGAAAATGCCAATTCATGATACTAATGCTGCAATTATGTTACAAAAGGATATTGATAATTTGATGCAGATAGACGAAGGTATTTTTGAGACCACATCTTTCCTTGTAGCCTCTATTCCTGACACTGACTATATGAACTGCTCCTAATGCTGATATTTCTTTGTCCACGAGCATGTTATGTTTTCTTTGACCATCACATAAACTGGTTAGCTTATGCTAAAAGGAGGTTCTGTGGGAGTAGAAATGTTTTCGTTTTACTTGCTTGTGCATTATTCTATGTAAAGTTAGCATTAGCGGCACCATTTTATGTTTGGCCGCCATTTTGAATCATGTTCGATACTGCCCCTCGCCTTCTCGAGGAGCGGGTTGTGGTAAGTTTCGTTTCTCCAAGGTTGGGCCTTGTTTAGCTAATGAATACACTGTTCTTATAAGCGCATACCTTTCTCACTAGATAGAGGCCTTCTCCCACTAGTCTAGTGGCTGGCAAGGACAGAATGACCTTGAGTAGGAGATAATGTGTGCCCGGCCTCAGAATCGAAACCTATCCTTCTGTACTCCTTTGTTTAGCTGCATCTGCTTGGAAAATTCCATTATGGGCGTGCCCTCATTGGTTCTGAAATGTACATAATGTATCGTTATGCTTGCTGATGTCAGTCCCTCTCTGCAGCACTCCTAAGAGACTGGGCAGACCGGGCTCCGCTCGAGCGTATCTGAATAAACATATATTGGTTTGTATTCTCTACGGTCTGACCGACTCTTCATTTGTATGGAAGGCTGAGTGGTGGTCGTGAGTGACCCGGGTGACCCTAATCGGGCCACTTCCTTCAGTTGGCACCCGAACAAGGACCCCTTCAGGTGAGTGGCCCTTCCGCGGACGGGGGGGAGGTCGAGGCGATTGTCGGGTCGGATGGACGGATCAGGGATCCCTGCATGAGAGAGTTCCTGTAACTCGCAGCTGCCCCTTCTGTCCCGCCGGATGGTGCCTCGCCCAGTGGTCATCCCGACTGGGATCCTGAACGGAGAAACCCTTGGATCTGACCGTTTGGTCTGAAGAGTCGGCAGTGGAGAATAACTTCGTTTTGACCTGCATACATCAAGTGAGTTTGTTTTGGTTCTTTGTGGATATAGTACCATTTTGGTTTGTATTTGGTACGGTCTAAAGGGCCGTCATTTGGATAAAACGTTTGCAAATGTTTTGCCAGGCATAGAATAGTGAATTTGTTTTCTTTGAAAATGCCTGGAATAAGTACATTGGTTTCTTTGTGCTGTCGCTGTTGTTCTGCAGATGCTAGATTGGAAGAAACTCATAATTATTCTTATAAAATGACTTACACTTATGTCTAATCCTATCTCTCCACATTTAACAAGAGGAAACTATATTGGTGTTGTCTTAGTCATGATCGATACAAACTAGGGAACTCCCTACATGTTAATGCGTTATGGCCAGAATCAGTCAACTCTGATCACATCAAACTGGAATTTGGTGACATCATTTTGGAGTTGTTCCATACTGACAAGCTAGAAGCAGGATTTTACAGCATAAACGGTCACAGTAGAATTTTCTATTTGGGCTGTAAGTTTATCTTTAGAAACACCAAATCTATAGTAATCACATCTTATCATTAGATTTACTATTAGAACAGTATTGTTCTATTGCCAACCGCGTGATTTTGCTAATCATTATAGCTATGTGTAAATTATAAGACCCCATTGTGAGTGGTCATATTTGCCACATTCTGAGAATTGGTATTGTATGTGTGGATACGTTGAGTTCTTATCTAAAAAAAATTCACACCATCACTACAGGAAAAAGTGAAACTCACTATTGGAATTGAGGCCCAAATATACTGTTCTAAGTCAGCATATACACTTTGCTTCAATCTGCCTGAGGAGAAGTTCTCTATCACCTCCCCTTTCATTACTCTTAACTTGTTCTACTGCATGGAACCAGATTAGCTTCTCTGTTGGATGATCTCGATGTATATGAGTCGCCATTGGATACTTGTCATCACAATGTTAAATCGCACTGACATGTTCCTGTATGCGTATTTTCAGTTGTCGAGTACTGCTACCAACATTTATCTTGCCACAGGCACATCCAATCACATAAACTGTAAAAGTTGTGTTGCAGTTTATGAATGAATGTATTTCATGTTTCTTCCGTGTGTTGTACTTGAACGAAAGTGTCATTTTATTGCCCAAGTGGCACACAGAACAGCAACCACATGTGAAAAAGCCATTTGGTGCACATGGTAACCAAGTTGCTAATTCAAATTCTGTTTTATTAGCCTTCACATAGCTGGGACAAAGAGATTGTCTAAGGGGGATACCCATTCGATATACAATTTTAGGTTTCGATGTAACAGTCCCCTAGTTAAAATTGGAATATAAATGTTGGATTGAATTATATCCTGTAGATCTGAAATTATGAGTGAACACATTAGCTAAACAAATGATGCTCATGTCTTAGACAGGGATACAAAATCAGGAGGAAAGTGGAATCTAGAAAATTTTGAAAGAACGGACTGGTTGATGAATGCTTCACTTGTTTTCAAGATATTCAACCAATGAGGTACATACCAACAGCTTCATGGAATGTAAAATTGAATTGAGAAATAAGGAGAAATAATTTTTGACACTAATTGTTCAATTGGGCACCCTGCTCTTATAGCGAATTGCATGCCAAATGAAATGATTATATTATAGCCCATCCTCTCCTTTGGCAATTAATCACTGCGTGTAATCAATAATAGATGTATAATGCACAGATGATTCTTATTATGAGCTTGTATTGTTACATCATATTTAACTGATGGTAAATGGATTTTGGATATGATATGTAAGAAGCAAAATGTTTGGTGGCACACATAGTTTTAATGTATATTTATTACTCGTATTTTTGTGGCCCTGAAGAAGTCTCGTGTAGAGACGAAACGCGTTGGCGAATTTTTGTGGCTACTATTGGAGAACTGGTTTTATTATCAGAAGAGAAAGAAGACTTAAATAAAAAAGGAATATTTTAAGAAAACTGAAATGGAGTCTGTGCATTAAATTTCATTTCAGAGCTTAAGGCGGAATTTGGAGACATAGCTGAAAATATTGGTGTAATACATTGTTTGGGGCATGCTGATCATTTGTTTTGACCTCTTCAAATCAGCCAGGCTAATCCACTTATCTCTGACCAATCAGGACAGAGCACTATAGGGCTTAATTTTGGCTTACTGACAAGAAATTCGTATAACTTCTTGTCTGTACATTTTAGAATAAATTCAACAATACCATAGTGTTGGATTTATCATTACGATTCTACTGAGCCCTTTAATCCTAGTTGTATGGCTTTTCTTTCGCCAGTTATTAACTAATAACCTCTTCCAATGTTAACCTATGGGCTTGGGATCTGCAATGGAAAAATAAACTGAGCAATTTCTCCAATACCAGGGACTACAAAACAGGTTTTATAAGGACCCTGCTTATACCTACAGGACCCCTCACCCCTGGAACACCTAGGAAAGACTTTAGGGGTTCTAAATATATCAAAATATTGCAGATCCTCATTTCACAGTGCTTCTAGCACAAAAGTCGATTTGGGGAAGTACTTTACTACAATGTGGGGAGTAAAATGTGCAATTTCACTAACCCCAGGGCAAATAAAAACCTTTTTTTATAAAGATTCACCTTATAAGTACCTGACTCCCCACCTCTGGCACACCTAGGGGAGACCCTGTGTGGGTACCTACCATGCCCAAACATTGTAGTTTATTAATTTGTAAGCGCCCCAAACACCAAAGTCGAGTTTGGGCACAATTTGCATTTTAAAAACCAGTCTTGCAACACAGGGCTGCTTTTAAACTGACCTCAGGCTCCAGCAGTGCACACATGCAAGTGCAGAAAAGGCTGCTGGCCTCTAAACTGCCCTGCCCTATTCTATACTAGGGACTTAAAGGTAGTTTCAATCCCACTGCCCTATTATGTACTAGGGCCTTATAGGGGAGGTCAGGCCAATCACAGGAGTACCCTAACCCATAGTGTACCCTAGTGTATGTAGGTGTTTTCACTCTACTCTAAGTGTCTCTTTCAGCATAGCACTGGCCCTGGGCCTGGTTAGGCAGATCCCAGGGTCAGTCAGAGTCAGTTACCACCAATACCAGTCAGCAAAACATTGGGGGGTGCCCAGGGCACAGGATGACTTTGCAACATAGCCCCCCCCAAACGAAAGGTGATGGGTTACTAACCTACACCCTGGTAGTACTCATCAGCTAAGTGGAAAAACCTGGAAAGCCCGTCCGCATTTGCATGGGCAACCCCAGGTCTGTGTTCCACTGTAAAGTCCATTTCCTGTAGGGAAATGAACCCCTTAACAGCTTGGGATTCTCCCCTCTCATCTGCATGAGCCATCTGAGAGGCCTGTGGTCAGTCTGAACAAGAAAGTGAGTCCCAAACAAATATGGTCTCAACTTTTTCAGGGACGAAACCACAGCAAAAGCCTCTCTCTCTATGGCACTTCACCTCTGCTCTCTGGGAAGAAGTCTCCTGCTAATAAAGGCAACTGGCTGATCAAGGCCCTCTTCATTTTGCTGTGACAACACTGCCCCAATCCCTTGCTCTGAAGCATCTGTCTGAACCACAAATTATTTTGTGTAGTCACAACAGTGGTGCTGAACACATAGCAGCTTTCAGAGTGTCAAAAGCCTTCCGACACTCTGGGGTCCAATCCACCTTTTTGGGCTTCTTCTTAGAAGTGGGCTCTGTTAGGGGCCCCACTATGGTCCCATACTTTTGAACAAACCTTCTATAATACCCTGTCAGTCCAAGGAATGCCCTGACCTGAGTCTGGGTAACAGGAGTTGCCCAATCCAAAATGGTGTGGATTTTGGCTTGAGGAGGCTGTACATGGCCTCCACCTACCAGGGGGCCCAGGTACACCACAGAACTCTGCCCTATTTGGCACCTACTTGCCTTAATAGTCCGGCCAGCCTGCTGCATGACCTGAAGCACTTCCCTTAGGTGGCTTAAGTGATCCCCCCCAGGTAGAACTGCATACAGCTATATCCTCCAGATAAGCTGCACTGAACTGTTCCAACCCAGACAAGACCCCCTTTGGAAGGTGGCAGGTGCATTCTTTAAGCCAAAGGGCATTACCTTGAACTGATAGTACCCCTCTGTTGTAGAGAATGCTGACCTCTCCTTTGCTCCATCAGTGAGGGCAATCCGCCAGTAACCTGAAGTCAAATCAAAAGTACTCAGGTACTTAGCAGCCCCTAACCTGTCAATGTGCTCATCAGCTCTAGGTATAGGGTGAGCGTCAGTCTTTGTGACTTCATTCAGTCCTCTTTAGTCCACACAGAACCTTAATTCCTTGGGTGCCCCCTGGGGATTAGGTTTGGGCACCAGCACCACTTGACTGGCCCATGGACTTTCAGACTGTTCAATTGACCCAAATTCCAGCATTTTAGCTACATCAGCTTTAATGCTGGGTCTGACATGGTCAGACAACCTATACAGCTTATTTTTGACAGGTAGGCTGTCAATAGTGTCAATGTGGTGCACACACCACTCAGTGATGCCTGGGGTCAAAGAAAACAGGCCAGCAAACTGCTCCAGCACCTGCTTACAGTCTCTGTGCTGCTGGTCTGTCGACTTGGGAGAGAGTACCACTCCCTCCACTGACCCATCTTGCACATTAGTGGAGAGGAGGCCGGGCACTGGCTCAGTTTCCTTCTCCACACCCTCATCAGTGACCAGTAACATGGTCATATCTGCCCTGTCATGGTGGGGTTTCAATCTATTCACAAGCAGGACCCTATGAGGGTTCCTGGGTGTGCCAAGGTCAACCAAATAGGTAACCTCACCCTTCTTCTCTAAGATTGGATAGTGCCCACTCCACTTGTCATGGAGGGCCCTGGGAGCCACAGGCTCCAACACCCACACCGATTGTCTTGGAATATATCAGACATAGTAGCCTTCTGATCATAACAGTGCTTCATGAGCTCCTGGCTGGCCTCCAGTTTCCTGCTTGCCTTGTACATGTACTCTGCCATTCTAGATCTCAGGCCTAGCACATAATCAAGCACATTGTCCTTCACTTCTTTAAGAGGCTTCTCTAAAGACTCTCTCAGCAAGCAAAATGGCCCCCTCACAGGGTGTCCAAACAGCAACTCAAAGGGACTGAATCCAACCCCTTTCTGTGGCACCTCCCTGTAGGCAAACAGTAGGCATGGGAGGAGAACATCCCATCTCCTCCTGAGTTTCTCTGCCAACCCATTTTTTTATGCCCTTCAGGGTTTCGTTGAACCTCTCAACTAGACCATTTGTTTGCGGGTGATAGGGAGTGGTGAACTTGTAGTTGACACCACACCCATCCCATCCCATATAGCAGTCAGATTGCTGGACAGAAAGTTTGTGCCCCTATCTGACACCACCTCTTTCGGAAAATCATCTCTGGTGAACACACCAAGCAGTGCTCTAGCCACTGTAGGAGCATGAATGGTTCTAAGGGGGATTGCTTCAGGATACCTAGTGGCATGGCCCACTACCACTAAGATATACCTATTCCCTGATGCAGTAGGTCGGTCCAGGGGACCAACAATGTCCCTCCCAACCCTTTCAAAAGGTAACTCAACCACTGGCAGTGGTATTAGGGGAGCCTTTGTCCCCCCCTGCCTTGCCACTGGCCTGACAGGTGACACAGGCGCTGCAAAACTCCTTTACCTTCCCAGACATATGGCTCCAGTAGAAATGGTTCACCAACCGGTTCCGTGTCTTTGTCTGTCCCAAATGTCCATGAGCGAAAGTTAGGATGAAATCTCTGTACTTCTGGGGCACCACCATCTCCTGGTGGCCCCCTCCTTGAGGTTTCTGGCCTCAGTATAAAGCAATGCATCTTCCCAGTAGATTCTATGAAACCCACTGTCATCCCCCTCCTCTTGCTTAGAGGCAATCTGCCTCAAGCTCTCAAGTGTGGGACAGTCTCTCTTTCCCTTATTGAACTCCTCTCTGGAGGGTCCACGTGCTCCTGTCAGTTCTGCCAAATCTGACAGCTCTGGCAGGGATGGAGTCCCTCCCTCAGAGGCCAGATCCTCCCCATCCGGGTTAAATTCTTCCTGCACCTCAGGAGTTCCCTGGGCTCGCTCACCAGGCCTAGTACTCTTGCCCTTGGATGCTTGGCCCTTTGTTCCAGGGTCCAAGTGTCCAGTCTTTCCCTTCTGGCTAGTCTGTGACCTAGTCACATCACATACCCACTCAGGGATCGCCTATATTTTCATATGGAGTCCTCTCAACCTCTGACCACTCAGAGGCTTCAAGATCATTTCCCAGTAAACACTGGACTGGGAACACCTTAGACACAGCTACCTTCATAGGGCCTGTCACACCTCCCCATTCCAAATCCACCCCAGCCATAGGATGGAGTTTGGTAGTGCTGTCTGCATAAGTCACTTGGTGAAACTCACCAGGTAGCAACCTCCTTGGAGGCACCAGCACGTGCAGGACCATAGTTACATGTGCCCCTGTGTCTCTGATGGCCTCAACCTCAGTCCCATTCACTTTAGGCCTCTGCCTGTACTTGTCCATGTTTGGAGGTAAGGCAGCAAGGGTGGCAATATTCACCCCACCCAGGGACACTAAGGTGGCTTCTACCACCTGCCTATCCGGGGCACCACTCTCCACCCCATACTTACACTGGCAGTCCCAGGGGATGGCCCCTTAGGGGGAAGCTTCTTGGCGCAGACAGCATCTCCCTTTTTGTGCCCCGGATGGTTACAGACAAAGCACATACCCAGTTTTGAGGGATCAAATAACCTACCTTTCTTTCCCTGATACCCCCTCCCTTTGAATTTGGGTTGTCTCTGGGCCCCCCTTCCTTGATCAGGTTTTTGTGGGTCTTTGGAGGACTCTTTCTGTTTTTGACCTTCTTTCCCCTGGGCTTACCCCTGGGAAGGGACCTGTCCTTTTTTCTGGTCTCCCCCTGGTGGTGAATGAAAACCCGGGTTCTCACCCACTCATCAGCTGCTTCCTCCAGCTCTCTGGGGTCGGCCTCCTTCCGCGTACCCAAGAGAAACCTCCGATCCGCCTACCTCGCCCTCGCTGAACCCCCGCACATCCGCAGAGCAAGACTGGGTGGAAGAACCTTCTCCTACATCACGGCTAAGACCTGGAACAAGCTCCCGGTCGACATCAGACGCGCCCCCCACTCTGCACATCTTCAGGAAGACCCTCAAGACCTGGCTCTTTGACTGAACCGTAACTGCTCCCCCCCCCAGCGCCTTGAGACCCTCACTGGTGGGTAGTTGCGCTTCAAACCCCCTGATTGATTGATTGAGCTTAGAGTCCACCAGACACTGGCGTACCTTCTCTTCTGCACAATGAGTCAAAATAAGTTCTTTCAAAAATAAATTATACAACCTCCCATATGTGTCTACTTTGTTACCAACAATCCAGCCTTCTATTGCCTTCACTGAAACGTCCACAAAGTCTGCCCAAGATTTTGAACTCACTTTCTGGGTGTCTCTAAACTTCACCCTGTACTGCTCTGGAGTCAGAACAAATCTCTTGACTAAGCATGCCTTCATCTGCTGGTATGATTCTGCATCCTCCCCCCTCAGGGTCAGGAGCCTATCCTCCCAGCTACTGGAATCAACTTCCACAGGAGTGCACCCCAATACTTAGAGTGGACCCTACTCATTCTAAGGGCCCTCTCAAAGGCTGCGAGCCACTTATCAATGTCATCCCCTCTGTGTACTTGGGCACTATACCCTTGGGAAGTTTGTGATCAAATCCACCAGCCCTGGACATCTCAAACTCTTCTTCATTTTCACTGCCACCATTTCTTTTCTCCTCCTCCCTCCCTCTATCATCTCTTCTTAGCTAATTCCAATTCCTCCCTTTCCAAGGCAATGGAAGCTCGTTGGACCTCAAGCTGCCTTTCTGCAAGGGACAGTGATGGTTCCTGAGTAGGGGACCCTGTTCTCCACCCACCATCTGGAATCGCCTGGCTAACAACAGAAAAAATGGAAGAGGCAACATCCTCACCCCTCTGCCGGGTGAGGGTGGGGGGGGAACACTCCCCACCCCCCCCAAATCTCCTCAGCTACCCCAGCCCAGGCCTTTAGGGACTTAAGCAACCCTGCCTTCCTAATCTTGTTGGAAGCAGGCACCCCCCTCAGCCTACACTGTAACCTAAGATCAGCCATCCTGAACTGAGGAGGATAAAACCGCCTGGAAAGAGGCAATGGCTCACTATAAGAGAGAAATTGGCAGAATAAAAGCAGAGTACTTTGCAGACCTGATTTTAAGGTCCTCAAACAGTGCCAGAAGCATCTTTAAAATAGTGGGGGATATTGCCAATCCGGAGTGCACAAAAAATAAAATACAACCTTCACAGGATCTTTGTAACAACCTCGCAACCTTTTTCGAGGAAAAGATCACCCTTATTCTTGAGGGATTCGGGCCAAGTAGTCCATGCACCGAGAGAAATGCCGAGGTAGAGGCAATAAAAGCACCTCAGGAAAAGGAAAGAGAAAGTATGGGGGAAAACTCCCATTTTCTAGATCACTTTGAGCCCCCATCGGTGGAGGAGTTTGCCAGAATAGCACTAGGTATTTCCTCAGGCTCGCCGCTGGATCCACTACCACACAGAATTTGGAAAGAGCTGAGTTTAGAGCCATTTCCGATTACCAGACAAATCTGTATTCAATCACTGTCCAGCGGGTCAGTACCGGACTGTTGGAAACAAGCGGTAGTGACACCTTTGCTGAAAAAAGCAACACTGGACCCAGACTGCCCTAAGAATTACAGACCTATCTCCCTGCTGCCCTACCCAATAAAGATCATAGAGCGGGTGGTCAGTAAAGCACTCTCCCAGTTTCTGGAAACCAACGATCTACTGGAGGACATGCAATTTGGCTTCCGCCCAGGGCATGGAACGGAGACAGCTCTGGTAACCGTGTTGGACGATCTTCGAATGCGGACGGACAGGGGGCAGTCAGCAATACTGATTCTGCTTGACCTGTCCGCCGCTTTTGACACAGTTAACCATGAGATACTTCTGGCCAGGCTTAAGGACATAGGGATAGTGGGCACAACATGGAAATGGTTCCAATCATACCTCTCTAAAAGACGACAGGCAGTGGCTCTCTCACCGTTTCAATCTGAGTTCACTAACAACCCATATGGTGTTCCTCAGGGGTCTGCTATTAGCCCAATATTATTTAATGTATATTTGAGACCATTGCTGGCCGACATTAAAGCTCATAACGTTAGCCTTATTAATTACGCAGGTGACACGCAGCTTATTGTGTCATTGGAGGGGGACCAATTTACCTCACTGGAAGATTTCCATACCTGCATGAAGGATGCCTCAGGCTGGCTGAGAGAAAACTCTCTTCAATTCAATGCAGACAAGACAGAGATCCTGTGCTGCGCAGCAGGCAAAGTTCCTCGTCTACTACCAAATGATTTCTGGCCTATACCGACCGATATTCCTCTAAGATCTTCAGAGACGGTGCGCAATTTAGGAGTGATGTTCGATGATAAACTGAGCCTAGAAACCCAGATCAACAAAACTGCTGGATGCTGTTTTGCTCTTATCAGGGTGCTCCGAAAGATTCTACCGATGCTACCCTCACAGGCCAGAGCACTGGTAGTTAGAAGCATTATCTTGAGTAGACTAGACTACTGTAACGCACTGCTGCTAGAGTCTCCAAAGTACCTAATGGAGAGACTGCAGAGGGTCCAGACAATGGCGGCCAAGATGGCTCTAGCAAGACCAAGACATTCATCCGCATCGCAAACGCTGGCAGAACTACATTGGCTCCCAGTGTCAGAAAGGATAAAGTTTAAATCCCTCTGCCTTGTGTTCAAAGCTCTGCATGGTGTTGGACCTAAACCCATGCAGTACAAATTTGCATGGTATGTCCCCACCCGGAGTTTACGCTCATCTTCGGCCAATTTGGTTAAGGTGCCTAAATTCAGAAAGATAATATCAGGTGGGAGAGCTTTCAGTATTGCGGCAGCAAAGCTTTGGAATAAACTCCCCACCAATATCAGACAGTCAGACGATCTGATGCAGTTTAGGAAAAGAGTCAAAACTTGGCTCTTTCCCAGGGAATGAACTTTCCCATAATTAGCCTGCCTCGATCAATCTGCTCATGGCTGCTTATCCATTCATGGCTGACTTGAGCACATGTTCGACAGCGCCAGGATACCCTTTGGGCGACAGTGCGCTTTACAAGTGTTTAATACAATACAATACAATACAATACAACTGGGACAGTTTAGCCAGGTCCAGCTCCATGGTTCCCTAGTTTTGGGTCACAACAACTAAGCACACAGACTTAGAACAATTTGGAAAAATCAAAACAATGGATTAAAAACAGTTTTAGTCCAAATTCCAAAAATCAAACTCAAAAGTTTTGTTCTAAGGCAATTTAGAGGATTTATAAAATCTTAATTCACTTTACTGAAAGGTGTACTTTTTAAAAGCAAGTCCTCATCCACACCGCTGAGATACAAATGTTGGAAAGTGGATTATTAGTAGTGGCAGATATGCATTCACCACTGGCAAAAATACCATTAACACGCTATAGGGCTCAGAACAGGTCCTAGACAATTATTCCCATGCTCAAACCTTGGTAGCTTGGCTGCGAGCGGGCTGGCTTAACTTCAAAGGCAGGTATGTAAAGCATTTAGGGCCAGATGTATCAAAGGTTTTTACCCATTCTGTGTCTATGGGAAAATGTGTTCATACATATGGCCCTTAAAAACACCAATTCAGTAAATAATTAAGACACAATACACAATGAAAATACAACACCAATTAAAAAAAATAAAAAATATTTTTATCTTCAAAATGACAACAAAACGAAACAAATCCACTGTAGGAAACCAGAGATATGAATTTTTAAAGATTAGACACTTTCTAGTGCTTAGAAACCAACAGTGCCACTTTTGGACATTAGGTTGCCTCTGACAGGGACAAATTCACACTTGTATTTCCGAACCACCAGAGCCCTCTTAGCCGTGTGGGGCTCTGGGGGGCTGGGGGTCGCGTAATGGGAGGGCCGTGGGGACCATTGCCCCCCTGTGGCCTGTTCCTACCCAGAGACCGCTGCAGCCAGGTGATGCTCTGAGGGGCTGCGGTAGTGTGCTAGCGTGGCATCCGACTCCCACTGAAGATGGAGGGCGAATGGCTTCGGGACGGCCTTCCACGTTCTCAGCGAAGGCCGACACCACCCCCGGGATGTCGATAGTGTCCCACAATGACGAAATCATGGAGGGCGGTATCAGCCTTCTCCGAGGACGCGGAAGGCATGCCCTACCCCTGTAACTCCGTGGTTGTCAAGCAGCTCTGGGGAGCCCTTCAGGCATTCCTTATTGTTTGAGGCTGTGTTTTGTATTACAACCCCAGGGCTGCGTAAGCAGCCCCGGGGCTCTGCTAACACTGCTCCCTTCAGGGATTCCACATTGTCTGCGGCTGTGTTTGTTTTACAGCCACAGGGCCATGTTTGCAGAGCCCCCGGGGTTGCTAACGTGGCCCTAGGGGCTGTAAATCAAATATCTGCTGCAAAGAATGTGTACCAGACAGACCACAAAGTGCATATAATGTAAATAGGGCCGTGGGTTACTGTTTTTCTAAGAGACAGACTTTTGTTACTTGCAGTTTATTAGTTAAAATTCTCACATAAAACTGTGCATTATTGACTGCCATCAAAGAACAGCGTGCACACTGCAAAGTATAGATATGAGCATAGACTAATGTAGCAAAAAGGCGTAATTCAGGTAGAAAACCATTCTTATTATTAAAGAGAATCATCCAACTAGGGTGCGGTGTTTTCAATTCTAAGTTTGTGCTTCCCCAGACCAGACCCTCTTTAATTATACTGTCTACCATTAGGGATGACGTGTCTCCTACAACTTGTAGTCCTCTGCCTTATGTAACATTTCCTATAGGTTGATTTAAACCCCTATGCTTGTGTGTCTCTACGTAATATGTGTGATGCAAAGAACGTATACTGTGTAGATCATAATGTGCGTATAATTTAGTTAGTTCAGTGGGTTACTGTTTTTGTCAGAGAAAGCCTTTTGTTATGTGTAGTTTATAGGTTAAAAATCCTAATATAGAACAGGGGGGCTAATTACTGTCACTAAGAGCTGTATGCAAACTGTAGGGCATAGTTATGATTTTCCCCATGTCTTTCCTTATCCTGAGGTTGTAAAAAAAAAAAAACAGGGTTCAATTTTTGTAAAGCTTTGTTTATATACATTTTGCAATATTATTTGGCGTAGTTGTATTACATGTATTATCTTGATACAAGTGCTGATTGTAGCAGTGTTTCTTATGTATTACCAGTGCACAATTATTTGCAAACTGCAAATGTGTTTGTAGGCACTGCACTATGCTAAACGTGTATCAGCATTTTTCTAAGGTAGATGTAATAATTGGTAATGCTTTGTTTATTAGAATTGTTTTGAAAGCAATCCTGTCTGCTCTACCGCCCAGGATCTCCCAGAAATAACTTTGAGGGATGAGGAAATGATCGCCATTCAGCAGGGTATAGATATTTGACTTCTAGAGTTCTGAGCCATTTTGTTAACCGGGGTGTCTCTGTAATCATTATGCCCAGATAGTCCAAAAAAAACCATAGAAGCCTTATAGGAGGGTCCCTCAGAGAGTTAGCCAAGGTCTTGTATTATATTATAAATGTAACATTTCTTTCTTTTTTTTTTTCTTTACAGTTTCCATGGAGGCATAGAAGGACAGCGTACTGCCGCAAAAGGTAGAACCACGGGCAAAAAAGGTGGTCCAAAAAAGAAAATCTTCAGCGTCTAAAGACTGTCCTGCTACAAAAAACGGGTTGCTGCAAAGGAAAATATTAGGTGTGTTTATTTACAAAATGCAGAGTCAAAAGAACCCTAATGTCTTTTTCTCTCAACCAGCTTTTTCCTCCAACATATAGTAAGGGGTATAAAATGTGATGTAGAAGTTAGGTCGGAGTGGGGGTCTTGGGGGACTATAAACAGTTGTACAGGTTCTTTATTTATTTTTTCTAATATATATTTTTATGTTTACATCCTAGAAACACCGCTAAAGATCTTTGGAGAAGTTGCACATAAGGCTAAGAGGACGTCAATGCATTTAAAGGACATCACAAAGACCCTACAAAACGGCCAGACGTCAACAACCAGTGATAGTAGGCATGTGCGCCAGGAAAAACCATGCTATAACTCTGTAAACATCTGTCATAGACCCAGTACTGTTTTTAATCAGCACACCACTTTACAAGTCAAGCCTACAACCAATACAATGAACACTCCTACAGGAACTCATTTTCTGCAAGGGGTTGGAGACCCCAGCTGGTGCGTGCTTACAGTCCCAGACACGCGCCAGCAGTAGTTGTCCAAAACCGTTGAAGACGATCTGAAGCAACGCCAAAACCCAAAAGTTAATCGCCTTTCCCTAAAGAATCGGAAGAAGAAGAAGGTGGTCCCTGAGCTACAAACAGTTCCTTTAGAGCTCTCCTTAAAAAAGACCGTTACACCTCAGACCAGTATCCAAGTTCCTAAATGTTCAGTGGCTGAGGTGTCTAATGTACATGTGCTCCCCAGAGGTCCAACCCCAAAACCTGCTATAACCAGCCCTCATAGTCTTTTGGACTCTAGGCATGAAAATGAGCTGCTTATAGAGGACCCTTATTCTGTGTGTATAGGGTTTCTCAAGGCACTGACAGGAGTGATGGAGAGTTTTGAAACACCTGTTGAAGCTACGCACAGTGGTCCTTCTAGTGTAGACCCTGAAGACTGCAGACATCTGTTCGGCAAACACCTGTTCACAGTTCCGACGATTCCTACACCTCTGCGGCCCTGAGTTATTACGACCAACAAAACAAAAAAATTATAAACATCATATCCGCTGACATTTTACTAATAAAATATATACAGTATTCCCCGCATGTGATGGCTAGTGAATCTTATACCCGCATCTTGTTATACTCCACCAGAGCAGCAGCTTTTTTTACATACTTGAATATAGGTTTTGTATAGATGCTATGTTCAAGGAACATGGCTGAACTGTCAAACACTGTAACCTTGTCAATGTCCAAAAACAGGGCCGCCCAATGTGTTCCACCCTTGTAATGCAGATCTGTGTAAAAGACAAGTGTGTGGGGTCTTTCTACACCTATTTCCACAGGTAGCCCGTCGCTTGGAAAAACACCTAAAAAGTATTTCTTTGTGTATTAATTACGGCTTAAGAACTCTCGTATCTGAACCGTGTTCTTTTCACAATATTTTAAAGATAATCAAACAAAATCTGCCGCGCATGGTTGACCTGAATGACGTCTTCAAATACAGAGAATACGACAATGTTCATATTCGCAGGCAAGGGTTGACTAAACCGTATTTCAGCTTTTAGATTTTTGTTTTTGACCAGGTTATAATGGTCCCCGTCTTCCATGTCAGGAGTCAGATTGAAAGTGAACAGTGTGTAGCCGGCCCCATATCCTTCTCTTGACACGACTACCCCTGAGTCCCACATGTGCTTCCCTGTTATTGAAACCAGACCAAGATATTCCCTGATAAAATTTGAGGTTCCAAAACTGGATGTGTAGGGTTTTGCAGGAATCACATATCCCTCGTAGTCCAACGCAACATAGTTGATGTAGTAGTGTTTGAAATTGAAAGGGTTTGCAGTGTAGAGGCCGTTAAAGGCGGTTTTGTCCTCAAAACCGATGATAATTAGTTTGGGTAGCTGCCTCAAAAATAAATTTTGCTGTGTGGGTTAATCTGGTACCGGCTGGGATGCTGAATATCTACAGAGCTAATCTTACAATGGCATACTTGGCGTTCGATAGCTGTAAAGCGCCGGCGTGAGCTAGTCTGACACTTGGTGACACTTTCACTCTCTTTACAAACAGGCTTGCGGACAGTATGACCAGTTTATACTGTTCCACACTCCCGCTGATGAGACAGAATGAGTCCTTGTTGCTGTTAAATTTAATCTTAAGATCAATACCGTTGACGAGCAGTTTATCTTGGAAGAAGAGGTCTGGATGTATATGCCCTTGGAGGTCAAACTGTCTACTGCCTGCGGCAAAGATTGCTCTTTTTACAAAACTGTGATTGTCACCGCCCACTTCCTTGTCTTCAAACTGTGCATATGTATCCTTGTAGAAGAGACCCGTTGAAGGCTATGATGTAAGATTTTTGTGTTGCTACTAATTTTAATAGTCTTGTGCATTACTGTACTGAATTGAATCTGAACTGCTAAGTCAGGGGGGTTTTTTAAACGGACCTCTGTATTGAATTGGAGGAATCTGTTCTTTTACGGACCGGGCCATTCGGAACGAGCAGACGGAGCAAATTGCTAATTTTTAAATTTGATCAGTAACGGAACCCGTAGCTCAGAGGGGCTGCTACACCACGCCCTCAGACTTGATCAGCGTCACTCAGACGCTATTTAGGAACAGGCTGGAGCGTGCGCGCAGCAGACGTGCGCAGCGGGCGCGCCAAAGGCAAGCCCATCTGCACCCGTCCGCGCATGGACCGCGCTCAGCGCCAGCCATGCTGCCAGTTCCAGTACCACACAACCAAAAAGACTCTGCTATACATACGCTGAACTCATGCATATTGGTAAGCAGATTATTCCAAACTATGATAGCTCTACTGAGAATCATTCTAGTAAACAAGGCTCTAAAACCAGTCTAATCTGTGGCCTCTTGAATGCCAGATCTCTTGCCAAACATGCAGTAGTAGTTAACATATTGCTTGACACTGAGAAGTTTGATGCACTGTTCATCACTGAAACCTGGTCCACAGAAGATTCACTCTCTGACTTAGATAAAGCCTGTCCAGATGGGTTCAAAGGGTTCCTTAAACCTCGAGTTGGCAAAAAAGGCGGGGGCTTAGGTATCCTCTACAGGGACAACCTGGACTTTAACATCTTCCCCATAGATGAAGTAGAGGGAATAGAACTACTTGGGTTTCAGTTAATGGCCAGGAAAGAAAACATGGCCACAGGAGTCCTTTGTCACAGACCACCTACGGCTATAACCTCTGCCCTTCCATCTTTCCTAGACAATATCTCCAATCTGTGGATTACGCACAATAATCTTTTTTTGTTGGGCGATTTTAACTTCTGGGCAGAAGAAAACCTGTCAGCAACATACAAGGAATTGCGCAGTACCTGCGAAACTATCGGCCTTAAACAGCAGGTCGTTGGCCCTACACATTTAGCGGGCCACACCCTGGACCTTATATTCTCACCTGAAAATCTTACCACAGTGAGGAAATCACTCCTCTCTGCTGGACTGACCATTCACTGATTACTTTTCATCTGCACTTGGCCAAAAGTTGTTCCCTCGCCAAGCCAGTAGTAAATTTAGTAGAAGGTAGAGCTTGGAATAAGCTCCCTGAAATTAAAAACAAACCCTTTATCAGGATCCCATATTTTTCATCAACAGATTCGACGGAGGTGAACTATAATAGATTCGAAAGGGAAATTATAAAAAGTCTAGATGAAACTATACCCCTGACTACCCAGAAGAAATCAAAAAAGCTCTCAGCCCCTTGGTACGATCTTACGCTGAAAAATGCGAAACTTAGATGTAGGCAATTGGAAAGGAAATGGAGATGCCAGTACCTCGAGAGGAATAAGCTCATTTTAAGAAGCGCACTGAATGAATATAAAAACAAACTAAGGAAGGTCAGAGCAAATTACATCTATGAGCAGATCACCGCGGCCCCTAATAAAACGTTCGAAATTCTTAAAGAATTCACCGATCCATCCCGCTTCAAGCAAGTGATCACTCCGTCACAGATATTGTGTGACAACCTGTCGGAATATTTCGACAGCAAAATCACAACTATTTTGGAAGGGATCAATAACATACCAGCAGTTACACACTCAAGTGCACACTCCCACAGTCCCGCTCAACCGAAACTACTTCCTGTCCCTCCCTCCTTAGATCTTTTCCCTGCCGAATTACCACTGGTGACACTCACCAGACTGGACCCTATCTCCAGCGAAGACTTTAAAACCTTGTATAGAGCTATTAAATCAGGATCCCCGCTGGACCCCATGCCCCCAAAGCAGTGGCTAGTATGGGAAGAAGTGTTGGCAGGCCCCCTTCGACAACTCTGCAATCACTCTCTGGAAACCCAGAGGGTACCAGACTGCTGGAAGAAAGCAATAGTAAAACCATTGCTGAAAAAAGCTTTCTCTGATCCCGCAGACTTGACTAATTTCAGACCTATTTCCCTTCTTCCTTTCCCTATAAAAATCTTGGAAAGGCACATAAGTTCACTCCTGTCACAACATCTAGAAGACTCTGCATGGCTTGAGGAGGAGCAATTTGGATTCCGTCCTGGTCCTGGTCATGGAACAGAGACCGCTCTTATCTGCGCAGCCGATGAACTAAGGAGGACCACCGACAACGGACAATCGGCCGTCCTTGTCCTCCTAGATCTATCGGCTGCGTTCGATACGGTCAACCATCACATCCTCACATCCAGGCTCTCAACAGCGGGTGTGGGGGGACCAATGTTAAACTGGCTAAAGTCATACTTGCACAACCGTTACCAAGCCGTATCTCTTCCCCCATTTCGTTCCAAATTCAGAAAAACAACTCATGGTGTCCCCCAGGGCTCTTCCCTCAGCCCTATCTTGTTTAATGTTTACATTAAACCTTTGATCACACTCATAAAAACCTATAACATCAAATTAATCAACTACGCGGACGACACCCAATTAATTTTGTCATTGAATAATAACCAGGAGGATACTATCAGAAACTTTCAAGCATGCATTGCTGACATCCTTGAGTGGATGAACTCCAATTCACTGAAGATGAATGAAAATAAAACAGAATTTCTTTGCTGCCCTTCCACTAAAATCCCAATGTCCCTACCATCGAACTTCTGGCCGCTGCCCATGGAAAAGCCCTTGAGCAATCCTGTGGCAGTAAGAAACTTGGGTGTGACCATCGACCAAGGATTAACTTTAGAAAACCAAGTGAATAAAACCACCGGAACCTGTTTTGCTTTGATCCGTGCTCTTAGGAAGCTATACCCTCTGCTCGATATACCTGCCAGGTCATTGATCTCCAGAGGGGTAATACTAAGTAGGCTGGACTACTGCAACGCTCTGTTGCTAGGAGCTCCCAGTTACCTTCTAAAAAAGTTAGAGCGTATTCAGACCATTACTGCCAAGTTGACACTGAACAAACCCCGACATTCATCCGCTACAGAAGCCCTGAAGGAGCTTCATTGGCTACCTGTCAAGCAGAGAATAGCTTTCAAATCTCTTGCTCATAGGGCATTACACAATAAAGGGCCAATACCCCTTCAAAACAAGATAAAAAAGTACACCCCCGGCAGGAACCTCCGCTCTACAAATGGTAACTATGCCCAGGAGATCAGGTACAAGAAAGTTAGACAAGGGGGACGCACCTTCTTGGTGAACGCGACCCGGCTATGGAATAGACTTCCAGCCTCCTTACGCTCTCAAACTGATCTACAAAAATTCAGGAAGGCACTGAAGACCTGGCTATTTCCCCACTAGCGGCCACTGTTTAACTTTCCATCTGCTACATCTTACACTATAGTTTAGCGCCAGGATACCATTTTTGGTCACAGTGCGCTCTATAAATAACCCCTACAATACAATACAATACAATACAATACAATACAAGGGCATCGCTACTGTAATTTAGAATAATCTCGATGTAGGCTCTGTAGGCATACATGTTATGATTCTGCGTGATGAGTCGATCGCCGAGGGTGATGCCCACCTGATTAAACATGGTTGCGATGGGTTAAGCGAACGTCGCCACTTTAGCGGCTGTTGCTATGTTGGTACCATCCGCTTTTAAGATTTTAATACAAGAGGTAGCAGAGTGTTGTTGAGATCCAGATACATATCCGTGGACCCTGACACAAAAAGCTCTATTGGCGCCAACGGCGTCAAAGCGACTAGAGGCGACACCTTCATTAAAAAACTGTTTTTGATGTTGGTCTACGTGGGTTTTAGAGAAAACAAATCTAACTCTGATTCGGCGCATTTGCCCAATGCGCAATGTACGTAGGCCATGTTTCATCTTGCGGTGCTTTAAAAAATATTTTCTTTAAAGGCTGCTCTCTTCTTGTTTGAAGTTCTCTTCCGTCTCGGGGTTCTTCTTTAGTGATCGTTTTTTGAAGAACTCCTTTTTTTTTTTTAAAGGGAACCGTCAGCCCCCTGCACATCGAAGACCTTTGCTTCCCTTTTAATACTTGTGCGCGGCTTGTACACAAGTCCCGCTCCTTCTTGGGGTTGCTTGTTCATGCGCTTGGCGATAGCCGACGTCACCGAACCAACCGCATCATGGGCAATGTTTGTAGCCGCAGCTTTAACGTGGGGTTTTGCAATTTCGTAGCCTCTTCTCAAGAAAGACATAGCTCTTCTAAACAAACTGCCGAAGAAACCTCCCAAACCATTCCCATGCATAACGGGTGCCCTTTGAAAGTATGGCGACCCTCCATATCCGGCCTGGTTTCTGTAATAGTCCCTGTATATAGAGGGGTTGCCGTATGTTTTCATGATCACCATGATGCCTTCTTAATAGTCGCTGTCATGGTCTTAAATGAAGCTTAACAATAACTTTCACCTTTAAAGGACACTGGCACAGACTGGTCGTCGAAGATCATGATTGAAATAGTGTCAAATGGTTTTTAGAAATTGCTACGTAGTCGGCCTTGTTAAATTGGATATTAACCACTGTATTATTTTCACCCTTCACCTAGATCCATCTTAACAGCGGTGAATAACTATCACAGATCCTCTGTGCCTCTACAATATTGCTATGCAAGTAGAGTGTATAGAACTCCCGTTAATATCGGGGCACGTGGAATCCGGCTCAACCTGGCTTTTTATATGTTGTATGGTTCCTAAAATGCTTCTTAATTTACCAGCACACCTAAACATGGTTTTGTGATTTGGAGCTTTAAGAAACACCTTCCTTCTAACGCTATCTAACATCAGATGAATATTCAAATATGTGTCAATGCTGGCTATTGATTTGTTGATGGAGCCGACAATCACTGCAACGGTTGGGTAATAACCGGATGAAAAGCCGGCGTGTATGCTCAAAGGGTCCTGTTCGCGCTTTATGTTAAATTTGGCCTCGGTCATTGTAAATGTATTCCAGGTTCTTGAGTATTGGATTTCTGTTACGGCTACCTCCCAATCCCCTTTCCAGGCCCATAGGTTTAGCCATTTTCACGGTGTAATTAGAAATTTGATTGCCAGGGAACATGTCCTTAGAGGCGTTGGACGGTAAGGTAATATAAATGGAGCTGTCTCCATCTTGACGACTGCGGTGAGACCGCCCTGTACTCACACACCCAGGAGGGAGCTGGCCAGCTCCCAACTGTTAAACTTCTCGGGCTATCCTCTCCATTTGACAAATTTCTGTCTGTTAGCCCCGCTACCTTTCTTTTTCAGAATCTTTTCAACCGTGTACACACTGTGCATATCGTCAGGTACCTTTTGTCACTCCTCCTTGTTAAAGACGCCCGACACCGTTTCCCCATCGTAGTCCTTTAACCTGTGAATATATACACCCTCTTTAAGCCCCACACTTTCCACTATAAATATCTCATCGCTAAAAGTCTGCTGGTACCCCTTCATAAAGACCCATTTCAACTTTGAAATCCTAACCTGATCACCTTTTTTTAAAACAGGTTTCTTTACTCTCCATACAATTAACAAATTATCCGGCGTTACCTCTACAGGGGACGTTCTGATGGTTCTGTGATAACTAGCGTTATAAACATCTATTTATTTTTGTAATCTTTTATTGCATAATTCACATGCATTTGACAGCAAATAGCAGTGAAATAAAAACAAGAAAAGCAACATCATACAGTAAACTACCAACCATGCAGTACAGTACATCTTGCCACACTTTAGTAATTAACATCTACTCCATCAGGAGAGCTGCCCATTCCCACATCCACTGATACAAATATCAAGCACCCTACCCCCCCACATTGGACCCTTTACCGGTTTAATCATTCACATCATGTCAGGGTGTTCCAAGAAAAATATTGTCACAGGGGCCCAAACGTCTTTTGGTCTAGAGGAGACCGGCAACTCTTCAGCATAAGTGTCCAGCTGTTCTCTACAATATACAACGTCTTTAAGCCAACCAGCCACCGTAGGCACTGTTTTCCCACCCCAGTTTTTTGCCACTAGTCTTTTAGTCAACAGCGTGGTGATAGCTACCAGTCTGTGGTTGCATGGCTAAATTGATTTAAGAAGTTCCAGCAAACATACCTGTGGAGTACACTCAACTTTCTACATTGTCATTTGTGATAGAATCGTTGTCACATGGACCCAATATGAGGAAATAAACCTGCAGCTCCAGGCAAGATGCATGAAATCAGCCAAAGCTTCACCACATCTCCGACACCGGAAGTCCTCCTGCAGCCCGTATCTATGTAGCCGTGCCGGCGTATAGTACATTTGTTGAAGAAACTTGAAATGGATTATTCTGAGATTTCAGTTTGCAGTGAGTACACAGCATGACATCCAATCCTTCCACACCAATGGTGTCTCAAGCGCTCCATTCCACCTGTCGAGGGCTGCCGAACTAGCCATTGGGTTTTCTTTAAATGATGCATTGTATAATCTAGTTAATAACCCCTTCCTATCACCAGTGGACAGAAGCAACTGCAGAGCATTCAACACTAGCGGTTCTCTCTGAAACTCAGGGTACAGCACCCTCACAGCTGCGGGGAGCCTAGTATATACAGAGCCTAGCATCGCCGTATATGGCTGCTGAACAGTGAGTGCTTCCAATGACAGAACTGCCCATCAGTGTATAAGTCGCCTAGTGTAGTTACACCAGCCTTTCTCAAAATTCCCAATGCCCTGTGTTCATGCGTGACTGAGATATTAGGGTGAGCCGCCAGCGGCAAAGCCAGAGCATAGATATATTCCCTTCCCGCCCTAACACTCAACTCTTTCCAACCTCTTGAAGTGCTAGTCACTGTATTTTTTTGCAGTCTAGAATTCATTGGTCTGTTATACAGCACCATGACCAATAGCGGGCTTGGGTAGGCATCGTCTGCCTCCATAACTAAGTGCGGTAGATAGCGCTGTGGGAATTGCCAGTAGTGCACAAAGTGTGCTTGAGCACACAAATAATATAGCCGCAAGTCCAGTGTGACAAAACCGCCTCGCTCATACGCCTGTACTAGAGTATTCCAGCTGCATTGTGGCTGCTTGCCTGCCCATGCTAGCGTCAGCAAGCATGTGTTGATGGACTTGAAAATAGTTTTGTTTAACACTATGGGTATATTTACAAATAAAAAAATTAATTTGGGCAGTACCGTCATCTTTATTACTGCAATACGGTCCGATAGGGACAATGGAAGATGAATCCATTGGGCAACCTGGTCCGTTAGTTTCGTGATCGCCCGCCCATAGTTCATGCGGACCACTTCCTCCGGGTACCTATGTACCCAGATGCTAAATACTTGATGGGTTCTGATGCCCATGTCAATGGAAATTCCAACTCGTGTGAGGTGGTGCATTGTGTGAGGGGGGAATATTGTGGACGTGCCCCAATTAATACTGAGGCCAGAGTACCCCCGAACCTCACATACTCTGGTAGAAGGCCGCTAAATTCATCTCGGGCTCTCTCACATACAACAACATATCATCTGCATACAGGGATATAGCAAGCGGTCGCTGCCGGAACCCTAGTGCAGCCTGCGCATGCCTTTGCCTGATTTTACATGCTAGGGGCTCCAACACCAGGGAACACAAAATCGGGGACAACGGGCATCCCTGCCTAGTACTCCTACAAATCTTGATGAGGTCCGTGATAAACTTGTTAATTCGAACTCTAGCTGTTGGGGTAGAGTAGGCACACCCATTTAAAAAATGTGAGCGGTATCCCCATGCGGCGCAGCACCGCGAACATATAACCCCACTGTATAGAATCAAGCACCTTGGCGGCATCTAACAGCACCACCACTGCCCTCAGCTCAGGGTTCAATTGATGCAGCACCGCAAACAAGGTTCTCAAATTATGTGTCGTAGATCTTTCCTGCACAAACCCGGACTGATCTGGAAGAACCAAATTTGGCACTAGTGGTTGTAATCTAGTTGCAATTATTTTTGCTAGTATTTTGACGTCAATATGTATTAAGGATAATGGCCTGTAGGAGTCGCATCGCTTAGGGTCCTTGTCTGGCTTCAGTAATGTAACTATGAGGGCCTCTCGAAGGGTGGGGGGGTAGCACCCCACTTTTTTATGCTTCCGCATACACATCTACTAGCCACAGTGCCAACTTAGCTGCATAAGCTTTGTAAAACTTGCAGGGCAGCCCATCCGCCCCAGCTGCCCTCCCACTCGGAAGTTTTAGTATGGCCTCCTTCACATCATCCACTGTCAATGGCTGCATTAGATACTCCCTCTGACCTGAAGACAGCCAGCCCAACACAACATCGTCCAAATAGCCAGCTACCTCACCGTCTGACACATCAGGGCTGGACGAATATAAATCAGCCTAAAAGTCTGCGAAGACCGTTATTATCTCCGATGTTGTGTAAGGGGGTACGGAGTTTTGATCAAGTATCTCAACAATATGTCCCTGTTCTTTCTGCTCTGATAATTTGGAGGCGAGTGAACGCCCTGGTCTTCCTCCCTCCCCATGCTCGTGCCTTCCATCTTCTAGACCTATGTCTCACCTCTTGCTCCGATATGTCAGTGTGCTCAGAGTTCAATCCCCTTATCTGTGCTAGTATGTCGTGCATGGGTTTCTGTTCATAGTGTCGCTCAAGAGTGTGCAATCTACTTTCAATATCACATAGTTTATTTCAGAGCGATTTCAAGATACCAGCTTGTACCCCCATGCACTCCCCCCGGATAGTGACCTTAAAGGCCTCCCACAGCGTTCCATCCTCCTCCACCGATCCCTCATATTCATGAAAAAAGTGTGTAATGGCTGTACCTATGGTGGTTCGGAGCACTGGATCCAATAATGATGATGGCTGCAGTCTCCATTGAAAAGGAGGCCTAACGTAAATTGGGATCACCAATTCCAGCAATACAGGAGTATGGTCAGTCAGCGTTCTAGCCAGGTGTGACACCCTCACCGTCCAGGTGCACACCTCCCTGGAGACTAGCCAGTAGTCCAACCGGGACCATGAGCTATGTACTGATTAGACAAAGATGCCCTCCCTAGCGTCTGGGTTTCTGAATCTCCATATGTCTATTAACCCTTCCACCTCCATGATATCCCTGACTGTCCTTGCTGCCTGTTTCCCATGCAATTCTGTGGTAGCAGATCTATCCAATGCAGGATCCAAATATACATTTAGGTCCCCTCCCCAAATTACCATGGAAGTAGAGAATACACCCAACCGCCTCCAGATCTCACTATAAAATGCTGGGTCATCTATATTGGGCCCGTATGTATTGATGAACACCACCGTTGAGCCCCCTAAGCAGCCCTGTACCAGCAGGAATCTACCATGTTCATCTATTTCCGTGTGGGTTATTATAAATGGAGTACCCTTTTTTCTAATAGTAAAACACCCCTTGAATAAGCAGAGTATGACGAGGCCACCCTAACCACAGCCCATCTCTTCCCAATATTCTGTTCTGTGTGTTTTGTAAGGTGGGTTTCTTGCAAAATGGCCGCCTGAATTTCCTGCCTGTCCAAATACGCCAGCACCTGTCTTATTTTTGGGGGGTTATTAAGAACCCATACATTCCATGTTAGCATTTTGATTAGGCCTCCCTGTCCTGCCATTTTTGGTGTATGATTTTATCAATCCGTGAGGTGCCCTCCACCCCCCAATGAGCAGCAAGCATAGAGCACTTGTACACATCATGTACTGCATCTGCAACAAAACACAAACAGTAAATCCCCCACACCCACTTCAGCATACCCAACTTGCTAAAGGCATCCCATATGAACAGAAACTTGTACACAAGTAAAGCAGTTATGAACATTTGTATAGGGGTATACCCATCGGGGGGGGTCGCTGGTGCCTGATATCCCTCCCGTTGATGTGGGAGGTGGCCGAGTGGACCCATTAATACAGTATGATCAATGTACATAGCCTGCAGCAGATCTAATCCCATAGCCTCCAGAGCCACCCATCATTGACCCAGTTTAGTTCACTTGGGGTGTCTCTCCTTCACTTCCCCCAGAGTCCAACCAGAATCTAATGCCCATCACCCACCAATGTGCTCATCTTAATAAGCGGCAGGGGAACCTATGTCTTATATGGAGAAGCAGACAGCAGCTCTTTATCTCACCAATCTCCAGCGGCGGCCTAGCTCCGATCATCCTACCGCCATCTTAGTCTCTAGCCGACCCATCATCATTCAGTTGTGCTGCTTGATCACTCCGGCCCCTTTTTAGTGTTTTGACGTAATCCATTGCGCTTTTTGGCGAAGTGAAAATCTTATTCTTAATCTCCACCTCTAAACGCAGCCCAGCTGGGTAGAGCATTGCATATTGGATGTGTTCGGCCTGCAACTTCTTTTTCACTGGGAGGAATTCTCGCCACGCCACCTGTACTGTAGCAGTAAAATCCGGGTAGAACGCGATTTAATTTCCTTTGTAGTTGATGGTTTGTTTCTCCCTGCAAGGCGCAGAACTGCATCTCGGTCGCTGTAATTTAGTAATCTTGCAATTATCAGACATGGCGGGGCACCTGGAACGGGGCGCACCGCCAACGACCTATGGGCCCTTTCCACCAGCAGTACCTCAGACAGATTTTCCGGCCCAAACACCTCCTTGAGCATTGTTCCGATATACAGCTCCAGTCTGCCCGTGTTTGTGGACTCCGCAGCCCGGTGATCCGGAAATTATTGCGCCGGGACCTCGTCTCCAAATCCTCATTTTTAGCCTGAATTACAGCGAACACCTTCTCCATATTCAGGCATTTTGACGTGAGGGTGTGAAGGTTATCGTCAATGGTCGATATGCGTTGTTCTGCTTCACCCAGACGGACACCTTGTTTGTCAAGTTTGGTTCCACAATGATCCATTCGCAGGTTGGGTGCATCAATTTTTCCATCAATTGACTGTAAACTATTTTGCATCACCATGAGCGTCACCTCCAGTGCCGAAGTACTCTTATCCGGTGACTCCTGTTCAGAATCAGATGGCGCATGATGCTGGGATCTGGCAGGTTTTCTAGCCTCAAATGTGAGCCATGCCTGTTGTTTGTCCCCCTTCCCCATATTGCCCACAGCGCTCTCCACTCGAGTCCGGATCCCTTCAGCACCTGATGGCATTATGTTCGAGCTGGAACAGCCCCAATGTTGCAGGCCCTTCACTGAAAGTCCGGTTTGACACTCTCTTAAGGTAAGCTGGCGCCACAGCCCAAGCACTCTCTCCCACAACACGGCCTAGTGAGTAGGCCCCACAATCTCGTCTGCCAGTCCGACCAGTCTGTAACTTCAGGGCAGGAGGTGTCCTTTATTTCATCCGGCCGGTATCACAGGCCCCCGATCGCCGAGTCCTCACGCAGGACCGTCCCGGCAAGCTGCACCTGTCTTCACAGGGCCGGTGGGTTCAAGCTTCCAGCCATGTAGCAGCAGCTGCTCCGGGCTCATGGGCACATAGGCAGTCTCTCTCCCCACTGGCACGTCCTGCAGCGTTCACCCGGGCAGCAGCACCACCACACTCTATTCCACAGTACGGTCCGATCCGGACGCACTCCGCCCCTCACCTCACTATGCTCCGCTGGTCTGCAGCTCTCTCCGACACGTCACTCCGCCGCAGCTGCCACTTCTCACCGCGGGGGTCTCACATCAAGCCACGGCGGCCCCAACACAGCCAGCAATGCACCGCTCGTGGTGTCCACTAGGTTTCCACAGCTCGGTCAGCAGCATCGGGTGGCCGCCATTTTATCGCCTAGGTTCACATCAGCACGATCGTAGCAGGACGTGAAATCACCCCACAACACCTGTTTGTAAGGCGCTCCGCAGGCTTATATCACTCATGCCACTTTATTTATTTGGAATCCGCTGCTCGTAGACTTGGATTGTCTACCGGTCACAGGATATTGGACGGATAATTGCACTTGGCCGGCAGAGCTGCACTAGGACTCAGCCATCTTGCCACGGGCTCTCTAGCGCCTCCCATAAACATCTGTAAAAGCCTGTAGAACATCCACGTATCGGTAGGTGTTGTAGGCCGTGAAATATCTCCACATCTTAGACTTTAAAGTTCTGTTAAAACGCTCTATAACAGCTGCTTTTACCTCCGTGTCCATTAGAAAATGATGACCAGAGTGCTGCTTTAATAATTTCTGAAACTATTTCTTTAGGAATTCTTTCCCGGCATCTGTAGTTTTTGAGGGGTTTGACCTTTTCCGAAGATGGCTTTAAAAGCTGCTGTGATGCTAGCCCCACTTTTATCGCTTAGCGCTTCTGCAAAGGCGTACTTGGACAATCTATGACCGTTAATATATATCAAGCTCCGTTATTATGCTTTGCTAACTCTTGAAGACTGATTATGTCCGCCTACCACTGAAAATCTATTTGCACATTAACAAGGGTCGGTCTCCTCTTAACGCACCTTCTGGATGGTTTGTGGAGTGAATACGCCTCCTCCCCAGATAACCATGTCTTCACCAGGGCTCTGTTTACCAGTTCGTTTTCAACTAAAGCCCTGCTAAACATGGCTTCGGCGCTTCCAAAGCTTTCGACCCCTCTTGTATCGTTATAAAGCTTTCTTAACCTATCCACTGACATGCTATTAACCGCTTCATCCCAGGAAATGAAAGATGCACGTTTTGTGTAAGGACATTTTATTAACAATAAAGAAAGTTAGCAAAACATAAACAGGACATACTTTACATTTACTTAGTGCAGGTCTTATCGGCATTGAGATTTTTACAGATATACACTCCATGGCTCTAGAAGAGCCTTCCAATTCTGGCAATACATATGTATACAAGGTGTACCGCATCGGCATCTTGCACAGTGTAATTCTGGTGCTTGTCCTAAAAATGCGTAAGTATGTAACATTAAATAATAAATTAATTATTTTAAAACAGTCTTCATGGGGCTGAAGACCCAATTCTTCTATTTTTAAAATAAATATTGCACATACGCCTTTCTACAAGCCTTTCTATCCTCTTTCTTTCAAAATATGTGCACAACCCCAGCCTAAAATGGAGTTTTGAGCATGGTTCGCTGGAGTATCTGATCTCTTTGAGCGCCGCTGACAAGATCTTAATCATATCAGGGTGGACATATTTATTTTCCTCGGACAGCCCATACACCACCCTTAACAGTTTTTGCACCTGGTATGGGTCTAACAAACTACATATAAAACAGATTGTTCTTGATCAAACACTCGTGAGCCTCCTGCTGCAGATCCTTAATTTTATGACCGTAACAAAGGCTATAATAGTCACGTTTGACACATGCGAGTTCAACAGTCGCCGAAAAACCTTTAACAGGCAATATGGCATCGTACGGGACGGCTGGAGTTTCCTTTTCAAAATCAACGCTCTTAGAATTATAAAACACATTTCTTACGAGTCTCTTTGTTTTGGCTTGTGGAACTTTCAGTCTGTTTTGAACAGCATTAGCACTAAAAATTTAGGTCGTTAAATTTTGACGGCTGCCCCTCTGCTGCGGTTCTTTTTGGTGAGGCTTTCTACAGTTCAAAAGAAGAAAGAGAGACAATCAATTAGTTAAAAAATAAAATATTGCAATATATACGTTAAGTGTCTATAAAGTTGTTACTAACCTCGTCATTTTCATGGCACACGACGGCGGCTCTGAAATCTTGAGAGTCGCTAAGGTCCATCGAAGCGTCACAGGCTTCGGAGCTTGCGCCCGGCTGTTGCACGACAACAGCCTCGGGAGCCGTTTACTCCCAAAAACCCATATCTTCATAGACAGGTAAGTTAGGAAGAACTATACATTCTGCAGCCTCTTCCATGTCGAAGAAATTGTTTCCAACTATTACTTCGTTACTCGAGGCCTCGCTGCCGCTGCTATCGACCTTAATCGGGGATACCAGCTCAGACCAGTCCTTCAAACAATCAATCAATCAGGGAATTGTGAAGCGCGCTACTCACCCGTGAGGGTCTCAAGGCGCTGGGGGGCGCAGTCCTTGAGGCTGAGCGCTTTCATCCAACTGCAGAGGTCCTCGTGAAAACCTGTAACATCGCAACACACATCTTTAGGAGCCCCCTGTTGCGCGTTCTCGTCCAATACCAAAAGGGTTAGGCGTTGATAATATCTATCAATCGTGGCCTGGCTGCCAGCCAAGGGGGTCCTTCTGATGAGGGGGCTGTGTCTCTTCATGTTGACACGGTGCTCTCTTTCTGTAGGACGGCTCTCGGTTGTTGCACAGCTCGCTTAAGAGCTCCTTATATGTATTCTAAGCAGCCCCAATGAGGCGTACACGTCTACATCTCATCATGGTCACAGGGTCTCCAAGGGTTCTGGTTCACTGAGGGCTCCCGCATATCCATGCTCCACCTGTAGGACCTTGAACACGTGTCTATCACATGACCTTAGTGATGTCACAACACGCGTGTTCCCACCCCCAGGGCACGTGACCCCAACGTCAGTTCCGGGGAGCGACCCCAAGGTATCCCCCCTTTCTACTGGCGGCAAAGAAGAAACAACACTCAAACTGACTTCTAAAGCAAGACTAGTCAAATTAATGAGGATTGACTTCTTTGGCTAGTGCTCAGTCACACCAGCTCATATACAGAAATAGTATCTTAGTTTCCTGCTGAAGCAGGAACGCAACCAGTGGGAAATAAAAAAAGAACAGATCTGACCTTAATTGTTGCATTATCTTCATTGGTCATGGACACAGGAAACAAAATAGGAAGTGTGGACGGTTACACATCCCAAAGTAGTAATAGGGCGCAGAGCTTCAGTAGGAGATGAGGCTATAAAGACTATTTCTGAAGTAAGTTTGTTAAGGTACTATAGGCAGATCCTGTCTGGTAACCAAGACAACTTCAATCTGTTAGAAATAGGACAAGGAAGACAGATGAGGAGGTAATGCCCAAGGCTTTAAGTGGGACGGATTCCCTTTGAGTCTCATACCTGGTAGTAATTCAAAATGGACATTGAAATGTGTACCTATCAGGTCTTATATTCAGGTCCTTAGTATTTGTAGCAAAAATACTGATCGATTACTGAAAAATGTATGTAAAAAATGTTAAGGTAATCCATGTCAGCCATTTAATTCCTATTTATATTTTATATCTTTTACTTGACCTTGTATTACTAAGACTATTTGCAATTTTTCAGGATGTTGTGATTCTGTATTTCTGTGTGTGGCATTTTTTTCTTGTATAGTGCATACTTTGAACTGAGTTGCCTCCAGGGGCCCTATTATGTATAGGGCACACTTTTCCTTTTTGCGCCTGACGCACCTTAAAACAGGTGCGTCTGGCGTAACCCGCCTGCACTTTTAATGGGAATTAGAGATCCCCTTGCAGGAGGGTGCAGTGGGTGACTGCACTCGCTTGCAGGGGGATGTCTGGGGGGGGTCCATAGGACCCCATTTTACCCCCTCCAGAGGCCTGCAATCAGGGGGCACACTTGACAGTGTGCCACCTTTTAGCTGGAGCACTGTCAGTGCGCCCCTGACAGCTTCTTTGCCTCTGTGCCTGCGTTTATAATAGGGCGCAGGCACAGAGGCAAAGAGAGTCCCTCATTTGCAAGGGCCATGCCCCCATTTAAATGAAGGAACGCGCTCTTGAGAAATCGCTGGCGCTGTATGTGTACCAGCGCTTTCGGTATTACAGAGGGGGCCGCACAAGCGTCTGCGGCCCCTTCTGTAATATCAAAGTGCCCCGGGGACGGGCAAAGTGGGTGCACTTTGTGTAATACAGCCCCAGATGTCTGTAAAGAGCCATGATTGGGAGCTCTGGAGTTAGGGCTAAGGCACTGTCAGTGGGACAGGAAGGTGTTGAGAATACATAGTCATCTAAACATTGACCTGTCTGCAGAGCGTACAGAGCAACTGTCACATATTTGTTGCATTTGTGATTCTCTGCAAATGAGCGTGAAAGAGGCTTACATTTGTCAAAATATTGACAAGGCGAAATGCAGTGTAAATGCAGTGCTTACAGGTGAATGGATGTGTTGTGTATTTGAGGGTGGTGACGTGAAAGAAGTCAGAGATGAGGTTGTGAGATATGCAGTTTGACGAGATGTGGAGGAAAAAAAGGGTGTACATGTCTAACACAGAGTGAACGTAATGGGAGGGACTGAGACACTTTGAAAACCACTACCCCTTCCATAGACTTCAGTAATATTTGACTCAGAGTCTCATAATTTCAGAATTAAAACATTTTAAGGAGGCGAGGGGATGTGGCTGGACGTAGTGCAAGATGCATACAATGAAATTATGAGCTCCCTGCGGCTCAAGTGGCAAGGTGGGTGAAATGCGCCTCCAGCCTTCTCCCAAGTGAGTACATCTTCACCGCAGATGCTGCAGTGCAGGTGCTACATGGGCAGGTGATCCCTTTTGACTCACCTCCCGGTATATAACAGGTTTCTGGTTTGATGCGCATCCCAGCGGCCACCATTTTGTATGACGGATGCCCCTCTGACGTAATTCTCCTTGTAGACTTACTTTTGCTTTATTTCCACAGAGCTGCAGAGCATCCTTTTTTCATTGTTCTCTCTCTCAGGATTCCACTCCTTGCATTCTTCACTGAAGACTCTTTATGACTGCCTTATTAATGTTATGGCATCTGGCATATGTGTCACATCCCGAACACCACATCTCTTGCACTGCATGAATCGCTTGGATTCTGTGCTTTATCACTGGGCATTAGTCACCTCGGATTACATCCTGGCTGGTTTCTAATCTCTCCATACCACAAAGGTTGGGGCTGAATGAGTGTTCCTCTACCCTACTGCTTACATTGTGCTCTTCAATGGGGAGATCTTGAAAAACGCAGGGTGATAGAAAGAATTCTCCTCTGCTTAAGTCTTTGAGCACTTTACCCACTAATCGTACACAGTCAGTCAACACCTCCTCCTCATCCTCTACCCTCATGGAGAACGTATCGGAGTTGGGCGTGAGTGCTTGCCTCCCTCTCAAGCCACTGGTGCCATTCCAAAGAAACCTACTACTTCTATTTCTTTTAAGCGGCCTAAAAAAGGATTTAGACTCCCCATCAAAATCACCTCCTCCTTTAACTCTGGAGGATGTTATGGAGGAACCGAAGACACTGAAACTGTTTATAATTGACACTAACGCCTCCCTTCAAAGAACTAAGGACAAATGGTCCTCCCACGATCAACGCATCTCTACCTGGGAGCAAAGAGCAATATTCCTTGAGGATTTCACATTTCAAATTTCTCCCAAATGGCCAAGGATATCGATCAACTTAAACGACTAACAGAAAATGTGGAGAATAGGAAAAGAAGGAACAACCCCAGTCTCTTTGCCCCCTAGAAGGTTCAGAAGGCTTCAACATGATTTTCTTACAAACAACGATTCCTTCAGTCTTGCATCTGCCACATATCCCTTCTTTCTCCATACAATGGGCTCATTCTCTTGGACCATGATCTTCCTCAGCCTCCAATTCACACCCCAGAGGTATCCTCATACTATTTCTCCAATTCACCGAGCTAATGCAAATTCTCTCAGCAGCAAAAAAGGCGGGAATTCTTCAGTGGTCTGGAAATAAGGTTTTGTTCACAGAGATATCTCCCCCACTACAGCATCTCAGCTGAAACAATTCCTGGCTATACTGCCCCAACTGAGATCCAGGAACATCAGATATGGTCTAATACATCCTTACCTCTTCAAAATCACCTTCGAGGATAAAGCTTATTCTTTTGAGGAACCTTTGGACGTACAAACCTTCATCAATGAGTACAAAGCTTAAGCTATGGACTTTTTCACTGCTGGTTACTACTTGATGTTATACAATGTTTCACTGACACTTATGTATTTTATTTTCTTCCAGGTGACTGGTCTCTTGCTGTTTGTTACACTGCTTACTAATTGAATTTCTTTTACCTTCCTTCTTTGTATAAATATGGATCATTTGTTGACCCCTCTTTGTTTTTTCCTCCTTCCTTCATGTTCATTCTTCCTCAAATGATTCCCTCTATCTTCAGTGGTAAGTCCTTTATTACTGTTTTCATCTCAGATATATATTTTTTTTTTACAGAATTGTTACTCTTTTGTATACAAACTCCTCCCAATCGTATACATTCTTATTCTCCATTTTTCTCGTCCTCTCGTCAGAATCTCAACTCGCCTGTCTTTTTCGGGTGCTCCGCTATCCCTTCACCCAACCAGGTGTTCCTTTTCTATTCTCAGCTTTGCCAGCATCTGCGACCTAGTCACTGCAATGCCACATATTCTCATGTCAACTTCTCAGAGGAAGTATTCCTCCATGCCTTTTCTTTTTTCTCCTCTTTCCTTCTCTCTTTCTCTACGAATGTAATTTCAATAATTTTACAATGAGTCCTCTAATGTTTGCTTTCTAAAATTGTCATGCTACTCAGAACGATTACATGGAATGTCAAGGGGTTAAAAAAAACAGTTAAAAACCAGTGTATATTGTCTCATTTAGCTCACTTGAAATGTCACAAAGCCTTTCTAAAGGTGACATCTAAATGATTCAGAGATTGTTAAATTAAAAAAATAATGGATAGGAGATTTTATTTTCTCCCTCTACTACCAACAGGAATGGTGTGCTAATCATTTGTCATAAATCCCTCAACATCATCACACACTTCCAACATCGGGACTCAGAGGTTCGTTGGATATTGTTCACACTCAATATCGATGATCCCACCCTTACCATACTAAACATTTATGGTAAAAACTCATCCAGACCCAAAGTTCTGGCACTCTCTCTCTCTCGCACTATCTCTGAACACGCTACTGACAACTTACTAGTGGGTGGCAACTTTAATGAAATCATGGACTGCTTCCTGGATCAGAAATCTACTTCACGATTTGTTCTTCATACCTCCCATAAAGCCTTTAAAATTACCATTTATCAACAGTCACTCTCTGACTCTTGGATACTCTATAACCCTGGCCTGCAGGAATACTCCTTCTACTCACCCATACACCAGTCTCAATCTTGTCTGGACTATATATTTCTTAGTAAAAGCTTACTAGAGCACATGATTAATTCAGTTATATAGGTTCCAGCCTGATATCGGACTACACTCCAGTGTTGAAAGATTTGAATATTCTTGTTGGCATGCCTACCAACTCATGTTAGAGATTTAACAACTATTTGCTCTTGGCTAACTCTTTCCTCACTTCCTGCTCAGCATTTGTTGAACAATATTTCTCGATCAATGATACTGGCCAGACTCCATTTCATTTTGTGTTGGATGCCTTTAAGGTGACTTCACAGTTCTTTATCATAGGTTTTGTTCATACCAAAAAGAAAACTGCAACAGCGAAGTCTGCCTCCATCTTGGCACACATACAAAAATTGGAACATAAATATTACACTTCCAAACTTAAGAAATCGGCTCTGGATGCATTGGTAGCAACTAATATGGAATTCAATAAATACACAACTGAGCAGGCATGTGGCCCACTTCTTAAACTCAATGCCAGATATTATGGTGGGAACAACTGAGTTGGTTCTCTTTTAACTAGTTACTGAAAGCGCAGGAGAGAAAAGTCTTCTATTAAATCCATTACTAATAATGCTGGAAACAAGCTATTTTGCGACACCAACATTGTGGTGTGCTTCGCCTCTTACTAAAAGGAGCTCTATACCGCGGAGCCATACCAACAGAGGAGACTCTTAGTAGTTATTTTTCCAACCTGAAATCCAAGATCTCACCTTTGCCAGATTTCTCTAGTCTGAAAACAACCATTCCATATTAAGTGACTCTTTTCAGCTGTGAAACATTTACCTATTGGTAAAGCACCAGGCCTGGATGGTTTCACTGTTGGATTTTATTAAACTCCTTTTTCTCAAGCTCTTTAAACTTTCTTTAAACTTTTTCTTAACTTCCTTGACCGAAAATTCTCTGCCGGCTCTTTTGCAGAAGGTACGATCTGTCTAATCTCTAAGAAAGATCGAGATTTGACCCAATGTAAGAATTTAAGACCTATTTTATTGATAAACACCTACTGTAAAATATTTGCTAAGGCCTTTGCTCTGGATCTCATTGATTTCGAGAAATCTGGTTTCATCCCCCACAGGAATGTCACAGGCAACTCTCAAACCTTTCTCAGCATCATTAATAAGGTGCATAAAATTAAGGATCCTTTGACAGCATTATCTCTGGATGCTGAGAATCCTTTTGATAGGGTGGTTTGGTACTTCTTAATGAAAGCCTTACAGTGGCAAGGGTTTGGTCCCTATTTTTTACAACTTATCTCTTGGTTGTACACCTCTCCACATTCGTCTGCCTTAGTCAACGAAAATCAATCCCCTTACTTTCCTCTTAACAGAGGTACTAGGCAGGGTTGCCCATGATCTCCTCTCCTTTTTGTTTTAGCATTGGAACAATTTCCTCACCAAATGCAAACCTCAGACCAGTTTTCCGGGTTCAAACTTAGAGACATCTACATTAAATTTACTGTATATGCTGATGATATCCTTCTTTTTATGTCAAACCGGGAATGTTCTTTCCCTGCCTTTTTTCAAGAACTCTGTCTTTATTCCGCTGTCTCTGTCTGCAAACGAAACATTGATAAATCAGAAGCTATGCCTCTTAACAAACATTGTAACAAGCAACTCTTCACGGAAGCAGGATTATCCTTGAACCCCGCCAAGATCAAATGTTTAGGTGTTTGATATTGTGCATCTTTAAAAGATACACTTAAAATAAATCTATAGGTCCTTTCTGCTAAACTTCTTAACTTTACTCAGAAATGGTCTCCACTTTCTCTTTCCTGATGGGGTCGTCTTGATACTATCAAAATGATGCTCCTTTCCACTATCAATTTCTTTCTTATGATGTTACCTATTAGGATCTTGAAGGGATTCTTTTGTTCTGTCAACAGGATCCTTTCTAAATTTCTTTGGAACGGTAAAACACCTTGAATCTCTTTGGCAAAAATGTAAACTTCCTAAGTCAATAGGTTAACTTTCCCGATTTTGCATTTGGCATTAAGCAAATTCACAGTTACATATATCACCCTATCGATACCCCACACAAATTATGCTTCTCCCAGAAAGCCAATGTACATGTGTATAGTGCCTCCCTATTTATGAAAAACAAATTATTCAAAATTATCCTGTGTTGCATGCACACTCTCCCTATCTTATGCTGCCAACATAAGTGAAAAGAGTCATGAACAAGGCCAAATATCAAAAGTTATTCGGACTGAGTATGCATTGCTGTTGGTAATATCCACAAATTAAAACAGGTTTCTCCAATTAATCAACAGTTATCCTGTTTAATTCAATGTTAAATTGAAAATGCTTTTGCTAATACATAGACCACGCCTATTCGGATGACCTGATCGATGTCAATTTCACATTATAAAGAAACAATTGTAATTTCATTGTTTTTTGCATTCAAAATGAAGATGCCCAATGCATTTCAGGATTAAATTCTCTCTTCAGGGGCTGTTCAAAACAAAGAAACAATGATACCAAGTGAGGGAATTATCACAATAACAATATTCATTGTTCACATGTTTTCATTTTGTACAATTTATGTAAAGTTCCTTGCTGTGCTTCAAAATACATAGGGGTCGATTCCGATTCGGGCCGGAAATCTCTCCGACCGAGCCGGACCCGGAGAAATTTCCGACCGAATCGGACCCGTGCAGTCCGACCGAACGAGTCCGATGCATTCGTATGCCACCGGACACGAGTCGGTCGGACTCCCATTGAACTCAATGGGAGCCGGTCGTACAACGCGTACGCGGGCTCCCATTGCCTCAATGGGTGCGAGGCGGACAAGGGCGCCCCCTACAGCGAGTACGCCGCGAGCGCTCGCGGCGTACACGCACAGGTAGGGGGACCCATGGGTCCCCCTGTGTGCGCCTGCGCGGAGTACGAGTACAGGGGGTCCGACACGGACCCCAAAGTGCGGCTCCGACAGCGAGTTCGAGTCGGACGGCGCGAGTCGGTCGGAGCGGTCGAGGTGCGCATCGTACTTACCCGGCCGGAAAACGTCTCCATTGCGCGGTGCGAATCGGGTCCGAGCGAGTCGGTCGGAGCGGTACGATCCGGGTACGAGTCGGTCGGAGCGGTCGGGTCGCCCGGACGAGTCGGTCGGTGAATTCGCATCGTACTCGCTCGGCCGGACCCGCGTACGATTCGGTCGGGAAAAAGGGCTCCGAATCGGATCCGGTAAAGCCGAATCCTATTCGGAGCCCTACCGGCCGAGATCGGAATCGACCCCATAGTGTCACTGCAGGAATTAATTGCCAACTCTTGAGTGTGACATTAATCGAATGTATGAAGTTGTTAGTCAGTGATCAGTTTATCCAAAGAAAGACTTCTCTACTGTGATAAAGAAACCTTTAAATAAACGAAGGAGGGGCGTGGCCAAGATGGCGGCGGAGCAGCAGTAAATCCCAGGAGCTCCGCTCGCCATGGCCGAATAAAGCTGGATTAAAGGCATCCTGGGACCTCTAAACGGTCACACTGGGCACACGTACCTTGTCCGGTGCACGGTAGAGGCGGATGGCACCCGGGTGTCCGTGGACCCAGTGTTGCGAAGGAGTGGCGAGACGAGGCACCGGCCTGCAGTCGCTTCAGATCCTCGTCGGTCGACTTGCGAGGGAAGAAGCCCTGGTGGTGCGGGCTGGCGACCGCAGCGCCATTGGAGAGACTGCCGCTGAGGACCCGACGTGGGGAGAGACGAGACCCCCGTGGTGCCCAGACGGTGGGGTAAGCGGCGGAAGTTTGCGCCGCAGGGAGGCAGCAACCAGCCCCATGGAGCCCGTCATCGGGAGCCGCGAGTGGTGGGCCCCGGTCGGAGGCTGCGCTCGGTGGAGGGTGGTGACGGCGGCCCGAATCCTGGGCGGGAGGCGCAGGAAAATAGCCCGGTTTGCGCTGAGAAGAGCGGGCGCGGTGAGTGCTGTGCCAATGACTCCGGGGTCCAGGTCTGCATAGAAGGTGAGCGCGGGTGGCCGGGTCGGGAGTAGCGAGTGCACGGTGCCCCCCCGCATAGCCCTCGCGGGGCCTTGTTGAGACTGTGAGCTGATCTGGCGCTTGACTGCCCCATCTGCCAGAAAGGAGGCCAGAGGCGTTTCCTTTGGAGCAAGGGAGAGCCTAATTCGGCAGCGTCCAGCTGCGGGCAGAGAGGAGGACGACCCGGGCAGCAGCCATTTTGAATGCAAGGGGCTGGTCTGGGATCACTGGGCCTGGAACTGGGGGTTAGACCATAAGTGGGGACTGCCTTCACCCAAAGATCTAGGAGGAGCCGGGCAGTGTTTAAGGAGGGCCAGCACAGATCTACAGGGAGGGACCAGTGCAGGGCTTGGCCGGGGAGGGCCCCTGAGGTAGAGAGGCCTGCAGTGTAAACATCAGGTCAGAGCCTGGAAGATAGGGGCGTGGGCTGGATCGATTGACCCCGACTGCGAATACACCCCCGGTTGGACAGAGATGGACTGGGTGCCACTAGGGTGCTGCTGGCATAGAGTGGTGAGGCCTCAGCGGGCGAAGGGCTGACAAGGGAAAGAGGCACTCAAGCAGTCTACATCGTTAAAGGGGACCCGGAGTCAGGTTTGCTGCCGCACCCCTCCCCCTGGACCTGAAGGCAGTGGCCCACCAAGATGTCTACTCACAGGATGAAAAAGGACGCCACGATTAAGGATCTCCTACAGAAATCGACCTCTAAAAAAGCGGACGCTCTGGGGCCCGAGCACTCGACAGCACAGCTCCCACAGAACGACAATGAGGCGGAAAGTGGACAATCGGCGGAGCCGATCACACGAGGCTTCCTTGAACAGCCATTTGGCACACTAAGCAAAGACTTCATGGCCCTCAGACAGGATGTCGCCTCGGACATTAGAGCAACTCAAGAACGACGTCCAGGAAATTGGTGACCGTGTGGACTCTCTGGAACAAGCAGGTACTGAAGAGATGAAGAATTCACGTTAACAAGTCCGAGCGTTACTAGATCTTAGGGACCGTAATGAAGAGCTGCACCTTCGCTTGGAGGACCTGGAAAACCGCTCGAGGAGGTCCAACATCCGTCTTAAAGGTGTGCCACTCCACGCAGATGGTGGGAAATTGGAGGACTGGGTGATTTGCTTCTTCAGACATGCAGCCCTGGAGCTTGGGGACAGCAAGATCATTTTGGACCGCACGTACCGAGGAAGCCGGCGTCTGGCCCGGGTCAACAGCAAGATATCCTCACCTGCCTCCATTCGTTCAGACAGAAAGAAGTCATAATGAAAGCCAGCAGAGACAAGGCCACCATCGAGGGCCTCCAGGTTGGACTCTACCAGGACCTTTCGCCCCTCACCCTCCAGCGTCACAGAGCCCTTAAGCCAGCCACAAGCTTTCTTAGGGAGAAAGGAATACGCTACAAGTGGGAGCACCCCTTCAGACTATCTTTCATCTGGAATAAAGAGCTGCGGACGGTGCATTCCCTGAAAGAGGCCCAGGAGGTCCTCGGTGTGGCTCTGGATGAGGTTGAGCCCGGAAGCGGCCACCTGGAAGATAGGTCATCCCAGAGATCGGAAAGTCCGAGGCGGCGTCGGAGGACTGGCAGAGGGAAACATGTAAAACCTACGGAACAAGAACACCAGAAGGAGAGAGAAGCCCTGCTCCGACAGCTACAGAACAGTGCAGATCGGGAGGATCCTTACAAAGACTGACACATGCCAACCTGTAAGCAAATCGTTCCCCTTGTCCTGGCAATATGACGATGGGGTCCCGAAGACATTCGACATAGGCCGGAGGCTAGAAGCTCACCTTTTCCGAAGATGTTAACCGACGGTAGGCCATACGGACCCAAACACGATGTTGTGTGTAATATTCATAGGAGGACACTCTCCTGGGTTGTTCAATCTGTCAGTTTTGCATTTCTCTTTATCTATTTCCTATTCTATTCTAGGGGTTGTGCGATTATCCCCCTTATTATTAGAGGTGGGCCTCCATTTAGGTACAGCGAAGCGATGGGTGGGGAGGGGAGTTGTAGAGGTGCAGCAAGCCAGGGGTAGACGCTGGCAGGAGGAGGGAGGGGGAAACAGAGGGAGGTCAGGTTGGGGAGAGTCAGCTGAAACACCCATATCAGGGCTTCAAATAGATCCTGCAGCCAGATCACATGACAGCTAATAGGGTGAGGATACTGAGCATTAATGTGAGGGTCCTTAACTCACCGGTCAAGCGGCGCGCGCTTCTTGCCATGTTGAAAGAGTCAAACTGCGATATCTGCCTCCTGCAAGAGACCCATTTACTAAAAGCCGACTGGAAGCGCCTCCGCTCCAGATGGTTCGACAGGCAGTTTTTTCTTCTACAGCGGGGAAAAAGGCAGGGGTGGCAATTCTACTCGCAACGCACTTCGTGGGCTCAGTACTGGGATTGCACACGAAGGTACCGGGCAGAGTGCTAGCGTTGAGGATAGCCGTCGGGAATCATACATACACAATTGCATCCATATATGGCCCAAACGACCACCAAGAAATCTTCCTTAGAGACACACTGAACTCAATCTTAGAATCACCAGATGAGGATCTCATCCTGGGGGGAGACTTTAATATAGTCCCAGACACACAACTAGATCGGTCCGCGCAGCGAGTGGGTCACTCCGGGGCTCTCTCAGACTGCATGCTTCAAAAATTGAGGGACCTGGGGCTGACGGATGCCTGGCGACACCAGTATCCCAATGATAGGGAATATACGTATTTCTCGGCAGCCCATCAAACCTATGCGCGTATAGATTTATTTCAACTTTCCCACGGGTTACAAGGGATACCTGTGAAGTTGTGATAGGGACAGCTGGGTTTTCGGATCACTCACTGATCTCTCTGGTGGTGCAATTGGAGGGTGGCCCCCCCCCCCGAGACAGAGAAAGTGGAGGCTAAACCATAAACTGCTTACATATGAGGCCAATATCAAGGAGATACAGGCAACAATGCAGACATTTTTGGAGAGCAATGATGACGGCTCGACTTCGATCTCCCTGCTATGGGATACTCTGAAAGTCGTCATCAGGGGGCACTTCTTTGCAATCGCCGCAGGCCTGAATAGGGATAGGAGAGAAAAGCGGGAACAATTGGAATCGCAGATCAGGAAGTTGGAAGGGGTGCACCGCCGCACAGGCGCCGTCCAAATTAGGCGACAGCTCAATGCGGCTAGGCAGCAGCTAAAAGCATTGGACTATGATCGAGCAGAGCACTCTCTCTTGCGCACTAAACAGTGCTAATACAAAGGGGGAAACAAAGCCAGGAAACTTCTCGCAAACCTGCTAAGCGCCCAAACAAATGCGCGCCGTATTGCAGAGATCAGAAGTCCGCTGGGGGAGATCCTTCGGGCGGACTCAGACATAGCGACGACGTTCGAGACCTTCTACACGGATCTTTATTTGATGGATAGTTTGGTTCCGGAGGCGGCGGTGGTCTATGTGCGCGATGCGCTGGTATCCCCCTTCCCCCAATGATGCGGCATCATTGGACACTGACATCCATTTAGATGAGGTTTTACAAGCTATCAGAGGACTCACCTCTGGGAAGGCCCCCGGGGAAGACAGATTCCCGACTGACTTCTATAAGACCTTTGCCCACAACCTAGCCCCGCTCTTGGTCCGCCTTTTTAACTCTTTTAGCGATACCGGAACCCTGACTCCTACCATGACCATGGCAGAGGTGGTCGTAATACCGAAGCCAGGCAAAGACCCACTGGACTGTGCATCCTACCGCCCATATCCTTACTTAATATCGACTTGAAAATCTTTACGACCATATTAGCGGCTAGACTGACGCCCAATATGCAGGGGTTGGTTGATCCGGATAAATCTGGCTTTATTCCAGAGCGTAGCTGCAGCGATGGGACGCGGAGGATGTGTCATCTCCTAGACAAAGCCCAGCGCACTCAACAGCCCGCGGTGCTACTTTCAGTGGATGCCAAGAAGGCATTCGACCGGGTCCACTGGTCATATCTGAAACAGGCGTTACGCAGATTCGGGGACCATTTTATGGGATGGGTGGACTGCATCTATGATAACCCACAGGCGCGGATTAGGGTGAACGGGGTTGCCTCAAGACCATTTAAGACAGGGAGAGGGACACGGCAGGGATGCCCTCTATCGCCTCTGCTCTTTGCTCTCTACATGGAGCCGTTTGCAGAGAGAATCCGTCAAAACCCGGACATATCAGGGATTAGAATGGGGGACAGGGAACATAAAATATCGCTTTTCGCGGACGACGTAGTACTCTTCCTTATGAACCCAATGACTTCGCTACGCCCCTTGCTGAGTGAGATTGAAACTTTTAGTTGGGCCTAGGGCTTTAAGGTCAACAATTAGCTTGACGCTCCCCAAGAATATGCAACAGCAGCTGGTGACACAGTTCTCATTTAAGTGGGCACCCGAAGGCATCCCTTACTTAGGGCTACAGATATTCCCCGCGCTCGACAGAATAGCACAGGTGAACTACACAACAATCTTAGCTGAGATCAGGGGGGAACTTTTAAACTGGAAGCGGCACACTTTATCGTGGCTGGGCAGGCTGGCGGCCATTAAAAAGACCATCTTGCCGTGTATCCTGTTCATAATGCAGACACTCCCACTTCGGCCCCCACCTAGGCTGGTGGCACAACTACAACAGCTCATTTGGAGCTATATATGGGGAGGGAAAAAAGCATGAATTGTTATATTCCATATAGGTACCCTATATAGGCGCAGGTAACATCGCAACCTTTCACCTACATCCTTCCCTACATTACATACATAACGTTTCTTAGGCACTGACCTTTTACCTAGATATGACACTGCATCCAGAACGCGGGTTTTTCCCTGGTTCGATTCTCATACATTATGCATGAGGCTTCTTGGAAGCACAGCAGGACTAACAGTAGGATTACCATCTCCTGTATAATATCTCTATATAGAGTTCAGGCCCGACGTCATCCTTTAGGCTGACACAGTAACACAGCAAGGTAGGACCCCTGGGTGAGACCTATGGGTATATATATACAACACATCTTGCTTAGGAAGATAGAGGAGACCGTGACTTCCCGGCTGAGACACTGACCAGAGACGCTGAGGTTCCTGCATGCAGACGCTCCAGCTAGCAGTGGTCTAACATCCCTCGCGGGGTGTCCAACTCGAGACCAGGACGGGGTCCCATATTCTCTAACTCTCAGGTAATGGGTGGACTAGATCCTAGAGGGATTATTGGCATAACACCTACATAGATGCTAGGTACATTTAGGTACATCTAGTTAGGGAGGCATCGTAGGAGTACGCACTTTTTATCATGTGTTTTATGTACATGTATATATTCATGATTTCTGCAAGATGGTAGAACTATACCATCCCTTTACTTTCATAGAATTGCTAATCATATATCTCTGCTACTGTCTAATGGTTGTTGCAGCTCATCTATTGTACACTGGAATAACAACTGTTCAATAAATACTTATTGAAACCCCCAGACTGTTTATTCTGTGTAACTCTCTGAGACAAACTAAGTGAGCACGAGTGACTGAGCGAAAGGTAGTATATTGTTTCCACGATTCTGAGGGATCAGGGTTGTCATGTTCTGAGGTTGCCAAGAACTATTCTCTCCCCGATAAGAGGAGACTCTAGTGGCACTGTGAGCTAGCTAACACAGACAGGCTAACGTATCCGGTGGGGGTGCTCGGAATCCGTCCGCCACCAATCCCACAGTTAATGTTATCCAAACACGCAGATCCTGTATAGGTAATATAGAAACTACACGACAGGATGGCTCAACGTCTGACATATCTGAGACAGGAGGAGGGTGGGCTTGGCGTCCCGCACCTGGAGTGCTACTTTCAGGAGGCGCAACTGAGGTACATGATCGAGTGGTATAAGCTGGAGTCGGAGAAACATTGGTGCTTTATTGACCGCTCGATAGCGGGTATGCATATTTGGAAGGTACCTTAGCTCCCGAAGCAACATCGTCCACTGGGAGTATATGTCTCTCCGGTCCTAAGAACTACCCTCGGAGTGTGGGATAGAGTGCAGGAACCGTATGGCCTCTCGACCTCTATGTCACCGCTGACCACCTTTATTGGGAATCCGGATTTCCCCCCGGCAAGGACGGGAAATGGATACATACGCTGGCAAGAAGCTAATTGCAAAAGAATTGGGGATCTGTTCGACGAAAAGGGGGTGATAGAGTTCACTAGCTTGGTCTCCGACTTCGGAGTACCTGGGAATGCTTACTGGCAATACCTCGCCCTTTGCCACTGGGTGACCCAGCTTCAGGTGTTCCCCCATGCTAGCCGCCCGCTAACCAAGTTTGAGCGATGGTTCATTACCCGGACCTCAGACAAGCGCCTGCTGTCGGATATATATGCATTTCACCACACACTCCCGGACAGAGCAACAAGTCTCCCGTGCAGCGCCGGTGGGAATCTGAGCTTGAGCGCGAATTCGCCCCCAAGGAGTAGCATGACACAGAGCTAAAGCATCCTCTTGCAGCACAGCGGGCAAGGAAATGTTTTTAAAAATAGCGCACTACTGGTACTATTGCCCAGCTAAGGTTGCGAGATGGAGGCCATGAGGGGACGACCAGTGTTGGCGCAGATGCGGGCTGCGGGGCACCCTCTCACACATTCTTTGGCACTGCCCGAAGATGCAAACATTATGGAACTCAATTTTAAATGATGTGGACAACTTATACCAAACCGAAATCTCCAGATTCCCTAGCTATGTATTGTTAGGGCTCCCCAATGCTATTACTTATCCTCTTAAATCATGCCGAGGGAGAGCAATTACCCTAGCGCTAGGCCCGGCCAAACCAGTGCTGTTATCCCGATGGGGAACAGAAGAGGTGCCGACCCGACTGGATTGGTTGTATAGGTTGTGGGAGTTGTTGGGTATGGAAAAGATTACAGCAGGCATTACACACTCACTCCCAAAATTTGACAAAACCTGGGGAACTACTCTAGCATTCTTATCCACAGAATTTGTGGAGCTTACTTGCCCGAGATATCTCCGGGTACTAAGACTCACCAAAGAGCCTCCTCCCGCAGACAACTAAACGATTAGGCGCCGTGATCCCCGCAGGATGGCTACAGCAGATTATAATGTAGCACTACCCCCTCTCCCTAGACTACTCCGGCCCATCTCTCTTTTCTTCTTTATCTTTCTCTCTTGTTTGTGTTGAATATTGTTTCGTTCCCCACCGGCCAGTGGATGTAGGTGGCGGCTACTGTACTCCTTTTAAATCAATAAAAAGATTTAAACCATAAATAAACGAAGGAAAAGATGAAAAAAACGAATGAAATGAAACCACGAAACACATTCTAGTGTCAACTGTTTTATCGTGATTAAACAAGCCTGCCTAATAACTTCATGCTCAACCTTCCTGTGTTTCAAAACAACTGTTTGAGTGTCCAACACTACTTATGAAATTACAACTGGAAATCAGAATCGTAAACGTTCATGCTTGGCCAAAAAAAAACGAATTCTCTTTAAAATGTATGCAATGCTGTTAAAGATATTGCCTTACACTAAGTTCGAACATTTTTAACGTGAACTGTGTTAAACCAATACCTCTCTTTTAAAAGATTGCTAGCCAAAACGCTCTGGCACTTCTTGAAGGTCAACAACCTTGTCGGACTCCAACTTCTGTGATAATAGCTAAAACACGAACGAACAAGACGTTTTTATTGAAACTACTGCATGCATATACAAGATCAAGAAACTTGAAAGAAATATTATCTTCTCCTAAGAATTGGAGTCAACAATCTTTCGATGAAATGAAAAAATGTAATAACTGCAGTCATTGTAATAATGTTTTGACAGTCAACATTATCACACGCCCTAGAACTGGAAAGAAAGTGGAACTTAAACATTCATCAAATTGTAATTCAAGCAATCTGATATATAGCATCAAATGTCCATGCGGAATAATGCATATAGGAAAAACTGGAAGGAAAATCAAACTTCGAATAACAGGGCATAAAAGCATGATTCGAACAAGAGCACTAATTCTAACTTGGTAGCACATTGGTTAGAGCAAAAGCACACCATAGTGCAATTTCGATTTAAAGTAGAGGACGCATTACCCATAGTCCAGGGACGTGCTTATTCAAAAATAATATCACAACATGAAATCTTTTGGATCAAAACTTTTTACATAATATCTCCACGTGGATTGAATGACAAACTGGACATGAGTTGTTATTTATAACACCCCTCGACGGAGTAGTTAACACTATAAACACACTTCTGAATGCAACATTTTGCAGCAGCATACATGCATGATAAGGTGTATTGATCATGAATTTTTAGGCATACAATATGCCATTTGTAATGAAGTCGAGAGCATGAAAAAAAAATGTTTTACCACCTGCACATTTACAGCGTACAGATCTATTAAAAGACTTACTAACAACTAACCGGTTGTATGATGGGAGTTTGACTTTTTATGGAAGTTTAAAACTTTTGCACCTTTTCCTTGAGTTTTTTTCCACAACGGTTCAGAGTTGATGTTAAAGGCACTCTAGCACAGAGTGCACTGGGGCTTCAGTGAATAGATTAAACCTAGCAGTTAAGGCTCACGCAGCAGCGCTGGATTTACGTTCCGGCATACACTTTAAGGATGACCTATATGGTGGCAGTTCTTCTCGAGATTGTCCGACTCATTATTTTCGTTATTCTGCTACTGATCCAATTATATAGTGAAGTCATTGTAGATTTTGAACAAAAAGATGAGAGCATAGTGTGTAGTTTCACATTTAATTGAATAGTGTTTCATAATGATTTACGATTTGCAAGATGGCACCCGTGTTAATTAGGGGAGATACGAGTTTCTTGTCTAGTCCTGTTTTAGTGTTTACTTTTTAGATGACTGGTTGTCTAGCGCATTTAAATCGAGGGAACGCGGGGGGTTAGCAACGTCTTCGGAGGTTGATCACTCAGTTTTGAGAAGCCGCAGCATAATTGAGTGGAAGGTATGTGAGCAAACGGGGGGGGTTGGGTCATTCTCATCCGTTGGGTTTACACTTTCACGGTTTTTAAAAATGGAGGAAAAGGAGCAATCTTGTTCTTGTTTGTTTGTGTTTTAGCTATGACGTTGGTCTACTGTCACGGAAGTTGGAGTCCGGCAAGGTTGTTGACCTTCAAGAAGTGCCAGAGCGTTTTGGCTAGCAATCTTTTAAAAGAGAGGTATTGGTTTAACTCAGTTCACGTTAAAAATTTTCAAACTTAGTGTAAGGCAATATCTTAAACAGCATTGCATTAATTTTACAGAGGATTTATCTTTTGGCCACGCATGAACGTTTACAATTCTGATTGTCAGTTGTAATTTCGTAAGTGGTGTTGGATACTCAAACAGTTGTTTTGAAACACAGGAAGGTTGAGCATGAAGTTAGGCATGCTTGTTTAATCATGATAAAATGTGTGACACCAGCATGTGTTTCGTGGTTTCATTTCATTTATTTTTTTCATTTTCTCATTCTGTTAGTTAGAGGTTTCTTTATCACAGTAGGGGAGTCTTTCTTTGGATAAAATGATCACTGACTAACAACTTCATACATTCGATTAATGTCACACTCGAGTTGGCAATTAATTCCTGCAGTGACACTATGTGTCACAGCAAAAACCTGGAACACCCTGCCTCTCCACTTCAGGCAATCACCGTCACTGCCTCAATTCAGGAAGGACTTCAAGACCTGGCTCTTTGACTAAAGCACAGCGCCATCGTCGGGCCAGCTGTTTTCCACGCTCCCCCCCAGCGCCTTGAGACCCTTACAGGTGAGTAGTCGTGCTTTACAAGTCACTTTATTGATGTGTTTTGCAGCACAGCAAGGAACTTTACATAAACTGTACAAAGTGAAAACATGCGAACAATTAATATTGTTATTGTGATAATTCCCTCACTTGGTATCATTGTTTCTTTGTTTAGAACAGCCACTGAAGAAGGGATTTCATCCCGAAATACATTGGAAATCTTCATTTTGAACGCAAAAAACAATAAAATTACAATGTTTCTTTATATTGTGAAATTGACATTGATCAGGTCATCAGAATAGGCATGGTCTATGTATTAGCAAAAGCTTTTTAAATTTAGCATTGAATTAAACAGGACAACTGTTGATTAATTGGAGAAACTTGTTTTAATTTGTGGATATTACCAATAGCAGTGCATACTCAGGCTAAATAACCTTTGATATTTGGCCTTGTTCATGATTCTCTCTGCAAGGGTTGTATGACGTTACAACGCATTCCGTTGCAACGCATGCCTTTACCACGCATGCGTTACAACGCGAATGCCATCACCACGCATATCCTTTACCACGAAATTGCCTTTAACACGCATACTTTTACAACGATTTTTGTTGTTAAACTATGCATGTTAATGGCATTTTCATCTTAAAGGATATCTCCGATCCCTACAAATTAACCCTAAAAATGTACCCTTAAAATTTACCCCTGCGCGACACCACCCCCTCATTCCCCCTTACCTCTCCACTCCAAGCACTTCCGATTTGCGTTTTACGTCGTTAAGAGGAAGCGGAAGTGTATTTCCGTTTCCTCTAAGGACGCCGATTGCCTCCACATCTTTTTTTCTTCTTTAACTGAAAACGACGGAAACAGGTGCGTTTTTTGTTGTTGTTTTTTTTGGGGGGAGACCCCCAAGCCCCCTTTTTAAACCCACGCTTTTTGTAGGGGAGACCCCCAAGCCCCCTTTTTTTCTTCTTTTTTTTAACCTTTATCACACATGCCTTTACTACGTATCTTGTAGTAAAGGTATGCGTGGTAAAGTCTATTCGTGGTAACCACGCATGCGTTGTAATGCATGCGTGGTTATGGTTAGGCGTGGAAACGGCCTCGTTGTAGTGGCCGTTTCCCCTCTGCAAGCCGCCATGTTATCCCCCTTTTCTCTCAAACACATTCTTTTCATGTCTAATCCCCCCAAGTTTTGGCTTCCTGCTACTGAATCCCACTCCTCCACTTTACTGAAACCTGTTCTTGTCTCTACTTTATCTCCAAGTAATAATTTCTTAAACAACACTATTTGGTATAATAATCTGCTTAAGAAAAATGGTAGGACTTTAAGATGGAAAGTATGGATTAATAAAGGCGTCTTCCTCATCTGTCAGTTATATAATTCGGGCGAACTCATTCCATTTGCAGAGTTATTTTTCTCATACAATCTACCGTCTACTTGACATATCCAATACAAAGTACTTTCCTTCCTGGCACAGGATGCCTTCGCACAACTTTTCTCTCATGTACCCTCTCACCCTAGTTCACCTCCTCCCCCAATTACACTGTCCATACATTCTACGGCTGCTCTCTTTTACAAACACCTTAGATCAGTTGATCCTGACACGGCTAAAACTAACACTGAAGCAGCCTGGGAATCTGATTTAGATTATATTTGGTCGGTCTCCTTGGGGGATGGTGTTTGGTGTAAAATACACGTACTGCCAGTCTCACCCAAACTTTGTATTTGTAAACTGGGGTTTGCAATAAGACAAGGCCATTACGACCTACATATTTAGACAACGGATTTGAGGGTGCATACCCTTGAATAAAAATAGCATAGAAAACTGGCACAGTCCTTCCCAAATCTCCCGCAAAACCCGGAATCCCCCCATGGATCCCCACTGCAAGTACACTGAGATATGCTTGTATCTCAGTGTCCAACTGGGCGTCGACAGTACTCACTGGGGCTAGGACAAAACCCCTATAATCGGCCCAGCGTTGCCATATCTTTGTGAGTTTTTGAGGACAGCCCCTGGCCTGAAAGACTATTATTTCCAAACCCATAGAATGGTCCATACCTCTTTTCCATGCACTTATGGACGGTTGGGAGGTCACTTTCCACTTCTTGGCTTTGTCCCTCTTGGCCAGTGTGAACCCCAAAAATAACAGGTGTCATTTATAGCAGTTCCCACCGAGACCCTCTGTACTATGAAGATGGATCAATTTGGGATCTAGTGGAATCTCCCACAAAAGGACCTCTGCGAGGCAAGATGTCACTCGCTGCCAAAAGCACTTCAAGGACGGACAATCCCACACGGTGTGTAGGAAGGTGCCCTCGTCTATCCCGCAACGAAGGCACGTAGGGGACCCAATTACTCCCATGCGCCACAGGCGGTGCCTGGTGTAATAGGCTCTGTGCAGATACTTAAATTGAATCAGGTGGAGGTGAGAGGAAATAGCCACTTGACTGGGAACCCCAGGGCCTCTGTCCAGTCATCTTATTCATTCTCACCTCACCCATGTCCCCCTGCCATGTCGCCCTTAGAGCGGGTAGTGTCATGGCACTATGTGTGATCAGTGACTGGTAGATTTGTGTAATTTTATGCGTGCCTAAGTCACCCATTAATAATTTACCGTCCAGAGAGCTGATGTCTGGCAACTCCTGAAGGTCATGTAGATAGGGGGATATGGCATGACGGAGCTGTAGATACTTATAGATCTGGCTATGATGAAGCTGAAACTCAGTCTGCAGCTCCTGGAAGTATTTCAAGATGGGACCTTTCATAACATCGCCCAGTATGGACACCCCTATGTCATCCCATTTTTGGAACCAATTTAGTAAGGCTACCTGATGACGAAGGATACCATGCCGCAAGGGAGTCTCTCGTGTCAATCTCCCCCACCACCCTATCCTCCGAAGGGAGCGCCGCCATGGGGATATAACTAACTCTGTCGTTGGGAAAGAAAGCCCAGCCCTATCCCGCTGTAGAGGAGGTCTAGGAGTGGGGTGCCTCCCATTGCCCATCTCTCCGTAGCATATGCTGGGTCATCTTGAGAGCTATACTACCAGTCATTAATGATCAGGAGGTGTAAGGCAGCATACTAGGTTTATACATCAGCGGCTGCGATTCCCCCGCAATAAGTGGACTGAAAACATGTCCAAAGGGCAACGCGTGTCACGCCAACACCCCATAAAAACTGGTTTAGCATGGCATTAATCTGTTGGAACCATGACATTGGAATAGTGTAGGGTTGAATCTCGAGCTAATAGAGCATGTGCGGGAGCGAAACCTTTTAAAGATTGTCAATCTGCCCCACAGGGAGAGTGGCAGCGGAGACCAGACCTTCAACTCCTCTTTAACACCTGACAGCATTGGACAAATGTTGCGGGACCATGATATTGCGGGGTCGGGGGAGATAAATACCCCCAGATATTGGAAACTGTGTCTAGCCAGTGTTAAGCCAGCCACCCACTTCATATATATTTTATTATTTTTATAAAATACTTTTTTATACTCCTGTTCATCTCTTTCATGCCAAATCCGTACACAGTGACACCTGCTGGTGTTGTAATACTCACACAGGAACATATTTTCATGTTTTTTTCTTGCCAAGTCTTATTCTCCAATTTCTGGTCTTTGGTTTGCGAATGCATTACAGCTATTACCCAGGTTCAGTTACCTCTTTCATATGATTTACTGTTTCTGGGTAGCTTGTATAATATTTGGTCCTCTAACTGAATGCTTGGGAAATTTGTCCACCTCCTGATTTCAATCTCCATTCATGTAATCACTTCCAATTGGAAGTCCACAGACAATATTACCCTTCAATGTTGGTGCAATTTAGTATGTCTTCATCACAGGTTAGATACATATAATCTTAATTCTGTTCAGTTATCAGCTAAGCGCACTGAATTGTGGGTGCCACTTACCACTTGTCCCGCAGGATTGATGTTCTTTTTCACTCCAGTTAAATTATGGTTAATATTATATTTCACGTTTAGTCTTGTAACAGTTTCCGATTTTACATGTTTCAAATATTATTTATTGACTCATCTTTTATATTTATTTCTTTTCACCCTTTCCGTCTTCTTCTTCTATCCTTCTTTCCATCTTTATAATCAATTTCTTAGCTCTACCATTGCCTTCCTTTACCCATATGTGTACACGTTCGCTGTTTATGATTTGCTTAGTTTCTAGCTGTATTCAATCTCCACATCACTACTTGTTTAAGTTGCAATGTTATAATGCACCAATTGTTGTTTTCTCTTAATAAAAATCTTTAACAAAAAAAAAGAAAAACTTTTTCAATATTAATTTGTAGTAATGTAATCACTCTTGGTTGCACTACCTTGCTCCAGCATAAAAGCTTGTGCATTCTTTCCTTTACATTCCTTTTGGAACGTGTTTATGAATGTAGTGTCAGACAGTTGCTGGACTTAGATTTGGCTGCCGCTCTATAGAGCGTGTGGGCTCTGCAAATAAAGGGCCAGATGTACGACCCATACAATTTGCGAGTCGCAAATTGCATCGTTTGGCAATTTGCGATTTGCAAAATGTAATTTACAACAGTGTCTCAGGCACTGTTTGCGATTCCTAATGGGGTCGCAACTTGCCTGCCTCATTAATATTCATGAGGCAGGTGCAATTTGAGACCCCATTAGGAATGGCTAGCTCTCCCAGGGATGGTGGCCTGCTAGGGTCAGCAGACCACCATGTCTGTGACTGCTTCAAAGTCATCTCTTTACGAAACTCCAATATGTACTCTTCTTCTTCGGTGCTCACTATGTCCTCTTCTTTCGGGTATGGCGTTTTGAAAGGGGCGTTTTCGCGGGATCCTTTTCCTTGTTTTTCGACGTGCGCGATGGCGTTTTCCTACGTCTGCGAGCGTAGCCTGACTTCCTGTTTTCTGAAAATTGCGCTGTCGTCGTGGAAACATTGAATATCTTTCACCGGTTGTTTATATTTGACCGGCGGTGCATTTCTTAAGTTTTGCATCTCTAATTTAAAAATGGGAAAATATTAGCATGATGTTATAAGAACCACACAAGTAAGTACAGTTCATTAATTGAGCAGACCCGGAGGTAACAGTAAGAGATCTCCAACGCTAAAAGATTGATGATCCATGGTCTGAGAGGCACTTGTTAGCAGCAATTCACACTTGATTCCAGCCTCTTCAGTCCTAAATAGAATCACTCCCCCCTTTTGAGACCTGCTTTTTAAATAAAGCAGTTTTTTTTTAAATGCAGTCCGTTTTCCTTAAAAGGAAAACGGGATGCATTTAAAAAAGAAAAATGAAACGTTACTGTTTAATTTTTTAAGAGTAAGCAGTGGTCCGTGGGACCACTGCCTACTCTTAAAAAATATTTTCTGTGCCAGTCACAAAGGGGAAGGGGTCCCCTGGGGACCCCTTCCCATTTGCAAGTGGCTTACCACCTTCTTGAAGTAGGTGGTAAACTGCGAGCGTTTTGCGACCGCAATTGCAGTCGCAAAACAATGGTACATACCACTGGAACTCGCTATTAGGAAGGGACGCCCTTGGCATGCCCCTTCCTAATAGCGAGTTGAAAACCCTATTTTGCGAGTAGGTAATAGGTTACCGACTCGCAAAATAGGGTTTGTACATGGGCCAGACCTATTTTGCGGTCGCAAACGGGCCGATTCCCCGTTTGCGACTGCAAAAAACAGTCATACATCTGGCCCAAAGTACTTCCTAATTTAGATGTGAACCGATTCTTATTACAATTTGGTGACGAGGTTGACGAGCTTCCCCACAGAACCCATCAGCCATTACCACAATGGTTTTCCTCTCAGTCTGGTCTGAATCTACTGCTGCATTTTGAAAGTGTCTCCTCCTACAGTGAAAGCTCTCATAAAGATGGAACCTCGCTCCTGGTTTGAGATGGTAAATCTCGATATTTGGTACCAATTGGTATTGGTATTGGTATTGTGGGTGCAGTGTAACTGTTTTGAGCAATGTCACTATAGGCATCTCTGCTCTCACGCAGTACGTCTCCGCCGGCAGTGCTGCAAAGCTGTTGTGTTCAGGCATATATCCTGCCTGTTAAGCACTTCTTTGTCGAATGCCATCCGGCACTAGCATGCTCTGTGTGCCTCCTTCGTTCAGAAAAGAAAAAAAAACTCATCTTTAATTGTTTGTTTCAGCAATTAATAAGCTTACACAACTGTTGGCTGATGACGCTTAATGTGTGGATGTTCCCTTGATCTCTATCAGCAGTGGTATGTTGACTATTTGCATAAAGTGACTTTGGTATTAGTTTTAAAAGTTGTATTCTTGTGCTCCTGCTATTGCTCTGACATATTGCACCATCATGTCTCATCAATGTGGAAATCCTCCACCTTATTTTTTAAAATGAACCAGGTCAACCTAATATGAAGTGGGAACAATTGTTACATCTATTCAAAAACTACATGCTTGCTATTGATGGGGATTCGTTTGATTCCAACTGGAAAAATGCCATTCTTTTAAACTGTATTGGCATTCAACAGGAGGAAGTTTTCTGAGCGCTTACCTCCATTGGCTGCTCCTAGTGGTAGAGCTGCAGAAGATTATGATTAATTCACTGAAGGAACCTCATTTAGTAATGGAACATTACAATTTTTACACAAGACATCAACTTGAAAATGAGTCAATTAATTCATATGTAGCTTCTTTAAAAGTTCTTGCAGCAAATTATGGTTTTGGATCAAATACAGATATTTATATTAGAGGTCAAATAATTATTAGATGCTCTTACAAGAAAATACAAGAACAACTTTTGCGACCTAGGAATTCTTCTCTTAAAAAGACGATAGGCATGGCTAAAAGTGTTGAACATACTGTAGCTTCATTTATGGTGCTTGATGTAGATTCCTTATCGTTGGAGGTTGCAGAGGCTTCCAAGAATGTGCAGGAGAAGAAGAGACTGGTAAAGAGTAGAGTTCAAACCAATTTTGGAGTGAGAGAGAGGATCAAGTGTTCTAGATGTGGTTCTAAGTTGCATGTATCTACTTTTAAGTCATCTCCTGTTTTAGGAAAAGAATGTTTTAAATGTGGCAAGATGGGTAATTTTTAGAATGTGTGCATAAGTATGAAAACCTCTACAAGCTCTTTTAATAGAAAAATGTTGTTAGCTGAGGACGGAGATGCTAGTGAGTGTAAAGAAAAGCCCATCTTAATAGTTCAAATGTCCACAGATGAGTGTGCAAATGTTTCCAAGAATGAGGAATGGTTAAGTGGTGAAAAGTGCAATATGACTAATGTTACTACTACAGCCATGAATGAAGAGTCAGTACAAAAGAAGGGTATCTTAACCATTTGAAGGTGAACATTTCAAGCAACCCACTTGTCGTATAGGACTGGGTAGTACAGTTGTGGATGTGATGGCTGATTCTGGCTCACCATTCATTATTATATCAGATGTTTTATTTGACAAGGTAACAAGGTATTAGAGCCAAGTGACATTGTTGTGTTTGGTTTTTTGGGAAAAAAGAATTGGCATGCTTGATTATTTTTGAGCTAATATTCTATTCTTAGATAGGTCTATTATTGGCATCGTGTATCTTGCCATTGATAGCCAGCATGTGTTAAAATGGCATCATCAAGGAAGCATGGGCATTTCACTTAATCCAAATGCAAACTTTAATTTATTTTGTGTGGATGATTTTGATAAGAATGAGTTATGTTTGATGTCTGTTAATGAAGCTAATCAGAGCTTTTGGCTCATCAAAACCCTTGGTAGGATATCTGGATTCTCATATAAGATTGAGTGATGTTAAAGTGTTTTTCCTGTTAGGCATAGATTAAGGAACATACCTGTGAGTGCAAAGAAGGAGCTGTGTGAGATGTTGAAAGAAGTGTGTGATAGTGGGGTGATTGAGTCTGTGGATTCATCACAATGGGTCTCCTCAATTGTTTTAGTAAGGACAACAATAACAATTTGAGTTTGTGTGTAGAATTGAGACCTGCCAATAAGCCAATTGTTGTGGATTTTCATCCTCTTCTGCACATTCAATATTTGCTGGCTAAGTTGGATGGTGCTTCAGTTTTCAGTGTGTTAGATCTTCATTCAGCATATCATCAAACTGATTATCCAAATAATCAAGACACATTACTACTTTTATTACACCTGAGGGAGCAAATAGATATCCCAGAATCCCTTTAGGTTTAGCTTCGACTGCTTCGGTGTTTGAAAAATTAATGCATATTTTGTTTGGGAACATTGAGGCAGTCTTCCCATTCAGGATGATATACTCATGTATGTTTTGATATGGTGGTGGAAAAACATTATATGATTTTGAGGAAAGCTTTGATTAACCTTCAGGATAGAGGATTAACTCTGCAACTGGACAAAAAATAGTTTTTGGCAAGTGAATTCGAATATCTTGGCTAATAAATTAGTGGCAAAGGTATTTCGACCAAAGATTATTTGATTAGGCAATTCAAGAGGTTGGTAAACCTATTCACAAAGATCAATTGCAATCATTTTGAGGTCTCTGTGAATATTATTCCTGTTTTGTTGCCGTTTTTTCAATAATTCCTGCACTATTAAGGAGTCCTTTAAAGTAAAGTGAAAAATATAAATGGTCAAGTGACAAAGATGATGCTTTTTCACATCTAAAACTGAACATGATTCAGGCAATTCCTCTTAGTCCTCATTCCCAATTTGGTATGAATATTATTACTGTTGATGCCATTGCTGATGGATTGGTGGCTGTTTTTACCCAAGTCAAAGAAGGTAAAGAAGAAAACATTGCTTCTGCCTCTAGATCATTGACATTAGCAGAAAGCAGATATTGCACCATTGAAAGAGAGGCACTTGCATGTGCCTGTATTATGGAACATTTTAAAACTTTTGGGTGGCTCAAATCCTTCATTAATAGAACTGATCATAAGTCTGAGCCTGCTGTACAGTAATGGTACTGGCATGCCTTCTTCACGTCTCATTAGAATTTTAGCAAGGTTCTGTGAGTAAAATGTTAACGTTTTAAGGTTTGATACCCCTGAGAGCTTTGCAGTGCTCTGGATGATTGCTGGGAGATTCGCTCGGTGCAAATCAAGCATTCTAAAGTATATACCGCAAGAAGGAACAAGAGGAGGGTGTTTACCAGCTATATGTTGTGGATAATGGGACTCAAGTCATAGCACATTTGAACTTTAGAGCAACAATTAGGGATTATCTAGTGGTAACACTTTTTAGTGTCATTTAGCTTATAGAGAAGAATTGATCTAGTTGTGTATGAGAAATGTTTATTCCAGCAGTGTCTGTCATGAAGTACTGATATAGCACCAGTATACAAGTTAACATACCCGCTTGTTTTACTGAGTGGAATAAATTACCAGACACAGGTCCTGAAGAAGGTGGTCAAGTAAATTCTGAATCCACCGAAACGTGCGTTGACCAAGGTTGCTTTGAAACCCCAGGCAAAGACTCAGCAAGGGAAGATTAAAAAGAATGGCCTCCATGCTGGGTTGTTAAGGAAGTTATGGGGTCCTGGAAGAGGTTTGTTTTTAGTGTGCATTAGTGTGGTGGTCAGGTTTGAATGAGAGATATTGAATAACGAGTGAAGTGGTTTGTGACACATTCTCTATTGATTTAGTTGCTTTGCTATTTCAACAGTTGTAATGTTTGGTGTTATAAGGATGTGTAATTTGTATGCTTGTATTCTAAAATATGAAAAACCTTTAATAAATATTTGTATAAAAATATGAAATGCATGTAATTGAAGGTTATTTATAAACAATGTAATAAATATGTGAAGGATATTGCTGGGTCAGTGACTATTTTGGATTAATTCCTTGCATTAAGTAGAACAGGCTAAGTGGGAATGTTTATTCATAATTGAAAGCTTGTTTCCCCTATTCCCGAACCTAAAATATTATATTTGGGGGTGCCCTTTCTGTACGAGGCAATATTAAGGTCATGTACATTCCAGGAACAGATAATGTGTGTGCAGATTGTTTATCTAGCTTACCAATGAAGATGATACTGTATTTTTGAAAAGACAATTTGGAAGAATGTGTTGTAGCCTCTTTAAGTGATGTGCAATATGGTTTTAACCAAAGTATTTTAGAAAAAATGTTTTTTATCTACAGAGGAGTTGAAGTGTTGAAGCAAGTTAAGATTTCCATTATTAAAGGATCGCCTGGTACAATCTTTTTTTTTTCAAAAACTTTTTTTATTAAACAGTTGCTCAGGTCACTTTTGCACTTATAATACAAGGGATAGACATATATCAACACTTTATTCCCATACTTCTCAGAAATATCCTCATCTCTGATGGTTCGCAGAACCCAGGGTCCCCCTAATCTACATACTGTCCTATTCCGATATCCTCCCTCCCTCTCTTTCAGCGTCCACTATACTCACTCCACCCCAAATTTTACTCAATTTTTGTGGGAATCCTATGGATTACCTTTTCTGCCCCAGAACACCAATCTAAGTCGGTTTCCCATTCCCTCTGGTCTGGTATCTGGCACACTCCCCATTTTTTGGCTATATTCCTTTTGGCCACCATTGCTGCTACTTTCAACCATATTAAAGTGTACTTGGGCCATTTTTCTTCTCCTGTGACACATATTAGAAACCATCTCGGGTCTGTTGGGATTTCCACGTCAGTGACTTCAGTCATGACTCTCGTCACCTCTCTCCAGAAGACTTGGATATATTTACATTCCCATATGATGTGAAAGAAGGAACCTATTTCACTACATCCTCTCACACAATATCTAGACACATCCCACCCCATTCGATGCAATAGTGTTCTGGATGCATATGATCTATGAAGTATACGCAGCTGGACTAGACGAAACCGGGCCCTTATAGCTACTTCGATGGGCTCTGCACTGCCTCCTCCCAGTCATCATCCTCCAAAAGTCTTAGCTCTATCTCCCACGCCACCCTCAAGGATTCCACCGGATTCCACCGGATTGGGTGAGTTGTACATTATTTTCTTATATGTTAATGAAGTGGCCTGCGTAGCCATTGGGTCCATCAATAATCTGTCTTCTAATGGCGAGTAGTCAGGCAGAGTCTCCCCCTCTCTGAGATATTGGCGAATAGCATGGCTTAGTTGCATATATCGATATCGTTCTGTCTCTGTTATTTCATACTCACTTTGTAGGTCTTCAAAGGTGTGCTGACTCTGTCCCCTCCATATATCCTCCAGCCTTTCAATTCCCAACATTTCCCATTTTTTAAAGAATCCCCTTAGGGCTCCCACTTCTGCCAGTTGGCGACTGTCCCACAATGGAGTTTTTCCCGTCAATTTCCCTTCCCAGCCTATGTGTTTTAGCACTTCTCTCCAGGCTCGTACTACTGTCTGAGTGTGTGGCGGGAGTTGTTTTTCTTTACTTCTACTGTATAATGCTGCCGGATATCCCCTTTAACCCATAGCCCAATGATCTGCCCTGAAAGCTGGATCCCCACGGTCAGTAAATGCCCAATTGTTCACTACTGTCAACTGTGAGGCCCAGTAATACTTGCGTAAGTCCGGGACTGCCAGTCCTCCCTCGTATACTCCCCGCTGGAGCTTACAAAGAGCAATTCTAGAGCTACCTCCATCCCATAAGAGTTTTCGCAGTTCACTATTCATATCTCGGAACACCTTCTTAGGTATTTTATACGGGGTATCTGCAACACATATAGCAACCTAGGCAGGGACATCATTTTGAAAATGACTGCCCTGCCCATCAGGGACACCGGTAATTTTCGCCAATGCTCCACATCGTTCCCTAGTCGCTGTATTTGGGGATATAGATTGTCTGTTAGGAAGTCTTCTTCCTTTGTGGATATCTGGATACCCAGGTACGTGAACCTTGTCTTAATTACCAACTGAGTCGAACCCACCAGTCTCTGGGGGACTGTCCCCATCAATGGGAAGAGGAGGGATTTATTCCAATTTATTGTGTACCCCGAATAGGTACCGAACAGGTGGAATATTTGGAGCACCCTATGTACTGATCTATACGGTTTGGTCAAATACAGGAGTATGTCATCTGCATACAATGATATTCTATCTTCCCAGTTGCCCCCTTCCTGTATGCCTTGTAGTATTGGGTCATTTCGGACCCATGTGGCTAATGGTTCCATTGCCAGGACAAAGATCATCGGCGAGAGCGGGCAGCCCTGCTGTGTGACCTTTCCGATCTGAAATGAACGAGACACCTCTCCATTGACCTTCACCCTTGCCTGGGGATCTTGGTATAGGAGTTTTACCCTCGCTCTGAAATTTGGTCCAAAGCCCAGTCTATCTAATGTTGCGAATATGAATTGCCACTCGATACTATTGAATGCCATTTGGGCATCCAAGTAGAGCAACACTGCCTCTTCTGTTCTTACCATCTTTGTCCGATGTAACACCCCATACAGCCTTCGGAGATTAAGCCGTGTGCCCCTATGTGGCATAAACCCAGATTGATCCGGGTGTACTAATGTGGATATGACTGCCCATAGTCTGGTTGCCAGTACCTTTGCAAGCACTTTTGCCTCGACATTTAACAGAGATATCGGTCTGTACGACCCACACTCTACTGGCGATTTACCCTTTTTGGGGGCCACCACTATCGTGGCGATACGTTGGTCCAAGGGAAGTTCCCCGTTTTCCCTTGACTATCGATACATATTAAGGAGATGGGGAGCATCCTTACTTGTTACGTTCTTCTATTGGAAGCCCGTTTGGACCGGCTGCCTTTCCTGATTGTAAGTCCCCTATGGCACCTGTTATCTCTTCCACTGTAATATCCTGCTCTAGTGCTTGCCAGTCTTCCGCCCCTAGGACTGGGAGATTAATTTCCCGTAGCAATTCACTACAGTCCTCTACCGTTCTCGTTGTTGAGGACGTATAGAGTTCTTCATAATATTGCACAAATGCTTCTGCTATTCCTTTACCTGTGCGATTGACTCCTCCCCCTTTAGTTTGTATTTCCACTACCCAATTTCTGTCCCTATCTCTTTTCTCCAATCAGGCAATCATTTTGTTAGCTTTGTCCCCCACATCATATATTTTCCTTTGAATGGCCAAAGCCTGCGTTCTCACCTTTTGTTCCCCAAGGTCTTTTAACTCCTGTCGTTTGAGTTTGAGTCTATGTGCCACGGATTCGTCTTCCCTATTGTTCTTCCCTATTTCTCTCTCTAATCCACTGATCTCTGCTTCAAGTTTTTCTAGCTCTTTACTCTGTTCCTTTTTCTGGATACCAATTTGCTTCTGAGTATATCCTCTAACTATGGTCTTATAGGCCTCCCATAGCATGGCCGCCGATTCCACTGAGCCCTCATTTTCGTGGAAATATTGCGTCGTACATGCTTGTATTCTTTGTGCGAATTGTTTGTTCCTGAAATGCCATGGGTCTATTCTCGGGGGAAGTATAGTATTTCTTGTTGGCCCCTGTAGCAGCACTTCGACCGGGGAATGGTCAGAAATACCCCGTGCTTTATGCGCAGCTCCCCTAAATTGTCCCGAATGTGCTAGAAATGTGTATATGAGAGAACCTCCCACTTGACCTACATCCGTTCATCAATGGCTAGCTCTAGCTCAATGGGCATTCCCTTGCTCCAGTAATCAGTCGATTCAACAATACTGCATTTATTTATATCTTTATTTAAAACATTATTTTAGTTATCAAAAATTTTTGGGGTATTTTTTTCAAAACATGAAGAAATAACTTAGGTTTTCATATATACAGTGCAATTCATGAGTGATTCATCATATTGTACATCTCTTATCCAATCAAGAAGATTCATAGTTTTTGCATATCCCCATATTGTGATACACAATAATATTGCATCACATCACACCTCACATTCCAACACATCCTAACATACCAAACACACACATTCACATATCAAATACATTGCTGATCCAGCTTTAAATGGCATGCCATAAAACTCATGGTGAAGGCCCTTCATTAATGTCCATGGTTGTGCTGCCAGCTGGAAGTCCAACAGGCCGACGTACGTTTCAGTGGATCAAGGGTACTTAAATCCACCTTCTTCAGGACCGCGTACTTTTGTTAGATTATGTAGCGGAAGTAAGATGGGGAATCAATGATTCAGGTTGGCCTTATGTTCAATGGTAACAGCGCGTATACCAGAAATGTAGTCACATCTGGGGCCTGATCCTCTGTTGGGGGTAATGACACTCACAATGGTGCTGCTAGCATTTATATCCACTTGTCAGTTTGTTTAAGAGGGAATACAGCTTCCAGTGTATTTAGTCAGTATTTTATATTTAGTTCCTTGTATCACATTTGGCCCTGGCACGACTAGGTGCTTGGCGCACAATGTCCAGATGATAGTCTGGGTGCCATTTCTTTGTACTGCTTCTGAAGTTCTTTAGGCCAGAATACCGGGCTGCTTACGTCCCACTTTACTGAGGATCTTCCTCAACTTCCTCAGCTGTTATAAACCTCTCCAATAGTCCTCTATCGTGTGTCCCCGTAGCTCCCGTCATCCTGTCCAGCTGCGGGTCCATGACCACGTTCATATCGCCTCCCAGGATGAGCGTGCCTAAGGGCATCTCAAGTATAATGCTTCCCAACGCTGTTAGGGTGTCGCTGTGTAGTCTTGGTGGAGTATACACTGAGCAAATATTTAGAGTTTTCCCCTCCCATGTGGCAGTGAGCATTGCATATCTTTCTAGCTTATCTTGCCAACATTTTTCACTGTCAGCGGGACAGAGGTCTTAGTTAGTATCCCCGCACCCCTAGAGCCTGAGGTGTACCCTGCATGCACTTGTAATTTGTACCCATATCTATCCATTGTCTTGCAGTAGTTGTCCCACAAGTGGGTTTCCTGGAGGAGCACCAGTTCTGGACTGGAGCCCCAGCGTTCGTTTTATCTTACTTCCCAACCCATTGACGTTCCACGTTAGTACCCTAAGAGTCATCTGGGAAAGCTATTCTTATATTGGTGAATAAGGATTGTTAGAACTGGGGGTCTCTAGTTGGCAGAGGTAGGTACCTTTGTCCAAATAGGGACCCTTGCTTCTAGTCAGGGTAAGGGGGATACACTACTAAAATAACCCCTGCTCACCCCCTTGGTAGCTTGGCACGAGCAGGCAGGCTTATCTCAGAGGCAGTGTGTAAAGCATTTGTGAACACATACAGTAACCCAGTGACAACACTACAGATGGACACCACACAGGTTGTAGTATAAAAATAAGTATTTTTATATAGACTTAACACAAGACCCAAACGACAAAAATCCACAATACAATACGAAAAATATGACTGTCAAATGGTAGAAAATAGCTCAGTTCAATAAAGATGATAAATGCGACACTTTACTCTCAATGTACCTTTGGATGCGTAACGCAAAACAAACAAAAGGGTCGCAGGGAAGGTGATGCTTCGATTCCTTACACGCAGAAAGGAGGATGCGTCGGTTTCTTACTGCGGCCCGGTTCCGATGCGATGATGATCCGGTGCGATGTGAGAAAATGGCGATTTGCTTACGGTGCGACAACGTAGACGAGATGCGGGCACGCCCGACGGCCGTGCGGCAACTCGGCGATCTTCTGAGCCGCGTCAGGCCCTGCGACACGCTTCTCTGGTGATGCGCCGGCGTCCTCTGTGGCGGCGGCACGCTTCTTCGGTGATGCGAGGCGCTTCGGTGATGCGACAGCGGCAGCACGCTAACTCCGCGATGCGACGACAACTGCTGCGGCGGCACGCTTCTCCGGTGATGCGGGGCGCTTCGGTGAATCGACAGCGGCGGCACGCTTACTCTGCGATGCGACAACAGCTGCTGCGGCGGCGACACGCTTCCTCTTCGTTGCGCCGCGCTTCCAGCTCCCAGCAACACGCAGTCTCTCAGAAGGCCCAACAGCAGTAGGCACTTCAATTCCCAGCAAGGGAATTCAGGAGGGGAGCTGGGGGTGAAGTCTTGTATCCCTGAGACTTCAGGCAGGAGGCAAGCTCAATGTTCAAGCCCTTGGAGATCTTCTTCAAGATGATGAAAGCACACTCAGTCCTTTTCTCCTTTCTTTGGCAATAAAGTAACCACTGCAGGCCAACCCCAACAACACGCAGCATAGGGGTAGTCTCCTCCTTCAGCTTCCTGGTTCTTCTCTTCAGCAAAGGTTCCTCTTGATTCCCAGAAGTGATCTAAAGTCTTGGGGTCTGGGCCCCAATATTTATACTAGCAAATCCTTTGTCCTCTGAAGGCAGAGGGTCCTGTACCTAGTCCAAACCAGTTCTGGGTGCATTCTGCCAGTGCACAACTTCTTCCTTTGTCAGTGTGGGCCAGGGTCATCAGACACACCACAGGAGGTGGAGCCAGCATTGTGGAAGGCAGGCACAGCCCTATTCAGGCCCAGGTGCTACTCCTCCCACCACTCCTCATGCAGATAGGTCTATTCAGCCTAGTGCTGACTCACCCTGTCTCCTGGAGTCCCCAGCCCCTGTCACTCACAAACCCAGACATACAATACACAAGCTAGCAGAGGCAGGCTGGATGATTAGGCAAGAAAATACCTACTTTCTAAAAGGGGTATTTTCAAACACAGAATGTTAAAACCAACTTCCCTAAAAGATGTATTTTATCATTCTGAGTTCAGGCATACTAAATTCGTTTTTCTACCATGTTCCCTGGGTCAGTTAGGATTATAAGATGTTATAATCAAACTGCCCATTCCGCCCTATGGGGACAGGTAGCCTTGCAATAGTGAAAAACGAAATTGGCTGTAATTCACTATCAGGACATGCCACACACACCAGAGCATGTCCTACCTCTTACATACAATGCACCCTGCCCGCAGGCCTACCTTAGGGGTGACTAACATGCAGAAAAGGGAAGGTTTGGGGACTGGTAAGTGGGTGCACTTACCAAGTCGACATGGCAGTACCAGACTGACACGCTTTCCAAGCTGCTCCGGTGGGTGGCACAACCAGTGCTGCAAGCCCACCAACAGCATTTGATTTACAGGCCCTGGGCACACGCGGTGCACTATACTAGGGTCTGACAGTAAGTCAAATAAGCCAATCATGGAGTCACTAAGTCATACATCAATTTATCATAGGGAGCACTTGCACTTTGGCACTGATTAGCAGTGGCAAAGTGCCCAAAGCATCTAAACCAGCAAAAACATGTCAACAACAGAGGAGGCATAGTGAAAAAATGGAAGGGAGACCCACGCCAATGGTACCAGGTCTAACACGTGTCCCCTGCAGCTGAAATGTGGGGAGAACTACCCTACCTCCTGGGAGTTCTCATCACTAAGGCGGAAAAATCTGGACAGACCATCAGCATTGGCGTGTTCTGTACCAGGGCGGTGTTCCACCGTAAAGTCCATCCCCTGTAGGGAAATGGACCACCTCATCAGCTTTGGATTCTCACCCCTCATCTGCATTAACCATCTGAGGGGCCTGTGGTCTGTCTGAACCCGGAAGTGAGTCCCAAACAGGTATGGTCTCAACTTCTTCAGCGCCCAGACCACAGCAAATGCACTCCACCTCTGTTCCCGTGGAAGTAACCTCCTACTGATGAAGGCTACAGGTTGGTCTAGGCCCTCCTCATTTAACTGTGCCAGAACAGCCCCTATACCATGCTCTGAAGCGTCTGTTTGAACAACAAATTCTTTTGAGAAGTTGGGCGCCTGAAGCACGGGGGCCGTGCTTTATTGGTATCGGCGAACGAGTCTTCTCTTAGCAGACTGCAGATCGTCCAGAATGTGGCTGCACGCCTAACTCTTAACAAACCTCCCCGCACCTCTCCCGGGCCTTTATTGAACACTCTCCATTGGCTCCCAATTCGCCGGAGAGTAAAGTTTAAGCTCTGTTGCTTTGTTCACAGAGCTCTCTATGGCACTAGCCCGAGTTATATGGTGGAGAAGTTCAAAGTGTACTGCCCGAATAGGTGTCTCAGATCTGAAGGCAAAATGTTATTGGTGGTCCCTCGTTTCAAGAAAAAACGATCTGGAGGCAAAACTGTGGCCTATCTGGCGCCAATATACTGGAATTCTCTTCCAGAGGATTTACGTAAATGTCCTAATCTTCCTCGTTTCAGAAAACTCCTGAAGACGGAATTATTCAAGGCTTGAGCTATGGGATTTTGTGCCTGACTGACTTGTTTCTATGCTTAGTGCGGAGATACCCCTTTGGGGGTGATTCCTGCGCTCTATAAATTCTTTACATACATACATACATACACATGGCAGTCTTCAAGGTGTCAAAAGCTCTCGGACAGGTGTCAGTCCAAATCACTCTCTTGGGCTGCTTCCTGGAAGTCAGATCTGTCAAGGGTGCAACGATGCTGCCATACCCCTTGACAAATCTCCTGTAATACCCGGTGAGTCCTAGAAAGGCTCTCACCTCTGTCTGGGTCTTGGGGGGTTCCCAAGCCAGAATGGTATCAATCTTGGGCTGTAGGGGCGCCACCTGGCCGCTCCCAACCTGGTGTCCCAAGTACACCACGGAACCCTGCCCGATCTGGCACTTACTCGCCTTGATCGTGAGGCCTGCCCTCCGCAGCGCCATCAACACTTCCCAGAGGTGGCGCAGATGTTCTTCCCAACTGGCGCTGAACACTGCGATGTCATCCAGGTAGGCGGCACTGAAATCTTCCAGTCCAACCAACACCTGGTTGACCAACCTCTGAAAGGTGGCAGGGGCATTCTTCATCCCAAAGGGCATAACCCGGAATTGGTAGTGCCCATCTGGTGTGGAGAATGCTGACCTCTCTTTGGCCCCATCAGTCAAAGCGATCTGCCAGTACCCAGACGTTAAGTCAAACGTGCTGAGGTACCGGGCAGCCCCTAACCGATCAATGAGCTCATCAGCTCTGGGGATGTGGTGCGCGTCAGTCCTGGTGACTGAATTGAGTCCTCGGTAGTCCACACAGAACCGGAGTTCGGGCGTGGCACCAGGCGCGGGAGCCTTTGGGACCAAGACCACTGGGCTGGCCCAAGGGCTGTGAGAGGACTCAATCACCCCCAATGCAAACATCTTGGAGACCTCCTCCTTGATGCAAGCTCTCACCCTGTCAGTCACCCTGTAAGCCTTGTGCTTGACAGGAGGACTGTCCCCAGTGTCCACATCATGGACTCACCAATCAGTGACACTAGGAGTCAGGGAAAACAGGTCAGGAAACTGTCCCAACAGTTGGCGACAGTCTTCCTGCTGCTCAGGTGTCAGGGAGTTAGAGAGGTTCACACCCTCCACTGACCCATCTTGCTCTGTTGCAGACAGGAGGTCAGGAAGAGGTTCTGTCTCCTCTTCCATTCCATCATCTGTTGCTAGGAGCATGCCCACTTCGGACCTCTCAAAATGGGGCTTTAGGCGGTTGACATGTAGGACACGCAAAGGGTTCCTGGGAGATCGCAAGTCCACCAGGTAGGTGACCTCACTCTTGCGCTCCACCACCTCAAATGGTCCGGTCCACTTATCCTGGAGCGCGCAAGGCTCCACGGGGGCCATGACCCACACTTTCTGCCCAGGCTGAAACTCTATCAGAGTGGCATTCTGATCATACCACCGTTTCATCTCCTCCTGACTGGCTTCCAGATTCGCCTCAGCGAGTTGCCTGAATCGCCTAGTCTGGTTTCTAAAGGCCAGCATGTAGCTAAATACATCCTGGGGAGGTTTACTGGGAGCTTTCTCCCAGCCTTCTTTCACCAGACTCAGAGGTCCTCTTACCGGGTGACCATAGAGCAGTTCAAATGGACTGAACCCTAAGGACTTCTGTGGCACCTCACGGTAAGCAAACAAAAGGCATGGCAAGAGGACATCCCACTTACGCCTCATGGGTTCTTCCAGACCCATAATCATGCCCTTCAGGGTCCGGTTGAATCTCTCAACCAGCCCATTACCTTGGGGGTGGTAAGGAGTGGTGAACTTGTACGTTACACCGCACTCCTGCCACAGGGACTTCATATACTTGGAAATGAAGTTTGTACCACGGTCAGACACCACCTCCTTGGGGAACCCCACGCGGGAGAAAATCCCCATCAGTCCATGTCCCACCACGGGGGCCGTCACTGTCCAAAGAGGGATGGCTTCCGGGTACCGGGTGGCATGGTCCACCAAGACCAGGATGAACCTGTTGCCCATGGCTGTCTTGGGGTCCAGTGGCCCCACAATGTCAATACCCACCCGCTCAAAGGGGGTGCTGACTACAGGGAAAGGCTGGAGGGGAGCCTTGTGCTTCCTCCCACTTTTTTCACTTGCCTGGCAAGTCTGACATGTCCTGCAATGAGTGTCTGAACTCTTGCGCATCTGGGGCCAATAAAAGTGGGTGACAAGCCTTTCAAAAGTCTTGTCCTGCCCCAGATGTCCTGCTAAAGGCACATCATGAGCCAAACCCAGTAGGAAGGCTCTGAAGCGTGGGGTACCACCAGCACACGGGCTGACCCAGGCTCAGCAACCTTAGGCTCGCTATACAGGAGACCATTCTCCCAGTAGATCCAATGTGATCCAGACTGATCACCTGCTGCCTGGTTTGTGGCCTGTTGCCGCAAACCCACAAGAGAAGGGCACTTGTTCTGCTCCTCGCAGAACTCCTCCCTGGAGGGTCCTCCTTCTTGCTGCCAATGGGTCAGCTCAGGCAGGTCCCCCAGGCGGGACACTTGCTCCCCTGTAGGTTCCAGAGCATCCCCCTCAGGTTCTGCTTCCTCCTGGACCGTGGGAACTACGGGGGCCGGTTTCCCGCACCCTCTGCCTCTTCTCTTCAACGCAGGCACCTGGGCCACTCTCTCAGGCTCCAGGTCCTCTTGAACACCTCTACTGGCTGCCATAGACCGAGTGGTCGCGCACGCCCACTCAGGCAGACCCAACATCTCTAGATGAGACCTTCTCTCCACCTCTGCCCAAGGTGAACTTTCTAAAGCGTTGCCCAACAGACAGTCTACATGCATGGCTGCCTCACAGCTACTTGAAAGGTACCTGAGACCCCCCCCCCACTCAAAGGGAACCTGAGCCACTCTGCAGTGGCTCTCTGAGTTGTCCGCGGCAACTACTGGGCAGAATGCATTGGGGATCACCTGCTCTTCAGACACCAGCCGACAACTGACAGCTGTCACACTGGCTCCGGTGTCTCTCAGAGCCTCCACCCTTTGGCCATTGATGGTCACCCACTGCCTGTATTTTTTAGTGTTATCAGGCAGTTGGGTCCTGGGGACCATCTCACTGTCTCCTAAAGAGACCAAGGACATCGCTACGGGATCCCACCCACCTTGGGCACCCATCTCCTCCCCAGGGCTACACTAGCCACCTGCCGGGGTGGTGCACCAGTGGGTGCTGTCTTCCCATACAAGGGACATTTAGCATCATAGGAGCAGTGGCCCACTTGACCACACTTAAAGCAAGTCCTGGGCCCCCTGTGAACAGGCTTATCTGTCGGGGCCCCTGGCTTCTTCTCAGGGGGAGGCTGGGAACATTTCCCTTGGTTCCCTTGGGGATTACGTTGGGGCCCTTTGTGGAACTCCCTCTGTTTACCCTTGTCCCCCCCACTCCTCTGCTGGGGACCCTGCCCACCTTTGGCGGAGTCTCCCACGTGACCCTTGTGGACCCAGGTGCTCAGCCAGCGGTCCGCCTCCTTAGCAAGCTTCCTAGGGTTAGTCAGCCTACTATCAATAAGGTGCTGGCGTAGCTCTGGAAAACAATTTCCTGACAAGTGCTCCCATGCAATCAAATCAAAGAGCGTGTCAAAATCATTCACTTTGCTACCCTTCACCCAACCATCCAATGCTCTGCAAAAAAAAGTCACATATTCCACCCAAGTACTTGACTCCAACTTTTTGCAATTCCTAAACCTCTGCCTATACAGTTCAGGAGTCAACCCATACCTAGACATCAATGCTTCCTTCATATGGCTATAAGAATTGTGGACTTCAGAGGTCAAGTCTAACAAGGTATCCCTCCCCTCACTATAGAACCGTCCCCACAACCCCGCTCCCCAATCCTTCTCAGGGACCCGGTGGGAGGACATAGCTACCTCATAGGCCTTGAACCACTGACCAATATCATCATTCTTATAAAACTCTTTCACCAAATCTTTAGGTATATACACCCTGGCTTCAACAGGCATGGACGGTGTGCTGCCACCAGAGGGAGTAATCTCTAAGCTCCTAGCTTTCAACTCCAACTCCCTCAAACTTCTCTCATGCTCCATTTGCATCCTCTTTTCCTCTAGGGCCAATGTCTTAATTTCCAATTCCAACTGCCCACCCATCTTAAGCTTGGTCAGCTCCATTTCATGCACCCTACTTCTCTCCCTGTCCTCCATCACTCCTGGGGACAGCCCCTTGGAAGAAACACTGCTACCTGCTGGGGAAGGTGCTTTCCTCCCCCTGGACCCAATAGCCCATCTAGCTGCCCTCTTGCATCCTCAGCCCCCTCCTCATGCTCTTCCACATGCTCAGGGGTACTTCTTGCTTCCACCCAGGCCCGTAGCGCCTTTTGGTACTCATCCTTCTTGGTGAGACCTGTAGTAGCAACTTTCAATTTCCTGCAGAAGTACTTTAGCAGTTTCACATTGTAACTTTCCAGCTTTTCTTCTTCAAAATCTAAATCCACAGATGCGATGGATGCTGTCTTGCTCATGGTGACTAAACTTGGCAGTTCTTGGTAAAAAATTGAAATCCCAGGAAAAACAATCTACCAGATATGTATGTGGTTGCGTTTGGTCTGCACTCACTAGTAGTGTACACCAATTACTGTATATGAGTCACAAATGCAAGTCCAGAATCCTCACCGCTGACCACCAATGTTAGAACTGGGGGTCTCTAGTTGGCAGAGGTAGATACCTTTGTCCAAATAGGGACCCTTGCTTCTAGTCAGGGTAAGGGGGATACACTACTAAAATAACCCCTGCTCACCCCCTTGGCAGCTTGGCACGAGCAGGCAGGCTTATCTCAGAGGCAGTGTGTAAAGCATTTGTGAACACATACAGTAACCCAGTGACAATACTTAGGGGTGACTAACATGCAGAAAAGGGAAGGTTTCGGGACTGGTAAGTGGGTGCACTTACCAAGTCGACATGGCAGTCCCAGACTGCACACAGGCTCTGCAATGGCAGGCCTGAGACACGCTTTCCAAGCTGCTCCGGTGGGTGGCACAACCAGTGCTGCAAGCCCACCAGCAGCATTTGATTTACAGGCCCTGGCCACACGCGGTGCACTATACTAGGGTCTGACAGTAGGTCAAATAAGCCAATCATGGAGTCACTAATCCATACATCAATTTATCATAGGGAGCACTTGCACTTTGGCACTGATTAGCAGTGGCAAAGTGCCCAAAGCATCTAAACCAGCAAAAACATGTCAACAACAGAGGAGGCATAGTGAAAAAATGGAAGGGAGACCCACGCCTATGGTACCAGGTCTAACAAGGATCATCTGGCCGCCAGCTTTACTACTGTGTGATACTAGCTCCTCATCGTGTTGTATGTCATCCCTTAGAGACAATTCGTATGTCTGAATGCCTCTGTTGGGTTACCCTTGTGCATTTTCACGTTTAATGTCACTGAGCCTATAACTACTAACTTTTACAAAAAACTCGCTAACTTGTAGGAACCCTGATCCTTGAAGTTGCACCCCCCTCCCCGCTTCCCTGCTAGACAGGTCTATAACTACCCCCCCCAACTTGCAGAGAGCCTGTCACCCCATAAAACTGGCTTCTCGCTAGGGTAGGCGGGAGGCCTCGTTGGTCTCGCTCTCGCATACATTTCCAGCCCATTTTAACTTACTATAATTTATTCCATTGCACAGTGTCCAGGGTTTTAAGTCTTAGTCCATTTTCTCCCTTAATCTGCTGTTCACCCCCCCACCCCTCAGACCATTAGCGGCCAAGGCTGTGCAGCAGGGTCCGTTCACTGCTAATCTCAGTTTAATGTTTTATAAACATGGCATCTCTTCTATTGGGTTTCAGATTTCTACTTTACCGTCTGTCTCTGTCCTCTACCTTGCGAGCGCTCTCGACTCTGTCTGGCTCCTCCGTACCCTGGATTTTTCTTTGGTCTAACTCTTTTGAGAATTTTGTTTCACCAGTCGCCACCCCTCCAGCCACTCCCAGGCTTCCTCCGGTGTGGAAAAGTGCCAGGACTTCCATTCAGCCATTACTCGCAGCCTTGCCGGGTAGAACATCATGTACTGGATGTTTTTTGATTGCATCTCTCTCTTTACTTCCTCAAAACTTTGACGCAACTTTTGAACCTGGAGGGTAAAGTCTGGGAAGAAACGGATTGTTGCATTTTCATATGTAAGGTCGGCCGTGTAATCTTGCCGCTTGTAGCACCGCATCTCTATCCCTATAATTAAGGATCTTGGCAATTATTGATTGTGGGGGAGCCCCTGGCCTGGGTTTTGAGATGGGGGCCCTGTGCACCCGCTCAATGGTAAAAAAGTTTGACATCCGTTTGGGTCGTAGATGTTTTAGGATAAGATTTTCCACAAAGAGCTCAACACTGGGTCCCTCCATCCCCTCTGGCACTCCCACCACTCGTAGATTATTCCGGCATGCTTCCCCTCCTGATCATCGAGTTTTGCTGCCAGTACATCCTGTTGTCGCTTGAGGTGTTTCAGTTGTTCCTCTAGGTTTTGAGTGGTGCCCTGTGGCTGGGTAATATGTCCCTCTGCATTGGTTACTTTTTCTGACATTTTCCGGAAGTCCGCCCTCAGGAGATTTACTTCCACTGTGACTGTATCTATTTTAGGTTCAAGAGATTCTTTCAAGTCTGTGATAGCTGCCATGATTGTTGCTAGCAAGGGTTCCACTGCTCCTATGTCTACCATTTGAGCTTCCGAATCTGCTGTGTGGGGCTTGGCAACCGCGTATTTGTCCATTTTCTTTGTTTGTATATTTGATGGGCCTTTTGGTTTCACCATTTCCGGGGTGGTTGCTCCTGATGAGGTGTCAGAAGGCACTCCCACTGTGTAGCAGTTTCTGCTCCTCTTCGTGAGGCTGTCTCGGCCCCGGGACGTCGCTGTCTCGTTATATGGTTAATTTCTAGTCCTCCTCTCTGCTTCGCTTAACTGGGGAGCCTTTGCAACCCGGTCTCGGGCTGCACACCCTTTTGATAGTTACTCTCGTTGCCTTAGGTTAGAACATCCAAGCCCAGTTGTAGTATTCGGTGGCTATATACTGTTCCACTCGTTAGTCCTAGATTTCTTCGGTCCCTTACTGTTCACCGCCCTCAGGGTAGTCTGCTCACTTGTATCGCCCCGATTCTTACTTCCCTCTATGGTCTGGGTGTTGCCAATTTGCCCCCACTTCCTCCTTTTCGCCTCGCGCATCATGGCCTGAGAGTTTAACACCAATCTCCGGCCTGCTCCCCGGCTGCCTCCGCCAAGTTCCTGTGGTTTTCCACGCCGGTTTCCCTGGCGCTTAGCCAGGCACCCACGAACAGGCCTCGCAACGCTCTTCTGGCACTAGTATGCCTCAGACTTCCTCTGGCCGCTCTCTTTAAACTCCTTTAGGCGGCCCGCTCTGAATCTGCTGCTTCTGCAATGCCCCGGCCGCATGCAATTTCCATCAATCCTGCTACTTCACTCCCTGCGACGCTCTTCAACCCCAGCCCTGCCCCCCTACTGGCAAAACGGCAATAACACCTCCGTCCCAATCCTTGTCAAAGAATGGAGGAGGGGGGAGAATCGAACGATGCGATCGGATTATTCCCACCTTCGGCGACTTTACGTCCTTTGATCGCCTTTTGGTCTCAGGTTTGCTCGCCGGCGCCAGCTCTTGCGTTCCGCTGTATCTAGGCCTCTCCGTGCGGTCGCCCACCACTTTGCGCTTTCCCCTTCTTAGTCAGGCACCCACGAACAGGCCTCGCACTGCACTCCCGGCACTAGTGTGCCTCAGCCTTCCTCTGGCCGCTCTCTTTTCAGTCTACCGTTTCTGCAATGTCCCGGCCGCTTGCAATTTCCAGCTATCCTGCCACTTCACTTCCCGCGGCGCTCTTCAACCCCAGCCCGCCCCCTTACCAGCAAAATGGCAATAACGCCTCCGTCCTAATCCTCGTCAAAGAAGGGAGGGGGGGAGCAAACGATGCAGTCGGATTATTCCCACCTTCGGCGGCTTCACGTCCTTCGATCGCCTTCTGGTCTCGGGTTTGCTCGCCGGCGTCAGCTCTCACGTTCCGCTGTTGCTAGGCCTCTCAGTGCGGTCGCGATTTACTCTGCATTTTGCCCCTCGTAGCATGTTCTTCTCACTCGATTTCGAGCTTGGGGGTTGTTAGAAATGGGGGTCTCTAGTTGGCAAGGGTTTGCACCTTTGTCCAAATAGGGACCCTTCTTCCTAGTCAGGATAAGGGAGTTACACTCCTAAAATAACCCCTGCTCACCCCCTTGGTAGCTTGGCACGAGCAGTCAGGCTTATCTTAGAGGCAGTGTGTAAAGCATTTGCACATAACCAACAGTAATACAGTGTAAGCACTACAAAAGGACACCACACCAGTTTAGAAAAATATCCAATATTTTTATATACTGAAGACAAGACCAAAAATGATAAAAATCCACAATACAGTACTTAAAAATCTTCAGTTATCAAAATATGCTTGAAAAACAGTTCCTTGATGTCGATAGCTCCGTCCAGGGCTATCACGGCGTCGTGAGCAAACAAATCCAAACAGTTCTGGCTGACCGCGGCGTCGCGGGCCAGCTACGGCGTCGGGAAGACCCGCAAACAGTACCTTTTAGAAATGCAGGGCGTCGGCGACCTCTCGTTGAGCTTCCAAAAGCACAGCGTCCGCAGGCGTCGGTTTCGGAGGTCGGTGCAGGAGTCGTCGGGGCCCTCGAAGTCGCCCGCGTTGCAGATCGAACTCCTCTCTGTTGAAGTCAGGAGTGCTGGCGTCGGCAGGCGTCGGGTGCTGCAGTGCGAAGTGCAGCGGTGCGACGTGCGGTGCCCTCAGGTCGCGGTGCGAGCAGCGGCTCGGTGGCAGCGTCAGATGGCGTCACTGGTGAGACCAGGGTCGCGGTGCGAAGTGAATGCGGTGCTCGTCGCGGTGCTGGCAGGTCGCGGTGCAAGCAGCGTCGTCGTTGTTGCTGAAGCGCTGTCGTCGGCTGACGAATTGGAGTCGATGGCGTCGGTAGGCCAAGGCTGCGGTGCGGGATGAGGGCGGTGCGTCGTGTAACTTTACGAGCGGTGCCCTCGAACCACGGTGCAAGCAGCGCCGTAGATTTCGGTGTGGAGCGGCGTCGGCGGGGATACCAAGGCGTCGTCGTGAAGTGAGGCGGTGCGGGGTGCGGTGCCCACAGGTTGCGGTGCCAGCAGCGGCCCGGTGGCGGCGTCAGCAGGCATCGTCGGTGAGACCAGGCTCACGGGGCGTCGTTGCGGAGGTGGCCTCTGCGGTGCCTTCAGGACACGGAGTTGGCAGCGGCGTCGTAGACGGCGTCGGGTTGCTTTTTCTTCTGTTGCAGCACAAAACACACAGTCCCCAGTGCTGAGGGCAGAAGAGCTTGAAGTCTTTGATGTTCCTGAGACTTCTTGAACAGGGAACAAGCTCTACCTCAAGCCCTTGGAGAAACTCACAAAAGTAGATTGCAGAAAGTCCAGTCCAGTCCTTTCACTGCCCAAGACAGAAGCAGCCACTGCAGGCCAACACAGCAATGCACGCAGCAAAGTGGTAGTTCCTCCTCACAGCTTCTCCAGCTCTTCTTCTTGGAAGTCTTCTTGGTCCAAAAGAGTTCTAAAGTTCAGGGGTCTGGGCCCCAATATTTATATCCCAAAATCCTTTGATCCCTTGGGCAGAGAGTGTCTGTGCCCAGCCAAAACCAGTTCTGCCTTCTCTGGTGTGGCTTCCTGGCAGGAGGTGGAGACGGCATTGTCAGAGGCAGACCAGGCCCATTCAGGTGCAAGGAAATCTCCTCCCCCTACTCTAAATGCAGCCCGGTCTATTCAGCTCTTTCCTGACCCACCTAGACTATCCGGAGCCACTCCTGCTCCCCAGACCTCTGTCATCCAAAACCCAGACAGTCAATCCACATTCTAGCAGAGGCACACTGGATGACTGAGCAAGAAAATACCTACTTTCTAAAAGGGGTATTTTCAAACACAGAATGTAAAAATCACCTTCACTAAAAGATGCATCTTTAGATTCTGAGTTCAGGCATACTAAACTTTATTTTCCTACCTACTTCCCCGAGCCAGTTATGTTTATAAGATGTTATAAATAAACTCCCCATTCTGTCCTATGGGGAACAGGTAGCCTTGCAACAGTGAAAAACGAAATTGGCAGTAATTCACTATCAGGACATGCCACACACACCAGGGCATGTCCTACCTTTCACGTACACTGCACCCTGCCCACAGGGGTACCTTGGGCCTACCTTAGGGGTGGCTGACATGTAAGAAAAGGGAAGGTTAGGGCCTGGCAAGTGGGTGCACTTGCCAAGTCGACATGGCAGTACCAGACTGCACACAGGCTCTGCAATGGCAGGCCAGAGTCACATTTACAGGCTGTTTGTGTGGGTGGCACAATCCAGTGCTGCAGCCCACCAACAGCATTTGATTTACAGGCCCTGGCACATGCAGTGCACTTTACTAGGGACTGACACGTAAATCAAATAGGCCAATCATGGAAACACCAATCCATAACACATTTTACCATAGGAGCACTTGCACTTTCCCACTGATCAGCAGTGAGAAAAGTGCGCAGAAACACTACACCAGCAAAAACAGAGTCAAAACCGGGAGGTCTGAAAGAAAAAACTCAGGGGAAACACGGCAAAAGATGCCAAGTCTAACAGGGGTGTAGCGGTCTCCTCAGCACTTCCCTCCTCTGTAGCAATCCGGATTTAGTACAGATATCGGGCTTTTCTATTCTCCGGCAATCGGAGCTCTTCTAGTGTGCGGTCATTTCCGACAGCTCCAGGCCATGCCTCCCCCACACCCCCGGCCTGGTACAATCTTGAGCATCCAAACTTGCATACCATTCTCTTACATTCCTTTTAGAATGTGTTTTTTAATGTAGTACTAATTGCTGTACCTAGATTTGGCTGCTGCCCTATATGGCGTGTGACCTTTGAAAATAAAGAACGTTCTCATTTAGACGTGAACTGGTTCTTACTACATAATTATTTACAACAAAATCGTTGTTACTCATTTATCTTAAACGGCTAATAGTCCTGGCTGATTTTAGGTGTATGTCAGTTGTTGACTTACACATATGGATGCAATAACAAAAATCACAGAGAGGCACCAAAATACCAGGTAAGTGGCATACTATAGAACTCACAGATGTGTCTTAAAGCCACACCCTTAATTACATAGGCCACTCCCCCTGATGGAACAAACCACTTTGTTATCCCACTTAAAGCCCTGGTAATGCCCCAAAGTTTTATGTGATTAGGGGTTGGATGTGACAACAACAGGCTTCATATCTGCAGGAAGTAACCCACTAATTACTGGTTAGTAAAGCTATTAACCAGACAAGCGGGCAATACGTTCATGGGAAGCACTTAAAAACACCCCAAAAAGATGAATTTTACAACTGCAAATTATAAGTGAACCTGTCTTTAGTACTGCATGTGCTATAGCATCTGGGCACACTGCATTCCAATCATGTTGAATGCACCAATTGGAAGCCTAAAGAGCATGCTAAAGCCCATTTACGAAGAGACAACCAATCAATGGTAAACTTATATGCAGGAAGCAGTAGAATCATTGGGCCTGGCAACACAAACTGGGGACAAGAGGGCCTAAGCTACGTGGCAATCAAAAACGCACTAAACAAACATATCTACCAACTGTCACGGGAAGCAGACCCATCAAGCTACACAGCATGGGGAGGCCTCCGGGGCTGATAACAACATATAAGGAGCATAAAATACAGTCTTATCTGAAGCAATCAGTGGGAAGGAAGGCTTTAAAAACATACAATGGGCCTGGCTAGTACCCCTACCCACCAAAGAATTAAATCCTGGATGGAAATGCATGGCCTCCATAACCAGGTGCAGAATCTGTGATTATAAAAAGGAGTCTCAGCTACATTTAGTCTGCTGCTGCCCCGGCCTGCTACAACAACATCAGAAGCTGCTAAAAACGATATGTCGTTTGAAAGGGGTTCAGACATGCAAAGAAGCGGTAACAGCTCTATTTGCCTGCACTGCACCAACAGATTTGGCCAAATTTGGGAAATATATGGCTGAGATGCGGGTTCGGCTATCCGACAAAGAAGGTTTGGTTGTCATCTGAAGAGCTTTTACTTTTTTTTTTTTAACAGATTTTATTTCCATTTTCTTGTTAACAGTTGTCCCGTTACATATATTCATGACTTGTAGGTTTCTACAATATGTTCACATTTCCATTCTGAAATTGTTTAATGCATTGATTCTATATCATGGAGCTGTCCATGTTACAACAAACCCCCTCAACTCCCCCCTCCCGCTTCCCCACTGCAGGTCACTGAATTATCAATCTATGCGCGCCTATGATGCTCTTTATTGGTTACTGTGGTGACTGACCTCTCCCTCTTTGTTAGTTTTCACCTTTGAACCTCCTCTGGTCCCCCAGGCCTATCTAGGGATCCTCCTCCGGTAGTGTCTGCTCTATGGCCACTTCAGGTTCATGTTTTATTGGGCTTCCCTGTTGGGAGTGTGCCCCCGGTGTTGTGCTTCCGGATTCCAGGTCCTCGTGTCGCATGCTCTTCTCTACGAGTGCCTCCCATGCCCTGGCCCTCTCAATTTTACCTAGTCCTCTTCGTGTATTCCTAAGCAGGATCCTGCTCTCACAGGCTGCCCATTTATCCAGTTCCCATTTCCACCTAGCTATATTGGGCTCCCCTGGTGCTTTCCATTGACTAGTAATTTCCCGTTTGGCTAGAATGAAAGCCAATTCCTGAAACTTGTCAGTGATCTTTGTTTTAGCCGTGTGGGGGAATAGATTAAGAAGGCAATGTGCCGGTGTGCATGGAACCTCTCGATCAATAATTCGAGCGAGTTCGATTGTTACTGCCTGCCAATAGGCAGCCAAATCCTGACAGCGCCACAGCATGTGCATAAGATCCGCTCCCACCTCACCGCATCTCGGGCAGCCCGCATCCTCCCTAAGGAAGTAACGGTTAATACGGTTTGGGGTGAGGTATGCCCGGTGTAGTATGTAGAAACTGATCAGGCGAAAAGCGGCATTTCTTGACATCCTGAGTTTCTTGTCCATTATGTTCTCCCAGTCCTTATCCTCTAGGGGCCTACCTAGGTCGTCCGTCCAGCTGTCTCTCAGTGCTGTCAAAGGTCTGATGGCGTCGCTGCCTATTGCCCTATAAAGGCAGGTGACCGCCTTTATGGTGCCCTCTGCTGTTCCTATGTATCCGCACATGGAGTGATGGTCTGGCTCTACGTTGCCCCCTCCCCAGTGCCTTCGTATGGCCCTAGTGATCGCTCTATGTAGCAAAAACTGACCCTGAGGGATACCCCAATCCGTTCTAAAAGTGTTGAACGGTATTAATTCCCCATCTTTGTACAAGTCTCCCACTTTTGTAGCCCCTGCCTGTGTCCAGTCTTCTAGCCCTCTCCACTGCCCCCCATGTGGTAACACTCGGAGCACTGTCATTGGTAGGTCCGGGGAGTAGGGTCGTCGGGTCTGCGTCTTCTGGAGGCACCTGTGCCAGCATTGCCATATCACTTTGGATTTGTTCGTGTCCTCCTGCGGCGTCCCCTCAATTCTCCGGAGAATACGCAATAGAATGTCCCCCACAGGGGTGAAAGGTCCTACCTCCTTATCTGGTGTTAGTCTCCCGGACACCCACTGTGTAAGCCTCTGCAGTTGCCCTGCCAGATAGTATGATTCGAAGTCCGGGACAGCTAGTCCTCCCTCTGCAGCTGGGCGTTTCAGTGTCGCAAGGGCCTCCCGTCGCCGGCCAGACACCCATGTAAAGGCTGATAAATATGAGTCAAGCTCTCGGAACCACGCACTCAGCACCCATATTTGGAGTGTGGTAAAGCAATATAGCAGTCTGGGGAGAGCCACCATCTTCAATAGAGCGATTCCGCCCGCCATTGATATGGGGAGTTCTCCCCAGAAAGCCATGCTATCCTTTAATGAGCGTAGTGCCCTACCTATGTTTCCTTCCTGTAGGTTTAACTGTGAGTGATATATCTTAACCCCCAGGTATCTAAAGCAGTGCGGCTCCCACAGCAGATCCCCCAGTCCCTCCGGCGGGGGTCCACCAGCTATTATTGGGAAAAGATGAGACTTCTTCCAGTTGACCCTGAGTCCCGATAGGACCCCAAATTCCTCCAGCATGTCCCTGGCCTCTCGCAATTCCTGCTCCGGATCCTTCAGGAATAAGAGAAGATCATCGTCGTACAGCACAAAGTGGTGCACCTGTCCTCCCAGACGCGGGCCTTGGTATCTATTGCCCATTCGGGCCAGACAGACCAGGGGTTCCATGGCCAGGGCAAATAGCAGAGGGGAGATGGGGCACCCCTGGCATGTGCCCCTCTTCAGTGGTTCTGAGTATAGCAGGCACACCCACCTTATGAAACCCTGCCCCACTCCCATCTGTTCTAGGACAGCATAGAGAAACCCCCACTCCAGGCTGTCGAACGCCTTCTCCATATCAATGGCGAAGATCGCTCCCTCCCGTTTCTCGCGTCCCCCTGCCTCCAGTATGGAAAGGAGTCGTCTGATATTTAGAGTCGTGTTCCTCCCGGGATGAACCGCGCCTGGTCCGGGTGGACAAGTGTGGCCATATATGGGAGTAGCCTCGTCGCTAGAAGCTTGCTTAATATTTTGAAATCTAAATTGAGCATTGACAACGGCCTATAGGCCGCGCATTCCAGGGATGATTTGTCCGGCTTAAGTAGGGGAATCACTAGTGCTTCTCATGTGGTCTTTGGAAGGAGACCCTCCTCCCCGGCTGATGTATACATCTCCACAAGCTTGGGGACCAGTTCCCCAACATATGTGGCATAGAACTCCGTAGGGAGCCCATCAGTTCCCGGAGTCTTGCCCCTGGCCAGTCCTTTAATGGCTGCCCTAACCTCGGGCTCCGAGATTTCTGCCCCCAGCTGTTCCGCGTCGTCGTAAGTCAGGGTGGGGAGGGGGAGCGTAGCCAAAAACTCCCTTATCTCCCCTCTCTCACAGTCCCCGGAGCTTTTGTACAGGCACTTATAAAATTCAAGGAATCTACCATTGATGTCACTCTGCCTATACAGGGGGTGTCCCGATTGGTCAGCTATCTCCATTATGTTTTTGCCCCTACGGGCCGGGTTGGCCAGCCAAGCCAGAAGTCTACCCGCCTTATCCCTCTCCACATGGGTATGGTCCATGTATGTTGTGTAATCAAAACATCGCAATCGTTCTTCTTGAACTGCCACTTCCTCTTGCGCGTCCCGGAGCTCCTGTCGGAGCTCCGGGCGTTCAGGTCGTCGTGTCTCTATGTCCCGCAGCACCCGGTCTGCCCATTCCACGTCTGTTATCAATGTCCTACAGACCCCAATAGATGTCGCCATGCACCTACCCCTGATTACAGCCTTAAAGGCTTCCCACTCCGTCAGTCTGGAGTCGGTTGAGCCGGCATTATCATCGAAGTATGAAGTTATGTGTTCTCTAGTTTCTTGAAGCAAGACCTGGTCCTCCAGTGCTTCAGGTTTGAGGCGCCAGGTAGGAATGGGCTGGTGTTTCAATCCCCAGTGTAGCCTCATCAGGACTGGGTTATGGTCCGATATTTTACGTGTTAGGTACTCCACCCCCTGCGTCAGAGCATGCATGTCAGCAGAGCATAGGAAAGTGTCCAGGCGTACGTGCAGTTCGTGGGCGTGTGAGAAGTGAGAGTAGTCTTTGTCAAGTGGATGCGTGCGCCTCCAAGTGTCCACCAATCCCCATTGGGTCTGCCACCCTCTGAAGGCCTTTGCCACTCTATGCACTGGGGAATCCCTGAGCGGAGGATGGGATCGGTCCGTGGCAGGGTCCGCTACACAGTTAAAATTGCCTCCCATAATGATGGAGCCAATCAAATAGGGCGCGAGAATGCCAGACATCTTATCCAGGAAGGCAGCATGCTCGGAGTTCGGCCCGTATATGTAAACTATTGTTACATCATGCCCATCCAGAAGTCCTGTGAGTATTAGATACCTTAGATACCGGCCCTCCGGGTCGACCTTGTGTCCCGTGTAGTGAAAGGGAACTCCCGCCCTAATCCAAATCAGTACTCCTCTGGCAAATGCCAAGTATGCAGTGTAGTATGCCTGTCCTCTCCACCTGCGGTGTAGTGCTACCCCATCCGAGGTAGGGCGATATGTACCCCCGTCGGTTCAGGTGGGAGAATATTTTATGTCGTTTCTGCATAGTATGCATGCCCCTAACATTCCAGGACATTAATTTATATTTCATTCCACTGCCCATTGCACTCTTACTCCTCCCCCTCCATTCTTCATTTGTTCTTGGGCATTCCTCAAAGTACGTGTCATGCGGCCTGTGTTGGCATTCAGCTGCTGATAATGAAACCTAAGCTCCCTGCAGTGCCCCCAACTTCAAACAATATATATATATAAATCGTTTATTTCGGGCACAGCCCATAAAACACATCTTATTGATACATCAAAAATACTCTTAAATACATTAAAACTTAGACAGTTAGAAAATCATAAAAACATCATTGTACAATTACCCAGTTATTAAAGAGAATAAAAATCCATATGTATTAGCAATAAAAGTAGAAGAACTGCATTGACCAGGTGGCAAGGCAACCAATATAAAATTGTGCAAATGCAGTTATCACCAGTCTAGGAAATTCATGTAATTGCAATAAGAGGAATGTGCATAGTGCGTTGCCAGTGCTAGTATTTGTCGAGCTCTATCATACTTTGGAATTAAGAATGACCTTCCTCCTTAAGGCCCAAGCAATATGCAAATATCGTGAGACCGCAAGAGCTAAGAGTTCTCTTGTATCGCTCTTAAAAAGTCTCTCCGCTTCCCAGTAATGCCTAACACCCATAGTATTACATGCTGCCAACAACCATTTTTTTCGGGCTATCCTGTAGTAGGGACAGAATAACAAAAAATGGGATTCCGTTTCCACTGTGTTTGGGCAGTTTGGGCAAAAGTTAGTCTTGGGGGATACATTTGACCACTTGAAAGTGTGAGATCTTAGGGCCAAACCCCACACCTGTATCGAACATTCAAAACATTTTGATTGGTGCGGGTACATCATATTCATGTAAGGTTCAAACCGTGGTGCACTTTTGTGGTTAAGAAACTTGCCTGTAAGGGTATTTGTTTGTGCGCTTCCCACGTTTGAGCTGTAACTGCCTCCCAATAACACTGTTTGACTCTTGCAGTATCACCTTTTACTATAGAATCAGGTGCTGTCAATAGATCGCTCATGTCAATTCTATGTGATAATTCTTGTATGTGTTTGAGCCACTGTGTCCTTACTTTGCTATCAAGGGTCAGAAGGTCTTTGACACACTCTCTGTAGGATACCAATTCTTGTGTGGACCATAATCTAACCCAATATAGCAAGGGTTTTAGGACAGCTATTAGATGGATGGGATTGAGGGGCAGATGTAGACGTAATGGCGTTACGGGGGAGCTTTGGGGAAGTTTAAAAAGTGTTTTTAAAAACCTGTTTTCTGTTTTGGTTAGCCTATCTGCATCGGCATACCCCCAAATCTCGGCTCCGTATAGTGCTGACGCGACAGCCGTATCTTTGTATATAGCCATGACCGGTGCTACGGGTCCTCCAGATCAGTGGCGGCTGGTGGAATTTGAAACTGGTGAGGCGTATGCAGAACGAATCAACGTATGCGAGGGAGCAAAGCGAGCGATCCCGACGGCAATAAGGGGAGTTCGGGGGTTCTCCCGTGAAGACATTTTTAAAAATTGGCATCTTTTTGTTGCGATTTTCAGCACTATTTTTGTGATAAATGGACTAAAAATTCAGTTCTTCTAGGCATTCATAAGAGAAAACTCATACATTATTTCAGAGAATTTCTGGGTTGCCAAGCAAGGCTGACTTCTGAAGAGGGCTAGGGGAGTAAGCAAGACTGCTTTGGCTCTACCCTTTCCAATAGAAAACACTAGTTAGCGATGTGAACAAGTTCAATGGACAAACCTGGGGTCTAGGGAGGGTCCCTCTCCTGAAAAAGAAATTTAAAAAAGATTGGCAAATGGTGCATTTTAAAGCAAATGAATGCAGCGATAAAGCAAGGCTTATTAAGCAGTGGGAACGTATAGTCTTGAAATATTAAAGAAGTTTAGCTAGAGAGACGGTTGCAGGGAGAGAGGATACAGTGAGGGAGAATGCATTGGTAGAGAGGATGCACAGATGGAGGATGCAGGGTTAGAGAAAGCACAGATGGAGGGTGCAGGGATAGAGGATACACGGAGGAAGAATGCATTGGTAGAGGATGCACAGATGGAGGCTGCAGGATTAGAGAATACCCAGAAGGAGGGTGAAGACAGGATTCACGGACAGAGGATGCGGTCGCAGAGGATCACAGGGTGCGAGGAGGGGGTGCAGTTGCAGGAAACACGCTGAGCGGATGCACGAAGTGGGATGGCGAGGCTAGCTGGCTGGAGGCGCTCAATGCTTTGCTCTTGTTCACTGGTAGGCATCAGCCCTCGCCCCTTACCCCCGCAGCACCCAGAGGCACCTAACTGCCCCTGACAGATGTTACTCATTCATTCCTCGCAGCCTGTGCGTGTCTGCTGGCCACCAGCTTGGATCGCGGCCAAGGAGCAGGGTGAAGAGGCGCTAAAAGTCAATCCATGTTTTTGGCATCAGTGTTAACTAGCGCGTGGTCTGAGGCTGTACAGCTGCCTTTGGGGTCTTCCATTTGCAAAAACAGCATTGGTGGCGTGGCGTGAGTGGCAGCTGGGATCAAAGACCCCCAGCATGGAACAGGATGACCCCTGTTGTTCATGTTCATGCCACACACAGAGCTTCGCTGCTTCATTATCTAGGGCTGCGATCTGCTGCCCTGACATCGCATTCCTCTGAGCATTAGCCCACCCCTCCTTAACCCTGGAGCAGATGATACCCTGGAGCAGCTGAGCAGCTGAGCAGCGAGCGGCTGCCTCTGGGAGGGTGGAGGGGGAGAGTGGCATCGGACCAGCCCACGCTACGAGCCTGCTGGCACCCAGCGCTTCGACTAATGACTTCCAACACCAATACACACTTCAATGCTGCTCATTCCCTGGCAACGAGAGGATGAAATGCTGCATCGGCCCTGCATCCATCGGACCAGCCCACTACGAGCCTGCTGTCACCCAGCGCTTTGACTAATCACTTCTAACACCAGTACACACTAACACCAGTACACACTTCAATGCTGCTCATTCCCTGGCAGCGAGGGGATGAAATGCTGCATCGGCCCTGCATCCATCGGACCAGCCCACGTTACGAGCCTGCTGTCACCCAGCGCTTCGACTAATGACTTCTAACACCAGTACACAGTGACCGCAGAACATTTTGGAAACACCTAGAGATTTACACATTTTGGCAAACGTACGCCTAGTGTTCCGCTTACTGTTTCTAATTTCTTGCAACCTTCTCCCCTTTCCGTGCACTCGTCCCGTGGTTGCCATAGCGATTGGTAAAAACAAATACATTAAAAAAAATGGTTTCGCGACTGATGTCACTCATACGCTTCCGTTTGCTCTGGCAGAAGCTTTAAAAACACATCACTCAGCACAGCTACCCCCAGCTAAGAGGCCCTGGAAGCTGTACTGAAGGCAGGGAAGTGTACCACCATGCACATAGTGAGAGCAGCGCTTCCCGCATGTACCTGGGGCAGGCTGTCCTATGCACTGTGACTGCGCAGGGGCTCTCGGACTCCCGCTTTCACCATACGGAAGCTCTCGCGCTTTCAGCAAATGCGTGATTTACTACATCAACAATGGATTCATTCAATCTTCTCAGGTCAATACAAAAAGGAGACCGGAAGCGATTCGAGCGTAAAACGGACTTTTCAAAGGTGCATATACAAAATGCGCTTTAAAGCGGGCATAAGACGCAGCGCCATAACAAGTAGAAGCTTCACATTATTGAACACCCCTTTAACTGGATGTGCAGTCTGCTGCCCTCAAAATTCTTCAAAGCAGCGCCTAAGGATGCTGCATTAGGACACACGAGAATAGTGCGCACTCACATTCACACGCTAACACAAGTCTAGTGAACGCCCCATGCACTGACCATAAATCCGCCAAACATACCTCTCTTGAACATATACATGCCACTTGACCGAGCGCCTTGTAAGCAACTTTCATTTGAACGTATATGCATTAAACGTACGTATACGCAATGAACCTAGTGTTCGAAGTGTTCTAGCCACTCAACATCAGACGCGGGGGGGGCTTGCGGGGGGGGGTTGTGCCAGGGGCCCGGGGGATTTTTTAAATAAAAAAAGAAAATCCTACCTGAGGAGGTCCGCCGTCCGCGCCGCCTCGGGTCCGACTCCGTTTGGCCCTACAGCCCCTCTCAGCCAATCCTGGCGCTGCTGGCAGCGCCAGGATTGGCTTAGGGCACGGTTACCTCTCGCCCGCCTGCCCATTAGGAGACCGAGGTTTGAGCCTTTGCTCAACCCTCGCTCTCCTAATGGGCATGCGCAAGCCAGTGCACACACAAGTGCGCATGACTGGGCACGGCGCGAAAATTCGGTGCCCTTCCCCACTCATGCGCACTTGTGCTGCAGTGCTGCCTGCTGTCCCTGGTCCCTCTGACAATCATGTCAGTCAACATGACGCTGGACCGCCCACCCCCTTCAGACTCTGAAGGGGTGGGCGGTCCGACGTGATGCTGACTGACATGATTGTCAGTTCTCCTCGGCTCTTTGAACTTAAGTAAACTGATTCAGTTTACTTAGGTTCAAAGACGCCGAGGGAGCTGCGGGTGGGGGGGCTACGCCCCAACGCCCAAATGGACGCACCGCCCCTGCTCCAGATGCAGCCTTATAGCGTCTAGCTATGGCGAAAGCTTTCTGGTGTAGGGTGATTTTACTTTTTTAAAGCTGTGGGGCCCATGCTTGAATGTTACTTAACCTAACCCCAAGGTAGTCAAAATGATGGACTACCTCAAGGGGGCGGCCCTCTACAGTCACAGTACCTCTACACCTCTTATGGGGGTTTATCATCATTACTTTAGATTTGGAGGAGTTCAGTTCTAGCCCTCTTTCCCCAAAGAAGGTGACAAAAGCATTCAGTTGAGATTGAAGGCCCATAGGTGTGCGGGAGATCAGTAGGGTGTTGTCTGCAAACATTAATGTTGGGGTTGGTATGCCCACTACTCTAGGGGCATCATGTTTGCATAGCTTCAGCCTCATGACAGACCTATTAATAAATAAGCAAAAACAATGTTGGGGCCAGGACACATCCCTGACTGACCCCTTTCCTGATCTCTATCTTCTCAGTCATATCCCCTGTTGTGTTCCATCTCACCCTTGCATATGTGTTTTCATGGAGGAGCCTAAGTATCCTTAGGAGGTCTGGGGGAATGCCATAACCTTCCAGTACCTCCCACATTGTGTTTCTGGGGACCAGGTCAAATGCCGCTCTTAGGTCAATAAAAGCGACATATAGGTGGTCACTCAACAAGGTGATGTATTTCCATGTTATCACCTTTGAAGCGGAGGACCTGGTCCAGGGTGCTAATTTTTTATCTGAAGCCTGCTTGGGAGTCTTCTAGAATATTATTTTGCTGCATCCAGCCGTTTAATCTAAATAAAACCTGTCTGCAAAAGATTTTTGGGGAGTTGTCAAGTAGGCTTATCGGCCTATAATTTGATGCGATAGATCTCTCACCTTTCTTGTGGATCGGTATAATAACTGCACCTTGCCATGACGGGGGAATCCTATTACTACTTATTATGCTGTTTGATAGTGCATTCAGATAGGGGGCCCAAATATCTGGTTCAGAAAGATAAAGGTCTCCCGGAATGCCATCCATTCTGTTAATGTTATTGCTTTGTGTTTCAAGGAGAGTAAATATAGGGTTCACTTGCAAGGCTGGGGTGCAAGATAAGGTAATCTCACTAGATGATTGAGCACCGCACCGCTACCCTCCTCTAGGGAGGTGATCTCTGGGCCGTTAATTTGCTGCTGGCAATCATAGAGGGCACTAAAGTGGGTGACCCAGGTATCAGGCATGATAGCTGGTTCTAAGTCAGTATTATTAATGGAATTCCCAGCTACTAATTTCCAAAAGTTCTTTTGGTCTCCCTTCTCTAGGGCCTCAGCTAGCGTTAACCATTGGGCCTCATCCCATTCCCTTTTAGTTTTGGCTAAGACAGTTTTATATTCATGCCTGGTCTTTATAATTTCAAGTCTAAAGCCCTTTTTAATAGCACACAGGAGTTGGAGCTTATAACCCCCATAACTCCCCCTCCCAGGACAAGTGAGAAACTCTTCCCCCATCCAAACTTTGCACTCGCGTGCGACAACTGATAGAATTAGAAACTCAAGTGGGGTCAGTCCAGGCGGTCATTTCGGAAAGGAGCAGTGCCTACTCGCCCCAGCAGCCTTCCCCCAGTCCATTGTTCTCATAGATCAAGCTGTTAGCCTGGGTCCGGGGCCTAGCTTTTCCCGCTATATCATTGCCCTTCTGATGCGTCCCCTTCCCCCAGCTTATCCCATCCTACTATACTTGCATGGCCACCAACGTTCAGATAATGTCGTCCGCCGATTTGGGAGTCACCGTCGGGAGTTCTTGACTGGCTTTCCCCAATGTGCTGGAGCTTTGTTCCGAGTCCCTGGAGTCATCCCCTGACAGCGAGGCAGTTTCTAGTCTTCCAGACGCGCTGAGGGATGCAATCACCGCCACCACCCTATCTCTTTCTCGTTGTGTCTCTGCTTCCGATGGGGCAGCCACTGTCTTCACTCCTCTCTCTTTTTGGCGGTCTTGCCCCCTTTCCCTTTTGTCCTGTCTGGAAGTGCCATGCTCCTGTGGCGCCTGTTGGTCAATCCAGTCCCATACCTCCTGTGGCATGTTAAAGAATCATGTCCTGTCGGTCGTTGCCACTCTCAATTTAGCTGGAAACATCATAGAGTATTGTATGCCCAGCTGGCGCAGTTTCCTTTTGGCAGCCACATATGATGCTCTCTGCTTCTGGACCTCCCGTGAGAAGTCCGGGAATATTCTAACTGTGTTATTATCCACTACCAGTTGGCCCTTCAATCGAGCTTGGCCTAGTACGTGGTCTCTGTCCTTGTAAAATAGCAGTCGTGCCACTACAGATCGTGGGGGTCCCCCAGGAGGGGGGGCTCTCGCTGGTACTCTATGTGCCCGCTCTAAGGCAAAGTAGGGAGAGAGCCCTTCTTCTGCCACCCAAGTGCGTATCCAGCCTTCCAGGTATGTGGCCATATTAGCCCCCGCTATTTTTTCGGGCTGGCCAACGATTCGCAGGTTGTTGCGTCTCGCCCTGTTTTCAGCATCCTCCACTCTGAGCTCCAGAGTGTGCACCCTTTTTTCCATATCTGAGAGTCTATTTGTCGATGTGACTAGCGTAGGTTTCATTTCCTGGATATCACTTTCGGTCGTTGTGACCCGTTCTGCCATCCGCCTATGGTCCGCCCTGTGCAGTCCCAGGTCTCCCCCGAGGGTGTCAATTTTCGTCTCCACCGCCACCCTTGAGGTCTCGATGGCTTGGAGTATATCCTGGAGGGTAGGGCTGTCCTGGGTAACTCCGCGACTGTCCGCTCTCTGTTCAGCGCCTCCCGGGTCATCAGTCGGCTGCTCCTGCTGATCCAGGTCTTTTCTCCTGGACACCTTCCCCATGGTGACTGCACTGAGTACGTGCGGTTCCCTCAGATTGATTCTGCTACCTCTTCTCGTCCTGTCGTCCCGTTCTGCAGCCAGGACGGTGTGGGGGCTAGGGTCACTGTGTCTGCAGCGTTCGTCGCCTCTCTGGGGTATTCGTTATCGGTGTGGTGCGCCCCAGCGGGCACCCTTGTGTCCAGAGAGGGCCAGAGCGTGTCTGGTTCCCCTCTTCTCTCCTTCCAGTGCAGCGCTCCCCCAGTCCTACCAGGTCCCCACTCCTGAGGGTCTCAGTTCTGGGCCTTGATTAGTTAGGTCCTCCACTCTCCATCCCGCTCCGCCTAGTTGTGACCCTCTGCTCCTTACTCTCCTGCGGGGTATTGGGTTCCCTCTTGGGCCGTACCCAGTTGTATCAGACAAGGACCTTGACCCTCTGTATCTGTACTCTCTGGCTATGGGTCAGCCTTATCCCTCGCAGGGCCATGCCAACCAACGTGTGCCGTCGTCCTCTACTTCTGTATGCAGCTAGGTGGAAACTATCCTCACTGCTCGGGGTCCACCATCTTAAGCCGGGCCGCCGTCCACAATATTCTTCTGCTTCCCTGCACCCCTCTCCTTTATGCCCGGGGTCTCTTCGCAGGGTGACGCGTCAGCCTCCCATTAGTTTCCAGACCCCCGTGTGGGTCCTCTGTGGCCCTGTATAGTGCCGTGAGGCACTCGTGGCTCCGTACCTGGCCTCAGGTGCCAGAGTCATATATCCTCCAGGTGCTCCCAGGGGGCCCACCCAAGTACCAAGGCCCGTCTTCTGTATAGTGCCTCTAGGATCTAGCCGCTCCTCTGCTCCACTGGGAGCCACCGGCCCCGTCAGCCGCCGTGTTCCGCGCTCAATTGATCAGTCTGGAGGCGGCTGCCCTCGCTGCTTATTTCCAGGCCCCAGCCTCCGGAGATTCGGGGATTCACGGTCGCCTCCGCCTCTAAGGGAGAAGTCCGGGACCCCAGGCACACCTCCTCTGCTCTTCCCCCCGGGTGTCCGACTCACCCACTCTCTACCCCAAAGACCGCCAGCTCCAGCGCTGGTCTCCTCCTTCCTGGTGTGCGGCAGTCAGGTGCTGATCTCACTCGCAGCTTGGCTTCAGTTTTTTTTTTTTCTGTCCCTTGTGTTTGCAGTAGTCGGGGGCTCTGTCACACTCACCTCCCCTCTCTGTCGGCTTCCAGTCGGCGATCCGCTATGCCCTGGGTCTTCCTAGATCGTATTGGCCGCCGCGGACGCCATTTTGTCTTTTCACGCAGCTCCTCTGTTCGGTCCCAGCAAGCAGCTTCCGGTGCTCTATTGGCCCTCACTGCCGGTGTATAATGTGCACCCCCCCAGTGGGAGTCCGGCCCCTCTTCTTTGCGCGCCTCAGGGCCCCTTGATCGTGTCAGGATGGTACTGGATGGGGGATTGCCGACAGGAGCGGAGGCCAAAGCTCCATACTCCATAGGCGCCAGGCCACGCCCACCATCTGAAGAGCTTTTATGGTAGCAAAGTAAATAAACAGGAAATAGACTTACTTTCCAATTTTAACATCAAACTCTCACAGGACACAAGGCACTCAGTCACCCTAAACCTAGTGGTGATTAGACACATGGTGGCCGATTTAGATGTCACTACTATTCTACACTTCCGCAGCCCGATGGCTTCAAGACACTGAATTGGACACTCATTTCTTAATTGCTGCTAAAATAACTCCTTTTTTAAGACGAACAAGCATTTTTAAACAATTTTACTATGGCAATCGGTTTGCATTTTATTCATGTTTTCTATTTACAATTGTAAGAAACATTGCAAATGGTTTTAGGTAATTGTGCAATACATTTTTCATTCATTTATTCACTCCAATTATAGCTTACTTTTACTACTTAGCCGGGGTAGGCAAAGGTACCAGGCATTCACGTGGGAACTAACCCTTCTTCTATTGTTTTCTGTGCTTGTTTTTCCAACAGTCTGTATCTGTCCTTGTCTTATTATGCATGCATATTTCCAGCTAATTTCCTTGAAGGTATCGCTTTCCCGTTTTGTCTATTTGCCTCCTCCTTGGCATGTATCGCCTAATTAGTGTTTACTTTTCCTGTTTTGTGGCATTCCTCTATCCATTTTGCCCGCTTGTCAGTTTTGTCAGGCTCGCTGGTTTGCTTTCTGTTTTATCTACCTGTCTGTCTACATCTTTCTCTGTTTGGTTGCATATGTTGCTATCTCGATTTATGTATTTCTCTTCTTCTGCAACTATTTCTGTGTTACTGTGTACCCCCTGTTTTCTGCCCTCGTTTCTTTTGGGCCCTTTTGTCATTCAGCCCCAGCATGTTTTATTTCCCTATCTCGCCTTTGCTCCGTTCAGATCCTCTCCGCCATCTGCGTGCACGTCTCTCCCAATAACTGCGTCCAGACAGCAAAATATTCACCCAACCCCTGCTCTCACCTCCTTTGCTCCGCCCCCTCCAGCCCCTGTCAGTGTGCGAGCACAGCAGAGCGGTGGCTGGTCTGGGCGTGCTGTTGTCCTCCCTCCTCCTCAGTTGCACAGCAGCGGTCGGTGCTCCGCTGCTCTCGTGTCCCGGTGGGAGTGCTGCCCTGCCCTCCCCTCTTTTGCCCTCCCGCATATACTTCCTTTCGCTGCACGCTCGGGCACTGGCTCTCAGTTGCGGCCGCCGCCACCAGGCATGGCACAGGGCTCCGCCTCACTATGGCAGCAGCAGTGCGACACAACACCCTCAACATCCAGCTCACTGCAGCAGTCGCAGGTAACCGCAAGTCGCCTTTTAGGGAAGGGGGTGGAGATCAACAGTCGGAGTGCTCACAAGGCGTACGGCTGCAGCCCTTGCACGCTCCCTGACTGCAGCCTGCTCACCATGGCGGCTCCTCGGCCCATTGCGTCCTGTGGTGCAGTGATCAATTCTTTATAGGAGAGCGCATGGTGTTTTCCCTTCGGCGCCCGTCCGCACTTTTTCTTGGCTCTGCAGGCCCAGAGGCTGCAGCAGAGTCACCAGAGGACGGGGCCTGCTGCCAGCACGCGGATTGCTCGTGCCGGGCGGCACATGCTCTGCCGGGTCTTTATTAGTTCTCTCTTTTGTATTTTGTAACCGAGGGCTGTCTGACGGTTCCTCTTTCTATGACAGGTGTGACCTTTACCCATCTGCTCCCCTGCTGCCTGTCGGACACCGGTGGTCGCAGTGCTGTGGTCACACTTACTTCGCTCACTATTTTTGTTAGTCGTGTGTCTGATATTGCAGTGTTACCTTTTTAAAAAGACATTTCAACTGACGTTCTGTCTTATATGAACGTTTGGCCGAGTTGTGTCAAATTCTGTTTATTGGTAATAAACAAGACGCAGTCTGTACATTTCTCGCATTTTTGCTTAAAGTTTGTAGTGCTGTCCATTAACAATAATGACGGATCTCAATCCTAGGTGAGGTTACCATGTTACCCCATGACTACATCACAAGTTATAGGTTTTATTTAATAAACCGATGCATTCTGGTAGTTGTAGTCGTGCACAAAAATAATTATTGCACTCGATATCAGTTACTTTTTGCTGCCTTTCTATGTACTGGTTGGTGTAACGGTGACAAGTAGCCACAGGGTAATCCTAACCACAGGTCATGTAGCACGTTGTAGTGGCAGAGGAGTAAATATTTCAGCATCTCCCCCCAAAAATATTCTTAATAATCACGTATGAAAAACGCCAACCCTATTTGCGAGCACAGTTTTCTACCGAGTTGCACCTGTCTATTTTTGTGAGGTGGTTGCAGCTCTCATATTGAACTATTTTTTAAAATTTTGATGTGGTGGCGCCTTAGGACAGACAGCATTGTCATTTGTATTGTAGAAGTGGGGCCTGTGATATGAAGTGACATTACACTTCATGTGTCCCTCATAAAGTCAATCTGGAGTATGGACTTGGCTTTTTCTTTTTGTGTTTTCTTTAGCATGTTGAGTTTTATTGGCCTGACTGTATCCAGTTCAAACTCTTGGATCTTTTAACATTGTTTGTATTTATTTTACTTCTGTTCTTTGTTAACCTCATGCTTTTATTTCATTAGATGGGCCAGGCGTGGATACATTTTAAAGACTAAATGACTTATGCCAATCACACAAAAGAATAAGGGAGGAATACTTTGAAATAGTCCAACCACTGGCAATTGCTCGGGTAGCATTTCAACCCATTGTTTTACACTTGAAGTACAGATATAAACAATCTTAAATATCTTATATTGAAAATTGACCAAATATGGGCAGTAGACAATAAGTTGAAATGTGGCCCCATGCTTCATTTAATTAACCAAGTAAACATTAGTATTTTCCAAGATTTTAATACAAAACCCTATTTATTTTCATTTATTTGTTGTATTAATGCACATCTAGGTTTCAGAGTGCTGTTCATAGGAAAGATGTGAAAATACCAGACAAGACAACCGATAGCATAATAAACAGATTGTTTACAGTACGTTTGCCAGACATGTTTTTTTCTGAAATGTGTAATTTAGAGAACTTTTGTCTTTGCATTGGAGGGAGTGAGAGCCTTCCCAGAAGGAAAGGTTATGGTTGAGATATTCAGAACCCTGAAAGTTAAGGGCTTCAGTTATGAGGCAGGCATTTTTCATAGTGCACATTGCCTTCCAGAGACAGGAAATAGAAATTTGGCTCAAGCTTGTTGAGTTTGTGGCGTTAGAACCTGCCCAATTTAGCCATAACTTGGATGTGACTTTTAAGGTAAAAAGAAAACTAAAGGATGTAGCGAAGGTGGGCATCTTTACTGTGATATCTGCCAATTTCAAGATTCAAGTCCAAGAACATCGTAGCTGGGTCAGGTTTGGGTGTAAGATGAGAAATTGTCTTCCCCACATTGTATTTGAGATGTTTTTGCTCGATCTGTCTGTGGATGCAGAGAAGTGAGGATTTTAAATCTGACATACAATAAGGGGAGTCCAGTGTTAGGTACACCAGGGTGTCTTTTGCGTCTTGGCGTAAGGCAGAGATTTCATGAATTTATTAACTGAAATTATTCCATTGAGGCACATCCTGTCTTTCAAGGACGATTTGAAGGTCGACTTTATCGAAGGCCGCATATAAATCCAATAGGATGAGACAGCATGTATATCCTCGGTCAAAAGTGCAGAGGATATAATCGATCACCATGTGCGTTGGAGAGTCGTACTGTGGCCCACCCTGAAACCATATTGGAACAAATCTAACAGTTCATTCTCCAGTATGTCCTTTATCATTTGGGAGGCTCCAAAATGGTAGATTTGAGATGAAGCGGTAATGGTTAACAGAGGGGTCAAGGTTAGTTTTTAGGTTTTTTTTGGCCTCGCATCTGCATATTTGAAGCACTTGGCTACAACCCTGTTTTGGAGAAGTGAATTGGTGAGGGCAAGCCAGTTAGGAAGAAGGACCCGGACAGGGTCTTTTGAATTGTGAGGACAGATTGGGTCACCAGGGTAAGAGGAGGGTTTGGTATCTGAGACAGCGAAGAGTGGTTTAGTATCAAAGATAGAAAGGAATAGGCTTAATTCTAAGATGAGGGAAAATGTATTCTAAGAAGACAAAGATTTAATTCCGGGTTGGCTTGTGAAATCAGAAATTAGGCAGAGTGAGTTTGGAGAGTTATGAACTGTTTGAGGAAATGTTATTGACTATCAAGTTCCAGTCTGATTTTGTTGATTTTCTATCAGGGAAGAACTAAGAACATTTGTTGCATTTGAAGGCAGCAGTAAAGAAGGGAAGGAGGCATTGCAAATAAAGAAAATAATAATACTTTATTAGACCTGTTTTGGGAAGTGGGAGGTGATGATTGCAGCTTTAATTGAGAAAATTGAGGATATGTTGCTTTTCCTTTTTAGTTTACTCTTGAGTAGTGATGGAAGAAAGTTTTCGATTTTTTTTTTTTTTTTTTTTTTTTTCTCTCAATTGTTTTAGGCTGGCCGATTAAACCCTCTCCCAAACTAGCCCTCTACACATACTAGATGACTAGGACGATAATTACTATTCTGAGGCCTTACTTCCTAGCTGCTTGGATTAGAGGCATGAATCGGTGCCCTTTGCTAGAGAGACTGTTATGAGGTTAAGGGATGGCGTCCAAACACCGTGCGATCTGGGAACTCTGGCATGAACATTTTCAATCGGCATACTGGATGAGTGCTCAAGGGGAAAGCTTGGTGGGGGTGGGGGACGACATGTTAGTTTCTTCTTTAATCTTTTCTCTTGGGGCTTGGTTCAAATGGGTAGCCGGTTTATTCCAGGGAGATTTGGGGATTAATCTTTTAGCAAAATACTTGTTGGAGGCATATTGATTTATATATGCATTATGTATGAAATGGCAATACATTTTCCCCAAAAAATACTAGACCACCAGCCCATTTAATTTTCTGTTTGCTATTTCTTTTTTTATTAGGTCTTTAACAGTGGCACCACCAGCCTCCTGTAATAAAAAAAAATCATAAATAAATACAAAAAGCGGCTTTTCGGTGAGCACTCTTCATCCATTGGTCTGTTAAGCAGTTTTTCACATTTCGCTCCCCTCTTCCCCCCCCCCCCCACCGCATTAATGCTTGGGATAATGGGTCAGCCCTCTTCAGCAATTAGTTCTATTGCGCTGTGAATAGCACCATTTCCTGACAACGTGCACATCTTCCTAAAAAAAAGTGCATTTCAGTGCTAAGGCTGGTGGGACAATACTTTTATTTCTATTGTTATTTCTATTGTTTTTTTCTTTCCATTCTTTATGCACTTTTGTGTTATTCTTGTGTGTTTAGACTATGTCTTCATGTTACAGTAATTCAAAGCAAATAGTAATTTTTCTTTGGGCTAATAATTGCAAGCATATAGCTGCCACATTTAGGCAATGACCCCCCCCTTTTGGGGGGAGGCCTATGCCTGCTATAAAAAATCATGCCAACTTGCAACGGCCAGACCTATTGACTTTGCTGAAGCTTGTTGTGTGTTTTTTTTGTTTTGTTTTTGCTGACACCCACAAAGAGCAAGTGGTCAGTAATTATATGCCTGAGATCCAGCGCGATATTAGCAAACAGCATTCATACACTAGATACTCACTTGGGCCCATTCATTCATACTACGCTAATACTTACGCTGGGTTTTATCAGTTGTTACTCTCTATCAAAATCCCTGCTACCAATTACCTTCTGATTGAAGAGTAATGACTTACCAATGAATCCTTTGCTAATTGGGAAATTTAAAATGAGTGACATTCATTATAGTACATAATCCTGAAATAACCTCTGAGTCAGGAAGTTTTAAAATGTTTATCTAAAGATTCAGCAGAGTAAAATACAGAACCACATGGTACTTAATCGCAATACCCAAGATTAAGCATAGAAATGATTATTGCTAATCAATGACGGTGTTTAAAGAAGAGAAGAAGATAGAGACAGCAGCGCAACCTAAAGGTTGCATTATAATTACCTAAGTGCGAGAACCAAACCCCTTAGCCAAGGAGTTGAAAGGATAGGACCCAGGAAGGATGAAGAGCAAAGACTTCCTCCAGGATCAGGACAGGACCGGTGACCTCTCTACAACAACGCCTGCGTCGTTCCCCTCTCTAATACTCGGCTTCTCCTCGATTCTCCCGCGCCTTCCTTCTAATGGACTCCGCCGCCCCCTCCTCAGGAACTCTTCTGGACAGGGATTCAGTCTGCAATCGATCAGCTTAGCGGTCTGGAGCTCTTCCTGTCAGCATCTCCGCTCTCCTGTGTTTCAAGACTTCTGACTCAACTAATTAACTAATTCTATATCTATTATACCCTTCTACACCCATGTACCTCCCCTTAATGTTGCTAAAATATGGGACCACTACTTCTGATTGGACAGGGGGTGGATTCTCGCACCATATCAATTTGGCTTAAATTGTAAAGCCTATTGTCTTTACGTTCCCACCCCTTCAAATTAATACATTCGCTTTATTTCCCACCCGTCTCATGACAAATGTAAACCAATTTTCATAGACAATGTGTCAATATGCAACAGGAAAGCCAAAATACAGCATCTTCGGCCATCGGGTCACGGCCTTGGACGACGTCCAGATTGACTTCATTTGGCAGGCACACAGGACACATGCGCAGAACCAGTTGCCTCTCGAGTTTCAGAACACCAACCCAGGCCCAAGTTTACGAACTAATAAAAGTGCAAGAAGAAAATATTAGAATCACAAATAAAATGTTTCACTGTATACCCACTTTTTCTATTCTATTCCCATTTAATTATATATTCTAACCCGCGTTAGTAGCGTTAGGAAACGACAATTTAATAATGACATGAGAGCAAGCAGAAGCATGTGAAAACATCAAGCAGCCATTTTAATGCACACTGCGCAGAAGCAGATGTTTCCCACCAAGCAAAGAAAGACGTCACACCATGTGATATGGTTGCGACATGCGCATTGAGTTTTCCCGCGCATAGCGGCCATTTTGGATTACAGACAAGCGTTATTCATTAGTAAAACACATAGGCAAACATCTTTTTCTTTTGTCGTGAATGCAAAGGTTAGTATTAACAATACAAGTTTAATAAATTAATACTGTGAGGAGGATTGAATACAAGCAAGTTTCATTTATGAAACCTTGCTCCATCAATCCCTCTCTGATGGCGTTTCTGAGCCATCAAAAACATTACCCTCAATCAGATGCCAACTTTTAGCAAATTACTTCATTCTCGTCTTTATTCTTTCTATTTTTACAATCTCCTTTTAATTTCTTGTGTAATTCACTTCTCCATTCTTCAAGTTCGATTTCATCTACCTTTCGTTTCTTTCCTCTTCCTGTCACCTTATATGTTCCATTCTTTTTACAGCATTTGCACCATATTGTTACTACCAATATTATTATTGCTATCCCTGCTAAGGGTACTAATATTTGACCTATAAGTCCTTTTCCTACATTAGCAAACCAGGTTCCAATTGACGATATACTATTTGTCAATCTTTCCCATACACTATCAACTTCCAGTGGTTTAAGTTCTTTCTCAAGTTTAGTTATATTCTGTATGTACATTCCAATTTCTGCACTCTTATCAGGAATACAAGTGCAACAATGTTTCGTCTTCAGTAATTTACAGACTCCGCCCTCTTTTGCCAATATAATATCAAGCGCAAGTCGATTTTGCATAACCATAGACCTAATCGCAACCATTTCCGCCTTAATCATTAGAAATCCTCCAGCAGTATCCGTTGTTAAACGATCAACTACTGTAGACAATTTACATATTTTCCTTGAGTTCAGAATTATTCCCACTGAAGGTATCAATGCACCAAATATATCACCTACAGTTTCTAAAAAACTAGCTCTTTTACTACATATTAATTCGCTATTGTTTTCATTGCTCTGTTTCTTTTTACGTGGTATATCTTTGGAAATACTATTCCAAAATAACAACTTCCATACCACCGTGCAGGAAGCCTAAAGTAAGCCTTATTCCCACACACATAATAGATTCCAGGAAAAACTGAATCTGTTCCTCCTTTGAGTCCCCAACCTCCAAGAATTAAAAAATTGTGTTCACATTCACTGGTACCGATGAAAACATTGTTATAATCAGTCTTTAACCTATGAAGACACATTTTTCCTGTCTTTACGAAATCCAGAGCCATAGCAGCTTGAGCCTTGCCAGGTGTGTAACTACCTTCTTTCTCAGCCCAAGGTGGCAAATGAGCCGTATGCTCAGAAGCTTTCTTTTGAAAATCTTGTCTTCTATCTTCTACTAAATTCAAAAAAATCTTTTCTTCTTCAAGTAAAGAACATGTTAGATTGTGTCTATGTGCATGTGTTATGTCTATTGATTTCATTGTTTAGAAAAATTCTCCCATAAACTGTGCGTCTTGACTACTAAGCACTGGGTTCATACTCTTGCGAATAAGAACCTCAGAAAATATCACATCTAAGTTTGAATAATAATACAGAAGTTTCCCTGTTCTATAAAATAAACTAGACAAAACACTACATGATATGCCATATGTCAGTGGTAAGTGATGGTATGTTAATCCTTCTGCTACTGATTCGGTTAACTTCATACAGATGTAACAATTACTAACTTCCATTGTGTCTACATATTGAAACAATAACTTTGTGAAAACGTTTAAACTAGTGTCGTTGTCAGCTACTTCATGATGAATTTCTGGTTCACTTTCTACCATTAGTTCTACTCTATTGCCCTTTATGTTTGCTGTCCTCTCCTTAGTTTCATTATTAATCTTTTTATCTATTATCAGGTAAGGAATTGCTACAATCAGGACTAACCATACTATAAGCACCATCACTAGACTACATATGCATATTGCACAGCATCTTCTACAACATTTCTGTTTTGATCTCCCAGTAACTCTATCGTCAGGCATTTTTCGACAAGGAAGATTGCTCTTCTTATCTTTTCTTCTTTTCTTTAGCTTATTCTTTTGCTTAGTCAGGGTGGTCTTGTTTCTTCTTCGTACGTCAATTCTGCACTTGTTCCTTCGCCACCACTGTCACTTGATTCTGAGCTTTCAAAATCTTCAAGGATGATATAAGTCCAGTCAGGACCCTTGAATTTGTTATTCACAAGTTTCAGTCTTTTGCTTCTTCTTTTCACAGTTTTATTTTCTTGTTTGGTTTGACTTGATACTTCAGGTACTTGATCTGGATCTTCACTTCTGGTTGTTATGTGGTACTTTACTCTTTTAATGACACTTGGCCAATGATCTCCTTTTCTTGTTTTCTTTGTTGGCACTGTTTCTTTGTTTTCGTCTTTAAAGATCTCGTTAATTTCACTGCTTAGCACTGTTTCGTGTTCTTCAATTACTGTGTTTCTTGTTTGCTCCTTTTCAGGTCTAATTGGTTTCCCTGTAACAGCTCCGCTGTGAGTTTCCAATAACTGACCTTGTTCTTTATTTATTTATTCAAGTTCATGTTTTTCAAGGTTTTCTTCTTCTGTGTACTCTTCTTGATCTAACTTGTTCTGATCAGGGCTTATTGCACTGTGAACTTCTGCAGCCTGACCGGATTCTTCTAGACCTGTCTGTCCCTGATCAAAGTCTATTAGGTCTTCACTGTTTTGAGTCCAGTTTTCTTTCCCTATCTGACCTTGTTCAGGATTTCTTAATGTCTTTTCTTCTTGTTCCTGAACTGCTTCTTCTTCACCTATCTGATCTTCTTCAATTTCCTCCAATTTCCCTTGACTTCTTGTTCTGTGGTATACTTCAGGAACTTCTACCACTGGTATCCAATCCTGACTTGTGCTCGGTTGTTCTTCTTCAGCTTCCCCGGAATCTCGAACTTGAGATCCTACAGCTGGGCAACCTTCAGCCTCTTCAGTGATTGGCGTTGTCTGAGGATTCTCTTCCTCGGGATCCGGTACTCTCTTGGTGTGACTTACATGAATCCAATTAGGAAATCCGGCACACTTCACTGCTGTATTCGTTGTCAGTATGACTTGACACGGTCTGCCCCATCTAGGTGATAGACACGTTTCTCTGGTGTGATTCTTCACTACCACCCAGTCACCAGGATTCAGATCATGTTCTTGTTCAGGCTGCCTGGAAACTGCGTCTTCTCCAACCTGATGAGAGACAGAACGCACTAGGTCAGCCAATCCTTTGCAATAGTCCAGAACCATATCATCAGATATATTCACCAGTTTGTTTGTGGGAACATGTGTTTGTCTCATTTCTCTTCCCATCATTAGTTCGTGGGGGCTCAATCCTGTGTTTCTGTCAGGTATACTTCTGAGTCCCATTAAAACGAGTGGTAATGCATCTGGCCACTCTAATGATGTTGATGCACACATTTTTCCCAATCTTGACTTTATAGTGCCATTCAATTGTTCAACCACTCCAGAAGCTTCTGGACGATATGCACAGTGCAGTTTCTGTTTTATTTGAAATGCTTCACAGATTATTTGAATCACTTCGCTGTTAAAATGTTTTCCTCTATCTGATTCCAAAGTTACTGGAAAACCAAACCTAGGAATGAGCTCTCGTAGCAACAGTTTTGCAACTGTAATGCTGTCATTTCTCCTAGTAGGGTAAGCCTCCACCCACTTTGAAAACAGACACACTATGACTAGCACATATTTCAGCCCTCTACATGGTGGTAACTGTATGAAATCAAACTGAAGTCTCATAAATGGACCCTCTGCCTTTCCAATTTTTCCAAATCCAATTACTGTCTTCCTCCCCGGATTATGCATCTGGCAAGTTAGACATCTCTGGCAAAGACTCTCTGCAACAGCCCTGAATTTGGGATTGTACCAATTTTGTCTGAACAGCCTAATCATTGCATCTCTTCCTATGTGTGTGTCTCCATGATGCATTCTAGCCACGTGTGAGAGTAAACAGTCTGGCATGACTGGTCTGCCATCAGCACTGATCCATACTTAATCATCTCCTCTTTGGGAACAACCCATTTTAATCCACAAATTCTTCTCACTTTCATCAACCTCATCTTGCAATTTCTTCACCTCATTCCAAGTTTCAGGTGGCATATACAGCATAAGTTGGCAGCTGATTCCCATTCTTTCCACCCTTTGATTGACTGACATTCTGGTTTTGGCACAATGTTGAGCCACCAGATCTGCATATCTGTTGCCGACTACCACCCAGTCATCTCCTGACTGGTGTGCGGCACATTTCACCACAGCCAATTCTTTTGGTGATTGTATTGCTTCTAGCAATTCCCTTACAAATTGTCCATTTTTAATGGGGGATCCTGAAGAAGTAATGAAATCCCTCTGCATCCATAGTTGGCCAAAATCGTGCACAACCCCGTAACCATATTGGCTATCTGTAAATATGGTTACTCTCTGATTCCTCCCAATTTTGCATGCGTTTATCAACGCAATCAATTCAGCTACTTGTGCAGATTTGACTCCTGGTAAATAGGATGCTTCAACTATTCCAGTTAATTCACATACCGCATAGGCAGCAGTTAGTTTACCGTCTTCATGTCTTTGACATGAACCATCAACAAATAGCTCCCTGTCTGGCTTTTTAAGAGGCTGTTCCTCTATATCTGGGCGTGGTTTTGTGCATAATTCTGTAATTTGTATACAATCATGTTCATCGTCTTCATCATCTTTAATTCTCTCATGACGTGGGTCTGGTAGTAAGGTTGCTGGATTTATTATAGTACACCTTACCATGTTCACATTTTCAGCACCCATTATGATTCTTTCGTATTTAGTCAGCCGACTAGGAGTAAGATGCTGAGTTCGGGTTCTTGTCAACAGAATGACAACTGCATGTGGAACATACACTTTTACAGGGTGTCCCATCACAATTGACTCACTCTGTTCAATGCTCAAACAAGTAGCCGCCACTGCTTTTAAGCGTCCTGGCAATGCGGCTGCTACTGGGTCCAATGTAGCAGAAAAATATGCTATAGGACGTCTTTCTAGTCCATGTCTTTGAGTTAGGACAGAAAGTGCACAATTTTCTCTCTCTTGACAGAACAATGCAAATTCTCTTTTATAATCAGGCATGCCTACGGCAGGTGCTGAACATAGGGCATTTCTCAATTTTACAAAGGCTTCTACACTTTCATCCTCCCACTCCACAGGGTCCTTTGCTTTCTTTTTTGTCATGTTAATTAAGGGCTTAGGTAACATGGAAAATCCTGGTATCCATTGTCGACAGTAACCTACTGTTCCTAGGAACATTCTCACTTGTCTTTGTGTTACAGGCATTTGCATTTTCTTTATTAAAGCTCCTCTTTCAGCTGTTACTCTTCTTTTTCCTCTCTCAATTTGGTGTCCCAGATACTTAACAGCTGTTGTACAGAATTGCAATTTTTCAGGTGAGACCTTATGCCCTTCTTCTGCCAAAAGATTTAATAATGCTATGGAATCAACCACACAGTCCTCTCTGGTGTTCGATGCCACCAATAAGTCGTCGATATATTGGACTAAAACTGAGCTTCCTGGCATACTCAAGGCACTTTTTCAGTATCTGGTTGAAAATAGAAGGACTTTCTGTGTACCCCTGAGGAACACGATTCCACACATAAACTTTGTTCTCAAATTTAAATGAGAAAAGATACTGGCTGTCTGGATGTAATGGTATTGAAAAGAACGCTTGACACAAATCAATTACTGTGAACCATCCTGCACTCCACGGAATCTGGTATAGAATTACTGCAGGATTTGGTACTATGGGACAACATGGTTCTACAATCTTATTTATTTTCCTCAGGTCCTGAACAATCCTATATTTTCCACTAGGTTTCTTTAATCCCATTATTGGTGAATTACATGGGCTACTCATTACTTCTTTTAGTATGTTTTGTTCTATCATTCGATTTATTTCTTCAATGACTCCTGCTTTTACTTCTGCACTCATTTTGTACTGTCGGGTATTTGGGAAAATTGCACCTTCCTTTACAGTAATTTTAACTGGATCTATTTTAGCCATAAGTCCTACTTCTTTTCCGGTGAAATCCTATACTATGGGGTTTACTGTACCTTTTAATTCTTCTGGCAACTCATCTTTTGTTATTAATGAAAACATCTCATCCACTTCTGTACCATGTTTTGCAATCATAATTTTATATACATGGTCTTCATCTGGTGTCTGAACGGCCACACCATCGGGTGTGCAGAAAATGGTACAATTCATCTTGCACAACAAATCCCTACCTAATAAGTTTACTGGACTGGAATCACATACTACAAATTGATGCATTTCTCTGAAGTTTCCAATTTTAACTTCCATTGGTTCGGTAAGAGGTGTTCTAATCCGCTGATTAGCTACCCCCACTACTTGGATATTTTCACCAGAGAGAGGAAGGTCTGGAATGTCTGCTGTTCTCACAGTAGACCGGGTAGCACCAGTGTCCAAAAGGAAAGTAATATTATTACCTTTCACATTCCCTTCAACATATGGACCTGACTGATCTACCTGCAAGGATGCGCCAAGTATGCACTCCTTCTTCCCCTCTCCTAGGCACCGTCATGGACTGAATTGATAGAAATCTGCGAAAAAATGTGATGTCATATAATCATTCTTACCACTTCCTCCCTGATATCCGATGTCTGTACCATGCTTTGCTCTGCTTACATTACCCTGAATAGGTGCAGGTGGCAACTGACTGAGGATTTGCACCCTGCTGTGAGTCATTCTGCGTCTGTGGATTTAAATTTTGATTCGGGCCATTATTATTCCGGATCTTTTTACATTCATCCTTCCAATGCCCCAATTTTCCGCATCCATGACAAGGAAATTTCTTTTTAGCTTCTTCTCTACTCATTCGTCCTCTAAATTTTCCACCATTCCCAGTATCACCATTCGTTCCAGAATCTTTTCCTGGATTTTCACTGGGATTTTCCAAATTAATTCCCTGTTTCTCAGCCATTTCACCTGAGCCCACATTACTTTTTCCTGCAATTTCTTGTGTCTATCCTCAATATCGTCTCCACAATACTTCGCATACTTCAAAATTTCGTCAATGGGCTTTCCCTGCCAACACAGCATATGCTGTTTAATCATCTGGCAAATTTCTGGCTTCAAACCGTAAACAAACCGATACACAAACTGACTCATGTTCTTCTCTCCAATGTCCTCAAATCCACTATACTGTTTAAATACCTGCAATAGACGCTCATAGTAAGAATGTACTGATTCATTAGCTTCTTGGGTAGTTCGATCTATTTTTACCCAATCTGTTTCTTTCGGTGGTATTTTCCCTTTCAGGTAAGTTATCACGTGCTGATACTTTTTCATCACATCATTTGACGGGGCACCTGTCTTTGGATCTCTAGGATATTCATCACTAGGCCAATCGACTGTAATTTTACAATCTGTCCACAAATCGGCAGGTACCACTATGTCAAACAAACCATCCAAATCCTTCAACAATACCTTTGACACCTTCACAAACCTGTCAACCTGCTTGTACCATTCAATTGGTTTTTCTCTCAATTTTGGAAAATCATTCGTAAATGACAAAATATCCTGTCTGCTCCATGGGACATGTACATATCCTCCTCCCGCAACTTCTCGCATGGGATACGTTTGATCTGGTTTCCCTGTTTCCTTCATCACATATTCTGATGCTGTTCTACTTGTTCGTGCTTCTTCCTTTTTCTTGGCCCACCTAGTTTTCCATTTATCTAGGTCTCCCCATTTTTGCAAAACTAACATTAATTCTCTTATTTGTAATCTTCTTCCAGAGGCATTCATATTTTCTAAATCTTTGTCTGAAAATTCTGCTCTATAGGGTTTCTGTAGTACCTTTGATCTCCCTATTTCTATTCCCATCTGTAGTGCTAAATTGGATAATTTTTCATGGAATATCCTTACATTTCTGGTGATACTCCTACACAGGAACAATAATTCTTCTTCATCATAGGTATTTAAGCGTTCTAGTCCTACATTTCCTGCTATTATTTCTTCTAATTCGACTTTCAATTTATGAATGTCCATTATTTTCAGAGGTGTGCACTGTTTAACTGACCCTTGCACCCATTTTTCTAGATCTTCAGGTGTTACTATAATAGCACTTTTTGCTCCCGATGAAGTTACTAAACTTACATCTTTTGAACATCCAGGTACATCTTTTCTTGGAGTACTATTTACAGAATCTCGAATAGGCAAGTCCATAAGTGATATTGTGGATTCACAGTCACTAAATTGATCCTCAATTATAACTGGTGCTTCAGGTTTGGGATTATTCACAGGAGTAGGTGTAAGTATCGGTGGAGGACAGCTTCTCTGAGTACCATATAATGGAACTACTGGACCAATTGTTACTGGTATGGTCAAAGAATCAGGGTGTACCTTTATCTGAGTTATTTTCTGTATTAATTCTGCTCTGGTCTTTTCTAGGGATCTTTTTCTTTGTCATGAAGTATTCTACTCGTGGTGAATTCATGCATTACCTGTGGCACTAATGGAGTTTTTGGTGGTGCACTTGGGGTGCATCCACTTGTTCCTTCCTGATATGGTGGGGGGTTTCTTAACATTTCCTCCATAAATTAGTCTTCAGACTCCTCATTTCTCATTAAATGTTTTGTCTTTTCTGTGCACTTACTTCCTAATTTCTCCTCTGCTGAGAACAATGGATATAATCCTTCTGTAATCATTGCCCTTCTCCATTGTTTCATCTGACCGTCCCTAGACTCGCGTATATATCTGGGAAAAAATCCTGGATAACTCCTATTACTTCTAGATCTATCCCGCTCAAATGCCTCGGTTTCCCATTCTTCTAGAGCTTTGTACTGAGTTAATCTAGGTCTGGGTTCTAAGTCATTCATCCTCAATCTCAAATTCTGAAGAATTCGCCCATTGAACGTGCCATTCTCGGGAAATGCTAGTATTCCATCATTTTTGGTATATTCTATCCAATTCTCCATCCATACACAAGTATGATAACCTCTCTCCATCATCATGAATGAAGCGGGCGTTTTAGCTGGTGGAATAATAATTCCTTCTCTAGTTTTGAGTGGTTTATCCTTTTTAAAATAGTTCTTAATCTTTTGCAAAAAGGACATTTTTCTCTTCTCTCCGTACATTCTATCTAATCTTTGGTGTACAAAATTATATTCTGCAAAACCTATGAATCTCCTATCCGGACGAGTTCCTGTTAAAGTCGGATCGCGTTTTAACATGCAATCCTTATCCACTAAGAATTTCGCTTCTATAATTTTGACCAATCAAGTGTTTGCTATCTTTTATTTCCGAGCCAATCCTTGCGCGGCCTTTTGGTGACGTTTATCTGTCAACCCCTCCTTTACAATCTGCTCTTTCCTGTCCTTGCTGGTTCAACCAATCCCAGCGCGGCACCTGTGACGTCAGTACTACTCCTGACTACTGACCCCTCCTTTACAAGGGTTTTCCACACCCGCTGTTTCAACCAATCCCAGTGCGGCGTTTTGTGACGTCAGCTCCCTCTCCGGCAACTGACCCTCCCTTTACAAAAATTTACGCAAACTTATTTTCTCTATAAATCTTAATTAAATTTCAGTAACAACATAAAACATTCGCTATCGTGCCAGTTTCTCTAAAATAGAAAACATAGTTTTCTCTCACACTTAGTAAAACCTTTCCGTTTACTAAACATACACTACGAGTAAAACACTTCCGTCTACTCTTCACACAAGCTCCAGAAGTACCTGTTACTTCTCCAATGTTACCCTTTCTAGGTGATATAACATCAAATTTTCACCAGCGTACTCTTTTGCTATTACTCACACGCATAGAATCCCTAACGAGTACTGAAAGTCCTGCTTAACTTTTCAGTACTAATTCTGCCTGACAGATAACCTCACTGCAGTATGGCTTCCACTTACCATCCGCTATTCCTTTTACCCCGGGGTATTCTGGACAACATAAAACAAAACTCAAAATTTAAGCGGATGTTAGTTCATAAAAATACAAATAAAATTCTCATTACCCAATTAACAAAAAGTAACCATCCTTTGATAACCAGAAAACTGATCCAGCGCGATATTAGCAAACAGCATTCATACACTAGATACTCACTTGGACCCATTCATTCATACTACGCTAATACTTACGCTGGGTTTTATCAGTTGTTACTCTCTATCAAAATCCCTGCTACCAATTACCTTCTGATTGAAGAGTAATGACTTACCAATGAATCCTTTGCTAATTGGGAAATTTAAAATGAGTGACATTCATTATAGTACATAATCCTGAAATAACCACTGAGTCAGGAAGTTTAAAAATGTTTATCTAAAGATTCAGCAGAGTAAAATACAGAACCACATGGTACTTAATCGCAATACCCAAGATTAAGCATAGAAATGATTATTGCTAATCAATGACGGTGTTTAAAGAAGAGAAGAAGATAGAGACAGCAGCGCAAACTAAAGGTTGCATTATAATTACCTAAGTGCGAGAACCAAACCCCTTAGCCAAGGAGTTGAAAGGATAGGACCCAGGAAGGATGAAGAGCAAAGACTTCCTCCAGGATCAGGACAGGACCGGTGACCTCTCTACAACGACGCCTGCGTCGTTCCCCTCTCTAATACTCGGCTTCTCCTCGATTCTCCCGTGCCTTCCTTCTAATGGACTCCGCCGCCCCCTCCTCAGGACCTCTTCTGGACAGGGATTCAGTCTGCAATCGATCAGCTTAGCGGTCTGGAGCTCTTCCTGTCAGCATCTCCGCTCTCCTGTGTTTCAAGACTTCTGACTCAACTAATTAACTAATTCGATATCTATTATACCCTTCTACGCCCATGTACCTCCCCTTAATGTTGCTAAAATATGGGACCACTACTTCTGATTGGACAGGGACAGGGGGTGGATTCTCGCACCATATCAATTTGGCTTAAATTGTAAAGCCTATTGTCTTTACGTTCCCACCCCTTCAAATTAATACATTCGCTTTATTTCCCACCCGTCTCATGACAGATGTAAACCAATTTTCATAGACAATGTGTCAATATGCAACAGGAAAGCCAAAATACAGCATCTTCGGCCATCGGGTCACGGCCTTGGACGACGTCCAGATTGACTTCATTTGGCAGGCACACAGGACACATGCGCAGAACCAGTTGCCTCTCGAGTTTCAGAACACCAACCCAGACCCAAGTTTACGAACTAATAAAAGTGCAAGAAGAAAATATTAGAATCACAAATAAAATGTTTCACTGTATACCCACTTTTTCTATTCTATTCCCAATTAATTATATATTCTAACCCGCGTTAGTAGCGTTAGGAAACGACAATTTAATAATGACATGAGAGCAAGCAGAAGCATGTGAAAACATCAAGCAGCCATTTTAATGCACACTGCGCAGAAGCAGAAGTTTCCCACCAAGCAAAGAAAGACGTCACACCATGTGATATGGTTGCGACATGCGCATTGAGTTTTCCCGCGCATAGCGGCCATTTTGGATTACAGACAAGCGTTATTCATTAGTAAAACACATAGGCAAGCATCTTTTTCTTTTGTGTCGTGAATGCAAAGGTTAGTATTAACAATACAAGTTTAATAAATTAATACTGTGAGGAGGATTGAATACAAGCAAGTTTCGTTTATGAAACCTTGCTCCATCACCTGTTCCACAAATTCAGTTCCACCCGCCCTGGTTTTGTTGAAGACTATTCCTTGACAGACGTTGATGTCACATATAATAATGAAAACAAATGAGCTTTTGTTACCCAGCGCCGTGGTACCTAATTTATTAACCTTGGAAGGATGAAAGGCTAAGCAGATCCTGGGATCCAAACTTGAGTTCTGCAGATTGCTCGTAAACGCTTAACGTACTCCACTAAATGAATGTTATGGCGATTACTTGACTGACTCTTTTGGTTCATCATATGTATGTATGTGTGAGATTTCAGTGTTTATGTTTACAAATTATTTCATTACCTGTAGATCAGGTGGGAAAAATGGTACCTCTGCAGTACATGCTGTAATTCATGTGTACAACATGATTCCCATTAATTATTGCGTGCCTCCGTGTGTGTGTGGTCCACCTGAAGAAAAAAAAATAAACATAACATTTTCTTGAAATGGTAACCCAGTAAAATGGTACTATTGTGCCACCACAGCTCTGACACAGATATCACTTGACCTTCTGCTCACATCTACCATGTCATTAGAACCCCTCGGTGGCATTATTGGAATAGCATAAAATCAATAAAATGTTTTTTTTAAAAAAGGATTCATCGAACCAGTTCTGGAATCACCTGTTCTGGATGTAAAAGGTTAATGGTGTTTGACATACTTGCCCCTATCTCAGCGACATTTCACTGCTTCAGGCCAGCCAGACCGTTAATTTAAAAATACCTGATTTCCACTTAGTGTGTTCCTTCCCAGACACAAGAGGTAGCAATTGGGTGCTGCTTCCAGCTCGGTCATAGTAAAATAAAACAAGGCTGTCCACTGCAAGCCACACAGGATGGTATACTGACAACACCAGCTGCAGGGCAACTAACAAAACACTACATTAACCTCTTATGCCTCATATGGGTTCAAATCTTGTTTTGACTGGAATGAGTCCCTCGTTTCAACATGCTCACGACTGGATAGTCTCTGAAACTTCTAGGCATATTCTTTGGAATCAATGTTATTTAAAAAATATATATTCATTGACCCATACTGCTGCTATGTTACTCCTGAACAGGCAATTCTACATACATCTCCTCTGGTATAGATAGCTTTTAGGATCTGGAAATTGTTAAACCACACTATCTAATTTGTCGCCATTCCACTTGTGGCTGTCTACAACGTTTAAGTAGACTCTGAATGCTCCTCTGAAGCACTACCATAACAATTCAATGTTTCAGTGGCTAGTAATCTCTGACGATCCTCAGAAAGAAACCTGTTGCCGCCAAATACTACTCCAGTGGTTCTAATATGCTTTTAGCATCGTCAGTCTCCAGCCTTCTTTTGAAATGGCCGCAGAGGTTTCTGTATGAAACGAATCCTCCCCTACAGTAAAGACTGTTGTCTGATTCTTGGATATTCCATTCTATACATGCCTGATATTTTACGTGTGTTCGTTCCTGGTTTGAGGCAGTCCACAGCCATTTCAAGAGTCACCTCTTCCACCCCACTGTGAAGGGCACATATCCTTTACCCCTCCCGTTCACTGTAGAACTTGCTTCTTTCCATTTAAATCACCAGACTCAAACACTGAAATCATCAATGTGGTTAGGAAGGAGTTCATTTACTTTCAGCATACAAGTAAACAATTCAAGTGTTGTTACTAATAGTCCGAGATAAATATTATTAGTTGATGTCACGAAATGAGAAATGTACACATTGATGCCTGCAGAAGAGCAGTAAGGGATGAAACAGAGACCATGCTAACAACAGTTTTTAGCCACCTCGACCGTTAAAAGGCTTTAAATTGACGTGTGCTCTGGAGCCACACAGTTAGGGAACCCTCCACAATACGAAATTGACTCCCTCTAACTATGGTTGCCTTAGTTATAAAGGCTTCTTCAAGCCTGTGACTCCTCGCCATTAAGGTTTTGACTTCAAAAACTGCTTTCTTAGTGTCCATCACTTTTTTTTTTTATAACATATTTTATTAAGGTTTTGATATCTTATACAATTTAGTGTTAGCTTGTGCATCCATGTTTCTGTTATGTACCTTTACAGTTTTGCGAGTGCATTCTTCATACATCAACAGTTACAGTTTTTATAAGACTAATATAAACCAATGTCTTAATGACTTATTTACATTCTTAATACACATTTGAAAAATTAAAGTTCTTCGTAATATTTATCGTTTGTAAATCTTGTTGTAAAGCACAAGCTATATAATGTATCATTTAACTTTTCTTTGCCTAACCTATCTAAACTATTCTATCAACATATAAATTTCCCCCACCCATTCGGCCTCATTAATAGTCTACTCATTTGCAGCTGGCATCATTTATCTGTAATCTCTTAACTCTGACTAAAGACTTTGCCATAGCAATATCCCTGCGTCTTGAGTATATTGCTATGTACATTTATCATCCATATATCTACAGTGTAGCATTGAATCTATGATAGTGCAGAAATGTCAGTCGTTTTAAATTCTTCCATTAAGACATTCCAGTCTAGTGAGAGAGGTTTTTTCCTCAACCCACGTCTCTCCTCTCTCTGGATTTCTATACCTTCAGCATTACCCCATCGAAGTGCATCAGGATACCAATCCTGTACCGTTGGCGCTGTCCTCGCTTTCCAACGCTTTGTTATTATTCTTTTTGCTGTGATTAGCATCAAGTTAAGGAAGCGAGCTGTAGGGTTCCCAGCTTTACCTGTAAGGCCCATACCCAACAGACAAGATTCCAAGCTATTCAGTCTTCTCCCTGGTGCTAGTGTAGTTAATATTTGTTGTACTGTAGACCAATAATTTAAAATTCTTGGGCATGACCATAACGTGAAGTAGGTCGGCGTTCGACCCCTGACAATGCGGGCACACATCCGCCACCCCCGCAAACATCTTGCTCAATCTGTGAGGGGTTAAATATGCACGGTGTAATATCATTAATTGTATTAATTTAAATTTCGGGTTACGCGACACCTTTCTGGGGTATTCTATAGTGATCTTCCATTCCTTGTCTGTAAGGTCCCTTCCTATCTCCGCACTCCATCTTTCTCTAAGATACACTAGTGGCACTGCTGTATGTGATTTGATCCCATGTGCTAACCATTTCGTCAGATGGCTGCCATTTCCCATTAGGTACAACATATGCACCAATTCGTGCGTCGGTGGTTTTTTCCCGTCCGGCGCCCATCCATTGCGTATAAATCTTAGTATATGCGCATGTGTCAGAAAGAGAGTGCTTGGTACTCCCTGTTCTCTCACAAATGTATCATGGTCTGTCAGTGTACCATCCGCGAAGAGAATTCCTACTGTGTCCACGCCTTCTTCCAGCCACACTGAGATGTGCCTTTGTGACACTACCTCCATTGGTAAAGGGATACCCATCAGGGGTATATTTGGGGCATATGGCCTTTGTTGTTTAGTATAGCGCAGCGTGTTCCTCCAGTATTGTAAGGCCACCCTTAGGAGTGGTGGTGCAGTTGGTGGTATTCTGGCATTTGGCATCAGAAGCGTATGTAACTTACCCCCATTCCATTCCCTCTGTCATTCCTATTTCTTGCAGATTCCGGCCTGACAGCCAATACGCCATCCATTGTAGTTGGCTGGCATAACAGTATGTTTGGAAGTCTGGGACTCCCATTCCTCCGCTTTTAGTATTTAATTTAAGCTTGTGTAATCCTATTCTTCGTCTTCCTTTGCCCCAGATTAACTCCACCAATAATGTGTCCAGTGCTTTAAATATAGGTGCAGGGATTACTATAGGTAGGTTCGTAAAATAATATAACAATCTGGGAAGCATCACCATTTTAGTGATGGCTATCCTTCCTGCCACCGAGAGTGGTAGAGACGTCCAGAACTTAATTTGTGATCTGAGAGTGTTGATTGCTCTAGTAATATTGCCATCAATCAAGTTGTCCAGGTCCCTGTAGATATGTATTCCTAAATATTTAAAGGTTTCTTGTGCTATCTGAAAGTTCCAAGGACCAAAGTGTAATGAATCATGTAACCTGAATTGTTGGAATGAATATGCGTATGATTTGGTATCATTGATAGAGAGACCAGACAGCAGTCGGAACTTCTCGAAAATCTCCGGGAGAGGTGTATGATCTTTGTGAAGATCTTCCAGATATAAGATAATATCATCGGCATAGGCCGAGATAATGTGAGCTTCATTTCTTATATGTATACCGTGTTGCGGTGCCAACAATCGTATTTTAACTAATAGGGGTTCTAGAGCTAAAATAAATATTAATGGTGATAGCGGGCATCCCTGTCGTGTTCCTCTTGCTACTACATATTGTGGAGATATATATGGCCCGTGCGGGCGCGTGCGGTTGGATTGGCATATAATAAAGCCATCCATTTTACATATTTGTTGGGAATTCCATATTGTGGTAGTACACGGAACATATACCCCCAGTGCAAGGAGTCAAACGCCTGTCTCAGGTCCAGGGAGATGCATCCCTGCGTTCCCCCAGTAAAGGATGCTCCTATCATTAATTGGTGCAATCTACGGATATTTAGTGCTGTGCTTCTGCCTGGCACAAAGCCGCATTGATCTGCATGTATTAAATGTGGTATGAATTGCTGTATTCTAGTAGCCAGTAATTTACTTAAAATCTTATCTGTGTTTAACAGTGATAAAGGTCTATATCCTGACATATCAGTGCCATTTCTTCCTGGTTTCAGCAGAGATACTACTATGGCCTGAAGTGTTGTATTTGGTAATGTGCCAGTCTCTATCGATGTCTGATACAACTTTTTAAGGTGCGTTGTTATTATTGGCATGAATGTAGCGTAAAATTCTACAGGCAGTCCATCTGATCCTGGTGTTTTATTCCTAGGGAGTGCCTTAATTGCTGCTCTAATTTCCGCCTCCGTTATGGGTTTCTCCAGTTCTTCCTTATGTTCTTCTAACAATTGCGGGAGCTGAAGACCCTCGAAGAATGCCTCAAAGTCTCTATCGGATAGTATAGGAGGGGCTGCGTACAGAGCCTCATAGTATGACTTAAATGCTTCATTGATGTCTAGTTGGGTGTCAACCAGAACCCCTGCTTGGTTGGCAACCTCCAGTATAGGAGTCGCCGTCTGTGCATTGTTGATAATTCTTGCCAGTAGCGGTCCCGCCCTATCTGCTTCCGCATGCTGTTTCTGTGTATATGACCGATAATCCAGTATTCTAAGGTCTTCTAGTAGTTCAGCATGACGTATGTGTGCTTCTTGTAAATCTGCCTGGCGTGTATCATTAGTCAATGCTTCCCTTTCTAGTATACCTAGTCTGTTTTCTAATTCTGTAAGTCTAGTCATCAAGGATGCGCGCTCTCCCACTCTCGTGCTGATGGCAACTCCTCTTATCACAGACTTAAAAGCATCCCATTCTATTTGTCTTGAGTTGGTTGTGTTGGCGTTTTCTATAAAATAGTTTGTAATTGCTGTGTTTAAAGTGCTATGAAAAACTGAATCTTCCAACAATGAAGGTTGTAACCTCCATGTGGGTATTGGCGTGGTTATCTTGCCCCATGTGATCATAACTTCTATTGTATTGTGGTCCGAGAGAGTCTTCCCCAGATATGTTGTAGTTATCACATTTTGAAGCAGCCTAGTAGAGCAAAATATCCTGTCAAGGCGTGTGTGCAACCTGTGGGGGGGTGAGTAGAATGAATATTCCCTGCTCTGGGTTTTTCATGCGCCAGGAATCCCTTCTATTCCATCCCATTGCCCAGTTTCGCAATGCCTCTGCTTGCTTTCTACTGTTTGTACCTTGCAGGGGTGGGTGTGATCTGTCTAGGTCCACATCCAATACAGCATTAAAATCCCCTCCAATCACCCATGGGCAGTCTTCCCATCCCGTTAACATCACAGACAATGACTCCAGGAAAAGGTGTTGATCTACATTGGGAGCGTACACGCTACCTATTACTATCTGTTGCCCATCGAGTTTTCCAAGCAGCAGTACGTATCTGCCATTTGTGTCTATTTTGTGCTCTTGTTATTCAAATGGTACAGCATTCCTTATCCAGATTGCTGCTCCCCTTGCAAAAGCCGAGTAAGATGTATGGAACAGCCTCCCTCTCCAATTCTTTTGCATCTTACCCGCTTCCGAGTGAGTGAGGTGTGTTTCTTGGAGCAGCGCTATATGTACTTTCCTGCGATTCAGTTGTGCTAGGGTCCTGTGTCTTTTATGGATAGAACCCAGTCCCTTTATATTCCAGGATGCATATATGTACCTGTTAAGTTGCGTCATATCGTCTGCTGTATCGACTTTCTATATGTGCCCTGCCGCTATATGTGAAGGAGAATATGTCTATGGCCGAATTCCCTATAAACTTCCCATTTTGAACTCCTAATACTAGGTTCCCCTGAAGAACATTAGAGGACCAAACATTGAACATGTGCATAACAATTACTTCTAGAAAAAAAACATCGTGCAGTCGCCCGTGGGGGGGGTGGTGACCGCCTGATTTTGCATATTCATTACATGTGCCAACACACTACAGTCCCATTGCTCCGGCCAGAACCCCGATACATTATGAATTGAAACATGGTTTGCGGGATAGTAACTCAAATCACTCAACGTTTACATTATACTTATCTGTGGTCGACAGTGTTATTATATCATTAATCACAGTGAATCTAAGTCAGTAATCATTCACAGTCTGTGGAGTCACCACCGGAAACAGCGCCAAACTGCTTTCAGAGTCTGAGTGTTCCTCTGGGTCTTCCGAGGAGCCCACTGTTTCAGCTATGGAGGTCGCGTCATGCTCCGCTAGTGCCGCCGCAGTCAGCAAAGCAATGGTCTGGCTTTGGGTGATTTGCTCCGATGTGGGGCATTTTCCTAGGGAGGTTTCCTCTTTTCTGTATCTATCTAGTTTTAGTTTGTCCCCTTTACCTTTCTGCGTTCCGGACCCTTGACTTCCTTGTGAGGGGTTTTGCGAGGAATGTGGGGTTAACGTTACTTCTGCCCATTCCATAGCATCCTCGGGGCTGTCGAAAAATAGAGTTTTTTTGGTTATGTATAATCTTCAATCTCGCTGGAAAGAGCATGGCGTATTTTAAATTGCGAGCTTAGAGTATCTTTTTAACTTCTCGGAACGTGTTTCTCGCTTTTTGAACTGCCATCGTGAAGTCAGGGTAGATGGAGATGCGTTTATTTTCAAATTGTAAGGGTGCGTGTTCCCTGGCAGCGCGTAGTATAGTGTCTCTGTCTTTATAGTTTAAAATCCTAGCAATTATTGGTCTGGGTGGCGCCCCGGGGCGCAGAGGCCTGGGAGGCACTCTATGTGCTCTTTCCACTGCATATAGCTGTGATAATCCTTCTTCGGCCACGTGATCTCTGAGCCAGTTTTCAACAAATTGCGTTGGGTTTGTGCCTTCGCTGCGTTCCGGAATTCCAAGGAGTCGTACGTTGTTACGACGGGATCTACCGTCCGCGTCGTCCAGTTTATCTTGCATGTCTTTCAATTGTCTCTTCACTTGATCCAGTTGCGTATTGGTGGCAGTCTGTTGTGGGACCAGATCATCTAATAATATTGTGTGATTCTTGACTTTGTCCGCAAGTTTGGTGTGGTCAGCCTTTAGCAGTGTAAAGTTAGTTGACAATGTTCCGATTTGTGATTCTATAGCAACTCTTGATTCTCTTATTTCTTGAAGTATTAGGTCAAATTTGTCGTTGCCTTCTGCAGTGGGCGGTATCACCTCTGGCATTGAATCTTGCGAGGTCTCTGTGTGTAATATGGTATCACCATCCCGGGGAGGTGGGGGTTCTTGTTTCGTTTTTGGCCTGCCCATTTTGCTTAAGAGATAAGATAGGGGGGGGTACGATGTGAGGGGTCAGTCCGCTGAAGCACCGTGCTGCGTTCTGGGGCCTTTACTTCTGATATTAGTTTGCTGTAGTGCGCAGACACTGCTCTCGCTTGTTACTTGTTCTCCTTCAGTCTCTTTTCAACTGTTATGTTTCTTTGTAGGATTTGCTCCACAGGTTTTATTGACCTCAACCCTGGCTCAGCGATGCCTTCCAATGGTCATGTGTCAATAGTATTGTGGTCTCTGATCCAGTACTGTGTATTTTATAGCCTCCAGGTTCTTATTCCTGGGGAACTGAGCCCAGTCCTGCGGTCGCCGTGTACATGTGATTTTCCTTTTTCACAGCACACCAGTCGATCCCCTGTCAGTCATGGACCGTGTGTTTTTCTTACCAATTGGGCCATGGTGCCCCAGGTCTGTGTCAGTAGTAACCATCCGCGTAAATCACCAGCCGCAGCGCGTTCTCGTTTAGTTCATAGCCCAGTCCGGTGCCTCCGACCTTCATTTGTTCTGCCCACCTTGCTTCGCCTTTTCTAGTGAGTCTTCACCCCCTCAGTGTCGCGCTATTCTGTATATTCCGGTCCCTTTCCTCGTCCGATATCACTCTCTCGGCTTGCTTGATCGGGGCAGTGTGTGGTGTCCCACTGTGTTCGAGAGCAGTGCGCCAGTTCCTGTATATATCGGGGGTGTCTTCTACGTTCAGTTCCCAGTGCTGTCTGCACCCCCTCAACAGCCTACGCAGTAATGCTTTTCACTTGCCTGTTTGGTAGAGTCGCAGTCTTGTTCATCCAGAGTTGTATCTGTGTTCGCGTCACTGTGGCATTTCTTCTGCCGTTTTCTCTGTCGTGGCACAGGTCCCGTACAGGGTGGCGTCAGCCGGTATGTTTTCACTCCCTGCACAGGTCCGCCGCGTTATCGCGCCATCTTGCGTGTCGCAGCACTGTCTTGCTTCTTACAGCGGTTGTCGATTTCCCTCACCTTGGTATCTGCGGACCCGATAAGGCAGTGCCCAAGTCCGCTGCTCTCCCTTTGCCGGTAAATCCCTTTTCGCTGGGATCGTAGCTCATCGGTGTTTCACACGTCTTAAATGATCATTCCCCTATTCCGCCATCTTGTGTGATTCCTTTCGGTTGTAAGGCGCTCGAGCCCGCAGGTTACCTGTGCGTAGCTGCACCAACAATGCCCAGAGCGTCTTATGACTGTACAGCGAGCGACGCCTCTCTTTATGTGCATCCGGCAGCCGCAACTCTCAGGCCCACTAGTTAGCAACGGACTGCTCTGGCCTCGGGTCCCTCTCCGACCTCATGCGTGGGAGTTCCGGGTCTCGTTATTTCGGTATTAAAGCTGTGTAAACTTGCTTTCTCCCTTCAGCACACTGCTCCGGTGGCTCTCCGCTTTGCTTACACTGCCATTGTAGGTTCCGTGAGCACGCTTTACATCCCGTTTCCAGTGTATTTACGGGATTCCGCCAGGAGCTCTTCTCTTACACGTCCGCCATGCTCGGCAGTCAGCCACGCCCCCCTTAGTGTCCATTCACTTAGTTGGTTTGATGAACGTAAAGCTCTTTATGCTTCAGAATCATACTTGTGTATTCATAGAGTAATCCCCTATGCCCACTCTTATTCTGGCAATCTAGTAGATCGCCACACCTGTCAGACTATTATGCTTGCATTTTTATAATAGTTTGTACACTAATGTGACTGCGGAAAAGATGTTCCAGCACAAGGCGAGACCACAGTTTTTTGCCAAAGAGAGATCCAACCATCCAGTCTTCACTCAGAGAAGAAGTCTGCACTCGAAAGCAGATGGACGTGAGACAAGGCAGTCTGATCCCTCAAGAGTTACACATTTATTTTCTACAAATTGGTTTTGTGTTTCTTTTTTTTGTTTTCTCCTTCAATACAGCAGAGCACAGTAGTAATTTTCCCTCGAACCTGTGTGTTCCTCCTCATACAAATTTTAATTTATTCCATGTCCCAAGCTGTGTTCCAAGGGAGTAGAAAAGCTTAATACTGGACAAGAACCAGAGATGCCTTAATGCCTAACTCTTCTCCTGGGTCTCCTACCATTGAGCAGGTGCCTAATTATAAATATCTCTTGTCCATGCCAGAGACTCAGGTCTGTGGGACGGGTGTATTGAGTGTAACTTGCTTATAAGTTGAGACTTCAAGGTTAAACTTCCTCTCTCATGACATACTCATGGTGAATTTGTTTATTGTGTTCTATGATTAAATGATGTGAGGGACTTCCGCTCTGCTATGGACCAATGTGACCTCAAGCTTCCGTGTTGCCCATGCATTGCCCTCAATAAGTGACCTCCCTCCAAATCCAGTCAGACTGAACGTCTCTCAGATTGCAAGACATTCAGACTAGGAATAATTTAGTATCTGATCCACAAACCTAGAATGTCTACTAGTTTGATCCTCTCTAATTATAAGGGTAGCCTGTTGAATTGCAGTTGCCTCAGGCTTACAATGGTTCTATAAGATAGTAATCGGTAAATAACTGAAACCAGCGAGACATAACACACCTGAGATTTGTTGTGAGATATTGTTTGACCTGGTAATGGGAATTCGATATGTTTTATTAGAGAGAAGAGCAAAACAAACACTAATTGACTGAAACCACTCTTTTCCATTTATTTCTAATCCTGTCTGGATTTATTAGTATTTCTCTTCCACGTCTTCAATGCAGTGCGATTAAATTACAGCATCTGTAAGCATCATCAAACTGAAAACAAGTTCTGGCAGTGCCAGTAGGTCCAGCTTATAATAACTGAAAGTGCGTCTTATGGTGAGTTTAGGCATGCAGTAACTCCTCACACATGCACTCTGTCACTCATTCCTGCACTCATAGATCCATTCATCCATCCACTGACCGATTTTTGCAGTCACCCACTTACCATTCACAATGAAATACACACACAGTAACTCGACACACATATGCACTTGAAAGTAGAAAAAAAACTGAAGCCACCTTAACGTTTTAGGCAAATGTTTGTGATAACAAAAATCAACATAGCAGTAGATGTAGTCTTGCAGTGGCATTGTACAGTTGTTTTGAAGTTCCAGCATGGGTGCCAAGTTAAGAAACAACATGTTGACCATTTTTGAAAGGCAAAACAATGATGCACTATGGACAATACCATTCCAAGATTACTGTGTGGGTCAGAAGCGCTGGATGTAGCACACTGCAGATTAAAAGAGAAGCGGATAAGCACCGTCTAAGGAGCTGCAGTGCCCATTAATAAAAAAAGAGAATGTTAAAAAGGAGAAGGAAAGAAATGAAAGGGGCCCTAAAAAAGGAGAAACGGAAAACTTATGTACTGGCCCACCAGCCCGTGCACTGAAGCACACCCATTTTCATGCATAATTCTAGACTTTTGTCATAAAAGGTGTTGTCATGGTATCAGTTGCTGCCAAATGGATGAAAGAGCGTGTATGAAAGACAGATTGATGTTGGAAGAGGGCTGGCCAAAGCCTGCGTGTATGTGTACATGTATACATTTATAGTTCGGACCCAATTTCCATCGGAAAATAGTTTTTTGGTTTGCTTATACTTTAGGTGCCGTTTGATAAATCTTCAAGCAATATTCCTCCCAAAAATGGCCCAGTTAGTCAAGTTTTGCATGGAAAGTTTCGGACGGATCTGTAAAGCGGGGGATGAAAAAATGGGGGGGGTCAGGTATTACTATTACTACTGCTGGACGAAAGAGCCCTTTTTGTGATTTGATGTAAATCTGTTCAGTAGTTGCAGAGTTATTAAAGGAAAAACAAAATTGTATATCAAGGGATGTGGACTCTCCGCACACCCTCAGTGGTGGATCCGCAAATTCATACGTCACAAGTAATGCTATGATTGGCTGACCACAACCTGACAGAGGTTACGGCCGTCATTTTAAGTATCGTGGAACGTTCCTGGGGTCTTAAAATTTATCTGCAAAATTATTAAAGGGGTCAGGGTAGAGGGACCCTGATCCCATGGGTGTGTTAGAGGAATGTAAGAGGGACCTATGTTGGGTATGAAATTGAGTTACCTTGTTTTTTTTTCTTCCACTTTGGGAATCCGCGGATCCGCCATGAGGGTCAGCACGGCCCCTGTGTAGATCCGCAACGGACTTGCGAATCTTGACTCACTTTGCAAAAGAAAAAAAACACTTTCAGATTCACTCAGCCACCCACACGTGTACTCTCACACCCACTCACATACCCACACAGGCTCTCACAAACCCACTCACAGACCCATACAGGCACTCACTCACACACCCACTCACAGACCCATACAGACACAAGAAAAAAAACACTTTCAGATTCACTCAGACACCCACACGTGTACTCTCACACCCACACAGGCTCTCACACACCCACTCACAGACCCATACAGGCACTCACACACCCACTCACAGACCCATACAGGCACTCACACACCCACTCACAGACCCATACAGGCACTCACACACCCACTCACAGACCCATACAGGCACTCACACACCCACTCACAGACCCATACAGGCACTCGGACCCACTCACATACCCATGCAGACACACACACCCACTCACAGACCTATGCACACACACACACACCCACTCTCAGACCTATGCAGACACACACACCCACTCTCAGACCTATGCAGCTACTCATAGACCCATTTACAGACCCACTCAGGCACTCACACATCTACTGACAGACCCACACAGTCACACTCTCACTCACACACACACACACACACACACACACACACACCACACACACACCACACACACACACCACACACACACACACCACACACACCACACACACCACACACACACACTCACTCAGAGACCCACACATGCACTCTCATACCCACTGGTCAGAACCACACAGGCACTCTCATACCCACTGGTCAGAACCACACAGGCACTCTTATACCCACTGGTCAGAACCACACAGGCACTCTCATACCCACTGGTCAGAACCACACAGGCACTCTCATACCCATACAGGCACTTACAAACGCACTGACATTCCCACTCACACTCCCATAGCGCCACTCACACACCCACTCACAGATACATACAGGCATTCACACACCAAGTGACGGACCCACACAGGAACTCAGACACACTCATCCACAGACTCACTCAGGCACTCGCACACCCAACCGCAGACCCATAGTGCCACTCACCCATAGTGCCACTCACAAACCCACTCACAGACCCTCTCAGGCACTCGCACACCCACTCACAAACCCACACAGCCACTCAGACACATGTAGGCATTCACACACCCAGTGACAGACCCACACATGCACTCACACCCCCAATCACAGACCCATAGTGCCACTCACACACCCACTCAGGCACTCACAAACCCACTCGGAGACTCACTTGCATGCTCATACACCCACTCAGAGGCTCACTCACACACTCGCTCACCCACTCATATCTCCACACAGGTACTCTCACACCCACTGACAGAATCCCACAGGCAGTCACAGAGCCTTTGAGAGAGCCACGCAAGCACTCATACATCCACTTATGTATCCATGCAGGCACTAACAAATCCACTCACAGGCACTCAAAATCCCACTCATAGATCCATGCCTGTACTCGCACAACCACTCACTAATCTATGCAGGCATTCATATACCCACTCACAGACCCATGCATCCACTTACCTACCCACTTACAGACTTTCACAGTCACTTGCACACCCACTCACGCACCTATGCAGGCACTCACAGACGCATATAGGCAGTCACATAGGCAGTCACACACCCACTTACAGACTCACACAGGCTCTCCCAGACCCAGTCAGACCCACACACTCGCTCCACAACCACACAACTCGCATGCATTTACAGACCCATACAACCCCTCGCACACTCACTTGCACACCCACTCACACACCCACTCACACATCCACACAACCACCCGCACACCCACAAAACCATTCACAGACCCATACAGCCAGTCACGCCCACTCACAGACCCATACAGTCACTCACACACCCACTCTCTGACCTATACAGCCACTCACACACCCACACTCAAAGGTTACAGTTAGGAAATAAAGTTTTTAAAACCTTGGAAATTCACTAAAAAATCAAATGTTTCAGGGACATTATAGTCCAGAAATAACAGTTCAAAAAGTGGAAACTCACTGGAAAAAAACAAAGGTTACAGGGACAATATAGTTAGGAAATACAATAAAAAAAACCTTTAGAAATTAACTGAAGAAAATGAAGGTTACAGGGACGTTATAGTTAGGCTCACATTTCACACGCACAGAACAATAGAAATTCAGCAGTTACCTGAGCTAACTATAACTTACGCCCCCGCAATGCACTGCTTATGACCTCACATATTATCTCACTCATAATATGGTCAGTGACATCACTGATGACCTCACTGATGGCATCTCAAATAACATCACTCATGACATCATCCAGTAAGTGCGTTTCATAAATGTTTGACAGTTAAACAGATATTGAGCTACTGCATAAGTTATTAATCTTTCTCTACTACTAAGTGATACTATTTCTAACGTCATCTGAGCAGCTGTGTCGCTGTCTGTATGAGTGTGTGAATGGGTGTCTTAGTGGCTGTATGGATATGTGGGAGGATATACGAGTGGCTGTAATGGATCTGCCAGTGGGTGTGTGAGTGGCTGTATAGGTCTGTCAGTGGGTTTGTGAGTGACTGTATAGGTCTATCAGTGCGTTTGTGAGTGGCTGTATACATCTGTGAATGAGTGGTTGAGTGGTTATTTGGGTGTGTGAGTGGTTGTGTTAGTGCTTGTATGGGTGTGTGAGTTGTTTATGGAGGTGCGAAAGGGTGTTTGAGTTGTATATTAGTGTGTGATTGGTTATGTAAGTAGTTGAATCGGTGTGTGATTGGGTGTTTGAGTAACTGTGTGTGTGTGTGTGTGTAAGTGGTTGTATGAATGTGAATGGGTTTGTGAGTGGTTGTATGGATGTGTGAGTGAGTGTGGGAGTGGTTGTATGGATGTGTGAGTGGGGTGTATGAGTCTATAAGCGGATGTGTGAGTGGTCATCTGGGTGTTTGTTTGGGTGTGTAAATGGTTGTGTGTGAGTAGTACTCTGGATGATGTTATCAGAAATCTCATTTGAGATGTCATGAGTGATGTCACTGACCATGTCATGAGTGATTTAATATGTGAGGTCATAAGCAGTGAGTGCAAGTTATGACTTGTTAAAATGTTGGCATATGATGTAGGAAGCTCCTTTGGTCATTTTAATCCTGATAACACCCGATCCACTAGCGGAACCAGAGGGCCTGATCGCATCTGACATAGGAGCTGACACCTGGCAGCTGTGCATACTATCTGTTCGTCATTACAAAATAATGGGGTAACCCAATAATCGCCACAAGACCTCGGTACAATGCGATATGAAAGAATTGGTCCGTGACTGACTTTTAGAAAATCAAATTACAATTTTATCATGTGTGTCGCCATATCCGTCAACCACTAATAATCAATACGATTTGGAATGCAACTACATATCCTGGAAGCGAAAATGGAATAACTCAAAACATACAATAAATATGAAACAAAAGTTGCGCCCAAAAAATAATTTTTAGTTCAGTATATTCATTTTACATACATAAGTTTACTCAAAGTTGATTGAAAACGTAAATTATTTGTCATTAAGATAATTGAAGGGTTGCTCAAGAAAGGGGGGTGGAGGAGGGGTGTGCTCATGATGGATAAGGAGAAGTGGAAGTCACTAAGTTCAGAATTTACACACTTTTCAATATTTTGACAACGAACTGGTTAAAGAGACCAGTACAAAGCGGCCTGTACTAAGCAAATTATTTACAACATATTTTACAGGTTTTTTTTGTAGTTGCATAAATGCAACATCAGAAGGTAGGGATGAAACGCGGTACAGGCCCTGGGTGGGTGGGGAGCGTAAAAAAAAGTGTGTAAATTCTGAACTTAGTGATTTCCACTTCTCCTTATCCATCACGAGCACACCCCTCCTCCACCCCCCTTTCTTGTGCAACCCTTCAATTATCTTAATGACAAATAATTTACGTTTTCAATCAACTTTGAGTAAACGTATGTATATAAAATGAACATACTGAACTAAAAATTATTTTTTGGCGCATCTTTTGTTTAATATTTATTGTATGTTTTGAGTTATTCCATTTTCGCTTCCAGGATATGTAGTTGCACTCCAAATCGTATTGGTTATTAGTGGTTGACTGATATGGCGACACACATATGATAAAATTGTAATTTGATTTTCTACTATCTGTTCGTGGCTCGTTACATTCAGCAGGGGCCGGCGTGGCAGGCAGGCAGTTCTTGTAACGGACAGTGGGACGATGGCGGGAAGGTCGAATGTATAACAGCCGGCTCTTATAGGAAGAGTGTCCACACTTTGAGGCTGCCTCAGCCACCAGTACTTCTTAAGCAGAGGGGCTGCACAGGAGTCAGTTTATTCTGCTTATAAACACAGTGGCAAGGCATTAGAAATGTTGTGCTTTACTCGTAAAAAAGGTTGAAGTCGACTCCCTGGTGGAGCAGTGTTGTACTTCATTAAATTAGGCACACTGAAATCAGTGGAGACTATAAGTGTTACTTATTCCCACCCGCTCCTTGTTTTTTCTTCCCTGTCCCTTCTCCTCCTCCAACCCACCTCATCTCTGTTTCTTCTCTACCCCTGTTAGCCACCCCCTCCCAGTTGCCAAAGTCAGTAGCTCGCCCATAGTGATGCCGGTTGTGAGATAATATGGAATGGAACAAATGAAGAGTTCATGGAATATTTTGGAAAGTTAAACTCCAATGACATTGGCCTTAAATTCACGTGTAATACCAGCATAACATCTGTACAATTCTTGGATGTGACAATCTACATTGAAAACCACATACAAACAACTGTATTTTGCAAGCCCACATCCATTCACAGTGTACTGCGTGGATCTAGCTTTCACCCTAACTCTCTCAAGTAAAGTTTTCCCTATGGAGAATTTATTAGAATGAAGCGAAACTGCTCAGACGAAAAGGAATTTAAAATTAAAATTAAAGAAATGGAACAAAAATTTCAAGAGAGAGGATAGAAACCAATGAATATCAAAAAAGGAAGAAAACAAGGAAAATCCATGAGTCTTGCACAAACACTGATAAACAAGAAGGCAGGGAGAGTCTCGGATGAAGCGGACCCGAAAATCTGAATGATACTAAACTTCTTCAGTAAGGAAAATCGACAGATCATTCAAATACTGAATAGGTATTGGAGTATATTAAAGAAGGATCCTGACATTGGTGGTCTATTAGGAGATGGACTCAATATAACATACAGAAAAGCACCTTCACTCAAAGATCAATTGGCAAAAAGGTTTTTTGAGAATACCAGACCAAAGAATTGGTTGATGAAACATCAAACAGGATTCAATCGATGTGACAAATGTAAAGCATGTCGGATAGGAGTAAATACTCAAGAAATTGCTGACTTCAAAGGGAAATTGTTCACAATCAAAGAGTGAGTAACATGTGAAACAGCTTATCTAGTTTACATGATTGTTTGCAAATGAGGTTTAAAATAAATTGGAAGTACTATTTGCCCTTTGAAAATGAGAATCCTCTAACACATCCGAGCGGTACAAAACAAGGACATGAATTATGCAATGGCCAAACACTTGGATACACACACCAGGTATGACTGGCACCAAATGAGATTCTATGGCATAGGAAGTATACCGAAAAATGAGAGAGGAGGAGATGGAACTTTGAAGTTGAGACGTTTAGAATCACGTCTCATCTTCGAGTTCAGGGCCAAACACACCTATGGCCTAAACGGGGACGAGGAACTTCATGTCCATTTATGAAGCAAGAGTGACTCAATACAAACCGCTCATGGAATGGCCTAATGCATAAGGACCAGCCTTATGGAATCTAGGTTTGACTGCCAACTTGAGTGTGTAGAATACCCGATTATGACCCAAATCCTATAAGATTTTTTTTTTTCTTTCAATTTTTATTTATGATTTTACAGAGACAGCAATACACCGCAGTAATAATGAATAATTAGATGCATTTTACAACACATAACAGGTCTTGCAATATAAAATAAAAATATAGTGTCTACCGATATGGCAGAGGCATAAGGTATAAGGAGGCAATAAAGGAAGTATCAGGTCAGGGAGAACTGGAAGGCAAACCAGCATATATATCAAGCAACACAGATCATCATAACTTAGCATTGTTATAACAAACTCAGAGGCACAAATACATTGAAATGACTCCCCTTAGTCTAGGCACATGAGACCACCCCGTGTACAGAGTGAACCATGCCCCTATGGGGCGACTTCTGAGGGGTCAGCAGGTGGCAATATTGGTGCGTCATTGACCGGGGAGGCATCCCTCATCCTGAGCCAGTTAGTGAAAGGCTCCCAGATATCTTTAGGGCGAGATGCCGTAGGCATGAGGTCCCAATAGTTTGCAATCTGTTCCTGGCAGTAGGCAGCATCCTGAATCCATGTCTGAACACGAGGGCCACATGGAGAGCCCCAGTGCATAGCTAAACGCCGCCTTGCGAGTACCAGAAGCATCGCGGTCAGACGACGTATCTCCGGAGGGGTGTGCACCACATAGCCCAGCAGCAGCACCAGTGGAGAGCATTCAAGGGACTGGCCCGTGATGGCCTGAATGGTGTCACCCCCCCCCCAATATTTAGAGGCAGCGGGGCATTCCCAAGCTATGTGTAAGAAGGCGGCTCCCTCACGCTTGCACTTCCAGCAATTAGAATCAGCTCTCAGTTGTAGTTTAAATAATTGTAATGGGGTACAGTAGTAGCGATGCAGGAATTTAAAGTGTATGAGCCGCAACTTATAGTTGGGGGATAAATGCTTCATTTGCGAACAACAGAACGCCCATTGTTCGTCCGTGGGCTGATCTAAAAGTTCTGTTCTCCACTGTTCCAACGCCCTCGGGTCTGCCCATGGAGTATAAGCCTGCGTATGAATATAGAGCCTAGTGACTAACTTTTTGGGAGACGGGGTGACTAATAGATGTTCTTGCGGATGCATGGGGTCTGGGGAAACTGGAAAAGTGGGATGCAACGCCCTACAGGCGGCCTTGAGTTGGTGATATAACAGCCACTGTAAAATAGGTGTCCGTTCCCCCTCTTGAGCATTAGGCTGCTCCAAAAAAGTGCTCTGTGGGTAGAGATCCCCCAGTGTCCGTATACCCATTTTATGTGCCCTGTCAATAACGCCCTTGTCGTGTAAAAAGGGAAAATGCTGATAAAATGGAACGGGTATGGAGGGTGCGTAGAGTAGGGGGGTTTGAGTGCGTTTCCGCAAGCCATCCCATACCCAGCGCATAGTCTCAACCGTGTTAATTTCGTTAGGGGTTCTGTGGCCAAATCCTATAAGATGATGAGATTATGCAGTTGCTCAAGTGATTGGACAAAAGGGGAGAGGTAGGAGTGGAAGCTACTGACTTAATGCTTAGTCAGAGGCGAAGACAAGAGGGAGGAAAGGAATTCCTCCTGTCGGAACTAGGGCCCTCACACACCCAGCCAGCTAGGTGTCATGCTTCATCATATGGGCCTGCTCCTCGTCGGGTCGGCGCTGCAATACCCGACGGGCACCCATAAAGGGGCTCTTTAGCGGAGATCTTCTGTTCCTCGCCGTTTGGTGCAGTGGGTGTAAGGGGCCTAGGTAGTGTAGATGTGGTGAAAAAGTGATTAAAACAGGTGGGATAGTCCAAAAGACGTTTATTCAGACTGGCTATCCTCCTGATTAAAAACAGGGAAACGAGTGGCAGCTATCTGACATAATGGTTCAGTTAGCTATGCTCAACTCGACAGGTCAACATGTTTCATGCCTATTGGTCAGGGAGATCCATGGCAATTCTTCAGGACCTAGTGGGTGAACTATCTACACAGGGTGGTGGGTGTGAATTCTACCTACCACGTATCAGCACCGCAAGTAAAGGTACCCGCAGTCTCACGGAACGACCTAAACAGGAGATACAGAATAAAATCACAGCTGTAATTGTTAGGTCACAGTATAATCAGCTCTCTCTCTCCATGTCCAAACATACTCAACAACATCCAACAGTGTGAGGGATGTGGCAACGTCACATAGTAGCTAGTAAGTGACAACAATGGGGGCGCCAAGTGGTAACCTCCTATAGGTTAAAGTAACCTGTCTTAGTGTCATTAAAAACCAGAAGACTGTCTTTAAAAATTGTGTTATAAAAAGTGCGGGAAAAGTTGATAGCCACGCACTTGTTGTTAGAGTGGACCACGATGTCATTCCACTCACCTATAATTTGTAAGCGTCTCGTTCCATTCAGTGCCCGGCCGGGTATTGGAACACCTAAAACGTGGTGTCCTATAACCAAAATACAACAGACAAAACATTGAGGAGATCAGGAAAGCGCGGACATAGGTGTCCCTAACGTCCCCCGTGCCCATCGCATGCCAATGAGTCGGCAGTGGGGGAACCGGCTCGTTTGTCACCCCAACCGACTCCCGTCTTTCAGCGGTCAACAGGCGAGGTAAAGAAGGCAGGTAGTGTGGTTCTTAGTAATCCGCCCACAAAACACCCAGTACCCCAAAGTTTTGGTACTTCCCCGTGGTCGCAGTCCGCCCCACAGAAACAACGTCCAGACTCACCCGTTGCCGATCTGTGGCTGGAGCGGTGTTGTGTCTCCAGCGTGCCAGGGTTCTACCACCAGCACCCCACACTGTAATGCGCTAAGGTATACGGGTATTGCCTGCAAAACCGGTTACTCACCATTCCGCTTCGGGAAGTGGGCTAAGTCACCTACCCCTCTCCGCCGGCACCGGGAAGTAAACAGCCGCGTTACAGTGGCGTTGAAATACTTGCCGGCGTCTCCTGCGAGGCGGGGCAGGCTTCGGGGCGCGTCATAATAGACACATGACCAACGCTTTCTGGTCCACTCGACAAGAAGGTGAAAACGGCGGCCATATTGCAGCGTGAAGGAAAATATTATTACAGAAGGTGTTCTGCAGGTCTCGGTATCTAAACCGCACCCTCACAGCCCACCTGGATCCCCGATGTGAAGGGACTTTCTAGCTCTTAATGTAAGGTTGAAGCCTAGAAGCGTGGGGTCATAACACAAAACGTCTTTATGACGTATATTGATGTCCATCAACTACAGTGTATCGGGGACATAAGCGAAGTGCTGATGTATCGAAGGTCCCATATAATGTCTAGTGCTGTGTAGCCTAGAACCTCACAGTGGCTAATCTTATTCGCACATTTTAATACTAAGAGTGGCAATGTCCCACTCAGCATTTCATACAGTGTAATGTTCACAAAATGCGACGTAGGTGCACACCATGGGGAGTTGGAACTTAACCACCACCTTACTGTATTATAATGTGCCTAAGCCATATTGTTGTCTCGGGGTAATCAGATGGGAGTAAATGATAATCATCTGTCTGTCAGTGATGCCCAGGGTATGTCGTCATTCAGACCATGTTGGTCAGAAGAAAGCCGATGTACCCATCTTTGTTCTATTCTGAACAATGCTCGTTTTGTGATCCTGGGGTGAGCTTCAAGAACCAGCCACTGTAGGGACTCAGGGGAATGACTCATTTCTTTGTAGTGTGTATACATTTTAGTGGTGACTCGTTGGCATCTTATGTTGCTCTTATGCTCAGTGATGCGTGTTTTCACTGTCCTCAGAGTCAACCCTATGTATCTCTTATTACAGGGACAAATGACCAAGTATATACAATGAGAAGTATTGCAGTTGGTGTGTCGTGTCAATTTCCAAGTGAATGTATGTGAGAGAGCTACCTCCTTAGTGGCTCTTGTCTGATCACATACTGAGCAGGTGCCGCATGGATAGTGCCCTGTGATAGGCAGGAGATCCCAGAGTGTTCTTTGAACTAAATTGGTCTCAGTCTTGGGCCTCGTGTGCACAAGGATATCTTTAAGGTTCTTTGTTCGTTTAAAGGCGAACCTGGGTTTAGGGATAAGTAGGGCTCCTGTGATCAAGATCCCCAGTGTTTATTAATGATCCCTTTTATGCGTGCGGAATCCGGTGTAAAGGATGTAACACATGTGAGGGTGTCTGTGTCTTCTTTCGGGGTTATTTGTAGCAGTGTCTCGCGGGGGTTGTTCCTGGCTCTTTTCGAGGAGTTCCTGATATGGCGTTTCGGGATATCCCCTTTGTCTCAGATTGGACTCAAGGGCTTGTGCCTCGATCTTATAGTCTGTGACGGAGCTACAGTTTCTCCTAATCCGAAGAAACTGCCCAAAGGGCAGGTTATCTTTAAGGGCCCTAGGGTGATGACTACCATACAATAGCAGACAAAAGCCTACAGACCATTCCTGTCTGTAGGCTTTTTGTAAAGGGTCGTGTTCAGTTCTGTGTTGTGGAGTCTCGCATTCAGGTCCAAGAAGGGTATGTTCGTGTTGGAGATTGTGTGTGTGAAGATCCACTGGCAAAATTCCTCACAGGTGGATAGGTCACCTTTCCAAAAGATCAGGATGTCGTTAATGAACCTTTTCCAAAGTTTTTAGTTACCGATGTACGGGTTACTTGGGTGCATGACGACATCTTCCTCGAAGGTGGCCATGTAGAGACGAGCCACGCTCGGGGCGAAGGTATTCCCCATGGAAGTACCTTGAGATTGGTGAAATAGTTGTTTCCTGTACTCAAAAAAGTTTTCGGTCAACGCAAGACTAGCACACTCCATGATGAAGGAGATAGGGGTTAGTGCGGTCCATTCTTCTCTCATGAGGGATGTTTCAATTGCTGTCAAGGTGGCACGTTGGGGAATATTCGTATATAACGCTTCTACGTCTAATGTGACTAGAAGGTTAATCTCATCTGTGATCTGTGTTTCCTCTATAATGCGTAGGATGTCGGTTGTGTCACGTACATAGGATGGAATTTTTCTCACCAGTGGTTGCAAAAAATGATCACAAAATCTCGATAGAGGTTCAAGAAGTGAGCCTATGCCCGAGACTATGGGTCGTCCAGGGACTGGTGTTGTGCCTTTATGAATTTTGGGGAGTGTGTTAAAGTAGGGTACCTTCGGATCTTTAGTTATAAGAAAATCCGCCTCTTTCTTGGTGATCCAGCCATTATTCTCAGCCTCAAACACCAAAGTGGCAATTTTTGATGTGAGTCTGGGAGTTGGATCATCAGAAATGGGAGTGTAGTATCTGGCATTTCCAAGTTGGCGATGACACTCCCGATCATAGTCAGTGGTAGACTGAATCACAGTGGCCCCTCCCTTATCTGCTTGTTTTATGGTGATGCTCGTGTCATTGGCCAGGGATCTTGCAGCAGACAGTTCAGCATTCGAGAGGTTATGAAATGGGGTCCCTTGCGGGATCACAGTCAATTCTTTAAGTACAGCTTTTTCGAATGTTGGTATCTCCGGGGGGATCATGCTGTTGTTGGGAGTGAAGGTGGAGGGATTGCGTAGACCAGAGTCTCGTGTATTCGTCTGGGGTTTGTCTTGAAAAAAGCTTTCAGGCGTATTTTCCTGAAGAACTCCTGTATCTCACAGTTGTCTCTAAACTTATCCACTCTTGGAGTGGGGACATAGCCTAGTCCTTTTTCAAGTACTCTCTTTTCTGTCTCAGTAAGTGGTCTGTGTGATAGGTTAACCACTAGTTCCTTTTGCCCCTGGTCCTGCTCCTGGTTTCTACTGCATGTGGTGGTTGATCTTGCCACTGCACTTCTTTCTGCATCCCTCTTTTTCTCCCTCTTCCTCTGCCCCAACCTCTGCCTAAAAAAGGGGGGTTGCCCATGGGTTAGAACTGGGGCTGACCTTGTGGATACATCGGGAATTGCCAGAAAGGCGGTGGTGGTGGTGGTCCTGGGTAGGTTGGTGCATTGTAGTTAGGATAGGGAGGGTATTTAGCCCTCCTTTGGTTGCTGCTTCCCCAGCTACCAGTGCTGGAATCGCTGTTGGAAGAACCCCTCCTATTCGTGTCTGAGCCCTCATCAGAAGAGTAACTGCTCTTTGATGTGGAGTAGTCTGCCTTTAAGTAAGGATATACTTTTTCCTTATCAAAGTTTTGTATATCCTTCTGTAGTTTGGCTATTTTCTGTTTCAATAGGTATTCTTTGTTATCCGCGATTTCACTGTTGATTTCTGCCAACTTGGACTTAAAGGTGGTTGTCTGGATAGTTGTTTTCAGTGCCCCTTCCGCTATCTGTATCCTAGCAAGTAGAGCATCTGCAATCCTTTTGGCAGTATTGATGATTAACACCAGGAGACCTCTAGTGCACTTCCATGAAACTAGGCACCATTCTTTTTTGAAAACAGCGTCTTCCAGAACTAATCTGGGGAAGATGTTCACTATGAGCCCACTGGGAGCGATGTTAGCCCGCAGGTACTCAGTCATCATGGCTCCATGGAGGGTGATTTTAAGCCATTCTCTTTTCATCATTGTTAAAGATGTCCAGTCTTCTGATTGCGTCCCTGAGGCCGCACTGCCTCCCACCCCTAAGAGGGAAGGCGTTTTGAGGATATCGGCTACTGTTTCATCATTGAAACTAAGTCCCTGGGTGTCCTCCATGGTTGGTAGGTATCCCAACTATCCTTCTCCCTCTCACTAGAGGCAGAGATAGTGTGTGTAAACGGACCAGTCAGTGTAGTTCACACTGCCCAGTAACCTAAATGAACGTGTCCCACGGGGGTTGCCCGTGCATACAGTCAATCAACAAGAGGGGGACTAAAGGGCTTTTTTATAGAGGTCCAGCATACATGCCCTGTCATACAGTGAGAAAAGAGAGTATGCAGTTCCTCAAGTGATTGGACAAAAGGGGAGAGGTAGGAGTGGAAGCTACTGACTTAATGCTTAGTCGGAGGCGAAGACAAGAGGGAGGAAAGGAATTCCTCCGGTCGGAACTAGGGCCCTCACACACCTAGCCAGCTAGGTGTCATGCTTCATCATATGGGCCTGCTCCTCGTCGGGTCGGCGCTGCAATACCCGACGGGCACCCATAAAGGGGCTCTTTAGCGGAGATCTTCTGTTCCTCGCCATTTGATGCAGTGGGTGTAAGGGGCCTAGGTAGTGTAGATGTGGTGAAAAAGTGATTAAAACAGGTGGGATAGTCCAAAAGGCTTTTATTCAGACTGGCTATCCTCCTGATTAAAAACAGGGAAACGAGTGGCAGCTATCTGACATAATGGTTCAGTTTACCTATGCTCAACTCTACAGGTCAACATGTTTCATGCCTATTGGTCAGGGAGATCCATGGCAATTCTTCAGGACCTGGTGGGTGAACTATCTACACGGGGTGGTGTGTGTGAATTCTACCTACCACGTATCAGCACCGCGAGTAAAGGTACTCGCAGTCTCACGGAACGACCTAAACAGGAGATACAGAATAAAATCACAGCTGTATCAGTAATGGTTAGGTCACAGTATAATCAGCTCTCTCTCTCTCCATGTCCAAACATACTCAACAACATCCAACAGTGTGAGGGATGTGGCAACGTCACATAGTAGCTAGTAAGTGACAACAATGGGGGCGCCAAGTGGTAACCTCCTATAGGTTAAAGTAACCTGTCTTAGTGTCATTAAAAACCAGAAGACTGTCTTTAAAAATTGTGTTATAAAAAGTGCGGGAAAAGTTGATAGCCACACACTTGTTGTTAGAGTGGACCACGATGTCATTCCACTCACCTATAATTTGTAAGCGTCTCGTTCCATTTAGTGCCCGGCCGGGTATCGGAACACCTAAAACGTGGTGTCCTATAACCAAAATACAATGGACAAAACATTGAGGAGATCAGGAAAGCGCGGACATAGGTGTCCCTAACGTCCCCCGTGCCCATCGCATGCCAATGAGTCAGCAGTGGGGGAACCGGCTCGTTTGTCACCCCAACCGACTCCCGTCTTTCAGCGGTCAACTGGCGAGGTAAAGAAGGCAGGTAGTGTGGTTCTTAGTAATCCGCCCACAAAACGGACAGTACCCCAAAGTTTTGGTACTTCCCCGTGGTCTGAGTCCGCCCCACAGAAACAACCTCCAGACTCCCCCAGTTGCTGATCTGTGGCTTGAGCGGTGTGGTGTCTCCAGCGTGCCAGGGTTCTACCACCAGCACCCCACACTGTAATGCGCTAAGGTATACGGGTATTGCCTGCAAAACCGGTTACTCACCATTCCGCTTCGGGAAGTGGGCTAAGTCACCTACCCCTCTCCGCCGGCACCGGGAAGTAATCCTATAAGAGACATGTAGTGACTAAAGGGACAAGGGGCACTTAGCCCATTATTTGATGTTCACAGAAAGCCCATTATTTGGACAAGGGGCACTTAGCCCATTGTATGATGGAAGGAGACTTAGTATTTGAATCGATAGTGTTCAGTCCAAGAAAAACACGACACTTGAATTATAAGATTAACACATGGGCTGCTAAAGAAATGATTGGTGTTTAAATATAAAAAAAAGTATAAATCGTATAACAATATGATACCCTTCACCAACCCGAAAAAGAAATATGATCATAGAGCGTTTGGGCAAATCCAACAAATGGAGCAGAAACAAGGTAGAAATGTATGAATAAAACAATAACTGTATACATTCAATATTACTGTATGAAATGTACCTATGATCAGTTTATACGACTTTGTTGTATTGATTGCTTTTAGGACTACCAATCCCACAATGCTTCAATACAGACAAGGGTGGGATTTTCTGTATACATAGTGACACTAAAAAAGGACTTACCTTACCGTGAACAAGACTCATCAGTCGAAACGCGTAGATGTTGGTGTGCTGTGTGGCAACAGCAGGCCACTGAATAAAGAGGAATGTGCAAAAGACTCCTGGAGTGCGGTGTACAGTTCTTTGGTGTTTTATAGTACAGGACATGGATCCGTCCTGAACGCTGGCACCTTCGATTTGAGAGCGCGGAGGGGGGGGGTGGTGGTGGTGGTGGTGGTGGTGGTATTGGTGGTGGTGGTATAGGTATAGGTGGTGGTATAGGTGGTGGTATAGGTGGTGGTATAGGTGGTGGTATAGGTGGTGGTATAGGTGGTGGTATAGGTGGTATAGGTGGTATAGGTGGTGGTGGTGGTATAGGTGGTATAGGTGGTGGTATTGGTGGTGGTATAGGTGGTATAGGTGGTGGTATTGGTGGTGGTATAGGTGGTATAGGTGGTATAGGTGGTGGTATTGGTGGTGGTATAGGTGGTATAGGTGGTGGTGGTGGTGGTGGTATAGGTGGTGGTGGTATAGGTGGTGGTATTGGTGGTGGTATAGGTGGTATAGGTGGTGGTGGTATAGGTGGTGGTGGTATAGGTGGTGGTATTGGTGGTATAGGTGGTGGTGGTGGTGGTATAGGTGGTGGTGGTGGTGGTATAGGTGGTGGTATAGGTGGTGGTGGTGGTATAGGTGGTGGTATAGGTATAGGTATAGGTATAATAAATAATCTACTGGCAGTAGATAGTTATAGTTAGGACCTATTATCCATAGGAAATCCGTAACATTCTATTCCCAATAACTTTGGCGTCGTTTGACGAATCATCGCGAAATTTTCAAAACTAGTGGGGCGCTCCGGTCCGCTCCTGTCTTGAAAGTTTCGGGGTGATTCATCAAGCGGGAGCTGAGAAAAAAGGGGGGTCCCAAAACGTGTTTTCTCCATGTTAATTCCCATAGGAAATTTTAGCCACGGCTACAGCCCGAACTGCTGAACGGAATTACACCAAATTTTGCAAAAAGGTAGCGCTTGGTTCAGAAAGCACCCTTTTTTAAAAATGGTGTAAATCCGTTCAGTAGTTGCTGAGAAAATCCAAAATAAAAGTTTCGATATCTATGGCCGCGGTGGATCCGCGCACCCTCCCGATCACGAGCTGCATGCTAATTGGCTGTCAACACTCCAAACCAGGAAGTGTTGGCAGCCATCTTGTTCCTCGGTAGAACCGAGGAACAAGAAAACAGTAAAACAACTGCGTAAAACGCAAAAAGGGGGCAGGGTAGAAACACCCTGACCCCCTAGGCCTGCTCAGGGCCCAAATTTTTTTTTCAAAATCGGCGGGATGCGCAAATCCCGCCGAGGGGAAAAAAAGAAAACGAAGCGCGGTCTCCCGCGCTTCATGGTTAATTGGCCCCCGGGTGGGCCAAGTCCCGGGGGCATGGGGGGTTTATTTAATAATATGCGGGGGCCTCTAAGGACCCCCATGCCCCGGGGACCGCCACCCCCCGGGGCTTTAAAAAAATAATGGTGCGGGAGGGCTCTCGGCCCTCCCGCAGCCCCGGGGACTGCCACCCCCCGGGGCTTTCTTCTTTTAAAAAAAATAATATACCTGTGTGGGGGGGCTTGAGCCCCCCCACACGCCCCGGGGACCGCCACCTCCCCGGGGCACTAAAAAAAAATGCTAATTTGGGGGGTCCGGAACGGACCCCCGAGCCCCATCTCCCTGGGGCACAAAAAAAAAATGCTAATTTGGGGGTCCGGAACGGACCCCCGATCCCCCGGGACCACCACCTCCCGGGGGCTGTGCATGTGAAGGGAGGGGGGCCGCGCGGCCCCCCTCCTGGAGCCTGTGGTGGCCCTGGGGACCGCCACCCCCCAGGGCCGGCTCCTGCAGTGTCCCGGGGTGCCTACCCCCGGGACACTGTAGTTTGCTATAGCAGGACGGGAGCCTCGCGGCTCCCGTCCTGTCATAGCAAACTGCTTTGGATATTGGAAGCGAGAGCAGGGAAACCTGCTCTTGCTTCCAATATCCAAAGCACATTGCTTTTCCACACGGGGAGCTGCATCTTAGCAGCTCCCCATGTGGAAAAGCAATGCTTGCTCCCGCAGGATGCGGGGAGCCGGCGGGACCGTGGGGGCATTGGGGACCCCCCACGGTCCCCAACGGAGAGGGCCAGCCCCGGGGGATGGGGTCCCCGGGGCTAGTAGTGGCCCGGGAGGGGGGGCCACGCGGCCCCCCTCCCCAAAATTAAAACATTTTTAAAAAAATGTTTAAAAAAAAAAATAAAGGCCGCCCCGGGGGATGGGGTCCTTGGGGCCAGTAGAGGCCTCAGGAGGGGGGCCACGCAGCCCCCTCCATAAACAAAAATATATATTTGGCCATGCCCCGGGGGATGGGGTCCCCGGGGCCGGAATTGGCCACGGGAGGGGGCCCACGCGGCCCCCTTCCCGTTAATTTTTTTTTTTTAATAAAAAGGGGTCAGGCCCTGGGGGATGGGGTCCCCAGGGCCCAAAAAGTAAAAGAAGAGGGGCCACACAGCCCCCTTCCAAAAAACAAAAAAACACGCGATCGTGCCGAGGCTCCGCCCCTCCCAGCAACACTCTGCAAACGCGCCTGTGGCGCGTTTTAAGTTGGGAAATGAATTCCCCTTCAATACTGGGGGTCCCTGGGGGCCAACTAGCCCATTGGGAACCTCCAGTATGCGCCAGGGGGCTGCGTTGCAGAGAGGTGGTCCAGGCCACGCCTCTTTTTACACCTCTCTGCAACGCAGCTCTGTGGCGCCTACTGGAGGTACCTCGTGGGCTAGTTGGACCCCAGGGACCCTCAGGATTCAAGGGGACTTAGTCCCCCAACTTAAAACGCGCCACGGGGCGTGTTTGCACAGTGGTGAAGGGAGGGGGCGGGGCTTCAGGTGACATGTGTGCAAACAGGCCACGTGGCGCGTTTTAAGATGGGGAATTAAATCCCCTTCAATCCTGAGGGTCCCTGGGGGCCAACTAGCCCACCAGGTACCTCCAGTAAGCGCCACGGAGCTGCGTTGCAGAGTGTTGTAAAAAGGGGCGTGGCCTCTGAACACCTCTCTACAATGCAGCTCTCTGGCGCATACTGGAGGTATCTGGTGGGCTAGTTGCCCCCTAGGGTCCCTCGGGATTGAAGAGGAATTAATTCTCCAACTTAAAACGCGCCACAGGGCGTGTTTGCAGACATGTCACCTCAGGCCCCACCCCCTTCCTTCACCATTGTGCAAATATTCCTCTAAAATCAGCCGAACAACGAATTCCGATTTACTCACCTGTTATCAGGAGAGAACCCAGTGCTGCATCTTTTAGCCCAGCACTGACCCTGAAAAGTAATTTTAACCGTACTTACCAGTAACTTGTATTTCCTTCCATAGGAATCCATTGTCTGGTTTTCAGCAGAAAAGTTTCAAAGTGTCGATTTTCATAAACTACAAATATTCCTTAAAAATCGCCTGTATGACTTAAACGCATTCTTTCAACTGTTTACAGGAGATGCACCAGTGCTGGATCCAGGATCCACCACTGAGTAAGAAAAAGTAACGATAACACTACTTACCTGCTAAGTGAATTTCCTCCCATAGGATAACATTGGTGATTCTATGTGAAAACGTTTCAAGTGTCAACTTTTAAAATACAATAATATTTCTTAAAAATCACTACTGTAACCAAAACGCTTTTACTCAACTGTTTACAGGAGATGTCCCAGGACTGAATCTAGGATCCAGTCCTGTGGTTAGAAAAGTAATCCATACAGTAACTAATTGCATTTAACTAGAAATTCACATTGAGCTCAATGTTGCATTGTGTTTGAAATTGTGTTGCCCATTGCAACAACTGTAACTACTGTACTTAAAAGTCTATTGCCTATTTGCAAAGTATTTAAACTAAAGTAATTCATTCTGAGAAAGTATATTTTGTAATGTAATGTATAATGTAATTACAATGTAATTTAAAAAATAAAATATCTAAAAATAGTTTAAAAAAATGTAGTAAATCAGTATCAAAAAAATAAATATAACAATTAATACATTTAAAAATTGTCATTTACAAAACCTTTGAAATTCACTGAAAAGAACCATAGGTTTCAGACATGTTATAGTTAGGAATTAGCATTTAAAAAACCTTTGAAATTCACTGAAAAAACCATAGGTTTCAGGCACGTTATAGTTAGAAATTAGCATTTAAAAAACCTTTGAAATTCACTGAAAAAACCATAGGTTTCAGGCACGTTATAGTTAGAAATTAGCATTTAAAAAACCTTACAAATTCACAAAAAACGATAGGTTTTAGGGACAGTTATAGTTAGTTGGACATTGCACTCGTACAAAACCCGTGAAATTCCCCCGTTAGTTAGTTCAGCTAACTATAACTCGCGCCCCCGCAATGCACTGCTGATGGCGCCACATATTACATCACTCATGACATGGTCAGTGACATCACTGATGACATCATCCACGTGATAATCTGATGCACCTCCTCACACCCTAATATAACCTTTGATACACCCACTCTAAATTACAGACTGCCATTCGCAAAACCATAGACACTCCAACACCAATAACTACATACCCACTCACTGATTCTTAGGTCTACACACACACATCCACTCACTCACCCGTACAGTCACTCATACTTGCGGTCACTCAGTACAGGACTATCATATGCACTGATACTCCTATATAGACACTCAAACACCGCCACTCATCCATAGAGTTACTCGCACACCTAGTCAGTCATGCAAATAATTAAACACACTGCCATTTACTCACCTACACAGTTATACACACACCAGCTCACTTACTCATACAAATACTAGCACATTCTTACGCTCTTATACAATCACTGATACAAGCACACACTCATCCATACAGTCACTCTCACAATCACACACTCTCGCTTATAGCTATTTATATATTACAACACACATATATACTGCCTTTCACATATGTAGTTACTCACACATGTACCACTGGGACATACATTCACTCACTAACACTCTTACTTTACACACACTTACCCACCCATACAGTCTATCACAGATGCACTCTTGAAACCATCCACCAGTGAATCACCCACTCACACATCTATGCACAGTCGTACACACCCCACCCACACAAACACTCAGGCACCCATACAGATACTCAGACAACCATTCAATAACTTATATAGACACTCATGTAGCTATTCACAAACCCATGGACCACTTACACAGCAACAGACAGACGGATACAGACATTCACCCAGTTTAGTCACTAACCCATGCATTCAGTAAGATACGTTTAATCACTCACTTATAGAGTTAGTCACGCACCTACTAAATCATCCATACAGACACTTATACACCCACTCATTCTTCAATACGCCTTTCCCTATATATATTAAAAATATTTAAACTTTACAGAAACACAGTCACTGGATGATGTCATAAGTGATGTCATTTGAGATGTCATCAGTGATGTCATCAGTGATGTCACTGACCATGTCATGAGTGATGTAATATGTGACGTCAGCAGTGCATTGCGGGGGCGCGAGTTATAGTTAGCTGAACTAACTATAACGGGGGAATTTCACGGGTTTTGTACGAGTGCAATGTCCAACTAACTATAACTGTCCCTAAAACCTATGGTTTTTTCATTGAATTTCAAAGGTTTTTTAAATGCTAATTTCTAACTATAACGTGCCTGAAACCTATGGTTTTTTCAGTGAATTTCAAAGGTTTTTTAAATGCTAATTTCTAACTATAACGTGCCTGAAACCTATGGTTTTTTCAGTGAATTTCAAAGGTTTTTTAAATGCTAATTCCTAACTATAACATGTCTGAAACCTATGGTTTTTTTCAGTGAATATATATATGTAGGTATTTTTACCTTTATTTTAAATTACAAGACCACAAATCTCCCAGGTCCTCCTAAGAGGGTCTAATAAGGATTATTACAGTGCACATCGTCTACCATGAGAGTTTATTAAAAGAGCTCATTAACACCAAATTCCATGCATACATCTCTTGAATTAAATGCTGTACTCAAGGGAATTAAAATGTGCGAAGACCCAAAGCCCCTCTCTCACTAGTGATCCAGCGCTAACAATAAAAATTATTCTCCTATATGCTTCGGTCATCCATGTACAACTATTCCTCCTACACACAAACTATATCCATATGACGGTGGGGCCCATAACACCGCATATATATTCACTTACTCATTTATTCCCTGGATTTCCTCTCTCCTTAACCTAGGAGAAAACGATTCGCTGGAAGAAGACGGGATACCTCTTTTAACATGACATAATGTTTCTCATTTGCTTTAAGGTATTCCGCTCATTGGTCGATGGACCAACTAGTAGGAATCAGTAGATGGTGATTAAGACCAGCTCAATCACAATAAACTCTTTAACAATTTACCTTAATCATTGAGCTAAAGAATCACTGAGTCATTTGTTTAAAGAATAATAAAGTTTATATAAAGTTTCGAAGCAAGAAATAAGTTTTAAGCTTATTATTCAGATCATTACATTTATCATCATTATAAGAATAAATTGAAATTGCAATGCATATCTATTAGACGGAAAAATAAGGTTATCATAGCAAGAACTCTAAAAGATCAATCTATCTGTCTTGGAAAAATCTAATAGTTCTAACTGAAAAATCTAACAGGAAAAAAGGTTCTCCAAAAGCAGCATCTTATACTCAACTGGAAATAAAAAAATAGCAGCATCAGCTCGTCAGCATCAGCAACCGCAACTTCACCCATCTACAGCATCTAACTCTCCAGCATCTAACTCTCCAGCATCTAACTCTCCAGCATCTAACTCTCCAGCATCTAACTCTCCAGCATCTAACTCTCCAGCATCTAACTCTCCAGCATCTAACTCTCCAGCATCCCACTCTCCAGCATCTAACCCCTCCCACCAAGAGTAGGTCTTCTTATACCCTAATTCTAGCTTACTGAATAAAAATGTTGCATCTTCATGGCGTGATTCTCTCTCATTGGTTCACTCAGGCCCATATACATTTTAATCAAACTTCCTTGTCTTAACCATTTCCTTGTGGAATGTCCATGCTTGCATCGTTTCCCACAGTTCATGACATTGCTCATCCGTTTCGATCAGTCCAATTTGTATCTTTTTCTGCTACTTTTTAGATTCAACAGTTCCGTCCATTTATTCAGTTTGACTTCTCACGCTTCTTGCTGATCATCTTTGGCACACATCTGCTCAGAAAGGTCACAATAGCCTTGACCATACTTCCGTCTTATGCTCTCAGCACGAACACGTGGTCATCCTTTTCTACAGCCTCTCTCCTCTACCACACGGATTCTTGGACATGCGTACTCTAGCTTATGGCGGCCATTTTATATCGCTGCTCAACAGGCCTAAGCGCACTATTTTCAAAGATAAACAAAATATTGTTAAAATAAAGAACATAAACCCTTTCGTTTCCCTCCCGTCTTTCTACGTACCCCAATTAGGTATTACCTAGTAAAAAGCAACATATAAAGCTGTCCCTTACTTACCATCGCTTTATTTTGCAACCACACATTTTATTTAAAAAAGCACAAATCATGCGTTCATTATTTTATTAGTATGCAAATATTATGTTATGTTAGACACGTAAACAATTATAAGTTGATTAATTTGCACACAAAATAGCGTGTTACCTTTTAACCCTTTACATATAACATACATTGTTGGTTATTTACTTAAACGAACATGTTTATTAATTATTTTACGAAAATTATTAGGAGGTTAAAATTTTTTCGTTTACCCTGCTCCATCAACTCCCCCCTTTGGTGATTTTTAATTTCACCACAAAACCCAAGTTATACAATTTTCTCAGACAGCATATATCTTTTATCCGTTTGCTTTTGTTAGTTTACACAACTGTATCCCTTTCAACTTGTCTCTTCGTTTTCTTGTACATGTTCTCTTTTATTTCTTCTAACTCTATTTCACCCATTTCTCTCTCTCTCCTTGTTTATCATGTTTTCTTTTTCTATTTTATTCTGTCTTCTCTTTATACAGGTAATTACAAGCTTCAGCACTAAAATTATTATTATTATCATGGTTGCTATTATTATAACTTTCCCTATTATTAATCCACTCATTCTTGTTAACCAATTTATTACTGAAGAAAACCCTTTACCAAGTTTTCCCAATGCACTTTCAACCTCCAGTGGAACAAGTTCTTTGTGCAAACTTGTAATATTCGTTATATACTTTTGTATATTTTCACTTTTATCTGGAATGTAAGTGCAACAATGTTGGACTTTCAGCATTCCACAGACTCCACCCTCTTTTGCCAAAAGAATGTCAAGGGCAAGTCGATTTTGCATCACCATAGCTCTCATGGCAACCATCTCGGTATTTACCATCAAGAACCCTCCAGCAGTATCTGTAGATAAACGATCTACCACTGTGGATAATTTCCAAATTCTAAATGCATTCAAAGATATTCCCACTGCTGGTATCAATGCTCCAAAAATATCACCTACTATTTCTGAAAAACTTTCCCTTTTTCTACGTGTAAAGGTATTTATCATTCTGTGTGTTCCTTTTTCTTTTCTGTCCATATGAAATTTTTTTGGAAAGACCAGGCCTAAATAACATGACCCATACCAATGGTCCGGCAACCTGTAATAAGCCCTAATACCGCAAACATAATAGATCCCTGGAAATATTGGATGTTTTCCCCCTTTGAATCCCCATCCACCTAAAATTTGATAATTGTCATGGCAAATACTGGAACCCACAAAATAATTGTCATATCTTGTCTTATTTCTTCTAATGCACAACCTTCCCTGTTGGGGCCAATCCAGAGTCATAGCTGCATTTGTCTTTTTCTTGTCATGATTGTCTTCCTCAAACGCCCAAAGAGGTGTTTTTGTCTCTTCTATCACTTTTCTTTGAAATTTCACTCTTCTCTCTTCAACCATCTCTAAAAATACTTTTTCTTCCTTCTTTAACTCACAGGTAAGGTTGTATTTAATTATATTATCTAATGTTAAAATCTTATCTTCTAAAAAATATTCACCAAACGTTTTTCCCTCTTATTTTGTTTAGCTCGGGAACTACAGAAACTTTCGCAAAAATCTTATCTATGTCAGTGTAATAATAATCTAATCTACCCTTTTTATAAAATAAACTTGCTAAAACACTACATGTTATTCCATACGTCAAAGGAAGGTGATGATAAGTCACACCCTCTGCTACAGACGCAGGCAATTGCATACAAACATAACAATCTCTTACATCCATTGTTTCTAAATACTCATATAATAATTTAGTAAAAACATTTTTAGAAAAATCTGTTATTGATTTGTCCTTGTGTAATTCTGCACTACTTTTTTATATAACTGGTTCTTGAGTGTTAGCTCCTTTTCCTTTCTCGGTGTTATTAGAATTTTCCACTACAGCTAAACTAATTGGAATAGTGATTGCTAAAACCACCCATACTGTCATTAATAATCCTGTACAAAAGCAGCACATCTTACACCATCTACTTAAAAACTCACATTTACATTTTCTATCTCTAGTATCCTCCATTTTTGTTTTATAACCTTATTTATTTATTTTCCAGAAAACTGTGTCACTACACCTCAGAAATGACTTATTAGCCGCTCTGTACTCCAATGTTTTGTCTTTGCTTGGTACTTTCTTTTAATTCTTTTCAGAATTCTTTCTTTGTCAAATCCGGTAGAAATTCGTCAGATCCAGTGTTTTGTCAAGTCCGGTAGAAATTGTTTAAATTTCTTCAAGTTTGTTGCACCTCACCTTCACCCATTAGGTTTCTGTGTTCTCGGTTCTCGTGAGTGTTCTTTTCTTCTTTGGTATCAGTCAAAGCAAGATACAACCATTCAGGTGATCTATACTTCGCATTTACCTTCTTTATTCTTTTCGTTTTCTGCAAGTGTTTTCCACCTTGTTTTTCTTGCTCTTTCTGACTTATTTCATTCACTTGTTCAGCACTTTTTCCATCTAACTTTATGATTCTGTATCTTAATTTTCTTACTTCGTTGGGCCAATTGTCTCCTTTTCTTGGCCTTTTTGCCTCACTTCCTTTTTCCTCTCTTTCTGTTTTCCAATTCCTTTTTCTTGACTCTAGTTTTTGGTTTCTTTCTTCTCCACTTTCTTCAGACTCTGTTTCAGTTCTTTAGTTATTGCCTCTTATTTTGAAACTTATAATTTCATTTTCTTCCTCTACTTGTGGTTCTTATCTTCCTTCGTTCACCTATTTCTGTCCCTCCTCGAGGTTCTTCCGAATTTGTGTCAGTCTCTCTATCTGCTTCTAAAATTCCCTGTTCTTGTGTTTGACTATCTGTCCCTATTGCTCCTCGGGGATCTTCCGATTTTTCTAACTTTCTGTTTGAAACTCTCCCTTCTTCATCTATTAATATTATCTCCGAACGATTTTGACCACAACTTGTACTTGGTTGCTCACTGTTACTATCTTCTGGCTCAGTTTCTTCTCTTATGCTTTCAAATTTCCAATTTCTTTTCAGAATTTCTTCACAATCCGAATGATCTGTATCAGATTCTGAACTGGTATCTGATATTTCCAGATGTCGACTTACAGGTCGATCTTCAAGTTCTGGAACTTCAGCTATTTCCTCGATTTCTTCTGTCGTTGCACTTGTAGTTGGGTCTTCCAGATGTCGACTTACAGGTCGATCTTCAGATTCTGGCACCCTGTTTGTTTCTTCCTCTGCTTCTGATGCTGAACTGTTATCCAATATTTCCAGATGTCGACTCACATGTCGATCTTCAGGTTCTGGAACTCTGATGGTGTGACTGGCATGCACCCAGTGTTTCACTCCTGCACATTTGACTGCAGTGGTTGTCACCAGGATCACTTGTCGTGGTTCGTCCCAGCGAGGAACCAAACAGTTTCTTCTCCTGTGGACTTTTATGCGGACCCAATCTCCTGGATTCAAGTCGTGAGCTGGTTTTCTTTCAAGAGTGGTCGCATCCGGTCCAACATGATGAAACACAGAACGCACCACATCAGCCAATCCTTTGCAATAATCCAGCACTAGATCATCAGTTATAGTCAGTAGTTTGTTGACAGGTACTTGTGCTTGTCTCATTGCTCGTCCCATAATTATTTCATGGGGACTGAGTCCAGTTTTCCTTTCCGGAATACTTCTGATTGTCATTAAAACTAATGGCAAGGCATCTGGCCATTTGAGTCCTGTAGCTCGACACATTTTTCCTAACCTGTTTTTAATTGTTCCATTCACTTGCTCTACTATTCCAGAAGCCTCTGGTCTGTATGCACAATGCAGTTTCTGTTTTATACTAAGTGCTTCACAAATCAGTTTGACTAATTCATTTTGGAAATGTGATCCTCTATCTGTTTCAATCGTGACTGGAAAACCATACCTCGGAATGAATTCTCGCAGCATAAGTTTTGCTACCGTTATTCCATCATTCCTTCTGGTTGGGTATGCTTCCACCCAACGGGAAAACAAACAGACGACTACAAGGACATACCTCAGTCTGCTGCAAGGGGGCATTTCAATAAAATCCATTTGCATTCTAGTGAACGGACCTCCTTCTCGTCCTATTGTTCCTAGACTCACTACTGTCTTCCTTCCTGGATTTAACTGTTGACAAATAAGACATCTCTGACAAAGACTCTCAGCTATGGCTCTGAATTTTGGATTATAACATGTTTGTCTAAAAAGTCTGATCATTGAATCTCTCCCAATATGGGCTTGTCCATGGTACATCCGTGCCTTCATGCTATCAGGCATAACTGGTCTTTCATCTCTGTAAACCCAAACATCATTTTCTTCATGTTTTCTACATCCTGCTTTTATCCATGTATCTTTTTCCTCATCATCTGCGGCTTCCTGTAACTGTCTCACCTCATCCCATGTCTCAACAGGGTTAGTAAAAAGCAAAGGACAAGAAATATGCTCTCTTTCTCGACTTTTGTTCAAAGAAACAACATTCTTTGCACAGTACTGTGCAATCTCGTCAGCATGTTTATTACCGACAGTTATGTAGTCTTCCCCATTTTTATGTGCATTGCACTTCACAACAGCAATCTGTTTAGGCAGCTGTATCGCCTCAAGCAACTTTTTCACAAAATCTCCATTTCTAATTGGTGTTCCTGCAGACGTCAAGAAACCTCTTTGTGACCAAATCTGACCGAAGTCATGCACCACCCCAAAGCCGTACTGGCTATCTGTCACAATCGTAACCCGTACATTTCTTCCCAAGTTGCATGCTTGAATCAGAGCTACTAGTTCTGCGACTTGGGCAGACCGTATTCCTTTCAGACAAGATGCTTCCATTACAGTTGCTACTGTGCAAACCGCATATGCTGCACTTAGAACTCCATCATTCGTTCTCAAACATGAGCCATCCACAAACAGAATATAATCTGATTCCTTTAAAGGCTCATCTCGTATATCTGATCTAGGTTTTGTACAATATTCAAGCACATTCAGACAATCGTGATCTACTTCATCCATTTCAATCACACTTTCTTCATCTGGCAATGATGTCGAAGGATTCACATTCATACATCTGTCAATGGTCACATTATCTGCACTCAAAATTACCTTTTCATACCTAGTCAGCCGACTATGTGTCATGTATTGGGTTTTCGTTCTTGTCAAGAGAATTTCCACAGAATGGGGAACGTATACTCTCAGTGGATATCCCATCACTATGCCTTCACTCTGTTCCAAACTCACACAAGTAGCAGCAACTGCTTTCAAACATCCAGGCAACGCTTTCGCTACAGGGTCTAAAACAGCTGAAAAATATGCAATGGGTCTTTTCATAGTTCCATGTCTCTGTACCAAGACTGAAAATGCACATCCATCTCTTTCACTGCAATACAACTCAAAATCTTTCTCATAGTCAGGCATGCCCAATGCTGGAGCTTCACACAATTTCTTTTTCAGCTCTCTGAATGCTTTCATTTCCTCATCATTCATTTCAAAAGGATCTTTAACATCCTTCTTTGTCAGTTTTTGCAACGGTTTAGCAATCAGCGAAAAACCGCTTATCCATTGTCGACAATATCCAACCATTCCCAGAAACATTCTTACCTCTCTTTGCGTCATTGGAGCTCTCATTCCTTGAATAATGTTTTATTCTTTCAGTCGTTACCTTTCGCACTCCTTTCTCAATTTTATGCCCTAAATACTGGACTTCTTGTTGATAAAACTGCAATTTTGATGGGGACACTTTATGTCCTCTTTTTGCCAAATGATTCAGCAAAGCGATTGTATCATTGACACATGCTTCCTTCGTTTTTGATGCCACCAGTAGGTCATCAATATACTGAACCATCACTGATTTTTCTGGCATTTTTAAATCTTCCAAGGATTTCTTTAGAATCTGATTAAAGATTGAGGGGCTTTCTGTGTACCCTTGAGGAATTCGGCACCATGCCAAAATACGCTCTCCAAACCTAAACGCAAATAATGGCTGGCTATCTGGATGCAATGGAATAGAGAAAAATGCATGACATAAATCAATTACTGTGTACCATTCTGCTTCACGTGGAATCTGGTATAGAATCACAGCAGGGTTCGGTACTATTGGGCAACAAGGCACTACAATGTTGTTTACCTTCCTCAAATCCTGTACAATTCTATATGTTCCGTTTGGCTTTTTCAGTCCCATTATTGGCGAATTACATGGACTGCTCATGATTTCTTTTAGAATCCCTTGTTCAACCATTTTGTTTATTACTGGCGTTATTCCTTCAATTATTTCTGGTGTCAATTTATACTGGTGCGTATTTGGGTAACTTATTCCCTCTTTTACTGTTATTTTAACGGGATCTACTTCTTTCATTAATCCTACATCTTCTCCTGTAAAGTCCCACACTTCTTCTTTCACTGTCTTTTTCAATTCAATTGGGATTTTCTCTGCATCAAATACAGGAAACAAATCATTTACTTCTGGTTCTAAATTTACCATTGTCATTTTATACAGCACATCTTCATCTGGGGTCTGAAATGCAATTCCATCTGGAGTACAATAGATAGTGCAATTCATCTTGCACAATAAATCGCGTCCTAATAGGTTCACGGGACTACAATCGCATACCACAAATCGGTGCATTTCACTAAATGGACCAATTCTTACCTCCACTAATTTAGTAAGAGGCGTCTTAATTTGTTGATTCGAAACTCCAACTACTTGGATATGTTCACCTGAGAGAGGAAGGTTTGGAATTTCCACTGACCTAACAGTAGAACGGGTAGCTCCAGTGTCCACAAGGAATGTTACATTTGCACCATTCACTTCTCCATCCACAAATGGACCAGACTGATCTACCTCTAGAGTTGCGCCAAGCACGCACTCTTCCCCCTCTCCTAGGTACCGTCAGAAACTTTCATCCCTTTCATCCTCATCCTGTCGTAACCAATATTGAGAAATTGCAGCTGCACGCGGCAACTGTGTTACCTGTTCTCCTCCGTAGAATCCTGTTTCTGCACTGTATTTCTGTTGGTTAACACTCTTGGGAAGTGGTGGTTGTGGCACCTGACTTTGTTGAGTAACTACCTCACTCTGTACCTGTGAATTTAATGATTGATTTTCCACATTAAGTTTTGGAGGAAATTTACACTCGTTTCTCCAATGCCCTAGCTTTCCGCAGTTGTGGCATGGCCACTTTTTCTTTGCCTCATCTATGCTCATTTGTCCTTTTCCTTTACCTATATTAGGTCGGGATCTAACCTGTCCTGTTTCATTACCGGTATTACTCAATTGAGCTTCTTGCTTCTCTGCAACTTTCACCTGTGCCCACATGGCTTTTTCTTTCAATTTACGCTGTCTACTCTCAATATCATCACTGCAATATTTAGCATATCTCAAAACCTCGTCAACTGTGCTATTCTGCCAACAAATCATATGCTGCTTAATCATTTCACTTATCTCCGGTTTCAACCCATATACAAATCTATATACAAAATGACTCATATCCTTCTCATTTAGTGTCTCATAACCACTATACTGTTTGAAAACCAACAACAGCCTTTCGTAATAAGCATGCACTGATTCTTTACTTTCCTGCGTTGTTCTGTCTATTTTTACCCAATCTGTTTCTTTAGGTGGAATCTTATTCTTCAAAAAGGTAATTACTTGGTCATACTTCCTCATCACTTCTGGTCCTGGCGCTCCTGTATTAGCATCCCTTGGATATTCTACAGTTGGCCAATCAATAGTAATCTTACATTCTGTCCATAAATAAGCTGGCACTACTATATCAAACAATCCATCTAAGTCTATCCACAACACTTTTGAAACTTTCACAAATCTCTCCACTTGTCTGTACCATTCTACTGGCTTTTCTCTCAACTTTGGGAAGTCATTTGTAAATGACAGTATATCTTGTCTGGTCCATGGAACATGCACATAACTACCACATGGAGTTTCTCTCATCGGGTACTCCCTTACAACTGGTTCCTTATCTGTCACTGCAAAAGCCAAAGATGCTTTATCTGTTTTCTCGTTCTTTTTCGTCCATCTATTTCTCCATCTATCCACATCACCCCATTTTCTCAGTAAAACAATTAACTCTTTTATTTGGGTCAGTCTTCCTGATGTGTTCAAATTCTCTATATCTTTTTCACAAAAATCTACTCTGTATAGTTTCTGCAACGTTCTCACTTTTACAAACTCTACTCCTAGTTCACTTGCGGTTTCTTCCAATTTGTCATGTAAATTTCTAGCTCTCCATGTAAGACTTTTGCACAGAAACATAATCTCATCATCCTGATAATTTTTTTATTTTTCTGTACCAATGGTTCCTAAAATCAATTCTTCCATGTCTATTTTTAACCTAATTACATCTAATGGTTTTACTTCTGTTTCTTTTGTTTTTAGCGCTTTCATCCATTCATTTAACTCATCTGGAGTCGGACCTACAGGCGTACTATTTAATTCTATCCAATTGTTACTTCTTTCTGGTGTCCCTGATGCAGACTCCGTTACCATAGGTATTCTCCCAATCTCATTCTCATTTATCGTCAAATTAGTAGGTGGGCTTGGTCTATAGGTACTAGCCAAATGGTGTGCACCTTCATTATTCAGTTCCATCCCTTCTCTTTTTCTTTGCAAATGTGAATTCATGGGAATCACTAAAGAACGTTCATCAATTTTCTGATTCTCAAAAATTGGCATTACTGGACCTATTGTCACTGGTACAGTTACAGCTTCCATATTCTTTGTCAATGCTCTTATTTTCTCAGTCAATTCTCTTGTGGTTTTTGCTAATTCAGTTGCATTGTCACTTTCTATCTCTTCGTTTTGTGAAGTTTTTAATTGATCTTGTGACCTATTTGTCTCATCTCTTCGTTCGGGATTTTTATTCCTCCCAGTTTCCAATGGCGGTGCATTAGGTGTCACCACCGCAGAAGTCTGTTGGTATGGAGGTGGGTTTCTGTTTAAAATATCTTCCAGCAATTCGTCATCCGTTTCACTACCACCATACACATACTTTTCTACAACTACATGTTTCTTTTTCTCAGTACACTTTCTCTTTGCTTCTTCCTCAACTGTAAAAGCTGGAAACAAACCTCCTGTCATATTAGCACATCTCCAACGCTTTATTCTGTCCTCATGATTTACTCCCCATAACCTTCCAGGCACAAACTCATGATTCTTTAATCCTCTGAATCTCTCTCGTTCATACATCTCATCTTCCCACTCAGTTAAAGCTTCAAACTGTGTCGGTCTAGGTCTAGGTTCTAACATTGCCATTTTTTCTCTCAAGTTCCGTAGTACAGCTACATTAAATGAACCATTCTCAGGGAAAGCCAAAGCTCCATCATTCTTGGTATATTTTGTCCAATTTTCTAACCATATGCATGTATGATATCCATATTTCAGCATCATGTGCGAAGCTGGTGATTTCGGCGGAGGAATTATTTGTCCCTCTCTAGTTACTACCTTTTTGTCTTTCTTAAAGAAATTCTTAACTTTCGACATCCATGACATTTTCTCTCTACCATACTCATAATATGACATGATTCACAATCGCTTTTTCTCCTCAAATGATCCGCAATTCAACACTGTTCTCTATGCGTTATTCCAACCAATACTAGCGCGACTCACACCAACACTCCAATCACAAACTTCCACGTCACTAGGCTATTCGACCAATCCTAGCGCGACTCACACCAACACTCCAATCAGAGCGGATTCTGTCTACAGCGCACTGTCCAATCCCAGCGCGGCTTTTGTCTACGTCAGTTCTGCTCCTGTTTCCGTATGACTAACGCACTTCCAATCCCAGCGCGGCTTTTGTCTACGTCACTTCTGCTCTTGACCCCTCCTTTTCAAAATTTATCGGCAATTTCTTTTTCAACAATTCTTCGTTAGTTACAACATTTAAAACACATTTCCATTGTCTGATTCACTAAACCAAAGAAATAGCTTGTCCATTTACACAAGAACTCTGTATTTTCCAGTAGGCAGCGCTTACCTCTACCCTACCACAGAATTTTCAGTTTCGCCGATAAAGTAGCACTTCCCTCTACCTTACCCTTCTTTCAAGCAAGCGGTAAACCCGTTTCTCTGGGGATAAAACACATGTGGAGACTATACTGCTCCTGAGAATTAAGGCCAGAGTTTCACAAGAAAACCGATCACTATTTCACTTACACACCTTTTATACGGAAAATGTCCCTATCATAACACAACCTGTGTTATCACCAATATGAACTCAGACAATGCACCATTTCATGTGACTTCTCTTGCCACACGTGTTCCACTTCCTACTTCCCGGAAGCGTGAAAACTTACATATAACATAACGCGACTCAACATAAAGTGTTAGACATGATTTTATCAATAATCAATAATCACTAATCAATAATCACCAAACTAATCTATAGTAACCATAACTCTGCTACCAAGAAATCTGATCCAGCGCTAACAATAAAAATTATTCTCCTATATGCTTCGGTCATCCAGGTACAACTATTCCTCCTACACACAAACTATATCCATATGACGGTGGGGCCCATAACACCGCATATATATTCACTTACTCATTTATTCCCTGGATTTCCTCCGTCCTTAACCTAGGAGAAAACGATTCGCTGGAAGAAGACGGGATACCTCTTTTAACATGACATAATGTTTCTCATTTGCTTTAAGGTATTCCGCTCATTGGTCGATGGACCAACTAGTAGGAATCAGTAGATGGTGATTAAGACCAGCTCAATCACAATAAACTCTTTAACAATTTACCTTAATCATTGAGCTAAAGAATCACTGAGTCATTTGTTTAAAGAATAATAAAGTTTATATAAAGTTTCGAAGCAAGAAATAAGTTTTAAGCTTATTATTCAGATCATTACATTTATCATCATTATAAGAATAAATTGAAATTGCAATGCATATCTATTAGACGGAAAAATAAGGTTATCATAGCAAGAACTCTAAAAGATCAATCTATCTGTCTTGGAAAAATCTAATAGTTCTAACTGAAAAATCTAACAGGAAAAAAGGTTCTCCAAAAGCAGCATCTTATACTCAACTGGAAATAAAAAAATAGCAGCATCAGCTCGTCGGCATCAGCAACCGCACCCATCTACAGCATCTAACTCTCCAGCATCTAACTCTCCAGCATCCCACTCTCCAGCATCTAACCCCTCCCACCAAGAGTAGGTCTTCTTATACCCTAATTCTAGCTTACTGAATAAAAATGTTGCATCTTCATGGCGTGATTCTCTCTCATTGGTTCACTCAGGCCCATATACATTTTAATCAAACTTCCTTGTCTTAACCAGTTCCTTGTGGAATGTCCATGCTTGCATCGTTTCCCACAGTTCATGACATTGCTCATCCGTTTCGATCAGTCCAATTTGTATCTTTTTCTGCTACTTTTTAGATTCAACAGTTCCGTCCATTTATTCAGTTTGACTTCTCACGCTTCTTGCTGATCATCTTTGGCACACATCTGCTCAGAAAGGTCACAATAGCCTTGACCATACTTCCGTCTTATGCTCTCAGCACGAACACGTGGTCATCCTTTTCCACAGCCTCTCTCCTCTACGACACGGATTCTTGGACATGCGTACTCTAGCTTATGGCGGCCATTTTATATCGCTGCTCAACAGGCCTAAGCGCACTATTTTCAAAGATAAACAAAATATTGTTAAAATAAAGAATATAAACCCTTTCGTTTCCCTCCCGTCTTTCTACGTACCCCAATTAGGTATTACCTAGCATAAAGCAACATATAAAGCCGTCCCTTACTTACCATCGCTTTATTTTGCAACTACACATTTTATTTAAAAAAGCACAAATCATGCGTTCATTATTTTATTAGTATGCAAATATTATGTTATGTTAGACACGTAAACAATTATAAGTTGATTAATTTGCACACAAAATAGCGTGTTACCTTTAACCCTTTACATGTAACATACATTGTTGGTTATTTACTTAAACGAACATGTTTATTAATTATTTTACGAAAATTATTAGGTTAAAATTTTTTCGTTTACCCTGCTCCATCACTAGTGCTTCTGAAAATTCTTTTTCTATTGACAACTATACTGTCATGCCAGAGATTAAAACTCTGTTTATGCCAAACTATAATTTTCAAACTCTGGTTCTGCTTCATGCATTCCTTAAGCTAGATATAGTTTAGGGTTCAGTAATATACGGGGAGAACGGCATCATCAAACCTTTTTTCATTAAAGTAGCAACTGGTAAGAAATCTTTATGAAGTTTCACAGTTACCGGGGTCGGGGCAGCCTGGCAGCGAAACATTCCTCCATCTAGAATTTGATGTACAGACTGAAAGTAGCTTCCTTATCTTTAAACCCACCAGCTTCAAACATTGGGATCAGTGTGGTTTATCTACTTTACCTGCTTTCATTTCGAGAGCTAATGTTTTTAAATGGGGTTACTAGAGTCAGAGAGAGATATTAATATTGGCAGCTTGTTTATTTAGTAAGAGCTGTGCATGGTGATCCCCGCAAATGTTGTTGGACAGCGAGCGAGAACTGGGGTCTTTGCTAACAACATGCACTGAGTAAACTTAAACATGTTTGCCTTGCTTGTTAAGCCTCCCTCCATTCGATGGTGTTGCTCCCTGTCAAGTTCTCACTTGAAAAGCAGCTTTTGTAGCGGGCATCACTTAGTTGGATTGGTCAGCTTCTGTCGCATTGTGCTTCAGAATCGTACTTGGGCTCTTAGAGAGAGAATGAGGAAACAACTTTCAGTGCTAAGTGGAAGAATATTCTTCTTGTATTTAAAACAGTAAGACATCTTCACAAATGAGACGATTTAGTCTCAGCACTCCGGCATTCCTCGTTTTTCAGTGATTATAGACATCTGAACTACCATTTCTGACTCTGCTGACCCCTAATCTTGCTTTCAAACAGATTCATCTCTCTTATTGACATGGATATGATTGTATTTCACTCATTGTCAGAAACGTACAATTCATTCATGATGTTGAAAGGCTGAGCCACACTGGACATAATCTAATATTTGGGCTGATCACTCTTCTGTTTCGTTTCCTACTACGAACTTAGAATGTAAGAGAAGTGCAAGAAATGTATTTCTGAAAACAACCACCAGTTTGTTGAATACTGAAAATTGAATGTTCTGGAAATTCCAGTATTCAGAAATAACTGTGCAGCTTTTTTTGATATTCGACTTTTCACGTTGCTGATCAACACCCTTAATCGCATGTAACATCTCAGCAGAGTAGCCGCTGTCAAAACTGTAACTAGTTTCTTGCAGTATATGAGACTAACAACTCTGCATTGTATGTGTCATCTTTTTTTGGGTGGCATATGGTATACCCGGACAGTAGAGGGGACAAGGCCCTGTCCAAAAGCTGTAAAGGCTGACAGAGCTCTTAGGGGTATTGGTATAGTATGATGCTAGTAAAAAAGGTAGTAATTAGCCAGACTGCCTACTCCTTCAGAGAAACCCACTAAAGTGCATCCACCACCTGCCTTGTTTACTTTGGGCAGTATAGGCGCTCAGAAAGTAAATAAGCAACCTTACAAACGTGAGAAATATGCACAAACTTTAACCCGTTATAGTCCATTGATTACCTGGCAAAGTAGATGAAGCCCAAGCCCCTAAAACATGGCACAGAATAGTTACTTGCACCTGGTACAGAATGAACTGCCCTTAATAGGAAATATTAACTTTGCCTAAAATTGATGAAGAAACAGATGTAGAAGTTCTTCAAATTGTGTCAGAGAGAAAACACTGCCAATCTGTACCTGACTGAAGCAGAGGTCAACACCCTGTGTTTTCGTCTGGCAGGACAACCACTTTCCTGCATCTAGCTTTGGGGATGAGTTTAGCCCAAGTTCACTAAGGGCAGATCTCAGTTTTACTAGACTGAGAAAACCAAGAGCCAGCCACTATACCAGTTGTTACCTCTCTGCAGAGGCTGACGAGAAATAAAAATATTTGCTCGGCTCCCAAACTCAGAAAAGCCAAAGTCTGAGTCTGTTTTATGGTACTCTGCACGTACAGTATTTACAGAGTGCTGCTACTGAGTGGTCCCTGATGCTGACCTATAGAAAGCCAAAATCAGACTTAACACAATAACAAAGAGACGGAAAGCAGTCTTAAGTTTGTTCGTAAAAGCAATTTCATCTGATTAGATCCACAATACTAGAGAGAACCTAAACTTTAAAACATGGGCCTGGGCAAAGAATGCCTTTCCACCAAATCTTGCTAGTCTTAAAAGAGTTGAAAATGTAAAATTCCAGGTTTCCTTATGCTGCAAAGGCTTCTGTTGTTGCAGTAGACCAGAGAAGCTGGTGCTGTAATAGCTTAGGGATCCATGCAGAAGTCTTTAAACGTTGTTCTGGCTGTGATAGGTAGCGACCGATGAGTGTCCAGCATTTGGGAGGCATAGTCAAATTGGCGCTTGACATAAATCAAACGTACGCCTTCAGAATAAACGTTCTGGAACCTTTCAAACAGGTTTTCAGGGAAGCCTATGGAGAAAGCATTGCTCAGTCCAGTTTGGTACCAGCATTGGTGGCCGTAGCTAGTTTGCAGTCCTTCAGTGTCAGCCAGGGTATAATTTGACATAAGCCCTTGAGAGGAATTGAACCAGAAGTTAACTGCATTGAAATGAGGTTTGTATGACTAGTATTTGCCAGTCATGAATGGGACACTTACTCATATTAGAAGGCCCGAATATTTCCCCAAAGTTCTTTCCCTAGCACATTCCATGCACCAACCTACATAACATCTGTTTTTTATCTTTAGTTTCAACCAGTTATTGCACTTCATTCATGAGTTGGTGGTAAACACCTTTTAAAAGTACCAATGATCACTATCTGGAACTAGTAAACTCGATCATTCCCAAACTTACATAGTATATACAAAGCAGGTACACATTAGATTGACAGGAACACACTCACCAGTCATACTTGGTATCACTTTGAGCATTCACAGAAAAAACACCATTCAGGGAGGAATGAGGGTCACATATTCTTCTTTGCAGTCAATGTATTTTTCACACATATTGCAGATATCATCATCTTCATCTCTTTCATGCATTGCCTAAACAGATAGTCTTTATAAGGGAGAGAGCAACTAGAATGTTGTGTTTAAGTGTTGTATGCAAAACAAGGTCCATTTCATGTCCTTTGGCAATGTGATATGTCCCAGTGTAGAAGGTAAAATGTAATTTATTCCTTTTCCCTGTCTCTAGCCCGCATTGGTCCACAGTTATTCTCAAATTCAATTCAAATGTAGTTCATTGTAGTTTGAAAACATATAAACAATACAGTCAAATGGCAACGTCAATATGTCTGGATTGCATTATAAGTTACAGCTTGACGTAATGACACACCAAACAGCCTATAACTCTTTGGGGTTGATTCAAGATGTGATTGACAGTGTCTAAAAGTATTGGTTACATATTTTCCCATGAGATATTTCTAATACTAGAGAATGAAGCATGCTGTGACTGATCAGCTAATCTACTTAAGTTAGTCAAACATGCAAAAAGATTGCTAGGTCCGCAGGATATTATTCCAACTGAAGACCCATACTTTCACATGAAGTTTGTTGACATTCTGGTTCTTCCACCCAAATAGAGTCACGAAAGGCTGAATCAGATCTTGTATGTGTGGCAACCATATTGTGGGAACTGCAAATTAGAAGTGGCATGATTTTCCTATTATAAGCCTTAACAAGTAGTTAAGAATCTCGGGGTATAATTCGATGCCTCTCTCTCGTTCCGGCCACAGGCTCTCGCAGTGGCTGGGATGTGCTCCAGCCTAATCAAAACTCATAAAAAGTTTTTTGATTTCATCCCCTACTCTGCAAGGAAGACAGTAGCAGTGGAACTTATCCTTTCCAGGTTAGACTACTGTAAATGCCTGTTTGCAGGGGTAACAAGCAAGTACTAAAAACGTTACAGATGGTACAACATGCAGCTGTGCGCCTGGTGTTGAAACTGCCTCGCCACTCTTCGGACTCGGCAGCCCTTAGAACCCTTCATTGACTGCCTATTTAAAAACAATTTTTATTTAAGCTTCTGTTAATCACTTTTAGAGCCTTTAGAGAATCAGGACCCAAATACCTAGCTGCCAGGTTCACACCATATGTCACTGCTAGGACACTTGGATCCTCCTCAGCAAACCTGCTAAAAACACCCTACCTCTAAGTACAAAACCAAAGGAGGAAAATGCTTGGCAACCCTGGGAACTAGAGCGTGGAACCTCATGCCTATACAGTTGAGACTGATTGAATCAGAAACCCAATTCAGAAAAACCTTGAAGACCTGGAGTTTTGTATACACCGACGCACTCTGTTCCTCACTATGATAAATTGCGATACATCACATGCCTGTCTGAATCTCTTTGCTTACTTCCACACAGCGCCAAGATGCTCCTTTCGGAGTGATTTGTTGCAGTTTACAAATACATAAATCAAATCAAGTGGAATAGCTGAATGACAGCCATGCATTTTATACAAGTCATGAATGTTCCACCTAATATTTTCACCCCTTTTTATTTTTGCTCGACTTTCCCTACATCAAACTGCCTTATCAAAAATAACTCCAGTATTTGTACACTTTCTCATGGGACAGCTTATCACGTCTAACTGCCAACTTGGCTTATACATTGGAGAGCCAAGCATCATAGTTTGGGTTTTGTTTGATTCATTCTTTTCAACAAGAAGGAGCATTAGAGGGGAAAAATAGGCAAAAAAGGGCACCCTCCACTCAACAATATCATCCGCAAAAAAAGCCCTTCTTGCGCACTACACAGCAAGTCGATATTTCTTGGGCCCAACTTCTTATTTTAGTGGGGAAGGGTCTAATATCTAGTTATGAACCCTCCCATATGTGTATGTAAAAACTAATATAGGTTCTATGTTCACAGGTGCTTCTCTCGTGTTGAAAATTTGTAAAATATAATGTGTGTTTAGGAAGTGCCTCACATAAGCAACCACCAAAGAGCAGTTGGCAGGTTCTTGCCAACTCGCTCACTCTGTCTTCATCTGCACTTTGCTACAAAGGAACGAAAACTAACATCCATAACATGAGTGAAAAAGAAATATGTGTACACACTACAAAATGTTAAGTGCACATCTAAACATATATGTTCCCTATAGATTCCCATCCAAAGAGAAGAAGATTCCTCCTCATAAACACTTAAAAATTAGTTACGGAAGAGCAGAATGCACTTGTCTTTAATTTGTACTGCTCCTACTCATAATTAAAAACCATACCACGTTTAGACCATTTTAAGCTGAACGGCCGACATCTTTCATTGCGACTCACATTTTTGTCAAATTCATCAGGGCACAGGGACCCCTTTCCACCTGTAGGATGCAACGGACCTGTAGATTAAAAGAAATAAAGGGGACAACTTGTAGCATAGAGAATGCAAAGCGCAAAACCAAAGGGTAGGTATTGACCGGAAATGGCATCCTACCACCCAACAAGTTATTTCACTTCATGTATAGTGTAGCTACCATGTGGCTACCAGGTGGACTCCTGCCAACAGACCACATGCAGAAGGGTAGGGAAAAGTTTCCACTCAATCGCTTATAAAATGAATGTAAAAGACGGGTCTAAAACTTAGCAACCCATATTCAGCATTGAAAGGTTAGTCAATAAGTGATCGCAGAAAGAGAAAGATATTTCTTATGCATATCAATCCATTTGTTGGCAGGGTACCTGCCCATCCATTCTCTGTTACCTATGTGGGCCAAGGTGCAAGATAATGCATCAGCCCAGTGTCCCTAGACCCACTCCAGTAGTTTTTATAAATACCATCCATTATTTCGCATATATAAAATATGCCTGTCACACCCAGACCAAAACTCTCCTACAAATAGGTCATTGTAGTGGACCTTTTGTAGCACCAGGTGTTTGCTCATCCATGATAATACATATCTCAGGCACACTGACAAGCCCTCCCATTTAACACTGATACTGCTCATGGGGAGGAGGACTCTCACACCATATTGCGGTTCCCTGCCCTGTCTTAGGGGTACATCACTTCTACATATCACAACTCGCACCCCACATGGACAATATTCAACTTACGAAACCCTGCTGATCTACATCACATCCCCCCCAGACTTTCCGATCACTCACCGCCATGCTCGGTGTCTTCCGCATTTGACTCCCCCGGCATCGCCCAGCCGGGCCCGTCGATTTTGAAGTTCCAGGTGCCCGGACGGAAGTCGGGACACTCGGGAGTCGGGAGCCAAAACGGCTGACAAAATCCGTCGGCATGGGCGCCACATTGAAATGTGTGACTCGATGGGATACACTAGGTATAATATGGATCCCAGTGTTGCTTTTTAAAACAAGCATTGGCATAGCCAATAGGTCTCGCCTTTGGGACCTTATAAGTATTTAGTTATGCAGCACAATATCCTTGGTGCAACAACATCAACTGTTGCATGGCTAAACACTTATAAGGTCCCAAAGGCGAGACCTTTGGCTATGCCAATGCTTGTCATTCCTTCTTTCTACCATTGGCACTGCCGTTCGGTATTTCTCTTCCTCCTTTTTCCCCTTTGTGTTTTTCATTCTCTTGTTCTGGATCAAAGCCTGCTGACAAAAACTAGAGCCAGTACCCAAGAAGCATTGGCAAAGCTAATAGTTCTCACATTTGAGAATTAGTGGATTTGCCAATGTTTCAAGCCATTCTGCACAGCATCACCAATGCTGTGCAGCATGGCTTGTAAAAAAGAAGGCAGATGGTATATTTTATTATGCAACAGCAGGCAGTAATATCATTGTTCTCGAAAGCGGTTCATATTACAGGCAATATTAGGTAATGCACAGAACAATGAATAGATTCATGGACAGGAATATTGTAGGCATTAATGGACTGAATGATGGGAGATAATCTGATCTCATGCGAATAAAGGAGAGAGAATGTTTTGCTCACTTCTATAATTGTTTATACAGTGCACATTACGAAATAAATTATACATTAGTGCTTAAAAATCATTTCAATATTAGCCAATGAAGCAGTATTAACTTTTATCTACTGTAAGAGGATGAAAGGCTGAATCAGCCGTGCTGTCAGTCGAGCCTGTAACATGCGGGTTAAATACAGATATCTTACTGCGCATGAATCACTGTATAACGTTGCCTGTTTTAGAAAGCAACTGAAGGAAATAAAGCGCTCAAGTCGCCCCCGAGCATTTCGAAAAGTGGGAAGTCTAAGCTGTGGTGACATAGAAATCTGTCTGCATCACACAAAAACATGAAACGTGTGGACAGAGACATACTCCACTCCTCTCCGGGAAGTCACATGCTATGTTACAAGAGACAGTCTGCCTCCCATGGAGATGTCTCCTTCACTCTGCGTCTACCTACAAGCACAGCACCAAAGACATCGACCAGCTCATCTCCCAGCCGGTGAATGGCTGGAGTGAAATGGCTAAGGGACGTGGTCTCTGCGCTTTGGCTTGGCAATGTAACAAAAGGAAGAGCAGAGGCAAGGGAGACGAGCGGGGGGTCTGAAAAACAACAAGAACAAGCGGAGATAAGAAAGGCAGATGCGGCTGCGAAAGTGAAAGTAATGGCCAGCAATGCGGAGAAAGAGATAAGAAAGGCAGGGAGGGGAGGGGCGGAGGAGCGCTTGTCCGAGCAAGAGGAAAGCCATATGGCGCCTCTGAGAAGGGAGGGAGTAGTGTGCGCAGAGGAGCCATTAGAGAACACCCAGATGGCAGCTGCGCGCGTGCACGCCATCGTGAACGCAAGCTGGGAGCCTCTCTGGTAGCACTTCCAAAGGCCCCTTACTAAATGTCTCGTAGAGCAGCGCATGCGCGCTGGCTCAGCGAGACCTAAAAAGTATAGCCGCATTCCTTCTGCTATTTTTCTGAGTTGAGCAGAAGTATTAGTAGACTCTAGAGAAGGCATCTTTAGGTGCAATTAATTTTCTGAGTCACCCAATCAAGTTAAAAACCTTATACCGGTGTAAGGACTCTTCAGTGCCCACCTAGACCTTTGTGGTAGATGTATCATGCTCCATTACATATTCCAGTAATTATGGCTAATCACAAAGATGTAATTCTGCTTACATTGTGTTTCCCAGTATTTTACAGCATTCAACAGAAACTCAGGTCTGGGACCACTTATTACCACAATTATCTGCGTAATGTATGCCATTCAATTAAATCATTCAGGCCCCCTTGATCAGTTTTCTCCGAAAAGATCCAGCGACCCTCTTTTCTGATGAAGGTATTATCAGCGCTATTACCGTCTAATACTGTCCACTTAAAGTCTCTGGGTCCATGTCCTACCTCATGAAAGTGTCTGACCAGTTGTGTTGTAAGTTTGCCTGGTTTTAAAGTACTAATGTGTTCCTGCATTCTGATCTTAACATTCCTGGAAGTTAAGCCAATATAGTGCATTCCGCAACTACAGGTCAACCGATGTATAACATTGTTTGAATTGCAATTACTGAACCTGTTTTGGAACCATGTATGGCCATCCTTCAGGACAACACTCCTAGATGTCTTCGGATTAATCACCAAGCCATTTGACAGTGCAAAACTAGGCAATACTTTTCAGGCTTGTAGCAGTATGACATTACCAGGTCACAAATAACAATGGAATTAGCATAATTATTGGCTGAAAATGTCCCATTTCAAAATTTAGGGGCTAAAAAACGTGTTCCTCTTGATTTGTCAGCCTGGATGGAGAAAAGGGGTGTGTGATACAGACACAGTCTCAATGCTCCACTCTAATGTTGCTGAATTATTGACAGCAAATTTAGCAATCACTGTCCAAGGCTCCTTGTACATATTACTGATTAGGATAACACAATTCCTAAGAGCACTCCACTCAAAACCTTCATTATAAAAAGACAAACAGGTAGGCCCACCAATGATGTTCGGACTTCAAAATGCTCAGTTTAGCCCAACGTGGTCAGTGGTTGCATGCAAAAGAATGGTCATCAACAATTTTATCCATGTTGCATTAGCTTTAGTTTTTTTCTACGTCTTAATTAGATTTTTATCTAAGGTTGCCTGAGTTTTTTTCATCTTGAGGGCACAGTATCTATTAATTCACAAAGTAGCATAGTGCAACTGTGAGATGCAGAGTCCTTCCGTTTAAAGAAACTTATATTTGCCCCAATCATTCTTAACTCCAAGTGTATAGTTACTAAATCGTTTTTGTTTTCGATTGATACTATCAGTTATAATCATATTGCTCTCTAATAGGGAAGAACATTTTTATTTGTATATAGTGGCGAATCACCCTTAAGAAAACTATCCTTCCAGACTCGTCTGGTCAGAGAAGTTTGAATTACTCTTTGGAATACTGCCGTATTACAGGATGTCTATTTCAACAGGTAATGTAGAGATATTTCTTTAGGAATTAATTGATTTCCCATTTTTTTTTCAGTTTAATAGAGAAACATTGAGGGAGGTCGTCACTTTCCAAATGAAGGCAAATGCAAAAGAAAAAAAACAAATGGGAAAAAAATGTCCAGATAGAAATGTAAATCAATTTGAGCCTGAGGTGGGGTCGGAAATGGGAATCCATCTTGTCCACGCATCGAAAGGCTACCCAGTCTATGGTCCCGGGACGTAACCTCCACATCCTTTACCAAGTAGTGTTTTTCACCATAAAGGAATTAAACATGGTAGGTTTAGTAATCCCCAAACACATATCAAGAGTTAACACTCCATCACAATAGAGGTTACATGATAATCGATGATTGTGTTAGCCAAGTAATTTGTCTGCTTCCGTCCCTAACTTGTCATCTACAGTCTTCAGCATATTATTATCCAAATCCTTGCAAATGGAAAGATAGCAGTTGATCAGGACCAGATGTAAAGAGCCTCCGTTCCCAGTTCTCTAATAAGCAATGTACTAAATAGGTAGAGATTCCTTGAAGACAAAGCATCTCCGAAGTAGCTGTCAACAGCCCACCATTCAAATGCTCTCTCGTGTCATAAATAGCAGAGCTAATAACACCTCATATCCTTCCCAAAGAAAAATTATCCAATAACTAGTTCCCCAAAGCATTACAAAATCTTGACTTCACAGAAATTCTTTCAATCCATCATTATCCTCTTGTTTAGCCAGCCCAACTACGTTCCACACGATCTTTCTTCCTATCATTACCATTACTAAAGCCTCTTCCTGTTTTGCCCACAAAATCCTTAACAGTACTCATTAAATCAAATTCAGCATACCTTGTGGGCCAGAGGTTACCATGAATCTCATTCATATCTGGGAGTACAGAGCATCATTTCAGTGTCAGTTTTTCAATTCTTGGCCCCTCAACCTCTGTTGTGGTGTAAGCCTTTCTAATATAAGACGACCTCCCTTTGGACAGCCAGTGCCATGTTCTCTGGTTAGGTTGGAGGGGACATGTAAGGCAGTGTATGTGCCTTGTGCATATTGCTTGTGCGGATTAGGGTGAACATGGAGAGTCTGAGGCGCTTTACTAAATGGGGCCAGAACTCCATTATGAATTTTCTTTGTGTGAATGGAACACCAGATGGAGGATGAGGAGGGCCTGACATACTAAGATATAAATTGTAGGTCTAAGAACAAACAAATCAAATAATATTAATTTCAGGACAAAAAGCCCTCACACACCGTTGGATGCTTCATCACGGGGCCCCACCAGGCATAGGTCTGGACGATTCTGGTGTGGGCTACTGCCTTTATGTAGTGGAGCTCATGAGGTGTTTTGAAGGTTGATAACCGGATGGGTGATGTCAGATGAGCACTTTTGGATGTTAGATATGGGGATATACTGCACTGAGGAACCTGTGTAGCTTAAAACTACCTATGAGTGGAAAAATACATTTTATTATATCCCCAGCAATAGGAGTAAAAGAAGACTGGGATTAATTCAACCCACAAAGAGAAGTCAACTTGCTTCTGCCTAAAAGGCACACTAAATTGAGGTGTATGGGCATTCGATCACGGCATTCTTAGCTTCTATGTTTTCTAATCTATATTTTGTAGCACCTTGATAGCAGAGAGGGTTAGAAGATCCTGATGACTGCCTATACTTTTCAGTTAAGGGTGCCTATTGAATAGAAACCTATTGACCTATCTGTGTGGGGTGAATTAATCCACTCCTTTTTTTAATTTCTACCATTAGGGATACAATAACATTTCCTTTTCAACCTATCCTTTACCATCTGTACTGTATCTCCCTCATCTTATACCATAAGTGTTCATCAAACAGCACCCATCCTGTTATCACCCTTTAAAATGCCTCTAGGGCTCCTATACATATGGGTAGCAGCTTGCAGTAGAATGATGATGCTCCAATTAATATGCAGAGAGAATCTTGATTTCATTAAAGACAACGGAGGCTAACATTATGCAATGACTATTATTGCTGCCCCAACATGCAGCCCTTTAAAGAATACTAATCCATCATAAACAAAAAGAATGTTCATGTGGACACTATAAATATTATGTGCATCATCTCATCCTCCTCTTTTAGCTGCGATATCACAAGAGGTAAATCGCTTTGATGACTTCCGTTGGTTTTCGTGCATTATTATCTAAAACGAAAAAGAAGGATTCTCACAGTAAATGAAGTTTTGATAGGAACAAATAACAAAGGCAAAGAACATTAGTCATGGTGACAATCAAACTTCTAATTTTCTTTGAATACATAGCAATCTTACTCACCAAAAACTTTTATCTCCTCGGGTGAGGAGGGAGGTAAAATGTTAGCCTCCGTTGTCTTTAATGAAATTAAGATTCTCTCTGCATATTAATTGGAGAATCGTCATTTCATTACAAGACCGGAGGCTACCATTAAGCATGTGTAAAGCCAACTAAGGCTAGGTTACTAACATGCTCTACTAGTCTTAAATAAAACTTTGCAAAGGTGTTTGCGTTTGACCCGTCGGCTGTTTTAAGTATTTCAGGCAGGGATCCCCCTGCCCAAAAGACCTTACCAGCCATAGCGCCCCTTGAAGAGTGTGCCCCGAAATTAGAGAGGTCTATACCTGCTTCCTTCATAATCCTGAGTATCCATCTCGCTAATGTAGCTGTAGAAATGGTTTATGAAGTTTCACATATGATAAGAGTAGTTAATCAAAACGATCAGCTCTGAGATCTGCTATTTTACTTTCATACTCTTCATACATCTTACCACACAATTTTTCACACTCGTGGAAGAAAGGATAAAAGACGGAGTCTGACATCGTCTTTGTTCTCCTCCAAATGTCGAAGTGTACCCCTTCCGCTAAATAGAATCTGTTAGATCGTTCTAGAGCATGGATGTCTGAAACTCTTCTAAAGGAGATTAAGCATAATAAGGTAGCAAGTTTCATAGAAATTTGTTTAAGATAGAGAAATGTATTGTTTGGCCAGTAAGAAAAAAGTTTAAAAATCAGATCGACATCCCATAGGGGTCCGTATTGTGCTTTAGGGGGCCTTTTCAAATGTTATCCTTTTCATCACTCTTTTTATCAAAGCATTACTATCAATAGCCAGATTGTTAAGCAGAGCATGAATGACCTGGAGAGATTGCAGATCTACAGCAATTTATTGTTCTGTAGGATAGGTCTGAATCAAAAAGATGTGCTAAATAGTTGGCTACTTGCTATATAGGAGCTTCCACGGGATCCACATTCCTTTCCTTGAACCAACTACACCATTTTTTCCAAACACCCCTATATCTTTTCCTAGTTCCTGGTGCCCATGATTCCTCCAGTAAGTTTTTAGCTTCTCCTGAAAGGCCTGAATATCTCTCTAAACCCCTGAAATCCACCTGACAAGATGGTTCATCTTCCCTTCTAGCACTTCCCTTCTCCGTCTGAACTTTGAAGACGACCCAAGGACGCCGGGATTAGGCGTTGAATATCTATCGTAAGTTCCATCACCCCGGGAAACCACACTTGTGATTTCCAAAGGGGGTTACTAGAATGATACTCTCGCCTTCCACAAGACTCTCTGAATCATGGAGAAGGGGGAGAAAAGCATTGCTTTTGTTCTTCCCCCCCCCCAGTACTGAAGGAAGGCATCCACGGCCACTGCGTTTGGGTCTGGTCTCCAACTGAAATATGTCTGTACTTGGGACGTTAATCTGCTGGCAAATAGATCCACCTGGTTTGGGCCCAGAGATTCTCTATCGGGGAGAACACTTCTGGGTGTAGTTTCCAATCGCTGGAATCCTGGAGAAACCTTGAATTCCAATCTGCCCTTATATTCTGTGCTGCTGGTATATATTCTGCTCTAAGAGTAATCTTTTGTTCTCAGCAAAAATACCATAGCTGTCTTGCTATATCCAATAAGGCTTTGGATTTGGTACCTCCCAACCGATCTATATAAGAGACTGCTGAGAAGCTGTCTAAATGGATCAAAGTGTTTGAATTCTTCACCTGGTCTTTGAAGCTCATAAGGGCATTTAGCCCAGTTAACGTTTCCAGGCAATTTATGTGGAGTGATTGTTCTTTTACGGACCATCTTCCCCCTGTTTCTAATTTGCCTATCCGGGCCCCCCAGCCTCGGGTGCTTGCATCCGATTCTAGGACAAAGTTCTGTACGTTCCCAAAGATGGCCTTGCCATTCCATGCTTCGAGATTCTTCAGCCACCATAATAAGTCCTCCCGGGTGTCCTTCGATAGGGATATTGGGTCCCCATACCATAGATTTTTCCTTAAGCTCCACACTTTCAATCTCTGTAGCCCTCTGTAGTGAAGGGGGCCAGGGCAAATTGCTTGAATTGAGGATGAAAGAAGACCCAGAACTCTCGCCAGGTCCCTTAGTAGTATGGAATCTTTGGATAAAACTTCCTTTTATTTTTGTTACTTTCTTGCGCGGTAGAACTAGTTGAGATATTATGAAAATTACCTGACAGCCAAGGAATTCTATGTCTTGTGTTGGAACCATGACAGACTTCTCTGAGTTTGTTATGAAACCCAAACTTTCTAGGAGGTTTATTGCCCAGGTTAGATGTTTCTGAACTTCCGACCTGCTCTGAGACATTATGAGAATGTCGTCTGGTATTTAATTAGTCGAACTCCTCTTTCTCTGAGGTAGCTTACTACAGGCCGAAGCACTTTGGTAAAACACCATGGGGCTGAGGACAGTCCGAAGGGGAGGCAGAGGAACTGATAAAGTGTTCCTTTCCAAACAAAGCGGAGATACTTCTGGCTGTCCTCGTCCATGGGTGTCGTAAAGTAGGCATCTTTGAGGTCCAAATTTACCAGCCAGTCCTTGGGCTGTAAGATGTCTCTCAAGAGATGGATACCTTCCATCTTGAAATGTCTGTAGTTTAAACATTTGTTTAATTCTTTTATGTTTATAACTGGTCTCCATCCTTTGTCCTTCTTTTTCACCAAAACAATTGTACTTATGAACCTCTTTTCTAAATTTTCTAATTTTGATACTTTCTTTAAGGCCCCTTTGTCTAGCATTTGTGATACCTCTAAGTCTATCAATGTCATTTGTTCTCCATCCACATTCATTTCTCTGGGACAATTGGTTTGAAATGGGTAATCCCAAAAATCTATCTTGAAACCCGCTATCGTTTCTAGAACCCAAGGATCTTGTTATTTTTTTCCAATTGTGGATAAAAAGTTTGTCTTCCTTTTATCTTTATGGGGGGGCGTAAATAGTCTTGCTCACCTTGGTATCCTTGATTAGAGGATCTGTTTCTTCCGCTGCGGAATCTTGATCCTCGCCCTGTTTGGGGGTAAAATTTGGAGCTCTGGCGAGAACCTCTGTTGTAGTTGGAGGGCCCTCTCTGATCTTGTGGGTAGAAGTGGGGCCTATACTTCCCGCGGCTGATAGCCGGTCCCCTCCTGTCAGCCCGTCCAAAAAGGGAGCGTGAGCTGAAGACTCTATGCATGTTGGTTTGAGCTTTGCTAAAAGCTGTGAAGGTGGAAACCTACTTTCCAAGTGATTTAACAAAGTCGTCCCCAAATAGGAGCCCCTTGGCGTCACCCCTGTCCTCCCTAGAGGATAATTCCGCTAGTTTGGGTTCATTCTTAAAGACAGCTTTTCGTCTTTTAGTTATCAAATTAGGTTGGCATTACCCAATAAGCATATGGCGCGTTGAACCAGCCTCTCAAGAGGTAGATATTCACAGATGTATTATTCCCTCTGGCTTCTTCTGCCATGTTTAAAATGAGGCTAAGCGGGCAGAGTATATCCAGGAGTTTGTCCTGGCACTGTTTTGGACATTTTTCAATGCCCTTCCTGGGGTCCTTTCCAAACTTAAATAAGAAGGTAATTAATTTGGGATCAAGGTTAGGAGTATTGCATACCTTGTCCGCGGTGGAGGGTCTAGGCCCGCAGGTTTCTCCAACGAGTAACTCATGAGCTACCAGTTGCTCTCAAGCTACCTGTGAGTAGCTCTCCTGTGTGCAGCCCAGCCTAAGACTATCAAAGCTTTTGCTTGGTTGAGCTAATATATGTACACCAAAATTAAAAACGTATTCAAGCCAAAAATATGTGTATTTTCACAACTCATAAGCTGATGTCTGCAGAAAAATAGTTGCATTTTCAAAATGTGCTTAAAGCTATTATTTGAGTTGGAGAGATGTATTACTCATATTTATACCTTGATGCCAGGATGATTGCAGCTATGGTTTGTATGTACGACCCATGTAATATTTCAGTTCAAATTGTCAAAGCCTTTTTTACGTTATTGCTGGAAACCCCTTCCTAATGCACCAATGTGATCACTGCTGACACTCACTTTTACATCACTAGTAGTAGCTCAGGATGATTTTCATTGAACATAAGTAGCTCTTGTTACAGAAATGGTTGGAGACCCCAGGTCTAGGGCATTTATTTCTCAGTAAATTCGGAGTTTCTTTGTCCAGACCTTTTCTTAACCACTGTCTCAAATACTGTGTTATGTGATCCATAGGCCACTATTCAGCACTACGTGGGTGCGTAATGGTGGTGGGATTGAACATTTCTCCCCCGAAGGGGTCTTTAATCTCTGACGAGGTTGAGGGTCGCTCTAGATCGTGGTCTAGGATTTCAATTGTATCGTATGTGTCTTCTGGATGGAAAATAAATTCATTCATTTGCATCTCATCATAATCAATGTTCTCCGAAGATGAGTTAAGTACATCTTCTGCTTCTCTTGTGCCACGAGGGTCACTTCTTTCTATCATGCCGCTACAGGCAACCTTTCTAAAGACCACAGTTGGGTGCCCTTTCTCTCTTGTGCTGCTAGGAGCACCACTTTCTGTTGTAGCCTGAGGACTACCAGAGCTATAGGCATGGTTAGGAGCCTCATCCAAGTGTTTCCTCTTTTATGAAACCTTCCCCTGTCTTTGGGGTTTGGAGGTAGCGTGGGAATCCCCTTCTGAGAGGGAAAAAAAGTTCTCCTCCATGGGGCTTTCCCTCTTCCTCCTGGATAGTGCGGCGCCACCACCTCCTTAACCGAGGACCTAAGCGCCTCCTCTAGAAACCTCTTAATGTTTTCCCCCATAAGCTCTGTTTGTGGTTGGGGGTTCTTGGTTTACATAATCAAAATAATGGGATATTGTGGTCCCTAATACTCTTATGGTCCTTAAGACTCTTCCTTGAGAAAAACTGGCTTATTCTACTCCCATTTTGAGTTTGTAGTCTGCAACTACTTGAATTTCCTTAAAGGCTTGTTTGGAAATAATTATACGCAATGTTGACACTAGAGGGGGCTAAAGCCACACCTAAAACGTAATGGATGAGCTTCTCCGGTAAAAATCTGCGAGCAGCGCGGCCGTTTCATCTCAAGCGAGGAGCTGTTGCCAAGGCTACGTGCTTGCAAGTGGAGGGGGGGCGTCAACACAAAGGAAGGACGTTCTGCCCCCTTTGTTGACTTTCGATCCTGGGATGCGTAGGACGTCACAAAGCTGACGCTTGAACTTGCTGCGGCTTCGTTACCAAGGGACGCGGGTGAGAGAGAATCCCGCTTGGTGTTTATTTTTCGGCCCGTTAGCTAATTTAGTGAGCATGTCGGAGGATGCACTACTGAAATTTAAATGGTGATCGCGTGCTCGGCAGTTGATACAAATAGGGTCCTGACGGCGCCTCGGCCGCGTTATTTAACATAATTGAAACTATTAATGCAGCATTTTCTACATTAGGTCGTGTAAATGAGTCTTCAGACTCGTAAAAAAGATGAATAGCACTTATCTGGCCCTACCATAAATTGGATGGGCTTACGGTTTCCCTTTACTAAGGATTTATATTAAAAAATTAAATACGAGGAAAAAAGCGATCTACATAGATAAGACAGCGATAATAGTAATAACTATCTTTAAATCGCATTATACTTATATTAAGAAACACAGACAATATAGGTGTATCTGAAATAGTAAGACAACGTAGTAAAGCTCATATACTTATCTTGATCAGGAGCAGCTAATAAAAGAGAAGGATGAGATGGTGCACATGATATTTATAGTGTCCACATGAACATTCTATTTGTTTATGATGTATTAGTATTCTTTAAAGAGTTGCATGTTGGGGCAGCAATAAAAGTCATTGCATAGTGGTTGCCTCTGGTCTTGTAATGAAATCACGCTGGTTTGCTAATTTTTTTCGTGCTTGTTTGTTAATTTAGTAAGCACGTCAGAGGACGCAATACCGAAATTTCGATGGTGATCGCGTTCTCGTCGTTTGGTACAAACAGGATCATGTCGGTGCCCGGCCGTGTTATTTTACATAATTAAAACTATTCATGCGGCATTTTCTATGTTAGGCCGCGTGTTTGAGGCTTCAGACTCGTAAAAAGGCGAATACCACTTACCTGGCCCTACCATAAATTGGATGGGCTTACGATTTTCCGTTTAACTAGGGATTTTTATGAAAATGTTAAATACAAGGAAAAACAGTTCTACATAGTTAAAACAATCATAATAATAATAATCCTTAAATAGCATTACAGTCCATATTAAGAAACACAGACCTCATAAGGTATTTAAAATAGTAAAATATCGTAGTGAAGCTCAGATACTTATCTTGATGAGGAGCAGCTAATGAAAGAGGAGGATGAGATGGTGCACATGATATTTATAGTGTCTATATGAACATTCTATTTTGTTTGTGATTTATTAGTATTCTTTAAAGGGCTGCATGTTGGGGCAGCCATAAAAGCCATTGCATAATGATAGTCTCCGGTCTTGTAATGAAATTGTCAAGACCCAAGCCAGGAGGGGGCCAATGATAGATAAAGCATACCACTCAAGAGTAGGTGAGGGCCTTTTGTCCTGAAATGAACAGTACTTGTTTTGTTTGCGCTTAGAGCTCCTGTAATGTCTAAAGTGATATTCTAAACCCAAGCAAAGAGTATTTGTGTTGGCGTAAACTGGAGAACATAGGTCCTTGCTTTCTCTCCTCTCTTTCCCTCCATTGTGATTAGATTTAAATTATAGGAACGTTCACAACGTCCTTTGAGTGGACCTGGCTCCTGTGAATGAAAAAGGGCGACAAAGACCCAGCTGAATTGTAGGGACATTGTCCGTCACCCTTCTTAGTTATTTTTTCCTCCAGAGGTGTTACTGCTGACAGATGTGTAGGGGCTGAATGAGAAGACTGTTCTCTCGTTTGTTCCTTTTGTCTCCAATTCCCCTGCCAGGGAACACCCAGCTCCACCCAATCTTCCTGTTAAATTTGAGTGACAAAAATTGTAGCCTGACCAATCTGACAATAATAAACAAAACATCAGGAACAGCATAAAACCAACTCCTAAAATGGATCAGTGGAATCCACATTTACAAAACTAGGATCAATACAGGGTAGAGCCCAGGTCAGTGTGCCAGGATTCTCATTTACTAGTGCCAGGTCCATAAAGCAGTGCGGTTGAGAAATGCTTAATTTCTAGAGCCTGGATCCCCAATTGCTGGATTACTTCGTAGGGACTACAAACCTAAGAAAGACCCATGCAAAAAGATCTGTGGACATACTGAAATAGGAAGAACTGCCTATTGGACCAAGGGTATTGCAGTACTGCATCGTTAAGAGAGGATATATTTGTATTGTGGAGCCATCGGCCTAACTGCCTAGTAACTAAGAGGCTGTTCAAGAGACTTTGATGCTTTTCTTGTTAGGAGAAGCTGCTTTGAACTACCTTGAGATAAGAGTGGGAAACAGCAATAACAACGCATGCCTTACATCGCATGCCTTTACAACGACCGCGTTGTTACAACGCGAACCATTACATCGCGAGTCGTTTCAACGACTTGCTGTAGGGGGTGCACTGGTGTTGGATTTAGAATCCAACACCTTCCCTGCTGTTGCACAAACTGGAGTAGGGATAGGAAATTAAACTATTCCTAAGTCCAGCGCGCCCCCTACAGCAAGTCGTTGAAATGACTTGCGATGTAATAGTTCGCATTGTAACAACGCAGTCGTAACGACCGCGTTGTAAAGGCATGCGATGTAAAAAGTAATATATTCGATAAGAGTCTACTGAGTGATGAGGGGTACTGCTGGTGTCCATACTCGAAGTAAACGCTGCCTATGAAAGGAGGTCCTGATGGAGCTTTTTAGGAGGAACTGGCAGTTGGCATGTTGTAGCCTAAGAAAGGATCTCTACTGCGAGGCTGTGTTGAGAGCCATTTGTGTCTCTGGAGTTTCTTTTGGGATGCCTACAGGAGGAAACGTATCTGCTCCTGAGTGGGTTTTTGGCCTCCACTGACCAGTCCCCAGAGAGATCTGGGAGGCAGCTTGAGAAAGAGAATGTTTAGGTTTTCATTGCGTACTCTCACCTCACCAATCCCTGGCCGGAGCTTTAATTTACAGACCCCCAGGTCATGCCGGGAAGTTCCTCAAGTCCCTCAACGACTTAATCGCGCCGCTAGTCCCCAGATACAAGCATTTCCTGGTACTGGGTGACTTCAATATCCATATGGATAACCCGGCAGAGCAGGAGACCACCTCTCTGTTTGAGTCCCTTGATATTCTGAACTTATCCCCCTATGTTTTCCATCCCACCCATGACAAGGGCCACACTCTAGATCAAATTTTCTCCAATGTTAAGATTCAAACAGATGAGCCTGTCCCTTTAACATGGACGGACCACCATTTGATAGGTTTCAAGGTGTGCAAATTGGCAAGATGCCCTCAATCACATGAAAAGCACCGTCCCTCCACGTCAAGACCCTTCTACCGAATTACCCCAGAAGCCCTGAGCTTGTCTTGCACCCGCTTTCACTCAGTGGCAACACAGAGACTGATGCCCTCCGTTTAGAAAATTGGCTGCAGCAATGCACCTGGGCGCTCGCACCTCCGTCCACGCGCCCTTTGAAATCTGTTCGACGGTCCTCTCCATGGTTTAATGAAGCCCTCAGGCAGAGCAAAAGTGCATGCAAACGTCTGGAAAGAATATGGAGAAAATTTTTTAATACCGAGGACAAACAAATTTACAAAGCAGCCTTAAAGGCCTACCATAATGAAATTTACTAGGAAAAAAAAATGTCTTTTCATCCAAAATTGAGTCATCTGGAAACAAAAGTAAGGACATTTTTAAAATTGTAAGACTTTTCCTCCCCAAGTGCAGTAGCTAGACTCTTCACCCCGACTTTAGAATGGACAAATCAGCTTGCGTCATTCTTTCATGAGAAAATTAGAACTATTCAAAACTCCTTTGTGGAGCCACTTCCGGAAGAGGAAAGGGACACTGTCTCTTTACCCTCTGACACTCCTGCAGTGTGTCCCTCCTGCACACAGTCCCCCCCCCCCTTCCACTTGAGACGTCCTTGAAGATTATGAAGGGCCTAAAGTCCGGATCACCTACTGACCCATGTCCGGCTAAAACACTGGCATCTGTGGCCGAGATCATTAATCCAATTGTCAATACTGTTTTGAATTTGTCACTAAGTAACGGCCAGGTGCCTCCAAACTGGAAGAGTGCAAAAATCCTCCCACTGTTGAAAAAGCCTTGTGCCGACCCCTTGGTAGCATCAAACTATAGACCAATCTCACTCCTCCCTTTTTTCTCAAACCCTAGAGAACTATGTAAACTCAGAGATCACGGACTACATAGAATCTAATAACTTTCTCCACCAGAGCCAGTCTGGTTTCAGACCTAATTTCAGCACGGAGACTGCTTTGCTGGAAATCTCGGAGTCCATAAAGGAGAAACTAGATAAAGGAGGTAAAGCGGTGTTGATCCTTCTGGACCTATATGCAGCTTTCGACACCATGCCCCATGACCGACTCCTGCATAGACTACAGGAATGCGGCCTGGGAGGCACGGTGGTCAAGTGGTTCTCCTCCTTTTTGGAGGATAGACACCAAGAGGTCTGGTCCCCTCCTTTTGCCGCTCCTATCCCCCCTCTGAAAGTGGGTGTTCCGCAGGGCTCCATCCTGAGCCAGACACTTTTTAATCTTCACATGGCCCCCCTCGCCCCCTTGGTTGAAGCATGTGACGCAACAATAATTTCCTACGCTGACGATACGCAGCTTCTGTTCACATGTGAGAAGGGCGAGGATTTCGTAGGGGAGAAAATAAAAAATTGCCTGACTGGAGTGTTTACTTAGCTTAGACAAAATCAATTAAAATGCAACCCTGAGAAATCTGAAATAATCTTCTTTGGTTCTCCATCTCGGGACGAGGTGAAACAATGGTGGCCTGCTGACATGTCACCTCCCCCAATCTTCGGTTAATACGGTCAAAGATTTTGGGGTAAAGTTGGATGACCCTCTGTCCATAAAAGCCCAAATACAGACAGTCGCAGGATCCTGTTTTGGCCTCCTGCGAATGCTCAGGAAATTCCTCTCCCTGCTATCTCTCTCGCACAGAAAGACTGTGGTCCAAGCCCTTATTGCCTCCAGGTTGGACTACGTAAATGTTCTGTACCTGGGTCTCCCAGAGTACTTATTAAACAGACTTCAGGTGGTCCAGAATGCTGCCGCCAGGGCGGTTCTCATGCTTGGACCCAGAACACAGATTTCTCCTCATCTGAAGGCCTTGCACTGGCTGCCTGTCCGAAATAGAATTCGCTTCAAAGCCCTAGTCCTGGCTTTCAAGGCTCTACACGGCACGGGAGCCCACTACATCAGAAAGAGCGTCCTTCACTATGCCCCCGGCAGAACCCTGAGATCATCCTCTCGACAACAGGTGGCCGTTCCCAAATTTTCTCGTATTCGGACCGGCGGCCGCTCTTTAAGTGCAGGCTGCCCGTGCTTGGAACCTTTTGCCGGTGCCACTCAGACAGGTGCCTGATTTACTGACTTTCAGGAGGCAACTTAAAACCTGGCTGTTTCATCAACAACTTTAGGTCTCTCCCTCTTTGTGCGACAGCAACATACTAGCCATATGGTTCTCTTAGCGCCAGGACACTCTTTTGAGTAGCTGTACGCTCTATAAGTACCTTATAACAACATAACACATGAGTGATAGACATTAAGAAGCTTTTTTGGGAGGGTGAAAGGGGACTGGGGGGGCAATTTTCATTGTGTATTGGAAACGAAGAAAAACAAATAAGCCTCAGTGTACCAGCATATAGCGTAAATCCACACAATATCACAAGTGGTATATATATTAATGAGCGTCCTTAATTTAGTACACCTTCATCTTAACATATGGAGTCCTCTACGCTTTTTTAACAAACATGAAGAAGCTTTTTTGTTAGCTTGGCACTAAGAGAAACACAACCACATTCAGCAATACCACAGCTGCGACCGAGGGTTGGCTCTTCATCTTTTTTGAGTAGTGGGGTTGATCTTGGATCTCTGGTAGGCCTGAAAGTGAGAAGCAGAAGACAACAGATTCAGACTTCACCCTTTCTCTGACCACACGGCCCCTGTTCTGGAGTTGGAGGTGAGTCCCTGACATCGGAGGATCTGGATGTTGCCGCTAGAGCCGACAGGACCAGGGGAGAGAAAACGAGACCATTATCAATGGTTCATGCGCACACAAGCTGTGTACCTTTATGCCTGGTGGGCAGCCCACGGTGGTGATCGACTATTTAAAGATATAGCCCATATATTGGGCATTAGGGCATGCTGACCCCCTCCCAAATTAACACTTGCCTTGTGTCCCCATTGGCATATCCTTTTAGGATGGAAGCATGCCTGCGGAGACACAGGCATCTAAGGTGAGGGACATTCAGCATGAAAAACCCCTACCTGCGGAATGACACAATCCACTAAGAGATAGAGATATAGTACTGTGACCATGATTTAAACAATATTTAGGTGCCAACGGCTGTAATTTAAAAGGCGTGAGGGGCAGCCATTTTTTCTGAGAACAGTATTGTTTTAGTCCCTTCCGTCCTAATAAATTTAAAGTGAACTGTGTCCTAGACACCACTGGGACAAACTATTGTTTCTGCTGATTTTACAAGAAGTACGTTTTCCCTGCCTGAGCCCAATGGCAGCCTGAAGCTAGATGTGGCTAGCTCTCTGATCCAGTGACTTTCCTAAGGGATTGTTATTCCCATAAAGAACTCATTCACTATTTGGTATACTGTTTTGCCAATTGTACATTCTGTTCGCATTTGTAATGTTACACATAGGGGTCGATTCCGATGTCGTTAGGAAGGCCTCCAGACGGGTTCCGGAACATGCGAATCTGATTCAGAGCCTATGTTTCCTACAGAATCATTCCCCGTTACGAACGACCAAGTACGATGCGAAGATCTCGTCTGCGTCGACCGAATCGTTTCCGTACCCGATCCTGTACGTCCGACTCGTTCGGAGCCGAATCGTGCCGCGCAATGGAGCCAGATTCCGAACAAGCGAGTACGATGCACGATTCGGACAGCTGTATCGACTCTGTCTCATCGAGACAAAACAGCTGTCGGAATCTGACTTCGGGGGCCCAGAGCAGGCCCCCCTTCGCTCGGAGCCCTCCAAATCGGTCACGGGGGGTGCCCATGGGTCCCCCCGATCCAAGCATGCACAGTGTGGCAGGCAACATGGGGTGCCCGCCACAGGGTGTATGCTTTTCCCCATACACCCCTTTTTTGCTATGGGAGCCTGTGTACGCGTCAGTATACAGGCTCCCATAGAGTTCAATGGTAGTCCGAGTGAACCGAGTCCGTCAGCATACGGCTGCATCGTACTCGTTCGGTCGGACTCGCACAACGCTATCCGCTAGGAAAGCCCTCCGGATCCGAGTCTTACGGAGGGCTTTCCTAGCGAGATCGGAACCGGCCCCATAGTATTTAACTTTGAGAACATCAATTATTTTTCCTTTTTAAAAATAAAGGATCTGATTGTACTATGATTTATTGAGTGTTATGTGTTATACTGACTTCTTAATTTCCAACCCAGTTCAGCTCCCTGAGGGAGTCTTGGGCTGCTTTGCTATCACTGCTCTGAAAGTTAACTGCTGAAGTGCTGTGCTTGAGTTTCACTTTGAGCTAACAAATTCGAGAATGCGCGGACACCAACGGTAAACTACCTCGGTTAAACACAATGGAGGCCCAGTAACCCCTGTATGCCCTTGGACTGCCTGAACAAGTCCTCACACTGTCACTCCACTGAGCTGCCAGATCTCTACAACTGATCCATTGGGGATGCTGCTGTTTGAACCAGAGGAGGGCAGTGCCTGTCTTAATTTATTAAAGAATTTGTTCCGGGGTCCATAGCACTTTTTATGGGCCCGTCGCTGATGCCTCTGAATCCTAGTATGCCAAAAACAATTGCTGCCTAATTTTGATCCCTCCTCGTGTTAGTTTTTTCCACCACCCTACATTTCCTTTCTCTTTGTCATACTTTTGCAGGCTCTCTTTTTATTCCAGCTTTCTCCCTTTGTCATGGTTTTACAAACTTTATCTTCCTCTTCTTCGTCCCTTTTCTCCCTTTCTCTCTTTTGCTGTCGTTCAAAATCTGCTATTGAAAAGTAAGTCTGGTGCCAAAAAATTAGTGCTAGTTTCCACCACTGGCAAACATTGAGCACTGGGATAGGGTGCAGTTACGCTTGTGGCCACCTTTAAATATCGTGAAGAATGCTAGATGGTGCAGAATTCTAACAATTTCACTCCAGCTCTTATGGCCCAACGGATTTGTGTTCTTTTGTTTATATCTTTGCAAAATGTTTCAGCAGCTAGTAAGCTGTCCAGGTGTAATGTAAAAAAATGTTACAAGATGAGGGATCGCCCCACTATTACAAATGGGAAAATATCCTGTTCCTTTCCTAAAAAGAAAGAGTTTTCTTTAAGTGAATTTAAAATTGTAATTGTAGAAAATGGTTTTGTATGTGGAGGCACAAGACTGACTTTTAAAGGAGGTCTACTTGTCATTCATTGTTGGGTCTAGAGCAAGGCAAGATTAAATAGCCATCTAATGCACCACCCTAAAAGGGTGTAGACAGCTGAAAAATAGATCGTCGTTACATGCAGGAAGATCACTTTGTCTAAAGCAGCAAAAATGCTAGCACTGGGCTTCATTACCCTTTCCTACTCCATCCCCTCAAATAGCTTATCTAATTTAATTTGAAAGGGTTAGAAACAATAGGAGTCCTGGTCTTTATTTACACATTCATAGTTTACATTTTCTTAGTAGATAAGCCCAATATTTCTCACTGAAAAATGTTATGAGACTGCAAAAATATTTGCTAATTCAACAAGAAAAACAACTTCCGCTTGTTCCACTTGTTGAATAGCTGTTTTTTTTGTTAACTTTTCTTGTTTGCAGAACATGCTGTTTTGTTTGTTTCTCAGAGCCAGGTATCTGATCTGGATGTCCTGGGATGAAGATAAGTTATTGTGAGAGCCAGACTCCCCTTGTTATAATGGTGGAAACGTCCTTCCCTCGAGCTTGTTCTTTGTCCTCTCTGTCTGAAACAGCACATGATTAATGGAAACTTCTGCCTACAATTGCCATTCATTTGTATTTTTGTAAGATAATTTCTTAGCTATTTTTTTATTCAATGTAGAATTGTAGAGCACAAATATATATTATAGGCTTTCACATATATGTATAAAAAAACATGATGTTTGCAATTATTCAAAGCACTCATCAGTTAGTCATTGTAAGAAGCTGGCTCTCTATATAGTGTACTAAAATCAAGTACACTGTGCCGAGAGTCCAGTGGGTCCCCAATTGGTTTACAGAGGCATAAGTAGATAATACTACGCTCTCTTTTGTGGTTGTGTGAGCAAGCAGTTAGGCTTCTCAGAGGATAGTGCTAAGCATTTGTTGTACTCACAGAGGCAGTAAATGAGACATACACTTAAAGAATAAACCAAAAACCAAATTGGAAAAATAACACTTCATTTTATTTATGCTTTAAACTTAAGAACTTCTTTCAAAGTTAAGTACAGTATTCACAGCTAAGTAAAATGTTCAAACCTGTGCGCTTTTATGCACAATGCAATCCTATGGGAGGAAAAGTCAAAGATGCATAAAGGTAAGTACAGTCGGTTCATCTTCCGGGATTGGAATAGTAGTCGGCCAAGGTTCAAAGTAGTACCAGCAGTTCTTCGGGAACCACCTGGGTTCTACCGGGAGCAGGGTGCTGGCGAGGCTGGTAGTTGGCCACCTGAAAAGATGATGCACAGGGTGACTTGCGTGCAAGTCCGAGGGCTTCCAAACGGGGTTGGAGGTTGCAAGGGGGTCTTGGAGCACGGGGACTTAGCTGGTTCGTCTGGACCTGTGCAGGGCGACTTGGGTGCAGAGTGATTAGGTCGGCTGGGCTGGGTGCGCAAAGATGCATCTCGCCGTCTGGGACAAACCTCTGGCAGGGGCAAAATCAAAGCTGCTGGGCAAATCTCAAAGTGGGTCTCGGTGATGCTGACGTCCCTCGACAAGTGCTTGGTTCTGGTTTAGTGAGAATCCAGACTGGACTTTTGCTGTTTGTGTTTGGTGCAGGGCATCCTGTAACCTGGGGGTTGGTGCTGCATGGCTCTGGTTGGTCCTGGTGTCTTCACACTCTGTGGGGAGACAGATCGGACCTTTCAGAACACAAGTATTTTCTCCTGGTTGTCTGCGGCATTGGTCGGGCCGGGGAGCTGAAGGCGGTGAGCCGGACTCTGCTTGTCGGTGCCTGCGGACTGCAGGGGAGTAGATTCTCTATTCAAAGGGAGACTGTTGGTAGTTCTCCAGTTTGCAGGACAAGTCACTCTGTTGCGATTGTTGAGAGAGGGCTTAGGACGGCAGGGTTTTGTGCCAGAGTCCAAAGTTCTTCTGCAGTTCTCACCAGGCAGTGACTCATCTTCATCCTTCTGTTGATCCATCGAATCCGAGTTCTTGGGTTCAGTAGTGCCACCTAAATTCTCAATTTAAAGGTGTTTACGGGGAGTGACCAGTAGTAGCCAATAGTCTACCTACATTTAGGGTGTCTACACCCTCTATATGACTACTTCCTGTAGGAAGTGGACATAACCCCGAGCCTAGAATGTGAATTCTGTCCAAAACAACATGGAGGCATCTAAAGTGGGGTCCATATCAGCTGGCCTGCCCTAGGGGTGGTGTTGGCTGAATGTGGACACACCTCCTAATCTTGCTAATTTTCCTGCCTGTCTTACCGCCAAAAAGCGGGGTCAGGGTAGGGGGGCGGGCACCTCCACGATCTGGAGAGGCCCAAGGTCGCATAACAAAGGTGGCGCTGCCTTTGAAGCTTCTCCCTCTGGAATTCCCATCCTGCTTGGAGGAAGTGTGAACACCTCCGCCCAGAGCAGGCTTTGTTCCTGACCTCCGAGAGCAAAGGCTCTCACCTCAGGAGGTCAGAAACCCTCTGTGGTGGGTGGCTGGTCGCGACCAGTCAATCAACACACTAGTAGTTGGTAGGTTTTCTGGGAGCACCTCTAAGGTGCCCTCTGAGTGCATTTATTAATTAATCCAGCACTGACAGTGTGGGTTTATTAAGACGAGGTGTTTAACAAACACCCTGGGGTACAGTGAAGCCATCATGCAGCTGGGGAACCCGTAATGACGAGTGTCCAGCCCATGTACTCGTTATGGCTTCCCTGTGCACGGGCGTTATCTAAGGGAGAACATAGATAATACCGTGACATATCCACTCTCGCAGATATGCCCACACATAGGTATAGTGCATCCTGCCTTAGGGCTGTAAGACCTGCCATAGGGGTGACTTACCCATACCACATGTAATGCTGGCAGGCATGGCACACAGGGATGTGTTCTCAAAACAAGAGGAACCGGGAGCTTGTTTAAGCAGGTCCAGCACACGTACTCCCTAACTAGAATTTAAATATGCAAAATTGGTGTGCAGTTCCTTAGAGAGAGTGTGAGTGTTGAGGTCTGTGGAATAGCCTCCTTTTGGAGGAAGTGCCCTCACACACCCTGAAGGATGTCATGCTTCATCATATGGGCCTGCTCCTCGTGGGGCCGGCGCTGCAATACCCGACGGGCACCCTCGAAGGGGCTCTTTGGCGGAGATCTTTTTGATGAAGCCGTTTGGTGTGTGTGGGTGTGTGGAATGAAGTGAGTAGTGTAGTGAAGTGCAGAATAGTGCTCTAAAATAGGTTTGGGAAGGCCCTACTGCATACATTTTTATTCAAGGGACTCACTAACCTAACTTAAAAGCAATGTGGCCTTAACTGGATACAATGGTCCTATAGGGCATGTGTGTTGTGAACAAAGGTGGACATGTTTCTTGCCATTGTTAGCCCCTAACGGGTCTCTCAGCAATTAATTGGGACCAGGTGATTCGGAAAATATCCGTAGTCAATCAATCACAGAATTTGTAGAGCGCACTACTTACCCGCGAGGGTCTCAAGGCGCTGGGGAGAGGGATGGGGGGGGGATGCTGCTACTGGTCGAACAGCCAGGTCTTGAGTAGCCTCCTGAAGGTCAGCAGGTCTTGGGTCTTTCGTAGGCTTAGTGGAAGGGTGTTCCAGGTCTTGGCGGCGAGGTGTGAGAAGGATCTGCCGCCGGTGGTTGTTCTTCGAATGCGGGGGACGGTGGCGAGGGAGAGGTCGGCGGAGCGGAGCTGGCGGTTGGGGACGTAGAAGAAGAGTCGTCTGTTGAGGTAGGCTGGGCCAGTTTTGTGGAGTGCCTTGTGTGCGTGGGTGAGGAGTTTGAAGGTGATCCTCCTGTCGACGGGGAGCCAGTGCAGGTTCCTCAAGTGGGGGGTGATGTGGCTGTGGCGTGGTACGTCGAGGATCAGTCGTGCGGAGGCGTTTTGTATGCGTTGTAGTCGCTTGATGAGCTTGGCCGGGGCTCCCGCGTAGAGGGCGTTCCCATAGTCTAGTCTGCTACTGACGAGGGCCTGGGTGACTGTTCTTCTTGTGTCTGTCGGGATCCACCTGTAGATCTTGCGAAGCATGCGGAGGGTGTTGAAGCAGGAGGAGGAGACTGCGTTGACTTGCTTGGTCATGGAGAGCGTTGAGTCGAGGATGACTCCCAGGTTGCGTGCGTGGTCGGTGGGTGTCGGGGCTGGTCCCAGCGTCGTTGGCCACCAGGAGTCGTCCCAGGCTGAGGGGTTGGAGCCGAGGATGAGGACCTCCGTTTTGTCCGTGTTCAGCTTTAGTCGGCTGATCTTCATCCAATCGGCGACGGCCTTCATTCCGTCATGGAGTTTGGCTTTGGTGGCGAGGGGGTCCTTGGTGAGGGAGAGGATCAGTTGAGTGTCGTCGGCGTAGGAGATAATGTTGAGGTCGTGTTGTCTGGCGATGCGTGCGAGCGGGGCCATGTAGATGTTGAACAGTGTTGGGCTGAGGGACGATCCCTGGGGTACGCCGCAGATGATCTCGGAGGCTTCGGATCGGAAAGGTGGGAGGCGGACTCTCTGGGTTCTGCCGTCGAGGAAGGAGGTGGTCCATTCCAGGGCCTTGTCTCGGATCCCTGCGTCGTGGAGGCGTGCGCGTAGAGTGCGGTGGCAGACAGTGTCGAAGGCGGCGGAGAGGTCCAGCAGGATGAGGGCTGCGGTCTCGCCATTGTCCAGCAGGATCCTGATGTCGTCGGTGGCGGCGATGAGGGCAGTCTCAGTGCTGTGGTTGCTGCGGAACCCTGATTGGGATGGGTCCAGGATGCTGTTTTCTTCGAGGTATCGGGTTAGCTGTTTGTTGACGATCTTCTCGATGACCTTGGCTGGGAACGGAAGCAGAGAGATGGGCCGGAAGTTCTTGAGGTCTCTCGGGTCCGCCTTGGGTTTTTTGAGTAGGGCGTTGATCTCTGCGTGTTTCCAGCTCTCTGGGAAGGTCGCGGTCTCGAAGGAGAGGTTGATGATGTTGCACAGGTGGGGTGCGATGGAGCTGCTGGCTGTGTTGAAGATGTGGTGCGGGAAAGGGTCTGACGGGGAGCCGGAGTGTATTGTGCTCATGGTCTTGATGGTGTCCTCGATGTTCACGCTGGCCCAGGCTGGCAGGGGGTCGTGGTCGATGGTGTGTGGCGGGTCTGGTGTATCGATCTTAGTTGGGGTTGTCTGGGTGTTGAAGCTGTCGTGGATGTCGGCGATCTTGCGGTGAAAGAAGGTGGCGAGGGAATCGCACAGGGGTTGCGACGGTGGGATGTCGTTGGTGTTGGAGCTGGGATTGGAGAGTTCCTTCACGATGTTGAAAAGCTCCTTGCTGTTGTGTGCGTTGTTGTCGAGGCGGTCTTTGAAGGAGATTCTCTTGGTGGACTTGATGAGGTGGTGGTGGTTACGGATGGTGTCTTTGTGGGCTGTGTGGCTGTCCGGTGTCTTATCGCTGTGCCATTTCTTCTCTAGTTTCCGGCAGGTACGCTTGGAAGCTAGGAGTTCCGAGGTGAACCAGCTGGCTCTTTTGGTGGTGTCGCTGTAGGTGAGCTTTTTCAGCGGGGCGAGGGTGTTGGCACAGTCGTCCATCCATCGTCTGAGGTTGCAGGCAGCGTCGTCGGTGTTGGATGGGTCGGAGGGAGGGCTGAGAGCGAGGGTTTCACGGAGTTGGTCTTCGGTGACTTTGCTCCAGCAGCGGCGTGGGATCTGTTGGGTGCGGTGGTGTGTGGTGGGTTTCTGGAAGGTGAAATGGATGCAGCGGTGGTCGGTCCAGAGGAGTTCCGTGGTGTGGCTGAAGGAGACGTGGGAGCTTGAGGAGAAGATGGGGTCAAGCGTGTGGCCAGCGCAGTGGGTCGGTGTTGTGACGAGCTGGCTCAGGCCGAGGTTGGCGAGGCTGTCGATCAGGGTGGTGGAGTTGCTGTCGTTGTTGTTCTCCAGGTGAAAGTTCAAGTCTTCCACTACTGCAAGGCTGGTGCTTAGGATGTAAGAAATGCTATAGTTACCAGCTTTGCGAGTAAATACAGGGTACGATTTACCTAGTATTGTTCGACCCCACGCTGTTGAGGTCTGAGCTGACGGGAGCGTTAGCAGAGCGCATCGTTACGACAGAGAGGTGGCGTGGCAACTAGCCCTTCTCCTACCCAGCTCTGGTTCCCGTCGAACTGCTAATGTTCCTGTTAGCTCAGACCTCAACAGCGTGGGGTCGAACAATACTAGGTAAATCGTACCCTGTATTTACTCACAAAGCTGGTAACTATAGCATTTCTTACACCCTCAGCACCAGCCTTGCAGTAGTGTAAGACTACGGATATTTTCCGAATCACCTGGTCCTGATGAATTGCCGAGAGACCCATTAGGGGCTAACAATGGCAAGAAACATGTCGACCTTTGTTCACAACACACATGCCCTAGTTAATAGGGCCACATTGCTTTTAAGTTAGGTTAGTGAGTCCCATGAATAAAAATGTATGCAGTAGGGCCTTCCTAAAACTATTTTAGCACACTATTCTGCACTTCACTACACTACTCACTTCATTCCACACACCCACACGCACCAAATGGCTTCATCAAAAAGATCTCCGCCAAAGAGCCCCTTCGCGGGTGCCCTTCGGGCATTGCAGCACCGGCCCGACGAGGAGCAGGCCCATATGATAAAGCATGACATCCTTCGGGGTGTGTGAGTGTACCTCCTCCAAAAGGAGGCTATTCCACAGACCTTAACACTCACTCTCTCTAAGGAACTGCACACCAATTTTGCATATTTAAACACTGGGATGTGTGCCATGTCGACTCTTCGGTTTCCCTTCACTAAGACCCTCAGGCTGCAATGGCAGTTTGCATGAGCTTGGTGAGGGGTCCCTTAAGGTAGCACAATTTGTGCTGCAGCCTTTAGGGACCGTATTTAGTTCCAGGGCCTTGGGTACCAGGGGTACTACTTACTAGAGACTTACAGGGATCCTAAAGGGGTGCTAATTGTGGAACAATTTACAGATTAGGGAAAGAACATTGGTACATGGGGACCAGGTTAGCACAAACCCAGTACACTCTCACTCATAGTTGTACCAGATACCAGGCAAAAAGTGGGGGATAACCATGTCGAAAGGAGCACTTTCCTATAGTCAGCTACGTCATTCAGTTACAGTATAGGCCCTCATGTGGCTTGTGACTGAGAATTGCATGTATGGGGACTTGAGCAGTACGATACCTGCTTCAAAGCAATGGCGTGCTGTACAGTATGTGGCTGCTAAATATTGGTCTCATCGCAACTTGTAGTTAGTGCTCAGTTCAGTCGTCTTCATCAGGGAAAAATCCATGCCTTGTCTCCCCTCACCTGCAGAGCAGATTGGATTGATAAATGCCCTTCTTGTGGCATTTCGAACGATCCACATTTAGGTGGCATTTCGAACAATCCACATTTAGGAGGCTTTTTTAAAAACAATTTTAATTGAAGTTTTGTTTAGTCCTTATGCATACATAAATTGCAACGTCAAAGAATTTGCATACATTTCAATTGAAACGGGACAATGTGAACAACACGGGACTATACAATACACAGTATCATTTACCCTCAGATACCCACTGATGAGGGTGAAGTGGGGTGCCATCCCCAGCGTCTCGCAATTACAGTACTACTGTTCTCCATTGTCTGATGACGTGTCTTGTGCAGTGGCGCGTAAATATTGCAATAGGGGTTCCCCGATATCCCTGGGCCCTGAGGGGGCAGGTAGCTCTTCTGCATATAATACAAGATTTTCCCTGCAGTGTACTAGGTCTTGTATCCAGTGATCAGGGATCGGGGCGGCTATGCTCTCCCATTTCATCGCCACCCGCCGCTTGGCTAACAATAAAGCAATTCTCACGAATGTACCTATACCACCTTTCAGGAACGGTGTAAAGCACAGTAAACAGGTGTGTGGAGTGCACTCTATTTCGATGTTGGTCATAGCGTGTAGCCTGCGTGTTACCTCAGCCCAGAACTCGGCCGCACTCCCAGGCCAAGTGCCAGAAGTCAGCTCCGAGCGTCCCACATCGCTTACATGCATCATTATCTCTCAGACCGTATTTGAACAGTTTGTGCGGTGTGTGATAAGCCTGGTGGAGGTATTTGAAGTGGATTATACGCAGGTTGCCATTTGATGTGAGCGCACTTGTGAGTTGACAGCAGTGCTCCCATTCTTTTAGCGTAAGCTGTGGTTCCAGTCTCGAGTTCCACTGCTCCATGCTTTTGTTGTGGGTCATAGGTTTCTCATCCCTGGCTATTCGGTATAATTTGGTGACCAGTTTGTGCCGAGTAGGGCTAACCAGCAGTGCCTGAAGGGACTGTAGCGCCGGTGGTTCATCGGGAAATGTGGTGTAGTGCGCCTGCATTGCCTTTTTTAATCTGTGAAAGATGAAGACAAAAAGCGGGGTCCTGTTCCGCACAAAACTTAAGTCGTCTTCCGAGAGGAAAACGTCGTTGAGATAAACATCCTGCATTTTGTCTATTCCCGCTAGCGTCAGGGTGCGCATGGCTCCCGCTTCCTGTGTCACCGACAAGTCTGCATGATGTGCAATTGGTAGCAGGGGGGCGTACAGTGGTAGCTTCGCAGCCATTCGGCCCAGCGCCTGCCATGCGGCTATCGTTGTCTATCGTGTTAATTTCACTTTTGGGTGTGCTCCTACGATTGTGCGATAATATTGATCTCAGCGGGACGGGGTGTGCGTCGCCGTCTTCGACCGCGACATATGGAATGAAGTTGTGTGTGTTATACCAGTAGTGTGCCTACTGTGCTTGAGCGCAGAGATAATATAAGTACAAGTCTGGTACACTAAAGCTACCCCGATTGTAATCTAACGTTAGGGTCTCCCAGCTCACGTGGGCCTGCTTGCCCCCCCAGACCAACCTGATCAGCAGCGACCGCACCGTTTTAAAAAAGAACTTGGGTAGTTTTACAGGTATATTGCTGAACAGATATAAAAAACGCGGTAGTACGACCATTTTAATGAGGGCTATGCGGTCTGCCAATGACCAGGGCAGTGCTGACCACCGGCCACCTGTTGCTCCAGCGCCGGTGCACGCTGTGCCGTAATTCTCACGTATTACTGTTTCAGGATCCCGGTGGACCCACACCCCTAAATATTTTACCGGCTCCGACGACCATATAAGCAGAAACTCCAGGGTATGTGAGGGGGTGTTCTCCATCAGCGGCACTACCACCGACTTGGTCCAGTTAATACTTATACCCGAGAACCGTCCAAAGCGTATATACTCTCGCAGAACTGGCGCCATGTAAGTTTGTGGTTCCCTGATAAAAAGCAACATATCATCCACGAAGAGTGATATGCTCACAGGCCGGTGCATAAAGCGCAACGCTGCCGCTCTATATCTTTGCCTAATAACACAGGCAAGAGGTTCCAGCATCATGGCAAAAAGGAGCGATGAGAGGGTGCATCCCTGCCTGGTTCCTCTACAAATCTGGATAGGGTCTGATGTGATTCCCTCCACACGAATTCTGGCTGTGGGGGCAGTGTATAACAAATGTACCCAGTTGCTAAAGATGGGAGGGAACCCCATCCTCTGTAGTATTATGAAATAAATAGTTCCACTCTATCGAATCGAAGGCTTTGGTTGTGTCTAGCATCACAGCCGCGGCCTGCAACTCGGGATCAAGTATGTGAAACATTGCAAAGATTGTCCGCAAATTATATGACGTAGACCTATCAGGAATAAATCCGGATTGATCGGGAAGGACCAAGTTCGGCATGAGGGGTTGAAGTCTAGTGGCCAGGATTTTTGCTAATATTTTTGCATCTATATTAATAAGCGACAGTGGTCGATAAGAGTTGCATCGGGAAGGCGGTTTGTCTTTTTTTCAGTAAAGTGATTATTAATGCTTCCTTAAGCGTTAGCGGTAATTGTCCCGATTCATAGGCTTCGTCATACATTTCTAGTAGGTAGGGTATCAATTAGTCTGCAAATTCCTTATAGAATTCGGAGGTGAGGCTGTCCGGGCCTGGTGCTTTCTTATTTGGGAGAGATCGAATCGCTTCGCGAATGTCAGTTTCGGAAATTGGTTGACTCAGATATTCTCTGTGACCCTCTGACAGCCACGTCCGATAGTCGTCAAGTTCTGTCATTGTCGCCCCACCCTTCGAGGTATATAGGTCTGCATAGCTGTTTCTGAACTGTGTGACAATGTCTCGTGTGGTGTAGTGATCTACTCCAGCCGCATCTGTGATCTTTGTGATTGTCTGTCTTTCTGCGCGGATTTTTACCTTTGTGGCCAAATTGTGCCCAGGTCTGCCACCTTCTCCGTATGTGCGTGCCAAGTGTCTTTTTGACAGATATCGTATCTCTCCAGCCGCCAGCTCCTGATACTCCAGTGTCAACTCTTTTATGCGTGCTAACGTCTGTTTACAAGGTAGAGTCTCGTTCTCCCGCTCAAGCTGAGACAATGCAGTTTCAACCTTGGATAGTTGGCCCCGGATGTCTTTTAGTATTCCCGCCGACGTGCCAAAGCATTTGCCCCTTATAGTGACCTTAAAGGCCTCCCAAAGAATCGTGGCGCTGTCGACAGAGCCCTTATCTTGATCAAAGTATTGTATGATGGCTTCCCTTATCGCTGCAACATATAATGGGTCTAGCAGTGCTTCAGATCGAAAGCGCCATGTAAATCGACGGTGTATAGTTTGTGGAATGCGCAGCTGAAGCTGTACAGGGCTATGATCGGATAGCGTTTTGGGCAGCACCTCAATGTCGGATACCCTATGCGCGCCCTCACTCAGCAGCCAGTAGTCCAATCGAAACAAGCTACTGTGCGCCGTGGATGTATGAGTTCCCACTAGTCTCTCCGCATTGCACAGACGCCACGCGTCTAGTAAGCCCAATTCAGCCATCCCCTCGTTAATGACCCTGGCTGCTTTGGGTGATTGCCCGCCCCTTCCGCTTGACTTGCCTTTACTGGGGTCTAAGTGTGTGTTGAGGTCACCTCCCCACAGAATTTCAGCATTTGGCCAGTCCCGCAGTATGGATATGATGCCTTAAAATAGTTCTGGTGCATCCGTATTGGGGCCATAGACATTCACGATAGTCAGCAGTCTACCAGCAAGCTTACCATGTACAATTGCATAGCGGCCGTTTGCATCAGTGCAACTTTTAATCATAGTGAAGGGAAGATTTCTTTTAATCAGTATGAGCACCCCTCTAGCATACGTGGAGTACGAGGATGCCAGTCTATACCCAGCCCATTGCGCGCCAATTCTGGACTCGGAGTGCTTCGACAGGTGCGTTTCCTGAATAAGGGCTATCTTTATACCATGGCGGTCTAAATATGCCAACACCTGTCTTATTTTCTTTGGCGAGTTTAACCCACGCACATTCCACGTCAAACAGTTGATCACTTCACTGTCTAGGTGTGACATATAGTCGTACTGTACATCATGTATGTTATATCTGGAGTTTGAGGCACACAAATCTGTTTGACATCTGAGTCATATCGAGTGACGTGAAAACATCTCCCTACCCCCGCCCTCCCAAAGCCACCCCCCACCCACTTCAGCAACCCCAACTCGCTAAAGCCATCCCATACCTCCCAACACAATTCCCAACTGTAAACCAGATCTGTAAGTACTGTGGGGATCACCCGTGGGGGCAGCGCTGATGCACACATCACCTCCCAGATGCAAAGGGAGGCTGCCGAACTTCAGCGATAATAGGTTCCCAACCTTAGTATAATATAAAGTCAACAACGATTTAAAACAGTAATTTGGTATCTTATCTGCAAAGTTAGAGTCCATATCCCAGTTCGCTTTGTCAAGAAGTGTGCAATGTCGCCGCCATCTCGTTCATTCATGCTGACAATGGGGCAGCAGGCAGGCGTTCAAGATGCAGAGTTAGCCCATCAGGCTACCATTTTATCCCTTGGCCGCAGTGTTTAGAGAATCGCAATGTTCATCCTCCGCGGTGCTGGAGGGCTCTCTGTTCCTGCGCTTGATGGACTTGGCGTATTCCATGGCAGACTTCGGGGTGGTGAAAATTCTCGACTTTCCCTCCGTTTCAATGCGGAGTCGCGCCGGGTAGAGCATAGCGTAGGAACCTTCTCATCCATTAGAATTTTCTTTACTGGCTGATATTCTTTCCTTGCCGCTTGCACCATTGCTGTGAAATCCGGGTAAAAAGCCAGGTTATTCCCTTTATGATTTATTGTGCCTTTTTCTCTTGCCAATCGAAGTATAGTGTCCCGATCTTTGTAATTTAGCAGGCGTGCGATTATGGGGCGCGGTGGGGTGCCCGGGGGAGGGTGAGCAGCCAAAGAGCGGTGCGCCCGCTCCACAATCAGTACTTTTGATAAGTGTCCCGCCCAAAGATCTCGAGCAGTAATGCTTCTACGTAGGGCTCCAGACGACCTGTGTTTGTGGATTCCGGCAGGCCAGTAATCCGTAAATTATTGCGTCTGGATCTGGCCTCCAGGTCTTTGTATATCGAGTGTTTTAGATGCCTTTTGCTGCAAGCCGTCCTCCGCATCCGATATGCGCGTCTCCGCTTCACCCAGTCGCACTGCGTGTTTGTCCAGCTTTGTGGACATGTGGTCCATCCTTAAATTCAGACTATCTATTTTACCATCAATGGACTGCAGGCTGGTCTGCATGTCTAGGAGCATTTTTTCAATGGTGGTTAACTTGTCGCTTGGGTTCTCTAGCTCCGAATCGGAGGGGGCTCGCTGCTGCGATGTGCCGTCCTTCCGTGGCTCAAACGTGCGGCGTAAATGGCTACGGTCTGATCTCCCCATATTTGCGTCGTTATGCACTCACGCCGTATAGGAAGGTCTCGCCCCTCACCAGGGGATCGCCGCACGCCCAGTACCCGGACCTCCTGCATGCAGGCTGGGGCTTCAGCCCTGTGAGCGGAGCGAGCAGCAGTAGATTTTCTCTGTGTACACCACCTAGTCTCTTGTGTTACACGTCGTGTTCAGCTGTCTGGGTTGAACTAACGAATGTCTGACACTACTGCACCTCCGCAACCCCAACCAGTGCCGTATCTCAGTGACTGCACCTCGTATGGCCAGCCTGCCGGTCAGTGGCTGTTGCCTCGCACTGGGCCCCGGACTGCGGAGAGCTCTCCTTTCACCTCAGCACTAGCAAGAATAGCAATGCCTCCTTTTGCCTCCTCCCACGTATAGGCACTATGGTATATTGAAGAGGCCCTCTTTGCACTAATGGGCCTAAGGGAGCCGCCACATCAGCTTCCCTTGTACTTTGTGGTTTCCACAGCGCCAGTTACACTGTTTGCATCAGGGCGCCTTTGATCCTCACAGAAGGACAGCAGTTGGGACTGGTGTGATGATCCGTGTTGCAGCCCGGCTGAATAGCCACTCACGTGCGTCTAGTTCAATTTAACATTAATGGTAGATGCAGAATCTTATCTGCAAACCGACTGCCCAGCTCGCTATGCCCGCAGTATCATGGCTTTCTGGCCTCTGGTGCGCACCCTGCTTCGCTGCTCGCTGCTCCCAAGGCGCTCGTCGCCGCCCGGCGGCAGGCCCCGCTGAGGCGGCAGACGCGAGGTACGGACACGGGCGCCGGCAGTCTAGACCACCCGCTCCGCCCCGCGTTCACGCTGCAGCACTCACCGAACCAGCCGCGGGCGCTCTGCATCAGTCAACAGCGGCCTCGGCACAACGTGGATCGCCGCTCCAGGACGCAGAAGGGGACTTCACCGCAGGTACCTCATGCCAGCCGGTGGGGTGGGGGGGGGAGAGGATTCACAGTCCCGTCAGCTCCGCTCAGCTTGCCAGGCCTCCCTCCACTCACGCACCGGCCGACCCGGTGTGCAGCGACCTCGCAGGCAGCAGCGTGTGCCCCTAGCCGCGGCCGCCGGTCGCGGGCACCTCCGCCTGTCCGCTGCGACGCGCCAATCAGTGGACTCGTGGGCCGCCATGTTGTCGTCTCGGGGCCACGCTGTTTTAGTCGTGTATCTCGGCAGGCAGGGCTATTTCCTTCAGTATTCAGCACTCGAGTCGTCCGCCAGTTTATCTCTGCATCGTCCCACAATCGTAGCCTGTGGATGCCAGCGGGAATACCAGGATCTTGATCGGATTAATTATTTGGCCGGTGGAGCTGCTTTACAACACAGCCATCTTGCCGCGCGCCCTCTAGCACCCCCCCCCCCACATTTAGGAAGCTTGAAGGTAAGAAAACAATTTGGAGAAAGAAGCGGGTTGAGGTTAAGGGAAGCCCAATAAGTGTTTAGTGGGTGTGTTTAGGAGAGGCAAGCAGGGCACCAGGCACATATAACTCCACTAATAGGACGATAAATGTAATGGCTGACTAGTAGGGGTGTCAGTGGCTTTGTCAGCTGTCTCTGCTCCTCAGTTCGGTTGGTACGAGAGTCTCATCGGCTACCAGCAATCTTCATTGGCAGGCTTGGTTGGTAGACTGCTTCTCCTTCTCTCAGTGAATTCTCTTTCAAAGCCAATGAGGATGCATACCCTTAACACACCTCTGGAGTGGTCTTGGCCTGTGTATTGTTAGTCCCCTCTCTCTGTGCTGGGAGTTTCCTTCCACTGGCTCATGGCCGTTGTCTTTCTTCCACTTCATTGTATGACCCTTGTGGTCTGATAGTTCTGCATGTAATGCCCAGACTGGAGTCTTCCAGCCCTCAGTTGTTTGAATGGCGTCATGTGAAAATAAAGAGGTCAGCTTCTATGCTATTCAACTATTATTCTAACCTATTATCAATAAAAACAAAGGAACGTGAAAATGAAGAATTCTGATTTTGAGAAATTATGAAGGTTACGTATTTTACATTTGTTTTTTTTCTGTATCGGTGAATCCAACATTGACTAGGGATGTTTCACCTGCTGTCCCATTCTGCAGTATTTAATTTTTTATCCCTGAAAGTCATATTTTTTATTTTGAGCTTTTTTTTCATCTGGTTTGGGAGTGATGGTTGGAGTGGAGTCTCAATTTAAGCGCCTTTCTAAATAACATCGAGTTATCTGGTACAAGGGAGATGCCAAAATAGTCTCCCCCAAGGTATATGCCACAAGAGGATGGCCTTCTCGACCTCATTACCGCTGTCAATTGTTTGTCACCCATAGCTGTACCAAGGGGATATAGCTGTTTAGCCCCTGACATAAGTTGAGCTCTGCATCTTCTGATAAAGGACATAGCCATATTTTTTGTGTGTAGCATGAGTTCTTGAACTTTAACATGACGGTGCATATAAAACAGCGTACACTGGAGTGGATGCAGATGGAAGAGTGTTTTTGTTTTTTGTTCAAAAGCTAAACTTAAAACAGTGTATGGAAGTTGCCCACTGAAAATGACATGGTCAGCCCAGACCCCATGTCTTCCTTCTTTTCTTCAGGGCTTTCTGGGTGCAATACAGATATTTTCATGTTCTCATATTACATTATGGCAACTTGTGATGGGAACCAATATTCAAGAAAGAGTTCCACCATTGGGCCTTAAGCCTCTCCCACAGACCCGCAGTGCAAATTTTACTTCTCTGGGACTTCGTTTTGGAATCTTCAAGCCTAGCTTTGAGGAGTTTGTGTAACTATGTAAGCTAAGTGCGTCTTGAATTGATGACTGGCTTTTCTGGCCTCTTCACATTGGTCTCCTCCTCAACCACTCGCTCCAATTCTTTCTCAGATCACACCTAAGGAGATTCAGCTCTGTCTCCCCAGTGACAATTTTGTTCTCCACTGGTAACTGAGAATTCTGGATCACTGTCAGGATGACTGTGGTATATAAGGGTCCCAGTGTCCATCTTAAGGTTGCACTGCTTGTGCCTATATCCCCGATGGGCCACTTAATTCTATTGAAACTGTCTGTTGTGTTGGCTTGGCACGCCGTTTCCCCTATCAAGAGCCTCCAGTAAACAACCTGGTATTAGGAGATGGAAGAACAAACAGGGAAGACTTAATCACTGACCCAGCCCCAGTCATGTGATGCTCACATCCGTTCCAGTGCATCCCTACCCAGCGCTCACATAAAGCAGAAGACCCCATGGATTCTCTCATTTACCCATCCACTGTATCAGAGCAGAGCAGGAAAGTTCCAGAAGCTGCTCCTGAAAGGCTATTTGTTGCACTAAGAACTTCACTTAAGGACTCGATGTCAGCCACCAGGCGACTATTAGTTTCACAGCAAACAACCCAACCTGCCTTCCCCACCTCATAAAAAGTGGGAGTAATTATTGACACAAGTTTAAAAACCCATAATCAATCATTTCTAGACCGAATTGCAAATCTATTGTCCAGCGAGCTTGTCAGTGTACTGGGATAGTAAATATGCAGGTGCTTCAATACACTTCCCCAGGATACATTGCTCATGCCCATAGCAGTGCTGGCCGCAGGCATCACAACCCCTACTGACTGGTTGACAGCGGGTCTCTGCAAGTTAAACAGTAGGGGGAGGAGGTGTACAGTAATCAACACCTGTCCACCGTCGCCTTATTTAAGGCATGATCAGTGCTCTCCACCTCAGCTAGCTTCAGCTTCTGCCCCACTACTCATTACAGATCAGAGGAAAATGCCCAAGGCACTCTGAAGATGCTGAAGCTCATGCCCACTGCTCACCCCTTGGAGCACTCTGACAAGCAGTGCCACCACCAATACTCGCATTCTTCTCCCTATTCCCATAGCGAACTCACCCCGGAGGACATTGATGAGTACAGCATGAATTAAAGCACAAGTCGATCACTGGGGTATATTTAAAAAAAACTTTCACGCAGGACAAGTTTGCCAGTAAATAAAAATTGAGTTGGGAATCGAGAATTGGAGAAATCGAGAGTTTAATGAAGAAAAGGACTAAATCATGATGCTTGTGAGTGGTTAGAAGTTCTTTTTGTAAGGCATGAGTGGCTTGCCACGGGGCCTGCCCCTTGCCAGGCATAGAAGCCATACCCCGCAGTTCATGACTACACCGTCTAATATTCATGGTTGGTGAGTGCGGGTCCTGGCCTGAATCCAGTTCCTAGTTTACCTCCTGCTGTGCATGGCTGAAGGCTGTATGCAGTGATGGTTGGATACAGAGTGGTTGGGTGCAGGGCCTAACTGCAGGCTAAGCTTGGTATCTAACCCCACCAACCGTACAGTGCTTTTGGCTGTGCTTAGCAGAGTCTGGATGCAAAGGCAGTAGTATCAAGTCACTATTCTTCTTTAAAAATAAATAAATCAGAAATTTACTGAAAAGGCCTCAGTTTAAAGATGGTATGGTTCAGGCAGTGCAATCACAACAATAATGTTCAGATGTGTAAAGAACTGAAGAAATTAGTTGAAAAAAAACATAGCTAAAGGGAAGTTATGCTTACCTTTGGCTATACCCCCTTAATGTATGTCTGAGGACATAGGCCTCGGCCACAGGCAGCCAATCGGCACTGCACATGGCATTTGTGCGCAGTGGGTTGCACCCATTCTACATTTGCACTTAACATTCATGCGTCTGCCATAGGCAGCCAAACCCAGCAGCTCGCTACTTTTGGCTATGCACAGTGAGGATTGGCAGTAGGACCTGAGATGCAGCAGTAGTATTCACCTAGTATGCGTTAGTCATGACCTACGGGTACACACTGACTTTATTTGATTATCAGTGTATAAAAAGTAACAGACAGAACACAGTGCACACTATGATGCTATTGAAATAATTCACCTTTTTTCACAATTTAGGGTGGTCCAAAAAAGAACCATTATTTGTGTTTGGGGTTGTGTTGTTTTTGGAAGTTTTCTAACTTTTTACTTTGTGTTTTTTCAATGAAAACTTTGGAAACACACTTTAACTTGCAACAAAAACAATTGAAAAAATGAAGAAAGGAAAAAATAAAGAAGGCGGAGCTCTTTGTTGTGGCCCTTTAGCAGCATTTGCTATCTATGCGTGTTTTGCTTACTGTACTGAATAAATCTGTTGAACACACTTTGCAATAGACTGCCTTTCATGACATATATGGATTTTGATAAGATTTTTCTGCTATACCTCTGTCGGAACGTTATCAAGTCCATGACTGCTAGTAGCCCTTCTTTAGGTCGAGCCTACTAGACCGCGCAAGCACTGTCTGTTGCGAGACCTATTATGGGCTTACCAAAAACATAGGGCTTGACTCCTGTTCATTGCTTAGCATCTGTTGGCTTACCTGTAACTCTCATTTGCCTGCTTCTTATTCGTGTCCCAAGTTGTCAATCTGGTGTTTGTCCCTCTCCTAGAGAGTAGCCTCTTTATCATGTCTTTTGAGTGTCTCGCTTATATGCTTCCACTGCTTGCTTCTCAAGAACTATTTTTCTTTTGGGTTAAGCACTACATGTGAGTTCATGTGTTTTCCAGCTGTCTCCACATGTATTTCTCTCCCCCTACACTCTGGGTTGCTCTCTGTTGCCCATATGCTGGTCCCTGCCCCCTCCATGTTGTGTGTGCTCTTACATACTCCCCTCATTGCTTCCTCGTCTATGTTCTTCTCCCCGCCTGCTCCATGCTGGTATCTTGCGGTTGCTTTTTCTCCTCAACCCCTTTGCTTTTTCTCTCCACCCACAACATCCTTCTTGCTCACCATTGCTTTTCCTCTCCACCCACACTCACCATGTTGCTTTCCACCCCTCTTGTACTTGTTTCTCGCCTGTTGTTTTTCTTCCCCCAACCCCACCCTCCATGTTGCTTCTGTCCCCTCATGTTTTGTCCCCCACCCACACCCCTGTTTCGCTCCCCTCCCACACACTCCCTCTATATTGCCCCCCCGCGCTTAAAAAAACCCAACCTTTTTCACAAATTTGTTTCTTTTTATTTGTCGATCCACCATGGCTGTTTCAGCGTTTCTTTTAACTGTAATGCTAATAACATAACGTTTTTTTCACCCTGCTTGTAGTTCATCATTTAAGTTTGGATGGAGCATATTACACTTATTTGGGTCATATTTACACTATTCAAGCTGCTGGAGGAGGGTATCCGAGGGCTTCATTTAATATTGAAGGGTGAGGGATGTGATAGGCCTATTCAGAGTTGCCTGCTTTTTCTAAGGCCTTTTTCTTTGCCATAGCCGAGCCTGTTGTAGTGTACTCCCCAGCCCGGGTACATGCAAATGATCATGTCACACACGGAGCTTGGTATTACATGTGTTTATTCATCAGTGTGTAACCTTTAACTGAACATTCTACATCATGAATTCCATCATCCACACCCATGCACTTGCGTCACTGTTCTATGAAGTACATCAAAAGGGTCCCGTCTTATATAACTCACAAGATGCTACATCTCCCCTTTGTTAAATAAAAAGTGCCAAAAATACATATATATGTTCCAACTCTTCAAAAAGTCATTTTGGTGCTACAATCAATCAATCTGGTCATGTGAGGCTGCGGAGATAACGGAGAAGTGTCCATGACTGGCATTGGTGACAGAGACTTCGGTACAGTCATTACGCTCGCTGGATTCTCAGGTAGACAAGTCTCTCTTCTGACATCTGGAGTTGGCGAAGGTCGAGGTAGGTGCTTGCAATGCGAAGAATCTCGCGCAACGGACCTTCCAGGACAGTGAGCAGTCGCCAAGTGTTGTTTACTAGTCACAACCCTCAGTGGGTCAGCATCAAAAAGAGCATCAGACTTCCATTTCCGTTTCTGCCAGACGATAACTTGGTCTCCTCTGTTGAACACAGTGCTCCAAGCACAGTGGCGTCTGTCCGAATAGGCCTCTATTTTGTGTTTGTGAGACGAATCGGTTGTTCGAAGTTTATCAATGTCAATAGATCTCTTAGTGGTCTATTGTGGCAATTTGGTTCCCTAGGCTTTCCCAAACATTAAGGTGGCAGGGCTCTCACCTGTGGTAAAATGGGAGTGGACCTGTATGCATGAAGCGTAGACAGAAGAACTGATGCAAGCTTTTCCAGTGCAGCATGCTGGACAGTCTTCTCGAGGGTTCTCATAAATCTCTCGACCAAACTATTCACCTGCGGCCAGAAATTTGTGCTTTTCTAATACTTGACTTTTAAATGAGTGAGAATATCTGCAATTCCTGACTATTAAAAGGCAGGCCACTGTCAGATTTCAAAATTGAAGGAACACCCAATGTAGCAAAATTTACTTTCTAGTCTCTCAATGACTCTGTCATCAGTAGGTAATGACAGAGCTACCACAAGGGGAAAACTGGAATATTCATTAACGGTTACTAGTAGATGATGTCCATTATCAAGGTGTCCAAAGAAATCAATTGCAATCTTCTCCCATCATGCTTTGCGAGAACAGACTTGTTTAACGGATGTGGGGTTGTCTTGGGTGCCAAGCAGTTGCGCAAGTGACATGGCTTTAATTCTTTTTCAACTCTTTCATCAAGACAAGGGAACCACACTCTGTCCTGTAGAGCTTGTTTCGTGGGAACTCAAGAGCCAGTTCAATAATTTGTTGTCTCAGGCTCTTCGGTATGACAGTTCTCGACCCTCGTAATAATGAAGCCTTCAGGAGTAACAGAGTTCATCCTGCACATTTTTGAATTTCTGATATTCAAGATCATCATAAAGAGATCAATTATGTTTTCGCCACGACTGGTGTGTAATAATGTCTTTGAGTATTAGCAAATCCCCTGTCAGTACTCATGGCAGCAATGATTTGTTGTACTGATATGGCAGAGGGGAACAGGATTTTACAATGACGTTAACATAAGCATCAGCCACTTTAGAAGTTTTACCATGGCCCTGTATTGGTACAGGTGAGTAGTAGTCATCAGGGTTTGGATCTTTTCCTAGATGATGCACAATCGTATAATCATACTCCTGCAATCGCAACTCCCATTTCTCAATTCGAGGGGGCATCTTGGCTTTAGGATTGCTAAAAATGGTGAGCAATGGTTTGTGGTCGGTGACAACAGTGAAATGCTTTCCATATAGGAACACAAAAAAATGCTCACAAGCCCACACTGCAGCTAGGCTTTCTTTTTCAGGTTATAAATAGGCACGTTCTGTCGTTGACTAACTTCAGCTAGCATAAGCGAGAATGTGTCTTGGGGAATTGTGATGTCCAGTGTGCTGGACAAAGATGGCACCCAACCCCACTGGGCTTGCATCAACATCAACCTCCGTCTTTAATTTTGGATCAAATTATGCCATGTCAGTTGTGTTCTCAATTGCATGCTTGAATTTCTTGAAGCTGTGTTCACATATTTACTTGACTATTGAAATGGAACGTTTCGTTTAGTCTCTCAATGGGACACTTACATTGGCAAATTCACGTATATACATTGAACAGTAACTGGCCATACAAAAGAAGGATTGCAGCATAGTTGCATCTTGTGGGGGAGAAGTGGCTTACAAGGCCTGTACTTTGTTTGGATCCGGAGTCATCCCCCCTTCAGAAAAGATGTGACCAAAGAACTTGAGTTTGGTTTTATGAAACTCACACTTTTCTGCATTTAAAGTGAGACCTGCATCAGCAAGTATATGGGAGCCCGTTTTTGCCTGCCACCACTGCACCGGAGGTCGCTGGGGGGAACTACAATCCCCAGAGCCCAACGCGGCCGGCGTGCCGCCACCAACGCTAATTGTACGCGCCTGGAGGCGCTCAAAACATCCACGGGTCTCCCGCAGCGCGGGCCCGTCTGCGCCAGACAGAGCCAGGGCAGGGCCACCCCCCTTGGCTTCATCACGGCAGCAACCCAAGAACTGTAAGTGTTGCATGATACAAACATTACAATTATTCTTGGTCTCTCTATATATTTTTGCCCCCATATTTGGCCGCAATAATGGGCAAAAGGAAAGCATCTGAAAAAAACTTGGGCGCTGGTAGTATAAGGAAAATCCTGTGACATGCAGCAGACGACTGCACCCTAACTGAGATTGATGAGCTAATAGAGGAGGTAGAGGTCCTCTTAGCCCCCCAATCAAGACCATCAAGATTAAAAAGCAAGAGGAAGGGAAAAGGTTCTACTGGGAACAGATCTATAAACCACAAAAGTATTGCCACCTACTTTGGGACCCACCCAGTTCTAAACCCAGCCACCATCGACTCCAATTCAAGCCCGCCCACTGTGCACCAACAACAATCTACTGTCTCTACAGCTGACCTCCCAATTGATAGCGAAGATCTTTTCGTTATTAATGTTGACTGTTCGAACAAATATTTGCCACTGGGTAATCACGAGATCGTAGGAAACTACCCCATACTTTCAACTAGTGAGGAGATGGCAACAGCGGTACGTTCCTCCCCATCAAGTGCGGGCTTGGTGGCTCAATTGAATATCGTTAGGGAGGAAGTTAGAACCTTAAAGGCGACAATCGAAAGGATGGCCAATTTAATAGCTGATAAATTGGATCCATTTATTCATACTGTATTGGCTTGGGGACCATGCACATCAACAACTCCACAAGGGAATATTGAAGTAGAAAGAACTGAACAGAGCGGGCCGCAAAAGAGCGTCACAATCAGGGCGGATAAACGGCATGCTGAGTGCCATAAAAATATCCCTACCTATAATCAAAGAAAAAACAGAAACTCCACCTTGAATGCTGATAACTCATCAAAATGCAATTATGTTCCACCAAGGGGTAAGACCATGCCAATTAAAACCATGACGTCTTATAATGCAGCTTCGGACTATAACTTCTACACCTCTCCCATGAGGAAAACTTATAGAGGCAGCACTAATAGGGGCACTTGCAACACCCAATGCTTTGATATATATATGACTAATGTCCCAAAGCCTTAGAGGCCCCATACTGAAACATATGAGGCCCTAGTGACCAAAGCAATCCATTGGATTCGCCACACTAGGGGGTGTGGATCAATCATAAGGGAGGATATAACAAATGTAAGAAGGTTCTCAGCAGGAACCTCAGAGTGACTATATAGGCCTGTCCTTTAGGGACGTGGCCCTAGCTGAGGGCCTTATTGCATTAGAATTACGTTTCAGACCAGAAACAGATCCACAAATAACCCTAAAAATAAGACCCCCTTGCTATGCACCGGATCTATCTGCTAAAACTCACCAAAACTGGCTTCCCACTACACTGAGACCCAATTCTAAAGAATCTGTTAGACCCTCCAATACCTCCGATATTGATTGACTTATTTTTGTCTCCCCTGAACAGTATCTTATAACTCAACCACTAGTGGCCGAAGGGCCTCCAGATTATGCTGGGGCAGACACTCTTGGGCCACCTAGGCGCAGGGCACTAGCCATAGGAAACAAGAAAGAGGACCCCATAACATCCCAGGAAAATTCTACAAAGCCCGTTATGGGTGCCACAGGATTATCGGAGGGTGATCATCTAAAACTACTGTCTTGGAATGTTGCGGGCATTAAATCCAAACTCTCTGACCCGGAGTGGGGATCATTTATTGATTCCCACCATATTGTCTTACTGCAAGAAACCTGGGCGACTGAATCTGTGCATCGCCCAGGTTTTCTTGCTTTTAGCGAAAAAGCAGTCCCAACGTTGGCAGGGCGCCCCTCAGGTGGACTTTTAATATGGCTAAGACTGGACTTGTTTCCAGCGGTCAAAATGCTCACAACTAAATCTAAATATTTACTTGCCCTGCAAATTACTATCAAAACCCGGACAGGCTCTAGATGTATAACTCTAGTGAACGTCTACATTAGGTCTGTACCCTCAAATTTGCAATCCCCGATAGTAAGCAGGCTAGATGATTTCTTGGGACAGATCACCCAAAAAACTCTAAAAATTGTGGCAGGTGATACTAACACCTGTATTCCTATATCTGCAGAGTCTAGACCTCCGGAAACATCACCCACTAGTGAATATAAGAAAACAGCTTAACCATCAAAGGTGGGCACCCAAATTATCGATCTTATCATTGACCATGGACCAAGAATAGTAAATGGTAACACCAGGTCTGACTGTCCCCCTTCTGACCTTTAGTAGAGGTCTTAGCAAATCAAGGATTGACCACATATTAGTGGACAATGATCTCTGGCCAGACTTGTACGATATGCAAGTTATTCCCAGACCAGATAGCGACCATCAGGCATTAAGCGCATCTTTTTACATGACTGGATTTAAAGATTTACAACTGGAGGCAGTTGTCCTCACCACACCAATCACAACATCAAATAACTTGAGAAACATTAAGTGGGCAGAAATGGTGGAGATGGAAAAGCGATGGCACTCATTTATAACCTGTTTGTGACTAAACTGTCCCAGATTGATTTAAACAATATCCACAATATTCACTTTATCTCCCTACACTGTGAACTCATGGACACTTTGAGACCATGCTTCATGAGGGAACAGAGGAGAGGAACACTTAAAAAGAAAATGCCTACTTGGTGCAATAAGGCCTGTTGTCTAGGAAAGTCCCAACTCCTGTGTGCTATTAAAAAGGGCTTCAGGCCTGAAATTATAAAGACCAGGCATGAATATAAAAACCTCTTAGTCAAAACCAAAAGAGAATGGGATGAGGCCCAATGGTTAACGCTAGCTGAGGCCCTAGAGAAGGGAGACTAAAAGAATTTTTGGAAATTAATAGCTGGGAATTCTACTCACAACACTCATTTAGATCCTGCTATTACGCCCGACACCTGGGTCACCCCTTTAGTGTCCTCTATGATTGTCTGCAGCAAACTAATGACCCAGAGATCTCCCCCCCCTAGAGGAGGTTAGCGGTGCTCAATCATCTAATGTGACTACCTCATTTTGTACCTCAGCCTCCCAAGCGAACCTTACATTTACTTGATCTAAAACATACAAAGCAATAACATTAACAGACCAGGGTAAGGCCCCTGGAATGGACGGCATTCCGGGAGACCTTTATCTTTCTGAACCAGATATTTGGGCCCCCTATCTGAATGCCCTATCGAACAGCATAATAAGCAGTAATAGGATTCCTCCATCATGGCAAGGTGCGGTTATTATACCAATCCACAAAAAAGGCGAGAGGTCTATCGCATCAAACTATAGGCCGATGAGTCTACTCAAACTCCCCAAAAATCTTTTGTAGACAGGTTTTATTTAGATTAAACGAGTGGATGCAGCAAAATAATATACTGGAAGACTCCCAAGCAGGCTTTAGATCCAAAGTTAGCACTTTTGACCAGGTCCTCCGCTTCAAGGTGATAACTTGGAAATACATCACCTTGTTGCGTGACCACCTATACGTTGCTTTTATTGATCTAAGAGCGGCGTTCGACCTGGTCCCTAGAAACACAATGTGGGAGGCATTGGAAGGTTATGGTATTCCCCCAGACCTACTAAGGATACTTGGGCTCCTCCATGAAAATACATATGCAAGGGTGAGATGGAACACAACAGGGGATATGACTGAGAGGATAGAGATCCGGAAAGGGGTCAGACAGGGATGTGTCCTAGCGCCAACATTGTTTAGTTTATTTATTATAGGCGCAGTGAAGAGGTTGAAGTCATGCAAACATGATGCCCCTAGAGTGGGGGGATACCAACTCCAATACTAATGTTTGCAGACGATACTCTGCTAATCTCCCGAACCCCTATGGGCCTTCAATCTCAATTGTTTTTAGGATTCTTTTTTTAAACTGTCTAAGTTTTAATGTATTCAAGAGTATTATTGTTGTATCAATTTGATGTGTTTTATGGACTGTGCCCGAAATAAACGATTTATAATATAATATAATATATATATGGTACACACTTATGTTAGAGCTTTATCATGTTCCTTTTGTGTGGCCCCAAAAACTAGTATGGGACAAATGACATCCTGAAAACGTTCTGCAGCTGATGAAACTCCGAAACGTAGCCTTTTATATCTAAATAAACCAACACGAGTCGAAAAGATAGTAATGTACCTGCAGTTCTCTTCCAGTTCGAGCTGGTGATACCCTTTGTTCAAATCAAGGCAGGAAAAGACGTTTGCCTCCATTCAGCTGCGTAATCGCGTCCGCAATGTGCGGACCTGGGTGTTGTTCTCTTTCGATTGCCTTGTTCGTTTTTGTGCATATCCGCGCAGATGAGCACGACTCTTCCGCTATCTTTTATCTGCACTATCACTATGGGTGATACCCATGGCATCGGACCAGTGGATCTCTCAGTGATGTCGTGCTTTAATAGTGTCTCGTTCTTACTCAACAGCCTCTTGTAAACGAAATGCAATTCGATGATGTCGTTGAGCAACAGGACGGATGTCCTCATTTATGTGAAGTTGTACTCTCATGGTCTTACGTCTTCCTAGATCATGAAATAAGGATGAAAACTGATTTACTACCTCATGATAGGCATTGAAATCAAAGTTTACAGAAATCAGCCCCATGTCAGTAGTAGTACTGAAACTGAGCAAATATGTGCTGGATGAAGTGAAGACATGAATTGGCATTAGTACTTTCGTCTTTTTATGCTTCACAATTGCTATGAATTAACCTTGACTTTGCAGTGGCATCGAAGCAGCCTACATATGAGTTTGGCTTTTCGACTGGGTTAAATGGGGCACTCAGGTCTACCTCTAAGACTGCGCCAAGCACGCAATCTTCTCCCCTCTCAGGCACGGTCATTGAGAGGTGTCTGAGCTTAAGCCATCACTCTCAAAACAGGACATTGCTGAAAAGCATACTAACCTGCATTAGGTAACTGGTGGAATGCGTTTTGATTTATAATCTGGCAGGAATTCACGTTTGCTTTTGGAATCCGCATTCCATTGAGGCTTCTTCCTTCATGGACCATAGAATGGCAGCCTTCTCCGGTAAGCAGGTTCAGCTCCTCTGTTCCAACGAAAATAAATGCGGCTTGTACACTTTAGCACGAGGTTAGTTACAGTCAGTCTTGCATATTTATATTCTGGAAACATTCAACTTGGTTCCCATAAGCCTTAAAACGTAGATTGACCATCTACATCTCAATTTGTTTCACTACGAGAAGAATGAACTATTAACTAAAAAGCAAGTCACTGTTAGCATTCCTTTTACTAAGAAATAAGCATTATTGTTTAAATTGCACAAGTTATTCTATTTAAACGTTCTATAAAATATGAGGAAAAAAAGTTCATGACATTTAAATAGTAGAATGTTGTTTATCAGATAATATTTTTGTTAAATCGGCACATTCTGCAGTTAGGACAATCTTTCTAAGCATGCCAGTTTAAGGTCATTCTTTTAACTTGTGTTGTGCATATCTCAGCAATGTTACGTTTGCTTCTAGTAAAAGAGAACTTGTTTCATAGCTATTCTATGGCCTACACGGGTAGCTATGACTGCCTATTGTAAATCGGCACATTTCATCCATTTGTGAAATATTCTTTATCCAGAAAGCTTTATTGTGATGATGCAATGGAGGTTCGAACAGTTCAGATCTGACATCACACAGATCATCAATTGTGACATGCAATACTCTGTCCAGATAGTAAGATTACTCAGGTGCTGAATACCTTCGACAAGGTACTCTTACTCTCTTTGATCTTCTCAGGTTTTGTTGATTTTCTCCTGTAGCACTTTCATCACTTGTCTCGGTTTCTTCTGGTGTTGTCAATGGAGTTCGATCAGTTGACAAGCTTTGCTTCAGACTTCCTTGATTACAAGTTTTAGTCCATTCAACTTCACCGGTGACTCCTCTAAGTTCAGTGCTTGTTCCTTCACCCAGATCTTCTTGCTGTACTGATGCTGTCAGTCACGTTTCCATATTGCGGTTCAGTCCCTGCTTCTACTCCGTTAGAGACTTCAGTGCCACATGGTGCAACGATAGGTACTTGAATTGGTGCTGTTGATTGCAGTTCTTCACCCCTTTCGTCTCGCTGGTGTAATCGCGATACCACTGCTGCAGTCACCAATGCTCTTGGTTCAGGACGAAAGATTCTTCTTTGGGATTTCTCACTTTCTTGGTGTGTGAAGCACCACCCAGTTTGAAATTCCGCCACACGTCACAGCAGTATTGGTCTCTAGAATGACCTGGAAGAGGCCTTTCCACCTTGGCGCCAAACAATTCTTCCGAATGTTCTTCTTGATCACAACCCAGTCACTAGGATTGAGGTTGCTGCACTGTTCTTGGTGTGGATCTTTAGAGGCTGCTGCAACTTGGTAAGAAACGGAACGCACCACATCATCCAATCCTTTGCAGTAGTCGAGTATCATCATCTGTGATGTTCAATCATGCATTTGCAGGAACAGCAGGCAAAGTCATTGTCCGTCCGATCAGTATTTCATGGGCTGAAAGGCCAGTCTTTCTATCAGGGATACTGTGAATACTCATCAGCACCAATGGTAAAGCCTCCGGCCATTTCAGTGATGTTGAAGCACAAACGTTTTCTAAATGAGACTTGATAGTCCCATTAATCTGCTCAAATATGCCAGAAACTTCAGGTCTGTAGCTGCAAGGTAGTCTTTGTTCAATTTGTAATGCTGTACAAATCATTCTCAGGACCTCATTATTGAAGTGGGTCCCCCTATCTGATTTCAAAGAAACTAGCATGCCATACCTTGATATCAGTTATCACAATAACACTTTTGCTACTGTGAGACTGTCATTTCCTCTGGTTGGGTAGGCTTCCACCCATCTCGAGAAGACCCATACTGTGACTAGGCCATATCTCAGCCCATTACAAACAAGCATTTGGATAAAGTCTATCTGCATTCTGTTAAATGGACCATCTGATCTTCCTATGTGACTCAGTGTGACGTGTGTTCTTTTTCCTGTATTCATTTGTTAACATGTCACACATCTGTGACACACTTCTGCTAGCATCCTGAAACTGGGAATAAACCAGTTCTGGCAAAACAGTCTAGTAATGGCATCCCTACCTAAGTGTGTGTATCTATGTAAATATCGAGTAATTGGGAACAACAAACTATCAGTTAACACTGGCCTCCCATTAGCTGACACACAAATGTCCTTGGTATTTTTCGCACCATCTGCTTTAATCCAACTCTGTTGTTCTGCTTCTGTAACATTTGCTTATACCCTTTTCAATTCATCCCAAGTATCTGTCCCTTTCATTAGCATAGAAAATGAAGTGTCTTCCTCAGACATGCATGCGAATGCTCCTTTAAATGCGGGCCAACAAAGCACAATACTGTTCTCCTGAGTCTGCATACCATTTCCCATGGCTATGTAGCCATTCCCACTCTGATGAGCTGCACATATAAGAACTGCAGTATCAACTGGCAACTGAAGAGCGTCCAACAAATCTTTCACCTGCACCCCATTTCTAATTGGGGAGCCTGAGGCGGTCATGCAACCCCTTTGTGACCATAATTGCCCAAAATTATGGACCGCTCCAAAGCCATACTGACTATCCGTAAATATATTCACTCTCATTTGAGCAGTTAAACTGCATGCTCTGGTAAGGGCAATCAATTCTGCAACTTGTGCTGAGGTGACCCCTTGAAGCCATGAACCTTCAATAACATCACTTATTGCACGTACAGCATAAGCTGCTCTCAGGGTACCTTAGTTATTTCTCAAGCATGAGCCATCTACAAAAATGACATGATCAGGCTCAATCAGGGGTTCATCTTTGATATCGGGTCTTGGCTTTGTGTATAAATACGCGACATATTGGCAATCATGTTCAATTTTATCACAAACATCAATTGCAGGAAGCAATGTAGCAGGATTTAAATCTGACATCTTTTAATTAAAACATTTTCTAAAGATAACCTTCTCTGCTCATATTTTGTCAAACAATTATGGGTCATGTGCTGTGTTTTCGTTTTGGTCAATAGAAGATTCACAGAGTGAAGGACCATTACAGTTACTGGATATCCCATCACTATGCTCTCACTCTTTTATAGACTAGTGCTCATTGCCTCAACTGCCTTAAGAGAGTCTGGCCGACCTGCGGCGCCAGGATCAAGGGTGGTTGAGAAATAATATCAAAACACAAAAGCCCTTTTTTTTTTTTAAAAAGGGGGGGGAACAAGAGGCTGCGGGGTAAACAGGGTAAGCTGGCCTCCAACTCACATGTATCACACAACAAGATGCTACCCTATTAACAAGTCTGATTTCTAATGTATATAGAGGCACATTATGCCAATGATTTAGGTGGTGTTGGACATTACAAAAAATGTATGGACTGGCCTCACACACCACCAGGTGTCATGCTTCATCATCGGCTGTCCTCGCCCTTTAAAAACCACGTTTGATAAAGGGCGGGCCTCCACCTGGAGACAGGGAGGCACTTCTAAAACTAAGTGGGGGCCCGTGCTGAGAAAGTGAGTGAGTGATGTTTAAAAAACGATGCACAATCCTGTGTGAATTCTTTTAATGGCGCAGAGTGTGCTTGATATTAAAAATTAGTGGTGGAGACTAGGGGGTTTAGTACCCCATCTCCGTCTGTGTTGCCAACATGTTTCTGCCAATACGGCCAAGAGGGTCCATGGCATTCATCGGGCGTGGGGGAAAAGGGGGCTCCTATCTCGTCTCAAAGAGACAAAGATGAATCCACTTTTTGTAGGCTGGAACTAATCCAGCTCTACCGTCAAATCTTCAGGACCCCTGTAAAGTAAAACGAAATATGACCGCATAAATAAGATGGTATCAAACCCATGCTGTCCAGAGAAATCAGACTGAGAGACATGCACAGTAAACATTAAAAGTGCATGTGGTGAGCACATGTGTCACTGCATACGTGGTGCTCCAAGACAAAAGTAGTTGTGAGACCAGCTCACACTCTTACCCTATTAAAGGTGTAGGGATGTCCCATGGGAAGGGAGGAGTAGAGGGACCCCTGTAGTCAAACTCTGAGAACCAAATTATAAAAGTGAGCGTTAGAGCAAAATGGAGATAATGCACAGTGTGGATTCAACAATGCATTCACTCAAAATAGCAGTGGAAAACTATTCCATCTCTAGGCTCCATCACACATCCATCCACACTGTTACTACGTCAAGGTGCGTCCCTCGCTTTATTCCTAACGTCCGTCCTCGTTGCTTCCCCGGTGATGAATAGTTCGGGAAAGTGGTGCAGTATATATACGCGAGGACCAGTCGCTAATTGACCCGCAAATGAATTCATGACTCGCACCTGTGGGCTGATTGCCACTAAGTAAGGCGCTGGAATAGTGCGTGTTGTTTCCGCTGTCTTGCAGAGCCAGCCTGATCAGAGCGTCATCGGGACGTGTGCCGTTACCCGGCTAAGTGTTCACTCAGCCGCGCATGCGCGATGTTGGGCTAATCGCGCATGCGTGTAAAATGTCAAATAAGGTTGGAGGGACCCGCGGGTCCTGTACTGACTGTTTCCTAGTAACCCAAAAGTGGTTACGAAAATAAACGCATATTTCAGGATCTGCGTTTTCTTAAACAATTAATGTCACAGTTATTTTAGAATGAACATTTAAGTGGATGAAATGCACGTTTACGCAGAGAGAGAGAGCAAGGAAAGCGGGGAGATTTTCAAAGTGTTAAAGGGACATTTGTTTTGAAATGCCTCTATTACTATTTGGATTTAAGGGTCAGACAGACTCTCTGAGAGCGTTCACCCACATCACTTGTCAAGTGTGGAAAGGTTATTTTATATGTTACTGCATAGTCCATATTTAGTTCATATGGAGCCATGGTATCTCGTCGTTTAACCCATGGTCACTCGATCTGAGGCGGTACACCCACCTCTGTTCTCGAATGTGCAATTTCTTTTGTAGTTTGAGACTACCAGGGTGCATTTTTTCCAACACAACCCACTCAAGGTCCTTGTCGCAATGTCCCTGCTCCAGAAAATGTCGTGTGAGTTTTGTGTTGCTCTTTTTGCATCTTATGATGCTTCGATGTTCGTTAATCCTAACCTTTACTTTACGTAATGTCATACCCACGTATAGAAGGTTGCAGGGGCACTTGATTAGATACACCACATTCTCGCTGTTACAATTGGTCGGGTTCCTCAGGATCCACGGTCGGTCTGTGTTAATGTTGACTTCTTTGGTTGGATGGGTAAACTGGCACGCTACACAATTCCCACATGGGTAATGGCCGACAGGTCTATTCCGATCCCATAATGTTGTCTGGGTCTCCATAGTGGGTGGTGAAACCTTGGCGTGGACAAGTGTCCCTGATGTTAGAATTCCTTTTAAATGCAAACATGGGTGCAGGCCATTGTTTCCCTGCCCCATTCAGGATGCTGCAATGTTTGCGGATGATGTTTTGCACTTTGTTTGAGATAAAGGGGTACGATGTGACAGACAATTTTGTCACTCTCCTGTTTCTCGCTGTGTTCCAGCAGTGCGTCTCGGTGGTTGTTCCGCGCCCTTTTTCTAGCTCTTGTGACCATTTTCTTTGGATAATGGCGTTGGAGCAACTTCTCTTCCAGAGTTTGGGCTTGATGGTCGTATGTTTCTAAAGACGAGCAGTTCCTCCTCACGCGGAGGAATTGGCCCACGGGAAGATTTTGTCGTAGGGCCCTGGGGTGAAAGCTCTCGTACATGAGGAGGCTGTCTTTATCTGTTGGTTTATTGTGCACCTTCGTATTTACACACTCTCCATCCAGCGTAATCACAAGATCCAGGAAGACTGCTTCATTTTTGTTGATGTTACATGTGAACTTGAGATGTTCATCTCTCGTGTTGATCCACTCGCAGAATTCGGTCGCTTGTTAGTGGTGTCCATGCCAAACGATGAGGATATCGTCGATGTATCGGCGCCATAATTTCAGTTGTTGTCTAAAGGGTCTCTTGGTTAAATATGAAATCTTCCTCAAATTGGTGTACGTAGAGGCACGCCATACTAGGAGCAAAGGTGCTTCCCATGGACGTGCCCCTAATCTGGTGGTAGATGGTGTCATTGTACTCAAAGAATTTTCTGTTAGAGCCATCTTTGCACACTCCATGACGAAGCTGCGAGGAGTGATGAAGTCCCATTCTTTTTCTTGGAGAATGTGTTCCATGACACTAAGAGTGCGTCTCTGCGGAATGCTTGTGTAGAGCGCCTCTATGTCCATGGTGATTAACCAGTCTTCTCTTGGGTCAATATCTATGTCCCTAACAAGACATAAGACGTCCTTAGTGTCTTTGAGATATGATGATGTTTGGACAATCGGTTTTAAGAACCAATCGCAGAACTGCGATAGGGGTTCGAGGACTGAACCGATACCTGACACAATGGGTCTCCCCGGCGGTTGGTCCTTGTTTTTGTGGATTTTCGGAAAGGTATAAAAACTTGGGGTCCGAGGCGCGTCACCACTAGAAACTCCGCTTCGTGTCTTGTAATCCAATTGTTGGTGATTCCTTCTTCCACCATGGTTTTTATCTTGGTGGATAGTCTGGATGTAGGGTCAATAGTAGTTACCTCGTAACTGTCTCTGTCCGATAGGAGGCATATACACTCTGAATGGTATTTCTCTTGGTCCATGATGACAATTGCTCCCCCTTTGTCCGCTGGTTTAATTACCAGATTGGTGTTCTTCTTGAGGTTTTCCAATGCTGTCGTCTCACTTCGCTTCAGATTCTGAAATCCCTTGTGCTCTGCACAGTTAATGGCATCTATCTCCTTCAGGACTGCTTGTTCAAAAGCCTGGATGTGGCAGGGGATGACTTGTGCAGGGGGTACGAAGGTTGATTTCTTTCTCAGGCCTGTGTTGTTTGGTCGGTTGCTCCCTGTCATGTTCTTTTCCCTCGAAAAAATCTTGCAGTTTAATTTTTCTGAAGAATGGAGCCAGCTCGGTGCGGAGAGTGAAGAGGTCGTTCTTGGGTGTAGGTACGAAACCTAGTCTTTTGGCGAGAACACTCTCTTCATCTGGCGTCAGGATGTGGCTGCTCAGGTTTCCGACGTTGGGTGCGGTTTGCTCGTTGAGGGACCTTGTTCTCTTCCCTTGCTTCTTGTCACCACTATGGGTGTTTGATCTTCCCAGTGGACTCTGGCGCCTTGTCTCTGGTTCTTGTGTCGTCCTCTTCCACGGGTCCGGCCTCTGTATAAAAAAGGCGGTGGCCCTTGTTGGTAAGGGAACCCTTGAGGGTAAAAGGGTTGCTGCCAGTATCCGAACGGAGGTGGCATGGGTTGGGGTAGTTGTGGTTCCTGATAGAATTGTCGGGGGCCTCTTGCTTGTGTTCCCTCATCTCCGCTTTCACTGCTGCTCCTCTCGTCTCCCGAACTAAAGGTCCAGTTCATCGGAGTTGGTCTAGGTCTCTGTTGTCTCCTATTTCTGCTCTGTTTCAATGGTTTGTCATAATATTCATCCGTAACATACGGGTATGGGGTCTCATGGCTGAATTTCTGCACGTCTTTTTTAAGTTTCATTAACTTCGATTGGGTTAGGTAGTCCTTGTACTCGCTATGTTGATTATTGATTTCTTCCAGCTTCTTTTTGAACACTGAGATGTGTACCATGGTTTTCAAATTGTTTTCGCTGGTCTGGATATCAATTAATAGCAGGTCTGCTAGTTTTCTGGCCGTGCTGATGATAAGTACGAGCCATTCTTTTGTGCATTTCCATGCTATGTATGACCAGTTCTTTCTAAACTCCTTATTGTTAAGAAAGATACGTGGCTCATTTGTTACAATTAACCCCCTTGGTGCACTGTTTTTTCTAAGGTACTCCGTCATGAAAGTGCCATGAAGGGCCGTGCGGACTTGTTCCTTGTTACTGGCTGCTAATGCTTCCCACTCATCAGAGTTTTTTAGGGTCTGTGTAATCACAGTGTCTGCTAACAGGGAGGGTGTTTTCAATATTTCAGCTATGGTGGCTTCACCAAAAGCTAACTCATTAGTTAGGTCCATGTTGACTACAGGGAAGGGGGAAAAAGAACTAAAAAGGTTTTTTGGGGACAAGTAGTCAAAAGAAAGCTGTAGTAGCTATAATTTCAAGGACCCCAGTACGTTCCCACAGCAAGGAGCTGTACAATCACATCAAAACACAAAAGCCCTTTTATTCAAAAAGGGGGGGAACAAGAGGCTGCGGGGTAACAGGGTAAGCTGGCCTCCAACTCACATGTATCGCACAACAAGAAGCTACCCTATTAACAAGTCTGATTTCTAATGTATATAGAGGCACATTATGCCAATGATTTAGGTGGTGTTGGACATTACAAAAAATGTATGGACTGGCCTCACACACCACCAGGTGTCCTGCTTCATCATCGGCTGTCCTCGCCCTTTAAAAACCACGTTTGATAAAGGGCGGAGACAGGGAGGCACTTCTAAAACTAAGTGGGGGCCCATGCTGAGAAAGTGAGTGAGTGATGTTTAAAAAACAATGCACAATCCTGTGTGAATTCTTTTAATGGCGCAGAGTGTGCTCGATATTAAAAATTAGTGGTGAAGACTAGGGGGTTTAGTACCCCGTCTGTGTTGCCAACATGTTTTTGCCAATACGGCCAGGAGGGTCCATGGCATTCATCAGGGCGTGGGGGAAAAGGGGGCTCCTATCTCGTCTCAAAGAGACAAAGATGAATCCACTTTTTGTAGGCTGGAACTAATCCAGCTCTACCGTCAAATCTTCAGGACACCTGTAAAGTAAAATGAAATATGACAGCATAAATAAGATAGTATCAAACCCATGCTGTCCAGAGAAATCAGACTGAGACACATGCACAGTAAACATTAAAAGTGCATGTGGTGAGCACATGTGTCACTGCATACGTGGTGCTCCAAGACAAAAGTAGTTGTGAGACCAGCTCACACTCTTACCCTATTAAAGGTGTAGGGATGTCCCATGGGAAGGGAGGAGTAGAGGGACCCCTGTAGTCAAACTCTCGGAACCAAATTATAAAAGTGAGCGTTAGAGCAAAATAGAGATAATGCACAGTGTGGATTCAACAATGCATTCGCTCAAAATAGCAGTGGAAAACGATTCCATCGCTAGGCTCCATCACACATCCATCCACACTCTACACCTCCCTTCCCATGGGACATCCCTACACCTTTAATAGGGTAAGAGTGTGAGCTGGTCTCACAACTACTTTTGTCTTGGAGCACCACGTATGCAGTGACACATGTGCTCACCACATGCACTTTTAATGTTTACTGTGCATGTCTCTCAGTCTGATTTCTCTGGACAGCATGGGTTTGATACTATCTTATTTATGCTGTCATATTTCATTTTACTTTACAGGTGTCCTGAAGATTTGACGGTAGAGCTGGATTAGTTCCAGCCTACAAAAAGTGGATTCATCTTTGTCTCTTTGAGACGAGATAGGAGTCCCCTTTTCCCCCCACGCCCTGATGAATGCCATGGACCCTCCTGGCCGTATTGGCAGAAACATGTTGGCAACACAGACGGAGATGGGGTACTAAACCCCCTAGTCTCCACCACTAATTTTTAATATCGAGCACACTCTGCGCCATTAAAAGAATTCACACAGGATTGTGCATCGTTTTTTAAACATCACTCACTCACTTTCTCAGCACGAGCCCCCACTTAGTTTTAGAAGTGCCTCCCTGTCTCCAGGTGCAGGCCCGCCCTTTATCAAACGTGGTTTTTGAAGGGCGAGGACAGCCGATGATGAAGCATGGCACCTGGTGGTGTGTGAGGCCAGTCCATAAATTTTTTGTAATGTCCAACACCACCTAAATCATTGGCATAATGTGCCTCTATATACATTAGAAATCAGACTTGTTAATAGGGTAGCTTCTTGTTGTGTGATACTGGTTGAGAAATAAGCCACAGGTTCCAAGCATCACTATGGGTCTATGTTAGCACTGAGAGAGCGCAGCCCTCCCTCACACTGCAAAATAGAAAGAATTCTTTACTGTAATCTGGCATTCCTAATGGTGGGGCACAACAAAGATTTTCTTTCAGTTCTAGGAAGGCTTTAAAACACTTGTTGTCCCAAAGAAGCTGATCAGACACATCCCTATGCGTCACCCTCAGTAAAGGTTTAGCCACTAAGGAAAAGTTTGGTATCCACTGCCTACAGTAGCTAACCATTCCCAGAAACATTCTGACTTCTTCCTGAGTTTGAGGTGGATGCATCTGAAGAATTGCTTCCACTCCCTCTGGCGACACCTTTCTAGCTCCCTTTTCAATTATATGTCCCAGATATTGAACTTCTTTCTGACAGTACTTTAGTTTACCTGGAGACACTTTATGTCCATTCTCAGCCAGGTGATTTAACAAAGAAATGGTATCTTGTTTACAGGCTTCTCGTGTTTCTGATGCCACAAGTAGATCATCAGTATACTGCACGAGTACTGATCTGTAGAGCATCTGTAAGGACTCTAGATTCCTTTTCAGAATCTGGTCAAATATTGATGGACTCTCTGTATACCATTGTGGAACTCGGAACCATGCCAAAACCCTTTGCAGAAAGATGAATAAAAAAGAACTGGCTATCTTCATTCAATGGCACTGGGAAGAAAGCCTGATGGAGATAAATGACGGTGAAACTTTCTGCAGTACAAGGAATTTGAAACAACATTGCGGCTGGTTTCTGCACATGGGGCAACATGGGACGACCATCTCATAAATTTTCCTCAGGTCCTGCACAATCCAATATTTCCCATTGGGTTTCTGCAAACCCATGATCGGAGAGTTACATAGACTCCCAATTAGCTCCCACAAAATTATTTTTTGTATCATGTCTTCTGTTACAGGCATAATTCCTGCAATTGTTTCTGGGGACAGATGATATGCAGGTGTTCCTGGAAACACTGCATTTGTGTTTACGGTATTCTGGGTTGGTTCTACTCCTTCAATCAATCCAATGTCTTTTCCTGTGAAATCTCACACTTCGGGGTTCGCAGCATCTCTCAAGTCTGCAGGTAATTCTTCATTTGCCATTAATGGGGACAAACCTACAGCTGTCTTTTGTTAAATCATTTTGAATCCTACATCTTCATCATATGTCTGTAATTCCACACCATCCGGTGTGCAGTAAATTGTAAAATTTAACTTGCACAATAAATCTCTCCCTAGCAAATTTACCTGATATGTCACAAATGCCAAATTGATGATTGTGCTCAAAAGACCCTATTTTTAGATGGACCTCAGAAATTGAATTGGTAATCTGTTTATCTGAAACTCCTACAACTTGGATCTTCTTTCCAGAGAGGGTTAGGTCTGGGACTTCCACAGTTCTATCAGTGGATCTGGTAGCACCAGTATCTATCAAAATTGATACGGGTGGCATTTACTTCACCAGCTACAAATAGACCACTCTCGTCTACCTCTAAGACTGCACTAAGCGCGCAATCTTCCTCCTCTCTCAGGCACGGTTATTGAGAGGTGTCTGAGCCTAAGCCTTCACTCTCGAAACAGGAAATTGCTGAAAAGCAATATGAACTGCATTAGGTAACTGTTGGAATGTATTTTGATTTATTTTCTGGAAGGAATGTGCGTTTGCTTTTGGCATCCGGTTCCCATTGAATTTCGGGTTTCCGATATTTTGTAGGATCATTTGAGCCTGTGGAACCTTTATCATCGAGACTTGTTTTTACATTGGCACTTGCATCTGCTATACTGGCATATTTTGCATCTGAACTTCCCTCTTTATAGGCACATTTCCGTTTGCATTATCAGGATTAAATAAACACTCCCGTTTCCGATGCCCGATCTTGTGACCGATGTAACAAGGAGTCATCTTCTTTAATGCTGAAACCTCCATTCCCGAACCAGGATCAGTCGGTACACCTCTACCCTGTGAAGTACCAAAACCTCTGGAATTTCCCTGGAAACCAGTCTGCGGAACAATAACACCTTGCATACCTCCTTGATTTAGTGAGAAAGAAGAAATCTGGAAACCTTTTCGAACCAACTCCCTTTGAGCCAACATAAATATCTTTCATTTTTTTCTGCTTCGTTTTTAATTCGTCACTGCAATACTTTGCATTTCGCAGATTCTCATCATGTGACTTATTCTGCCAACAAATAAAACAAAGTGTAATGTGGGAACTAATCTCTGGTCTCAATCCCAGAAGGAACTGGGATACAAAAATCAGCATGTCCTTTTATTCAGGGTATTCTCTTCCACTGTGCTGTTGAAACACCTGCAACAAACGCTCCTAATACTCATGAACTGATTCTTTTGCTTCTTGTATGGCTCGGTTAATTTTCAACCAATCTAAATCCTTTGGAGGCACTCTGCCTTTTAAGAAAGGTAATCACTTCTTCATATTTCTCCCTAACTACAAGAGATGGTGCATTTGTGCGTGCATCTCTTGGTGGCTCATCACATAGCCATTGTACAAGTAGTCTTACACTCAGCCGACAAATCACTTGGCACCACAATATCAAATAATGTATCCAAATCAGTCCACAATACCTTTGAATTTTTCATAGATCGAACCACTTTTGTGTACCACTGCACGTTTGTCTCTTAATTTTGGAAATTGTTCATAAAAGCTGCAAGATCACCTTTGCTCAAAGGCACATGAACATTCACTCCTCTCGCTATTTTCCTAAGTGGATAAGCCGAAGCTCCTTCCTCATCTGGCTCCTTATTTTCCTTTCCCATTTCTGGCTGTTTCTTTTTCTTTTCATATTTCTTTGCCCAATTATTCTCTAAGTTTTCAAAATCGCTCCATTTCTTAATTCGGTAATGTGTAACCGCATTCCAGTAGGATGCATGTTTTACATTGCTACACCATCTATTTGTACCCTATGGGGCATATGTATCAAGCCCATTTCCCGTTTGTGAACGGGAAAAAGCCTTTTGGGATGTATCATCCCAAAAGGCCCTCACCAAATAGGGAATCGCAAAATTTGCGATTCCCTATTTTGCGAATGCATTTAAGGAATCGCAAATTGCGATTCCTTAAATGCAATGCAGGAAGCACCCAAGTTGTGCGATTTTAGGCTTAACAAATCGCAAATTACCACCAACTTCAAGTTGGTGGTAATTTGCGATTCCTTTGAAAAATGCACTTTTTTGCATTTTTCAAAGTGCCATGTGGCGCACATACATATTTCAGGAGTGCAACAGGGTGTCCTTTTGACACCCTTGAAATTGCATTCGCAATTTGCGAGTACCTAATGGGTACTCGCAAATTGCGAATGTCTTCCCATTCATTCCTATGGACCTCTAGGCCCATAGGATTGAATGGGAAGGTATTCCTTAATTGCGATTCGCAATTTGCGAGTCGCAATGAAGGAATATGTAGGAATCACAATTATTATTGCGATTCCTACATACATTGCATTTTGCGAGTCCTTAATAGCGATTCGCAAAAAATCGCTATTAAGGACTCGCAAAACGATGTTTTAATACATATGCCCCTATATCTCTTCTGGTAAGGAGAGCTTTTCGGAATATCAACATCATATTTCTGGGTCAATTTAGTCAATTTCTCATGTGTAATTGCTGCTCTTCTTGTAATTTCTTTGCATAGGTAAATTATTTTTCTTGATACGCACTCAAAAGTTTCAAATTCAAACATTCCCTAATAATTTCCTCTAGTTCATCTTTTAATTTTGGGATATTTAATGCCCTCTCTTTCTCAGGTTCTGAGCTGGTCATTTGCACTAGGCTTTCTGTCTTTTTAATACCCACAGCTTCCTCAAACCATGGGAGAAAAATCCAGTCTTCAATCAAGTTAGTTTCCTCCTTGGTCATTGGTGTTGTAAAGAGAATGCTTCCCAATCTCTTAGTGCTTGAACTGTTTGAGATGATCTCTACACAACAGTCTGTGAATTTTGAGAAGTCTGGACAAATCCTCTAGTAGGTAAACCTCCTACAGCTCCTTGTGTCTCTGGAGTCAGATTTATATTTACTGGGGCGTTTGTAGCTGGTCTAGGCACTGTCTGTACAGTTGCTACTTGCGGTCCTTGCACGGTACATGCATAACTGGTGGATTTACCGTAGGTGGAGTAACAATCTGTCTCTGAGCAACATGTGGTGGGGCGAATCTACAGTATTTGAAGGGGTCTCTCAACATGTACCACTCGAGTTTCCATATGATCTGTTGCTAATGTACTTTTGCGGTGACACTACTTCCAGGGCTATCAGCTGAAGTTGCATAAGGTGGGTTTCGTGCAGCTAACATCTTTTAAATATATCCTCTCCTGAACCGCTGTCTCTCATTTTCATCCTCTTTTTCCCTCCTTGTCTTTTTATTTAGTATTTTTCTTTCCTCTTTCCGGCATTTCGGTAGGAATTCCAGCATATAATCTAGTGCCTTTGACTATGGCTTTCCTCCATCTACGCTGTTCTTCATCCCATTGAGCATCTGCTTAATTATGCATTGCTCTTTTTGTCCTTTTTATGGTATTTTTCTCTCTCTGTTTCTTGCAGCATTTTCCCACATGCTTAAAGCTTCAGTTTGTGTGGGTCTAGGTGGTGGCTTCATCTCGCATAATTATTCCCTTAATTTGTCAATAATTCTTATTTTAAAACTCCTATATGTTGGAAATTTCAGTAGACCCTCTTTCTCGGTAATCTTGCATCATTGACAAAGCCATAAACAAGTATCTAATAAGGCTTCAGGTAACCTAAAATGTGCAGGTGTACCCCAGGAGGTGCCTCTTCACCTTTCCGTATCGGAACTATAACATCTCCTCTCACAAAGCTCTTAAAAACTTTAACAAATGTTCATGTTTTCACAAGATTCATAGAATAAGCAATTCACAGTTCAATGTTATGATTCTATTCAGTGAACGTAAAGTTTTTTTCATTCCAATACCGTCTCAGTTGTTATTTATCAGGATCCTGTTAACAATTCCCAATGCAGCATTCTTAAAGTTGCTGACTTAACAAACCAATCCCAGCGCGAAAGCACACCAACTAACCAATCTAAACCTGTAACACTATGACGTCTGATCTCGCTCCTTTCAGTAGTTCATCCTCCTTTACGATTTCTCTTGTACTTGCACAAACCAAATGAAAAACCTTTGAACAAAACATTTATCAGTTCTTATTTGCTTTTTCTAAAGGAGAACAATAGCAATTCAACAACCAGAATAATAAGGGTTTTACACCTTCTGACTTTTTATCTATCTGCAAGTAAATTCTCCACCATTGTGAAATCACCCTAATCAAAACAGCTTCCCCTGTTTGCCCAATTAGGTTCCGCTAACGTCAATCAATATTGGACAACCACAGCAAATCATTAGTATTTCTATCTCAATTGTGTAGGTGATGGTACCTCACACTCTACACCACAAATCTCCGCAAAAAAACAAAATACCATTAGACAATGACTCAATTCAATTGACTTCCACACTTGTCCCAATAGCTCTTATTATCCTAGAATCTTAGACTGAGCCAAGTCTGAACTCCGTAATCTCTTCACTTAGAAACAATAAACATCTTTATTCACCAGACCATTCACTCTCAACTCACTAATACAAATACAACAATAAATACAATTGCCATAGACGCCGCATCACCCTATTAACACTCGCACCTCCAAAACAGCAGCATTCTTCGAAAATCGCTCTTTGTCAGCACCTCAAACTCCTGGCACTGGATTCAAGGATTTGTGTATTTTATTCTAACTTAGGTAATTATTTATAACTCCTTGCTCCAGACATTAAACCATTACTCTGCTATTAGAAAACTGATAGGGCGGACTGGGCCCTAATCTTTTTCTATTATTTGTTTAGTACTATCATAAATTTCTATCATCTACAGGGTTAAACCCCATTTTCTGCGCTAAGCTCTTCTTCCTTCTGATGGATCTTGGAATGTTGTATTAGGAGACAAGGAGCAAATTCAGCATCTCTAAATAGCATCATCAGTTTTAAGTTCAGTCAATGAAGAGAGTTGGGATAATTTTCTTAAACCTTTATTTTCATTGAGAGATTAGTAAATTCTTTTTGTAGCTTTTATTTCGATTAGTCCGGAAATCAGATAAGTTTACCGAAAACTCTTCAAAAGAATGGTTAGAACATAGTGATGGAGCAAGGTCTCGTAAGAAAGAGACTTGCTCGGAGGCAATCCACTCGCATAACTTATTAACAAGAAATAAATTATGTTTGGTGAATAACTAATACGCACTACATGAACACGCGGGTTAGTGAAGCTTGCTTATGTGTGTACTAATGTGGATAACAATGAAAACGGACTAATACCGCTTTAAACGGGTAAACTGTTGTGCGCATGCGTCAACTGCATCTACGCAATATGACGAGGTAACGCTTGGAGGGAAATTCTAGCGCATGAACAGAAGATACTAAAATGGAGTCTTGAAGACTCGCGTGCATGGCATCTGCTCAGCTGAAACTAAAACAAGCTATTTTACTAATGCTAATCCGGGAAAAGTATTAATAAGCAAACGGGAATAGAGTAGAAGTGGGAGGTATACAGTGTGACCATTTATTTGTGAAATTAATATTTGTTTTTCTGACTTTGTTAGTGCGTATTTGGGCCTCTCATGCATGGCTGAATTAAGCTGAGTGGTGAAGCGACTGCGCATGTCCACTGAAAGTTAACCCAGAATGATGACATGGAGGTTGAACAGAAGCCAAGGTCGCAAATGATGTGCCCTGGGAACGGAGGGTGAAGAGTTCAGTGAAGAAGACTCTTATTCATAAACTAATAAAAATGTTTCAAGTAAAATGTGGATATGTATGGGAACTGAAAGTTAACCCAGAATGATGACATGGAGGTTGAACAGAAGCCAATGTTCTGAAATGTTCGGAAGACCAAAGAAAATGACATTTATGAAGAAAATTAAAAATATCTTTAAGAAAGACAAGCCTGTAATGACTAGAGAGGAAATTCCTATTCCGCCACCTAAAACACCTGCTTCCTTTATGATGATGGAGAAAGGATATCACACTTGTGTATGGTTGGAAAATTGGGTAGAGTATACTAGAGGTGATGGAGTTTTGGCTTTTCCGGAGCATGGTACTTTTAATTTAAAGATACTTCAGAATTTGAGAGATCGAATAAATATGTTAGAACCAAATCCTAGAATGACACAGTATGAAGCTTTGGAAGAATGGGAAATTGAGGCATTTGATCGTGAGAAATACAGAAGTGGTCGGAGATTTAGAGGATTTTTACCTAGATATCCGTATGAGTCAAGTGGAGATCAAATGAAGCGTTGGAGAAGAGCTGTGGCGACTGAGGGTTTATATCCAGTATTAATGGCTGAAGAACAGTTAGGAGGAAAGTGTAAAGAAAAAACGAAACGCATGAATACGACAGGATATGGCGAATCAGATGATAAGCTATTAGAGGATATTTTGATTAAAAACCCTCCACCATACCAAGAAGCACCTAGTAAGGTTACCCCGAGTGCACCAGTGATAGGAATGCCTTTAACCCCACAATTTTTACATGATGTGACACTTAATAGGGTGTTGCAGGATAATGAGAGAGAAGCTTTAAATAAAACTAGAGAAGAATTAGTTCAGAAAGTAAGCCAATTGAATTTAAATGCTGAAGCTTTGACAGTACCAGTGACTATTGGTCCTGTAATCCCATTATATGGAGATAAAAAGACTTGCCAGAAACCTCCAACTGTGACAATTCCGTTAAATAGTCACAGAAAAGAAGTAATAATTACGGATGATCAGGCCAGTGAAAGTGAATCAATTATTTCATTAATGGATCTCCCGAATGTAGAACCTTTAACTGAAACTCCGAAGAGAATTATACCTGCAAATTTGAGAGAAAAGAGATCTTTGGTTGCAATAGGAACTGGAGGTTCAACAGTAGTTACCCCTGAAGATATAGAGAGATGGGCACAGGAAATAGACAATCGAAACCCACAACCAAAGATTCTAGATATCAGTAAATTGAAAGTAGAGTTGGAAGAAATGATAACTGGCAATGTGAGCATAGAAAGATTGAATGTTTATAATGATGAGGAGTTATTATTCTTATGTAAGAGTATAACCAGAAGAGCAAGAGTATTTCTTGAGAAATTAACAGAAGTTGCCTCAGAGATTGGAATAGATTTAGGGAAATCGAAACTGTTGCAGAAACCATATCGAGTGGTGTTTACTGATAAAGATTTAGAAAGTGTAAATGCTTCTGGTAAGAAACTACAGATAAAAGTTGATGAATATTTTACGAAAATGACGAGACATTGACAAATGGAGAATCAGGTGGATAAGAAAGAAAGAGGAAGTACAGGCGAGAGAAGCATCAGCTGCATTTCCAGTGAGAGAATCAGATAAGGTTGAGAAAATGTGTCCAATGAGAGAAGTTCCTGGTGGTGGATATGTTCATGTCCCCTGGAGTAGACAGGATATTTTGTCATTTACGAATGATTTTCCCAGATTGAGAGAAAAACCAGTTGAATGGTATAAACAGGTGGAAAGATTTGTGAAGGTTTCAAAGGTTTTGTTGAAGGATCTGGATGGTTTATTTGATATTGTAGTACCTGCTGATTTATGGACAGAGTGTAAGATCACAGTTGATTGGCCAAGTGAGGAGTATGCTAGAGACTCGAAGACAGGAGCACCCTCAGAAGAGGTGATGAAGAAATATCACCAAGTAATTACTTGCCTGAAAGGAAAAATCCCTCCAAAAGAGACAGATTGAGTAAAAATAGATAGAACAACTCAAGAGCCAAACGAGTCCGTACATGTATATTATGAACGGTTACTGCAAGTGTTTAAGCAGTATAGTGGTTTTGAGAACATTGGTGATAAGGATATGGGACATTTTGTGTATCGGTTTGTGTATGGTCTGAAACCAGAGATTAGTCAGATGATTCAACAGCACATGTTGTGCTGGCAGAGTAAGTCGATTGATGAAATTTTGAAATATGCCAAGTATTGTGGTGATGACATTGAGGCAAGGCGTAGAAAGCTAAAGGAGAAAATGATGTGGGCACAAGTAAAATTGGCAGAACAGCAGGAGAATAAAATAAATACCCAGACTGATAATCAGGAGAAAGAGCAGAGTCAGAATGATCAAGCAGCGATTGGTGGTAAAGTAAGAGGACGAATGAATAGAGAGGAAGCGAAGAAAAAGTTCCCTTGTCATGCGTGCGGAAAGATTGGACACTGGAAGAATGAGTGTAAGAATATTCAGAATAATAATGGGCCAAACCAAAATTTAATTCCACAGATGCAGAATGAAGTACTTATGAATCAGCCGCAGCATGTAGTTACTCCACAGTATCAGGTGCCACCAGCTCCTATGCCAAACTTTGTAAACCCACAAAAGAACAGTGCGAACACCGGATTTCACGGAGAAAGTGGTAAGAATAACAGAGTGGTTACACAGTATTTTTTGCAGAAATGATTAAGAAAATTCGGACTATGTGCAATGACGGTGCCTGAGGGGGAAGGAAGAGGAGTGCGTGCTTGGCGCATCCTTGCCGGTAGATCAGACATGTCCATTTATTGATGGGAAAGTGGAAGGTAATATCACTTTTCTATTGGATACTGGTGCTACCCGGTCTACTGTGAGAACAGCAGACATCCCAAACCTACCCCTCTCGGGAGAATCTATCCAAGTTGTAGGAGTGTCAAATCAACAGATTAGAACCCCAATCACAAAACCAATGGAGGTACATATCGGAAATTTTAACGATATGCATCGGTTTGTAGTTTGCGATTCCAGTCCAGTAAATCTGTTGGGAAGAGATCTATTGTGCAAGATGAACTGCACGATCTATTGTACACCAGATGGTGTCGCTCTCCAAACCCCTGATGAAGATGTCATATACAAAATGATGCTAGCTAAGCAAGGTACAGAAGTAGACGAGATGTTTTCATTGATAACTGAGAGTGAATTGCCGGAAGAGTTGAGAACCACAGTGAATCCAGAAGTGTGGGATTTTACAGTAAAAGTATATCGGGTTAATGTCAAATGTAGATCCAGTTAAAGTAACGGTGAAAGAAGGTGCAGTTTATCCAAACACACGACAGTACAAAATGAGTCCAGAAGTGAAAGCAGGAATTGCTCCAGAAATTGACCGAATGATTAAACAAGGCATTTTAAAGGAGATAATGAGTAGTCCTTGTAATTCGCCAATAATGGGACTTAAAAAGCCTAGCGGAAAATACAGGATAGTGCAAGATTTGAGAAAGATAAACAAAATTGTAGTGCCTTGTTGCCCAGTAGTGCCAAATCCAGCAGTGATCCTTTATCAGATACCCTGGAATGCAGGCTGGTTTACAGTAATTGATTTGTGCCAAGCATTCTTTTCTATTCCTTTGCACCCAGACAGCCAGTATCTTTTCGCCTTCCGGTTTGAGGATCGTATTTTGGCATGGTGCCGAGTTCCTCAAGGGTACACCGAGAGTCCCTCAATTTTCAATCAGATACTGAAAAAGTGTCTGTAGTCATTGGTTATGTCCGGGAAATCAGTTCTGGTTCAGTACATTGATGACCTATTGGTGGCATCAAAAACACGAGGAGATTGTGTCACTGACACAATTGCATTACTGAACCATTTGGCCGAAGGAGGACACAAAGTGTCTCCAGAAAAATTGCAGTTCTGTCAACAAGAAGTTAGATATTTAGGGCATAAAATAGAAAGAGGAGTTAGAAAAGTGACACCGGAAAGAATTAAAATAATCAAAGAAATGCAGCTACCTCAAACACAGAAAGAGATGAGAATGTTTCTGGGAGTGGTTGGGTACTGTAGGCAGTGGATCAATAGCTTCTCCATGCTAGCAAAGCCATTGATGCAATTAACTCGGAAAAGAGCGAGCGATCCAATTGATTGGAATGATGAATGTTTGGAAGCCTTTGTGAAACTACGAAATTGTCTATGTGAGGCCCCTGCCTTGGGCATGCCTGATTATTCAAAGGAATTTGCGCTGTTTTGTTGTGAGAGAGAAAATTGTGCACTTTCAGTTTTAACACAGAGACATGGACTGAGCCGACGTCCAGTGGCGTATTTCTCTGCCACCTTGGATCCAGTGGCCTCAGCCTTACCTGGCTGCTTAAAAGCAGTAGCTGCTACTTGTATGAGTCTAGAGCAAAGTGAGTCAATAGTGATGGGACATCCCGTAAAAGTCTACGTTCCACACTCAGTTGAGATTCTTTTGACAAGAACGAGAACACAACATCTCACTCCTAGTTGGCTGACTAAGTATGAAAGAGTGATTTTGGGAGCAGAAAATGTGACAGTGATAAGATGCACAATAATGAATCCTGCCACATTATTGCCAGATTCATGTTGTGAAGAAGTGAAAGATGAGATTGATCATGATTGTCTGGATGTGACTGAATTGTGTACTAAGCCCCGCCCAGACATAAAAGAAACACCATTGAAGGAATCTGATCATGAATTATTCGTGGATGGGTCGTGTTTAAGAACAGAAGGAGGAGGATTAAGTGCTGCATATGCTGTATGTAAAATGAAAGGGGTAGTTGAAGCATCCTGTTTACCGGGAGTCAAGTCTGCACAAGTAGCCGAATTGGTGGCCTTAACAAAGGCATGCAAAAGGGGAAAAATTGGAGAATAACCATATTTACGGACAGTCAATATGGTTTCGGGGTTATGCATGATTTTGGCCAACTCTGGATGCAGAGGGGATTTCTGACTTCTTCAGGGTCTCCTATCAGAAATAGTAAAAATGTAAAGGATTTGTTGGAAGCATTACAATTGCCAAAAGAAGTAGCAGTTGTTAAATGCGCTGCACATCAGTCAGGAAATGACTATGTGACGGCCGGTAATAGATATGCAGACCAAATTGCTCGATACTGTGCAAGAAATACAATGTCAATTAACAGAAAAATTGAAACGGGTGAAACCAGCTGCCAACTTATGTTTTTCTCAGTTCCAGAAACATGGGATGAGGTCAGACAGTTACAAGAAGAAGTTGAGGAAAAAGAAAAAGAGATCTGGATAAAATCAAGTTGTACAACAAGAACAGAAGATGAAGTGTGGGTGTACTTAGATGGTAGACCAGTCATGCCAGATTGTCTACTCTCACAAATGGCAAGAGTATACCATGGGACAACATACATTGGCAGGGATTCGATGATCAGATTATTCAGACAGAGTTGGTACAATCCAAAGTTTAGGGTAGTCGCAGAGAGCCTTTGCCAAAGATGCTTAATCTGTCAGCAGCAGAACCCAGGCAGGAAGACAGTGGTTAGTTGGGAAAAGATTGGAAAGACAGAAGGACCCTTCACCAGATTGCAGTTAGATTTTATTGAGTTGCCTCCTTGCAATGGATTGAAGTATGTACTTGTCCTAGTGTGCCTGTTCTCGAGATGGGTAGAGGCGTACCCCACTAGAAGAAATGACAGTCTTACAGTTGCTAAACTACTATTGAAGGAGTGATACCTCGTTTCGGTTTTCCAGTCTCTTTGGAATCAGATAGAGGACCTCATTTTAATAATGAGATAATTCGATTAATCTGTGCTGCATTTAACATTGAACAAAAACTGCACTGTGCTTATCGTCCAGAGGCTTCTGGAATAGTTGAATAGCTTAATGGCACAATCAAATCAAGATTAGGGAAGGTGTGCGCATCCACAATGCTGAAATGGCCAGATGCATTGCCTCTTGTGCTGATGGGTCTCAGAAGTTTTCCTGACAGAAAAACAGGATTGAGTCCACATGAGGTGCTCATGGGAAGGGCAATGAGACCAGCATTTATTCCTGGAAATAAATTGTTGAATATAACTGATGATCTGGTATTGGACTATTGCAAAGGATTGGCTGAAATGGTGCGTTCCGTCTCATCAGGTTGGAGAAGACGCAGTCGAAAGACAGCCAGACCAAGCACATGATTTGAATCCTGGAGATTGGGTGTTAGTGAAGAAACACGCAAGGAAGTCGTGTCTAGCACCCAGGTGGGATAAACCACGTCAAGTCATACTAGTCACCACCACAGCAGTGAAGTATGCAGGTTTACCCAATTGGATTCATGCTAGTCATACCAGAAGAGTTCCGAGCCCATCTGTACAACAAGAGCAGCCACTGACTGAACAAGCCGAGACGTCAGAAGTTGAAAGTTGTGAAGCAGAAGAATCTAGAGTGATAGATTCTGAAAGACAACTATATGACGAACAGCCAAGTACAAGTCCGGAAGAGTGGATACCAGTGATTGAAACACCTGATGCTGTTATCGAAACAAGAAATACAACTGGATTAAAGAGACAGGAAGATGGAGAGAAAAAGACAGGGAAAGAAGAACACACTCGGGTAGAAATAAACAAAGCCATTCAGAAACCTGAGCAGGGAAAGGTAGATCTAGAAGAACAAGTTCAGGCTAAAAACGAACAAACTATAATAAGAGCTGAACAGGTGCAAGTAGAGGAAGATCCAAATACAGAAAATACAGAACAAAGACAATCTGAAAAAGAAGAACAACAAGAACAGATTGTGTCCAGATTAAGTGAAAATAAAAGAACTTTAGAAGGAGACGGAGAAGGTGAAAGTGCAGTCCAGGTCAAAAGAGTTAGAAAAGGAGACAATTGGCCTGCAGGAGTGAAGAGACTAAGATATTATCTAAGAAAACCAGAAAAGAAACCAGAGCAAGTAAATGAGGTTACGAGTCAGACACAATCTAAACAAACCTTAGTAAAACTTACACGAAGAAGCCCAAGATTGAGGATTCTGAATAGAAAATACAAGGCCCCTGAGTGGACCTATGTTATTCTTGAAGAATTTGAAAACTTAGATTTATGTGAAGAATCAGAAAGAGTTCATGTTGCACAGATTGATGAAAGCAAATTAAGACCTCATTAGAATAAAAGACTGGATTTTAAGAAAATTTAGACAAAGAAAGAAAAAGAGAAAATAAGTTTTCTCTGATTAAAATGGCAGAAATTGAAGACACTGAAAGACCGAAACGAAGTTTAAAGAGAAAATGTTTAAGATTTTATTTATGTAGTATTATTATATTAGTAGTATTAGTATGGTTATTCCTAACAATATGGGTACCTTTGTTAATGGAAACAAGTAACAAGAATAATACAATTACTAATGAGAAAGTAGATAGAATAAAGGGAACTAAAATAGAAATAGGGGTAGAGGATGAGATAAATTATCATAATGAATCAGACAATGATTCGTCTTTAAATGCGTTTACTAAGTTATTTCAATATGTTAATACGATGGAGATTAGTAATTGTTATGTTTGTATGAAGTTACACTCATCAGTGTCAGAAGGGGTGACGTATCACCATATACCTTTAACATATAGTGTATCATGTAGTGTCTTATCAAGTTTATTTTATGTAACAGGGAAACTTCAGTATTTTTATTCAAACTTAGATGTAGTATTTTCAGAACTGCCTATTAGAAAGAATATGAATCCAGTGATTAGTAGTAAAAATGCACAGTTCATGGGTGAGTTCTTCTTAACAATGAGTTCAATAGATATAGCTCAGGCACACAAAGATAATCGAACATGTATATTACGTGAAGAAGAAAAGGAGTTTTTGAATTTAGTAGAAGAAAGGAGACAGGATTTAACAAAGAAAGCTGCTGAACAGAAATCCCATGTACCTCCATGGGCTGAGAAAGAGGGAACTTATGCAAAGGGCGAAGCTCATGCTGCGATGTCCCTAGACTTTGTGAAAAGGGGAAAATTCTGCCTCCATAGGTGAAAGACAGATTATAATAACAATTTCATTGGTTCCAGTGAATGTGAACACAACTTCCTAATTTTAGGAGGGTGGGGACTAAAAGGGGGAACTGATCTTGTGTTTCCAGGAGTTTATTATGTATGCGGGAATAATGCCTATTATAAGTTACCTGCAAGATGGTACGGGAGCTGTTATTTTGGAATAGTTTTTTCCAAAGATTTACCATGTGGACAGAATCAATGAAAAATCTAATGGACTAACACGGAGAAGAAGAGCTAGTTTTTCTGAAATAGTAGGTGATATATTTAGTGCATTGATACCCTCAGTTGGAGTCATTCTAAATTCACGTAAAATTAGCAAATTGTCAACCATTGTTGATCATCTTTCTACAGATACCGCCGGAGGATTCTTAATGATTAATACAGAGATGGTTGCAATAAGGTCTATGGTTTTACAAAATAGTCTTGCTCTTAATATTTTATTGGCAAAAGAGGGCGGAGTCTGTGGTATGTTGAAAATTCAACATTGCTGCACTTATATTCCGGACAAAAGTAAGGAAATTAAAGGGTATATTAGAAATATTACAAGAATGCATAATGACTTGACCCAACTGGAGGTTGACTGTGTATGGGGAAGATTAACAAAGGGTATAACATCAATAGGGAATTGGTTTACTAATTTTGGAAAAAGTTTTATTGGTCAAATAATCTTACCAGTAGTTGTGATAATGACAATAGTAATGACAGTAATGATCACATGTAAATGTTGCAGAAGCAAGGGAAAGAGAAGAATACATTTAGAAAGAGAAGGGAGAGGAAAGAAACGAAAGAGAGAATATGAAGAAATTCAGTTAGAGAAAATGAAAGGAAAGCTATATAAAAAGATGAAAGATTTAGAAGGAAAAGAAGTAACTGGCGACATGAGGAGAGGAGAAGGAGAAAACTGAGATATGCTAAAGTTGGCATCTGGGAAGGGATGGGTAATTTTGTGATAGCTCAAAAAGCCATCAGAGATGGGATTGATGTAGCAAGGTCTCGTAAGAAAGAGACTTGCTCCGAGGCAATCCACTCGGATAACTTATTAACAAGAAATAAATTATGTTTGGTGAATAACTAATACGCACTACATGAACACGCGGGTTAGTGAAGCTTGCTTATGTGTGTACTAATGCGGATAACAATGAAAACGGAATAATACCGCTTTAAACGGGGAAACTGTTGTGCGCATGCGTCAACTTCATCTACACAATATGACGAGGTAACGCTTGGAGGGAAATTCTAGCGCATGAGCAGAAGATACTAAAATGGAGTCTTGAAGACTCGCGTGCATGGCATCTGCTCAGCTGAAACTAAAACAAGCTATTTTACTAATGCTAATGCGGGAAAAGTATTAATAAGCAAACGGGAATAGAGTAGAGGTGGGAGGTATACAGTGTGACCATTTATTTGTGAAATTAATATTTGTTTTTCTGACTTTATTGTTAGTGCGTATTTGGGCCTCTCATGCATGGCTGAATTAAGCTGAGTGGTGAAGCGACTGCGCATGTCCACTGAAAGTTAACCCAGAATGATGAAATGGAGGTTGAACAGAAGCCAAGGTCGCAAATGATGTGCCCTGGGAACGGAGGGTGAAGAGTTCAGTGAAGAAGACTCTTATTCATAAACTAATAAAAATGTTTCAAGTAAAATGTGGATATGTATGGGAACTTAAGACATGAATAAAAATTAAGGGGATGGGTTTGCGAACAATAGTCTGATTTTGATGACATGTAAGCATGGTGTGATGGAGCTTCCCCCTTGCCTGACCAATCATATTTCGTATTTTTACGATATTGAAACTTTAGTGGGTGGAACATGAAGAAACGAAGGTATAACTAAGGTAGCTTTAGTTAGTTAGTTAGAGGAAGGAGACGCAGATGCTGTGAGTCGGAGATGCTGTTGCTGGGAGAGATGCTGTGAGATGATTATGAAGAATCGAATGCAGAACCTGAAGCAGAACTTACTATCCTAACTTGATTGGGTTAGATCAGAAGATCGCGGTAGAATCTCGAGGAGGAAGAGAGTGTCGGAGAGGGGTGCGACGCAATCCTCGGTATTCTAGAGAGGTCAACTATCCTGAATCCTGTCTTGAAGTCTTTGTCTCCTGACCTATCCTGGGGGACCCTTACCAGCCCTTTGGCCAGGGGGTTGGTCTTTCACACCATTCTTGGTAAATATAATTTCATGTTATTTGTAGATGTTCTTTACTCTCTGTCCTCTCCCTTTCTGAGCATTAATTATTGTATGAGTCCGAAATATATATTTGATGTTTAATCAAATTGAATTTTCTCTCCTAAGAATGATGGTGACTGCACTGTATTTTTGAAATGGTTCACATGCATTTAATTTAGATAAAGATTTTAAACCTTCCTGAGTCTGTGATCTTTTGCTACAAATAAAAGAATAGTTAAGGGTTATGTTAATTATCACCATCAACTAGTTCAACTAATGGTCCATCGACCAGAGGAAAGAACTTTTTGATCAGTGAAAGGTTAGTTAGGAAAATTAAATAACTAATCTTGAATATTGGGAAACATATATATAAAACTTTGACAACTCCAGCGGTTTACTCGATTTGTGTGTTTTATGGGCCCAGGTGAATATATGGTAGTGGAGTATCTGTTGTTGGTATACCGCTGGATCAATAGCATAAAATATATAGTGCATTAGGCTCATTCCATAAAGGAATAATTCCCTATTCTAAGATCAGGATCAGAGTTTTGGATTTTTAAAACTGATGAAGATGTCGGGTTCTAACGAAAAGAGTGAGATCAGAGGACCATAAAGCTTAAAAATCAAATTAGAACAGCAAACTTTCCATTAAGAGTAATTCATAGGACTCAGCCGAGCCTCTATAACTCCAAATCAATCAGCATACAGTTGCAGTAGGAATCTGTTAAAAATTAAATAGCAAAGTGAGGCAAAAGAGAAAACCGTAGCAGCAGTAGCCACCACTGTCACGGATCCGGCAAGGAAAACGCCTAAAAAACATTTTTTCTACCTAGGAACACGCACTAAAATAAAAGTCAGGAAAACATGTTAAAATATTGTATCAGGCTTCTTCCTTCATGGACCAATAGGATGGTGGCATTCTTTGGTAAGCAGGTTCTGTTCCTCCGTTCCCACGAAAATACATGCCGCTTGCACACTTTATCACAAGGTTAGCTACAATCAGTCTTGCGCAGTCATGTTCTGGAAACATTAAACTTAAAACATAGATTGACATTCTACATCTCAATTTGTTTCTTTTTTATTTTTTATTTTGATATATTATTTTTACTGAGCAGAAACATAGAGCAATCCATTACATCATAAAAATAAAAAACCATTAGCGATTTTTTTTCTTTATAATAAATAGACATCATTAAAACACAGGGATTAGTTGTAGCTTTGGTGTTATATTCCTAGACCTTTCTTAAACTGAGTAAAGTACAATGTGCCGGAAATACCTTCAAGAAACATCCTCTTAAATTAAAAAACATACAATTCTAGGACAATAACATCGATCCACTGTGCTTCTCTCAAATCTAGATAAAGTGCGTTGAGCCAAGACCCCATTATAGATAAATACTAAAATACATATTTCATATTTTTCGTAAGTGTAGCCTGGCCGAACCTTAATAAAGTGCTTCAATTCATCTTCTGCCCCTCCTACCAGCCAATGATTTTCTATGGACACAATAGGCTCCGATATAATTCACTCTGTCTTACACCATGTCCCTTTCTACTCCATCCATATGTGTCCTGACCGCAGCAAACCTTTGAATTGCTCCAACCCTTTTTGCATAGGCCTCTTCAAATTTCTTTGTTGTAATCATTTTATTGTGCCATTCTAAATATGTGGGTACTCTAGTTGTCCTCCAGTTCTGCAGAATCAAGGATTGTGCCACTAGAGAGGTAATCGCAATAAATACCCCCCCTACCCCCCTTTAACTTTTGGCAAAGTTTGACTCTGCTTTGACAAGCCAAAGAGCGCCACCGCAGCCTCCGGTTCAACTCTTATCTGCAAGCCAATACTAAGAGCGCCAAATATTTTTTCCCGAAACTGGGCCAGCATTGGGCAGGTGAAGAAAGTATGCAGCCAATCTCCTCCTCCCATTTTCTGGCAGCGAAAGAATCTATCCTCTAATTCTGGATACATTCTACGGAGGGCTTTAGGAGTTTAGTATGCCAACCAGCCTCACAAAAATTACATTGGTTTAAAGTTGGCGGTCCTTAAGGCCTTGTTGCCAAGTTGCAAGATCATCTGTCACTCTGCATCAGAGAAGGAACATTGATTTTCTCAGTAATTGTATCCCAAAAATTATTTACTAGGCAACATTCCCCTTGACTCCGCAGAAATCTTTACCAGTTACCCACCTCTCTTAGCTTTGCTCTAAAAAAAAAAAGCAGCCATTACTGGTGATGAGCCTACACTGGACGAGATACCATGTGTTTTCACTGGATGTGTAATCTGGAGATATAAAAAAGAAATAGCTTACAGCGGTCCCTACACCTAGCTTCAAGCTCCTTCCAAGTAATACATCTCCCTCCACCAAAAGGTGGCCCAGATCTCTAAAGCCATTTGCATTCCAGAACCTTGAATGGCTGCACTGAATATGTAAGCCCAAGACTTTACATTCCCTGAGCTGCAAGTATTCGTACCCTACACCCGGAGCATTTACGTAATATAATGACTGGAGTCTCATACAATACTCCTGTAGTGTCTTATATCAGTTTTTTTCGGAAGTTCATTAGTCTTTATAAAGATCGGGAGCTGAGATACAGCTTCCTTCACCATCTTCTCCAAAAAGAAGCTATCTAAGGATCCCTTGAGGTCGATTATGTAAACCAATATGTTTATGAGAGAGGCTTCATAATATGTACGTATATGGGGCAATGCCGATTCCCCCCTGATTAATTTAAAGTTGCCGCACTGAAAATTTTACCCTAGATACCTTCTGGTTCCAGAGAAACGGTTGAAAAAGTGCTTCAATTTTTTTCAATATATCGAATTGATTCTTATCGGGACATTTGTAGATAAAAAAAAATCAATGAAGGTAAAACTTACATTTTTATAAGAGCAACTCAGCCAATTCGTGTGAGAGGGAGAAGTATTCATCTATCTAATAAATCTGATTTTTTTCAGCATTGCCTTATAGTTCAATTTATAAAGCTCTGCTTAGGAATTAGTTACATATATCCCCAGGTATCGGATCGGGTTTCTAGAAAGAGCTTGCCATTGAAGAATACCAGGGAGGATACTATAAGAAGTATTAAACATCAATATTTCTGTTTTGATGCGATAAATTTTATATCCTCGAATTAATTGAAACTGCGCAAACTCTGCCAACATTGTTTTAATATTTTGTTCTTCCGGCCTGGGATATAAAATTATATCGTCCGTAAACAATTTTAGTTTAGTCATGCCTTCTTTTGGTGCTTCTATGCCCAAATTTACCCTGATCCTGACTGCCAGTGGTTCAATGAAAAAAGTGAATAGTACGGGTGACAAGGGACAACCCTGCCGAGTTCCCAGATTTATATCCACTGTTCCTGCTAAGTTGAAATTAGCAAAAACCTGGGCCTGTGCTCCTAGATATATATTACGTAGCATATTAGTAATTTGAAGAGGAAACCCCACCCTCTTAAGACCATAGAAAAGGGCTTCCCAATTCACGAGGTCGAATGCCTTCTCAGCATCTACCATCATTTTAAGTGTGGGTATCTGATTGTTGTTAAAATCTAATGCATGTAGTAAAAATCTTGTATTTCAAATGACATCTGTCTTCCTGCCATAAAACCTATCTGATTGTTGTGAATAACCTTCTGGGTAGCTGGAGTAATCAGATTTGTCCAAATTTTCATTGATACTTTATAATCGGTATTTAATAACTAATTGGTCTATACGAGTTTACGTCACTGGGATTCTTTCCCCTTTTAACAAAGCTGATGATGGATGATTCCTTAAAAGGTAATGGAACCTCTCCTTTTGCTTTCACAAAATTAAAGAGCTCTACTAAGAAAGTTATTAACTCTTCTAAAACGCTTCATAAAACTCTGTTGGAAGGCAATCATTCCCGCAAGTCTTCCCGCATGGCATTAAAGTTAAAACCTTCTGGATTTCTGTAATAATGACAACTAATCCCTCTGCCTGAATGCTTGACAGCTTTGGTAAGTTGATGTCATGAAAATGCTGATGTATTCCTTCTTTCGAAGCAGTATATTTAGTCGCGTACAGCTTATTGTAGTGGTCTAGAAAGAATTTCACCACCCTTTCCTTTTCGGACGACTGGAACCCCCATCCCCGGTTCCTGTAGTTCAGTAATTAATGCGGCATCCCGCTTCACCCTGGTTGACCAAGCCAGGAATTTGCCTGCCATCTGGCTTCCTTTGTATACCCACTAATGAAACATCTGTGGGCTATTTATCTCCTCTATTATAAAGAATTCCCTTAACTCTTGTTTGGCACTGGCCATCTGCAGCTCCGCGGCGCCTTGCTCCCCCAAAGAACTTACCTTCCTCTCTAAGGCTGTATCAGCTGCTAGTTGGAGTTCGACTATTCGTGTCCCGTGAGTTTTAGATTTTGCGGCCATAAAAGCCACAATCTGACCACATTGTTGCCTTGAAGGCTCCCCAGACTGAAAAAAGTGTTGCGGTGCCCTTGTTCACCTGAAAAAACTCTTTAATCCATTTTTTCCTGTTTGTCAGCCATTCCTGGTTAGAGAGAAGGAGACGATCCGTCTGCCACCTGGATCGTTCCCTTTGTCTCGCTTCTTTTTCTATCTCCACACTAATCACCGAATGATCCGAAAATCTATTTGCCCATATTTGTGAATCAAGGCACTTAAGGTAATGAGAGATAAGAAAATAGTCTATATGGGAGGCAGACTGGAATTGGCGAGAGTAACAAGTGTATTGCAAAATTTCCGGGTGGGCCTTCCCCATGGGTCAATCAATTAGTGGTCTTGTTTCATTACATCCAGTACTTTTTAGGTCGAGCTTCGACCTGTTGTATCTCTTCTGTGGGGTTTGCAAACCCACTGATTGCCATTGGTTGTTATCTGTGGCATTCAGAAATGCTTGCTTCTTATTGGTGCATTTCCGTTAAAGTCCCTCCTTTGTGTGTTCAGCTCTCTTTTGGCGATTTCACTCGAAGAGCATTTTGGTCGGCCATTACACAGTACAGCGTGTGATGGCCCCTTCTTCCTGTTCCTTTTTCCTCTACGGGGATTGTATTTGTTTATTTGTTTTTCAGGAGCGAGCAGCAGCGGGCACGCTGCTTGCGTGCCTTTTATCTTTCTTTTAATGGTTACTCCCCGCTCCTTGTTTTGTTCAAACTTGCAAGGCGCATTCTTGTTTGGCAGGTTTACAGTCTGGCAATTTATAAAGCACATGCAATATTCCTCTGCAATCCGAATCCACGATACTGCAGCAGAAATTGTTCCTGGGAAAGTTTTCCTATGCAAAGTTATTGACGCATGATAAAGCGGTGCTTTTAAGAAATTAACATGAGCGGCTGCCTCAGACATATCGCGCACAGTAACACGAAGCACACTCGGCTGCCTGCAGGATGCAGGCGTGTTTACCTCACGTCTGTTCAGAGTTCATTCAGCACGACATGCTTTGGGGTCAACAAAGGCGGCGATGCCTTTGTTTTCTTATGCCCTGCTTGCCCATAAGACATGGACAGCAACATTTTATTTTTTATTACACTTAGGCATGCCGCTCTACAACTTTAACAATGATGGGCACGTCATTAATTTTGTTGTGCGCTTCAATTAAAATATAACCCCCCTCGCACAAGATAAGTCACAAACCGCATCCTCCTTAGTGTACGTGTGTGCCCCTCCTCTTTCTCAACATTGCGACTAAATTCTGCACAGTAGAGCCTGCCTCTCTCCAATCCCTGCATCCCTCACCTTGCACAAGCTCCGGTTTTCGAACATGCTTGCCATTTTTTTACTTTATTTTTTACACTTCACATATAATTGCATTTTATTTTTGGAAGGCACAGAGAGTTTGTGCCTCAATGTGAATAAAGCTGTGTAGCCGCTGCACACACCTCTATTAACATGCACTTTAATTGCTGGTTTATAATGCTTCGGGAAGCGTGCGTGCGCTTTAGCAAATGCGTGTGCTGTGAGCATGTCTAGATGTCGGGTGCACCTTTTCATGCTCTGTGCCTTCAGGGGGCTTCTCTGCGCCACCGGAGCTGGTGGAAGAGAGTTGGCAGGAGGAGGCGTCGCCAATGATTTTTGAGCCATCCAGGTTCGGCACTCTGTGGTCGCTGCCTTAGTCCATGCACCATTTCCCCAGTGATGTGCCACCTCTCCCCCTGCGCCTTTCAAATTGAGCACGGGCCACATTCTTCAGCCGGACCCTTGTGAACTCCGACATTATACTACTGCAGTATGCGGCCATAACTAAACAGAAGAGCTGGCAAGCAATAAGGCTCCACGCTTTATTGTCTGCAGCCAAGGAATCCTACATCCCTTTGTAGTCATCACTGGCCATTAGGGATAGGAGTTGCAACTTGCTGGAAAAATGCTCTCTGCCATGTTTGCAGCTATGTTCCGGTTGCGGTATGTATTTTAAATGTGCACACACTTTTTGGGGTGGGTCTCCATGTAGATGCATAAATATATTTAGCCAGAGTAGCTGAGTAGTTAATATTTTTTTTTAAATTCAATATAAAAATAACACAACTCTAATCCAGAATACATTTTTTACTTGTTAGCATGGAGTCGCCTGTCTGTTTTTTCTCATTTAGAAGGTCGCAATGGCACACAATCCATTTAAACAATGTTTAGCGCTCGGTTTTAAAACAGTTTTTATAATTACCAACTTAACCCATGCTTGTGACACTCAAATCCGTTGTCTAACACAAACTTCGTTGCATTTTAAGATAATGCTGTTAACTTGTTTTTCTAAATGATCACCCCACTGCAAACAAAAAAAAATAAGTAAAAAACAGTAATTTCCAACTTTAATAGCTCTAATTTTTACTAAGGCGAGACCGATTGCATTGCAAATGCTTGTTTAGTATTTGGCTTCATCTGTTTTTTTGTTTTATTCAAGGTATCCCTTGCCAAATCCTGAATATAATTAAAGTCACCCCCTGAACTGCTCCCCTAGCCAGCTCATTAACCTTAATGATAGATTTAGGATCGTCTGAAATCGGAGCATAATAATTCAAAACATTTAATAGATTCCCATTCACCCCTGCTGTATTTTAAATCCATCTACCATGGGGATTCTTCTGGACTTGTAATATCTCCCAGTCTATCCCTCGCCCAAAGTAGATTGCGATGCCCCTTATAACCATCCCTGCAGAAGCAAAATATGCCTTCAAGTAATATTTGGGAATAAAAATCTTTGGTGTATTCGTCTTTTGTTGAATTTCTTGAAGAAACAAGACTTGCGGTGAAAAGGAGGTTAACCATCTGATTAGGCCGCAATACTTTTTCTTATTAGACACTCCATTGACATTGACAGATATTATACGTACTTCAAGACCCATCCCCCACTAACATTTCTTTAAATTGAAGCCTCTTACACAAAAAAGTTCCCAACATTACATTCTCGTCTATGTTTCTGCTCTTTTTTTTAAACATGCTTCCCCCCCCGCCCCCACTTCCCCCACCAAAACCCTCCCACCCCAGGGAGAAGGGGAATTGCTCACAATACCCCTCTCTTGGTGGGCGTCTGAGGGAACGCCCTTGCTGGGTGCCATGGTGATGCACCCCCAGTGAACTACTCATCCCCCTTATAAATTCTAATACAAAATTACCACCACCAGCTTACTATTGCTTTTTCTGCCCTCTATTTATTTTTTCCTTTTTCTCTTTCCCTTTTTTTCTCCCATCTTTTCCATTTCTAGGTAGACATTTTTTGCAAGAGCTCTTGAGTTTCCTCCAGATTGGTTAAGGTGGAATTTCCCTTTTACTAAAATTCTAAGCTTAGACTGCTGCGCGATTGCTGCCTGCACAAATTCCTTTTGGCTGCATGCCGCTGCCGCCGCAGACATATCGCAAAAGATTCGCCAGCAAGGTACTTCATCAGTAGAAATTTTTTTCTCTGGAAGGCTCTAGAAAGTTCCTGTTCTTTGATACAATAGTCTGCGAAGTTCACCAAAACTGTCAGTGGCAATTTTGAATTAGCATATGGGTGAGCCTGTACCCTGTGTGCTCCCGTAATTGTCAAATCTCCTGAGAGTTCTTTTTTATGAATATTTTGACCCATTGAAGGGCTTGAACCCCTTTGCAGCCTTCCAGAATTCCTACTAAGCGTAGGTTGGAGCGCCGCAAGCGGTTTTCCAGTTCATTAATCTTATTCTCTAGTGAGAATCTCTCTTTCCTTACTTGGTCATCGGATACTCAAGCTGCCAAATCCTGGACTCTGCCTCCTGCATTCTAACTGGAAAGCTGGCAACGACTTCCTCAATTTTTGACTAACTATGATGCAGAGATGCAATCTCGATTGCTTGTGTTGCTTTTAGTTCTCTTATTTCATCCAATATAAGATTTAGCATGGTCTTTGTTAGAAATGGGGGTCATCTAGTTGGCAGAGGTAGGTACCTTTGTCCAAATAGGGACCCTTGCTTCTAGTCTGGGTAAGAGGGATACACTTCTAAAATAACCCCTGCTCACCCCCTTGGTAGCTTGGCATGAGCAAACCGGCTTATCTCAGAGGCAGTGAGTAAAGCATTTGTGAACACATACAGTAATACAGTGAAAACACTACAAATGGACACCACACCAGTTTAGAAAAATAAGTAATCTTTATCTAAACCAAAACAAGACCAAACGACAAAAATCCACAATACAGTAATAAAAATATGACTTTCAGATGGTAGAAATAGTTCCGTTCAATTCAAGTTTTAAATGCAACACTTTTCTCAAAATTACCTTAGATGCGTCATGCAAAACAAACAAAATGGCCGCAGGGAAGGTGATGCGTCGGTTTCTTACACTCAGGGAAGGTGATGCGTAGATTCCTTGCTCCGGGGGAGGTGATGCGTCGGTTCCTTACTGCAGCGCAGGGGAGTTGATGCGTCGATTCCTTACCGGAGAGGAGGTGATGCGTCGTTTTCTTACTGCGTGGGGAGTTGATGCGTCTGTTTCTTACTGCGGCCCCCAACGATGCGACAGTCCTTGGCGCCTCGATGCGATGCGTCGATACGGTACGATGCGTGGCTTAGTGCATCCGCACAGCAGGCTTGCGTCGGGATCGGTGCGGTGATCTCGAACTTTGGAGATCGTTGCACCCGATGCGTCGTGCGGCGATTTCTTGAGCCGCGGCAGGCGTTGCCGACGGTTTCTTCGGCGATGCGTCGGAAACCGGTGTGGATGCGTCACGCTTCTTCGCTGTTGTGTCGATTTTCCAGCTCCCAGCGACAAACAGTGTCTAGAGGTCCTAAACAGCAGCAGGCACCTCTTTGCAGGTTGGAATTCCCAGCAAGGGAATTCAGGGGAGCTGGTGATGAAGTCTTTGTGTCCCTGAGACTTCAGAACAGGAGGCAAGCTCAGTTTCAAGCCCTTGGAGATCTTTTCTTCAAGTAGGTGACAAAGCAAACAGCAAAGTCCTTTTTCTCCTTTCCAGCAAGCAGCCACTGCAGGCCAACCCCAGACAGCAAACAGCATAGGGGCAGTATTCCTCCTCAGCTTATCCGGCTCTTCTCCTTGGCAAAGGTTCCTCTTGATTTCCCAGAAGTGATCTAAAAGTCTGGGGTCTGGGCCCCTCTTTTTATACACCAAAATCCTTTGTTCTCTGAAGGCAGAGAGTGTCTCTACCCAGCCAAAACCAGTTCTGTGGGGCCCTTTGCAAGTGCAGAACAACCTCCATTGTCAGTGTGAGCCCTGGCTCCAGACACACCACAGGGGGGCGGAGCCGTCATTGTGAAAGGCAGGCACAGCCCTATTCAGGTGAAGGTGCTACTCCTCCCACCACTCCAAATGCAGACCAAGCCTATTCAGCCCAGCCCTGACTCATCAGACTTCAGGAGCCACTGCCCCTCCCCAGCCCCTGTCATCCAAAAGCCAGACATGCAATACACAAACCTAGCAGAAGCACACTGGATGGTTAGGCAAGAAAATACCTACTTTCTAAAAGTGGTATTATCAAACTCACAAAGTAAAAAACACCCTCACTAAAAGATGCACTTTAACATTCTGAGTTCAGGCATACTAAACTTTACTTTTCGATCTTGTTCCTAGGGTCAGTTATGTTTATAAGATGTTATAAACAACTCCCCATTCTGTCCTATGGGAACAGATAGCCTTGCAATAGTGAAAAATGAAATTGGCAGTATTTCACTATCAGGACGTGCCACACACATCAGGGCATGTCCTACCTTTCACATACAATGCACCCTGCCCACAGGGGTACCTTGGGCCTACCGTAGGGGTGACTAATGTGTAGAAAAGGGAAGGTTTAGGGACTGGCAAGTGTGTGCACTTGCCAAGTCGACATGGCAGTCCCAGACTGCACACAGGCTCTGCAATGCCAGGCCAGAGTTGCATTTTACAGGCTGCTTCCGTGGGTGGCAGAATCAGTGCTGCAAGCCCACTAGCAGCATTTGAGTTACAGGCCCTGGGCGCACACAGTGCACTGTACTAGGGTCTGAATAGTAAATCAAATAGCCAATCATGGAAACACCAATCCATAACAACAATTTACAGGGAGAGCATATGCACTTTAGCACTGATCAGCAGTGGTAAAGTGCCCAGAGTCATAAAACCACCAACAACAGGTCAAAAAAAATACAGGAGGAAGGCAAAAAGTTCTGGGATGACCCTGAAAAAAGGGCCAAGTCCAACAGTCTTTATATCCCATTGCACAATCGTCTCGTCCCCTTGTACCTGTTTTAGGGCCTGCTTCTCAATGAGTCTATCTAATTCAGCCTGGGCCTGATCTTTCTGGGCAACGTCCGCCCTTGCTTCTGTTGAAGGAATCTGGGGCTGCAGCTGAGGGTCCATGAGGATATTCTGTTTCACAGGGAATTGTTGAGTACCGTTTTCTTTCAGGAGGACCCCATGTTCTATACTAGGAGCAGAAGACTGCAAATTTGGCAGCGACACAGATTGTACATTGCTGGAAGACCCCTGCAGCGTTGTTGTTGTTCTTGGTTTAAAAAAGAGTGGATCCTCTTTCGCCTTCCCTTGGGTTGAACTAGTGAAGTCTTCAATTGTATCCAACGAAGAAAAACAATTTTTTTTTCTCTTCAGTGGTTAATTCACTTGGCCCCACCTCTTTGTCATCCAATGCCCTACTGCTCACATTAGACAGACTTGGTGCCTCACTTTTTGCAGCGAAGTCCTGCTCAGTTCCTCTTTCCTCTTCCGACCACCCCTGCGGGATACTTACCATAACCGATGCAATAGTTCCAGCCTCCAATTCATGGTCCACTATATCTTCCTTTGAGCTTAGAGGGCTTGATACTGCTGCAGACCCATGCCGTGATTTTAGACTGCGCTCTGCTCTTGCTGATGATGACGATGCTGCTATCTTCATTTGAGCAGAACGTGTTTTAGTTTTGAGGCCTGCAGCAGTATACACGATCCACGGTAACCATTATGTTGGACACTTTTAGATGCTTCCCCATTATGTTGGTATAAAGTACGGTAGTCCCAGTATTATAACATCAAAACCGTGTCAATGGAAAACATACAAAAAGATTCCAAATCAGAGATCAAGAAGAAGCTTAACAGATGCTACAATGTTATTTAATCACACTGAACAGAAACTTACAATTTGTAAGAACCACATTAAAATAGCAAAAGACATTTAAGAATCATCATTTGCAGTGCCCAGATAAATAAGTGAAGAAGGGAAGGAAAGTGATTCAAGTGGGTTAGTGAAATAAGTGAAGAATAAGTAGTGATGGATATCACAAACCAATTGTGAGGCATATCACAAACATATTGGAGGGCATATCTTATTCACTGCCACAAAACTTTAGTCATGGTACAAAACATCTAAGTACAATGAATTCCAACGCCATGTAACACATAAGTTCACAGTAGAGAAAGTACTGTTGAAGGAACTGGCATCAAATGAAGTGTCGACGTTTCGACCCTATATAAGTGTAGGTTCTTCTAACCCTTACTGGCGGGGTCTTCCTCAGGACTGATGTGAGAGTGGGAAGGGCAGGGCACCTACGAGAAGAATAAAAGAATGGATCATCATATCCATCTCTAAGTAAAATCAGACAGTGACAAAGAAGAGTACTGGTCACTATATTTACCGTGAATGAAAAAGAGAAGGCCTCACAAGATTGAATGTTGTCAGGTCATAAGGGCTCCGTGGCTCCACATTAAACATACAAAGAAGAGAGTGAGAAACACCTGCAAAATTAAGGTGTCTGTCAGTAAGCCCTGAGAAATTATGAGGTATAGACAGAGAAAAAATTAGCTAATGTAAAAGAGAACTTACTCATGAAGTTAACAACGGATCCTATAGATCTTGAACATGAAGGAATTATACACAAATAAGCTTAAATCCAAAAACTGTGGTTTGAATCCCATATCTTAGAAGTCAGAGCTGATTCCTGAATTAATCTGTGGAATCTGTGAACCTAATTAGAGGGAAAAATACATAAAAACAATGCTAAGTTCAGGACCCAGTTAGAGAAAAAAATATATTAAAGTCAAAAAAATATATATATTTACATTCTCCGGCCGGAAGCATTTAAAAACGGCCGTGTAGACAAAGGGAGAACCGGCATGGAAGCATTAGAAAGCCAACCCAGGTCAGACGGATATATGCTAAACATTGACGTCGAGTGCCATAATTGAAAAATATGACTTATCCCAAGAGGCGCGATACTGTGTTAAAAAAAAACAAAAAAAAAAAAACAGTATCGCGCCTCTTGGGATAAGTCATATTTTTCAATTATGGCACTCGACGTCAATGTTTAGCATATATCCGTCTGACCTGGGTTGGCTTTCTAATGCTTCCATGCCGGTTCTCCCTTTGTCTACACAGCCGTATTTAAATGCTTCCGGCCGGAGAATGTAAATATATATATATTTTTTTGCATTTAATATATTTTTTTCTCTAACTGGGTCCTGAACTTAGCATTGTTTTTATGTATTTTTCCCTCTAATTAGGTTCACAGATTCCACAGATTAATTCAGGAATCAGCTCTGACTTCTAAGATATGGGATTCAAACCACAGTTTTTGGATTTAAGCTTATTTGTGTATAATACCTTCATGTTCAAGATCTATAGGATCCGTTGTAAACTTCATGAGTAAGTTCTCTTTTACATTAGCTAATTTTTTCTCTGTCTGTACCTCATAATTTCTCAGGGCTTACTGACAGACACCTTAATTTTGTAGGTGTTTCTCACTCTCTTCTTTGTATGTTTAATGTGGAGCCACGGAGCCCTTATGACCTGACAACATTCAATCTTGTGAGGCCTTCTCTTTTCATTCACGGTAAATATAGTGACCAGTACTCTTCTTTGTCACTGTCTGATTTTACTTAGAGATGGATATGATGATCCATTCTTTTATTCTTCTCGTAGGTGCCCTGCCCTTCCCACTCTCACATCAGTCCTGAGGAAGACCCCGCCAGTAAGGGTTAGAAGAACCTACACTTATATAGGGGTCGAAACGTCGACACTTCATTTGATGCCAGTTCCTTCAACAGTACTTTCTCTACTGTGAACTTATGTGTTACATGGCGTTGGAATTCATTGTACTTAGATGTTTTGTACCATGACTAAAGTTTTGTGGCAGTGAATAAGATATGCCCTCCAATATGTTTGTGATATGCCTCACAATTGGTTTGTGATATCCATCACTACTATTTCTTCACTTATTTCACTACCCCACTTGAATCACTTTCCTTCCCTTCTTCACTTATTTATCTGGGCACTGCAAATGATGATTCTTAAATGTCTTTTGCTATTTTAATGTGGTTCTTACAAATTGTAAGTTTCTGTTCAGTGTGATTAAATAACATTGTAGCATCTGTTAAGCTTCTTCTTGATCTCTGATTTGGAATCTTTTTGTATGTTTTCCATTGACACGGTTTTGATGTTATAATACTGGGACTACCGTACTTTATACTGTCTTGCACCCAGGTCCCAGTGATTTTGGGTATACCCTGTTTTCTGTAATATCCCCATTATGTTGTTCTGGAGCGTTCACTCTTTCAATCT